>OY770135.1:18170655-19536456 GCA_963669345.1 Gortyna flavago
AGTTGCTGAAATTATCAAGGGGTTGCTTTTCGCCTACTTTCGCATTAAAATCCCCCATAATAATGTTCCACGTACCGCGATGATCGTCACAAGCTTTGTTCAAGAGATCGTAAAAGTCTTCTACTTCCTCGTCTTGGTGTGCTGATGTTGGTGCATAAACTTGGATGACTGTTAGGGTTTTAGTATCGGAAACTCTAAATTTTAGCAGGGCTATTTCTTTCTAGGGCTTTCGACCGTAATCGTGTTAAAATATAAAAATGCAGAGTTGTTCACTGATTTCCTGCAAAAACCGAAGTCAAAATAAAAGCTTCGTATCTCATGGAATCACTTAACATATGTAGGTAAAAGTATTTTACTGTATTTGTCTTTAAAATCATGAAAAACAACAAATCGTAAAATATTTCTTGCTTTTACTACGTTATTTTCATGTTCAAATATCGCAGCGACTGTACTATTTTTGCAGTAAAATACATTGCTCCTTAACCAATACTTCACGTTGACGTGTAGATCCGGTTGGTTTTTGTGTGAGTGAGTTGTACGTTGCATGGTAAATGCACGCTGTGTTTGATGCGTTAAGCTTTAAGGTGAACGCAGACTTGGCCGCACCGCAGTCTCCGCAGTCCTGGTCGTTTCAGGAACTGCGGCGACTGCGACGCGGGTGGGTGTGCGAGGTTGCATAGAACTTCATATAAAGAATTCGAAATGCGAAGACTGCGGCGCGTGCGCCGCCTCATCGGACTATGAGAGTGAGACTTCGATCAATATTGATCAATATTGATCGAAGGAGTGAGGGAAGAGAGTGTGTCTGCGCACACACTTGTGCATAGATACTATCTTCTGCGTCGATGGCTAGTATCCGCTGAGATTGGCCGCCATGATCGAAATTCGGTTTGAAGGACTATGTAACTATCTGTTTCACAAATAAATTATTCTATTTTATAAAACTACTTTCTAAAATTAGCTATTATCGCCTCAACAATCTTGTACCTACGAAAATCTCACAACCGTCGGTCGGGCAGTCGCTCACCAGATCCACGGGTGTTTCCCACTTCTTTGGAGGAGGAGGAGCATCCACACTGTTCCTCATAGTGTCATTGGTAGGTATACTACTACCTACACGAGAGACTATTGACTATATATGGGCCCTATCAAAATATAAAACAAATCAGACGATTAATGTCCCTTTTCCCGTGTTTACAGAGTCAAGACCTCCGCGGAAAAATTACAATCAACTGTCATCAAACGAAAAGCTGGATAACAGACAGTCGAATGATATTCACATCGAGGAAGCGGAAGTGGAGTCGGATGCTAGCAGCACCGATTTGGATGAACGTGATACAGGCGGAGTTTGCCCACCTTGTGCGCATGACCGATATAACAACAACGTCCGTCGACACGCTCATGACGACTTCAGCGATGATACAGATTACGGTGAGTTTAATTACTTTATAATTTATTCTGCCTCGAGCACCAAATAATGAAAGTTAATTATCCGCTGAAGCGGTATCGGTATCGGACATTTAAACCAAGTTAGAGCATGCGCGTCACTAGCGAATACTGGCATCGTCAAAAATATTGGCCGCCTTCCGAATTGGCGAATATCGCTCACAGCACTCAAATCGTCTCACATGCGTTCCTTATTGGATATCACGATTATGACAGCTGTCAACAATTCGGAACACTCGTGAGCGCGCTCACAGTGCTTACTCGATGTCAAAAAGATATTACAGCAGTATTTCTTCGTATAAACACCATACGTTTCTTCCTTTTCTTTGTTTAGGTGGCGACTGTCAGCCAGAAGCACAATTTCGAAAATGCCACGGTGTGTCGTGACGCAGCAAAGACATGATGCAGCTCAAAACAAAAGACACACTGACACATCCTCAGCCTCACACACACACACACACACACACTGTCATTTTTGACAGCGCTCACGGTGATATTACTAAAAGGCATGGTCGGCGTTATCGCAAGATGGCGCATGTCATGACGTCATCTATGACGATTGACGGGACATCGTTATCGCTCTCACGCCAATTCGGTACGGGTTTAAGCACGCTCAAATCGATTATGTTCCCAATACGGAACGCACCCATTGTCTGTGGTTTTGTCTGCCAGGCTGCCAGGAAGCCATAGAGTAAAGTACAGCAAGCAAAGTTGTCATTGTCAGTCAGTGTTGTCAATTTGTCATATGATCTGACGTTTGTTGTTCATCGAGAAGTGGGCAGTGTTATTCATTTTGTGAATACTTTGACAAAATTGGAATAAACTGTTAATTTACGTTTCAAAACCTACAAAACGGAACCAAAGTGACTTAACTAAAAATGGCGAACCTGAAGACAGACTTGGATCAATATTTACTGAAAAACGAAAGCCGTCGGAGCTACAATTTCAGTTTACCATCGTTTTCTGCCCCGAGTTTTATGACACGGAGTGCTGATGAAAGCCCTACGAGTACTAGCAGTACTGCTACTTGGTTTGAAAATGTACAGAAAGAGTACTGCACCTTGGTAAGTAGAAATTAATTAATTTGCGCATGACTCATAGGTTAATGCAATACAATAGTGTTGCTATCAATTACATCACTATAAAACTGGTCTGTACAAAACTGTGTTCCATCATTTAATTGGGGTCAGCACACTATCTACCTGCTTGTAGGAGCATAGTTCAAAACTTCAATTAAAAGACTTGCACTACATATTTGTTTGGTTGTCTTACAGGCAACTAACTGATTTTATCTTGAATACACAGATTGTTTATAACAAGCCCAAACTAATTGATAATATTAATTGTGGTCTCCAAAACAAAGAGAACATTGCAACAAAGTTTCTTGTTGTTTACATTTTAGTATTAAAAACTGTGTGATGTGCTTTTTCTATTAAAACTGGGTTACATCTGCTTAATTTTAGACCAACATAAACATTTTGTTTTCCTATTATATACCTTACTTATGAACACTTGGTATTAACATCAATATGTTCCCTATTTCAGAGTAGGACACAGCGGTTCATGGGCTTTGGAATATGTTTATTCTTCGGATTCCTATGTTTCATTCTGTCATTCCTGTACATACCTGTATTACTCCTGCAAGCTAGGAAGTTTGCCCTACTCTTCACTCTAGGCAGCATGTTCTTTATAATCAGGTAAAATAAATATTTTTGTCTACAAACTTAGCATGTCTTTCATTATACTATTTAAATATAGAGTGAGAGTCAGGATGGAGGGAGTAATTTTGGAGAGGCCAGCGGTGGCTGTAGGCCGATAATGATGAAATGATAGCAAGGTATGGTAGGCCACAGGTTAGTGGTAATAAAACAAGTAGCTCTAAAGCTGGTTTCTTATTCTTTTGACACTTCATACTATGCTAGGCTAGCTGAAGGTCAAAGTGATACCAATCTCATGTGGCATACATGTATACATAATCAGACTATAATGTTCCCACTGCTGCCATTGTGGCTGTAATCTACCACCAGTGCCCATTGAGGGTTGGTAGATGTCAAGTCTTTGAATTTTTAGTTCTTGGATATGACTGTTTCCTCATGATGTTTTCCTTCACTGTTTTGAGAGCAGTGGTGATGAAATTATTTACACAAAGTAAACTGCTGCCTGGGTTTCGACCCCACAACCTACAACTCATAAGTCGGTGCCATTACCACTGATGCACCACAGCTCTCACCACTGGGCCACCACTGCTTTCGACATATGGCATAATGAACCTAGATTATAATTCATTGCTTCCATACTTACTGCAAGTTTGTCTGTAATATTACACCCACCATCCTGCCACTCACAAATATTGACTATAATAATATTGCTATTTAGTACACAGTCAAAGTATTAATAACAAATTGCTATAGAATCCAGCAATCACATGATACTAGTAAAATAAACACAGGTGTTGTATCTGTATAATTTTTTTTTTTTTTTGTTAAATTAAGTAATAACTATTGAGCATAATTTAAATGTTTTTCATGATATTATCATGCTATTGTTTTAAAGAATATAAATAAAATAATTCAAGTGTTTAATTTAGTAGCATCATAATAATATTAATACAAGAACAAGTTATATTATTATTACTATTGTTACGAGCTTGGGGTTCGTTACAATTAAAAACGCCGATTTATTAACCAAAAATAGACACTTTAATTAAAAACACAAATTACAACTTTAACACTAATTATGAAACACAATTGCACTACTGATCACTTCTAAGTCGCACTTGAAGATCGCTTTCCTTTCGATGTTTTCGCTTGTATCGCTTATCCAAGACTGTGTCGGCTCGCGGAGCATTCCCGCCTTATATAGGCCTCACATTGTTCTAGAACTTTCTATTGTAGAAACATCTAGAATGTTCGAGTACATTCCGGCCCCAACTGACCAGATGTCGATAGTTCTAGAAAGTTCTATCATCGAAGCTTCTAGAAGGTTCTTGACACTAGTTCTTCTACTCGATACTAGATGGCGCTAGTGGTAACGAATATCAATTGTAGCGCGCAACACTGCCCCCTCCTAAGACATGCTCGTCCCGAGCATTATCGGCCCCATAATAACGCGCCAGTCGATCCACATGGACGATCTTAGGAGTACCTCTTGCACCTTTCTGTATCCGGTAGGTTACGTCATTGATTTTTGTCACAATCCGGTACGGTCCGTCCCATTTAGCTTGAAGCTTAGGAGATTTCCCTTTGCTGCGGACTGGATTGTGCAACCACACTAGTGAGCCTTCGTCGAACCCTGTATTGTTCATTTTTCGGTCATAGCGGGTTTTCATCTTTTCAGACATTTGCTGGCCCGATTGTCTGACGTGCTCATAAATGTCATTCATTTTGTTCCGCAAGTCATTCGCATAATCGGTTATACTGCGTGGGGCATCAGGTGGTATTCCGGTGATCAGGTCTGCAGGCAGCCGTAATTCTCTTCCAAAGTTTGCGAAAGCTGGTGTCACCGATGTACTTTCGTGAACAGCGCTTCGATATGACAACAAAAACGGTTGTATGTGCTTGTCCCAATCTCGTTGCCGATTTTCCACAACTTTTGCCAGGTATCTCTCCAATGTCTGATTAAATCTTTCCACCATTCCATCCGATTGTGGGTGGTAAGAAGTTGTTCTAGTTTTATGAGTACCCATAACTCGACAAGTTTCCTGGAATATTTGGGACTCAAAGTTCCTTCCTTGATCACTGTGAATCTCCAAGGGTACTCCAAAACGGCAGAAGACTTCATGCACCAGTTTATCTGCAACTGTTGAAGCTTCTTGGTTTGGAATGGCGAAGACTTCCGGCCACTTAGTGAAGTAATCCATCACAACCATGAAATACTTGTTACCACTTTCACTTTCCGGAAAAGGTCCAGCAACATCTAGGGCTATTCTCTCCCATGGTGCACCAACATTGTACAATTTCAATGCACCTCTACTACGTGTCTGAGGTCCCTTTACAGCTGCACAACTTGTACATTTACGACACCAGTCCTCGACATCGTCCCGACAGTGGACCCAGTAAAACCGTTCTCGTATCTTCAGTAGAGTCCGTTTTACTCCCAGATGACCTCCTGAACAACCATTATGGTACAGCTGTAGAACATCCGGTACTTGAGCTTTAGGGACAACCATTTGCAGATGACAGCTGTCTCCTCGAACATTTTCCCATTTACGGCACAGGACTCCATCCTGAATCACCAAGCTGTCCCATTGGGCCCAATAGCTTTTTGTGACCGAACTCATCGCTGAGACATCGCTCCACCTGGGCTTAGGAGCTCTGGCCTTCATCCACTCCAGAATCGGCTTGATGTCCAAATCTTCCTGCTGTGCACGTTGAAGTCTTTCCTTCCACTCGTTGCTGAGGTCTGTCCTGAGCATCCTCACAGGTACGACTTCTTTACTTTCTTGCCTAGTACAATGCTTCCTTACTAGCACTAGAGGTGAACACCATGAACTAGATGAAGGTTCAATAACACCACCCTTCACCTTTCCTTCAATCATGGTTTCCACTTCTTTTTCACATGCTACCGGCAATCTTCTTGGCCACTGACGGATAGGCCATTCTTCTCTTCCTGCAGTTCGCTTAGGGCAACTGGATCGAAGGTGGCCCCTTTCCCCACAGCCGTAGCACCTAGGGCTGTATCCTTTATTACGATCGCGAACTGTAGCCGCTTTGACCTCCCTGACGCGGTGAGAACGATGATCCTGCCGCACAGCTTCCACCTCCAGTGCGTGGGCCAAGGCGTCCTTAAGCGTCCCGTGGTGACCGAGCCTCACAGCAGCTCTAACCTCAAGGTCGCGGATGCCGTCGATGAATGCCTGCACCAGGTTCCCATCAATAAGCGCAGGTACGGACTGGTAAGCTTTGCGAACCAGCTTCTCCACTTCAAGGGCCCACTGCTGCAGGTTTTCGCTGCTGCGTTGCACGCGATCCTTGAGCTGCGCACGAAACACGTGTTCCAGGTGAGCGTCACCATACCGAGCCTCCAATGCCTCAAGGAGCTGCTCGTAAGTCACTTCCTTACCGATAGCTTCCAGAACAGTTAAGGCCTGGTCGCGCAGGCCTAGGGTGAGGGCAGTCATGGCCTGATTTTTATCCCACCCGTTCGCCTTCATGACAGCCTCGAACTGGATTTTGTAGGCCGACCAGGAAGAAGTTCCGTCGAATGGTGGCACTTTGAATCCACGTAGCGAAGGTGTTGTAGCTACGGGAGCTGCGATTCCATCCCCAAGTTTAATGTAATCCAATGTTTTCTTCACGTCAGCCATCACGGTTTTCTTCACGTCAGCCATCACGTTGTCAACCCGATTATTCACTTGGTCGATTCGGGTTTCAGCTTCCGACAGGCGGTTGTCATGTTGAGCAACCTTATCCTTCACCTCCTTCATGTCTTTCCCGAAGGTAGCATGAAGGTCCTTCATAAGGAGCATCTGCTCTTCCTGTCGGCGAGCCTGTTCCTCCTTATCACGCTGGAGCTGTTCTTCCAGCCGACGAGCCTGTTCCTCCTGTCGGCGAGTCTGTTCCTCCTGTCGGCGAGCCTGTTCCTCCTTATCACGCTGGAGCTGTTCTTCTAGCCGGCGAGCCTGTTCCTCCTGACGACGAGCCTGCTCCTGCAGCATCATCATCAGAGCAGCAAAATCTGGTGCTGATGATGCTGGAGCAGCTGTGGACGGGCCGGCCTCCGTGGTCGGTATCTGGCCCTCTGACCTCTGTGGCGGAGATCCACCAAAACGTCTCTGGTCCGTCTCCTGTTGGCGTTGACTCCGGGTACGGATACCCTCAGTGTCGTCCTTGGGTAAAATCGGCATGATTTTAATCCCACTTCTGACACCAATTGTTACGAGCTTGGGGTTCGTTACAATTAAAAACGCCGATTTATTAACCAAAAATAGACACTTTAATTAAAAACACAAATTACAACTTTAACACTAATTATGAAACACAATTGCACTACTGATCACTTCTAAGTCGCACTTGAAGATCGCTTTCCTTTCGATGTTTTCGCTTGTATCGCTTATCCAAGACTGTGTCGGCTCGCGGAGCATTCCCGCCTTATATAGGCCTCACATTGTTCTAGAACTTTCTATTGTAGAAACATCTAGAATGTTCGAGTACATTCCGGCCCCAACTGACCAGATGTCGATAGTTCTAGAAAGTTCTATCATCGAAGCTTCTAGAAGGTTCTTGACACTAGTTCTTCTACTCGATACTAGATGGCGCTAGTGGTAACGAATATCAATTGTAGCGCGCAACACTATGTTTATGCATGACCTTAGAAAAATATAAATAGTCTAAATCAAGGTTCTAACCATATTATTAAACAGTTTCAGTTTTCTGTACGGCCCATGGAATCACCTGAAGTCAATGTTTAGCAAGGAGAGGGCTCTCACAACCTCCTTGTATACACTGACACTCATAGCAACACTATACTGTGCGTTACACCTACAAAGCACTCCCTGGACAATTGTGTGCGCTGTCCTGCAGGTGGTTGCGCTGGTCTGGATGATGATGGGGTCCATCCCTGGAGGCTCCTCAGGAATGAGATTCTTTGGCAGCATGTTCAAGTCATCCGTATCTAATACTTTACCAATATAACATTATATATGTGTATGGACTGGAACGGTTTATTATTCTTATATGAATTTAGATACACTTTGATATAAGTTTTGATATGAGTAATTAAGATTGTTATTTTTATAATAGGAGATAAAATGGTGAAGTTTGAATGTTTTATAATAGTATACTCTATCATAGAGTGGATCTGGATATCATGCAATAACTGATTACATTGATTCCAGCTTAAATAAAATAAACAAACTAGAACTGAACTCATGAATTTACAGAAATTATGAATGTCTAGTCTAGCAGTTCAATAGGTCAATGTACTTACTACATTGCCCTATTTGCGAGGACTTATTAGTGAAATTAGCAGGACCATTAGCAGCTGTATGAGAACTTCCATGTGGTAGAATTTCTCAACATAGAGGTATGTAATACTTTTTATTACTATTTCGATTGCGCCTAAATATTGTCTTATTTCGTTCCTAATATAGAATTAATCGATTTCGTAAGAATGCTCGATATTTATGTAAATGTTTAATGTGATTTTAATTTAAGCCTATTTTTAATTAAAATTTTAGTCATCTTGCCTTAAAAAAAATTGTTCTTTTTTACTGTAGGTATTAATAGCTACATTATTTTAACTTGGATTGCATTTTATAGCTAAAACACATATCATATTAATACATTTTACCAACCTACGAAGAAAAAAAAAAGAATTGCCTATCTGTTTATAGCTGGATTAGTTCTAAATCATGTCTACTTTTAAAATAGGTAGGTATTGATGTCATTCATATTTAGTGTTGTTATGGTGATAATAAATTAATTGAATCTTTTTCTAATGCCTTACGAACGAAAAGCTTTTTTTATCAATAAATAATTATTATGCTCAAAAATATTGAAACCTAGTTACAACAAAATATTTTTTGTATTTAAAAAGATTTATTCTATTAAACTTGGGACTTTTTTATACTTGTATCATTTCATAACCCGACTATGTACTTACCATAGACACCATAGTAGCCATTTATTTAAATATCAAACAAAATCGAGTTAGTTAGGTAGGTACTCACACCATTTATAATTCAAGAACGGCTGAACCGATTTTTATGATGTTTGATTTGTTGGATTTGTCTCTGCTCCGAATAGCAGAATAACTAGGTACCAACCTATTAAAACATGGGAAAAATTCACGAAATAAATAATAATGAAGATAATTCATTTTCTCATACATTTAGGCGGTACGAAGTTCGCCGGGTCAGCTAGTTAACATAAGAAATGCATTACTTGTAAAAAATATACTACCTACCTACTTATTATTTTTACAAAAAAAACACAAACGTGATTCTTAAATAATTTTAATTTCGGAAGTCGGTCTCTAAAAACGAAAATGCGAAACCTTCCTGAAAGTATGTAATCACAAAATTGGTTCATTAGTTTTTAAGAAAATCGCGGACATCATACATACGGGTCGAATACAGAATCTCCTTTTTTTTTTTACAGGAATAGGTAGGGCTACCTAAGTAGCAAGTTTTCATCATTCTCTTTCTTGTAAGTAAGTAAGCAGGTACCTACCTAAACTTCAAAAATAAATATTTAAAATACAGTCCTGCCAGCGACACGAAGAAGAACTTCAAATATTTTTAACCAACTGTTGTTGGCTGTAAGTACCCAAACTAGTTTTTCCTACAATTATCTCTGATTATTATCATGGTCGTCATGCGGCAGTACAATGGTGAGCAACCGCAAAAACCCTAATTACTTACAGTACCTACATAATTATTAGTCTGCTTTAGGCTATAGCACTCAGGATCATAGTGACAAATCTAACAAGTACAATTTAGTACTTACCTAGTAGGTACATACCTAGTTGACAAATTAATAACCTACTTCCTACCCCTCCCTCCCTTTCTTCCTACTTGTTATACGCGTTTCCTTGGTAAATATCTACCCAGGATTAGGCGGTATGAAATAGGCAATTTCTCGGTAGGTAGCTAACAGCCCAGTCTGGATTTATGCCCGATTGATTAAATAGGACTTACCTAAACACAACTGGCTAAATGTGGGTGTACTACGTTAATTACACCTCTGGTCAACCTTTTGGGGGATACAGGCGTGATGTTCTGTTATACGTTCACATCGATGACCTAGGTATGTTAAAAATTGTACCTATCTTAAACCTCTTTGGTTAAAAATATTAAAAGTAAATTTTATTTACATTACAGACGAAGCTCTAACTTGCAACGTGTGCGACCGGTCGTTCCCAACGCGTCGCCAGCTTGGGGATCATCAACAGAAGAAACGACATTTCGGGTGAGTAGAACTACTTACCTACGCCTGAATAAAATAGGAAACCAAAATAAGGAACCAGACGGTTTGACAAAAACCTGCCCATACTGGTTGATGCAAGTCCAGCAAGGTAGCGCACAGCTTTATGTTTCAACTCATAGTCGCGAAACATAGGTTACGGTTCTAGTTGCGTACATAGGTACCATGCATGCGCGGTGTATTAGCTAATAAACCGAGTAGGTATGTTATCAGTATCACCGTCATGTCTTGATCTTGTCCAATCATGTCTATCCTACCATGTTATTATAGCATGGCTTCTATCACCTATTTCTGTATCAGATTAAGCCACTCAGTAGGCAGAGCCATGGCTCTACTGCTGAGTGGCGTGTAACCATTTGAAAGAGGCCCAGCACTAGGGTGATATTTATTGTAGGTATACCTAATTATGCTGATTAAGTGGTTCAGAAAATATACTTCTAGAAATAAAAAGCACCTAGCCTATTTTTATTCCCCATTAAACACTGTGTGGTTTCATACTTACGTCGATTGCGCTCTAAAACTATCCATTCTTGTTGGACAGATGCAGCGCGTGCGACAGCCTGTTTCCCTCGCTGATGGCGCTGGAGCACCACAAGGAAGAGTTCCAGCACTGGAGCGACTCGTCCTACTGCTCACACTCAGACTCCGAGGACAGCGACCTCGAGACTTGCCACGAGGACAAACATCGACTACTCTAATGCCACCACCTCATTATTGCCGGGGAAAAACCCACTAAGCTGGGCACTTTTGTGTGAAAGGCTCTGTACAATTCTTCAGGAATAGTCAAGCGTGTAGCTAGCAATATTGTAACGTTGTCAGAGTATACCGGTAGCTTCTACAAGAGACAATTTGCAAATCGAACATCACAAACCCAGTTAGCTTCTTATTCTGTAAAATAATAAATTGGAAACTGGTTTAAATTTTTGGGTTTATGTACATATTCAGCCTTTTCCCAACTATTTATAGTGAATGTATATTCTATAAAATAAGCCCAAAATGTGATGAACGATGGTTCGGAAAAACCAAAAAAGAGTTCTATTCAGATTCTACTTTGAAACCAAAACTAAACAACGAAACTTTCTCTGAAACTATAACTCCTAGTTGTTTGTAAATTAAAACATATAGGTACCTATCTCTCAGTAGGTACATGTAGAATGACGCAATAAAATCAAAACCTGCTATTTTAGAACGGAACAGAAGCAACCGGAGCTCTCACGATTTATTAGCATATCCAGCCTTTTTAGAAAGAACATCGTAAGCGATAATTTGCACTTTTTACAGGAAAGGGTGTTTTCTTTCCTAATAATATAAATATGCACTATTCTTTCTATTAGATCAATAGTTGAATATATAACAAATCATGGAAATTTTAGAAAGATATCATAAATACTTATAGAGGACTAGCTTTTGCCCGCGGCTTCGCTTGCGTTAATTTAGAATTTGAGAATCAATTCAGGTTGTACTCGGCTTGTCGTTTGGCCGTTGCACACTAAACTCTTACAAGTTTATTAAAATTCAATCATGATTCGAAAGACTCGTGGCGCCATCTATTTTCATTTGTTGTTATAAATTAGGATTAGGATGCGAAAGTAAGTTTGTTTCGCTTTCACGCTAAATCGGCTGAATGGATTTGGATGAAATTTGGCACATGGTTGACCATGCCCTGGAGAAGGACATAGGCTACTTTTTAATTTGGGTCGCAGACGAAGTAGCGGGGAAGAGCTAATATTATAAATGCGAAATTAAGTTTGTTTCTTACCTTTCACGCCTAAACCACTAAACCGATCATCCCTAAAAAAAAGTTCTGTTCCCGAGGAAAACAACAATAACGTTATTATGATAATAGATAGCGCCACATAGTGTTGTTTTCCTCGGGAACAGCATTTTTCTCAATTTTAGATCGGTTCAATGGTTTAGGCGTGTTAGGTAACAAACTTACTTTCGCATTTATAATATTATTAAAGTTAGGATGAGTGAACTTTACACCCTGTTCCTCATACCTTTATAATTAAGAAAGAAAAAACCCTTTCCTGTAAAAAGTGCAAATTGTCGCTTACGGTGTTCTTCCTGAAAAGGCTCGATCTAAAGACTGCAATTAACGGCTTATCTTATCGTACAGATTTATGCACTCTGCTGCTACTCTTACAAAGAATTTATTTTAATTTGTGTAATGTTTTATTTTCTAGCTACACGCTTGTCTTGACTGTTACTATTCTGTTCGATGTCTAACAATGTTTAACGATTCTCTTAAAGAATGTAAGTACTGTGTCATTAGACATCGACTCCATCTGATAGGCTGTATGTAAAGGTATTAAAACTCAAACAGATCAGTAAAAAACGCATATATTTTTATGCCATGAATCAAAATTATACCTGGGTCTTAGAGACTTCAGTGTTTACTTAAAAAGTATACAATGTTAATGAATTTACAAAAACAATGATTTTTCTCATAATATTAGTCACCATTGTGACTTTTCAAAAATAATGTTTATAATAGGAAAGAATATTACAGTATTCCTAAGTATATAATTCTATATATACTGAAGCCTAATTATTGTACAGTGTAGACACATATCATTTTGTACAAGCATACGTACCTACTACGTAAAGGAGACGAATGATGTGAAGTGAATAGAAATATATATCAATTCATAATCCCGAGTGATTTCCATGAATTGTCTAAGAATAACTACATACATACTTATTAAGTCTAAGTACTTAAAAACAAAGACAACCATTAGAAGACTTGGGTTTTTAATTTAGTATTATTGCACATAATGCAAACTATGATTATTTTTTTTATCAAAAAGCAACTTTCTAAATATGGTTTTTCTACACCGTTATTACATAGGTACATTATCTGGGTGAAATAGAATCAGTAGAACTGGGCAAGAACAACATTTTAGCTCCAGTTTCTGAACTTCGTTTACATTGACTACGAAATTCTAAGTAATCATTTTAGTTATTAGGATAATTTCCGTGTACTTTTTTTTTCATTTTCTTCGTTTTTTTCCTTTGCAATAAATCGATTGGTAAACATAGCATAGACAACATTATATCACTAGCTCGAAAATCAAGTTTAAAAAAACATTTTGGCGGGTAACGTAGCATGTTACGATGTTTTTATGTTACGATTCGTAATATTTTTTCACAAAGTTGAATCTCAACTAGAATTGTTTTTGATGTCTACTATTCTTGGAAGTTCCTCGTGTTATGGTTAAAAATAGTAACAAGAGTAGGTAAGTTAAGATTTGATGTCATTTTTATGAAACTAGAAAGCTTGTTCACAAAATTAGTAAATTGACAATTCTAAAAGTAGTAAATAAAAGTAATTTTGTCCTAAAATTTTAATAGCATTTGTCTCCTTTTGTATATCTTCTAGTTTTGTGAACATGTCGTTTCTTTTCGCTTCACGTTAGTAATATACTCCTGCCTCTTACCTGGCGTCATATCTTTGTAAATACTTCCTAGTGATATCCCGGCAATAATGCATATCACGGTACCGTTATATGACTGATATTTTAGTCTAGTTCTGTAAATAATTGTTAAATAGGTCTGTGTCATCAGAATCACATTTAGAATTTTAAATTCTTAGTGTCACACCCAACTAAATGTATGTATCCCGCCCCCTTCCCTACCGAGGTACCTTTCGAGTTTATAGTATTACTAATTTAAGTATTAATTGTAACATTCCAAGTAGTCATACTATTTTTATAAAGTATTAATTGTATTTCAACATCGTAATGTGTATATTGTAAAATTTGTAAGGTCGCTACGCTCTGTAATTTCGACAGGGAGGAGACGACGGAACGAACTATTCGTACAAATAAAAATACGATTGAAAATATGTACAGAAATGTTTATTTTATAGGAAATCACATAACCACAGAGTACAGGCTACGAACACGTATGTACTGCGCTATGTCCGATCTCCCATAAAGGTACCGAAAGGCCGCGATCGGCGCGTATCGTCCGGGGAGCGACGTACACATCTTTAATTTTTCATATTATCGAGTAATCAGGAATACAAATCACGAATCTCTTACAAAAGCATAATACGAGTAAGTCTAGTGACGGTGGGCCCCCGGCGGCGGCGGGGGCCTCGCCGTACATGTTACGTTACGTTAGGATAATAATATGCGCCGCGCAGGGGCGCAGCTGGCGTCACGTCAGGGCAGGGCCGGGCGGGCCGGAGCGGGCCGGGGGCCCGGGGGGCGGGACACGCGGGCCGGCCGCTCTACGCGGTGCCGTTGAGCAGCGGCTCGGCCTTCGCCTTGGCCAGCGGCGAGCGGCGCTTGCTGGGCGCGCCCCCCGCGGCCGCGCCCCCGCCCCCCGCGGCCGCGCCCCCGCCCCCCGCGCCCGCGCCCCCCGCGCCCCCCGCGCGCGCGCCCTCGCCCGCCGCGCCCGCCGGCGCCGCGCCCTGCCCGGAGCTCAGCCCGTTCTTCCACCCGCCTCCTGCAACACCCACGCGTCATGCCGCAGTCGCACAGCCGCAGCTCGCCCGACATGGAGACCAGACACGAAGCGATGCCACACTATATTCGACGCGGCCTGTCGGTCGCGACGTCCAGACTGATGGATATTCACAAATACGTTCAAACGACTAGTTTGTAAGAAATAACAATAGATGATTTAGTGTGCGTTAGGTTGTCTTCGCTCATCAATCCAAAATAGCATCGCGCACTTTTTTACGTAGCAGCTTTAATTGTTTGATATTGTGTGGCATCGCATTTCGTTATCGTGTTTGTCGTTCATGTGGGACGACGTGAAAGATGTTTATCACGACTGGGGTCGCGAGCGGTCGCGGCTTTCGCTCACGAACGCTTCAAGACTCTACGAGTCATAAATCTGAAAATCTTACGTCATGTAGGCGAGCGGTTCTAATTCATGCGATCGTTACATTTCTAGCGCGTCTACTACATTTTGAGAAACAATGACAAAGCTGTAAACTAGAAGGAGACTAGAAACTTTTAGTGCGCAAAACACATTATTAATATCAAACCATGCAATTACTCACAATTCTGTTATATTATTGTGCACGCGTGTAAGTACATTTGTGTCCAAAATTACTTGCTCTTATTATCAGATAAGTGAAAAGCACTGAGTCAATATTATTATGAAACACGATAAATGCGGTAGATTAAAATTATCATTATTTCACTGAACCAAATCTGAGGCATCACTTTATGGACGATATTTTTCCAAAGTGTTGGTCAGTATTAGAAAAGAGTATGAATTATAAGTTCTTTATAAACCATCTCGATGGTGCAACAGTGGGTGTGGATCGTAAGGTGTAGTTGTGAGCAATGAATTACTAGTCGTCGGAAATATCTGTGGAGTTGGCCGCAACAACAGTGACGAGAGGTATCGAGAACAGATTATTCGCAGCGAGCCGCGTTACACAGATAGTTCCAACGAATGGTGCAACCAGTCTATTCTGCAAAAATCTCACCGTGAAAACTTAGGTTACGTGAGCCGGTAATAGTGTCAGCAGGCACCAAGTTTCCACGGCTGCGTGTACCTGTCCTCCTGCGCCTGCGCCGGGCCGCGGCCGCGTCGCCCGCGCCGCGCTCGTCGGACGTGGCGGAGTCTGACAACATGCCAAGTGCCTACAGTGCGCGCTAGCAGTGCACGCCGGGAGCCCAGCGACGCTACTCGTCTACGTAACGACGCAACGTTCGTACGACACGTTTGCACACTTTCGTTTAACTTCTAAGTACATTCCAAATGATAACTATCGGAACTATAACACAGAAACTACGTACATGGAAATACGAATCATAGACGCTGTGTTTGAGTAGCCCTCACCCGAGTATTAGTAGACGTACGAGACCAAACCGTAGCACAAAGCGAGAATAGGAAACACGTCGTCCATAAACAGCAAACAACTATTCACCCCGCGCGTCTAATTGATAGGAAAATATAACTAAAACTTCCCATTCATCCTTCTACAGTTTATGTACTAATTAAAATGTAAAACGGGGTGCACAAAAAAAAACATATAAACATTATATGCATATACACTTATAAGATATAAACACTACAACTACATTTTAACTAGCACATTCAGTAATATTTTCAGATTTTTCATAATAGCATAGCTTTTCGATAGCATTAGCAAACCTCATTTAAAAAAAATAGTATGCGTTATAGGCGGTCGACAAACTTCGGGGGTATTGCAGAATCTGTATTATTTAAGAATTAACACAATGGATGACATCGAACGTTCATATTTATTATTATTAATACCCAATAAAATTAAAACATTATTATTATTGATAACCTTCAAAAGAAAGAAACCTCAATGGTTTCTTTAAAAAGCTCGCTTGTCCTGCATTTAAAAAAGTCTATATTTCTTATGAAAAGCAGTTTTTTTTTTAAAGCTGCCTAGAAATACATACATTCGAATTTTAGTAATGTCTCTGCTATAATTCTGGTTGTATAAGCAATAGCAGCTTTAATAAGTAAAACTACCAAGGTCAAGCTTATACCTATGTGAGCTTGCTATTGACTGTCACACTAACAAATCAATCTATATTCGAGAATCTACGTGTAAAAATATTAAAATTCAAACGCATATAGTCCGATAATATTTTTATTTCAACATTTAAAGACTATCCATCTTTAACTCATTTATTTCTAAGAACAACAGTACGCAAAAGCGTGGGAGTGCTTTCAAGACTTCGTTTCCGAATGAGACGAATGTCTTTAGAACATAGCATGACTCCCCTCTACTTAAAATGTATCACAACCCAGAGAACAGCCAGCAAATGGTGAAAGAACCTTATCCACGCACATATCTATAATAGTTTCTTATGTACAGTCAACGCCGCACGTCCATGGTAATAATCTGTCATTGATAGCGCCTTTATGTGGTAGCAGTAAGGCGGTTTCCGTAGGTCAAGTGTTACCAGTAGCGCGCGTTGGACTGTACGTAGGTTACACACTTGTCATGCAGGCTGTTCGCTCGGCTGACACGCGCGAGTTTGTCGAGCGCCCACGAACAGAAAGTAACAAATACACTAGAGCACAAAGCGCGGTCTATGTCGTACCTCTGTCCGCACTGGACACATCCTGGCTGTCTAGCACACTGCTCTCGTCATCAGTTTGCCTTCGTCTGTCCTCGCGTCGTCTGCCACTCTGTAAAATTATATTGTTGAATTTAGATCATTTTAAATGCAATAGGATTATAAGGTAACACTGAGAAATGCTAAGTTGTGTAAAAATACATTTTATATTGTCATTTTATTTATCATTGGATAGTAAACTCGCAGTCGCCGATGGTCTACCGAGTTATGCGCCGTGCATTCTGCACAGAGAGCATGTACCTAATATTGCAAATAATAATATGTAAAAATATATTTCAATAAATCGGTGTTTAACACGTTCAGTGCCGGGAGACCTCCTGGAGGGTTCACTCAAATCGCATATGGGATGCCGGGAGCCCTCGCGGAGGGCTCATTTTAAATGTACGTTTTTCTTAGCGAATATAGCATTATAAAGTATGAAAATAAAATTAGTCGTATATTTTAACAAGATTTATTAGTATAATCGTTGGTTTTCAAATACCAGCATTTTTATTTTCAAAAATAATTGGGCGCTAGGATGCCCATATTTCAGGGATGGTAAACCGTTTTACGTTTAGGTACAAATATTCACTAAAAATAAACATATTTATTTTGAGATTATAAATTAAGAGGATGAATTTATAAATAGAAGCTTTTCAGGGTTCCGTATCAAAAGGGTAAAAACGAACACCCATGGTGCAACTTCGTTTGACTGTCAGTCCGTTCGTTTGTACAGCTGCTCATTTCAGGAGCATACTTCGCTACATACAAGTCGTTTGGTTTTGTCATTAGAGTATTATATTATCTGTGGTCATGTATACAATGTGTAACATAATTAACGCAAGACCTCATACACCCCAATTAGAGTAGGTATTGAGTTGAAAGCATAATACAATGACAAAAAAAAAATTTTTAAAGCTAACTTCTATTATTAATAAGAAAATCGTGTTGACCGTAACACTATTTTATGCATTTAAAATATAGTCTTATTGCTTTGAAATAACATTAAATTTTCTTGAGCTCAATCACCGGTCAATATGGGCATCTTCTTCTTAGCGTGTCGATAGCAATCTAAATGAACTCGGCCCAGAATTCGGCTACTTGTTTGGCGCCGTCACCAGCGTCCATCAGTTCCTGTAACGTGCAGCTGACAGGACACGAAGGACACGATGTTATGTGTCCCATCGTTTGTGGAACAGCACCACATTTACACTCCAAGGCAGAGTCGTCTATGAATCTCCACCTGAACAGGTTTTCCTTGCTTCGGCCAACCTGTGTCCGAAGTCTGTTTAAAGACTTCCAGGTCGCCCAAGGTAGCTCATGTCCAGGTGGGAGGTCTTCAGCGGGTGGAACGAACGGGTTGGGTAAAGAAGCACTGTCTCGCCACAGCTTCAGTCTTTGTTGTGACGGTTCGTCAGTGAGTGGGACGACACACTTTAAAAAACTGTTTCGGCTTTTCAGCCTTTGTGGCACAAGGATGTTGTCGTGCAAAGGGTGTCGTGTGTCGGAGACCATTGATTGAAAATCCAATATGGGCATGACCTCTAATAAACAAGCTTGTATAATACCTGGTCAGTGGGCAAATTACATAATTTAAAAAAAAATGTCTTTTCTCATAAATGCTTGGAAATTTGAGCATTATTTTGACAACCTTTTTTGAGATAAATCGGAAATTGCTGTACAGGGGGCCTAAAAGGCTACTTTGGCAGAATCATGAAATAATTCATATCACGCAATTTCATCTGTATGACAGTTTTGTATGGAGATTCGTAAAATGCTATAGGTACACCTCTGCCTAACCCTTCAGGGATATATAGGTGTGAAACTGTCAAACAGATGAAGTGCGTGATAAGAATTGTTTTATGATTCTGCCAAAGTGGCCGTTTTAGGCCCTCTGGCCACATACATGCGAGCAGCGGCCGACAAAAGTTGTATGAAAATCCATATCTGTCCTGGTTTAGCGGCCAAATAAACATAGTAGGTAAACTCATATATATGTCGTGTTATTTAAAAATGGAACGATCTTTTACTCCAAAACATGGCAACCAAGGAAGTAAAAAAAAAAAAAACAAATTATCACTTTAACGCGGGAAAAATTATTGTTGTGCGTTCATTGATTTTGAAAGTAATTGTATTTTAATTTCCGCGCATTATTTGAGAAAAGTGCTATACTACAAGCCTTGGCCACAACTAGGCATTGATGGACGAACGTGTAAATGTGGGCCGAGGCGAAGCCGAGGCACACATACGTAAGTCGTAAGTTAATAAGCTGTTACAAAATAATAACGTTTTAGTACTTAAAAAAATATTAATATTGCTTAATGTAACTGTTTAAAAAAATATTACATTGCATGAAAATTTCAGAAGAGGTTGGACACCCCTGTCACGGGATCAAAGCGAGATGTCACTCAGGCTGGCTGGACAAATCTTCAAAATAACTCGCATTTAACTAGGTTAACAGGGCATTTTATGTGACGGCTAAACACCCTTATTTCAGAATTTGTGACGCAACAGAATCTTAGATAATCGATCGAAAACGTGTCCAGCCATCTTGAAAAACCACTTTTCGCTGGTCTCTCAATCTCGGTAACGGAAGTGATTTTGACAACATTTTGCTTATCAACAGGCGTCACATAAATTTGTGACAGGCATCGAGCTAAAAGTTTTGTGATACTTACAGCGGTTTAGTAGAAAAATGCAAAAATCTGTGTCCAGCCATCTTGATTTTACGTATAAAACTTTTGGCTGGCACTTCCGAATCTCAATAACGGGAGCGTTTTCGAATATGGTTCCTTTACTAACATTTAGTGACGCAATTTGTGACAGTAATAAAGTTTGATTTATGGCGTCACATGTAGGGGTTTACGAGAAATCAATAAAAACTTAATGTCCAGCCAACCTGAGCTCAAGCTGGCTGGACACATGTATCTCCGCTGCGTGATGATCTACGGCCTTCGAAATATGTTCAAATTTTTGTGACGGGGACGATAATGATTTACTGAATTTGTGACGGAGAAACTTTGAGGAGTTTCAAAGATATTGATCATTTAAGTTTTCCCGTACAAACATCCATTAATATTGTGAGGTGACCATCATTTTTACATAAATAAAGGATTTTTTTTTTATCGACTAATGGGCCGGTAGCAGCCACGCCTGCTTTGTATTTGATTTTCATAGATGGCGCTGAGAAAACATCGTTCTTAAGAACAATGTTTCATCGATGTTACCAGTTTCAACATCGATGTTTATGAACGATACTTACATCGATGCGGCCATTTATTTAATTTCAACTACAGATAACTTATTAGAATCGTGGATTCTTATTGGTTTTTTGGCATAAAAATACCACAGCCAATTACTCTACTAAAGAAAATAGAATGACAGCGATACTCCCATAGACAAAATTACTAAAAATAAAATTGTGCAGACCGTATCGCGCTCGCTGTCACGGTTTATATATTTGATTAAAATGACGACCACCGACTTCATTTGCGCTTCAAACACTTAGGGCGGCGTTAAAAACAACGTTGTGGTACAAGGCGGGGGTTACTGAAGCGCAAATGGAGTTGATTGTCGTCATTTGAAACGCTTAATAAAAAGTACAAATCAATAAATGTGATTTTATTTACAGCAAACATTATTTTTTCATTTAAATACCTTCGAGCATTAGTTATCCTGACACAATATCTACCTATGTACTTACCATGAAAAACACCAATACCTACCTACTAAAAAGAGTAGGTATCTGCATGTAAATAAGCAATAACATCAAAAAATTACCCCTCCCCCCCTTCCTCACTTCTACACTTTTGTCTTCTATCGATTTAAGGAGGAAGCGCTAAAGTAGCCCGCGAAATTCAAATTTTCTTACGTTTTTTGCAATTTGCTGGTCAGTATTAAGTTGTACGATGATTAAAATATGATTCGCGGCCGTAACAAAATGTATTTACAGAATTATAATCTCTAATTCATCAACACCTTAGTGTGTCTATGACTATTTCATGAAATCTTCACATTTGGGGATTATACTAAGTTAACAAGTTGTATTACTGATTGTAATGATTATAATTCTGTAAATACATATTTGTTACGACCGCGAATCATATTTGAATCAACGTACCACTTAATACTGACCAGCAAATTGCAAAAAACGTAAGAAAATTTGAATTTCGCGGGCTACTTTAGCGCTTCCTCCTTAAATACCTACGGTTGTTCGTATTAATATCACCAAAACACGGATTTTCATCCATTAAAGAAAACACCTTAAAACATACTTAGTCCTACATAAAACCATTATTGGTAACCCTACTGCAGTGTTTGTATGGGAAGATTTAAATGATCAATATCTTTGAAACTACTCAAAGTTTCTCCGTCACAAATTCAGTAAATCATTATCGTCCCCGTCACAAAAATTTGAACATATTTCGAAGGCCGTAGATCATCACGCAGCGGAGATACATGTGTCCAGCCAGCTTGAGCTCAGGTTGGCTGGACATTAAGTTTTTATTGATTTCTCGTAAACCCTTACATGTGACGCCATAAATCAAACGTTATTACTGTCACAAATTGCGTCACTAAATGTTAGTAAAGGAACCATATTCGAAAACGCTCCCGTTATTGAGATTCGGAAGTGCCAGCCAAAAGTTTTATACGTAAAATCAAGATGGCTGGACACAGATTTTTGCATTTTTCCACTAAACCGCTGTACGTATCACAAAACTTTTAGCTCGATGCCTGTCACAAATTTATGTGACGCCCGTTGATAAGCAAAATGTCGTCAAAATCACTTCCGTTACCGAGATTGAGAGACCAGCGAAAAGTGGTTTATCAAGATGGCTGGACACGTTTTCGATCGATTATCTAAGATTCTGTTGCGTCACAAATTCTGATATAAGGGTGTTTAGCCGTCACATAAAATGCCCTATTGACCTAGTTAAATGCGAGTTATTTTGAAGATTTGTCCAGCCAGCCTGAGTGACATAAAGCGAGCGATTATACTTTTCTTCATTTTTTTATTTTTTATATTTCACGTCTTCACGCCACTAGCACATGTAAATACCCCCAGAGATACTAATTAAAGCAACAAGACGTTCTGAAAACACTAATTTACTTCTTTTTATAGTTTTTTATAATACGGTTTCAAACCTAATGCCGACGACCCTCCTCGAGGGTTCACTTTAGCGCAAACGTAATGCCGGTGACCCTCCTGGAGGGTCCATTTGCAATATGTATGGCGGCATGGCGTATGAGCTCTATGAAAAGTGGGTGGAGTCGAAAGTGTTAAGGAGCATTCAAGGTGGTCGATTTTATTTTATCAGTAAGTGTAGGGATTCCCTACACTTACTTTCGGTCCTTCGAGTATTGCAGCAGGACCTCGTAGCGGTTCTCCAGCGGCACGCGTCGCTCGGGTCGCTCGGGTCGCTCCTCGTGCAGCACATAGTGTACTTACGGGCGCGCGCGCGTCGCTGGCGCGTGGCTGGCGCGGCGCGGCGGGATGCGCGCGGCCGTTCTCCAGCGGCACGCGTCGCTCGGGTCGCTCCTCGCCGCCGCGCCCTCCTCGCTCACCGCGCTCCGTGCGCTCGCTGGATCTGCAAGTACCGCAAAATTTAGCTACCATTCCGACCAACATTTAACAATTAAATACCCACCGTTACAAGAGTATACCGTTAGAAGAGTAGAAGACCAAAGAAACGATGAGTGGACTGTGTGACAGATAATTGTATCCTAAAGCTCCTAAACTAATTTCATTTTGATCACAGAGGATTTTATTTCATACATAATTGCCAAGCCCATGCATATGATATAAATGTGGAAAAATATCTGACGAGCAATTTTCGTAATATTAAGAACGTTCACAGTCTAATCTCGGTCTCAATCCGTCAAAAATAATCCCTAAATTTTTGACATTGGATTGTCGCTGACACGAGATTGCGATTGTGATTTCAACGTTTTTAATAATAGGAATTAGTTTTCTGTCCATTTTCATTAGAACACATGACTTTAATATTATTTTAAAATTGTATACTTCTGAGTTGGCCTCTATAAAAAGCTAAGGAGAAAAATGTATCAAAATGACCGTGGAGCGGGTAATGCGCACGCATCTAGATAGAATTTGTTCTAAATCGAAGACAGAAGTTACTCGTATTCGTATGTCCTCAATTAGAGATACAACATGTGGTGTACCCCAACTGTCTTTGGGCCCTTGTTGTTTCTCATATATATTAACGACTAGCAGCGCCCCGCGGTTTCACCCGCATAAGTGTCGATCCCGCGGTAATATCGGGATTAAAAAGTATCCTATGTGTTATTCTGATGTATAAGCTATAAGACTGTAAAGTTTCATCAAAATCCGTTTAGTAGTTTTTGCGTGAAAGAGTAACAAACATCCATCCATCCATCCTCACAAACTTTCGCATCTATAATATTATTATATACTAGCTGCGCCCCGTGGTTTCACCCGCATAAGTTTCGGTCCCGTGAGAATATCGGGATAAAAAGTATCCTTTATGTCAATCCAGGTTATAAACTATCTGTGTGCCAAATTTCATGCAAATCCGTTCAGTAGTTTTTGCGTGAAAGAGTAACAAAAATCCATCCATCCGTCCATCCTCACAAACTTTCGCATTTATAATATTAGTAGGAAGTAGGATATTAGTAGGATTATACTAGCTGCGCCCCGCGGTTTCACCCGCATAAGTTTCGGGGTCGTAGGAATATCGGGATAAAAATAGCCTATATGTTAATCCAAGGTGTCAGCTACCTCCATACAAAATTTTATCAAAATTGGTCCAGCCGTTTGAGCGTGAAGAAGTAATAAACATACAAACACACACTCACTAATTTTCGGATTTATAATATTAGTGAGATTATTTATTGATTCCCGGACCTTTGGAAGGTGTACGAGGGGCCGAAGCCAACTCGCAGACGCCCGTTATACGTTTTTAATAACCGTATAGTTCGGAAGTGCCCCCGAATGGACCCGAACACACGAACCTCCGCCGGCTCGGTACTAGGTCTCATTGGACCCAAGAATTACGACATACGACACCCTACATTGATTGTGTAAATGTTTATTATGCTACCCATCAAATCTTATGAATGTGCGTTAATTAAGAGACTGGGATAAAAAACTCATATGTTAACGCCATTCAATATTCCTTAATTAGCGCGCAAGCTTATTAATTTACCTTTATTAAATTCAAGTCTGTAAATGCGATCATCGCCATTTTGTTGACAGTGGTTGTCGAGGCTAAAAAAACATAAAAATTGGGGATTTCGAACATCCAAACCCCACCACAGGGGCAGTAAATAATTCATCATTTAATTATTTGACGAATTCATCCATTGTTCAAGTTAAATAAGTAGTAGTAATGAAGTTTTTTGATATCTAATGTCGAAGTTTCGCGCCAATCGTGCGTGTTTACATTTTTACTTTTTACAAATGTCACACACACACATGTAGATAAGATTTAAAATGTAACAAATATTATTGAAAATTTTATAAACAACACGAAAATGTCCAAATCTCAACGTAATAGTGAAACACAGGTCCAATAACACGTCTTATTCATTACCACTACTCAATTTGTGTTCAAAATCGCCGTCCTTAATGTTTTTTTTATCGTAATGATGTGCGAAAGCGATTATGCCAAACGAATTTTTTTTTAATATCGATTGACTCGGGTAATTAATATGTCGAATGTCGGAAATCGATACTCAAAAATTTAAATAAAATTATTTTAAGCATTTAAATACAATAAGCATTGCTTATAATAATGATTTATGCTTTTCTAATGTAATTTAATAGTTTTTTGGACATTATATTGACACCGAGTCAATAACTGAGGACCTTTGACGATAGTCATTTATTGAATTTCGCGCCGAATTGTTTCTATATTTGAATTTATCTTCGGAATGCGCTCGCCGTTTCAAATTATTTTTATTTATTGTACAATTATTTATTTTTGATACTTTGTAATAGTTTGCTACAGAATGCCCAGTATACATTTTTTAGGTAGACTGAGCAAAAGTTTGGGAATGATGATAAATTAATTGTATAAATTGGGTAGGTATTCCGCAATCACTTTACATTTTAATACCTATCTGTTGTTAGTTGTATGAGCTTGGTAGTTTTTGTTTCTATTAGTTTACTTGAGTAATAGAAATTTGTTTATTTTTTTGTGGTAGTTTCCCAACGAAATAAAAAAAAAACATGTTTATGTCGGACCACGCGCAGTAAAAGGTTCCGTAGTTGGGTTGAATATTTACGCATGCACAATGCATACACATCATTAATTTGATCGACTGAAAAAATAAGTTTGTATTGTACTTGTCATTCATAAGATCCGTACCCAAAAACGTAAGTGCCAGAAAAGAAACGTACTTACTGTTTTCTTATGGGGAATAAAATCTTGAGCATTTCTTACTATTACAGCGAAAGTCTGCAATTAACCCCCTTGGCTGCTACTTGACTTTAAAAATGCCAAACATCTCATTTTTATAAAAGTGTTTGAGGCTTAACATTTAAAAATACCAACTTTAAACTCAATATAACATCCTGAACATGTTTTGACTATGACTAAACGTGGGTACGCAGTTTATTGAGAGATTTGCTATTTTATTTTGAGACCAGACTTCTGATAGGATCTCCTGGAATCTATAATCACAGAACTCTATTTTGTTTTTTATTTTTTTTTTATTTTAGGCTCAGTGATTTATGAGATATTGTTTCTATTTTCTTAATAAAATAAATTACTTTTTTTTTTGTTATTATAAAAATATGTTTGTGACCCTCACGACAAGCCCTTTCATTTGATATATCACACGGTACCTACAGTAAGCAAAGCTTTTAAATTTTCTAATGTGACCCCAAAAAGTGAACCCATATTGAAAATTAATTTATTTATATCACACGTCCGTGTTTGAGTCACAGAAATTTATATGTGTACCAAATTTCAACCTAATCGGTCCAGTAGATTCGAAACTAATCGGTTGTAACAGACCTACAGACAGACACACGAGTGATCCTATAAGGGTTCCGCTGTTTCATTCGGACGTAGGGAACCATAAAAAGATACACCCCTATCCATAATGTACGTGTATGTACTTATTAAAATATATATATTTAAAAAAAAAATATTCATGAAAAATATACCAGTTTTTATTCAGTTTCTACAATGTTTTTTTAAAATTCGATTATCGATTAGGCTTTATGACATTTTTAAATCGAAATGAGAAAATTGGGCGGATGGTCAGCACTAAGAAGTGTCACGTTGCAACACAATTTTTAGTAATTTTTATCAAAATTTGATCATGTTTTTTAAGTAGTTTATGTATGAAAAATGGTAAAAGTAAGAATGCAGAAAGACAATATCTTTATTTTTCCCTTTTGCATAGTTTCATAAAGAAATTAGGTGGTTTATGTACATATTTTCAGCGATTTTAAGGTGCCTACCTTTTGGATAGGTGTAGTAATATTTATTGTATACAACTTTCGCAGTAGAATGACGCAGTTTGACTGATCTCAGCATATAGTTAAAGATATTTGCCATAAACTTATTGTACAAAATAGGCGCGCTAACAAATTTTTCTTAATAAATTCGAATGCTGAAAATTGATGTAAACCCCGGAAAACCATGACGTAATTCGCAACATCCCGTCGAATCAGCTGATGTGTCACATGTCAAAATCTTGTCGAGCAGAGAGGTTAATAAAGTAAGTTACCAACCGACGATTATCCCTGGTCGCACTATGCATTATAGAATTTATTATTATTATATTTTATTGGAATGTTCTTTTATTTTTTATTATTGTGTCGACAATTAGAATTAGAATTATTTAATAATGTGTGTTAATTGTTTGATAACTTATTATAATCAGCATGTTTGTATCAAGATAATACTAGTAGGGCTTAGCCGGCTAGAGTCAGCGAGTAGCACGCACCTGTTGGCCCTGGGCGCGCGGCCGCGGCCCCGGTACCCGGCGCTGTCGCTGCGCTCGTCGCCCAGCTCCGGCGTCATGCGCCGCCCGCCCGCTGCACAGAACACGTGCAACATTGTTTATTAACACCTACTACAACACGTTCACATAGGATATTCGGTTGTGTATTCTACATTATTATTAAACAGTAATTTAACTAAGTACATACATGCTTAACTTAATTAACATTTAAAATTAATAAAAAATTAAATTTAATGAGTACCTTTGATTTAATTTGATAGACGAAATGTCTATCAAATTCAATCATTCATTCAAGAAACAATAAGCAAAATGATATCCTCGTACTACACGCGCACACCCAATAAATTGTGAGTATTAATTCAGTTGCGTAACGTAGACAAATAGACTCAGGTTTTCTATACTCCGACTTTTAATTAGCTGCAGTAAAATGACAATAAATAACTTATTTCAGACTGTGTTTAAAGATATGCATGTCAATTAAGTTTCGTTTGTTACACTATTCTGTACTAGAAAAACAAGATTTGGTTGATGGCCGCAAAAAAACAAAAAGACGCCAATTTCAGCCATTTAGGTAACACATAAGTCATTTTACTGCAGCTAATTAAAAGTCAGACTATAGTAAAGCTGTTCTGTCATTTTATAACGCCCGTCATGAAAATATGTAATTTTTAACAATATTTGACATGACGAGCTGGTACAAATTTGAAATGGTACCCTTATTGTATACCATGCTCGTCCTGATAAGTCTAAAACGGTCTGTATATGGACAGCCGTTATTGTGTGATCGTTCACAGCTTCACGGTACGACATGCTACATACGTACCGGTGGGGTACCGGTGGTGTGGCGGGCGCGTGCGGCGCGCTCGCGAGGCAGGCTGGCCGCGCGGCGGGTACATGCTACATACGTACCGGTGGTGTGGCGGGCGCGTGCGGCGCGCTCGCGAGGCAGGCTGGCCGCGCGGCGGGTACATGCTACATACGTACCGGTGGTGTGGCGGGCGCGTGCGGCGCGCTCGCGAGGCAGGCTGGCCGCGCGGCGGGTACATGCTACATACGTACCGGTGGGGTACCGGTGGTGTGGCGGGCGCGTGCGGCGCGCTCGCGAGGCAGGCTGGCCGCGCGGCGGGTACATGCTACATACGTACCGGTGGTGTGGCGGGCGCGTGCGGCGCGCTCGCGAGGCAGGCTGGCCGCGCGGCGGGTACATGCTACATACGTACCGGTGGTGTGGCGGGCGCGTGCGGCGCGCTCGCGAGGCAGGCTGGCCGCGCGGCGGGTACATGCTACATACGTACCGGTGGGGTACCGGTGGTGTGGCGGGCGCGTGCGGCGCGCTCGCGAGGCAGGCTGGCCGCGCGGCGGGTACATGCTACATACGTACCGGTGGGGTACCGGTGGTGTGGCGGGCGCGTGCGGCGCGCTCGCGAGGCAGGCTGGCCGCGCGGCGGCGGGTACGACATGGGCCCGCCGCCCATCACCACGCGCAGTTGCTGGTCGATCTCCAGCTTCTCCGCGCGCAGCTGCTCCACCTCCTGCGGGAGCATACGACAGGGATCAGAGGGGCAATTCTGGTAATTTTAAGAACGTTCACAGTCTGATTTCAGTGTCAATCTGTCAAAAATACCTTAAATTTCAGTACATTTTGACAAGTTTTTGACATTTGTTTGTCGCTGAGATGAGACTGCGACTAGATTTTGAATGTTTTAAATTACGAGAATTGGCCTACTGGTGTTGCACTGCACATGATTAGTTAAATTATTATTTTATTCAGAGTGGTACATCAACAATGTTGATTCATTAGGCAGGTCCATGAGCAAACGCGTCAAGCATCTTCATACTTGAGTGTGGGACGCGCTTTGGGATTCCTCAAACACAAGGCACGTCCGCACCGACTATGTTTACCTCGCTCGGCTATCGGTAAGTAAATTTAAGTAATCACAATAAAATAAGAAACAAATTAAGGGTGTTTAAGAGAAGACGCGTTGAGGTAGCTCGCGTTATTAAAATTTTCTTATGTACTTTTGCAGTTTAAATTGCTAAACACGTAAGAAAATGAGAATGAGCCGCGGCTTGCCTACCTTGAGGTGCGCGACGTGGTACTCCACCAGCACCTTGGCGTTGGCGATGTTCTCGCGCGTGCCCACGAACACGAAGGGCACCAGGCCCTCCTCGCGCGGCGCGGTCGGCTGCGGCTCGTTGTCGCCCTCCACCTTCACCTGCGCCGCGACCAACTGGGTACACTACACTTAACTACTGCGGCAACTACTAACTAACGCGACACATCACGCTGAATTGCACCGATCAAACTGAGCGCGATCAGCACACCTGCACCGTGTTTCACAGCTGTTGTCATTCCAATCAGCTTACTTAGTACATTGCTCTTGAACATGGTTTAGATGTGGTGATCGCGTTCAGTTTCAGTGGTGAAATTGGCCCTAAGCGCCCGGTATTTGAAAGCCTGATCCACTTTGTTCAGCCGGGATAAAAAATGAGCGCGATAAGGACTTGCCCTCGCATTATCTCGCGTGGAAGCGAGACGTAAATAGTTACGTCTCTTTTCGACGCGAGTTGATGCAACTACAGGATTTAGTCGCGCTGAGCATATGAGCTGATGTAAATTTTCATGTTTTGTCAATAAAAAATGTGTTTGATACAATTCAAACAGCTAACTAATGATCAGGCTTCCAGAAACCGAGGATTCTATGCACGCTCTGAACTTGGCACCAAGTAAAGCTATGTTTTTGTGTAAAGAAATGCGTATTGCGAATGATAGTACACACCACCTCACACGAGTTCACACGACCCATTCGTAATCATAATTAATACGGGATTTTTTTTTTTCCTAATGGCATCTCGTAGTTGACCTTGAGAGGTCGTGATAGAAACACATGGCTTATATACATATATTTCGTAATAAAAATAATTCATTACCAATATTAATTTATTATAGTGTACAGTTAACATGGTTTTTGAATAAAAATTGCTGCTGGTGCTCAGAGCGGCCTAGAAGTTGCCACAGAAAAACAAGTTCAAAATCAGGTTAATAAGTTTCAATTAGATTTGAAGTTAAAGCATCAAAACTGTATAAATTAATAATATTATACACCTCTGTAGTTAATACTGTGAGGCAAATAAATGATTTGATAAAGATGGTCTGACCATCTTGTGATTCCATGGAAATATTAACCACGGGACGCGAAACACAGTCGTACTTGCCACTAACATTATTATGCCCGGACATCGTCGAGTATTAACGAATGCATCCCATAGTTCTATTATGTCCATGGCTATATCACAAGAATAAAGCTGTAGTCGAAAGGTCAAAGAGACCAAACAATGCATGATTAAATTGATTGACCAGGGGACTTAACCTAAGCATAAAATAAAAGTACAGAATTAATGATCAGGGGCCGTACTAGGAAGTGTAAGTCATGGTTTTATTCATTCGAATGCTAGAAAGGGGTGACGCTATTCATTAAGTATAGCTCTATCTCTTTCCCACATTAGAACTATGATGACTAACGCTTTCGTATACGGCCCCTGTGCTCTAAATTGCCAGTCAGTCGAGTCCAGTAAATTTATCTGGCTAGCAAGTTAGAGCGTACGGTAACAGCTGTCAACTCACGCGCACAACGCCGCTCTTGTCGACGATCTCCTGTATGACTTTGCCGTTCTTGCCGATGACCTTGCCGACGAGCGCGCGCGGCACCTTGATGGACTCCTCGGCGTACTCCAGCAGCGACCGCGCCGCACGGACTGCGTCCACGGACTGACGGACAATAGAAACAACACCTTTATTTGTTGTGCAACTTAATCACTACTTTTAAGGACTACTAACACATAATCTTTACAAAAAATATATTAAAAATTTATTATTATTTTTTGTTTACGTGTTACGCGCATCACTATTAAGGGGCTTACAGGACCTAAACGCAAAAAACGCAAGTTTTAGAAACAATAAAAGTATATATGATCGACTACAGTAAACAAAATCAGAAAAATATATGATTTTCTTCAGGATATAATATGCTAAGTCGATAGTGTGTTGAAAACACAATACAACAATTTTTTTACAATAGAAAAAAATCATGAAGATATCTCTAAAAACTTTCATTTTACAATAAAAACCATACTAATATGCATACAGTCAGTCATTCTGATTTTTTGTCAGATTATTCTACAAGCAACATACTAAAACACTAGTGTGTTTTAATTTTTTTGTTGAAACAATGTTTTTGTAATTCATAGCACTTTACTTCATATTTTGCAATAAATTACCAGCGTTAATGTTTAATCGCGCTTCTCTTTCTTTTCTATGCAGTCCGACAAAGACCGTGCTTTAGGTCATGTAGTCGCCTTAAGGAAAGCGCCGACACAAAGGCACGAGGCACGCCGCGTGCGCATCGTCGACCGCGTTACTACGAGGGGAAACATGAGGCTGACACTAAACATGAGGCCCGAAGACACCGTCTACGTGACCGAGCCCGCGCACTTCGCATCCACCATTGATCGAATCAATTTGATTTTCCAATAATTGTATTTTTAATAAATTTGTTTGTAATAAATTCGGTTTTTTTAGTCCTCCGGCATAGCCTACGTAATTTTTCTGAGTAAGATATGTAAACAAAAAATAATAATAGGTAGGACCACTCACCTCTCCACAGATCTTAAATGTGCAGGAAACCTCCTCAAGCTCAATGTTGGTGACGCCCGCGACCTTGCGCGCTTGCTGTATGTTGGCTCCGTGCGTGCCGATCGCTAGCCCCATCAGATCTTCACGCACTGAGAACTCGTCTGTGTAGCTGGAACAATAAAAATAAATTTAATACAAGTGCAATTTACTTGATAGAATGCTTGGAACGAAATTCCTTAACGCGGCTTGCGGAAGTGGACTAGTAGAAATCATCACGTAAGGAAGAAGCCTCATGCCCCCTCCACGCAACATTATCTCTCTCTCTTTCACACAAGTAAGTGTGTGCGTGCGAGTAGCGCGTAAGGAACTTCATTCCTAGCGGGGTCCCCCGCCCGCACACTTTATTTTTTAATATAACAACATTGCAGCATTGCAATTCACTGCCTTGTTGGTCTGTAAGCGCTGCTGCAGAGCACGAGGTCCTGGGTTTGATTCCCAGTTTGGGCAAAGTATTATTGGGTTTTCCATGTGGAATTTCTCAGCAGCAGCCCGGAATCTGGATTCGTAGCCGGTTGATGGCAATAGGCAAGTTTCATAAAACAAGGTACTTAAAAACAAAAAAATTGGCAAAATGTGGGTTTCTTTAGGTACACCTCTACCAAACCCTTTGGAAGGAGAAACCCTTGCGTGATGTTACTTTAAAGGCAATGCATTTTCAGTGTGTTGATAATTTGTTTGATTTCTGATTGACTTGTCGATCCAGTGGCCAGAAGCGCGAATGCTAAACTTGTGGTCCTAGGTTCGATCTCCGGGTCGGGCAGTGTAATTTATTTATTTTATCATTTATTAGCGACCCTGGTTCGCAGTTTTTACGACTTGACAAAATATCGAGATTTCTTTATTGTATGTAAGTTTAATATTAACGCAATTTACTCAAAATCTATCTAGAGTAAATTCTCTATAATATGTTGGTAAAAACCCGCATGAAAATCCGTTGCGAACATTAAAAAAGTTTTTATATGGTGTATATCTATACACATAACACACACTATAAAAACTTTTTTTACAAAAAAAAAAACAGACTTCAAAAAAATAAACTACAAAGTGATCGATAACTTTAATTTCGGCAATCGGTGTCGTTGGTTCCGCATTTTCTGTTTTGACACCGTCTTCCGAAATTAAAGTTATTTATAACTTTGTACTGTTTTATTTTAAGTCCGTTTTTTTTATATAAAAACGGCTTATTTTTCACTTTTTAGTTGTACTACTCCTCACAAATTCAATTACCACTAGTGCATTGAAGAATCGAAGACACAGACTAGAAGAAATCATCAAAATTCGCATAAAAATGCGGGAGATGCAGTACATGCATATAACTTCGTACATAAGAATAATAACCTAATGTATTATCTAAAACCTTCCTGAAAGTATGTAGATCAAATTAATTAAAGAATTATTAAAATTGGTTCATTAGTTTTTGAGAAAATCGCGGACATACAAATATACATACACACGGGTCGAATACAGAAACTCTTTTTTTGAAGTCGGTTAAAAAGTCATAGGTTTCGTCATTAGTTTTCTATTCATTAATTCTCAACTGTCTATGTTTTAGAGAAGGGGTGGTTAATGGCCCCCTATTTATTTACATGGGCATGGGACATAACTGGCAATATGTGACTGTACTTATGGGATAATATTCCTGCCTACTACTTTGTAAAATACAGGCGTGATGATTACGAGTGTGATCAAAACTGATACTGAACTGATAGATATGTCGCAGCCAACTGGTTAAATTAGCCGTTCAGTTAACCGCCTAGCCTTTCAACTAAACGGCGGCCGTTCAACTAACGCACAGTGGAACGAATGTATGGGAGCGGTTGGACGTAGACATGTCCGAAAAATAAGAGTAAAATTATGACAAACTAATGATGCCATCTTATTCGATTACTTAATGCCTTCATAAATTGTGGTGATGAATTTCTTCATAACTCCCATATTTCGGGAGTAATTTGAGAAAATGTGAAATTTTACTATGAAAATGAGTATATCGAGCTCTCTCCCTCCTGATTCCGGGCTTGTTTCAAGTAGCGGTCTCTAATATCGTAATGCTATTACTAAGAGCTATATTTAATACTAAGACACATAGTGCGCCAAATGTGCACTTTCTGGGATAAAAGGAAATGAAAATTTAAAAAAAAAAACGTTTTTTCCCCATTTGTATTTACTTTAAACCTGCAGACAGACTTATTAAGAGGTCTATAAATATATTATATATATACAGAAATATATATTAACAAAAATATTCACAAGAACTGATGAGAGTATGACTTTTAAGTAAGTTGATAATAAATTACCTAGTTTCATTAAAAGTACAATAAATAATTAAGATGTAAGCTCTAATTTACTAAGTTACACATTTTAAAACAATAACATCATTTAATTATCTTCGTCATCATCATCATCATCAATTAATTCAAATTCAGAATCGATGTCCGCTAAATCATTTATGTTAACAAATTCGATATCACTTTTCTCAGAATCCGTAAGCTCATAAAATTCCTTAAAAGAAGATTTTTTTACAAACTTATTTCCTTTTGGACGGATACTTGTAACAAGTGGATCAGAAGACAGTAAAAGATTGTGCATAATATCTTCATTGCATGAGATACTGCTATGCTTTCGAGAATGCCCCTCTCTATATTTTCTAAAATCTTTATTTCTAGCCTCAGATGCCTCTTCGGATAGAAAACCAATGGGCACAATTGACATGTTCTGAACTATGTCTGGCCCATGCATTAAAATTTTATGAAGTGAAGAAGGCATATAATACCATGGGTATAACTCCACGTAAAGCTTAGCAGTATCAAAGCAGAACTCTCGGAATTTAGTTACGTTGATCTTCTCTCCTGATGAAATACACTGCAAGATCACACAGATTTTTCTTAAAAGCATAGCATCTATTCCGGTCAGTTCAGCAGATTTAGTGTAGTTTTCAAAAAATCTCCTTGCCGAGTTGCCATTGTTGGTGGATCCACTGCCTTGTTTCACAACATCGAGAAGTAAGCCCGTTTCTCTTCTTACAGCCTCTTGAACTCTTTTCTTCCTGTCATCAACTTGCCTTTTTGCTATATCACCCCTTACTTGCCATGATTTTATGTCTAATTTGTAGGAAATGTGTAATAAGCATTCCATTGAGCGAATCCAAGCGTGAAGGGTGCTTAAGCTATATTTATACATGTCCTCGTTTGCGTGTTTATCTTTGATTAACTCTAAATTATTCATTTCTTTAGGACAAGCCTTGCATATGTCACACTGAAGCTGCTGTATTGGATATAATGGAATGAATTTTACCATCAATCATTGTCAACAGCAGTTGGTGTTTGACACTAATTCCATCAGTGATGGTGGATGGAGTTAAGGCTTCAATCTCTGCTTCGATTTCAGCCATCTCTCTCTGCACATTTTCTTTGGTTTCCTTTATAAACTTAAACAATATTGGCCGGCAAAATGAAGTGGAAGATGGTCGCTCGTTTTCCCAAATTGTTACACCTTTTGAGACGAGCCGCAGTGGTACAAGACTAATCATAAAATTACTAGCAAGATCGATTTGCTCATCTTCACTCGTCCTTTGATGATAAATGCTTTGGCTAGATGATCCGTCAAAACCCCATTTGCTGGTCAATACGAGCTGTTGATTGGGATCAACAGGGGTTTCTAACGACCTAATAAGTCTTCTTGAGGTTAAATCCATCAAGGCTTGTAATTTGATTTTTGCAGAGCTCTCTGTAACTGTGAGATCTTCTTTGGCCGGATAGCACTTAATTTTTTCTTTAACCAACATGTAGTAACTCGGGTATTGAAGAGCTCCTTCTTGAGTGTTGAAATCCCGAAGAGTGTTATAGCGCCATTTCGATAAGTTCATCGATACATAAAGAGCCAATGCCTTCAAAGGGGATATTTCCCGTACCTGAATTGATTTACCTTCAATGAAGGCTTTGATTTTTGAGGCCTCTTCTGGATTCTCCGTCAAGTATTTCATAACATAAGCTGTATCGCTTTGTCCTGCCTTTTGAAGCGCCCTTTCGGCCGAAAACATAATTTCAGCGCTGCTACTGCTGCATGAAAGACTATATTCAGTGCGTCTTCTTTTTTGCCGGTTACTAAGGTCCTCAAAAGATTTACGAGGACTAGGATGTGTACAAGTTGAAGCATCAGATTTAGCAGGAGAAATTATGGGCTCGATGACGTCACTTATATTTTCTGTAGAAGGTTCCATATTTTCATTCTGTAATTCCGGCCATTGAATTGCAGCCTGTAGCCAAATCTCATGTTTCTTCCGAAACTTATCTGTGCTTCTTCCAGACTGTGTCCATTTTGCATAAATGCGGTAGCAAAATCGACGACACCAGTCTTTTAAACTTGTTTCAGCACTTTCACATAACTGAACACAACTGTTATCTTTTAAAACACTGAACAAATAGTTAAAGTCGCGTAAATCTTTATGTGCGCGTGCGCATAAAGCAACGTGAATATCAAGATTTGTATTAAAATTTGTAAAATACATTGCGAGATTAGCTTGGATACAACGAGGTGTAAATCAACACTGATTTTAAAGTTACTAATAGTGACCTATTTATATAAAATCCAGGTATCCCAGGTATCCTTTGTTAAATATTGCAAGGTAATTAGTTATTGTGATAATTAGTAAATGATGCATGCTAAATTAGTGTATTAAGAGCCATTTAGTAATTAAATAATAGCAATGTTCTTATCAGTAATCATTAGTGCATCAGTTTTATATGTAAACCTTAAGTCCCTAATTATATATCCTAATTAGCTTATATCTTCTCTAATTGGCTGCTCAGAAATGTTATTGTAATAAGGTAAACCTTTAGAAAAACGGTTTTAATCAACAAAATAAACAAAAAATAAAAAAATTGTGTTATAAAATAAACATCACTCTTTATCCCAGAAAGTGCACATTTGGCGCACTATGTGTCTTAGTATTAAATATAGCTCTTAGTATTAGCATTATGATATTAGAGACCGCTACTTGAAACAAGCCCGGAATCAGGAGGGAGAGAGCTCGATACACTCATTTTCATAGTAAAATTTCACATTTTCTCAAATTACTCCCGAAATATGGGAGTTATGAAGAAATTCATCACCACAAGTTATGAAGGCATTAAGTAATCGAATAAGATGGCATCATTAGTTTGGCATAATTTTACTCTTTTTTTTCGGACATGTCTACGTCCAACCGCTCCCATACATTCGTTCCACTGTGTAACGGCCTGAATGATATTCAATTACAGTTTAGGTTGGAAGTATGTAACCAATCACGCGCGAGCCGAATTGGTTGCAGTAATTAAGGCATTGCACCCCGGCGAAGTGGGTTAGGTTAGGTTAGAACTGTGATCAACCGCGTTCGATCCGAGGGAGGAAGCGAGGCTAACACTACTTCTAAAGGCCAGGCAGTTAACTGAACGGCTAATTTAACCAGTTGGCTGCGACAGATACACTGACTGATCTATAGATATTAGTAGCATTACTAATCCCAATAAATTATGATTGTCCAACTGCATACGTATCACTATGCCTTGTCCCACAGAAGCGTAAAGATACCAAATTCTAGATTTATTATTTTGTATCGATAAAGTTGTCACCGCAGTATAATTAATCATTCCCCTAGATTAACTCGTAACGCACGGCCTGACAAGCGACTGTCAACGATTTTCTTCAACACATTGATTGATCATTATAGAAGTAACCACAGCGATTGCAATCACACGAAGTAGGGTGCGCGCACGCAAGAATGCGTCCGCGATGTTTTAATATGTTGCATGCGTGCCACATAATCACGTGTAGCTGTGGCATGCGGAAACCGTGTCGCCGAAAATAGCTCGAAAAAATATTTGTAGCTTGTTCCACTAATTTTGTCGTTTGAATGGAATTTAAGGGAGTTTGACAAACATTGCTGATGTTCGTTTCAAGTTTTCGTAAAGCGCTTATTCCAACTATCCAATTTTTAGGAAATCTAATTTGGAACACTAACTAGGAAGTCGGAAGCTAGTGATCACTGTTGTAGGTTGTAAACTAAACGACAACGTCTCTATGTGTATGTGTCATAGAACACACCTGTCAGACTTGCTTGTCATTCCTTGTAAAACTAATGTCTGCCTGTGTCTGCTCTCAGAGAATTAAATCTAATAACATCTTATAATATATTCTTATTTTCCTACCAATAATCCATCAATCACACTACACTAAATTGGATTCTAAATCGGACAGACGACGCATTCGTGAAGAAGGATCGTACTGGGTTGCACGTTTCGAATTTTCTATCGATAGCGTCTTTAAAGTCGCGTTTTTTGTCACAATTTTAATTTTTGTCATAGTTTTCGTCTTTAAAGTCGCATTGTTGTCAAAATGTTTGAAAATTTCCAATGAGACCTTAAAGCCTTCATCGCGTAATGACTTATTAAAATATTTTTATAAGGATAGGGCATTTCCACATAAATTTCTATTAATTTAGTTAACAATAGTCCGACTAGTCGTTCTAAATCGTAGCGCCGTGGTTACACTGTCCTAGATCGTATACAATTTAGGAAGTAGAGCGATTGGACCTAAAATTTACACTAAATCGGATCCAATCTGTTCTAACTGCGATTACATCTGCCGATTTCCTAAAAATTGGATAGAGTAATAAGCTGCCGATTTCAAAATTAGCTTTCCTAAAATTAAATAGTGTAATAAGCGCTTAACTGATAAGTGGAGACACAATGATAACGTAATCTTAAGTTATTAAGCTTATAAATAATAATAGGGGAAACCCCGATATTCCAAAGTGAGATACGTAAGTAAAAAAATAGTTTCTATATTTTCTAATGGAACTATTTTCATTGGCTTGCAATATTGTGATAATTACTGATAAAATCTCACCCGCACAACACGCAGAGAAAGCGTAGCGTCACAGTCACACAGCGCATCACAATCTATGAATAATAATAATAATATCCTTGGACATTTCACACAACGCCATATAGTCCCAAGCTAAGCAACCTTGTGTTATGGTAACGAGATGGCTGATAAACTACTTATTTACTTTTTTTTTTGTAAATACATACATATTATAGATAGAAAAACACCCAGACCCGGAATAAATACTTGTAGGTCGTACAAATATTTGTTCCGTGCGAGATCCAACCCGCGACATGCTGCGCAGCAGGCAATCGCTCAACCACTGCACCAACCATGTCATCAAATAGTGAATAACGAAAGCAACTGTGACAATAAACCATATTTTCGCTCATGACGTCGTTTTCACGCTAATCAGCCTGTTCGTAATTAGTAATTACTTTTACTTACGATTGTATTATCGAGTAATATTATGCGCAATAGTTTATCGGTTTAGTGCGTTAGAACGCACTAAACCGATAAGCCAACATTCTTCGCCATTCACCCTGCATGGAGTAGACCCCATGCAGGGCGAATGGCGAAGAATGTTGGCTGTTTTTGTTCGACAGCATAAATGGCGACGTAGAGGAGCGTTCGCCTCTTATAAGGTGCGCGAGTTGGTATCTAGAATCGGAACCAATTCTCTGTATGACCTATACTTACAAAAACTTGCTTGTGTATTGAAACAGCACAAGATATAAAAACAAAAAAAAAAACCGTTGTGACAAACCTAAAAATGATTGGCAAACACACTGTGTTTTACAATTATTCCCTTTATCTACTTTTGAAAGTTTTGATTATCATTACGCTTTTTGATGTTGCGGGAAATCTTTCTAGATTTACTCTACTCGTTTTACAAAACCTTACAAATGTTACAATGTCTTTAACCTCGCAGACCAACAGAGGTCAAAATGCAGACAGTACATGAAAGGTTGTTGAACTTAGTAATGCGCACCTGGTTGAACTTCAACCTCATACACCTTTGTGATAGACTCGTAAACTCGTAACGTGGCATAAAGCATATTTAATTCTCACGAGAGGTGGCTTTGATTGTAACAAAATATTATTATGTTGAGGTTCTGTGGATTTGCAAGATTTTTAAAATGTATATTATTTTTTGTGATTTATGAATCCGCCGTATACGTCGACAGTGAAGTGATTGGCGGTGTTGCGAAAACAGACAGCCCTATCTAGCGAACGTTCATTGTCGTAGGCCGTTTACATATTACCCGCCGTATTGGCCGTTTACGTAGCTGCAGGCACTGCGGTGCTGCAGCTACGGAATAATGTGTAAACGGCCTTACCCCTTGTGGAAATTAGTGTAGGGTCGAGGGAATTTGTAAAAATCTAGCGCCTAAGGCTTCTATGAATTAAAAACTATTTTTTTTTTTTATTTGTACTGTGTTTTCTTATTGCGCGCTACAACAACTCGCGATGTACTGGGGCCACCTAGTCGCGTACGCTACTGAGATATGACGCGTTCGCTCTGGACCCGCCTACAGCGTCTCAGTAAGCAATGCTGACTACTTGACACATGCCTCTTTCTCTTCCTTCAAAAGAATTATTACACTACACGACTTTCAGGGACTATTTTCCTAAATCAGGATGGTGACATAAGAGAAAGGGAGGCAGAGCCCATATAAAAAAACACATCACCTAAATATCGGGCCCTAAATATCTGTAGTGTAATAGGGGTTTAAGGCCTTTATACCTCTGACACGATCGGTCGCGTACGTCAGGCTATCGTATAAAATATAGATCGTGTGCAACACAAGCAAAGATCTGTGATGCTGACGCTTTCGTTGTGACGATAGGTCTTCCCTACACGGCCGACATACGCGGCGACATTAGCAGCAGAATATTCAGGCCTTATGAAACTGTGGCCTGCAATCTATTGCAAATATGTTATCATATGTACTCACCCGCCCTGATTGTGTATTTTGGTGGATTCCAATTGTCTGGCTGCCTCTTCAGTCTTTTTCATCAATAACAGCTTTTGAGTTAGATTCCTGAAAACAAAATGGCATGGTCAAACATATTTGGCAGATACATGACAAGCGGCATGGCGAAAGAAAAAACAACTTTGCTTCAGTACATTGTTAGCTAGTTTCATCAACTAATAGTACGTATAAGTTCCAAATAAGTATATAAGTCTAAGTATATATAAAATTCAAAGTCCTGACTGACATATCAACGCACAGCCTAATCTGCTGGTCCTAGAGACATGAAATTTGGAGGGTGTGTTCTTTGTGAAGAGTAGGTATCCACTAAGAAAGGGTTTTTCGAAATTCCTCTCCTAAGAGGGTGAGTGGGGGGAGGGTGAAATTTCACGCGAACGAAGTCGCGGGCTAGTCAGAATGTAATAAGCCTAATACTACCAATACGGCAAGAACCTTAGTACCGTCGGCCCTGTGGCTTATCTGTTACTATTAGCACAGCTTTGTAGAGCAAGTGAGTCAACTGCCCAAACAAATAGGACCTCAAATGATACTCGACAAATGAGATCCTAGTTAAGTGCTTTGTATGTTTTGATTTACTAATAGTTACTAAATAAATATTGATATTATAATGTAGCACAGAAGCATAATCAGCCCATAATGTTCCCACTGCTGGGACACAGGCCTCCTCTCTGTGAGAAGGAGTAGGCCGTAATCCACCGCGTCCAGTGTCTTAGAATTTTCGGTTCTAGGACATGCGGTTTCTCACGATGTTTTCCTTCACTGTCTTGAAAGCAGTGGTGATGAAATAAATAGCACGTAAAGCGCCTGCTTGGGTTTGAATCTACGACCTACTTGTAAGTCGGGGTCGATACCACTGAGCCACCACTGCTCTATTAGCTAGCTATAATATGTTACATATTAATGTGGATGTAATTACAATATTGCTGTAGATATTGACATGTATCTACATTTAAAAACAGTTTTATGAACTGATTCTGCAAATGCAGTAAAGTTCATGTCTACAGTGCACTGAGTGAGAATCGAACTCGTGACCTCTGACTCGCAAGTCCTGAGCGTTGACGATTTAATAATTATAATTATTAACTTCCTACTGCGCCCTTTACTGAGATGCTCAAAAGTTACATATAGATAAATATTGTAACAGGCGAAGTGTAGCTGCCTAACCCTTTGGGAAAAACAGCCTAAATGTTATGTTTGCTATTCATGTATGTTTGTAATAAACCTTTATCACAGTTAATCCATACAGTAGTGTTAGTAAAGAAAACAATTTTTCATAATTCTCTTGCCATTATTACAGCGCTTCCCGTACTCTTAAAACTAATGGTCCTTAAGTGCTTATTACACTATCCAATTTTTAGGAAATCTAATTAGGAACACTAACTAGGAAGTCCGAAGCTAGTGATCACGCTACACTAAATTGGATTCTAAATCAGACAGACGACGCATTCGTGAAGAAGGATCTTACTAGGTTGCACGTTTTAAATTTTCTATCGATGGCGACTTTACAAGTTGTGTTTTTGTCATAATTTTGATAAATTTCCAATAAAACCTTAAAGCCTTCATCGCGTCATAACTTGTTAAAATATTTTTTGTCGTTTTTATCAGAAGGATAGGGAATTTTCCCATACATTTCTATTAAATTAGTCCGACTAGTCGTTTTAAATCGTAGCGCCGTGATTACACTGTCCTTCCAAAACAATTTAGGAAGTAGAGCGGTTGGACCTCCAATTTAAAGTAAATCGGATCCAATCTGTTCTCTGCGATAACATCTGCCGATTTCCTAAAACTTGGATAGTGTAATAAGCTCTTTATGATAATTTTATGCTAGTTATAGTGTGGTTACCTAAAGTGCATCTCCTGCAGCATCTGGGCGCGCTTCTGCGAGGTCTCGCAGCGCGACACCACGGCGAGCACGCCGCGGTCGGCCACGTACCACACCAGCGCCGCGCCTATCGCCTTCTGGAACTCCTTGTGAGCGTTCTCCACCTTCGCACTGTGAAACATCGCATAATGTTAATACGTACGAGCAATTGCATGAACGTGCTTGTATGCGGTGCAAGTTGACCATTTATTGCGAGAAGGTTACCAGCACGACGTCGCATGTAGGCACTCATTTGCCTTGTAATGAAGTGGTAGGTACAGTATGTTATAATTTCGTGGGATGCTGTTTCTCAGCTTCTTGAAAACCATGTTTAGCCGCCGTTTACAACACCTAGGCTAATACAAGAGTTTGGGCGCACTAACGCTACTCTACCCTAAGCTCGAGTCATTTATTCTTATGTCGCTATATATTTTATCTTTTTTTATCTTCTTGACACCGTTTTTTGATATTTTCCTTAGATACACTTCTTGCAACAAATGAAAAGCACAAATCGCAAATGTAATTTTAATAAATTCTTTTTTTGTATATAACGAAACACGACATTACGCTATAATAAAGAACTTACCACAACTTTAGATAAATCAAGCAACATCTCTAAACTCAAATAGTTTTATTAGTTTTAAAAAACTTTTGAATCATAAAAGACACCACAACTTCCATGTCGCATCCTACGCACAAAACGGTCGTAAGTGCGTATTTTTACATATAAAACTTCTTTTTTTTTTATGAAATTGAGTTTAGTAGTCTCTTGTGGTTGAGAAATAAACTGACTTGTTTTTAAGTGATGCATTGACTTGCACTTAGAAATACAAATCATTTATTTGCTTATAATGTAAGTATACAGATTAGATGGAATTTTTGGAATTACTTGCAGAACATGTCTCCTTTTTGGCGACAGAATTTCTAGATTTATGATGATGATTGATGTCGTGTCATTGATATTTTAGGTGGTGAATAATACTCACTAGTCCTTGAGATCATCAGGTACGGGGATTTCGAACTTGTGGAAGGTAGTCTTGTCAATGGGTGTCTTAGGCGTCTTCACCCGGAGGCGGTCTTTTGGCACAATTTCCGTGTAGCAGTTGTCCCACTCCAGGTATTCTATCACCAGAAAGTCGCCCCTCATCATCTGGAAACAAGAACAATGTTCAAGTAATAGATTGCTGTGATAAACAGATTACAATTTTGACAGTATCTAACTTTGTGTTTATGAGAATTTATTCACTTGAAAATAATCAATGCCCACCCATTATACTTTCTCTGTAGGTGATGCTAAACACGTAAAATACTAAGTAGTTTGTTTTCCAGTTTTTCCCAAATAGTTTGTGTTGTAACACATACCTATATTATGTATTGTTTAAACTCCTAGTGCTGCTAAGGTTTACATAAAGATGTGACATGTAACTTGTGTTATGGGTTGCTCAGCTGTTGCTGAGCAACCCTGATGCTTGCTTTAAATGTAATAACATTAATCTTTAGAATATATCAATCATGAAACTCATGATATAGTCAAAAGTATATAATTCGAAAAATATTGTAGAATGAACCAAGAATATTAATGTGCAGAAAATACAGGTGTTACCAGTTTTAAAGGTAGGCTGTGTGTAGACAATCCATATTTTGCTTATTTCGGGCATCAAAATTATTTTACATTAAAAAGGTATGTAATACATACCTTTTTAATGTAAAATAATTTTTAACACTCATACTATGTGTATTTGAGTAAAACATACAAGAGAAGACTTTATGTTCTTGTATGTTATATTAATTTACACCAGGGAGAAACTGATTGTAGAAGAAAAGTACCTATTCGCGTCTTGTGTTAGACACATGTATTTGAAATGTTTTAGTCCCACTCCTGATACTTGTTGGTACCACAAAATCGCAACTTGTGGCGACACAAAATAAAAAAGGATGATTAACAGTTGACTGCTAAAATACTGTGTTGAAAATGGTCACTATCAAATTCTTATTGATATTTTTTTTGTAAATTCTTGATCTAGGCAATACGGGTCTAATTGAAGTAAATGATTTGACTTTGATCAATAAAAGTTAAAATATTCTTAGAAAACAGTATTATTTAAGTGCTTCTAAAAAACTGCAGCAGTTCAAGTAATAAACCAAAGCTGAAGCATAAGAAAAAGGCGTTAATACCCGGAAATGTATTGACGGCATTGAAGCATATTATGCACTATTGATCTCATTTTCTTTCCGTAAGAAATGCGCAATGCGCCATAATACGACATTATTTAGAATACTTTAATTAAATAAAAATATTCCACATGTGAGTTTTCTTTTAGTATTTCTTGAGATTTCAGGAAGCAAGTAAGATATTACTTGGATGAAGAGGTATTGGTGTTAGACTAGTGATAATTTGTCATAATATTGCTATCTAATAATCATGAATGTATAAGTGAAAAGCATTCTGAATGGGATGGTGTACTTGTGATGTAGTAACATAGATGAAACAATCTAGGTAATTTAAGTAGTTTTTTTAGCTATAAAACAAAGCCAAAATATTTCTTATCTTTCAGTTATTAAAACAAATTGCTGTGGTTTAAAAACAGGTGGATTGAAAAAAAAAATACTTTTTTGCAAAAAACAGAAAAGGAAAGAAATTCAGTGTGTTTTTATAAGATTGTGGCCATTAAATTGTCTCAGCAAATCTGTATCTGAAAAATAGGTGACCTATTAGAAACCAAAAATAATTGCAAACTCTATGTGGGCTAAGCAAACAACACTTTTTTAAATAAATATCACAAAAAGTCCTTCCACAAATTCTAGTAGGTTTCTTTTTAACACTGCTCAATAATTGCTATAAAACACAGCGTGCATGTTATGCCTGAGTGAAAGTGCACTAATGTAGGGTACAGTGTTAAAAGTTGCATGTCATTACAACCAAATGATGATTAATACTTGGTTCATTTCCAATTCAATATATCTCAAATACCTACTAAAGCACATACCTATTAAGATAGAAGGAGCTAGGCTGACCATATCTACACAGAGGACATAAAAAAATAAAAACAGCTATACTCAGTGTTATGATCTGATAAGAAACTAATAAAACTAGACCAGATCATAGGGGGATGAAAATTTATACTACATAAAACCCCCACACCATGCCAAGCTTGCATAGAATTTGATGTTTAATCAGTAATATAGACAATCAATTTGGTTATCTTAGAAAACAATGTCAAAAACATTGGAGATTGACATTTTCAGATAAGAGATTATGAAAAGCTGTATGCTAAACATCTAGACTAAGATTAAAATTATGGGCCCAGGTTCAGGTTGATACACAATGAAGTGTCAGACCGAATATTTATAAAATTATTATGAGGTACTTCAACTTTTATGCATTTTAATAGTATTTATTTACAGTAATAAAATATTTAATCTTAATGGTGCATCACAACCGTAATGTGATGCACCTACTGAAGTGCTTGCATTTCAAGTGAAAGTCATGACACATTTAATTTGCAGCAATTATTTATATTATGGATTTCTGTACACAGTTATGTATAGGTGTCTGAGAAGCCTCTTGACATACCTAAACTTTCATAAATGACACTTGAGGGTAAGCGGGGAAAAAAAATCTGGAAAATAGTTGTGATAGGGTGCACTTATGATGTGGTGTATAGGTATGTAATTCAATACCTTGATGTTTGCTGTCCACCACCCACATGCTTCCTTCTCATTGGACCTCGCGTATACCTCCACCTCTTGGTTTTCCACGAACTCTGTGTGTTTGCCGGTGTCTTTCGGTGGTAAGAACACTTGCGAGAACGGGAATTTCGACTCCGGCTGCCAGCTACAAAGCAAAATAATAATGTAAATAAAAATACCCGCACTTTTTTATTCCAAAATTACAAATATCAATTACTATCATACTTACTCATTTTCAAAGGCTACGAGAACCTCGTTGTCGAGCACGTCGGTGACAATGGCCTAAAAATAAAGAGATTTTTAGAACATTCCGACTGTACACCAACTTCGTGATGCGCTAGAAATAAGATATCTAGGTCATTTATGTGTTTAGGCGCAAATATAAAAATGCGGCGCGTGTCGTTCCAATTTTATAACACCCAAATCTCAGCTAAAATTACAGAAAGCAGCACAATTATTACAACACATGGAAAAATCACGCCCTGACAGGCGGACATGGCGTCCATTCCAGCCGTGATGATCTTCCCGGAAAAATATTTTTGTAAGTATAAGAATTACCTAGGTATTGATCATTGGAAATAACTGAATAAACATTACACTTATCGAAATAATACTTGTTGTATGGAATTTTAACGTACTTCACAATTTACAAACCTTATAATAAGCACCATTATCACCGTACACCTCGACCGACAAATCCTCCATTTTGGTTTGAAAGCGTATTTGGCGTTTTCGGAGCGAGAACGAATGTTCGTAGAGAATCGACTGGCCAATCGTTAACCAGTATTTCCGCATAGACAAGATCACTTTTGTTTTTAATAGGTGCTGCTATGCTGTAAATTGCTTTTGTGAGTCATCGACATTTTTGAATTTGGAATCCCCTAGAATCCCCTGTTAAAAAATAAATAATTATTTGTGTCGTCGACAATTCATAATTCTTCTTGGGTTTCTAACTGTTTCTAAAAAACCGTGCCTGCAGCGTGACTGAGAAAGAAAAGAACACGCCATCAAAAATCTTTTTCGTAAAGAGCATGTAATACCCATGCTACGGCATGTGTATTACGTGGTATTTGCACGCAAGTTGTTAGTTGTTAAATAATGTTACGTTATAACAGTGTGCAACCTGCTTGCATAATTTTGTGCAAGTTTACACAATAGTATGCAAAGCATGTGTTTATCCGGCTTAGAGCTTTCACAAACCCTGTTCGTAAAGAATGAATAAAAACGGAAGGTAAGTTTGATTTTTATATTAAATGGTAAATTCTGTAAATTTTAATGGTGTGAACTTCTGGTTGTTGTTACATATAATTTACTTTTATAGTAATCTATGGAAACTGTTTCTGGATTGTGTATGCATCTGTTTGTTTCCCAAATAAAATAAACAAAAGTCATAATTTACAATACTACACTGCCACTTGGAGATTTCCCCGTTATTATGGTTACGCGAGGCCGAGGCATAAATATTGTGCATGCGCGTTACTTATTTTTAAGTTATAGTTAAAGATACTACGATAGTACAGTATCCAAAGCAAAATCCGGTTGTCTGCACCTGCGACCATGGACACTAGATTTTCCAGTGGTCAAATTTCTTTGATAGATTTTCAACTTTACCGCAAAGGAATAAGGTTCATATTCAATAGGGAATATTTGACAGATTGCGGTAGCTTGATGTGCTGGCCTCTGTACAACTTGTAGACATGGCTACACATCAAGCTATACATTTCCAGTTTTAGCTGACCTCGCATTGTAGGTGTGGCTGACTTCTGATTGTATGTACAGAGGCCAGCACATCAATCTACACCAATCTGTCAAATTTCTTTGATAGATTTTCAACTTTACCACAAACGGATAAGGTTCATATTCAATTGGGCAAATTTGACAGATTGGGGTAGGTTGATGTGCTGGCCTCTGTACACACGGCTACACATCAAGCTATACATAACCAGTATAAGCTGACTTCTGATTGTACGACAAACCTATACTATGCGAGGTCAACTCAAACTGGAAATGCATAGCTTGATGTGTAGCCGTGTGTACATACGACAATCAGAAGTCAGCTTAAACTGGTTATGCTTATGCAGCTTGATGTGTAACCGTGCGTACAAACTACATGTAGTACTTTTTGACGAAACTGTAAAGTGCTTGCTTTTTATTTTGTTTTTTTTTTTAAATCTCAAAATGAGGTAGTTGCCTAGAAAATCAATCGATTTTAAGAAATTTATTAAATAATTAGTATGCACGAGGTTGTGTTGACAAAATATGAGATTTCGACCATGTCTAGGTCTGTACGAGGAAACGCCGTCGGCGTCTGGCAACACTGACCACCAAACCACAGAGCATATAACCTTTTACGTCAAACGTCGAAACGTCGTGCCGTGCACGTCAACCGTCAACGTCAAAATACATTATTTTGAATCTTTGAATACTGTGCCACTTGCACTTATTAGTCTTGAATAAATATTATATTTATAGTATGTACCTATCTGAAACTTTTTAAATCGCTTTCGTGAGCATTAAGAATTGAATTGGAAAATGATAGATTTACTGAATTTACAAATCATAATTTCAGATGAGTCAGGAAAAATGTGTGATATTGGTGACTGGAGGTTCCGGCCTTGTTGGCCAAGCGATAAAAACGATAATCGATGAAGAAAAGTTGGAGAAAAATGAAAGTTCCAAAGATGAAACTTGGATTTTCTGTGGATCTAAAGATGGAGATCTCAGGTACATAAAGACAACGTTTTGATGGTCAGGGACTCTGTACGCAGGTGCATACGTAACATTTAATCGCCGGCTGGTAGCGATTGCATTATGTTTGCAACCATGCACCTAGCAGTGCCTTGCATAACTGTTATAAAAAAAAACCGGCCAACTACGTGTCGGACCACGCACAATGAAGGGTTCCGTAGTTGGAATGAATTTACCCCAAGAACAAACTTAACATTGTAGTTGAAAAACATGTTCTCCCATACATTCCAACTGAAAATGTAAGTTTGTACGCACAATATTGAGAGATTTACCATGTTGTTTCAAGATCATAGACTTCTTATTAATTTTCCTATAATCTATAGGTATAGAACTATATTCTGTATTTTTTTCAAAATTTTAGGCTTGGTAGTTTCGGAGGGTTTGGTAAATTTCTGTCTATTGTCTTAAATAACTTTAATACAATTTACTTTAAAATTATGAAAAAAAAAATATTTGAGATCCTCACGGTAAGCCCTTTCATTTGATATGTCACACAGTACAGATTGCGAAACTTTTTTTTTAAATTGTCTATTTACCCCTCAAAAATGACTCCCATTTTCAAAACTCATTTATTTACGTTACACGTCTGTGTTTGGGTCACAGAGATTCATATGTGTACCAAATTTCAACTTAATTGGTCCATAAGATTCCGAGCAAATTGGCTGTGACAGAAGGATAGACAGACACACAAGTGATCCTATAAGAGTTTGACCCAATTGTCACTAAATATTTGCACGACTTGATGTATGTCGAATATAGTGAAACTCTAAAATTATCGTCACCATGTATAACCTATATTCTAGCAAATAAAGCATTCATTCATTCATTCATTCATTCATTCATTCATTCATTCATTCATTCATTCATTCATTCATTCATCCGTTTTTTCCTTTTGAGGTGCGGAACCCTAAAAAAGACATGATATTTTGTAGTTGTAAATATTTGGTAATCCATACTAATATTACAAATGCGAAAGTGTGTCTGTCTGTCTGTTACCTCTTCACGCTTAAACCGCTGAACCGATTTAGATGAAATTTGTTAATATAGAGATAGTTTTTATCTGGATATTCCCACGTGATCGAAACTTATGCGGGTAAAACCGAGGAGCGCAGCTAGTAGTTAAAAGGTAATACCGGCTGGTGTCAACTCCACGTCAAAGCGTATTTTGCGTAAATATTTGGTAATTATACAGTAGAGCCTCGATAATCCGAACATTGCTGTAATCCGAACTGCAGACTGCACCTCTCTCTTTTACCGTGACTGTTGATATTTCTTTAATTTGTGGGACAAAGCTTTTTCTTGATCAATAAATACAACCCGCTATACTAAGATAGATGACTTTATGAATAAGTAACTTACACCTAACATATTTTGTAGTATAAATATGTATATTATAATCTGAATAAAAATATTCTGTCAAAAGATACTTGCATTTTTTATAACATACTATAATTTGAATGCTCCATGACTCCAAACAGGGTTTGTTTTTTGGTAGTTCAGATTATCACGGCCCTACTTAATTTACAACAATCACATTATGCTGATATTTGAAAAGCATGAAATGTGATTTCCTTGATAAACTTTATAAAATTAGGCAATATTTTAATTGGAATTACATGAGTAGGCTTGTGGGGAAACCTTTGTAAACAATGGTTACAGAAGACTTAAACTTTATCTATATAATAAAAATTAAACACTGTTGGTAAGTTGGACAGGACAAAGTCTGCCAGGTCATCTAGTAAATAGTATAATTGTGATTATTTCCAGAGATAAGGCCCAAACGGATGCTTTATTTAAGCAACATCAGCCCACACATGTGATACATTTAGCAGCTATGGTTGGAGGGCTTTTCCATAACATGGCACACAACTTAGACTTCTTTGTAAGTACATACAACTAACACAAAAATATATAACAATAATATATGTAAAACATATAATTATAAATTCAACATTAATGCTGTAACTAATATTTTTGAAGTCAAAGTCAAAGCATTTATTTCAAGTAGGCACATAAAAGGCACTTTTGAACGTCAAAAATTACAATGAAATAGAATTGATTCTAGTCGCCCCTTCCAAAAGATAGTTTTCGTATGGAGAAGAATGGGCAAGAAACTCCACCGTTACTCTTTTAAAATGTTTTACAATATTTTGCATACATTAATTATATAATAAAATAATAGTTACCAGCGTTCTTCTCCATAGGTACCTATTACGCTTTGGAATGAGCAACTAGCTTCATATTTTCTGAGTGACGGACTTCTTGACAGTTGAAAAGTGCCTGTAAATGGTTTAATTGAAATAAATGCTTGAGTAGAGTTGAGTACAAGTATATAAAAAAGGCGGAAGGATTCATTGGGCATTAAAAAATGTCCACATCACTGTCAATGGGATAATGGCGAAAAGTGCTTTTTTTGGGATTCATATAACATTAGTTTCATGTTCTATTAGAGACAATTATTATCAAACTTAACATAAGTGGTTTGATTAGATTATAAATGAAGAATTCTTGACTTAAAAACATTTTCCATTAGTTGATCTTTGCTGATATTTTTTTTACACTGTTTACGCATTTGGCGGTGCCAGCACAATCACTAAAATGTCAGGTTGCATAAAAATAAGGATTATGTTATATCATGCATGTACAGACGCCAGCACATCAAGCTACCCGAAACTGTAAAATTTTCCCAATCAACCTTGAACTTATTGCTTTCTAGCAATAAAGTTGTAAATCTATTAAAGCAATTTGTCAGATTGTAGTAGCTTGATGTGCTGGCGTCTGTACATGCTATTGTGTAAAAAAAACGTTATGAATACATAATTTGAAAAAGCTGTAAATACAAAAACAATAAAATAGTACATTATGATATGTGTGACTTAAGTAGTCCATTACAAATGCCGTGCATTAATAGACTACTTAAGGGGCTGGCGGAGCATGCGTAGTCATACAAACGTAATACCAAAATAATTTGTAAATCAAACATAGTGTGTATTTATTCCGATTGGATTACAGAATATCTAGGTTCCCAAATAAATATTTTTTTTGGACACTGATCACTACATAGTATAAAGCAAAGTCGCTTCCCGCGTCTGTCTGTCCCTATGTATGCTTAAATCTTTAAAACTACCGAACGGATTTTGATGCGGTTTTCTTTAATAGATAGAGTGATTCAAGAGAAAGGTTTATATATATATATAATACATGCATAATATAGTAGAGAAACACTGATAATTTTAGAGGTTTTTAATGTAAGGTCGTAAATAAACACATTTTTTTGCGCTTACATTGCAAACGCTGGCTGAACCCTACGAGATAGATCAAAATAATGTACTACAGTATTGTACACCTTAAAAAGGCCTACAAAAGAGTCCGCGATGGTATATGTCTATCTCTTATGGATAACCCACCATAACTATTTTTTATCCTTTACTTATTTACGAAAAAGCGATTTTAAGCAATACAGCATTAATCCTTATACAATTAAGTACCTTAAATAAATTGTGCATGTAATATAGATTAGTATGGATCTTTACAGCATGTCATTTAAATGAATATTTTCGAAGATATTACAGATTTAAAATGCAGGGACATAGCGGTTGCATCGGCGGCGGCGGTACGGCCGGGGGCATACAATAAAAAACAAACTTAATTTTGCGGTTCGATCCCTAGACCCGATTACTGTACCAACCGCAAATAATAAGTTTGTCGATTTGATAGTGTACGTAATGACCGTAGGTTATTTTATTACCGCGTAAAAAAATTATAACCCATGAATTTCCGACATCGAAGCCGCGGGCAGAAGCTAGTATACTATAAAGACGAGTTATGAGAAAAATAAGTTTTCTTTAGAAATTTTAAATTCCTCATATCTCGTCTTTATATTGGGAAATGGGAACCTAGGGTCCCAATATAAAGACGAGATATATTTATTCCGATTGGATTACAGAATATCAGATATTCTGTAATCGTCGTCGTGAGTAGTGTATTATTGAGAGTGACTTCAGTAGTGTATTATTGCACGGCTGTGCCGCGACAGTGTACTAAGTCACACATATCGTAATGTCTATTGTGTCCCATTCAGTGTCCTTCAATTGGTTAAATCAAAATTTGCAAAAATTGTTTCTGACATGGTCGTTATAGTAAACATAATATATTTGTTGCAGAGAGAGAATATGGCAATTAATGATAATGTGTTGAATGCCAGCAAAAAGAACAATGTGAAGAAAGTAGTGTCCTGCCTATCTACATGTATATTTCCTGACAAAACCACATATCCCATTGATGAGACTATGGTAAGTTCAAATAGACAAATGACTTACTTACAATTGTTCACTTTAGTGGAATATTACATTTAACGTCGATACTTTTGTGGCGCCATCTTCACCTCCACATGCGAACTACGCATCATACTAACATCACTCAAAATCCTGCATCGCGCGAGCAGAGTTTACCGCGCGACTAGCATATATATAAAACGTCCCGACATCAATCGTTAGGCAGTTCCGTCCCGATCGTTGCTCGAGCCAGCACGTGCCACTGAGCCTGTAGCTTTAAATTCGTCCCTAAATAATTCTGATCCAGCCTGTCCCTTCCTGCCCTCTCCCAGCGATGCCCTAAGCCGAGGTCTGTACCCCACAGAGGGTGCCCTTAGTGAATAGTCGCTTAGTTTTTAAGTTTTTTTAAAACCAGGCTTGGGGCCTTAATTTGTTAAGGCATCCACAGACAAGTCCGGCTAAGCAGACGACAACTTCCTAGACTGAACAGCGAAGCGCCAAAACCAAAAAAAAATTAAAATCGTCGGGCATTTGCCCACCAGACACGATACTCGTCTGGTTGGAGGATCCTCCCTTTTCTATGGAGGTTGTGTGAACTTTACACCATGTTCCTCATACCGCTATTCTTTAATGATGATCTTAACTAGCAAATTCATGCTATAACATAACCCATTAACCCAGATGTCAAACCTATTGTTTCTGTTATCTAGTCTGTTAGGTAAATGGGCACAAATCTAGACTCAGGCCTACGGATATCCAAATAGGAAAAACACTTTGCACATTGCAAAATGAAACATTACAACTTTTAATGGTACATTAAATGCAACTAAATGTACAAACACATTAACCATAGTTAACAACTAAATAGTACACAGTTTAAGGAGTATGTCAGTATCATAGTAGATGGCATTCTGTAGTGTCTGCCTATCCCCATGGGAAGAAAGCGTCAGTTTATGTAAGTGTGAGTACACTGATTAATTATATACTAAGAACCTTTAACTTACTTAATTGCAGGTCCACAATGGCCCCCCACACACTTCAAACTATGGTTACAGCTATGCTAAAAGAATGATCGATGTACTAAACAGGTATTGTTTTACTCTTGTCAGTATAAATATATTCTGTGTTTAAAGTGCTTCTTAACAAATAACTTGGAATCATTTTTCATCAATTATTATTAATCTTTATTTTTTCAGACAGAGCAGTGGTGGCCCAGTGGTAACGGCCGAGACTTATGAGTTATAGGTTTCCTAGGTTCGAACCCAGATAGGCGCTTTACTTTGTGTAAATTATTTCATCACAAACGGTAAAGGAAAACATCGTGAAGAAACCGGCATGTCCTAGGACCAAAATTTGAAGACATGTGACATCTACCAACCCGCACTGAGCCCGCGTGGTGGATTACGGCCCACTCCCTCTCACAGAGAGGAGGCCTGTGTCCCAGCAGTGGGGACATTATAGGCTGATTATGCTATTTGTTCAGACTACAATGCGGTCTACAGTGTAAACAGCCTTGGTCGCCATTTGGACCAAACCACCTTCACATCATTTTGCTCTTCGTGTTTTCCGTTGTTAAGTAAATAAAACATAATATGTAATTGAATCTTAATAATTGTTTCTCAGAGGCTACCACGAGATGCACGGCTGCGTGTTCACGTCAGTAATACCGTGCAACGTGTTCGGTCCGCACGACAACTTCAACCTGGAGTCCAGTCATGTCATCCCAGCGCTTATCAGGAGAATGGACGATGCTATGCAGAAAGGTAAGTCCTCGTACCTATTATTTTTTCCTGGAATTTCAACGCACTGCTTAGCGCCGAGAGTTGAAAATCCTACAGCGTATTTTTTGACGCGCTGGGATGCACTATATGGGATTCTCAATCCTCGGCTCTACACAGAGTTGAAAATCCAGTGCGCGATAAAAAATATCGTTACGGGAAAATATCGTCTGTGGGTTCGACGCTTAACCGTTTTTTTACCTATTATACATCTGTTGCAGACTAAACTACTAGAGATAGTATTTTTATTTGCTTGGGTAGTACTTAACACAAAAGCGTAGGTATTTTTGTTTCTAAATAAATATCATTATGAAGAAAAAAGCTACTGTTAAGTATATAAAAAAAAATCGGCCAAGTACGTGTCGGACCACGCACAATGAAGGGTTCCGTAGTTGGAATGAATTTATCCCAAGAACAAACTTAACACTGTAGTTGAAAAACATGTTCTCCTATACATTCCAACTGATAATGTAAGTTTGTACGCACAATATTGAGAGATTTACCATGTTGTTTCAAGATCATAGACTTCTTATTAATTTTCCTGTAATCTGTAGGTATAGAACTATTTTCTGTATTTTTTTCAAAATTTTAGGCTCAGTAGTTTCGGAGATAAGGGGGGGTGGGGGGGTGGGATGGTAAATTTCCGTCTATTGTCTTAAATAACTTTAATACAATTTACTTTAAAATTATGAAAAAAATATATTTCCTAAATATAGATCCTCACGGTAAGCCCTTTCATTTGATATGTCACACGGTACAGATTGCGAAACTTTTTTTTTAAATTGTCTATTTACCCATCAAAAATGACTCCCATTTTCAAAACTCATTTATTTACGTTACACGTCTGTGTTTGGGTCACAGAGATTCATATGTGTACCAAATTTCAACTTAATTGGTCCATAAGATTCCGAGCAAATTGGCTGTGACAGACGGACAGACAGACACACACACAAGTGATCCTATAAGGGTTTCGTTTTTTCCTTTTGAGGTACGGAACCCTAAAAACAGACAGTAACGCCACCCCAACAGATATGTATACTAATAATAAAGCTGAAGAGTTTGTTTGTCTAATAAACTACAAGTTGGATTTGAACAATTATTTTTGAATTTGATGGCCCAATTCTTGAGGAAGCCTAGGCTACTTAACGCCACACTAGCACCCTTAGGAGCCGAGTAAAAAGTCAGAACAAAGTAATAGCGCGGGCAGGTGATGCGATGCGACGGGGTGGGTCGAGAAAAAAATATTCACGCGGACAAAGTCGCGAGCAGAAGCTAGTAAATAAATATGTTTCGCGCGAGGACATGCCTCTCGATTTTTTTTAAATTGTATACTTATTTATTATTACTTCTTTGAACTGGCATTATTTGTTTGTAACAGTAGTCAACTACCCAATTCCAGGTGAAAAAACATTCAGTGTGATGGGCAGCGGCAAGCCGTTGCGGCAGTTCATATACTCGCTGGACCTGGCGCGCCTGTTCATATGGGTGCTGAGGAACTACGAGAGCGTGGAGCCTATTATATTATCAGGTAACTTTATCATTCCCTCCTTGCCCTGCCTTCCAGAAACGGCACATGGCACATAATGGGTGTAAAGAGACGCTTATCGAAGCTGAGAGTCACATAAACTACCCGCCATGCGAAGGAGGTGCCGGGATGGGCCTGACGTCCCAGCCGCCGCGGTAGACGCCCCGGGCGTCGGGAGCCGCGTGACGACTCCCGGCCACCGTAGGCGCGGGCCTGCGGACGGCGAGTAATGGGTAGCTCGCCGTCCGATCAGGACCAGGCCCGTGCCGGACAAGCGTATGTGTTCCACGCGCCTCAAAGAGATGTCAGCATCAAAGAAGAGGCCCATTAGGGCCCGGGGTTGTCCGAAAGGGTTACCGCTACCCCGGAACATAAAGGGCTAAGGAAAGAACACAGATGGGTTTTAGTCAGTAAGAGTCTGACAGTCCCTTCCGCTTCACCCAGAGCGGGAGGGGTCATTTGATGACTTCCCATTCATAAAAAAAAAAACTACCTGTCATTGTGATATTTTCTGTATTGGTCTATCTATACCTGGGAGTTCTGGGAGATAGATATATTGCCGAGATATTGAAGCTCAAACGTTTAAACCCATTGGCACAATGTTTTGCGTGCGTAAACGGCGAATTTTCACAACAAAAATAAAAGTCGTTACCCAGCTAATTTTTGCTCAATGTTACTTTGATGTACAGAATGCCTAGATAACGGCTGTGTGATGAATCTGTTTACATCCTGTATATGCACAGAATATCTAACCTATGCAAGGTTATGCAATGCATTAGCTGCAATGATCAAATCGCTTAAGGAAATGTATATTGTTATATTGATTATTTAGACTTTTATATAAGTAATTTAAAACTGGATTATTTTTTGTACTTCTTTTTGCATACGGAGTTTGCCTGTTAGTGATTGTTGCATGCACACTTTTGCATGTTACCTTTACCATAAAACCACGCATAAAACCAATGTAAATAATTATTAGTGAACCAAGTTTAGTTAGTCAAATATAACATCACGCCTGTATTCTCCGAAGGGTCAGGTAGAGGTGTAGCAATAGTACACCTACAATTCGCCAGTCGCGGGGAATGGCACTTCACTTCACACTTCAAGTGCCAATTTTTTTATGAAATTGATTTAGGGGCCATTCAAGTATTACGTAAGCAGATTTTTTGCAATTATTAAACCCCGCCCCCCTCCCCCTCGTCAGCAAGAGTAAGCAAAGCACTTACCCCCCCTTGCTTACGTAAACATTGGTACATATATTTTTCAATGTGTTCTGGTTTCTTTATTGATTTATGTGCAGCAAGTATATGCGTTTTAAAGCTATATATGTATATCAAGCATAGACAAGTAGGGTTGCCATTATGTATGTGTTCAAACCAAAATCGACTACATTTTGTAGAAAAAACAAAAAAATTATACTGCTCACGTAATTACCATCCAGACCCCGCCATCCCCCATGTCATCAAAAATAAGCAAAGCAAGACGGTCTGCTACTGAGAAATTCCAGATAGAAAAAACCCAACAACACTGCCCGACCCGAGGATAGCACCCAGGGCCGCATGCTCAGCAGTAGCGCTTGCGAACACTGGACTAACGGAGAGTCAAAAATAATGATAGTCATATTTCCCTACCATTGTCATTACAGTTGATGAAGAAGACGAAGTAACTATAAGTGCAGTAGCGGAAATGATAAAGAAAGCGCATAGTTTCCCTGGAGAGATCGTGTACGATACGACAAAGGCAGACGGACAGCACAAGAAGACCGCTTCGAACAGCAAGCTTAGGACGTTGTACAAGGACTTCAAGTTCACGCCGTTCGAGACCGCGATACACGACACTGTGGCTTGGTTCAAGCTAAACCGGGAACATGCTAGGACCTAAATGATTATGTCTATGGTATTATTATTTAGTTATTGTCAAATCTTTTTGTGATAGTCTTGCCAAGCCCAGTTGATAGACTCGTTTGTGCTGCCCATGCAGTTCCGAGTCGGCGCCTTCCGGGTGTTTGCTAAAATATATGTCAAAATCGAAGTCGGATTGTTGTGCAGGGATTGATGAACGTTAGGATGGACGATCCCTAGTCATAAAAATACTTCGAAATATTTCTTGGAAGATTGCTACGTAATTGCTACTATTTTAATGGGTTATTCCGATTATCCACCTCAAAAAATCCACCCTAAGGTGGATACGCGGAAACGCATGTCCGAGAATCCACCCTAGGCCTAGTTGGATATACGGAATTTATGGGCTTAGGGTGGATTCTCCAGGATGGGCGAGGGAGAGAGCGGAGAGAGCCGCCCGTCCCAGCCGCCGCGGTAGACGCCCCGGGCGTCGGGAGCCGCGTGACGACTCCCGGCCACCGTAGGCGCGGGCCTGCGGACGGCGAGTAATGGGTAGCTCGCCGTCCGATCAGGACCAGGCCCGTGCCGGACAAGCGTATGTGTTCCACGCGCGCCTCAAAGAGATGTCAGCAGGTAAGGAGGGGCCCGACAGGGCCGAAGCCTGCCGGGGCAGCGGGATTGTCCGAAAGGGTTACCGCTACCCCGGAATATAAAAGGCTAAGGAAGGAACACGGATGAGTTTTAGTCAGATTTTAATTATTACTACTAAGCAATTATTGATGAAAGAACATTTTCTTTAATTCCTTGTTTGCATAAACCATTTAAAAGATATTGTTTTTAAATACGTAGGTAGCGATTACATAAGCAATTTTAAAGATCAATTACGAAGTGTTTTATCGAGTCGCGGCCGTCTATCCTGACATTCACCTTTTCGGTACATCCCACTATGCCCATTAAGAATCCCCATTAATGGAGATTGTGAGAAGATTCGTCGTTATGCAAAATGTCTAATGGAGGTAGTGGGACCATAATCTATTGAACAATATCCCCACTATCACCATGTCAAGACAATGGGGATAGTGGGATGTACCGCACCTTTTGTGACTGTCAAGATGGAGGGACCATGGATTTTGGTAACCAACTACGTATAAATTGAGGTAGCTAAAATTATTGCAAAGGTAGCAAATAGTAGATTTATAGTATTAAACTTTCATGTAGGCTGATTTGAAATCCAAGACTTGGTCCCTCCATCTTGACGTTCACAAAATTATTGCAAAGGTAGCAAATAGTATATTTAGGGCTGATTTTTCAATCATCTGATAACTTTATTCGAAGAATAATTTTGACAGTTATTTCATACAAAAACTGTCAAACGTCAATTATATTCCTCAATTAAAAGTTTTCTGGCGATGGAAATCTCCAACTTGACGGTAACCACCTTTTGGGGCAATCACAAAAAGATTTTAAAATATTCACTGAAAAGGGCCCTTTATTTTACGCCGTATTATTTTCATAAGTGCCCTGGGGCCGCCGTATAGGCAAGTCAAGCGGAGTATGAAGGAAATGTATGATAGCCATTCCACATCTAATACGAATTATTTCCTAAAAAAAAAATATTATTCTTAAATAATCAGGTTATAGATAACGATGTAATATATTTAAGTTATATTTTTTGAAATTATAAATTCGATTTAAAATTTGTAAATGTTTTATTCAATAAAATAAAAACTTAATAGTAAAGTAAAACTAAAAAGTAAATAACTATGAGAGTTTAATAGTAAAGTAAAACTAAAAAGTAAATAACTGAGAGTATGGGTAGGCAAACGTTTTCAGTTCTGAAATGGTTCTGAACAAGTATTATTATAATACTATTCGTGAAATCGTGAGCGTTTCTAAAAGTTACATTAACCCATAGTCACAGTATAACAACAACATTTTACATATTCATTTATGATACCTACGTTTGTTAGTTATATAATTAGATCTACTCTTGAACTACCTAAAATACTGGAAATACAGATTGATTATTATCGTATCAGTTCATAATAATCATAATTATTATTATCCAAACACTTTTCTGTAAACGAACCTAACCTAACTGGCAAGAGAAGCAAGATTCGTTTTATACTGTGAAGTTTTTGAGATCACTTCTGGTCGAAAACCATAACTACGAGAAAGTTAAAGCAGTCATGCTCGAGTTCGAGGATTATTTTGTACAGAACAAGACATATTCCACTTTCTCTTATTTTTATACACGTGTTAGTTGCTTCACTATAGTTTTAAATGCAGTTTTCAGCACTGTGTGACCTAAACTAGCACTTAAGTCACGCTTTTCTGTAATATAAGTAGTCCATTTTTACACAGAAAAGCGTGAATTAAGTGCGCGTTTAGGCCACAAGTGCTATAAAATACTATACGATACGTGTGACTTAATTAGTATTAATGCACGGCGTTTAGCAATTTCACGGCGTGCAATAATAGACTAATTAAGTCACACGTATCGTAATTTACTATCAGTTATTTTATCTTAAAGATTTTACTGCATTTTTTTGTTTGTGTGCAACTAATATTCAGTGATGAATGCGTTTAACTGGCCTCTTACCCAAATGTTATGATAAATGGTAATAGGACATATTATTATGAGCCTGTTTCCAAATATATGTTTACATGGTATACAGGCACATATGTTTTGTTAGCAATAGATAAATGACATCAGGCCCTATATACTGAACACCGTATTACATAATATGGTATTCAGTATGCCATTGACGTCATTTATCTACTTGTTACTTACACTAGGAAAGTCTGTTCGATCGTTTATTTCTTTGTAACTGCGTTCACGTCTATTTTATAAAAGGTAGTCTACACTTGGTTACGGTTTTCTTACTGAAGTACAATCTCAAAAAATCTCCATGTAGATTTATGTCACATTCGTGTGTAATAACGACATGACATAATAGGACCAGCAGTCCGTTTGTATGTGAAGTGCGCGACGAGTGCTGCTAACATGCTTGTAGACACGCAGGTAGTCGCGCATATATGAGCCGGAGATTATTTAAAAGTGACTTCTCTGTCCCCATTTCTCACTATATATTAATTATACGCTGATATAAAAAGCAATCTCAGCACGACAACGCCAATGACCGAAGCTTTAGGGTCTAAACAGACGGACTGCATTTCAGCTGCAACATCGCAGTTTAGATGCAGTCTTAACTGCTTCGAAAGCTGGCATGCAATTCAAATGCAATCAGTCTGTTTAGTTGAATGTATCGACTGCGCGCGGTTGCTGCGATGCAGTCCGTAGCCTTAGTGGTCAACGCTGGCTTCGATTTTATCCGCATTGGTAGTATAGCAATTATTTACAGACCTTTGCCCTGCAATTGGAAAATGCAGGCTTATAACAACAAAGATAATAGTAGGTATAGCCTTTGCTAGAACGCTAGGCCGTGTTCATCATACGTGACGAATATCTTCTCTATGGACGTGATGTAGGCGGCGGTTCGCAAGTCGATGCCCAGGTTGTGAGTCTTCGCCGCCGCCGCCACGTTCTGTAACAAAACCTGGTGTTATGGACGAATGTCGCATTTTTTCTGTAACAGTAAAGACTTAAATCGTTAGGTTGGCTCTTAACCGTACTTAGGTCGTGCGAAAAAGTGTTCATACTGACAAGAGTCAGCATGCACATCCCGCATAGAACGATTGATACCATAGGTATTCATTCAGTACCAATAATATGTCATTGTCAACGAAACAGAATTGTAATAATTTTTTGACGCGGTAGGGTGAATCTAACGATTTAAATCTTTACGTAGAAACAAAATGCAGCTATGAATGACGCATTGACGCACCCTGGTGGCGTGACTATCATTATTATTATTTAAATAATGTCTTTTATACCTCTCTATCTAACCTACATGGAAATGAGACCGAGAGTGAATTTCGGTAAGACACACATTACGACGGGATTGGGGACTGCTTCTTGTTCAACACTCATTTTCGCTAAGTTGTGAATTGACTCGACTAGGCTAGGAGGAGGTAGGAACGCTCAAATACTTACACTGCAGGCATTCGTCATGGAGAACTCGAGCCCGGTGCCGACGATGTGCTTCTCACTGGCGCCTGACATCATGGACGAGAACGCCGGCGTCGGCGACACCTTCGCGTCCACGTTAGCCGTTTTCAGCGATTTCTCCACCGAATCTAGTACACAAATAAGCCGCGATTAACTTTATGATATCACTAAAGTTAAACTATCGAAGTTGGCCTGCCCCTATATGATGTAAAAACGTTGACGAAGCAAAAAAGTACCTACTATTTAAGAAATCATTCTTACATACTTACTTCTTTTGCTCCGTCCAGCTGTAGGCAGAACTGGGCAGTACGCAAGCTACTACACACGGCTACACATCAAGCTATACATCACCAGTATAAGCTGACTTCTGATCGCATGAAAAACTTATACAATGCGAGATCAGCTAAAACTGGAAATGTATAGCTTGATGTTTAGCCGTGTGCACCAAGCAACTAGCGTTCTGTCTGCCGCATTATGATTATTTGTTTATTTGGGTATTCTCCGTTAGATTTCTGCACGGCTGTGTCAATGTCATTTTGACAATACAACAAAATCAACACTGATATTTATTGCAAATAACAAATTCTACTAAATAATATTCATTACCCAAGAGTGCTGTGTTCGAGTCTCTCCAGAATTTTATGCTGAGTTTTCCGAAGCTAACGTGGTTGAGGTTCTTGAGAAACTCGAAGTAGGACACGGTGACGCCGCCGGCGTTGCACAGCAGGTCCGGTATTGTCAGGATCTTCTTATTTAGCAACAGCTTGTCAGCAGAAGGCACTGTGGGCCCGTTGGCACCCTCCGCTATTATCTACAGAAACAACATATTATTATCGTAGCACATGCTATACAAAGGTACATAAATACAACACTAAACAGGTTTTCTCGTTGAAGGGGTCACAAATAGTGCCATCTAATTAACTTCTGTCAAACATGGACGCCGTCACCTACCCGCCGGATAATATGACGATTCGGAATCTAAAAATCCCTTGTCATGCTGCCCCCACCAGTGGGCCTCGGGCCTAAAGCCGTTAACACGGTACGAGCGCGCTCGGACCGACTATGTACGCTCATACAAGCTAAGTCACGGACGTTCTGCTGACAACAGATACGGACAAGCACTCTGTATCAGTCTGGGCTCCGCTTGGATCGTCTGACCTGCACTGTCTCGCGAAATCCGTGTTTGCCTGTTCTCCTCCAGGTTTAAGCCCTAGAGGCACGAGGTGAGTATGGAAGTATGGGTCAGCAGAGTGGGATGCGATGCGGCATTTCTTAATTCTTTGCATCTTACCCTTGGCGGCGAACTTGCTTCTATTCGCGCAACCCTTCCGACTGCGCTGACGTAATAATTGTTGACGTCAGGGAATGGAATATTTTATCCCATCCTCTGATGTTCCACTTGTCTGCGAGGCTCAGCCCTGGTATAACGCGTCTTGTGAGCAAGCCGATTTGCGCAAAGAGCAGGCATACCTACCAGGCCTAGAATTCGGCCCGCAGTGTAGGTATAGTCAAGGTACTTACCGCAATAAAAAGAGCGTACAATTCTGCCGCCAAGGATTGCAAACGGGTGTTACGGGAGGCGCGTTTTGATCATGTTGAACAAATTGAGGCCAAGTTTGCATTCAACCAACCAACTACCATTCGGGTACCAAAGAGTTATGCATAGCTATTCACAACCGTTCGATAAGCTTCCAAATCGAACTTCAATCAATGTTATCAAAAGAGCCCTCTAAGGCTGTTCCCAAATCAAAAACCTGAATATTTTTGTCAGTTTAAATCAAATAAACGACTCAATTCTTCCGACAGCTACGTCGGGGGCAAGTTAGTAATTGAAGACGTCCCATTTTCGATTCGACAACCTGTCGTATGCAATTATTATTATTATTAATTATTTATATGAAAACGTTGAATATCTCTTCATGAACTTACCCTATTATTGCTTGTCGTTGTTTGCAATAATAAAAGTAAATTAAAGTTATACGGAAAAAAAAATATAAAACAATAGTAAATTATTATAATATAATACTTATTTATTTACTAAAACCATACATCATTTCAATAAAATGTTTTGCCGTCTTGGGCCTATCACGGATTTGAACGCACCTACCTGTACTGAACTGATGCCTATGGCTGTCCTTATCCACTGGGTTTGGAAACGATAGTTAAAACGGGTAGAATAGCAAGTAGGATGCTGTTGCTGCTACTTCGTAGACGCTGCAGCATGGAGTTTGCTTTCTTGCGCATGATGTCTTGAAAGCCATCCGTATGCGCTTCAGCAAACAAACCAGACGCGCTGCAGCGCCACGGCAGCCCCAACAGCACCCTAAAAGCGTTATTATACTGGGTGCGCAGGGCTCTGTAGTTTCGCATTCGCTGTGTATGTTTCACCCACAGGCCACTCGAGTAAAACGACTGGCAGAACGCTTTAAAAAATGTTATTTTCACCTCGTTGGTGTAGCGTGCGAACCTGCGAGCGAGCATATTGCCTCTCACTGCCAAAGCCCTGCGCTCCCTTTTTATGTCCTCGTCATCCTTAAGGTCACCTGTTACAACGTGACCCCTTAAACCTGTCCACAACTTTTAAGACTGTAGGTACCGTCAAGGACGACAGGAGGAACATATGCGAGATAGTATGAACAATAAAAATGAAAAAAAAAAAAAAAAAAAACAAAACAAAAATAAAATACAAATACCAAAAAATAAAAACAAAATACTAAAAACTAGGAGTTCACTCTTTTTGGAGTTATATTTAAGCCCATGCGACATCGCAAATGCCTCACACTGAGACACCAGATTCCTTAATCCGCTGATTATGGGGCTCAGCAGCAATGTCGTCTGCATAGCTAATATTCTTAAAACACTTGTCATCAGTGAAACAGCCGACAATGGGCGCGTTCCGAATTGAGGACATAATCGATGTAATCGATTTGAGCGTGCTAAAACCCGTACCGAATTGGCGTGAGCGCGATAACGATGTCCCGTGAATCGTCATAGATGACGTCATGGCATGCGCCATCTTGCGATAACGCCGACCATGCCTCGTACAAATATCACCGTGAGCGCTGTCAAAAATGACAGTGTGTGTGTGTGTGAGGATGAGGATGTGTCAGTGTGTGTTTTGTTTTGAGTTGCACCATATCTTTTTAATAACGTGGCATTTTCGAAATTGTGCTTCTGGCTGACAGTCGCCACATAAACAAAGAAAAGGAAGAAACGTGTGGTGTTTTTATGAAGAAATACTGCTGTAATATCTTTTTGACACCGAGTAAGCACTGTGAGCGCGCTAACTAGTGTTCCGAATTGTTGACAGCTCTCAGCTGTCATAATCGTGATATCCATTATGGAACGCATGTGAGACGATTTGAGTGCTGTGAGCGATATTGGCCAATTCGGAAAGCGGCCAATGAGTGCTACTGAGCCGCTCAATCACCTGATTTACATACAAATTAAACAATATGCTAGTGGCGAGCTTAACCCCCCTTGTCTCACACCACATTCCAATTTATAGTCGTCCGATAAAGTACCTGCCCATCTCACCTAATTTCTCTGATTTGAGTACCAGTACTTGAGAAGAGAGGTACTTTCCACCGGTACACCCGCGCTTCCTAGCTTCTCCCATGACACAACATAATTATGCTTCGTAGCTTTCCCGACCTAACAAAATCTTTTGATCTTGTGATCAAATGCTTTTGATAGGTCGGGAAAGCCTTCTCTCTGTTTAGTAGGTACCTACTTGACAGTATGTTTCAGGCAGAGTACGGCGCTCTCCGTCGAAAGACTGGCTCTAAAACCGAATTGCGGGTCCTGCAGGTCGACGTGCCTCATGAGATTACCATTCAGCAGACTGCCAAGCACCTTGACTGTTATAGTAGCAAGTGAGATGGGTCGTTATTTAACTTTATCTGACGCGTCACCCGTCTTGTTTTTTACGATGCGAACCTCAATTGTACGCATCAATGGCTCACGTAAATAAGAGTGACACAGAAACAAATAAACAACATACTAAGCACTCAATGCTGGTCCCTGTCTAAAACGGTCGAGATGAACTTCTGCCGTCCTTTGCTGCCTCCTATGCTGAAGTCTTATGGAACGCTGGCTCATACCGCGCAAGATAAGGCAAACCCATTTGCCTCCATCTTTACGGAAAATTTACGTCTTGATACGGCCTCTAAGAGCGGTTCTGCACTACATGTGATCCGAAACCGAGAAATGACCATGGTACTATTTGTATGAGGGGTTGCGCACTAGATCTGAACTCTATTCGTCCGAATTTAGAACATTCCCAATCCGGATTGAAGTCGGATTTTTAATTCGGATTCGGATCGGACGTAGTGCAGAACTACTCTAGCATATCCCACTGTGGCGCATCTACGGAGATCTAAATTCACCGTGCAAATAAAGCCAGCGGGCTTTATTTACGCCCAGACTGCAAGGAGCCTCACGACGGAATACCCGCAAGAGTCCTGCAAAGCAGTGTTGATCTGTGTGGTCGCTGCTGAGTTCTCCCTTGCTAATGTTGTGTTAATGTGCAGCCAGTGCCCAAAAAGGGTAACCGTGCCGATACTGTCAACTATACACCGATGCTCATAACCTCCATACTGCGTAAATTGATGGAAAGGGTACTTAACAATAAGCTGCTAGTATACCTAGAAGACAATAAGCTCCTCAGTGACCACTAGTATGGCTTCCGTCGTGGACGGTTAACTGGCGATCTACTTCTGTATTGTATGTTAGGCATTGCTAGGGTGAGGCCATGGAGAGACACGGTGAAGCCCTTGCTGTGCCGCTTGATATCTCAAAGACCTTTGACAGGGTCTGGCATGCTAGTCTATTGGGAAAGCTTCCCGCATTCAGCATCCCTGCTGACTTTTGCAACTGGATTTCCGACTTCCTGAGTGATCGATCAGAGTGGTCATAGATGGCTACTCATCGGATCATATGGCTATTGATACCGGTCTTCGTCAGGGGTCTGTTCTTTCTGCGACTCTATTCTGCTGCACATGAACGACCTGCTACAGCTTGGTGCTATCGGGTACGCAGATGACGGCACAGTCTTAGAAAGATGATCAGTGCAAGAGGCAGCAGAGAGGAATCAGCTGCTCTTACCATGGTGGAGCGAATGAATTTGACCTTAAATCTCGTTTCCCAGTGGGGCGACGATAATCTGGCCAAAATCAATGCTCTAAAAACACAGGCGAGTCTTTTTACTGCCAAGGTTCAGTTATCTCCAACTTTCCGAAGTGCATCTGTACCAGTTACCGACAGCCTAGAGCTTTTGGGCAAGGCGTTTGATCTCAATTTCGGCTCAACCATCGAGTCAAAAGCACAAACTGCAGCGAAGACGCTGGGCATCCTAAATAAGGTGAGGCGATACTTCACATCTGCACAGCTACTAAGTCTGTACAAAGCACAAGTCTGTTCCTGTATGGAATAATAAACCTGCACGAGCTCCTAATATTGCATCTAAATGTCATAGAGTCAAGGAAAAAAATGTACAAATCCAAAAAACTCGTCTTCCGACCGGATTCGGTAGCCCCCCATGGGTTACTTGGTGGCGTGACGTTTGTGCTAATTCGGAAACATGAACATTACCGAAGCGCAAACGAAATCTGGTTTAACTGTACTTACCTTAGCTTTAATTTTATCGGCATTATCGGCTGTGATGACTTTCTCCTTAGCCGCTACAACGAGAATGTCACACTTCTGGTACATAAGCTCGTCCCCAGACTCCTTTGCTCCCGGAAATCCTTTGGCGCTCTTTCTATTGTCGGCCATGTATTTCATTAACGCCTGCTTGGAAAAAAATAAGGAATAATGGTTTATTGGTAAAGTAGTCAGGTCGTTGCACTCATCATTATGAACAACTTTAGGTACTTGGGACCACACTCGGAGTTGGATAGTTACGTCATGCAGAAAGTTGAAGCTAGTTTTGCTTATTCCAAAACGTAGGGAGATCTACAAAAGAACGGGCAAGAAACTCAAAGAACACTCTTTTAACACGTTGACTGCCAAGCAACAGACACAATAGAAAATCTATTGTTCGCGGTCACCGGTGACCGCGTTGGCAGTCAATGCCTTAAATAAAAATACTTATTTCAAAATCTTAGGTAGGTACATACATTATTCTTGTTGCTTCATTTGAGAACAACGTACAAAAACAAAACTTCAAAATGTAAGACCAGGTACGCACGGGCGGGTTTTGTCTCGCTGGGATGCGCTCTGTTGGATTCTGAATGCTCAACACAGAGAGTTGAAAATCCAGTGCGCAATAAAAGCCCGCTGCGATATTTTTACCAGCGAAGTTGGGCTGGTGTGTACGTAGCATTAGATATACCCATAGATATAAAATTTATATTTTTATGGATATATGCTTAAAAAATGTATCAGACTCACCCCCGGGTCTAGACCATCTGGGTTCCCAAGGTTGGCTTGATATTCACACACTCCTATAATCTTGACTCCTGCCTCGTGTAGGTAGGTGGCCGCCCAGCTGCCCACGTTACCGAAGCCCTGGATTATTGCCGTTTTACCCTGAGGGATTATATTATAATTTAGATCAATCAAGGAACTGATGGGTGCATACATTGGTAGAAAAATACACACATCAAAAGTGTCTAGGGATCAACATATATTTTTGCAATAACTTTTCTCCTGATTGATATTAATTAAAATTTTCTTTAAGGATTCATCAAATAAAGTGTTTTCGTTTGTCACAGTAACGATAAACCAAGTCACCTTTGCATTAATAAAGAAATTTGCCATTTTCCTAATAAAGGGATTTTTGACATTTGAACCACTAACACAAAAGTTCGAAAAAAAGACTGAAATAACAGTTTTCTTTAAAATTTTATTGGGTAACTTAAACAATTAATAATCCGTGTTTCTACCGCGAACACTAACAACACAAGAACATCGGTTTGGCATACTCAAAATGAGTTCATCCAAATCACGCTGTGGAATGGCCGCCCATGTTCGTTGCAACAACAAAAAAAGGTCTTCTTGCGACTGGATACCCTCCATATTCGGCAGAGCTCTTCTCTGTAGCATATCCCATGCATGCTCAATCGGGTTCAAGTCTGGCGACTGAGCAGGCCAGGGCAGGACATTGATGTTAGCTGCGGCGAGAGTCTGTCTTACAACTCTTGCGGTGTGCGGTCGTGCATTATCATGCATTAACTGAAATAAGGGACCGATTTGCACTTGTAGAGGAACGATGACGTCTGATACAATCGTCTCAGCATAAATTTGAGCGTTGAGGTTGCCTCTGATCCAAATCAACTCAGTTCTTCCGCCGATCCAAATACCCGCCCATACCATGATGGTTCCACCACTATAAGGATGGACTTCCTGGCAGGATTTTAATCGCTGTTGGCGTCCAGGGGTTCTCCAGTGTCGTATACGTCTTGTATCCGGTCTCATACCAAAACGAGACTCATCAGAAAAGCACACGAAACGCCATTGTTCTTCTGCCCAATTTCTGTGTTCAAGAGCCCATTGATATCGAATCCTACGATTGTGCATTGCTATAGGTGGTACCCGTAGCGGTCTTCGGGAATGAAGGTTCACTTCATGCAAGCGGTTTCTGACTGTTTGGTCGCTAATTAAGTTCCCTGAAGAGTGATGAAGCCTCACGGCTAACATCATGGCGGTTATTGTTGGAGCTCTTCGAGTTAAGATTTGAATGTATCGGTCTTGTCTCCGTGTGGTGCAGCGATACCGTCCTCCATGGCGCTCAGCCACGGTACCAGTGCTTCGGTAACGTGTCCAAAGTCGACTGATAACACACTGACTTGTATTCAGAGCTAAAGCCACAGTACGTTGCCGGGAACCAGCTTCTATCATTCCCACGGCTCTGAGCATTTCTTCCCTGCTTAAATGACGTCGCCGCTCCATAATAACGTTGGTTTTAATCAGTAGTAGGGAAACAGTAGCACTAATAATGTCTTCAATGCGTTGTATGTTTTTATAGGGAAAATATTGACAGCTGATTTTCATCTTTTACTCGAATTTGATTCACAGTTCCTGATTCAAATTATGAAATGCACCAAAAAGGATCCATATAAATTTATAAAATCATAAATTTATTACAAAGCCACATCTCAATCTCAAGAAATCCGCATAAAAATGCTTGATCCCTAGACACTTTTGATGTGTGTACATAGTTAGCCTAATATAGCATTACCTACTATAAAAAACCGGGCAAGAGCGAGTCGGACTCGCGCACCGAGGGTTCCGTGTGTTTTTAAATTTTCATCGGCGAGGCCTATATTCGTCAGAGATTTGTAACACTGCACGCTGCTGTGTAGAATATTGAAAGAAAGGAAATACGTTTATTTGCGGCAAACATGACGCATATAAAAAAACAATAACAATTTGGGAGAAAACATGCGTCACATCTACGCAAAACGGCCATCATTAGCATTATGCTGAACGCATAATGCTAAGACCCTATACGAGACAGAGCCGGTTTTGGTTATTGAAGTTTTAGGTCAGCGCCATCTCTTGACCCACAGTGGAACTAATGTAACTTTTGTTGATGATTTCTGCCATCGTTTTATTTTCCCTGTAATCTTTACATATATTTTTCTATCATAAAGAATAATCTCAGATTTTCCTCTATGCAAACTTCGGAGATAGGGGTGGGGGTTTGACAATTTGGGTTAAGTGAAATAAAATCAAAAGTCAAATCATTTGTTCAAATTACGCTGAGAATCGGCACTTTCGACAGTCCCCCAAAACGCACCCCCTTCACCACTTCCTAGTGCTGTAGCTAGGAAGAAGTAGCGCAACAAACTCCCCAGCAGAAGACAGCAACCGTACATTTAAAAGAAGTCAAAGAAGACTAAGTACCTATACCTAGTAGATTTGTTATACAAGGGTCGAAAGGGATTGATGACTTTCACCCGTACACTAAATAGTAGTTTTATTTTCTTGTCTGCTCGCCGCTTCATAAAATCATTGTATGTATTTAGGTATCTTTCTTTTGATTTTTGATTAAGTGCCGTATTTGCTTCGTCTTTAACCGAATCTGGGGTCAACATTTCAGAATAGCTTGAACTCATTTTTATTAATCAAATAATAGCTCCTGGCGAACTTCGCACCACCTCAGAATCAATAGATTATACAAAATGTATGAGAAAATGAATCTGATTTTTTTTTCTCCGTAAATTTTTCCCATGTTTTAATAGTTATCTATATTCTGCTATTCGGGGCGGAGACAAATCCAACAAATTAAAGACCATATAAATCGGTCCAGCCGTTCTTGAGTTATATAAATGGTGTAATGTAACTAACCCGACTTTGTTTTATTTATATAGATTAGTCTCTAAAACCTAGTTTTCGAATTAGTTAGAAACCTAGTTATCATCCCGCCTAAGTATATTTTTTAAATTTTAATTAAGGAACACACCGGCCACCGTCTCACCGCCGCGGGCCGTCCCGCTTAAGGCGCAGATATACGACTTCTAATGATTTTAAATTCAACATCACGTCTAATCGACTGGACTGATTTCTTTGAAAAAAATAAATGTTATACTAGACCATTTGCTTCGTAATTTGATATGTGAATATTTGCAATTATATTTTTTTAACATAGTGTAATTAATTTGTAAAGTATTGTCTACCGCGGACATAAAAACGATAATTACGCAAACACTATCGGGTGTATTTTCATAAAACTTTCACCATATTAAAGACAATTTAATTCCCCGTATTTTAGTATACGGTTTTTATTTGTTTGGTGTTTGATAAATCAACGTGGGTTCTTTTTTCGAATAAACTTGGTGCGCGTTGAAGCGGGGACTCTTGCGGGCGACGGGCGGCAGTGCATCGCTGACCACTGTCACGGGTAGACGCTAACGCTCGGAGCAATCAGAACATAATTTTAATCGCTTTTGATTTTCGTGCTGAAAATGGCTGCTAATTCCAAATTACTAAAAAAGAAACGCCTTATATTGGTAAAAAATAGATTATTGAGGTAAGTAACGTATTTTAATCGAAATAAAATTATCATTTATCTCTATCGAAAGATTAAATTAGTGTACCTAAATAAAAAAAAAAAAAAATTCAATTGTAGTAAATATACTTTTATTTTACTAAATAATAATTGTTTTATTTCTGTTTCAGGAGAATACAAAATAACGAAGATTCTCAAGTCGTAAATGCAGATACGAGGTAATTATTGTAATGTAGTATAACCATACCGCATCCTTGTAGGGACAGTCCGGATCAGAGTTTCAAAAAATACTTGAATGCTATTATTGACATAGTTGTGGTAATTATTCTTGGTATGTAAATTTAGTACGACTTCGACTGCACTTTTGCGTCTGTTGTAGACTTACAGTACCTATGTCGTGCACAACTATCTTCCTACTTTCACCCATGCCTATACTTCCATGCCGATGCCTATATTAACCTATATTTTAATCCATTTATTTTGTAGCTCTGGCTGTGTGTGTGGCCGTCATGGGTGTCGTTTTCATGGTTTTCGGGGGCGCTAATGACGAAAATGAGGTCAAAGTCAAAATCCAAGATGGCGGCTGCGAAATTTTACAAAATATGCGTCATGGGTGTCGTTTTCATGGTTTTCGGGGGCGCTAATGACGAAAATGAGGTCAAAGTCAAAATCCAAGATGGCGGCTGCGAAATTTTACAAAATATGCGTCATGGGTGTCGTTTTCATGGTTTTCGGGGGCGCTAATGACGAAAATGAGGTCAAAGTCAAAATCCAAGATGGCGGCTGCGAAATTTTACAAAATATGCGTCATGGGTGTCGTTTTCATGGTTTTCGGGGGCGCTAATGACGAAAATGAGGTCAAAGTCAAAATCCAAGATGGCGGCTGCGAAATTTTACAAAATATGCGTCATGGGTGTCGTTTTCATGGTTTTCGGGGGCGCTAATGACGAAAATGAGGTCAAAGTCAAAATCCAAGATGGCGGCTGCGAAATTTTACAAAATATGCGTCATGGGTGTCGTTTTCATGGTTTTCGGGGGCGCTAATGACGAAAATGAGGTCAAAGTCAAAATCCAAGATGGCGGCTGCGAAATTTTACAAAATATGCGTCATGGGTGTCGTTTTCATGGTTTTCGGGGGCGCTAATGACGAAAATGAGGTCAAAGTCAAAATCCAAGATGGCGGCTGCGAAATTTTACAAAATATGCGTCATGGGTGTCGTTTTCATGGTTTTCGTGGGCGCTAATGACGAAAATGAAGTCAAAGTCAAAATCCAAGTTGGCAGCTGCAAATTTTACAAAATATACGTCATGGGTGTTGTGTCCATAGTTTTCGGGGGCCCTGATGCTGAAAATGAGGTCTAATTTAAAATCCAAGATGGATGACGCTTATTATGTAAAATTTTACAGCCGCCATCTTGGATTTTGATTTCGATCTCCCCTCCTCTCGGGACGAACGTATGTGACCGCATAATATAACTTTCTACAATTTAAACGACGTATTATGAACGTTATCGTAAAGTATGAAATGGGTGTAATATACAACCTTAGTATACACCTCTGCCCTACCCTTTAGAGAATACAGGCGTAATGTTACGTCTATTTTTTACGTTACGATTTAATTTCTCGGATTTTGTCCAATATCCTTTACATAAATTCATAATTCATATTGAAATAAATTAATATAAATGTCGCGCAAGCATCTTTCGCGGAAGTGTAGTCGCGCAAATGTCTTTCGCGGAAATGTCAGTCGCGTAAGTGTCTAGTCGCGCCAAGGGAGTCACACAAATTCCTTTCACTGTTTTTGCAACGAATAAATAAAAAATCACTTCTAGGCTTTTTTGTTTTATTTATCACTAGCTTTAGGCAAAAATTTTACTGATTGCATTTTTGGCATCAGTATCGATCACTAATTACCCCCAGATAGTTATTTTGAAAATATATATCATGTACAGAATTGACCTCTCTACAGATTTATTATAAGTATAGATTATAATTATGTTTCAGTTCTGAAGTGATTGGATCATTTACAAAAGAGGTTTTAGGTTTTTGTCATCTTGTTATTATTTTAAGTAGGTATGTCTATATTTAATTAGTATTTCCTATTCATGTATGGACACCTATATTAGGTAAGTACTTACGTAAATATATGTAGATACACGGTCTATCTATTTATACACGAAACAACTTTACACAAACAACTTTTAGCACAGAACATGAAAACGTGAAAAAAAAAATGATTTTTTTTTCGATGTTTTAAAGTTTGATCATTGAATTTATTATCAAAATATTACCTTATTTATTAACACTACATTGAAATAAAAATGGATGGTGATCAAATATCAGTCAGGATTATCCTCACCATCTGAAACGTATTGGTTACCCTACGAAATTACGTGCATGCAGTTGCGGGGTCGCGGGGCGTGACGCTCGCTCCTCCCATTCGCTCAAGGTCGCTGTCACTTAATGTCGCCTTAATACCTAGGTATTTTTTTAATTCACACTGGCTGTTTATACACTCACAAGAAAGCAGCATTTTTTCTTTACTATGTTAAAAAAATCGTAGCTGAGTACCTGACCAGTTCTATTTTTAAAATGCATTACCGCCCTAGAGAGGGAAGCAATTACTATGATTCTTTCCCGCTCAAAGGTGAGAAGCAGCGTCTTCCAACCGCTATTCGGATCACACAAACAATATACTTTCAGAATATGAGAAATGAAAATTATTTAACTATAAGCAAACATCAAAGGCGATCACACAAACAATATACTTTCAGAGTATGAGAAATGAAAATTATTTAACTATAAGCAAACATCAAAGGCTAGCTACCGCGAAGCCAGTCGGCAAATCAATCAGCTTCATGAAGTGGGCATCGTGTATAAAGTAGTTGATGGTCATGAACACGCCGCGTCCCGTCGCCTCAACCCGCCCGTGTATGCCGCCGCCATTGATCGGCTTGCCGGTCACACACGCGGCTGCGTTCAGGTCCTGGTAGCCTGCGAAATATGCACTCCATGACTTATCTACATGGCCTAAAGCGCGGTCACTGTCGGACTGCATAGAAAAGAAAAAGAAGCGCTATGAGACAACGCTGTTAATTTATTGCAAAATATGAAGCAATTATCAATTTACAAAAAAATATTGTTTCGACAAAAAAATAAAACACTTTAGTGTGTTGCTTGTAGAATAATCTGACAGAAAATCAGAATGATTTATAATACGTATAGTATGGTTTTTATTGTAAAAATATTCACTCCCTAGAGGGGTCGAATAGGGGATGAAAGTTCTGTGGAAGTTCTATCACTTTTTCCGATGGAAAATCCCATCGGGCACGGGTTACTTTACAATAAATTTTGTAGTAGTCTCAGTAGGTAAGTACCCAACTGCCTATTCCAACATTTTTACTGTTCATTCATATTATCATAATATATTAAACTACTTGAGTATTTGTTATACTGACTTTGTAGGATTAAATAAACGACCAATTCTCTTTTTATTACTGTTCATGTTTTAAGACACAAACGATGAGGGCGCCACTGCGTGGTTGGCGTCGCCTTAATACAACAACCACCGAAAAATAAAATGACTGCCCGTTATTGTTTTCAGTGATAATAACTAAACCACCCTAATGTTAAAATAAGTTGTAAAACAGGGCTTGTTAACGTTACCAAATAACAAAATAATAACCGTTAAGTAACGTTAATTTCAATTTGATACCTTAATAACGTTCACAAAAATGTAACGTTACTTGGTCACATTACCAGTAAAGTAACGTTAGCGTAACGTTACCGCAAATACATCAGTAACGTTATATTTACCGTTAATTTAGCTACGTTGCCGTTCCGTCTGTTTACATTTTTGTGCGCTCGCGCGGGCGCCTCGCTTAGCATTGGATTAGATGCACTGTTGCCGCTCCGCCACGCGCTAACCGTGCCGCCTGCGCCGTCGCCACGTAATACGTAATACGTGTCGCGGCGTAATACCATGACGTTCGACCTTCGCAATTTATCACCCTAAAGTAGGCATGCCTACTCAAATCCAAACGAGTATGAATGTTAAAATCGTAATTTGTAATTCGTTCGTAATTTGGCCGTACGAAGAAAGAAAGGGATGGATATTGAGATTGGCGATAGTGAGATAAAAATGAAAATCCAAGATGGCGGCTGCACAATTTTTTTTAATCATGGGTTTCGTTTTCATAGTTTTTAAGGGTGCTGAAGCCAATAGTGAGGTCAAAATGAAAATCCAAGATGGCGGTTGTAATTTTTTTATAATTATTCATCATGGGTATCGTTTTTATGGTTTTCAAGGGCGCTAAAGTCGATAGTGAGGTCAAAATGAAAATTCAAAATGGCGGTTGTAATATTTTTTTAATTTTTCATCATGGGTGTCGTTTTTATGGTTTTCAAGGGCGCTAAAGCCGATAGTGAGGTCAAAATGAAAATCCAAGATGGCGGCTGTAATTTGTTTTTATTTTTTCATCATGTGTGTCGTTTTTATGGTTTTCAAGGGCGCTAAAGCCGCAAATTCCGTGGTAGTTAGACGTTGGACGTTGGCGTTAGACTATTAATTCCTGCATGTCTAAACAACAATTGTAATAACCATAAATAAGAACAATTAATTACCTTGATTATTGTCTTCTGCATGAAGTACGCCACATCATAAATGTAAAACATAAAAACACAAAACAGCCGCTACCTTTATTCTATGTAGATCTTGAGCACAAACACAACAACAAAGAAATCTTTAAAATCAACAGAATGAATTACGTAAAAGTTTCATTTGAAGCACCATACAAAAAGCTGGACATTTTACAGTGTAAAAGATGTCAAAGATTCGGACACGCAAAAAACCAATGCAACAGACCATTTAGATGTGTAAAATGCGGGGAAGAACACTCAACAACAAGCTGTTTAAAAAGACCGGACACCGAGGCAACTTGTGCCAACTGCCAAGAAAAACATCCAGCAAGTTACAAAGGCTGCACAAAATACAAACAGTACAAAGACCTACTTACGAAAAACAAGACAGGAAAGGGCAAAGAAACTAATGAAAACACAAACAACATAACACAAAATCAATACCGCAAAACCCCAACACAAACTGTACAAGAAAAACATCAAACTAAGAACCTCTTCAATCACTCGAAACCAAATATCACATACGCACAAGCGACAAAACAAGAAAACTCAGCAGGATCATTAACCGACATCAAGGACCCAAATAATTTTGGGGAAGTACTGGACGCCATGTTCAACAAATTTCAAAACATAATAAATATTATGATAAACAACATGATGGATCGTATGATCCAATTAATCACAAGCCTTATAAAACACCCCTAAACCTTAGAATAATCACCTGGAATGCCAACGGGCTGACAGAACGTCGACAGGAACTTGAACTGTTCTTGAAACTTTAAAGAGTTGACGTGGCTTTAATCTCAGAAACAAGGTTCACGCAAAAAACCCATTTCAGACTTAAAAATTACATGGTGTACGCTACAAACCATCCTTCTGGTAATTCACATGGAGGAACTGCAATCATAATTAAAGAGAACATCAAACATTATTTTTTTGGGGAAAACAGAACTGAAAAAATACAAGCAACTTCAATCAGGATCCAGGATAACAATATAGAAACAACAGTGTCTGCTATCTACTGCCCACCTAGGCATGTTATTACAAGAGATGAGTTCAAGAATTACTTCAACACTCTAGGAAACAGATTTATTTGCGGTGGCGATTGGAACGCAAAACATGCCTCCTGGGGCTCCAGACTAACCTTGCCACGGGGTCGACAACTCTATATAGCCACGAACGAACTTAACCTATATTGCGCTTCACATGGTATTCCTACATACTGGCCTGCGGGCCCACAAAAGGTACCAGACCTATTGGATTTTTTCATCACCAAAAATATCCCGCTTGGACAAATAAATGTAGAGGAATGTACTGACCTGTCGTCAGACCATACACCAGTAATTATCAATGTTCACTCTAAGGCCATTCTAACTGAGTACCCACAAAGACTGTATAACCACACAACAGACTGGGGCAGATACAGAACCAAAATATCAGAATCCATTAACTTGAACTTGCCATTAAATAATGTAGATAGCGTTGAAACAGCTATCGAAACGCTCAATAAGCTTATTCACATAGCGGCCAAAGAATTTACGCCTTTTTCAAGACCAAAAACAACACAAATTGCCCACTATTCTAAAGTAATAAAGGATAAAGTAAATGAAAGAAGACTGCTGCGGAAAAAATGGCATTCTACGAAATATCCCCGTGACAAAAAGTTTTCAACATGGCCTCTGAGGAACTTCAACAAATGATCTGCCAAGCAGAAAACGAGCGTCTACAAAAACAATTAGCAGAACTTACTCCTAATAAAGACACCAACTACTCTCTATGGAAGATAACAAAAAGGCTGAAATGACCGAAAGAACATATACCACCCATAAAAGCTCCTGATGGCAAGTGGGCAAAAACAGATCTTGAAAAGGCCCAAGTATACGCGCAACACTTAAAAACTTTCAGCCCCTTACCAAGCAAAAATCCTGAACACGACAAGGAAGCCTCCGAATATATGGACGCACCACTGCAAATGAACCTACCACTAAAAAGTGCAAGCCCCAACGAACTATGGAGAGAAATCCTAAAACTAGAAAAGGGTAAAACACCAGGCTATGACTTAATCGACGCACAACTTCTCAAGCAGCTGCCTAGAAAAAGCATAATTCACATCGCGGCCATCTACAACGCCTGCCTAAGACAATTAACCCCGCACAGTGGAAAATTGCGCAGGTTATAATGATACCCAAACCAGGCAAACCGCTCCACGATGCAAGCTCCTACAGACCAATAAGCCTACTCCCCGTGTTGGGTAAACTCTTCGAAAAAATATTGCTGAAGAGGATGCGCCCCTATCTACCGGAAGTTATTCCTCTTCACCAGTTTGGCTTACGAGAGAAACATGGAACTATTGAACAGATACACCGTATTACGGATACTATAAGTCATGCACTAGAATGCAAACAGTTCTGCTCTGCTGTCTTTCTTGACATTAGCCAGGCGTTCGACAGAGTGTGGCACGAAGAACTTCTCTTCAAACTTAAAAAGTTACTGCCTCACTCTTTCTTTCCGATTCTACGATCGTACATACACAGTAGATGCTTTGAGGTGAAATTTAACAATAAAGTTTCTTCTTTAAATGAAATTTGCTCAGGAGTACCACAAGGAAGCATATTGGGACCCATCCTATACTTGCTTTTTACCGCAGACCTTCCAATGCACGCTGATACTATAACTGCCACCTATGCAGATGATACAGCCCTTTTGTCGGTACATGTGGATCCGGCTATAGCATCAGCCAACATACAAACCCACATCCATGAAGTGGAAAAGTGGCTAGATAAATGGCGTATTAGGGTTAATCAAGGAAAATCTGCTCACGTGACCTTCACCCTGAGAAGGCAGACTTGTCCCCCAATAAGACTTCATAATGAAGAGGTTCCTCAAGCTGAAGGTGCCAGATATTTGGGTATGCATCTGGATAGAAGACTCACCTGGAGAAAGCATATCTGGATCAAGCGTAAACAGCTGGATACGAAAGTCAGATCAATGAACTGGCTGATAGGTCGCAAATCAAGCCTGTCACATGAAAGCAAGATAGCTATCTATAAGACCATTCTCAAACCAATCTGGACTTACGGAATCCAGCTATGGGGTACTGCTAGCAATAGCAACATAGAGATTCTTGAAAGATTTCAAAGCAAGACACTGAGAACCATGCTAGATATACCCTACTATGTAAGCAACAAATATATATACAGGAAGACTTTGAATTCATTGGCAATATTTTAGTCCAAGAATCTAATTGAGGAACGAATAATAAACTAATAGTAGTAAGTGTTCAAAAATAATAACTATGATATTTCTCAAAATGAACAAAAAAATCAAAAGTATCAAATGGTGATAGCGCGCTATAAAATTAATATTATTAGGTGAGTGCCTCGTCCCCCCCCCCCCCACCCCGCCGCACACTATCACCGTCGCACGCGCGCCATTCAATTTGCGCGGGACGGCACACGGTGGCGGCGCATCGTCGGGCCGTGGCGCCCGGCGATTCGCATTTAGCAGGCTAGCAGCTTCGACTTTTCTACGAAACTAAAGTGTAACACGTACCGGTCTACATAAATTAAATTGTTTAGTTCTTGACGCAGTTTCAAACACTTAATACGACACACACTAAGAAGTTCCGAACATAACTAAAAACTTGATTGAAAATCACAAAGCACATTTTCACCCATAAGAAAACAACTTTCAAATGGGGCACCCCGCGCCGCGCCGCTTCTTCATAAATCAATGAAATGCAGAAAACAAAACTCACATAACAATAATTTGTAATAGTCGGTACCGTTGGCGCAGTGACTGAGCGATAGGCTACTGCGTTATGTGTCGCAAATTCGTTTCCCGCACAGAAAGATGGAAGTGAGATTTGGATTATTATACCAACAATACTAGCGTAGGAAATGTTTTAAAAAAGAATGAGAAAGGATTGGAAAATTGGAAGTGATTTAAACTGTGATGAAAATGTTGAAAACAAAAGTTATTGTTAATAAAACTTTCAATTTCAAATTAGATACAATGTAACTGATCGTTAATAAAAATCGTCGAAAACGACGACGACGTTCGTCGTAATTTCGTTAGTTTTCAGTAACCAACATTTTTTTTTTTCTGCATTAAAGTCAATTAAAGTGTGGAAAAATTATAATCCCAATAATATCTCAATTGAATTCGCTAGTAAAACTTTAAGTTTTAAAATAGGTACCTAATGAATGACGTGTCTGTTGTGCCCTGCCTGCTGGCTGCACGGCGCGGCGCGGCGCGGCGCGGCGCTTCCTGTGAGTGAGCTCAGTCAACGACGCGTGTGTGTGTGTGTGTAGATGTTTGGTAAAGTACCTAGACACTGCGATAGCCGCGCGCGATCATTGGCGAAACAGCTGATAGGGACTTGGAGCACTTTTGAAAAGTTTTAAATTTTAATCACATTAATTTAAAATCGTAACTACGGCACAATAAAATATTTTATTAGTGAAATAACAATATCAAGTACCTAGTTAATTTTAAACTTTTAACATAATTTTGGCGTATTTAAATGTTGTCGTTGTTGTAATAATAACATGCGGATAATTAATTATTGAGTCTGGCTGTTTGTGTGTGTGAGATTTGTGTTTGAAACCTTGTAGGTATAGCAACGTTTAAAATAAACTTAGTATGTACTCACTTACCTACGTGTACTTTAAGAGGTGCTCAAAATGTTCACCTCCTCTCTGTACACACAGCTCAGCGCGGCGCCTATGGTTCAACTTCACATTTTGCAACACAAAAGTACGCGATTTAACCGTCTCAAACGCCGTTAGAATCTTTTCTTTTAACTGTTCCCGGCTTTCACTCTCTTGCTCGTAAACTAGTCTTTTAACCTCACCCCACAAAAAAAAGTCCAAGGGCGTCAGGTCAGGCGACCGCGCTGGCCAAGCTACAGGCCCGCCGCGACCAATCCAACGTTCACCGAATTTACGATCGAGGAAGGCGCGAACGTCACGCTGGTAGTGAGCCGGTGCTCCGTCATGCTGATAGTACAGCTCGGACTGATAACTCTCAGGCACGTTCTGCAGCTGTTCTTCTACGGAGGTCTCTAACAACCGGAGATAGCGCTCCCCGGTCAGTCTTTCTTCAATAAAGAAGGGACCTATGATACAGCTGTTAACTATGCCTGCCCACACGTTCACTGAGAAACGATTTTGAAAAGCGTGTCTTCGATTTACGTGCGGGTTCTGCCCACGCTGAGCCCACCAATGCTCATTGTGGACATTAAACAGCCCGAGTCGGGTGAACGTTGCCTCGTCTGTCCACAGGATATTTTTATCCAGATTTTGTAATAGCCAATTACAAAATCGGACCCTGGGCGTGTAGTCAGCCAACGCCAACTCCTGCACTTTTTGGAAATGGTAAGGGTGCATTCCAGAGGCGTTTAACAGCTTCCAGACAAAAAACTGGCTGACGTGAAAATGTCGCGCTGCCTGTCTAGTGCTGGCCTGTGGATTTCTCTGGAAGAACCGCTTTATTTGCCGATGCAGGGTTCTCGGGTACACCGGCGCTCTACCACGTGCTTGAGCATGCGGTGGTACGTGGAACGATGCAAAATCCAGCAGGTTTTGCGTGGATCTCAAGATTCGGTCTCGTGATGGAATCTGTGCATCAGGGTAGCGGCGGTGGAACATGAGACGAGTTCGCAGCAAACTGTGTGTTCTATCGTAGAATAAAACCATATCCAGGTATTGCCGGTTCGTGTACACTGCACTACGTGGTCGAGGCATGTTAGCTGTGGTTCACTGCAATCCAATAATTTTTCACCAATTACACGTAATTCACTTGACCGAATAAACACGAGACTGGAGCGGCGCGGATCGCGCCCTGGCGCATGTGGGGGCGGGGGGCGCGGGGGTGAGGGAGCGACGCGCGCGCTTGTAGTTTGTTCTTTTGCCGTATTGGTGGCATTTCTTTTGAAGGACATAATAATAATTATCTACTGAATGAGAGCTAGTACGCTGAGCGTTAGTAATAATAACGCGTAGTAAATTTACTTCTCGTCGAAAGAATCTTGATAATTAAATTTTATTTAAGTTTAATTAAGATTTTTTTTTATTTTTTTGTCTTCTTTATTAATTTCGGTCTTTATGTAAGTAAATATCAAGTAATATCACGTTTTTAAAATTATTAATTTAACCATTTTAATATTTGATATTGTTGACTCAAATGAAGCAGTATCATGGTTAGAATACGTGGTTAAAATTTTGCCAATGAATTAAATTTCATCCTGTATATATTTGATATAGTGAAAGCTATCAGACGAGAATATCAACTCATGTCAATGAACTGGCATCCAAACTAGAAGGCACAGGAAGTATTAGACATTCCCGATTGAAACGGCATAGTGTCTCTACACTTACCGTGAGATTTGGTGACATATGATAAAAGGGATTCATAGGAATTCCTTACGCTATTAAGACATAGATCGAGATACCTCATCTGAATGGCTTATTGTGTTAACACAGATTGCCAAGTTACTGTATTCATAATAAAAAAAATAAAAAAAAATATTGTCTTCACTCATCTTGATGTTGGATAAATTATCTTATCAGTTAGGTATCTCACTTATTACTTCTCACGCGTAAGAATCGGCAATGTTTTGATCGGCACGGCATCACAGAGCGGGGCGACGGCGGGTGGCCTGCCCCCGCGCGTCTCGTCCCCCTCTACTTCAAACTCACTAGATTAACCGTTCTAAAAGTATCGATAAAATTAACGTTAATAAACAACTAACGTTAATAATGATTACCGATAAAATGGAGCTAAAATAACGTTAAATCCATTAACGTTATTTTAATATTAACGGTAACGCTGTCAAATCAAGGAAACGTTATGAAAATTTTACCGGTATTTAAAGCCCTGTTGTAAAATAATTATTCACTCTATTATATAAATGGCCTAAGCATCAGCCAGTCAGTTAGACGCATTGGCTGAATCAGTGGCGTGCACAGAGATTTCAGACAGGGTATGCACAAAAAAATCGTGACTGATTTTAATTTACTATTTTAACACACTTTGCCGCCAGCACAGGTCTCACATGTATAATTTTCCATTTTTTACAATAGACTTATCTACTAAATAATTACTCGTCAATCACTAGCGTATAGCACCAAGAAAAAGAATATGGCGAAAAAAACTTTGCAATTTATTACGTTACGAACTAATTAGTCGGTCATTTGGTCAATCCGACTAAAAAAAGTCGACCCTCTGCAATCAACAATTAAGCGGTGCTTTTACGGGTTCTCAATTTGAACGGTTTGCAATGTAAGCTATGCTTCTAAAACTCCAACACACATTTTGACGCACACAGTCACATTTTTGCTGTGTACTACACGAGATGCGTTGTATGAAGAATAAGCAAGGCGTAGTATCGCTTTTGCTCACGGGAGCGCTGCCTGCGCGGGTGACGGGTGTTCGCAGCTTCAACGAGTTAGTTCCAAAAAAAGTTATAGATGGCGCGAAGCTAAATTACCATGTTTTTTTTTTTCATTAAAGTTATTTATCATTTAGATGGACATGTAGGATGGTATTGGACTACAGGGTATGCAGAGCTTATTTGCATGTATGGAGTGCACGCCACTGGGCTGAATATCTATCATTCAGGCCGCTAGATGAATGGTGCCGTTTAGTTAAGAGCCCTCTTACATTTTGGTACTGAGCTCGCATCTTTTTTATTCTTATAAATAGCATCTCGCAGTTCAGTTCAACCTATGGCTAAGCGCGCACTGCGATACGATTTTTGTTCATGCGTAATAAAATCGCAAACATAAATTTTCAAGCGAATTCTGATGCGATTTTTACCGCAGTGCGCTGTCTCTAGAATATTGGTTATTCACAGATTGGCGATTATTATCCGCAACGATTAAAATTCGTAGAGCGCGCTTAGCCTATGAGATTGGATGCCTCGACGAGCGTGCATCGCCGGCGCAGTGAAATTTGAGTACTTTTATTTTACTTATTTATTAAACAATCAAAGTATCAATATTTGTTTTTTTTTATTGATATTGTTTAAGCAATTATTGAAGACTATTTTGGTATAAATACTACGTGAAAATGATGTAGAAATTCGGAGATATTCAGAGTTGTTTCCAGTAGAAAATTGAATTAGGTCCAGTCGTTTTTCTTTGTTTATAAGGCATATAACAAAAATGTATTCTATTATTATAAAAGTATATGATATATTTTGTGATATAAAAAAAAAAGATGGATTATATTCAACAGAATCTGCAAATTACGAGCTCTCAAATCAGCTCTCCATGAGTTTTTGCCGAAACATGAAACATGAGAAAATAGAGAAATAATAAGAAAAACGCTTCATTATTATTGTAGAAGACACAATGAACTATCTTTACCAACTAATTGCTATTTATACGAGTATCAACCAACGAATAGTATTCAATTTCAACGAGGAAATCAATGCATCTACGCGCGTTTTTGTAAGAGGCCTCTTAAAAGGCTAGGCAGTTAACCTGCGACATAAATGTTGTTATCTGTTTGTCTTTGTTCCATAATGTTGTATCAATGTGTAGTAGCCACAAAACACATTATACATTGGGTACTTAGTTGAGCTACACATATACATACATTTTAGACAATTAAATGAATTCGTCAAATGTGTTCTTACCCAGGGTTTTGATGTAGGTGTCCACAATCCAAGACATCTCCCTGCCTGAAGTGTTGTAGTCAGGGGCTGGTACATCAATGCCAGCACCTAAAACAAGAATAATAATAAATTATTTTTAAAAAAGAAAAAGTTTAAAAGCAGCGGCAAAAGTGCGACGAAGCATAATGTCAAACTTTTTTAGCTGTTTAATATTTAGGCTTAGCATAAGCTTAGTTCATGTCACCCTTCTTGCCGAAAGCTATGAGGGATATGATGCGTATCTTTATATTTAAAATATTTATTCCTCAATTTTCATGATTGCACCTACCATTGTTTCTCTGCATCACCCAAAGGTTGACTGGTAGAAAATGCCTATGGCAAATAAATAAAATATATTGCTCCGAATTAGTTTGTTCCAAACAATTTGGAGATTGTGGTGGCCGTGGTACCTAACACCGACTTTCGAAACTTACCCACCTTGTTGGTACTTACTTATTTCATAATGACTAAAACCGGTCCAGAACCAATCATTTTAGCCTGAAACGACACCCGAGAGGGGTTTCATTTGTTTAATTTTCGATGCACAAGTTCAAACAGCTGTGTAATTTAGTCATTTTATCTAGTCGGTACTGATTAAAATATTGAAGTGTTCAAAGAACATCATTCATTGCTTGCATAAAATATCCTTAATGCATTGCTCACCAATATAATTCTTCTTAGCAAGTTCCAACGTGTAACGTCTGGTAATACGTTGGAGTTCTGCGATGGAGAATAACTTGGGGTTGATGGCTACACCTACAAAACGTAAGGAAGTTCACAATGACGTTACATCACACTTCATCCCACCTGTATTTCCCAAACAAGTAGGCTGTGGTTTAGTTATTTCTAGGCTGAGGTTTAGTTATTTCTACAACCACATTTTTACTGGACTTCAAAAAGAAGGAGATTATCACGTCGAGATTATCTTTTTATGTACGTATGTTCAGCGCAGTGGCGTGCACAGAGATTTCTCAGACAGGGTATGCAAAAAAAATCGCGGCCGATTTTAATTTACTATTTAAACACACTTTGCCGCCAGCACAGGTCTCACATGTATAATATTCCATTTTTTACAATAGACTTACTAAATAATTACTCGTCAATCATTAGTGTATAGCGCCAAGAAAATCAATATGGCGAAAAATACTTTGCAATTTTACGAACTAACGTTACGAACTAATAGTAACTAATTCATCGGTCATTTGGTCAATCCGACAAAAAAAAAGTCGACTCTCTGCAATCAACAATTAAGCAGTGTTTTTACGGGTTCTCAATTTGAACGGTTTTCAATGTAAGCTATGCTTCTAAAACTCCAACACGCGCACACCCGAGATGCGTTTTATGGCGAATAAGCAAGGCGTAGTATCGCTTTTGCACACGGGAGCGCTGCCTGCGCGGGTAGCGGGTGCTCGCAGCTCAAACGAGTTAGTTCCAAAAAAAGTAATAGATGGCGCGAAAGCTAAATTACCATGTTTTTTTTAAATTATAGTTATTAAATCATTCAGATGGGCATGTATTTAGGAGACTACAGGGTATGCAGTGCTTATTTCCATGTATGGAGTGCACGCCACTGGTTCAGCGATATCTTCGCCAATTTTTAACTTATTTTGATGATTCTTTTTTTGTTTGGAAGAGTAGGTATTCTCCAGAGGTGGTCACGTTGAAATTTGGCGAAGATCTAATTGAAAACCTTATGATCTACATTGTGATTTGATGATTGTACTGAAGCTCAAAGAAAATTGCAGTTGATTTATTGACAACGGATAAGCCGTGGTCAATTACCTAATATTTTTTTTCGACAATACCAGAACTCAATGGTGAAAATTATGATATGATTGGGTAATTGTAGGTACCGAAAATGAAATAAAGTTTGCTGAGCATGTACCTCTAAAACGAAAACAGCTTCGGAACTCGGTGTTTTTGGTTTTGTAAGTATAATTTTTGCCAGTTGCCACCGACTTCCGAAAAAGTTATTTTGTAGAGTTTTTTTCTTGAAAGTCAGTTGTATTTTTTGGTAAGTACAAAAGTTTTTTTTTGCAGTAGGTTTACTTTTAAGTGCCCTGTAATGCAGGGCGACTTATTTTCATCAACCGCAATAAACTCAGTAGTAGGTGCCAGGTGGGTACCATAGATATAAGAATATTTCTATGGTGGGTACACTGATACACTACTAACCTCCTTTGGAGCCTCCAAAAGGAATGCTAGAGCAGGCACACTTGAACGTCATCAGGGAAGCCAAAGCTTTTACCTCGTCCAAGTTCACCTCATCCGAAAATCTTATTCCTGGTCAAATGAAAAAAAAGTCTGAATGAATAAATAATAAAAATGAGCTAAAACCAAGCCTGTATCAATTCTTCGGGGAATGATACAGGCTTGATGTCACATTCCTCGATTTAAGTGTCAGTCACGTCATGTGATAGACTGACATAAATCTGGGTCAATTACTGTTAGATACTGAGAAATTCCACGTGAGGAAATCCAATAACATTTTGTTCGTTCTAGGAATCGAACGGAGATTAACTTATTACTACTGGTTTATTGAAGTGCATTACACGCTTATTACTGCTTAACAAGAAACATCGAGATTTATTTATTAAGTAGGTATTTGAATTAATTGCACCGATCCCAGCTTGGTTGGAATGGGTTAAACAAGACTTGAATAATCGAATTAACCCAAAGATTCGCACTAGCTCCTGTAGCCTCATGTTCCTGGTGCTACAGCGACCATTGCATCTCATGGAGTAGCCTGGGGGGCGCGGTAAAGGTAGAGAAGACGTGCCCATAGGATAGGGAAGGATTAAAATTAAATATTTATTTATTTATTACGACTAGGCCCATGGTTCTTAAAAACTATTGTTAGTAAACAAACACAAAAAAAATGGAAAGGTTAGCTGTGGGGTTTTCTGACCAGCACCTCCACAGCGTGTAACAACTAAGGTGCGTCGTACTTTTCTATCAACATACTTAGGATGCCGTTAGAACTAGACCGCGCTCTTGACAAGATGGAAGAATTTTAACGCGCTGTCCAATTAACTCGAAACCAGTAAGTATCTACACTTAAGACTAAAAAAAAGAATAACGTGTATCAGAGTTTTTCGAAGATCTACCCCTAACTGCGTGAAAAGGGGAAGTTAACTTTACAGGGGAGGATTTTACTGCGTGGCTTGATTAACTCGCAAATTGGTATAAATAATCTTTGAGTCAAGTAATGAACACATCCCAAACGATTTTTTCAAAATTCCACCCCTATGGGGATAAAAAGAGGGGATACAATTTATATGAAAAATCTTATTCATTTGGTTAATTAGCTTGAAACTTGGTAATATTTGACTCAGTAAATAATAAAGATTGTCATTTTTAGTTTAAAAAGATTTAGGGGTTGACAAAGTTGATAGGTTAGATAAATATGTAACCCGCTGTCGGATTAACTCGAAACTCGGTACTATTAAAACAAAAAAATAAAAAAAAGTATGTGTTTTAGGGTTTTTAAAAAATCTACTCCTAGCAAGGTGGAAAAGGATAATAAAGTTTTTTTACTTCTTGTCGGGACTAATAGTCTTTGAGTCAAGTTATGAACACATCCCAAACGATTTTTTCAAAATTCCACCCCTATGGGGGTGATAAGCGGGGTACAGTTTAGTTGTAAAATCTGATCCCTTTTAAGCCCTATAAGCTCAAAACTTGGCCAGAAAACTTAATTGACTAAATAAATGATAAAGATTATAAACATACATTTTCGAATTTTTAGAGGAAAGTACGAATTACACGCGGACGAAGTCGCGGGCAGAAGCTAGTCTATATACATAATCACACAAATATTATAAAGGCGAAAGTTTGTGAGTGTTTATTACTTTCTTCACGCTCAAACGGCTGGACCAATTTTGATAAAATTTTCTACGGATGTAGCTGACACCCCTTTTTTTTTAGGATGGTAAGTCATCAAATGACCCCTCCCGCTCTGGGTGGAGCGGAAGGGAGTGTCAGGCTCTTACTGACTAAAGCCCATCTGTATTCCTTCCTTAGCCCTTTATGTTCCGGGGTAGCGGTAACCCTTTCGGACAATCCCGCTGTCCCGGCAGGCTTCGGCCCTGACAGGCCCCTCCTTTGATGCTGACATCTCTCTGAGGCGCGCGTGGAACACATACGCTTGTCCGGCAAGGGGCCTGGTCCTGATCGGACGGCGAGCTACCCATTACTCTATGTCCGCAGGCCCGCGCCTACGGTGGCCGGGAGTCGTCACGCGGCTCCCGACGCCCGGGGCGTCTCCCGCGGCGGGGACTAACAAATAGGCTTTTTATCCCGATATTCAGACACCCACTATCTGGCGCACAGCTACCAATTCAACGGCTAAAAAGCAGACACAGCTTCTTGAGATCGACAGCGTCTCTGTCAGGAAACCCGGCTGACGCCCGTTGCAAATTGTGGCAGGATATTCTTACCCCTCCTACTCACTACCTACCACCAAAGGAGCATCTCCCTGCAGGGTGTAACTCCCGTGGCCCACTTGATAGTCACTGAACCGTCTCCGGACACAAGTGGGAAGATGTAAGTCCAACCTAGTAAAGTGGGGCTACCTTGACGGAACGGCAGAAGGGTGTGATTGCGGAGCTATGTCACCAACCATGCTCCACCTCTTATCCTGCCCTCTGTGTCCCAAAACATGCAGTCAAAGTGACCTCTGCGCTGCCATCACCGACGACGCCGTGGAAGTGGCAAAGTTTTGGGAAAACAAAATTTAAAACAGTCGTGCCAGCGACACGAAGAAGAAGAAGAAGATCCCGATATTCACATTTACGCGGGTGAAACCGCGGGGCGCAGCTAGTTACATTATATAATTGTTATGTAAGTTAATAGTTTAATATTTATATGTTAAACCTGCACTTCCGGAAGAAATTCTCTAAATGGTGGTGAAAACCACATCAAAATCCTTTTCGTAGGTAGTCTAGAAGAACAACAAATAGACAAAAAGCGACTTTAATTTATAATTATGTATAGATGTAAAAATGGTTTGTACCTCCTTTACAAGGCAGGCGATGGACGCTGTGTTGAACACGATAGGCTTGGATGATGTCATAACCACCAGATTTACGTTGCAAGGGAAACTCCATCTGAATACAGCTGTTGCACGAACCCATCACCTGAAATTAGGTGTCAAACACGTTAAATATTGTTTAGTTTCAGTTCAGTAATTTGACTATTGATTTTTTTTTATTAAATAAAAAAATTGGTAGTAACTGCGATTAAGTAATAAGTCAGGCAGGAAGTCTAATTCAGAACAAATTCCACATAAAAAGTGGCCCTACTTCAAACCAAAACGAGGTATAATTCAAAATACGAATTCACTTCCGAGGTTACAAGAAGACATGCTTGGTGATTCAGAACGAAAGCCGGGATTGGTTCGCGCGCGTGCTGCAATGTCTGCTATGACAGCTGAGTCATAGCGACGTGGACGATGTTATGCAATAAGTCAAAGACTAAATAAACATCGGACTGGGCATACCTACAAAATTAGCGTGTAGGTAAACCTACACAAATCGGGCACTAAAGTTGATGTGCATAACTCCAGCTTCCTCATGTGATAGAATAATTCTACCTATGCCAATATTTAAGGCATAGTAGCTGCAATCAAAGTTCCCAGTCTTAATTTAGCTGCCACAAAAACTTCGTTAATATGAGTCAATAATGTGGATGTACACACGGTTACACATCAAGCTATACATAACCAGTTTCAAGCCGAGTTCTGATTGTACGAAAAACTTATACAATGCGAGGTCAGCTAAAACTTGAAATGTACCTATAGCTTGATGTATAGCCGTGTGTAAGTACTGTACAACTTTTTATACCTTCTTACAGTATTAATTATTCACTTTCTTCAACAGTTTTACACGATTTATTTAGATTTTTTCAAAACAAAACTCGCAGATCTAATGTCAAGATGACACTGAAGACATCAACCATATTACACCGCATAGATAAAGTCACGAGCTGTTATATTATTGACGACAATACCATTCTAGATAAGGGGTGTTCCGGGGCGGCCGACCAACAGAAGGTCGCGGGCAAGACCTGGATGTGACTCGCACAGACCAGAGACGCATGGTACAGAGGTAGGAGGCCTATACTCAGCAGTGGGTGGAACAAGCCCGGCAATGATGATAATGATGAACCTAACCTAAACAGGCCGTAATATTTTTTTATGTTGACTCACTTTCAAAATTCCAGACACCCTGTGTTGCCTCTTTTTCTCTGACATATGCGTATGTTTATTCAGGTAATCAACGAGGGCAGGCTCACACACGCGGACAGCATTGTGGTAGAAATACTCCACCATTCTGAAGAAACTCGGGTTGGGATCGTCAATGACTTTCGTCAAGTGCGCGGGGATCTCGTATTGTCTTACAGACATCCTTATAGGGGTGACCGCTTTTACAGCAGATTTGCATAGTCTGAACATGTTACTCAACGTAGGTATCATTTTATTAATCGTATAAAACAAAATAACACATTAAAAAACAACACTCAAAATCGCGATCAATTATAAAGTGACATCCAAGTGCGCTTATCTTTTGTTTTTCTGTTATTCAGTTCTTTTCTTCTCGATAAGTAGTGTGAAAAAAGGTAGTCTATGTTGTGATATAAAAAATAAAAATCTTTTATTGGCAGGCATCGTAGGCCCACATCGTGTTAGTATTGATATGATACAAGTAACATAAATATCTATGTTAGTATCGATCAATAATAGTACTATTATTGATCGAAGTACGCAGCCCCTGCGTGCTGCGCGCCGCTCGCGCGCACGCTACGCGCCGCTCGCGCGCACGCTACGTGCAGCTCGCGCGCACGCTACGCGCCGCTCGCGCGCACGCTACGCGCCGCTCGCGCGCACGCTACGCGCCGCTCGCGCGCACGCTACGCGCCGCTCGCGCGCACGCTACGCGCCGCTCGCGCGCACGCTACGCGCCGCTCGCGCGCACGCTACGTGCAGCTCGCGCGCACGCTACGCGCCGCTCGCGCGCACGCTACGCGCCGCTCGCGCACACGCTACGTGCAGCTCGCGCGCACGCTACGCGCCGCTCGCGCGCACGCTACGCGCCGCTCGCGCGCACGCTACGTGCAGCTCGCGCGCACGCTACGCGCCGCTCGCGCACACGCTACGTGCAGCTCGCGCGCACGCTACGCGCCGCTCGCGCACACGCTACGTGCAGCTCGCGCGCACGCTACGCGCCGCTCGCGCGCACGCTACGCGCCGCTCGCGCGCACGCTACGTGCAGCTCGCGCGCACGCTACGCGCCGCTCGCGCACACGCTACGTGCAGCTCGCGCGCACGCTACGCGCCGCTCGCGCGCAAGCTATACGCGGTGTACTCGAGCGACGCTGGAGGTGCGCACGTGCGAGGCTCATAGTTCAAACGCGAAAGAATTATGTGCGCACTAGCCGCGCGCGCCCCGCTCTAGCCTTGCCGGAAACGTAGGCTGTAATCGCACGCGAGCAACACGCGTGCAGTTCGCAAGCGACTAGCGGGCGACGCATTCGCCAGGTCTGGACACACCTGTAGATAACAAATCAGGCACACAAATAGAATATTAAAACATTAAAAAAAACATAACAATATAAAGTAGATACCTACCTACCCAATTACAGGAAGGTTTAAATATGATGCCCCTTGTCTGGCATGTAGCTTGATAAACGTATCTATTGTAGGCCCTTCTAACCTTTCAGAAAATACCTTCAGGATGTTATTGTCGCTTCCTCTCACTCTGCGTTTTATTGACGCCGATTCCTTGCGCATGATGAAATAATAATCAGTGTGCGCTCGCGCAAATGCAGAAAATCCGGCGCGCTAAGCAATGGGACTGTGCGAAATCGCGGCATGGTATATGATGTGCCGCGATGTCGCAGTCGCACAGTCCCAAGACGTCAACTAGACGCGGAACGAGGGGAAACAAACAAACAAATCTTTCCTCTTTATAATATTATTATTAGTGTAGACAAAGATGAGAGGTGGATATACCTAAAACTGCGCCTAGAATAGCAAAAGATGGCGGACATAAACAGATTTCGGTTAATAGGTACACTACTAGAACTGTCAAATTGTCAAGTCTTCAAATAAAACAATTCAAACATTTTGCAAACAAGTATATTAATCGAAATAAATATTTACTTATCAAGTCTACATATAGGGTTATTTTGTACCATCTGTAGGTCGACTTTGGGGCCGACCAGGTCCCTAATATTGTTCAGTCCGTATTTGATCATAGTCGGTCGTTCTAACGAGAGCCCCCACGCGATAACATTGACGTCTTCGGGAAGACCCATTGGTAACAACATTTCGGGTCGGAACACACCTGAATTACCGATTTCTATCCATTTTCCGAGACCTGAAAAAGAAAACGAGAGTGTTCAGACCGTCAACAAGACAGTGGGGTAACTGCGTAACACACTAACAGTAGCAATGGCTTTCATTTTGACAGTTCGACAACATTTATTGCGTTATTTACGTTGTTGACACTTCACTTAAACTTCAAACTTTCCACTTAAGAAGCAATGGATTAACAAAATCCATTGCTTCTTAAGTGGAAAGTTTGTCTAATAATAAATAATAATAATAATTTTGAAGGATATTGTTTATCGTTCAAAATTATTTAGATTATTGATAGTGTGATACGCAATTAGGGTGCAGGTGTTAAAGCCATCAGAGATAGTGCTATTCTTTAATGAGTGAATTTATGAATTTTATCATTATCATTAGCAGGGAGGGCAAAAATTAGAGCAATAGTTGCACTGTACATGCTTCGAAATCACTAATTGTCACTTCACTTTTCTCTAATAAAGACCTGCTGAGTGTTTGGTACATAACTGAATGTTGTTCACTGACTGGACAGGTCCTCTCAATCTGTGTGGTTCTTTCCTCAAAAGACCATCTCAGACATCGATCTACATGGTCTTCATATAACCTGACCAAGATTATGTCTGGACTTTAAAAGAGACTGTGACCTCTGAGTTTGTTTCGGCCTTTCTTCTCAGAGTAGTCAGATAGGAAACGCCGACCTCATCTAGTTTTATAAAAAATATGATTGACGTGTAAAAGTGTTTGTGCAAACCTACTTACAAAAACAAACTTAAATATTCAGTGTTGATATTTAAGTTATAATCAGTTATTCTATTATTGTTTGATTTGTGTTGAAGTAAGGCTTCATGTTCATGACGCTGGAGCCGCACCGCAAGTTTGTGTATACGAATGAACATCGTGCATGCGCCGCAGCACCGCGCCGCACCGGAACCGCGTGTGCACCTCGTTGATGCGATTTTCATTCGTATACATACACAACACGCATAATGATAGACCATTATGCGTGTTGTGTATGTATACGAATTGAGGGACTAAGTGCGGAAACCAAACACAAAACATAGAACATAATTACTTACACAAAACTTGCGGTCCGGCGCAGGTGCGGCTCCGGCGTCATGTACATAAAAGTCTTAGAAATACACTGTCTGGGATATTCGAAATGACGGACGGCAAGTATTCCAGGTTCCATACAAATATATTCGAGCCTTTTCAAACTCACCCGTGTGATAGGCGAAGATCTCCATGCTTGGCTCGGTGTAGGGGTTGTAAGCTGGTTTGAATTGCAGTCTGTCGAAGCCTAGACGTTTGAAGAACGCGTCGAGGACGCTGATGAGGTCTGCGAGGCCGAGGCCGCGGTCTGCGATTACTCCTTCCACTTGGTGGAACTCCGCTAGATGCGTCGCGTCCAGAGTCTCGTTACGGAATACCTGCAAAAGTTACAGGCATCATCATCTGCCTAGTTTTTTCCCAATGTTGGGGTCGGCTGCCAGTCTAACCGAATGCAGCTGAATTTTATAACTTTTGGAAACTTACAGTTAGGCATGTATAATAGTGCATTTGTCCATAACACAAATATGGCCAATCACAAGTTTTCTGCCCAAGTAAATGAGCCTTTAACCAATGCTGGTTGTATACATATAGGATATCTACCTTATCAATACTGAAGTACTTCTGAGGGGTGAACTCTCCCTGTTGCACCAACTTGTATAGCATGCGCGCGCTGACAGCGGTTGTGTGGGTACGGAGTAAGTTCTTTTGCGCTTCCTCTATTTTCCACTCATATCTGTAGCCCTGGTAGGTACGGATAAAATGAATTTGTTGGTTTGAATATTTGATGGGGTCTCTATGCACTAAATCATTATTAGTGGTTGTAATGGCAATCATATCATTTGGTTTTAAAAGGTTTTATATTTCATTTAACCTTTTAATAGATTGTTTTATATTTGAGGACTTTGTAGGCCTTGTAGACTTTAGATTTATAGATCATTTTTTAATTTATTAAGTACCTGGTACTTGTTGACAGGCCTACGCTGTCCTCCCATACGTACTGCAATTTAAAAACATTGTAAATGCCAATTATTTTTAAAAGAGTTACCGTGGACTTTCTAGCTGGCTCTTCTCCATAGGAAACAAACCAATTGGAACCGTGCACCTAGCTTATGACGTTTCATAAGTGCCCATGTAGGTTTATGTGAAATAAATTATTTTTATTTTAATTGATTTTGCTAGTTTTTGTGAACCTAATAATTATTTACTAGCTACTAAGTGATGTCTTAAAAAATAGCAATTAATCTAGGTTACAGATAACCAACAGAGAAAAAAACTAAATATGTGAATAATACCAGGAATGTGTGTGACATTCAAACTACAAAAAAAAATGGAGACAAACCTGTGACCCATAGCCACCTTCACTGTGAACCTTCTTCACCCTTTCCAAGTAGTCCATCGGGAACACTGTGGTACTAGTAGGTGAGGACATGAAGAACGTGTCGTGAGCATCCCTAGCCGGATGCTGTTGAGGTTGGAAGAGGGCATCAAAGTTCCAGAAGGAACTCTCAATATACTGGTTGGTAGGCATCTCGTTGAAACCCATCTCTAAGAAAATCTCCCGGAATTCAGAGCGAACCTTGAGGAGTGGATGCAAGTGACCGCATTCTGGTGGTTGACCTGTTTGGAGATTGTGGAAGTGAGCTTCAAGTTGTAGTGCAAATATTGAATATTTCAATTAACCAATCCTTTCTCACCCAAAGCATCAAAGTTGTACGGCTTGAACTGCAAAGTTTTCCAGGCACCTGTCAATAGCATATCACTTGTCAAGTCCGTTTCTAGCTTTTTAATAGTTGTGGCAAACTGCGGTCCTTTTGATAACAAGAAACTCTTTACTGTAACTTCTTGCATTAGTTTCCGTTTCTTATAATCATTTCTGACATTATCAGGTATGTTGTCAATGCCCTTTTTGATTTCAATCAAGTGTTCTTGTACTGTGTCTGTGATTGTTTCTACTTTACGTTTGACAAGTGGCGCTTCTGCTGATTTGTCTATGAATATCCACCCTGCAGACATTGCTTTGCTGAATCCAACTTTTGCATTTGGGACTGTCTGTAAAAGATATTTTACTTTTTTAGTTATAGTATTTTACTGTTAACATTTTTGTTAAAAATGTTATATTGGCTTGCTTTGGTGTACTTATAGTGTAGTAAGTGCAGCATACAACTCTTATATGAATAAATAAATAACTGCATATCAGTAGTTAGCTTATATATGGATAATAAATTAATTTAAACACTGTTATCAAACACACCTATTAAGCTCAATACCTCTAAAATATTAGGTACTAGCTTCCACCCGCTGCTTCGCCCGCGAGGTATGTCGATAAAAACTATCCTATGTCCTTCCCCGGGATGCAATCTATCTCTCTGCCAAATTTTATCGAAATCTGTTCAGTGGTTTAGGCGTGAAAAGGTAACATACAAACAGACAGACAGACAGAGTTACTTTCGAATTTATAATATTAGTATGGATATACGACTAGACCCCATCTGTTAAATCGCCGTCCGATAATGCTACCTCATTGACATATATATTACTGAAATCATTGTGCTCCCTAATTTCATCATCCACATAAACTCATACCTTCATAACTTCGGCCTGAGGCAGGCCAGTTTCAGGAATACTGTTGTACAATACAGCTTCGTGGCTCCCTTTATCAGCAACTAGTTGACCCTCCCCAGTCAATTCCCATCTTGTACTCTTAGCAGCTTCAGAGACCACCATTTCAAGAGCTTCAAGACTTTTCACAGCACCCACAATTTTTTGGTGGTCTTCATTGAACTCGCTAGCTAATTTAATAGTGTCAACTTTATCACTTTTCTGTAGGTAGTGAAGAATTCTTTCGTTCAATTCCATTTTGTTTATTAATTAAACTTCTGGTGAGGTTATGAAGCCACGGACCAACTTTCGGAGTTTTGGTGAGAAGGAATCAAGGAATCATGGAAATGTCACTGTCACTACTGTCAGTAGAGTGTCAGTTTTGGTTAGGTGGGTGTGTCAGTGTCATAACAGCTGACGTAAGATTTGACAACTGTTGAAACGTTTCATTTTAAGTTTGCAAATCCTGAACGAGTTGAAAAAAGGCTTTGAATTTTATATTTTTAATTATAAAATAATTTAATAACTTAATCTTTTAAAACGGTTGTCTTGATATTTAAAATATACTATAATATAATTAGGTAAATATCTGTGCATGAGGTTAAAGGTTCCAACACTGCAGATGGCCTACGATGCACTCTGATGGCAAATCAGGGTGGGTTAGCAAAACAAGAATTTCCCTTAGTCATCAAATTCAGTTGGTGACTCGAGATGATGAATAATAGAGAAGTATGTAAGAAAAAGACATGTTGCGCCGACCCCAATTAAATTGGAATAAAATTCAGAATAATTTACTCTGCGGAATCCAATGTCCAACTCGATTTAAATGAAGTCAGTTATATAAGCGGCTTCCCTCCCTATTTGTACTAGTTCAGTTTGTTGTTCTGATTCGTCGATGACGTGTGGCGCGCGGCGAGATTTTGAATTTATTTTTTAAAGGTGTGAAGTATTTTAAAACGACGCCGCGCCGTGTCAAGTTTTAGTGATAAAGTTATAATATTAATTTCGTAGTTGAGTATTTTGTAGTGCTATAAATTATTTTAATAAGCACAGTCACCTTAAAAAGGTGATTATTTTTTATTAATATAACCGGTCGATACTTATGAAGTCTTATCCATACTAATATTATAAATGCGAAAGTGTGTCTGTCTGTCTGTCTGTTACCTCTTCACGCTTAAACCGCTGAACCGATTTAGATGAAATTTGGTAGATATAGAGATAGTTGAGTCCCGGGAAAGGACACAGTATAGATTTTATCTCCATATAATATGCCCACGGGAACGACACTTATGTTGGTGAAACCGCAGGGCGCTGCTAGTGTATAATATTTATGAATGAAAGATAGGATCATAGCAGATTCAGGTTCTGTAGTGCTAAATTCCATTACACTTGACAGAAATAAGTGAAATCCGCCCCTAAGACGACCCACTGACCGGTACTTTTATTTATATTATTAGGTAAACTACCCTGTGCCTGATGGCATTTTCCATTGGCAACTTCTCAGGAGCTTTAGGGGATGAGTTTCCAGAACACGATGATTTAAGAAATTTTTATTTTGAAACAGAAGTCCCATCAATTTTCATATTTCTAACTTCAAAAATTACGAACCATATTTCATCCCGTATTTGGGGGGCCCGTGGCTAAATAATAACAGCCGCACAGGTCGATCGATCAGGTTAAGCTACGCTTGCCGCGGTTGGTCTGTGGATGGGTGACCATCTTTACATATCGAGACCCCTCCGTGCCTCGGAAAGCACGTTAAGCCGTTGGTCCCGGCTGCCATTCGTGGATCTTTGACAGTCGTTACGGGTAGTCAGAAGCCCAAAAGCCTGACAACCAGTCTTACCAAGGGGTATCGTATTACCCAGTAACTGGGTTGTGGAGGTCAGATAGGCAGTCGCTCCATGTAAAATACTGGTATTCAGCTGCATCCGGTTAGACTGGAAGCCGACCCCAACATAGTTGGGAGAAGGCTAGGCAGATGATTTCATCCCGTATTTGAAATCCCTACGGATTAATTTCCGAACATCCTTCCCTGTGCATTTCTAGTCCCAGTGGTTTAGGCTGTGCGTTGTCATTTTGTCAGTGAATTAAAAATATTTTTATACGATGATTTAGAAATCTTTACGACATACATACCTAATTTGGTATGCGCTGTGGGGGGGCAAAAGATCGAGACTTTTTTGTCCCTCGCCAAACAAGTCCAACAAGAGCCTTCAGGCTTTTTTGCGTGTATCTGTAGCTCCTTCAATGTGCGCATAACTCCGTCCGCGTAGAAGTCGAAAAACAAAATTTAATTTTAGTCACAGGTTATAATTATCTACTTCTAGGAGAGAAAAGTAGACACACGGTAATAGCTAAGTATACCTATTCATCCGACATAAATCATAAAATTATTGATGGTCAGTGGGTCGTCTTTTGATTCCAAATCTGATTCGCTAGTGGTCGGAAGTTTGACTTCTTTGCATAGGGTGCTCAGTTCGGTCGCATTGAGGCAGATGCCTACCATAATTTCCCTGCTACGTTGGGGTTGGCTTAAAGTCTAACCGGATGCAGCTGCATACCAGTTTTTACATGGAGCGACTGCTTATGTGACCTCCACAGCCCAGGTACTGATACGGTAGCACTTGGTAAGACTGGTTGTCAGTTGGTTCGGGCTTCTGACGACCCGTAACGACTGTCAAAGATCCACGAGTGACAGCCGGGACCAACGGCTTAACGTGCTTGTCGAGGCACGGAGGGATCTTGGTATGTAAAGATGGTCACCCAACCACAGACCAACCGCGACATGCGTAGCTTATACAGATAGGGTGGTGATTCAGTCTAGATGTGGCTAAGTAATAACAGTATTACTAAAGGCGAATTCCATCAATCTATTACACCTAGAATAAGTCTTAACCTCGGAATAAATTTTGAATTTTTGACAGTTTTTCTATACTAGAACTGTTAGACGTCAATTTTATTCTAAAGATATCTGACTTTGGTAAAATAAGCCCTTAGCCACATTTAGACTGTATGCATGAATTAATAAAAAAAACATATTTATCCAATTTCACCGTTATTGAACAGATGTCGCGATTAGACCTGGTGATCTTCGGCGCCACCGGCCTCGCGGGGAAGCAGGTGGCGGTGTACATGGTGAAGCTTGCGAAGAAGTATGAGCTTGGCACCTGGGGTGTTGCCGGGCGCTCTCGGGTCAAACTAGAAGCCCTAATAGCAGAAGTCTCCAAACAAACTGGTAATTATGGATCTACTCTATCTGGTACCTGCTGAATCTATAATAGATTATAATCTACTTCTTTCTCTAAAAAAATTGCATAGTACCTAAGTAGGTACATATCACACTTCCAGTAGCAATGGCTTTAATTTTGACAATTCAACAACATTCACTGCGTTATTCCTTCAATATGATTTTCATTGATAATGGGTTACGGCAGGTCATGTTAATTCATGTCAAACTACAGATTTTTTATAAATGAATAATTTTATCATGAAGTTCCTTGCCCATTTTTCTCCATACATACACACGAGGAAGAATGGCCACGTGTATGTACATGGTATATCAAGGTACCTGCCGACTTGTATCAATATCTTTGTGTATCCGGGATTAGAAATAAAATAATTATCTATAAGTACTATGTTTACCATCATTACCTACCATACAAACATATCTACGGATTTTTAATCGGTTTTAATTTGCTGCTCTGTGAACCTAGGTAATTATTTCCCCATTAATACTATGTAAAGTCAGCTGAATAAATTGTAAAGCAAATTGACTAGTTATTATGACCACCGGTATAAATAAAACTGTTAATTAAATTGTCCTTATATTCAAATCACAACTGTCATTCTTTGGCAGTTGTATGAAATAGCTATAACAAGGCCAATTGACGTAGAGTGCCAATTTGCTTAACAATTATTTCCCTGACTGTACATAATTTATAATTTGCATTGTGATTTTATAATGACAGAACGGTAGTCTTTACATATTTTATGATGATGGTTTGCATTGTTTACCTTGGTCTAATGATCGCAAGCGCAGCCGCAGGTATAGCGTCCTAGGCACAATATTTTTATCCCACGAAGCGACGCGCGCTTTAATTGTGGTAACCAAGTGTACAAACACGCTGTGAATGTGAGTAGCGTCAGCATATAACTTACACACGCACACACACACACTTCCAACTATGTCTCGGGCGCGGCGGCCGGCCACCGAAAGCTCCTACTGCGCTTACACACACTTTTACAGCGTGATTGTACACTTGGTTACCACGAGGAAAGAGCGCGTCGATTCTTGCGATAAAGACTATGCTATCTCTTTTTTTCGTTAGGATTTTTTCAGTTTCAGCCCGGAGTTTAGATTAGTGCCTATCTCTTACATAGGACTAGTGAAATGTGGATTTCACCTCCTCCACCTGACACCTCTGCCTACTTCGGGAATATATGTAGGCGTGAAGCTATGTGTTTTTGTAAATAAATACAGGCTTTAAAAAGGACCATTAAAAAGCCGTCACCTACGCATTCTGCACATTAAACTTACCCGTTTCGATAACGGGCATTAGGAACATTTTACAGAAATAATTGTCCTTTCTACACCTACTGTGATGGCCATAAGCATTCTAAAAGTGATCAATAAGAGGTACTTCATGAAGTCGACTATAATGGGCAAGGTTACAGCGAATGAGTGGAGGTCCTTGTATGGGTCATGGGCAGAATAACCTCAGATTTTTAGACTGATATCGAACTTCTATATGAACCGGTTCAAATTATTAGGTTATTACAAGTATTTCTACAATATTTGCATATTGTTACAATCATGATGACATAGAACAAGACCAATTTTTTTTAACAGTTTTATCCATAATAAAAAATTACTTACAGAAAAAAAAAACAACCGACTTCCAAAAAAGACACTGCAAAGTGAAAAATAACTCAGTGTCGTTGGGTTCGCATTTTCGTAGTTTGAAATTAGAGTTATCTTTCACTTTGCAGTACTTATCTTTTTTGAAAGTCGGTTGTTTTTTTTTTTTTTTGTAAAAAGTTTTTTTTTTATCACTTTTTAGTGTTAGAGTTTGTAATTTATCTAAGTTACTGTAGCCTAATGTCAACTGCTTAACACTTTTTACAAAATATGGCTTTTCCCGTTGCTGAGACGATAATTGTTGAGGAGTTCTCCTGGTAAGATACAGGAGAACTCCTCAACAACCACACGCCATAACGATTAACATGTTTCTTAGAATGTGAATAGTAACTAAGTACCTAGCTTACTGATAAGTCCTGATCATAACATACTTCGTTGTTAATATGTGGAAAATGTTGTGGTTATTACATTGATTTTGTTTTATACAAGTACCTTACTGATAAGTGTATATTTAATGTAATACCTATCGTTTTTTTTTCCAAATAAAATAAAATAAAACCATACGCATTGTGACGAGCATAAATTGCTTAGCAACCACATTAAAGTAATCGAATCGCAACCCGTGAAATATTTATCATTGAGTAGTTACGACGATGGCCATTTGTGGTCTTCATCATCAGCTCCACTTTACCAAATGATGATTTCCGAGAGCAAATGCTCAAGTTACTTTAAAAAATACCCAAATCGCTATAGGATTGCCTATAAAATTTGAGGGTTTCCCTCGATTTCCATGGGTTCCTCTCATCAGATTCCAACTTGATGACAATGGGACCACCTCGAGAGTAACCTTTCAACCAAAAAAAAATAAAAATTCAAATCGGTCCACAATTGACGGAGAAATCCGTGAACATACATACAAAAAAAACATACATGAAGTCTAACATATAACCTTCTCCTTTTTGGAAGTCGGTTAAAAACAAATTTCGTTTTCTTGAATTTTTACCAGTCACTTTGGTTTAAAAAGCAAAACACTGAACTGATTTTGATAAAATTTCTATGGGACCAATCTGATAGTTTATCCTTTAAAATAAAAGACTTTTGCAAATCGGGTTACAAATAACGGAGTTCTGAGGTAACAAATATTTAAAAAATATATATAATCAACCGAATTGATACCTTCTCCTTTTTTGAAGTCAGTTAAAAATGAATGGTCTCTGTTTACAAGATGTCTTCAAAGTACCCTCTCAGTGCCGGATTATGCCAGCGCGGGGCCTGTAGTAAATTTTATCAAGGGCCCTTTGTTTTGCTTATAAGTCATCAACTGTAATAGTATTAAATAAAACAAAACTGTTACAAAAAAACTTTTCTGGATTTAATTTGGGCAAATTTAGAAATAATACTATTCATAACGACTTCTCTAACCAAATCGTATTCAATATTCATCAAAGTGAGGTGATTAAGAAGTTGCTGGCTCGTTTTCATATTATTCCCGTTGCCAATACCTATACCTACTCATCTTTGAAACTAGTCCGTAAGCTTGATTACTAAATTTAACGAGTATGCAAGACAGGGAATGTATTCTGCATACTTATTTATTTGCTTAGTAAATGCTTGTAAGCCGCTAAGTCACAAGCCCGAAAATCTGACAACCGGTCTTACCAAGGGCTGTGCCAAGGGGTATCGTAGATAATTATATCACCCAGTAACTGTACCTGGGCTTTGGAGGTCAGGTAAGCAGTCGCTCCATGTTAATACCAGTATAATTGATCACGTGATCCTGTTGCGTAAACTTTTATCGGTGGGCATCAGGGGTGACCTTTACCGATGGTTCAAGTCCTATGTGGAGAACAGATGTCAGACTGGTCCTGAATGGATACAGTTCTAAGCCTATGAATGTCCCGTCGGGGGTTCCCCAAGGATCCTTGCTAGGGCCATTGTTATTTATTATTTTTATCAATGATATCTCTTCTTCTCTCCGGTATTCAAAATTGTTACTATATGCTGATGACATGAAGTTAATGAGACAAATAAGTACCGTGGCAGATGCTCGTCTATTAAAGACAGTTCTTAATAATTTTCAGGGCTATTGTATTATTAATAAGTTGGACTTGAATGTCTCCAAGTGTTATGTTTGCTCCTTTACGCGGAAACCTATCCCGATCATCCATAACTACATGCTTTTGGATACAGCACTAAATAGGGTCAACACTATCAAGGACCTGGAGTTACCTTTGACGCTAAGCTCCTCTTTGATGCACACATAGACAATATAGTCAAGAAAGCATCTAAAGCACTTGGTTTCATTCTACGGGTGTCATCGGAATTCAAAGATATTAAGACTATTAAAATATTATACTGTTCTTTTGTTCGCAGTCATTTGGAGTATGCCTCTCAAGTTTGGAACCCCAATTATAATGTCTATATAAATCGCATTGAGAGCATACAGAAAAGGTTTTTAAGGCACATTCAATATCGGTCTAAAACGTTTGTAACGAATTATACTTACCGTTGCAGAAAATTTCATATCCTACCACTTTATGAAAGGCGTAAAATTGCAGATCTTGTGTTTCTTTTTAAAATTGCTAATGGAATAACTGGTGTTACTGAGTTGTTACACAAAATTGAGCTGCGAGTGCCGTCTGTGTTCTTACGTAGACCTCATCTATTGCACACCCCAGTGGTAGCCACTACATACAGACGGAACTCGTACATGGTGAGAGCGAGTCGGTTGTACAACGCAACCTGCCTGAAAGCTGATATCGACATTTTCAATACTACTGTTCCTAAATTGAAGAAATTTTTATCCAATTGCTTCTTCGAGCATAAATAGTATAAATTTTTTTTTTTTCTGTTTTGTCTACATCCATCTTCTGTTTCATTTAATGAAAGATACTATTATATTACATTTTATATATAAATATATATATACACATATTACACGTGGAAACTTGTAATTGGCCTTATATTGTATATTCTACTTATGTTGTATCTGTTTAGCTGTAAGTTTTCCTAAAAAATAAATAAATAAATAAATAAATTATTGGTAGACTGGAGCCGACCCCAACATACTCGTAGTTCGAAAAAGGCTAGGCAGATGATGATGGTATTAGTTCCCAGCTTCGATCAAGCGTTATTGGATAGGTTAACTACCTACGCTGTCTTTGGCACTAAGATAGTTGATGTTATAATATTCTAACCTTTTTTTGTAGGCTCACTGTCATCACAAAACAGAACTGTCATGCTGGCTGAGCTTGTTTGGACTCCGGGTGACGTCATTGTGTCAGTTTTTGTCTACACGTGTATCAAAACTTGTTTTAAGTATTTTTGTCTTCTGATTCCGTTTTTTATGGTTTCGAGTGTCCTTTTAAAGATTTGAATAAATTATTAAGTAATGATGTTTATCAAAATATTCGTTAGAAATTTTTAGTGATTTAGAATTATTTATTTGAAATTAGCTTTTGCCTTTTTTTGGAAAATGACAATATGTAGGAAATTAATTCCAGGATAAAAAGTATCCTATGTCCTAATCCATGTCATGCAAATCATTCAAGTCCGGACAGCTTCCTCGCATTCGCTTTTTTTTGCTTTTACGGTTTTTTTTCCGTTCATCTGAAAAAATATCTGTCGGTCTGTACCAACTTCCCCAAGAGCTCGTTCACCTGCATTAGCACTCTAATTGCGTTAGGTACACACTTTCAATCACACTCTGAATCATTTTGAAGGATATTGCTAATCCATTGTTTATATCTATAATTATGTGAAAAATTTGTCTGCTCAACAACAGAAATAACGCGATGACTGTTTACAGTTACACTGACAAAATTAAAGCCATTGCAACTGTTAGTGTGTTACGTAATTAGCCCCTCTATTCACTTGGGCTGTGTTTTGAATCTTTTATAGGAAGATTTGAAGATGGTGGGCATGATGGACGTAAACAATGATAGATACCAGCACGGTTTATTGTTTGCTTTCATTTTACACGATACTTACATATTCGAGTCACAGAATAACTAATAGTATCTACTAACGTATACTCGTGTCGTGTATATGTAGGTTGAGGAAGTCTCCTAAATCAAATAATGCAAGTCATTCCATTTTTTATGATTCGTCAAGATAATACATACATATTATTCAGGTAATAGCCCAAAGATTATTATCACAGTGCAAGGTCAAAATGGACGCCCGCCACATCAAATTATGTACCTATTATTAACTTTGTGTGTTTTATCGTTTATCGACCGCTACTAGTCTGGCAGTTTGTAAGTACTAGGTACCTAGTACCTACCTATTATTCCCAAGCAATACAGACAGGCTATAATATAGTTGTTTTTGTTAGCTAGTTTTCTAATGTTTTGTCCGTAACTACAGTTGGTAAACAGGAAACTGGAAAATCGCACATATTTTATTAACGTCTAGATCTCTTGAATGATACGTAATGGTTGTTTAATAATTTGCATCCCTAAAGGTCAGAAGGTGATGCCAGTTGAAATAACCGAACTTTTGTTAGATTTCGTTGGTATCTGGAAAAATAAATAGTAACATAGACAAATAAATAGAACACTCTAAATTTCACACTAAAAACGTAGTAGTAGAGAATCAAACTATCAAGTACTACTAGTACCTATTCACCTTTTTATTCCGAACTAGCAGCGCCCCACGGTTTAACCCGCGTTAGTTTCGATCCCGTGGGAATATCAGGATAAAAAGTATCCTATGTGTTAATCCTGGTTATAAACTATGTGTACCAAATTTCATCCGAATCCGTTCAGATTTTTTTGCGTGATTGAGTAACAAACATCCAAACACGAAACATCTTCACAAACTTTCACATTTATAATATTAGTAGGATTCTGTAGGATAATTGGAAGCTTTCTTATATGTAGGTAGTTGAAAGTTATAGTACGGTGGGCACAGCTAAGCTGCTCAGCTTCCCTCGTAGAGTTTCTCTGTCTATTCATGTCACAGAGTGCTTGCATAAAGCCATGGCAGTTTACGAGCCTGACTCCCGTTATATACAATTCACTGAAAGTTGATATCCGGAAAACTGTCGGAAAGAAACGGTTACATGTTTTACTTGTTCCTTTTTGTGTCAGCGCGTAAGTATTTCACCGATACCGACCTGTCTTTACCGGAAACCCGCTTTTGTATACAGCTCCCTTTAAACCACTATTATCTTATTCCAGGTGAGGATCTCTCCAGCGTCGGTATCATAGTAGCCGACGTGGGCGACGAGAAATCCCTCCAAGACATGTGCGCTCAAGCGAAGCTGGTGATCAACTGCTGTGGCCCCTACCGCCTGTACGGAGAACCTGTGGTCAAGGCTGCAGTGGAGAAGAAGGCCAACTATATAGATATTAGTGGAGAACCGCAGGTAACGATTAGAATTCAGACAGCTGTGTAGGTACTGCTGGGAAGTTTGTTGCTCCATTTCTTCTTCATGTCATTACGATAATTTTTCTTGTCTGACCTACCAACTGGTTATAGAGTTATGCAAGGTTTTAGTTTCTTTTTTTTTAATTAGAAACGAAAACAAGTTTTTTTTTAATCCATACTAATATCTAGGTATTAAACCTGAAGAGTTTGTTTGTTTGAACGCGCGAATTTCTGAAACTACCGGTCGGGTTTTATTCTTTTTGCCTATGATAGCCCAATTCTTGAGAAAAGCTAATATTCTATAGGCTGTTTAACATCACGCTAGGAGCCGAGCATAAAGTCCGCAAATAAGCTCGGCCGCATTCATTCTTTTACGTTCCCGGCACTGCTTGACTCGGTCATAATAATTATGGTGTTTTATTGGTATAATTCGATTGCTCTTGAGAAGCCCTTTCCAACCATATACAATCTCTGTGTTTGAATTTGGCTTTTTGACGCGTATAGGCCGACATTACATATTTTTGATAATTACTTTATTTTAACATAATATTATATTCACTCTATCTATTTTACACTAATGTTTTGTATACAGTCGATAGATTTAGTGGAAAATTCGATACGCAGCAAAATTACCTCAAAATAGCGGCGCTTCCCCCTCCATCGTGCGCGATGCGTCGCAGTCCTCACTTGGCATAGGGAATTCTTTGATCCATTAGATATCCAATGTTGTAATTGAATTTAGGATGAAGATGAAAGATATGAAGCTGCAACACCAAACTGTATCCCCCGATTTTGTTATCATTGGTTTTTTTGACTTGCCTCCCATTAGGGAAGCGATTTTAAAGACTTATTCACATCAAAGGTAAGAAAGAACGCTAACCGAAAACGAAGTACTGGCGCGGGCAGGCGATGCAAAGCGACAGGGTGGGTTGAGTCAACACGAAGTCGCGGGTAGAAGCTATTATCATAATAAAACTTTAATTTGAACGACTACCGCCTTCGTGTTCACAAGTTGGTCTATTGTTTGTTCCATTCTGCCTAGTAATATAATATGTCAATGCATTCAGCGGTTTTTCATACCAAAAACTTGTTTCCATGAATTTATTTTGCTAAGGGCTGATTTTTACAACGCCAGATAATTTTATCCGAGGAATAATTTTGAAATTTGACAGTTTTTCCTTAAAAAATCTGTCAGAAGTCAATTTTATTCCACGAATAAAAATTATCTGTTGATTGAGAAATCAGGAAATCAGTCCTAAATTTTATTTGGTCTGAGCCTAATGAGCCTAAATGTAATCTATCTATCTTCTTCTTCTATATATAAAATTCTCGTGTCACAATGTTAATTACCAAACTCCTCCGAAACGGCTTGACCGATTTTTATGAAATTTTATATGCATATTCAGTAGGTCTGAGAATCGGCTACTATCTATTTTTCATACCCCTAAGTTATAAGGGTGGCCCTCTCCAGATTTTTTTGGAATCGAAACTTACGCGGTTAAAACCGCGGGGCGCAGCTAGTTATTTCATAAAGTTCGATGTACTTTCTTGTCTTTTTGCCCGACTGCATGACAGCAAAGACAGGGTTATGTTTTTCACGTGTAGATATCTATGTATCTTTGTATGTGGGATTCGAAGCATCGGTTGGATGGACGTTACATGAGGTGTCTATCGACTCGTCTAGATCGCGCCATGTATAAAGGTTTAGTTTTTCTAGAATCAGAATGGCGGATTTTAGACTTAAATAAGTAATGTCTTGAAAAATAATAAAAAAATAAACTAGATCATATGGTATCAAAATAAAGGGCTTGAGGCATTGACATATATATAACTAGCGTATATCACTTTTGAAATCATTGGCTTGAGGGCGATTCCAAAATATAACACACTAACGGTTTTTTTTATATAACATCTTGAGGTGCTAATTATTTAACATTGCTGGTGAGATTCCCATCAAAACTTATGTACTTACCTATATTATTCCTCTTTGGTTTTTCAGTTCATGGAGCTGATGCAGATCCGTTACGACGAGCAAGCGCGCGAGGCAGGCGTGTTCGTGATCAGCGCGTGCGGCTGGGACAGCATCCCGGCTGACATGGGCGTTACCTTCGTCAAACAAAACTTTCAAGGTCTGTTACGTGTTTCTTTGAGAGTTATTTTACACTTTTCAGAAAATAATAATAAATTAGAATACATTTCTCCGCGTAATAATTATGGGTAGATAGCTGGTACAAAATATACCTGTTACTTATTAAGGTCTGCCTGCATTGCTTGGGAATGAACCCTATCTAGTACATACCTACTACCCTACAAATACATATAGATAAAACCATCGTTTACATGACATGTATCACCTGATAAAAGGGTCTAAAATCAATTTTGATTTTCATATTTACTATGGAATTTTGGTTTTAGTCCTTTATTTATTTTCCTCTAACAAGCATCGTCGTACTCGTAGGTCGTGGATTCGAACCCAGACAAGCACATTACTTTGTGTAATTTATTTCAACACTACAGCTCTTATAACAGGAAAATATCGTCAGGAAACTGGCATGTCCTAGAATAAAAAATTCGAACACACCACACCCGCATTGGGCCCGCGTGGTTGATCATGGCGAGGAGGCCTGCATTCCGGCAGTGTTGGGAACGTTATAGGCTGATTATGAACCATCTTTAAAGTTCTTAGACCTAATTTAGTGACGTCGCTACAGATAAGTATTTATGTAATGTACATAGCCACCCACGCCGTTACCATCATCACCGTGGTTTTAATTATCATTGGATAATGCTCTACGTTTTTATTTCGATTCCAGGCACACTGAACTCGGTGGAGTCCTACCTCAGTTTCGACTTGTCTCCAGAAGTGGAGGAAGAGGCGAAAGAGCACGGCGTCATCGGTACCGGCACGTGGGCCTCTGTTATTTATGGGTGGGTTTAATATTCTATTTTAATTACTATACTGGGCCGGACACGTTTGCCGCACGTCGTATGAGTCATAGGTCAAAACTACCACCATGTGGGCCCTAGAACACGTCCGGTGACATCGAGGTAGACCCAGGAGGAGATAGCGGGACGAGCTTGACGCCTACGGACAGGATTGGTCCACATTAGCTCAAGACAGAGAGGAGTGGAAAGGAGAAAGGGACAACATGTGCTATCTATCTATATATAACCTACATATAATAAATCTGTAGACGAGACGTTTCTGTACATTAAAAATATTTCCAAAAAAAATTGTTGGGGTGTTAAAGGATAAACAACAGATGCCATTTCATCAATTTTTGGAATTTTTGTCTGTTTGTCGGTTTGTCTGTTTGTCTGTTTGGATGTGACAGATTATTGATTTGAACAGGGTCAACGTAAAAAGTAGTACCAAACCAATACGGTTACTTTTTATACTCAAATATGGTGTAGAACTCGGAGCAGTGATTAGTTTTTATTTCATCGCAATCGGTTCACTCTATCAAAAGATATAATCAATTTAAAGTATTCTAGAACAACTTTTTACTTTTTTTAGTAACACGTAACGACATCTATTGGCGCGATATAGTACCTACTAACGAAAACATTTGTTGTTGTGATGTGAATAATCACGTCCTATTAGTTTATGCTTACTTATATGACGAAATAATACATATACCTACTTATGTCTATGTTATTTTAAAAAGTAATGATAATGATTATAATATTATAAAAATCGCTTTCCATTGATGGTATATTTAGTGGCGCCTGTGGCGCTAAAATAATTTTAAACAAAAAGTGAGGATAATGTAAGATAATAATAATTAATGTGGTGTTCTGAGCGATAAAGAAGTTAGATAATTATTGATATAGAAAGTTGAGTAACGCAGAGCGTTTTTTAACGAAGTTCTTATATGGAGCTTGCGGTAGGAGTTCTAAGGGAGAAATCGTCAAATAACGAAAAAGCGTTATGCCTCATTTTTCAAAGTAATAGGTAGATAGAGACACACACACACAGAGAGAGAGAGAAAGCTATTTTTCATGGTTTCCGAGGGTCCTGACCCCGGTAAGTGAGGTCAAAAAGAAAATCAAAGATGGCGGTTGCCAAAATTTTTAACTTTTTCGTCATGGGTGTCGTTTTCATGGTTTTCGAGGGTGCTGAAGTCGAGAGTCAGGTCAAAATGAAAATCCAAGATGGTGGCTGCAATTTTTTTTATCATGTTTGTCGTTTTCATGGTTTTTGAGGGTGCTGAAGTCGATAGTCAGGTCAAAATGAAAATCCAAGATGGCGGCTCCATTTTTTTTAAATGTTTTGTCATGGGTGTCGTTTTGATAGTTTTCGAGGGTGCTGAAGCCGATAGTCAGGTCAAAATGAAAATCCAAGATGGCGGCTGCAATTTTGTTTTGATTTTTTGTCATGGATGTCGTTTTCATAGATTTCAAAGGCGCTGAAGCCGATAGGCAGGTCAAAACGAAAATCCAAGACGGAGGTTGCAATTTTTTTTATGGGTTTCGTTTTATTGGTTTTTGAGAGTGCTGAAACCAATAGTGAGGTTAAAATGAAACTGTAACGGCTTACCCACCGTCGATTGGCCCATGAACCGTTGGTGAACATTATGTTTAAACCATTAACTTTTTTCCAAAGGACTTTTCACCCACGAACGTTTTGTCAACATAACTCTACGTCAGTGAATGCTTTACCCACAGAATGTTTTGACCAATAACTTTTTACCCAAAGAACAAGGCCAACAGACGCCGGGAAAGGTGAAAGTAAAATAATAATAAGACGTAGTCCTTTATTTCTGTGAAAAGGGTATAAAGTAACCTAACCAAGCCTAACCTCGGGGTGCCCTTCGCTCGCTTTGCTCGCTCACTTGAGCCGCCATCATCCCTTCGAACCCTACCTGTCCGAGTCGGGGTGCCCCAAGTCCCGAGCTCGCTTCGCTCGCCCTTGCATCCTTATATAGTTCTATTTGACATGGGTCAAATGTTCTTTGGGTGAAAAGTTATTGGTCAAAACATTCTGTTGGTTAAGCATTCACTGACGTAGAGTTCTGTTGGGGAAACGTTCGTGGGTCACAAGTCCTTTGGATGAAAAGTTAATGGTGTTGACCAACGGTTCATGGACCAATCGACTGCCGGTAAACCGTTTCAGTACTGGTTAAAATGAAAGTCCAAGATGGCGGCTGCAATTTTCTTTTTCTTTTTTTATCATGTGTGTCGTTTTCATGGTTTTCAATATAAACTTACACGACTTTGTGTGAAATAAAATAAAATACAACCGACTTAAAAACACACTTCAAAGTGAAATAGACCTTTGGTTTCAGAAGTCTGTAATTTCTTGCCAACGCGCAACGTCTTCCCAAACTAAGGTTATTTTGCACTTTGTAGGGTTTTTTATGGAAGTCGGTTATATTTTTTTGTAATTATCTTTACAATTTTTTTTCTGGTTTTCGGCAGTATAAGGTCTAAATCAAAATCATGTCTAAAGTTTTCATGGGTTTCATCTTCGTAGTTTAAATGGCGGCCGGTGTCAAATATAACCAAAGTTTAATGGGTTGCTTTTTACACGGGCAACTTTATGTAGAAGCTCTTACCATTAATGTATTCTTCCTTTTATCATCTAGATATCTCGATGCTTTATAAGGCATAATATTGGTAGGTATATATGATATCTTCAATACCAAGTTAAGAAATTCTAAATTTACCACAAAGAAGAAACCAAGACTTAGAAAAACTAACTTCAAACTTCACCTACTAATCTCAGATATACTTTAGATAAAATGGTGATATGATTTTACAAGTTGGTATTCTAAGACAGACGCAAAATAAAATGGACATAATTATGGCTGTTTGGTTAGATAATCAGCCTCGAGCAGGCGCTTTTATTTTAATTTTTCTCAAAAATCAAAGTGACACTTCGTCGCATTGTCATTATGAACCATGAAGACGCAGTGATTGCAGTCGAAAGGGCCGTGGTAGCGAACCCTAGGTAAGGAAAGCGTTACCAGGCAAGATCTGATGATTCTTCCTTTTCAATGAAGGAGTGGCAATTACACCTTTCCTAAGCGACACATTACCTATTGTTTTCCGACATCCACGCGAACGAAGTCGCGGGCACAGCTAGTAAATAAATAATAATAAAACTTAGAAGATTTTCCATAAAAAGTACATTTGTCTCAGACTAAACTCTATTTGGTTAGTAGGTATGCACACGACTTTGAAACTAGTGCTAGATAGTATTTACATCTATCAGAGAAACACGTATCTATAGTTCAGGAATATTAGATACCTGGCTACATGCAACACATGTGTAAAGTTTCTTGATGAAGTAACCTGACACATGGATTTACTGGGATTGCGGTAGAAGTTGACTGGTAGAAATCGCCACATATCGAAAAAGCGGTAGGCCAATCCATGCGACTTTCTCTCTGTCTCTTTCTATTGTACACGTGTGTGTGTGTGTGTGTGTGCGAGTATCGTGTAAGGATCTTCGTTCCTGACAGGGGTCCCCCAACCGCACATTTTTTTTTTTTCACCTTTTTTTCTTTAGGAGCGACCTATTTCATATTTACAACAAACACTGAAGAGTCCTATAATTTTTTCGTCATCGTTTTAGCATGGCGCACCATTACGAGCTGGCGCGGCTGCAGAAGGCGCTGTTTCCTGAGCCCCTGCCGCAGATGAAGCCCGTTGTGAAACAAAAGTAAGTTCATCTTAACACATACCTAGCGACCCGTCACTGATTCGCACGATTTTTGAAAACACCAAACAAAACCAAACACAAACAATTAATGTATTATACTTACTACACATCCGGTTAGACTGGAAGCCGACCCCAACATAGTTGGAAAAAGGCTAGGCAGATGATGACTTACTACACATAAACCTTCCGGAATAAATTATCTAAATGATGGTGAAAACCGCAAAAAAGTCAGTTGTGGAGTTTAATAGCACAGCTCAGTCACACAAGAAAAGCGGCTATAATTTATTATACGAGTATGTATAGGTATGTAAATGCCCGCTGTATGTGTATGTACTTTAGAGTCCTGAAAAAGATCATCATAAGGATCTGAGATGATTTGTTTTCTAAATCATATTAGCCGTTAAGGTTGATTAAAGCTAGATGATTCGATAGAATACCAAAGCTAACGACTGTCTCGGCATTAGCTGGTCATAGTCGTCGTGGGTTCGATGGCCTTAGAAGAGCTCCTCAACTCCACCGAGTTAGTGTTCATCAGTGGAAACCGTCAATCTTGTAACTAAGTGGGACGAAGACTAGTTCGATTGACAAGCATCTAACAAGATTCAAAGACCATCTAAATACTATTTCAGGAAACTTCAAAAGAAGGACGACGTATGGTACATGCCATTCTTGGGAGCTGATGAGTCAGTCGTGCACCGGACACAGCGGTTCTTACACAGCAACGAACAGCAGCGGCCCATACAGTTCCTGGCTTACATCAAGTCTGGATCCCTCGGAAGTTCTATCCTCAATATCTTCAACGGCCTGACACTGTTCATGATGGCGAAGAGTGAGTGTACTCGGAAGTATTTGCTGAACAATCCGAAGTACTGGTCAGGAGGCTATGTGACGAAGGAAGGTCCGACTGATAATGTCATGAAGAATACTCACTTTACTTTTGATCTCGTGGGCACGGGGTGGGAGGAAGGTGCCGATGTGGAGAACACGGTGCCGAACAAGACTGTTGTTGCTAAGGTTAGTGTTCATTCTATATGTCCTGTAAGTATATGTACCTGTAGATGAACAGATAGGACATTCATAAGCTATGTCGGCTCTGAAGTGCGTTACTCGCTGCGCAGTACCGCCGCTCATGAATTTGTTACTGCGCAGCGACTCTCCTCATGTTCTGAGCTGTCATAAAGTTAAAATCGGGCTCTAATCCATTATTTCGACGGTCACTCATTATTAAAAAAAATTACAAATTTTATCTTTTAAAGTCAAAGTCAAAGCATTTATTTCAAATAGGCACAAAAAAGGCACTTTTGAACGTCAAAAATTTATTATTAAAACAATACCTTCCTATATTGACACATTGACCGACTAATACAGAGATGGTTCAATGCCTATCTTCTATTTAATCGATCACATTTTAATAATATTGTAGCTAAACATAAGAAACTACTGCTTCGTAAATCTAGTGGTCGTAGGCACTATTGAGGTCCTGGGTTCAATTCTCAGGTCGGGCAAAGTGTTATTGGGTTTTTCTATTAGGTATTTTCTCACTTGTGCAGCGGATTTGTACCCGGTTGATGGCAATAGGCTTGCTTCTATTACATGGGATATAAACATACATAACTGGCGAAATGTGGTCTTGTCAAGTCAATGCACACCTCTGCCGACCATTCGGGGATTACAGGCGTGATTTTATGTAAAGAAAAGAAAATAAAGAAAACAAGTTTGGCGATTAATATTCGTCACATTCACTTATAACGGCCATCGGCGTTTGCGAGACGGAGACATAGCGCTGGTTTTCAGCAAAAATCGCCCCTCTCCTCTATCAGTTATCTTAAAAGCGCTCCTATTTGGTTGCTGACAAGGCTGATGTGCTGTGTGCAGGTGACGGGCCGCAACCCCGCGTACGGCGCCACGGTGGCGGCCGCGCTCATGTGCGCGCGCTGCGTGCTGCGCGAGGGACGCAACATGCCCGCCAGGTGAGGCGCTACAGCTGGGCTGTATAAGTACAGTTACGAGCATAAATACCTCACAAAAGAGATTATGATTTGTGAAATAGGTCTTTTCTGTAAGTTGCAAATTTTTATTGCACGAAGCTTTTGAATTTGAAAGAAAGAAAGAGAAAAAAAAATTGCACAGACTCTCAGTAGAAGTAAAAGAAATATATTTAGCAAAAGAAAACACATAAAAAGTGTAAGATAGGTAAACCTAAAAAAAAACCTAAAAGTGTAAGCTTACAACAAAGTGTGTTGTAAGAAATTAGCAGGAAAGACTGCATGGCCGGCGCAACTTGAGAACTCGGCTCAGCTACCTATGGTCTGTTCTAAAAGTAGGGTATAAAGGTATCTGCTGAACAAACATTATTAAGGTAAAATTCAGCAATGGCTCACTAAAGGGAATTAGTAACACATTCTTAAGAAGTTTCAATTCAACCGAAAAATTTCAACGCAAGGAGGTTCAGAATCATATAGGTCTAAGTACCTACTGAATCCATAGGTTACAGGTTGTGCGTCGATGTCCTTGCCGCCCTGTATAAATATACCTTTTTTAAAATCCCAAAGCTCCCATATAATTATGAGCACGTGATTACTCTGTATCATTCAGTATCTATCTAATAATAACTAGGTACATAAATGTCTTTCCACAGCGGTGGTGTGATGACGCCAGGCTCAGCTTTCAAAAACACCACACTGATCCAGAAACTGACCGAAAACGACCTAAAGTATGAAATTATTAGCAAGGCTTAGTTTAACTTAATTTAAATCTTTTTAATTGTAAGTATTTAGAGAAAGCTTTAGCTACTTACATTTTTTTAAACGCTAGTTTTTGTAATGAGGTTCTCAATGCAAAATTAAAATTAGGTACCCTTAGCTTTCGTATTGTAGATTACAGAAAGTTATTCAAAAGGCCATGAGCAGGATTTCGGAGAGAACAAACTGCATTTTTGTATATAACTATTTCTGTAATATATTTTAGGTAGGTAGATGTCTATTATTAGGTAGGTAGGTACCTACCTACTTGTTTGGCCGGAAATCGTAACTTTCGTGGCTTTGTTTCCTGTTTCAATACATTCTATCTAGCAAATTATAATCAATCAATCAATAATCAATAAGTAACAGTTGCCATTACCTATTGTAAACTAGAGTATTATTTTTCGTTAGTTCTTCCAAGCATTTAACTGCATCACCTACTACTAATGCTAATTATGTACCTATAGTTAAGGGTAGTAGGTATTTTGTAGAAGGATTGGCGCTTGGCTATGGAAAAGTTGTACAAAGCTTATGTATTCTACTTTATTATAAAAGGAAAACTTTCCTAATGTGAAAAATGCTACCTAGCTAAATGTAGCAGGATCGCTTTCTGCCACACTACCGCATAACTGAATTTTGATTCTATGCCAAGAAAAATAGGATCTTTTATTCAATACGGTATACGAGTACCAAGGTACTATCATTAATTTAGTATTGAGTTATTACACCAAAACCGAAACAATTTTTTCTCGATGTGAGTGGTGAGTATTGCCATCTACAATCTAACTTGAAACCAATAGGTTGATTCTTGTCTTACAAACTGTTGACGTTCCGCGGTAGATGTCGCTAGTAATTCCATCTTGCTCGTAGATAGAGAATGAACTATCTTGCTAATGTAATTATACATACTTTGTAACCTGCAATGTCAATTACTGTTTTTTTAAAGTAGAACACAACATAAAAGGTTTCCTGTATCACAGTGACAGAGTTCCTCTGACTCCTAAGTCACAGGATTACCTAGTTTACGAGTCAGGGTTTACCCTATCCGTATGACCTTTAGCCATTGACATTTGTATTACTAGCACCTTTAGCTAACCTAATTATGTAACGTCAAAGGTTTTTGTATAAAAAGATTTTTATTTATTTAATTATTAATGAAAATACTTTGTGATTTGTAATAATAGATGGCGTTGATTGAATGCTGTGAAAAAATAGTGAGGTATTTTGAATATTTTTGTAAATGTTTTGTTTCTATAGCAATATTTTTGTAACATTATGTCTTGCTTGTGATTGGTGGTGCCTGTTTAAGTATTGGCCTAGATTTGTAAGAGAAAATAAAGTAATTCTTGATGTGCTTTTGTACCTATCTGTTGTTTACCTATATACCTACCTATTTGTGAAAATATTAATATGCATTATCATCTTATGAGCTTAACTGCCAACAGCTGATCAGACTCAAGCAAGCAATTGAGAAAAAATGGCCGGAATTGATCAACAGAAAGGGTGTGGTCTTTCATCATGATACGCCAGACCACATCTTTAGCCACTCAGCAAAAATTGAGAGAGTTTGGTTGGGAAGTGTTAATGCATCCACCATATAGCCCTGACACCCTCAGATTTCCATTTCTCTCGGTCTCTACAGAATTCTTTACGGTGTGTTAGGTTAACATCGAAAGAGGACTGTCAAAACTACTTATAGCAGTTTTTTTATTAGAAGTCCTAAAATTTCTACAGCAATGGGATTATGTCACTATAATACCTACAAAATGACAACAAGTTATCGAACAAAATGTCATTTAAATATTTCAAATGCAAAAAAAAAAACTGAAAAAAATGTCTTGATTTTGTAAAAAAAACTACGAAAACTTTTCCCCGACCTACAATTAAATAGACCCCCAGGTAGCACATAGGTACCTATTTATTTACTTGCCATTGTAGTCTACTCTAAGTACAACTGTGTTTATAGGATGGCAACAAAGAAAGAGAAAAGTGATTTAAGTAAGCTTTCAAAAATCGCCCGCAAACTTACTTTTTTAGGTAGGTATGATATGCTAGTCCAGATCTGCTTATAGTCCTCTAGACTCCAGACTGAAGAACAATGGCCAATCTCCTAACATGATCTTGTACCTAAATCGTAAATTGATTATGGTATGTAATAGTGTCATCTCGGTCATTTTCCAAATCATTCATTCAATCGTTCATTTTCGGTTTTTTTGGTCCAAATTGGCAGTTGTTCTTTCGGTCATGGCGACCAGTCACAGCGAAGATGAACCATTGATGCAGGACATTATTATAGTGCACAAGTGTGTGCGCAGACACGGGTAGATTTTCCTCCCTTTCTCTCATAGTCTGAATCGACGGCAATACGACGCGTGCGGACGGCTCAGCGTGGAATCGCGTGTTCGATTCCCAAGTCGGACAAAGTGTTATTTGGTTTGGCGCGTTACCGTGGATTTAGTAGGTACATGATTCTGAACCCCTCTGCGCTGAGTTTTTACAAAATCTGCCGTTATATTATAGTATTTGACGCACAGGACCGGGAAGTTTGGCAGACGAAAGGGGAGGCTTAATGGCAGTGGGTGATTCCGGGCTGAAATGACGATGATGACATAGAAAAGTGGCGAGGCCATAGTTTCTCAACCATATTTTGCTCACCAACTTTGAGAATATATTTTTTCTAGAGCCCCCGAATTTTTTATTTTGCCATCTGTCGCGAATCTGAAACAGCTATTGCCACGATTATATTTAAACGTATAATATTATATTGTCGTAAGATAGGATATATAATTTTCTTTGGGTCTTCTACACTGCTCCCTGAAAGTCTCAAACGTCCACGAGGGGGCGTTATCTCCCACATTGAGAACCTATGGCTAGGCGATCAAATCGCGGTATGGAACAGCAGATTTTTTTTATAACCGACGTTACATTTCTACGCTAGCACATGACCCCATGTGCTGAATTTATGGTTAAAGTTTGTGCGTCAAAGACCCTGCTACTCTGTATATTTCCAAAAATGTTAATACCGAATGAAAAATATTGATTTATCGAAACATCGATATTTTCTGACAAGCCTACCCTCTCAGACCTGTTTTGTACGTGAGTAAGCATTTGCTGGGCTGATCACAGCACTACTGCTAGGCCTATTGCTGGCCAGAACAATGTGGGGGGGGGGGGGGGGGGGTGTTCGTGGTCAGGTATTATTATTTATTCTTTGTGCGTAACACACTTTCAATCACAATTCGAAGGTTTTGAAGGAAATTTATAATCTGTTCCTTCAAAGGTTTGAAAAATTGGCCTGCTTTAACGCAATGAAGGTGGCTGAACTGTCAAAATTAAAGACATTCCCATCGATTGCTATTGTAGGTATGTGTGTTACAAACAGAACAGATTAAATTACGCAATTACCCCGCAGTACCTATTACGGAAAGAAACGAAAACTTTCATATTATATTCTTATAGACTGCCGTCTTCTGGCATCCGCACTTCTTCGACTTTCGTCTACAGAGACGCACAAATCACCAGAGTAGGTACCTATAGTCAAATAAAAGGGTAATAAAACTTCAATAAATGAAAATAGGTACAATTAATTTAATGATAAAGTAGTAGTCACTATCTTAATACATAATTTACACTCAGACGGACCTAACACACCACTATTATATACAATATACGATTTGTACACAATACAATTACAAAATTAAGACTAGTATCGCCAACTTACTAATGGGAAACTTAGTTTATACGTATACACAGAAATAAATGTATTTAATTAAAGAAAATGTCCAATTGAAACAGAATCTTACAGAAAATTAATGCAAGACAAACCCTTTGATTTTTTTATACATATTTGATTACGCAGTTAGTCTGTGGATGGGTGACCATCTTTACATACCGAGACACCTCCGTGACTCGTAACGCACGTTAAGTCGTTGGTCCCGGCTGTCATCCGTGGATCTTTGACAGTCGTTACGGGTCGTCAGAAGCCCGAAAGTCTGACAACCAATCTTACCAAGGGGTATCGTATTACCCACTAAATGGGTTGTGGAGGTCAGATAGGCAGTCGCTGCATGTAAAATACTGGTATTCAGCTGCATCCGGTTAGACTGGAAGCCGACCCCAACATAGTTAGGAAAAGCTAGGCAGATTGTTACATATTTGATTACCCTTTGCATTAGAATTAGCAATTCCCACTTATCTACTGTTCATACACATGAGTGACACGCGTCAACGGCAGAGGCGTCTGCAGCCGCGCGTCTACGGCTGTCGCCGACTAGTGTCGATAGCTGCAGTTATTTCTGCCGTTGGCAACGTGCCGCTCGATTCAACAATAATTTGACAATGATGCTGAAAGGTTTGCAAATATATTACACAGTCAATTACATTACCAATGAATGTTTGTAAAACTAAAATGATAGTAGCAAGGAGGCTAGGATGTAAAAAAAAAGTGTTGATCTCCTACGAATACGTAATAAGTCTTATTCGTAGTTAAAGTAATAATAAAATTGAAGGCAGTTAAAAGATAAGTTAACACAACATCGATGTTGCCAAACATTCAGTCAATAATGTCACTGACTCTAGCTAATAAATTAAACAAAAAAAAACTTTGGTCTAAAAATAAAAATGATCTTTAAAAAATAAATAAAAAAAATACAAATCCTACTGATATTGATCTTAAATATCTCCTAACGGACGATCCTAAAAGCATTTTAGTAAAACAGCGCTTGATCTTAGAAGTAACACATAACTTACGGTTTGTTTACATTTTAAATCTAAGAAAATTCATTACGTTGACACATCCGTTGGTTTACACCAGTTTACACTAGTCAGGTTAATTGAGCCTTTATCATTTTCGTATTATTACAATAATCTCTTTTGATATAAGTTTTATTTTTTACATCAGCAATGCTGCAAAAACAATCTACGTTCTATCTACATTTCATTAAATGATGGAAATATATTATGTAAATATTCGTGAAAACCATAATTATATATTTTTTTCGTATTTGTTTTATTGTACAAAGTTAAATTGTAGTGTTATCCTATTGCAGGATAAGCAGATTTTTTGTAGTTTTCTTTTTCTTACACTCTCAGTCAAACGTTGAATGCGTGCAGTCGCATTTCTTTATTTTCGTCAATGCTCTATGTCGCCAGCAGGTATTTACAATGTGAAAGCATCCAGAGAAAACTGTAGCATATATGCTTATCGAGGGCTTCTTAACAAATGGGCGTACACGCAAAAATAGCATACCTACTTCGATTTTTGCTGCAATACTTAGATATTACAAAACGAGGTCCATAACATAGTTAAAATCTTATATTTTTGTTTTTTTTTTATAATAATAGGCCATCAAATTATTGGTGTAATGTTATCGCACAGTAAACGGTTGTAACACATAGGTAAGTAGGCGTATAGCGTATACATACTACGCATATGCCATTAGTGTAGCTTTATTTTGAAGAAACTTTCACAATAAACAGGCGTTAATTATACGCCAAGGTCTGTACAAAAATTACCTAAAACAAAAAGGCGTTCAATAATTTCCATGCATACGCCCATGTTGGTAGACAATTCTTGAAGGCCTATGCGCGTACGCCAAGTTCATGCGCCTGTCATTTTAAATACACGTTTAACATATTTAGTGGTACCTAACAAAAGGGCTTACGCATTATATTTAAAAAAAATAATTAAAGTTCCTATGCCAGTGTTTTTAGGTTTGTATGACATTACGAAATTATTTATAAAATTATTTAAATAAGAAGTAACGGTATTTCCAAATCAAGAAGAAGGTGTTTTTGTACGCTCCAAATTTGTACCTAAATTTTACCTACATTTACGATTGTTCTTTTCAGCGAAAACTTGAAAAGTCCTACCAGCACTACCCTTGTCCCAAATACCAGACTGATACATGAACTAGTTTTAATGTTTGTCCCTTCTGTAAAATTGCACTTTTGTCTATTCGCCCATTTGATATGAAGTCCTCGAATTATATTTGCATAAAGCCAAAGTTCAATTAAAAAGTAAAATGGCCGACGGAATAATGCTTTGTATGAAAACATCGCTTCACTAATAAATGAACACTAATACACACAAAACAGTAAAAACTGACAGTCGATATTTTGCAATAAAATAAAACTAGAATCACACGATGATGTCGTAAATCGATAAAACCAACAGTTCACTCGATTAATCGTCTTTGAAAACAATCGATTTAGCTAGATTCGCGGCTGTTCTCACTGGAGCCGACGACACTGGCCTGGGAGGTGGACGTGGGGGTGACTTCGGGAGCGATTATCAGTCCCTCTTTGATCCTCTTCTTTTGCTTCATCCGCCTGTTCTGAAACCATATCTTGACTTGTGTTTCATTGAGCTGCAAGGCTGAAGCTATTTCTATCCTCCTCGCTCTTGTTAGATACTTGTTGAAGTGGAACTCTTTCTCCAGTTCGGTGAGTTGTTTGTTGGTGAAGTTGGTGCGGCCGGTGTTGTTCAGGTTGAGGAGAGGGTTGGCGAGCATCTGGCTGCCTGTGGGCGTGCGCAGCCCTTCTTGTGGGCTGCCAATGCCGCCTTGACTGACGAACTCGGTTGGAGGAATCATCAGTTTTGGAGCTGGAACAATAGAAAATATATATATTAATTTGATTTTGTTAGGTAGTCTATAATCTTCAGCATGGAGGAAATAAATCGAGGGCACAATATAATGTATGCATTATTTCAAACAAAGACATTAAATTAAATCTCTTTGATTTCAAATATTCTGTTTCTTGTTTAGGGATACCATAGAGAGAGAGAGAGAGAGAGAGATGACTTGCAAAAAAAGCTTAAAATAAATCGCATTATTCGGAACAAGTATTTTTAGTAAACATTGCCATTCTTCCCTTTCCGGGCCATTCAAATTCATAAACTTTTTGTTATGTGCAGACACACAGGTTTGTTTACCCAAACGTTTCATTGCAGGGATAATCTTTTTAATACGTTACAAAGAAAGTTCGTGGGAGCTTCTCGGGTCCATTTATGACAGGTGTCACCTTTTTTCTAATTCGTCCGATGAAAAAAGAAGTGAGATAAAAGATATTTCAATATTAGCCTAAAGACGACGCCCCGCTGCGCAAGAGTGGCCCATACTCGTTTCACTCTAAACTTCGGATTTGACGTACATTGTTCTTAAGTAAACATATTCAGAACGGTTATTATACTGTAAAGTACCTTTGTTTGTAATACACACGTTTGTCTCCGACATGGAAAGAATTGTATGTCTGACATAGCAACCGAAGCCACGTACGAAATCTTGTTTGAATTAAAAACTGAACAAATATTGGAGTTCGTATTTGTCAGGTGTGTTTTGAATGTTTTGATTTCTTAAAATTGACCTTGCGTGGTGCTTGTTGAATTCCTTGGAGCTAATTAATTGAGAAATGTTTGTGGTCTAATTAAACAAAGATGTGCAAGGTTTTAGAATATTAATTATTAGGTAATTCTGTACTTAATTGGACGCTCGTAAAAGCTATTGATCGTATGTTTAAATGATAAGTGACTATTATTAAGAACTAGCAGCGCCTCGCGGTTTCACGTGCATAAGTATCGATCCCGTAGAAATATCGGGATAAAAATTATCCTAAGTCCTTTCCCGGGACTCAAACTATCTCTATACCAAATTTCATCTAAATCGGAGAGGTAACAGACAGAAAAACAGACATACTTTCGCATTTATAATATTAGTATGGTTTGAAAAGTAAAATGATTTTGATTACGTTTACCTATAATCAGATTTTAATTAAGGTCTGTCAGTAAGGTCATATAAGTAAAGGTAACCGAGCGAAGTAAAACGTACAAGAATAATATCGCCAGTAACAATTTACTTTATACCAAATTAGATGACAATAAAGAAAACGAAATGGACGATAAACAAATCATTAAGACAAAGATAACAGATGAAAGCTTCATCAACAGGCGTACAGCTAATGACACGATATCTACTAATACCCTTTCCGTCTGCCCGTCCGTCCTGCTGTCCATTTGTCCAGATAATCCTTTCGACACTTGTTACTTAATAACAACGTTAGAAGGGGAGGTATTAATATATCTGCCGACGAATGATACATTTGAAGTTTGTGTTATTGAGAAAGAAATTAAAGGTATATGGATTGAACGGAGTGAGGGGCTAAGTAATAATAGACGCATAGGTCGATGGATTGCCGCGGTTGGTCTGTGGATGGGTGACCATCTTTATGTACCGAAATCTCTCCGTGCCACGGAAAGCACGTTAAGCCTTTGGTCCACGCTATCATTTTTAGTTCTTTGACAGTCGTCACGGGTAGTCAGAAGCCCGATCAGTTTTACCACGGGGTATTGTATTACCCAGTAACTGGGTCGTGGAGGTCAGATAGGTAGTCGCTCCATGTAAAATATTGCTATTTAGCTGGATTCGGTCAGACTGGAAGGCGATCCCAATATAGTTGCGAAAAGGGTAGGAAGATAGGAGTGAACGGAGAAAAGGTAGAAATACTAAAAGGCTGCACAATAACAAAATAGAAAGATGTTAAAGCACAGAAAAATAAGTGAATTGACTCTATCTGAAATAAATAAATCTGAATATAAAAAGTTGAGCTGAACCCCCAGCTTATGACAAAGGCTTTTACAACATACGGTATTTCGTACAAACTTTCAAGCCCTTGTTTTTCGAAATGAATGAACCGATTTTAACACGTTGACTGCCAACGCGGTCACCGGTGACCGCGAACAATAGATTTTCTATTGTGTCTGTTGCTTGGCGTTCAACGTGTTAATGAAGAGCGTTTACTACGTACTTTCATGAAAACTTTCAAGTCCTTGTTTTTCAAATCGCCTTCAATAAACAAGGTAAGTAGTTATCGCTTTATTCCAAACATGTCCTTCAAATAAGGCTTGAATAAAAAAAAAAAAAAACAATATAATTGATTCAAAGATATTGATCACCAAATATACGTACGCCTACCGCCATGGTAGCTACGGCTCGATCCCTAGCCTGCCCATCAGCTCTGAAACCCGTTGGCAGATCAAACAGAGCCGGGTGTTTGTCTGTCTGTGTGTTTGCGCAACGCTCGGCCTGCTAGCAAACTGGACAGATGCGTGCGTTTTCGTTGTATTACGATATGAGCGTAATTAACTACAGTTTGCGTTAGAACACTATGCGGGAAGCCTGGATGCGATTTATGAAAAAGGAAGTAAATTATGTTTAGGACTGTTCAAAAGATTTCGCTTTCTGAGCAAAATCACATTTGCAACGCAGCGGAAATGGCAGCTGTGTTAAAAGAATGGAATCTTCGGAACTGGTCATTGAACTCTGATGCTAACATAATTATATAGTTTGTATTTTCCTTCAGAGCTAGTATTCATGCCTTTGAACAATATAGTTAGTTGAACATTGAAAAAAAATTTACATGAACAGTGGTTGGAAAACTAGAACGCAAGAAACATACAAATTGTATCTAATTGCGTCAAAATAATAAACATGTAAGATAAGATCTGAATAATTAAACGTAATGATAAATATCGTGTCGTAGAAGCGAATGTGCTTCATATACCTACACAGGATGCGTGCACGCAGCTCGTGATAATATTGACTGAAGCAAACCTCCGCATTGTCTATGAGTGAGATGAGAATTGGCGGGTAGTGTCTTAAACACTTACAAGCTTGATTGCACAGGAGAAAAGTCAATTTAGACCAGAACAGCAAAATAAAAAAACCTCGAAAATATATTATGCAGTTTGGGATTGGTAGACATCAAAGACATTTAATTATAGTAATTATCTCCTTGAATATCTTTCAAGGTAAATGGTTACCGAATAAATTGCATTAGTCAAATTATTATTGGGTAGGTGCTTAGGGCTTCCAGCCTAGCAGCTAACAACTAACCACCATGGTTTAAACAGAGGAGCATGGTCTTTCAATAAATACCAGCAGAAAGCTAACATAGCGGAGAGTTTTCGCTCAAAGCAAGACTTAGGAAAAGCTTCTCAACTTTCCTTCCAAACTTAAAACAAGAATGCAACCTAAAGCCGCCTACTCGTTAGCGTAAAGCGGGGCACAAAGGCACCGACAGTGGTTGTTTGCCCAGCGGCCGTTGTAATAGTATACCGGGCGATGCGACAGCGCTAATCCATTACGCGATCGCAAGCAAATGTTTGCTCGGTCGTGCTTGCGTACGACTATGCCGTGTTTGCGTTTTTTTGTCCAATGAGAATCGGGTTAGCGCAACGGGGTAGTTTTTAGATTTGGAATATATTAGAACGATTTCAACTTACTTCTTGTTGGCGGCCAATGAGCCAATCTTTGGTGATGACTCTAATGAGTTGCACAATATTGTACAATGTAGACCTTGCCAGCTATATGATTTAAAAAAATAAAAATTGAATTCTGCCGATTCATTGAATGAACAAACTCATAGCCAAAAACAACTGAGTTAAGTATTTAGATATCTTAAAGCGACAAAAAGTTGTTACAAGTAAATCGCAGAGTGGATTATCCGTAGGGTTAATTTGGTTACGAACTGAAATAGGTATGTAGGTATAGATAGTATCCAGAAGTTACGTAAATGATTCGTAAAGGAAGCAATAATGTGAACTGGTTTTTTTTTACTTAAATCATTTGTAAAGCTGTTACCGGAAAATAAATACTTATAAGTAGTTACTTATGCGAAAAAGTGATAGAGTTTGGAAACAGAAATAAATCTTTGTTATTTCTAGTGTCCTCCCAGCAAAAGTAGCAATTGTTAACAACGTGTATATATTATACCCTTTATTTACCGGACACAATGCGGGTGGCAATCCATTACGATACGCCGCGGTCCAAATTAACCGTAATTCAATCAATTCATTTGTACTACACGACTGGCTGTGTACCGCCGCGTCAACGCCCTACAGCGAGAAAAAAAATAACATTCGAATTTCAAACAATTGACAGTCAACTGACAGCTAGGGGAGCAGGAGACGACGCCATTGGTCGAAAATTGGACAATGCGGCAGATGCGTTCACGAATAAAGTTTTTTTTTTTTACTTTTACACGGCCATGTTTGCTTAAATTCTTTACCGAAAAATGGGTGTGTATTACAGGGAAAAAATACGCAGCTGACGTTTCAATTCGTTGTGGAGAGTTGACAGGAGATGTGAGTGGTTAATTAAATCATACATATTAAAGTAGGTGAGGGAATATAAATAAGGCTGTAACGAAGGATTCTTTGGAATTATTATGATGACACGATGTGATACGTCGGTTGGATGGCATGATGCATTGCACTTCCGTTTCAGTGGTTAGATTGTGGGTGAGTTTGATAAGTTTCATGTCAGTTGAAACTAATGAAGTGGGTTTAAGTTGATACATTTTGTTTCTTATGTATGCGTCAGGAAAAGTGGCAGATATACTTATAATGCTACCGTTGATACCACTGATCGATTACAAGCACAAGTACGTAAATAAAATGCACCCTGAGGCCCTGATCATGCCTGTTGCCTGAACCTATCTAATATCAGTAATACTTCTTACCCATGGATCTAGAGAAAAATATGTCTAGAGATTTTTTTTTGTGCAACTACCTACTGAACTACACGACGTGAATTGATTACAAGGACTTAGTATGTATCTGAATTATAGGAAAGCACGGCACTATCATTAAGGGTACTAGAACATTATAAAAAAAAAAGCATCAAATAATAAGTAATGCTTAAAACAATTTGAAAAAAAGAAAAATTGAATACTACGTTATAGCTTACAAATTCTGTATTTTTTTTCAAATTACAACTTTATGTTAAAACTAGCTGCGCCGACGACGATGATGAAAATGAAAACGAAGATGGCGGGATGAGCTTGACTCCTACCGCAGGTACTTGCAAAAGACAGAATTGTGTGGAAAAGGGAGAGGTATGCCTTTTCCTGCTGTTAAAATTACTGTTCAAATTAAATTGAATTACACAATTGAAACTATACTATTAATCATTTGGAGAAAAAGAATGCGGTTCCCGAAGAAATAATAACGTTATATGATAATAGATGGCGCCACGTGTCTTTTGTCTTGATCGCAGACGAAGTCGCGGGCAACAGCTAGTGGAATATATTTTAGTATGTTTTTTTTCAAATGAACGAGGTGAAACCGTGGAGCACAGCTAGTAATTTAATAAAAGGCAGAGGTTAACGGTGAACCTTCATAAAGTAAAAAAAAATAACGATACCAAGTACCAAAATATATATCCGAACACGATAAAAATACTCCCTTTTTCGTGTAAGTACCTACCTACATAGTACTTTTATTAAAAAAAAATCGACATCAAATACTTTACGTAGGTACTTAGATAGATAAGGGTACATTACAGGAGCTGAAGGATTAGAGGATCAAGTGTATTGGCGTTACAATGTTTGTTCTGTTGTTCAGTGTGGGGACGGCCTTATCTTGTTTTAGTTATGGTTTTATTAAAAATATAATCGTCTGGCGTGGGGTTTATGGCACACTCGTTTTGGCAATCGGCTGTCGATGGAATGATTGAAAGGCGCTGTAATTAGGAATTTGTTGTTTAATGTTTAGGGATATTGAAGCTACTTATGTACCCTGTTCGTGTAACTTGAAAATGAGGATTGTTAGCTCGCCTTTGTTAGTTTAATTTGTGGCCCATTTCATGACGAACTTTAGTTTGAACCTCCGGGATTTGAACTATACGGGGTAAATCAGAAAGTTGTGGTCAAAATTAAGGGTATTCCTAATATTTTAGTACCGTATTTTAAAAACATTTAAGTAAAAATCACCCATTTCTGACGCATGGCTGTTTAGTCGCTAATCGAATCGCTTAATACATAATCTGCATTCGCGATTTATTTGCCAAAAATGTAAACAAATATGAGTTTATGGAAAAATAACGTTAAACAAAGTTCAGTTTACGCTACAACTTCAAATATTTTTATAACTTTGTCAATACAGCTAGTCACTCTGAAATCAACTTAACGAACTTTAAAATAAAGTTGATAGTTGTTTAAGAGCGTTTACGACGTACGGCATTTCATACAAACTTTCAAGCCCTTGTTTTTCGAAATGAATGAACGGATTTTAATGAAACTTTATACGTATAAGCAGGATACAAAGGTCTAAAAAGTTAGCAGAGAACATTTTAGAAAAATTGTGTTACAGCCAAATAAGACCGATTTTAAAGTTTCCATAGAAACAGAGATTTCCAGTTATCTTTTTTTAAATAAGACATTTCGAAAATGTTCTCTTTTACCTTGTTAGACCATTGTATCCTGCTTACGCGTATGAAGTTTCATTAAAATCGGTTCATTCATTTCGAAAAACAACGGCTTTAAAGTTTCTATGAAAAGCCGTACGGCGTAAACGCTCTTAACTTGAAATAAAATTAATTTGAAAGATAAGTTTGAATAGACTTTATGTCACACGGCTGGGTTGTCTTTAAACGTGAATATAACATCATGCCTGATTTCCCTGGACGGTTAGGCAGGGGTATACCTATTGTGCCCCCACATTTCATAGCCAGTAAAGTCCCATGTAATAGGGTAACCGAAGTTAAGGAGAAACATAAAAATGTTAATATTTTCTAGAAGATTTCTATTTCGTTAATAAATAAAGTAGAACCTATTTATGCGTTACTTTTCGTAAAAAAACGACTTATTCCTACTACCTCTTCCACGGAAATATTCCTAAAAGCCGTCAGTCAACCAACCATATCTGGCAATAATTCTCACCGCATATTACAGCATTTTTTTTTCGGTGCCGGTAGCAGCCAGGGTGTGGTGATCAGTCATAGCGCTGTCGGTCGACATAATGCACAGTGCTAGTACGGAATTATTAACGTGCCATGCCATGAGGGTCTCCCGACGAATAATTGTTTGGCTTAGCTGAGAGATTTGGGTAAAATATGTAGGTATGATTATTAGTATACCAGCTACCCTGCCCGCCCCTTCATCGCAATGTTTTTACGACCAAATAACCTATTATATCTATGTACACACATACACATAAACCTACAAATTAAATAAAATTCTACAAATTATGAGACTACAAAATATAAGAAAAACGCAGTCACACGGACAGACACGAAAAGCGACTGAATTAAATTTGTATATACGTATAAATAGATAGATGTAGATTCCGTTTCCACTACTAACATCACAGAGACAAGAAAACTTCAACCGTATCTTGGTGTAATGATACTAATGATAGCTGGAAACGGATCATTGCATGCTGCTTGGTTGAAATAAGGTAAGATTGTGGGTCACTTCTGTTAACTGTTGTAAGTTTTTTGAGTTTATAAAATACCTACATACTCTCTACTTGCTGCCTACAAATTGAATCTTACGAAAAACGTTAAAATAAAAAAAAAATCCGAAACAAAAATCTACCAATCAGTTTACAAAAATCTACAGGTTTGTCATCAAAAAGTTCACCAACTTAAAACTACTCAAACACAAACAAAGACCTCAATGACACTACATTACTAATGATTAAACGCAATCCACCTTTTCAACGCATCCACTCAACTGCATCACTGATAAATCCAGGGGTTGTCACTCCCCAATCCGAAGGGTTCCGTCTAAAATCCCTAATAATATTTGTTCGGCAAATTTGCTTAAGACCGCCGCAATTTTAGACATCAACGCGCTCGGCAAAGGTACCTTTTAACTTTTTAGGGAAGATATGCTTCGGATACTGTCGCATTTTTAATGAATTAGGGGTTTTATTTATAATGTCCTTTTTAATTTTATTAGTTAAAAAGATTTTCTAAAATGCGGTTGCTTTTTTGGAACCGTTTTAGAAAAATGAAGAATCTCAAAGTTATTTTGACGTACAGTAGGTAACGAATACACACGTCACGTACACGTACATATACGTACGTAGAGAATAGGTATACATTGTAACTAGATTTTGATGGGATAGTAAATATACTAAAAGGTAAAAAGGTTTTATAATAATTGTGTTTAGTTTAGTTTGTGATCTTCCTGTGCGAGTTACAATAAATAACTTGTTTTCGTTTTTTTTTTCTATTGTGTGAAAAGCGCCAGCTGCATCATCATAAAATCATTCAAATTGGTAAGTGCATGCGCAGTTACACTGCATTTTATTATTTTTAAACTAGATTATCTCGTAAAAGAAAAAAAAAAACAATGATTCTACAAGTTTATACAGGAAACGTTAAACATAGTAGAGTACCTACCTACTCTATGTTTAACCTGCCTGAGTGCATAGATTCATTGGCAGAGAATCAACTTATTCTTACCCATAAACACGAAAAATATACTCGTTTATAATATAACGAACTTCCGGATGTCCTTTCGGAGAAAAAAAGAAAAAAAAAGTGGTGAGGGTACTCGCAACACGTCCTTAGGGAGGCGATCAATCGTGCGGAGTGACGGGATCCTCCCAGGGAGGGGGATCTCTACTATAAGTAGTATTTATTTAGTTATTTTTCAAATAAATAACCAACCACTGCGTGTACGTTAGGTTGGTGGGTACAGTTTTATTTCTTTTGAAGTAACTAGAACATCTTTCTTTTGTATGTTTTTAGTTATTCCAAACGTTTGAAACTGATAACACGTTTTAGTGGAAAAATAAAATAAAATTAACTAGATAGTTTAATTAAACATTTCCTACATTTTCCTCTCGTATATAGGAATTAGTAGTAATTAATCATTTGGAAATCTCTCAGACAATTAAAAAAGTGCAGATAATTATATAAACTGACCCCTCTGGTTATGGAGGTCAAAGTTCTATCTTCTTTATTTACGAGCACAAGTTTGTAATCAATCCACTTAGTCTATCCCAGCCCACTGCTGGATATAAGCCTCTCCTATTTATAGTGCGAAAATTTGTTGTTGTATTTAAAGTTAAGTTATAACATTTAAAACTTGCTTTAAATACAATTCAACAAGCACGAAAAAAAACAATGAACAGCGTAATGTTTTGAGTGCGTTACCTACGAGAGTACAAATGTCTGCCGTAAGTTCAGCGACTTTTCACACCAAAAATAAAAGTCGTTTCGTAGCAATAATTTTTGCTCAATGTTACTTAGGGCTGATTTCTCAATAGTCAGATAACTTTTATCTGATTAATGAATATTGAGGTTTGACAGCTTTTGTAAAGAGAATATAAAGTATCAGATTTATTCTTCAGATAAAAATTATCAGACTGTTGAAAAATCAGCCCTTAGTTTGATTTACAGTTTACACATTACAATTTTCATTTCCCACCAATAACATCTCGGCCACTTCTCTACATTCATATTACAGACAAAGTACGTGTACCAACGTCCATCAACTAAGATGAGCTTATCACAAATCTGTGTTATCGAGTGATAAGGAGAATTAGAGCCGTTTCCTTCAGCCTCGTGCTAGCATTGACAATGATAATCCATTGATTGTAAACAATCTGTTTGTTACAAATATTGTAAATATGTACGAATTGTGAAAGAGCTTGCTGCTGCCGGTTCCATTTGCGTACTGAGTTTCTTGCCTGTTCTTCTCCATAGGAAACTATACGCTTTAAAAGGGGCAACTAGCTTCATCTTTCTGACTGACCGACACCTTGACAATTCAAAAGTGCCTCTAATTGGTTTAATTGAAATAAATGCTTTGAGTTTGATACTAGAACAACTACTCCTGTAGGTACCTACATGACTAAAAAGTGTCCTACGTGATCTATATACCATATTACATTTTTGCGTTTTAAGCTGTTAAATTAATTAATTAAGTAAGTAGGATTTTCTGCCTTTTTTCCTGCCCTACGTGGCCCAAAACCTGCAGTCAAAGTGACCTCTGCGCTGCCACCGACGATGCCGTGGAAGTGGCGAAATATCGGGCCAGTACACCATCAATACGAGGAAAACGATAAAGGATTTTGAGGACACATATATGGTAGTTCATTTTTAACCGACTTCCAAAAAGGAGGAGGTTATATGTTCGACTTTATGTATGTTTTTTTTATGTGTTATCACCGATTTCTCCGTCAATTGTGGACCTATTTTAATTTTTTATTGTCTGAAAAGGTATACTCTCGAGGTGGTCTCATTTTCATCAAGTTGGAATCTGATGAGAGGATCCCTTGAAAATCGAGGGAAACCCTCAAATTTTATAGGCAAATCAATAGCAACTTGGGTATTTTTTTAAGTAACTTGAGCATTTGTTCTCGGAAATCAACATTTGGTAAAGTGGAGCTGATGATGAAGACCACAGATGGCCATTGGAACTACTCAATGATAAATATTTAACGGGTTGCGATTCGATTACTTTAATATGGTTGCTAAGCAATTTATGCTCGCCACAATGAGTATGGTGAGTGGTTGTTGAGGAGTTCTCCTGGTAATAACTAGAAGAACTCCTCAACAATTAACGTCCCAGCAACGGGAAAGGCAATATTTTGATCGACTTCCGAAATTAAAGTTATTTTTCACTTTGTAGTGTTTTTTTTGGTGGTCGGTTGTTTTTTTTTTTTTTTGGTAAAAAAGTTTTTTATCATTGATATGATCCAAATAAATCTTACTCCGATTTCTCCGATATTTATTCTACTGAAATATGATTAGCCATATCTTCAGATATACACCATTGCTATCCGTACCAAAGGATACATTTATCGATAGGCAACATTTATACATCGTTATCGCGTAAGATTTGATTTCCAGATTTTCAGTAAATCCGTTTAAAACATATTTTTCTCGTAGATTCTTATCTAGCCTTCGTAAATATATTTGTAGTATCTTCGATCATCTGTTTGTTTCAGAATTGATTTGATTTTATTGTTGTATAATTGGTTTTGTAAATACCGTCCAAACTGTAAGTCATAGACACCCCAGAACTTTTAAATTCATAATATAGGGTGGCCAACTCGAATGTACTTAAACAACTTTAGAAATATATTTTTAGTACAAACGAAATCAACCAGGCAAGGACTTTTTGTGTAAATTATTTCATCACCATAGCTCTCAAAACGGTGAAGGAAAACATCGTGAGGAAACCGGCATGTCCTAGAATCAAAAATTCAAAGACATCTACCAACCCGCATTGGGCCCGCGTGGTGGATCACGGCCATCTCCCTCCCACTGAGAGGAGGCCTGTGACCCATCAGTGGGAACATTATAGGCTGATTACGATATTTTTATTGCTGAACCGATGGATGAGGTCTATGATGGAACGAGCGTGCCCAGAAGAATATAACCAGATATTTTTCCATAGATATATCATTTAGGTTTGGCAATTTTGAAGGGTTATTAACATCTGCCAAATCTACATCTTTTCGTAAACTTTATTAGGTATCTCACTAACAAAGTCACAAATATTCTGCTTTTAGTGTTCAACACTGACTACGACACATCTCTTTAGATAACCCCACAGAAAAAAGTCAGGACGTATCGTAAAATCTTCAGTGATCAAAATTTTATTCGTAACTAGTAATGATTTGTAAAAGAATTGGGCCGGTTTTCAAGAACTTCGGAATAAAATTACCGGTAGTGAGATGGTCTTATAGACGGTCCAATCGAATTTTCCGTATTTATGGATATCAAACAATTGAAAAAATAAACACCAGATCAGAAGGGTGTGTAAAAAGTTATATACTTCCGAGCTGGCCACCCTGTATTATATGATTATGTCACTAGGTATTTTTTATATAGAGACGGCTGCACGTCATCATCTTCATCTGCCTAGCCTTTTCCCAACTATAATGTTGAGGTCGGCTTCCAGTCTAACCGGGTGCAGCTGAATAGGTATCAGTGTTTTACATGGAGCGATTACTTATCTGACCTCTACAACCCAGTTACTTGGTAATACGATACCGCTTGGTAAGACAGGTTGTCAGACTTTCGGGCTGTAATGGCTAAGACGGCTGCACGTATTTTACTTTGATTACTTATGTGTTCACTGCCCTGTCAGTAATAAATCCCAGTCATAAACGTATGCAAAAGAGTTACTGCACAACAAGGATTAATTTGTTTTACACATGGTAGATTTTGTAATTATCCACTGTTCTAAAGATCCTATTCCTATTCCTAATCTAAATATCGATAAAATGTGGTAAACGGAACTTCTCCCCGAATTCATGTTTTTTTTTTACAAAAGACCCTGACAAAAGCCATATCATGTTGTTAGATAAAACAAGCACATGCTTGTGTAGAAAATCAATGTTTATCATTTGGAGACGTGACGTCACACGTGATAACATTATATAAGAAGAGTGGAGGTAACTTGCCGCGAGACATCAGCCTGCTGATAAAGATGCAATCAAATATGTTTTTCTAAAACCAGACGTCACTTGTTTGTTAGATTTTCGATGATTTTGACGTTTAGGAATAACGTCAAAATCGTCGAAGCAAAAAGAAACAAAGGTTAAGATTTTTCTAAGATATGGCAGACAATTAGTGTAATCCACGGTAAGCCAACACAACCATCAAACAAAAACAACATCAACAACTGAAATCAGCTACATAGCTAGTATGTAGCTGGTTTTAGTTGTTTATTGATAGAAATTAGTAACGAATGTACAAAAGATGAACATAGCAGCGCGGTACTTACGGACAATTGAAAAAAATCAAAATCTAAATATTTTATTTCACATAAACCTACATGGGCACTTATGAAACGTCAGAAGCTAGGTGCACCGTTCCAATTGGTCGTTTCCTATGGAAAAGAACGGCAAGAAACTCCACGGTTAGGTACTCTTTTAAAAATAGTTGGTTTTTACAATGTTTTCAAGTTACAATAGGTATAGGAGGGGAGGACAGCGTAGGCTTGTTGACAGGCAACAAGTACCAGGTACTTGATAATATAAAAAATCATCTACAGATCTAAAGTCTAAAAGGCCTACAAAGTCCTCACATTTACAAAATTAGAATCCATCAAAAGGATAAAGTAAATAATACAATTTTAAAAAAACCTACTAAAACCAAGTGATATGATTGCCATTACATCCGCTAATAATAAATAAAACTACAGGTACCTACTAGACTACACTTTACCATTATTGTATTCATTCAAAAATGAGCAATGTATAAATAAGGAATCTCTAACCTCCAGTAGGTAGGTACTCTTAGTGGAGCAACTCTTGTCGGCCCCCTACTGACCTATAAGGCCGTTTTCAAGAGGTAAATAATTTCTATAGTTTTACCGATTTGTGTAAAACTTGCCTCCATTCTACGTTTAACATATCTGAGGACGTCCTACCCTACTCTTGCCGATTCACGGTCTCCTCTGAAGAACACGTCTATAACTTGCGGTCATCGGTTCTCCGGCTAATAATGGCCTGCCTATTGGCACTAAACCAGCTCAGTTTTACACTTGCGCACATCTTGGGAGACGCATCACACTAATTTATGGCTTACCTATCATCAATCACGGCGTTATCTGAAAGTATCTATGTAATTTTGTTGATAGTCATCACGTCTGATAGATAACGCCACTGTTCCTCTCAGAGGCGCAGGTGAATGGTGAAATATTTATAGATTTTCTGTTGTTACGAACACGTTTTCTTTTCTTGACATAATATGATTTTTATCACTTGGCAATGTAAGTGTTATGAGTCGTTAGAAGACCGTTATTTTTTACCTTCAAGGACATTGTAAAAGTTTTTGGTTTTTGAGGTGATTATCCAAAGGATTTTCTGTGTTCTTAAATGTGTGCTCAGAAATTATTTTCACACCCATTCTTAGCTCTTTTCTCCTCTCTCTCCTTATTTTATATTTTCACGACTTGCCGTGCTCATCCTGCACCATATTATCATCATCCATAGCCCGACGACACTGCTGCATATATGCCTCTCTTAACTTGTGCCAATCCCCACGCTCCTGTGTCAGTTTCATCTAGCGGGGTAATTGCATATCAAACACTTTTCTTTTTGGCAGTCCAACAACATTGTTAGACCAGACAAATTTTCCGAAAATTTCATGCTATGAAATAGCAATTTCCTGCAAAATCCTACGGATTGATTGATTGATTGTGTTTTATTATCAATTGATTTCTCAATGGTTCAATGTAATTCAAAAACATTGGAAACAAGAACAGCATTTATCTCAGATGTAGATTATTATCTTCGTATATCAAGGTTACGTTTTAATGGTGAGATGAATGATTCAAATTATTATTTATATTGTTTCAATTCATAATTATTATAAGTTTTTTTCTGACATTCTTTAGAAATTGCCTTCGAATGTATGAAACACACAAACATAGCATAAAATCACGTCTGTAAACCGCGAAGGGTCAGGCAGAGGCGTACCTATCCTTAGTACACCCTCATTTCACCAGTAAAATATAGTTTTGGTTAGTAGAAAATAACTTTTCATAATTTAATTGAGCATATAAGTTAAAATATATGTATGCTCATTTAAATAAATGTTCTAGTGTTATAAAGTGCAATAAAAGTTTTTGTGAACAAATCAGAGTTGTTTGCGTCGCGAATCTTGACAGATAAGCGATCGAGCCCTCGGATGTTTATTGATGCAGATTAGATTAGCAGCGAGTTCGTGGACCCTTCCAGTGTGACGGTTCTGGACTTGACTAGTTACAAAGTTGGTAATGTTATGACCAAATGTTAGTTTTATAGAGACTTTAGTATCTGCCTTTTAACGACACTTTGTTTGATTTGGTACGAGTAGGTTCAAATTGTAAAGAAATTGCAGTTTGAAATGGATTACACATAATCTATAATAAAAATGAGAGGCTCAACCGATTTTTATGACCTTTGATTTGTTGGATCTGTCTCCGCCTCGAATAGCAGAATCAAAACTATTAACAAATGGGACAATTCACGAAAAAATAATAGTGAAGATAATTCAGTATTCGGGTTCGGCGGTAGGAAGTTCGCCGGGTCAGCTAGTTGATAAATTAAATGTCATTTAGAAAAATCACAACTTACACGACACATGGTAGTAAATTATGTATTAGATAAAGAAGTGTTGTAGTAATCGTTCAGTACTATTCATGAGTGCTATAAGCCGCACTATACAATTATATCTCCCCTACCATGCAGTGATCCCCTCAGAATTGCGCCCCGGGATGTCCATGTACTGCTGCACGCTATATAGGAGACAATACACTCCTAAATACTTTGCACTTATATCATATTAGCCATATGTCGCTCATAAGTCGGCAAACACTGAATACATAAAGATCCGAAGAGGCGATGTCAATGTCATCCAGAATGATGATCATGTTCAAAATAATGGCACACCGCATACCCTATGTCAAATAAAACCTTTGATAGCTAAGAAAATCTACCGAGGAATTTTATCGTTCCTATAATTCCTTTAAGGCTAGAAGATGGTCACTGTTTGCCTGCCCATAAAGTATGACAAGGAATCGTCGATAATCTCGTAAATCATAACCAAACTGATCCCCAAACAGTTTTCTGTTGACATAGACAGAGAGATACCAAACACCGGTACCCAAATAAGATGTTAACTTAATATAATTGATTTATAGAGTGTTGACGGTGTAAAACGTCTCGCTCCGGAAGCTCACTCCAAATGTAATAAATTACTGAATACCAACACGTGATAGTGATGGGCATGATCGATTGAGGACGAAGCCTAATCGATCGACTCAGTGCATTCAAGATGGCGCCGGGCCTGCTGATGACTTCATTGTTCGGTATCGGTAGCATTGTTAGGGAAATCAGTTTACCGTTATTGTGTTTAGTGAATTTGTGTAGAATGTCTATTTTGTTCGAGAAATAGGACAGTTTTGCGGTATTCCTACAACATGTTAGTAGATAGAATATTTTAAATTTTACAGGTGAAGGTTATAAAACTAGCTGTGTCTAACCAGAATACAATAATAATTGTTGTACGTATTCTGATGGAATTTTCTCTATGAAAAAGATTGTTGTCATAGAAAACCCCAATTCTGATTGGTAACCGCCGATAAAAATAGCAATATCTTCAAAAGGCATAATCTTGAGTTATGATCTTTCGATAAATACCAGATACCTACATCTACAATTTTCTCGATTTAAAACAACAACTATGTCATCACGACACTACTTCTGTAACAGAGAGATGCTGTGAGTCATCATGCATGACGACGTGTTTGTGAAAAAACTTCGTGACGTCATAAATCTTGTCAGATAATCTATGCTCGTTAATATTGAAGTGGACGGAGATTAGAAAACATTGCAGATTATTGCTTTATGAAAAGGTCAGAAGTTTTGGTTGGCAATTGGAAGGTACAGAGGCCAGCACATCAAGTTACCCCAATCTGTCAATTTTTTTTGATACATTTTCAACTTTATTACAAAGGAATAAGATTCATATTCAATTGGGAAAATTTGACAGATTGGGGTAGCTTGATGTGCTGGCCTCTGTACATTACATTTTGAGGGTTTATAATAATGGGCTATTAATAAGTTTACCTCACCTTAAAGTATCTGTCCCATAGCCGACGAGAAAGTGACTAGTCATCAATGATTTTATCGCTCAAGAAACGTACAAAAGATTGTAGGTCCCATGTAAGTAAAGAGATACATTTTTATGTTCATGGTTGAGCGCGGTTCACACCGCGCCGGCGCGTATCGGCAAGCGTAGTGTGGGACGCCCCCAGCTAGATGGACGGACGACCTAAAGAAGGTGGCTGGAGTTGACTGGATGCGGAAGGCGGAGGACAGGCTGTTGTGGCGCAGTTTGGGGGAGGCCTATGTCCAGCAGTGGACTGCGATAGGCTGAGTTGATTCAACACCGCCGGCGAGTACTTGTTTGGCGCATCGACAAACAAAGAGAGTACTCGACCAGGGACGATCTACACTTAACGGGTAGAACATTCGCTGCGAGACTCACGCTTAGTACAATCGCATACCAGCGAATAATCGCTCGTCACCGTTGCGCACTCGCTGCTCGTTGCTGCTCGCTAATTCGTTGTTACTTGCCGGCCCTGCTCGCTTCTCGATCGTCAGCGGTGGGACAGGTACCTCAGATTAGCACCCGCCCCTTGATGAGTTCCTAGTTTAGTATAGTAGATAGTACTGTAGTTGTTATAAAGTTAGAAATAAATAGCAGCGCAATATAATTCCTGAATATAGAGTTACTTTGCATTTAAAGGTGCACCGAGTACTCTTTTATTACTCGGTACTCGTGTACTTACTCGGCTATTTTAGTAGTACCTACTCGTTATCAGCCCAATCATTCGGATTGACTGCCGATTCGAGGTTCTCGGAAAGAACTAATGAACTTATAACCTGACCTCTTTACACAATTAATGTAGATTAATCATTGTCAGAAAAATCCCTTGTAAATGAAACCTCTCTCTCGTGATCATAAATTTTCGCTTAGATATTGGTCTAACCGTCTAACTATAGCGATGGGACTTTTAAATATTTCACTGTTCCCACAGAAGTATTTGTAAGCCAGATAGACACTACACAGACTTACATTGGTTTTCAAGGAATTTCCTTTTTTATAACCTATGGATGTCAGCATGAAACTAGTGAATAAAATCAAACGTCCGCACCTCTTGATAAGATACACTTACCGAAGTGACCGAGCAATCAGAACACAGCTGTCCAATTTGTGGTATCAGTCCATCTCCACTGATACCAATACCGGTACCGGTAGTTAATCCTTGTGACGCAAATTATAGAAAGATTAAAATTGATTTAAATTTTTTACGCTGATTAAGGGATAAAACAAAATACTTTGTTGTTGTCGATACATTTTTTTTATTGATAACCATCTGCGACCGTGTGTGATCGTCACACAATGACTTGAGTTATCCAATCGGAGATTGGGTGTTTTAGGACTTCTGATAAGATTACATAAGTTACCTACTAAGGTTAAGTGTTCTTTTTCACAAAAATAGAACAACTTTCTGCCAGCGTCTGTGTTCGATTCCACATTTAATTTGTATGCCTGCAAAGCGAGAGTGGTCAGGCGTCTTCTAGGCACGCCCGTTCCATCATGACCTCATCCATCGCTTTCCATCAGGCGTGATCGAGGTCAAGAGCAGGCCCATTCACCAATAAAAAACCCTTGAAAAATCAAATCTTGAGAAATTCTCCAGCGACTAACACTAACTGACTGGTCTGCTTAAGACTCGTAGGTTTGTGATGATTACGTATCATATTTACTACTTTCCTGTGTGGCAGTTAAAAGAACGGACTTACTTTAAGGGAGTGTTCTCATGTAAATGAACATCTTTTGCTATGGGACCAACACTGAAAAGGAACGGTCGGGTCAGAAGCACCACACTCGCACTGGGTCTTGCTGTTCCATACAAAAATGCAATACTTACACGATTTAAAAGTATGGAATAGCAACATAATTGAGTAACACACTATCAATCTCAATCTGAATCATTTTGAAGGAAATTGGTGATCCATTGCTTCATATGTTCGATTGCCTGCTCAATAAAGTAAATAACGCTATGAATGTTGTTGAACAGTGAAAATGAAAGCCATTGCTACGGAATTACCCCACTGATGATGCTTTAACAACATTAAAGTGTGTGAGGTGTCGCCATCATTTTTACCTGCCATACTACCAATTTTAATTCAATTTATCGACTGCTGGATTTAGGCCAATTTTAATGCAAAGGGGTAATACCTAATATACGAATACTACGTAGGGGTTTTAAATGTACCGAAAGTCCTCCAGACCGTTTTTCGGCACGGCAGCCAATCTCAACAATTTGCCCGACCTGGGAATCGACCCCAGAACCCCACGCCCAGCAAGTCGCGCTTGCGACCACTAGAACAACGGGGCAGTTAAAACCTACCAACCTACGTAGTATTCATATAATGTATCAAAATACAGCATTCTCACTTAACATCTCCCTTATACAGCTTATTCTTTAATCTAGCTGGGAGTGCAGCACCTCACCACCATTTCAGTTGTAGTTTTAGTAGGTTCACTTGTCAACCCTATAAACATTCTAATTATGCAGATAATACTGTGCTGTGAGGTCGAAGACGATCACCGCTACTAATAACTATTAGCGTACATTATTATTTAATAAATAATCCTTCTATTATAGAGTGATCCGATAAAGTAGTAACTGAACTGTACAACGGCCGCCTACAAACTGTTCATGATTAAAAAAGTGTAAATGGTTCCGTATCAAAAACAGTACAGACGCCAGCACATCAAGCTACCCGAAACTGTCAAACTTTTCCAATCAACTTTGAACCTTACGCTTTGCTGGTAATTAATGACCTCATCACCAAACTCAATGCCAACCGCTTTTACACAGTAGGTTATGCAGACGACCTCGCAATCCTGGTCTCGGGGAAGGTAACGGGTACGGTATGCAACCTCACTCAACAAGCGCTACGTATCGTAGAGAGATGGTGCAGAGATTTTGACCTTTCAGTGAACCCCACTAAAACTGAACTAGTCATGTTTACCCACAAACGAGCTTTAGGACCTTTTCGCCTACCTAAACTGTTCGATACTGAACTCCAGTTGGCCAACGAAGTCAAGTACCTCGGGGTCACACTAGACAGTAAGCTAAACTGGAGTAGTCATCTGGACAACACACTGAACAGGGCTTGCATAACCTTTTGGCAGTGCAGGAGAATGATATTTAAGAAATGGGGCCTATCCCCTAAAATTATACTCTGGCTGTACACTGCAGTGATCCGCCCCATGATCACCTACGGGGCTGTGGTCTGGTGGCCCCGTACCAAGCTAGTTACAGCCGTCAACAAACTACAACACATGCAAAGACTAGCCTGCATGGCGACTACGGGCTGCATGAGGACTACTCCGACTGCAGCAGTTGAAGCCATCCTGGGAATCCCACCACTCCACCTGTTCATACAGCAGGAAACGACGATGGCGGCAGTACGTCTTAACACAGTAAATCTCTGGGGTAAGAGTGACACACCACACACTACGCTGCTTGAGGGACTCCACAAGGAATATCCCATTACGAAAGCCATAAACGACCGGGTACCCAAACAATTTATCTTCGATAAAAAATACAAGATCCAGCTTCACGAGGACAGCCGATGTGAGGGGCTGAGCCCTGCAGAGCTGCGCATCTTCACGGATGGATCTAAAACAGGTAGTGGCACAGGTGCTGGAATCTTCTCTGAGGACTTCAACATACATATTGCCACACCTTTGGGGGCCCATAACACAGTGTTCCAGGCCGAATGCATGGGCATTTCACTAGCCGCTGCAGCTATTATGGCCAGGAAAGTAATGGACCACTCGATTCGTATACTCTCAGACAGCATGGCGGTTCGGCAAGCGCTGAACAGTTATACTGTTGACTCTGGGCTAATATACGAGTGTCACCAGCGCCTCAACCAGGTCGGTAACCTCAATAAAATAACCATTCAATGGATCAAAGGACACAGCGGTTCGCTGGGTAACGGCGCAGCCGACGAGCTTGCCAGAAGGGGGTCTAGCATGGCACCAGTGGGACCTGAGCCCATCGCCCCACTCCCCTTCGGGTATATACGCACTCTGGTAAGGAAACGCACCAGAGACCAACATTGTAAACTTTGGACGGACCAAAGCGAGTGTAGGCAGGCTAGGGAAGCACTTCCCACATTGGACGGCCGCCTCACTAAACAGGTTCTCCGTCTAACTAAACAAAAGCTGCGTATAGTTACTGCAGCTTTAACCGGCCATGGGTCATTTAATAAACACCTCTTTGTCATAGGAGTAACAGACAGTCCGCTGTGCAGAGCCTACATGGAGGACGACGAGACAGCGACACACGTGCTTCTAAACTGCCCGGTGGTCGCCACGTACAGGGCAAAGTACTTCGGTAACCCAGGTACCCTACGTGAGACGGTCAGTAACATCAAGGCGTTGCTGGCCTTCCTTGAGGAGCTGGGGTGGATCGAATAATCGAAATTCCCACCCGCACGCAAAATACGCGCATTGACGTGGAGTTGCGGACAACAGCCCGTATTACCTATTACCTATTATTACCTTACGCTTTAGCGATAAAGTTGAAAATCTATTAAAGAAATTTGACAGATTGTAGTAGGTTGATGTGCTGGCGTCTGTACCTACCATAGAGTGAGGTAAAAAAAGGTCCATAAAATATCCAATTTTGTGCACTCTATGTATTTATATCGTCCGGTAGGCAAGTAGTTATAACAGTAGGAAGACGTGGATCTTGACCAAACTTAAAAAAGTCCATCGGATAATTTTAATTGAATTAATTTTTTTCAACGCATACCGTATTTTACAGGGTGGCACAGCGAGGAATACGTAATGCGTATAATGAACGTTTAAAAATACCATCAAATAAGAGTGACATTCCCCTTTATGATTTAATTTAAATAGTTTCCTCGACGGTTTAAGCTTTTACGGTCCCTACGAACTATACGTTCACCTTAGGTTTTTAATGTGTGAAAAAAAAAAACATTTCCTTATTTATTCTTAGTTAAAGACTTTTTTTTTAGCAACATTGTATTAAAAGTAAAAAACTATAAGGAACCCTAAACGATCACCAAATAATTTATTCAAAAAAATATTAATATAGCTACGTTCGTCCCACGCACGCTAATCTGTCCGTCCGTCCGTCCGCTCTATCTCAGAAACTGGGCAAAGACAATGGGCGCCATATCTTGGTGGAATGCATCCATATCTGGTATCTATTCGTTAAACATGTGGGTTAAAATGTTTTGGAAATTCATTAATATTTAGAAAGTAGGCTTTTGTGTTAGGGACCGTTATGATGTTGATCTTGATAGTTCGTAAGAAGTTTAGGGTAGTTAGAAAATTGTTTACTTTGATACTTTCGTCTGATTACAAATGGGTAATTTAGGACAGCACAGAAGAAAACTCAAATGGAAGCCAAGCATAGCAATATGGACAAATATTTGGCTGTTATAAACAATTAGCCAGGTGAGGCAAGAGTTGTCTGAGTAGGTATTGGTTTCAAGCTGTAAAATACGTTGGCTACAAATTATAAAATTAAAGATCAAGTAATGAATTGAAAAGATTTAGGTACTTTACAAGACCTAATGTTTTCCAATTGAATGGTCAGCAGAACCAGCTATAAACACCACCAGTGCATCACGTTTCACAGACACATCACTTCCACAGCAGCAATAGATCAACTCACCACCTCAACTAGACCACAGCGACTCCACCACGAAGTTTCCTATCGAACCACAATCACAGCATTGCTTACAAAAATATTTTTATTGATATTAAAACAAGTCAAGGGGTCATTACCAGGACAAAGGTATTGGAAAGTGCGTCACGTGACGGGGTGAGGGCTGAAGGCGCGAGGGGGTGGGTCGCGTGTGAGATTGTGCGATAGTCTCCCCGCGGTGGACGCCGCGCCGGTCTAATCGGTTTACTGGGCCTAGCGACTTTGGTGGCCGGTGCTAGGTGAAAGATGTAGCGAAATATGGCGAAAAATCGTCCTTATTTCATTCCAAAAGGTATGAACAAGATTTGGAAGTAACAGAAGCAAGTGATCAAAGTATCTCAATGAAAAAATCACCAAAGGGCGGCACTGTGGGAAGAAGGTTTTCATAAAAGTCTAATTTTGGATTTCTGGATGGGTCAAATCAGGATTACAGAAGAGATTTTCAAGTTTTCTTAAATTTTGCCCCAATATCTAAATCAATACCAAATAATGCTTACCGCAAACAGCTCAAAATACCTATAGAAAGTTGGAAAATGGCACTGGCTATACCAGAAATGACAAGATGTTGGTCTCCAGTCATAGTGCTTGGCAAGTGACGACTCTGGGTGTCTCCGTATACCATCCCCCACCTGATTGACCGTATCTTCTTCATGCTTGTTCTTCTTATTGTTAATCAATTACACAAACAACCGCTGTTCGCTTCCATATCGCGCCACCCTTGAACGTCTCGCCTAATGCAGGTGACTTGCAAGCCGCGTTTAATATGCCACATCGAGCCACTTTCAGTCCAGTCCACTCCTAATAACCCCTTCAGAGGCGTTCCTCTTCCAATCTGATGGCTCAGACATCCACTTGAAAGCCAAGGAATAGTGCTATTACGGCTTACTTACTAAAATTCATTGGGTTGACGTAAAACGATTTTATAGTAGATTTGTGAGTGCTTGCTGATTTTCTTTTTTGTTCATAGATTACTTTCCGTTAGCACCTTAGTTGTGGTTACTGGTTTTAATTTTAACTCAACTTCTAATAAAGCGTTTTAATCTTGCCTTTGCTTGATGTAGGTAAGTAGGTATATAAATACAAACATGGAATCTTTTTCGACACCCAGATGCAATCTCAGCCGCTGCAAATCTCACAAATATTTCTGTTACGTCATCGTCCCACAGCGACTTGAACAAACATCAATGATTTTGCCAATCACAACAAAGTTACTTTACGCATTCCTTAAAAATGCAAATAAAAACCTTAACCACAACCTTTACAGACAAAATAAGCCAAAGTTGTGGTCGATTACAGTTCAAAATCGGATGTCAATGATCAATATTTCCGAAGACCCAAACGTCATGCGACAGTCGACTTGCAAGCGGAAAATGACAATGTGAGATACCTATCCTTTCCTTTGCAAATTTAAATTTTGCTGCCTCACTTAGGACCTTGATGAAATGGAATCTGTAGCATCTAGGATTTAGGGTACATATTCGCGTGGCATAATTTTGGGGCCTGTAAAGTAAAGTGTTGTGGAGTAATCCCGCGAGGTTTGATATCTGGGCCCGCTGGCACAGGGCTGGCATTGTGCGCGAGGAATAGATAAGATCTAACTTCGGCCTTTCACAGACTTCACGTGTGGTCTAATTTTGGCGTGTTTTTGTAATTGTTTGTTTGTTGGCTGTACCACGATTTTTATGTCATATCGTTAAGTGGGCATGAAGAAATATCGAGGGAGGGAACGCTATAGAAAAGCCGCTGAATAATAATGAAATCGAGGAAATGAAACATGCATGCTGATAAATGTTCACAATTGTATGACTCTTAGATACGTTAGTCTGCGTTAACGAAACACCTGTTAAAGACATGGTGTTGTAACAACATGGTTTCCATTAAAAGAAAATCTCCAAACTTTTGACACTATTTGGAAAACAATTTACACTAGAAGATGAACCATAAGACACAAAACAGACAGTCACTGTCGAGCAACAGAAGCTAATAAAATCACGACAATACAATTTAATACCCGCTGTAATTCATCAGCATGTTTGTGACGCCGCGACAATGTTAATTCTACTTTATTGGGCACCGCACAACATTATCTACTCATCGTGACCACGTCGTTTGTATATTTTTGGTTGCTTGGATCTGATGCTGAATTTGTAAGAGAAGGTGTATTGTCACCGAAAACGATGTATTATCAGTTCAGTTTTTAATAGTTTGTTTTAATCTGATGAAAAAGGTTCGAAATGCTCTTAATTTTAGAGTAAGTAGGTACTGTTATTATGCATATGTTTTGGTGTAACTAAGGTTTTCCCTGTTCTGAGAAAAAGATACACTATCACCAACACTGCATCAAATGAATAGATTCAACTATAAGGATGCACTTGCTTGAAATTAAACTTTTGGTGCATATATTTGGAAATTATTTGGTAATCAGCGAATACTTAGTTGTCCTTATTTGATAGTTGGGTGATAAGAAATAGAGAATGAATCTAATTAGCCCGTTTACGAGGGTCAGCTAGGGGAAGTGGATAAATTGATTTGTGTCGTTTCTATGATACATTGTTGTAGCGACTTTTTACTGAGGGATTTGAAGTTTCAACAATTTCTACTCGTATGGCAAAAAATATTCGTACGCAACCAACCAATCATATGAAAACCAACACAGACTTTTATCGCAATCCAGCAGGGAGTGACGAAAGCGGCTGCATTGATAAACGAGAAACATAGTAAAAAATCGTAGAAAGAGTGACAGTTCAAATTTGATTTCGGTGTGAAACACCAAAAAATCGGTATCGGAATTTCCAATTTTATGTGATAATATTATACGTTCACATTGTTGCACTCATAGCTATATTTAGGTAAGTCTTATTGAATGTCTGCTGCTACGTCTATAGATATCAATGACATTCAAGAAATAATGTTATCTGATTTCAGAAATGTCTCATTTCGGAAGAAAATACCTTGAAGCCGTTATCTTATATAAAATTGTCAGAAATAAATTCAATTGTATAAATTGAAATAACATGATTTGTTACGCTGTACCTAGAACATTTCACAGGCGACAGGTACGCGCAGGTACTCTTTTTGCAATGAACTCTTGCCGAACTAATTCTGGCGAGCGCTCACCAGTTCGCCTCCAATGAGTAGATTCAAAAGCCTCTTCTGCTCCTCTTTATTAAATAAAACGCATGTGTGTACCCTCTTTGAAAATCTTTAAACTAACTCTCTTCGTCTTCGTCTTATTTTATAAATCATGTCATCTTTATCTAAATTTTAGCTTTATTGCACGTATTGCTACTAAAACTAGTGATTACACATTTTTTTCTTCTAAACTATTATGTCTACCTCTGGACAGCGTTGTGGGTTATATTATCACTAAAATTGTTTTTGTTAAATTATTTGTAAGATCACATAACTCTCAGCTTTCGGAGTTCAGGATGCTGTACAGGAACCTCTATGGTATGGAGTTGGTTCTACAACGTTGCGGTCATAAGAACTAAGGACCATAAACCTACGTAACGTATTATGTACCTAGCTGGTCACCAAAGGGATCGAATTGAATCAAATTATTTATAGGTTCTGATCTTTTGTGTGCTATATTTTTATGCATCACGTTGACTGTAAATACATGATTGTATTTCCTTTCTTATAGTCTGAACTAATATTTTAGAGAGAAAAGATTAGATTTTTGTATGTTTGTTTTTTACGCTTTCACGCTAAAACGACTGAACAGATTTGAATAAAATTTGGCACATGGGTAGACCGACCGTGACCTGGAGTTGGACATAGATACTTTTCATCCCGATATTCCCACGGGATCGAGACTTTTGTGGCTCAAACCGCGGGGACCAGCTAGTTCTTTATATTTGTGTCGCACCAGTAGCACGGTTGACAATGAGCTGTGGAGCGTATCTGCGAACTTCAATTTATACCAATTGACGCGACCAATTTGTTAGTATGATCTGACTATTAGCGTTGATTGTTACCTTCACGATATTATCTGTTGAGAGTCTGTTTCATAAAACTTTATGCTGTTCATGGTGTTAGTCAACAGCTGAAGTTCCAATCGATAGCGTTCGGAATATGTCTATAACCTCCAATTAAAACTCGGAATTATAGAACTATTATTTGTATGCCTTCTTATAACTTTCAGTGATTATTTTTAACTCATAACAGTCATAAAGCTAATTATGCGTAACTGCATAACCTAAAAAATGTTGTGGAAAAACAGTTAAATTAACTCCAATAAATATAATAAAAAATAAAATAAAGGACGAAAGGATTTAAAGATAAACCTGTGAATAAAGGATATCAATGAATAAATCCTCTTAAAATGGCACATACAGCCCCTATAGATAAAACATATTGAGTGTGCTACTACATAATAATTATCATGAAGAGTAGGTAATATCAATTGATGAATTTGATATAATTACTCCTGTTAGTCATCCTACTGTAAATAACTTAAATTACTCTTCGTTAAGATTTTTGCCTGGCCCTAGATTCATTAAAGCTAAGAAAAAATTAAAACAAAATTGAGGTCTTTGCCCAATTATAAAAAATAATCAAGAGATTTTCGAAAGTTATACCTATTCACGATTAAAATAAACCACCAAAGAAAAGGGGTACCTAGGTACTTTAAGCCGATCGATCGAAGAGGATTTGAATCAGGTTAGAATTTACATCTTACTTAACTTTATGTTTTCTGTACAATATATTAACTCCTACTTATGACTAGGAATGTTGTTTGCGATATTTTGAACATTATAATAATCTGTAAGATGGTATGGATTAGTGCGCAACAACAAGTACCTACTAGGTACTGTTTTTGCACCAGAACATATTACAAAACTCGTTAAGACTGAAATACACAAGCTACAAAAAAGCATGCTCGGTTGCTAATAAGTAGTATGCTTAATTATAGCATGCTCTCCTTGTGTGTAAAATGATCACAATATTTTGCATACACATGCTAATTCTGTTCTACTAGATTGCATAAATAATCAGTATATAATGTTCCCACTGCTGGGACACAGGCCTCCTGGTGAGAGGGCTGTAACCTACGCGGGCCCAGTGTGGGTTGGGTTCTAGGACATGCCGGTTTCCTCACGATGTTTCTGCACCGTTCTGAGAGCCTGCAGTGGTGATGAAATAAATTACACAAACACCCTAAAGTCGTACATTCGTACGTACATGCATATATACATAGGTACATACATACAGAAAATTAATCAATCTGTAATTTGTGTGGTGTGCTTACTATATAGCATTGTTTTCTATTTTACAAATTCACGACAAGAAGATCAGCAACCAATAGACAACCAAAACAAGAGAAACTTTTGAAAAGACTACCAAAACGACAACATCTAATTAAAATCAAAATGACAGACCATTTCTAGCGCAGCATTAGGACAGTATCCCCAAATCGTAAAAGAACAAACCTCGTGCGTGTTGCGTGTCCGCACAAACAAACACAGATAGCCAGCACGAGGTTTAGCTGAAATGTAAACCAAGTCGCGTGCGCTGCCAAAAGTACGCGTGTTGTACGCGGCTTGTTCGCTCTTGTTGCTTGTCTGTCGTTGCGTGTGATTGGAACACGTTACTATATGTTTTAATTAGGTGTTACCGGGTTTTCGAGTGCTTTTAAACCTTCCGCGAGTTATTATTTATCTTTGTGCCCTTAAACATAAGCATAATCAGCTTTTAATGTTCCCACTGCTGGGCCACAGGCCTCCTCTCTTCGAGAGGGAGTGGGCTGTAATCTACCACGCGGGCCCAGTGCGGGTTGGTAGATGGTAGGTGTTCTAGGACATGCCGGTTTCCTCACCGTTTCGAGAGCAGCTTTGTGACCTTATCAGAATTTATTTGGAATCGTTGTAATATATTTCTGCTTTTTCCATTTATGTCAATCGGCCAATTTATCTGTATTCGCCCCTTTTACAGCTATATCGTCTTTCACTGTACCTACACTTAAAATCTCTTTTAATTTTCTAAATTGAACTAGGTAGATTTATTTGAGTAATAACCGTTAGTTGTTACTATGTTTCTTAAAATCTGTTTGAGAATCGAAACCTTATAAAAAATTTAGTCTGCCTACTTCTGTTTAATGTTGTCTTCTTTCACCGGATTGCACTGCTATTAGTCGTGATGTGCTCGACTGAACTTCTTGATAACGTCTCTCTAAATATGAAGATCTTTGACCCTTAGCACTTAGTGCGTCACAGATTAATGTATATATTATTATATATGTATACTTACTTGGTAAGACCATTGTATAAGGCATAGGGCAATATTCTTGGGTCTCTTTCAATCCATATTATAATATGATACGTTCCTAAACTGCGATCATTTTCCACAAGTACCACATCCCGTGCTCCCTCAATATACTCATGCATTTTCCATGAGACGGTATCTACTCTTACGTTATTATGTGAGTGAACGTAGCAGATCATTGTGTTATTCAGGCTGTTTTTTTTTTCAAATATAGTCTTCAAGTTAAGATACATTTCATAATATATTCTTGTGCTCGCGACTAGCTTTTGTTTCCAATAATTATAAAAACTTCCTTGATAACGTTGCGTGTACGCATTGCAATGGTTGCTTTGCAATCAGTGTGCACCATCTAATGTTAGTAGGTACCTACCTCCTACATCGTGTTTAATATCACTCTTTTTCTGGCTGCTCCCATATCATAGATAACTTATTTCGTAGTTTGAGGGGAGTATAGTCAAAACGATGGCTTTTCTTTAAATTTTAAAGCCACATTTACACGATACAAGGTTTTTACGTATGACTTAATTATAAAATTAAACCAATAAACGACTTGCATCGTCTAAACTGTGTTTAGACGATACACCTTTTGTTGTTGCTTCTACTTAAGCCCCATTTACACGATGCAGTATGCAATGCCTGTAGCCCACGATACAATTGAAGAAACAAATGACTACCATCAAAGTTGCACTGACTAAACAGTAATATCATTTTATTTCAGGCAATTATTAAACCCATACCAAACAGACAATGTATACTCTTACATACTATAGGCCACAGGCATTACCACAATAACAACATAATAACACAGATAGATTAAGCACACAGCTTTTACAATTTCATTACTACTCAGGGTTAGGCACCCTTGTGTAGAATGACATTCTTACTTAGGTACGTATTTAGACGGTGCAACTTTGATAGTAGCTTCAACTTATGCTCGTAAGTACCTAAGCATGCTACTGGAAATTTATTCGTGCCGTGTAAACCAGGCTTAAGTCTTTGGATCACACTATAAACGAAACCTTGCCTCTCATAGGATGTAGAAAATGACCTTTTAAAGGCTTTTGGACGTTCTGGATTAACTTTCTCGTTTTAATAAACTCAAGCGTCGCTTCGTACGGAACAAGAAGGCGTTGCGTTTGCGCATAGCAACATGGCGCTATCGGTACGCACCATCTGAAGCCTGTCCGAGCTGCAGCGAATACGACGTTGATAGAAAGTACTGGCCAGGGTTTGCGTTTTAATTGAATGGTAAAATGTTGTTTTATAAAGACTAATTAATTACTTTACATTTTTATTCCATAACGCCGTTTTTAATTTTTATGCCGTTATTTTAATTATGCATAATTGGCCTACAATGTTCCCACTGCTGGAACAAAGGCCTTCTCTCTGTGAGAGGGAGTGGGCCGTAATCTACCTGCGTGGTGGATCGGGTAGATGGGTTCGAACCCCCGACCAACATGTCGTAAGTCACGGCCGTTATCACTGGGCAACCACTGCTCTATAATTAATTTCATTTTAATTATAACTGTTCTTTCATGAACTTCTTTAGATAATTTTCATATCAATTATTTTAATTAATTAACCTAACTTTTAATTTAGTACCTGCACAGTACCTACACTAGAAGAACGTTTAGCAAAAACAAAAAGATTGTTTGAAAATATCGCTGCTGTATATAAGTTGAATATATAATAACTTAGTGGTAAAGATTTAGATTATGTAGATAAAGACACTGCAAACTTAATGACTGAAATCATATGGAACAGTACGATGTCCATCTGGAAATAGGTATCAAATAAAGCTGTTGTTGTTCGGACAGGTTGCTATAAGCCCTGCCGAATATAACAATCAAGATAATTATCATATCAAAATACTTGGAACAACAAACTAAGACTTGCCACTTTAAATAAATCCCAAATACATGTCCATCTCAGGCCCACCATAGTGTTGTACCGTGACAACTGACAACTGACAAGCGATGAACGTCAAATTATTTGCTCTGCGCGTCAGTCGAACACAGGTCGAGTCACAACCCTTGAACTACTCAGAGTCTTGACTGACATCATAAGTCACAATACTGACGTTAAGCGTTGCCGTAACTTAGAAGCGTTTGTGAGAAGGTAACTTGAAGGCTTCAAGTATTTAGGAGCAAAAAAGTTAAGGAAAAACTTGTGGTCAAGTAAAAAATATTTTAATAAAGTGTCGGGTCTTATTGTGATTCATAATTGTTTGAGAGAGAATGACCGAATAACTGTAGTGGCGTTGAAAAATATTAATCCAATAAACTTGCTACAGCTGTTGGTATCTCATTTTTGAGACTGATTAATTTTGTAAGGGAGCTACATAGAGATTTTGAGGTTCGAATATGGCGTAAAGACAGCTATCGGTGGAGGAAAACATCGTGAGGGAACCGGCATGTTCTAGAACCAAAAATTCGAACACATGTGACATTTACCAACTCCTACTGGGTCCGCGTGGTGAATTACGGCCCACTACGCCTCACCGAGAGGAACCTTGTGTCTCGGCTCGAAACATTATACCTAGGCTGATTTTGTGTTCTGTAAGACAGCTACAGGCGGTGACGAAAAACAAAAAAGGGTAAAGCTAACTTAGTTCGGACGTACAAAGTTAATGTTAAGTAGGTACCTACAAAGGGTCACGTATCTTTGGTCATATCTCTGTTATATAAGAGGTAGGCAGAGATGCGGCATCGGTTGTCAATTATAGTAATAAATGATTGGCGCTTAATGTGCTCGTTGTGACGGCAGTTCGTAGTTACATGGCAGGTGAAGCCACGCGTTATAACTGTCTAGCTCATACCTACGAATTAATAGAAGTTCTGTTTCTTTGTTTTTCTTCTGTTTTATTTTATTTTACCTGATTCTTAGACATTTGCAGTTAAAAGAAGTAGCCCAAATAGGTACAACAACATATTGCGTGCTTTACAAAACTAGCCTTGTAAACCGACAATTACTTTCTGCTTATTCGCACTCCGACCTCCAATTTTGAGCAATTTCTGAACCGTGGTTCAGAAAGTGGTCGAAACATAAGTAAGTATTACGAAAAACAAAGAACATATAAGTAGGAACTTTAAGGATTTCGCTTATACACTTTGTAATTTTATTTTTTGTTGTTACTTTTTACCTAAGTAGGTACCCACTTAAGTGGTTATCCACTCAATTCCTCAATCCTGAGCCCATCGCGCCACTCCCCTTCGGGTATTTATACGCACTCTGGTAAGGAAACGCACCAGAGACCAACATGACAAACTTTGGTGCGACCAAGGCGAGTGCAGGCAGGCTAAGGGAAGCACTCCCCACAATATTGATGACCGCCTCACGAAACAGGTTCTCCGTCTAACCAAACAAACTGCAGCTTTAACTGGTCATTTAATAAACACATCTTTGTCATAGGAGACAGACAGTCCGCTGTGCTGGGCCTGGAGGATGACGAGAAAGCGGCACATGTGCTGCTAAACTGCCCGGTGGTCGCCACGTACAGGGCAAAGTACTTCGGTAACCCAGGTACCCTCCGACTCCGTGAGACGGTCAGTAACATCAAGGCGTTGCTGGCCTTCCTTAAGGAGCTGGTATGGATCGAATAATCGATTTTCCCACCCGTACGTAAAATACGCGCGTTGACGTGGAGTTGCGGACACCAACCCTTCTTCATCTTCTTCTTAGCGTGTCGATAGCAATCTAAATGAACTCAGCCCAGAATTCGGCTACTTGTTTGGCGCCGTCACCAGCGTCCATCAGTTCCTGTAACGTGCAGCTGACAGGACACGCAGGACACGATGTTATGTATCCCATAGTTTGTGGAACAGCACCACATTTACACTCCAAGGCAGAGTCGTCTATGCATCTCCACCTGAACAGGTTTTTCTTGCTTCGGCCAACCTGTGTCCGAAGTCTGTTTAAAGACTTCCAGGTCGCCCAAGGTAACTCATGTCCAGGTGGGAGGGGAGGGAACGAACGGATTGGGTAAAGAAGCACTGTCTCGCCACAGCTTCAGTCTTTGTTGTGACGGTTCGTCAGTGAGTGGGACGACACACTTTAAAAAACTGTTTCGGCTTTTCAGCCTTTGTGGCACAAGGATGTTGTCGTGCAAAGGGTGTCGTGTGTCGGAGACCATTTTGGATCTTTCGCTGGAGCTTGCCACTGCTCTGCGAACCACTGGTGGCGCTATTCCTGCTATAGTGGATACAGCATTTGTACCGGTGTCGGTTTAAGGCAACCGGTGATGATTCGGCACGTTTCATTCAAAGCTGTATCCACCAGCTTAGCATGGGCAGAACGACTCCACACGGGGCATGCGAATTCTCCCGCAGAAAAAGATAGCGCCAGTCCAGTAGTCCGCATAACGTCAGGTGAAGCACCCCACTTCGATGAGACCAGTCGACGAAGCAGACTGTTGCGAGTGTGCACCTTCTGCTTGATATCCTTGCAGTTTTTGCTGAATGTTAAAGACCTGTCCAAGGTAACACCAAGATATTTAGGGGAACACCAACCCTTATTACCTACCCACTGTTATTACCTACTCGTAAGTGGTCGTAATTCTCTAAATTATGTAGTCGATGATTTTGGTGATAAAGACTCTAATGAGTTTATGTTTTCACCAACTTAAATGTATAAAATGTAGATACCTATGTGTACTACTGAATAAATAAATAAATAACTGCAAGTGAAAATTAGTCTACCGGTGGCCATCTTTGATAGTACCTAATGATAATGAAGTATGATAAAATACAAAATTAGGTAGGTACTCATATTCATTAAACCTTGATAATAGTCACTCTTGTTCTAACAAGAAACTGTGTGGATAAAGTGGTATGTTGTGTGTTTGTTATTAAGATCTTAATGTATCGATTTTTTTCTCTAAATGAATTTATAAATAATGTGTTTTAAATTATGTAATGTGAAGATAATGTAAGTATATTAAATGTATTGTAAAAAGTAATGATTGTTAGAAACTAGTATTTAAAGCATGCCATTGGACGTAAATATACCTACCTACTCATATATTTAAAATTTTGCATGTCAAATGTCTGACTATGTACCTATTAGGAAACTTATTTAAAATTTAAGACCAACGCTGTACCAATACCTACCTAAGAATTGCAAATAAATGATTATGATTACCTACCATAGGTATACCTGCTCAAAAGTAATTGATATTATAATGTATTCTAAAGATGGAAGAAGGAACTGATTTAAATGTTCTGAAAAAAAAAAAAAACGAAAGCCGTCACTCACATTATCTACCTACCTACCTATATTATTTCTGCAACCGTTCATAAATCTTATGAGTATTAATCAATTGTTTGTATTTGAAATTGTGAGTGTACTTGGATTACCTACCTAAAGAAAAAAAAAACTTTATGTCAACTTACCGGTAGGTTTGGGAACATTCCTCTTCACCTGCATCCATTTATAGGTCGGCACAGTCGCATGGGGCGCGTGCGCCTGGTGACCCTGAAGGTGGCTGTGAGAGGTCATACATTCCTCCCGCGGGAACCCATCCCTCAACCCTCCGAACTCATCCTTCGGTTGATAGTGTTCAAATTCTGGGCATGGGAGAGGAGAACCAGCATGGTTGTACTGCATGCTGGTCTCATCCACAAAGTGCATGTTGTACTTAGTCTCCAGGTAGTGATTGTCTAGCTTGTGCTCGTGCATCACCATCTCCTCATGTCGAGGGACGTCCTCTCTTGGTTTGAACGGCTCTGGATGAGGAGGTAAGGTGTGTATTGGGTAGTTCGGCTGCAGCTCTCCATAGTCTAGATTGGTATAACATAAACCAGTGTCTGTGCTTATAACAGGTGTAGGAGGATGCTCGTGTGTCTGCCCGTGAAGTAAAGGCTCGTAGTAGTGCCCGGGAGTTTCGTAATACCCCTCATGATAACCCTCATATGGTGGCTGGTATGCTGCACCTTGCTGGTAGTACTCGGCGCCCCCGTACCCGTTCTGCTGGTTGTTGTACATCCCGACGTCCATAGTCATCATGTTTGTCACGATCACCGTGTCTGTGTCTATCGACAACAGTATCTTACATCACACACATCACTATTGCGCTACTATCAAACAGTTCGCGCGACGGCTATTGGCCTCCCGGAATTCGGACCGTTCGAATTTAAATCGGGCTAGTGCCGCACCGTGCGCTATCGATCGCACGCCCGCACGTCAGGTGAACCGACGAACACTGATCGCGGCACACACGACGGCATAATTTTTGTTAACCACACCTAAAACTTTGATTCACCGTCCCTCTCTGACGAGTCCAAAATCTCGACGCCCGACAAAGACGGAGTTATCTCAGACAGTTTTGATCGTATCACGATTTGATAAGAGTAAGAATTTTGATTTAATGTAAAGAATGGTAGTCACGGCGGATGATTTTGTTAATGAATGCTTTCGACGTCAGTTGTGGACTGAGCGCTACGTGGGCAGGTAGAAGCTGATTCTAGAAACTTTTTGTGCGATGGGAGGAGTCTTAGCGAAGGGTGGAGCTTGTTTCAGCGAAGGTCCAATGAGAGTGTTGTATTCCGCTGTTCATTTTGGATTGGTTGCATGGAGATAATAGTGCGAATCTGGGAGGCTGGATGCGAGCGGCGCGGAGTTTTTTTTAATTTACTTTGTGTCGTTGTGAATGGTCCTCGGCGTATAAACTCGGAATGCTTTAATTTATCCCTGTGACGTAAATCGATTTCAAGGTGGGAAATGTTACGTTTCATTCGTTTTTTTCTGCCGCTATGTTCCGCAGCAGCTGTCCTTATGTATCGCCTACTGGTTTAACTCTACATGAAAATAATAATGCTGGACTATTTTTTGGCAGAAATTCCTTCATGTCATGAATGATTAAATTTTTCATCACTTATTAGGTACTTCGTTTCAGGATTCAACTCTTAGGTATTTTTTAGATTTGCCATTGACATTTATTTTTTGATTTAGAATCTCCAACAAAAGATGTTCACAATACCTACATGATAGGTACCAACGTAGGTAGGTAATAATATTAGGTATTATAACAAAATAATAAAAAATTGTTTTTTAACTTATAGGTTTTATACCTAACCCATATTTAACATCAACGTGCAACATTTATGCCAAAATAATGAACATTAGACAGTTATATTATATTTACCTAAAATACCTACCTACACGTATTTTCACTCAACAAAAGTAGGTATAGATACAAACTAACTTACCTAGGTACCTATCGTTTATTGAAGTAACACAAGTAACACAACGGAGCAGTCGCCGAGCTAGCTTTCTGATTTTACCGAAGATGAGAACTAAGTTTGGCAAAAAAAAACATTCAAAACTCATTCCTACTTACTTAGCTGTACCTATACCTACCTATTCAATCACAAATAACACCCTTCCTAAAAAACCTGAAAGCATTTGTTAGGTGTACCTAGATATCATAATTGTTACCGTGACGTCTGTGACGAACTTTATACTTAGGTATACCATAGTTTACTTTTGGCATCGTTCTCATGTAGGTAAGTGTCTTTGTGTATTTTTTTGAGAATAAATATCTTTTTATCACATCTATTCAAAAAGAGATTGTGTGTTTTTCGTAATCAGGGACTAAATAGCTCTTTAATCCCTAGGGTATAAAAGTGATTTGAATTTGGAATGTGGATATTGTTAGTAAGTAAAAGTTCCAATAACCAAAGAGATCAATCACGAACATTGTATGAACAAGTAAAAAAAAACGCGCGCCAGCCAAATTAAAAAAATAAAAAACGCGGGAAAAGCATTCTGCCTTCGTTCGTGATTGTATAGGTACCTACTCAAAATGGTATGTAAATAAATAAACGTATTATTTTTTCATAGAGGGTGATATACTTATAAAAAGTAGTGTACACCTCGGGAGCAACACTATTTTAAGCTCGAGTGACGTACTTTGAATCCCTCGCTGCGCTCAGGATTCTACTCTAGAATCCTTCGCTCCGCTATGGATTCAAAGCAACACTCTCGCCTTCAAAATAATTGTTTGCCCCCTTGGCAAACAATCTACTATTAAACCTTTTTTTATTATGTAGATCCTTCACTTAGGTATAGGAGACCACAGCATGCTGAACATTGTAAAGAAAAACATGTTTCTGTTGCTGCTGCACATCTTCGTCTAAGCGGTGGGTATATTCAAGCAAATTCATCTCCGTTCTCGTTAGATACAATTTTAATCTGCTGGGAATTTAGGCTACGTGAGTTTTCTTTATATACATTTTTTGTTAGTAGGTATCGGTAATAATTTTATCGGTAGGTAGGTGTACGTACAAGCCGCAAAAGTGTGAGCATTGGTGGTCCAGTGGTAACGGCCGCGACTCGAGTCGCGTGTTCAAACCCAAGCAGGCCCTTTACTTTGTGTAAATTATTTCGTGACCACTGCTCTCTAAACGGTGAATAAAAAAATCGAAGGCATGCGGCATCGGGCCCGCGTGGTGGGAACATTACTAATAGGCTAATTATAATGCTAAGCTGTAAAAGTTGCAAAGATGTGTTCGAAAAACAAGATGTCAATTTCTGCATCTCAATTTTTGTGAACATTGTCACCCCTCAGTCGACAGCTGTCATTGGGTAATCGATTACTCTTAGAACATGAGAACATGGCTTATAAAATAATTTCGAACAAAAATTCGAACTATGCCAAATTGTTTGGGAATTGTACCTAGAGGATTCCCGTTGTTATCATTCGAACACTATGTTTATGGAACATTTATGTTTTTGCTTAGGTAATCGAGGCTTAAAAATTTAGCATTATAATTAAAGTTATTTATCACTTCGTAGTATTTTTTTGGAAGTCGGTTGTTTTTTTTTTGTAAAAAAGTTTTTATTTTTATCTTTTTAGTGAGAGAGTTTGTAATGTATCTAAGTTACAATAGCCTAACGTCAACTGCTTATCACCTTTTAAAAAATATTGCTTTTCCCGATGTTAAGGAGTTCTCCTGGTAAGAACCAGGAGAACTCGTAAAAAACCACTCACCATACGCATTGTGACGAACATAAATTGCTCAGCAACCATATTAAAGTAATCTAATCGCAACCCGTGAAATATTTATTATTGAGTAGTTCCGATGGCCGTCTGTGGTCTTCATCATCAGCTCCAGTTTACCAAATGATGATTTCCAAGTTACTCTAAAAAATATCCAAATCGCTGTAGGTTTGCCAATAAAATTTGAGGGTTTCCCTCGATTTCAATGGCATCCTCTCCTCAGATTCCAACTTGCTAACAATGGGACCACCTTGGGAGTATACCCTTTCAAACAAAAAAATAATTTTCCACAATTGACGGAGAAATCGGTGAAAATACAAAAAAAAAACATGAGTAAGTATAAAGTCGAAAATATACCTAACCTCCTCCTTTTTGGAATTCGGTTAAAAATAGGTAGGTACCTACAGCTTGATTCCGAGGGTTAATTTTTGGGAAACGAAAAAATACACTTTAAAGAATTTACTAATTATGAGTTGGAAGATTTTGATACCTTGATATCGAAATCTTTATTTATTTATTTAAATTTCTCGCACACAGTTACAAAGGTGGATTAAATGCCTTAATCTTTTTCTTACCTAATAGGTAGGCTACATAAAATAAAAACCTTATGAAAACAAAAACTCTTTACAAATGTTACTCTTAGATTCACACTTAATTTCACTTACCTACCTACCACTTACTCAACTTATCTATTCTACACTCAGATCAGCAATCTATACATATAATTAAATAGTAACAAGAATTGTTGTCTTTTTGTATATTTGTCTGGATGTATGTTCCGGATTGGCGCAAAAACGGCAGAATAGTCTTGGATGAAATTGACACACAGATAGCTTATAACCGGTATCTTGTACTATGATGTATCCTGTGCCTGGATTATCACATAGCGTACTTTTAATCCCGGAAGTACGTACCCGCGGTATATTTTCCGACTTCCACGCGGGCGAACCCGCGGGCAAAAGCTAGTCAAATTAAAATGTTCCAAAAAACTGGCACCTTATTCAGGTACTACTAACATATATTACTGTCTAAACATACATTACCATGATTTATTATATTGAAGAATTGCTGTCATATTGACAAGTCGCCTACACCTCGAGGTCCGACATTATTATTGTTGCAGGTCTTTATTTGGTGCACCAGGCTATGTGAAGTGTCGGATGTATCGTATTGTATTGCAAGTCGCATTCTTTGTAACTGATCATTGATTTGTTAACTTGACAATTGACAATTCAAAAGTGCCTGTAAATGGTTTAATTGAAATAAATGCTTTGAGTTTGAGTTTAACCATAGTCTGTAGTGTTAAATACCACGGAGTTTTTACTCCGTGTGTAATACTAACTAGTTTTTAAGACCTTTGTAACTAACAATTATTATAGATGTACTAACAGTAGTGGTAAAGTTTTGTTTGCAGTTACTAATAAATTGCATTTTATGATCTGAAAAGAAATTAATGTTGAAGATGATGTACAGTCAGCAAAAGAGATAAGTATGCAGGATCGTCGGATATAGTTGAAGTTTAGTAAGAAACCGATGTACGTTGTCGAATAAAATTTAATTTGTTAAATGAACTGTTTGTTTTCTATTAATAAAATTACATTTTATTCGACATCATCCATCAGTTTCTTATTAAACTTCAACTATATCCGACGATCCTGCATACTTATCTCTTTTGTTGATTGTACCTAAATGAATAGAAAGTAACAGAGTTTTAAAGTCTGAGGGCTGCTTATTTCGACGACATTACGACATTTATCATAGAAATAATTATCAATATTTTATAGTTTTTCTATTCATAAACTGTCAAAGTGCCGCAATGTTATCCTCGGTAGGTACCTACAAAAATATATAACATTGGAAAAATTAGATAGACCGTACCTACCTATCTAAAATAGTTAATGACGCTTGTAAGCACTACGTTTTCAAGATTTAATTCAAATTTTATGCAGTTACCTAGATGAACATGAACAAATTTATATTTCGAATGCTAAAGGAAGAAGAGGATGAATACACACTTGACACTTGCCAAGATTTATCCCAAGCTTTTGATAAAGATTTTTTCTTTTACAATTTACTGAAATTTCAGAGTTTCAATCCGTCCAGAACGAGAAATCAATTATAACTTGGAGTGCCTCAAGGTAGTGTCTTGGGTCCGGCGCTGTTTTTAGATATAAATCTTAATTTAATGCTTAACTAATTCATATTTGCGTAACCCCAAATTCAACAACATCAAACCTTTCAAAACCATAGCAATAGACATTACTTTCAATACTTTAAAAGACAACAGCTTGGCGACAGTTGCCCGTTGAAGGTGCATTTACAAGAAAACCCTTGCGTTACATTTCAACTTTATTTCGAAAGTCCTAAAGGTGGAATTTGAATGAGATATATGTGGATAAAATTGTGAATATTATAATGAGGTTGGACGTGTTAATGCACAAGACGAGACAGATAACGCATTATGGGTGTAACGGGGAATAAAAAAAGGATGGGGCTTGTCCACTGCATATTAAAATGTATCGACGATGAATCAGTAAACACATGTTATTAAGGTCCTAAACCCCAAATAATGTATAAAGAGTCAAAAGTCAGAACCCTTCGCGGCCCAACAATGTCATGACCAAATTTTAGGATTTCATTAGCAAGTAAGTATTCAAAAAACAGACAGCTCTCAAAAATATAACGAAAGAACTCTTATATAAAACGAAGCATTCACAATTACTACATACTACTCAGCTAACCTCCAACCTACCTTTTAAACATGGCTAATGCAATTTGCACGCGCTTCAAATGTTCTGCCAGAGAAAAAGGACTTAATAAATATATCGACTCCAACCCAACCCTATTCCTCACTTGTTTTCAATTAAGTTATCGAGTGCTCCCGTCTCGCTCCATCATATGTAACTATTATATTTCTGTCTCTCTCACCCGGTTTAACGGAAGCACTGGAGTTGATCTGATGATTAATGGAGCAAAGGGTTTATTCGCCGCTATTGTAGGCATGGTATAATGTGGTCAGTGGCCATTAGCTGCGGGATAAAGCGAGATTATGTTGTTATTGAGATTGTTTAAGAAAGTAATGTTAGATTTGTCTTTGTCTTGTTTGTAAATAAGGTTGGTGCTTTCTTTCCCGTGATAGATGTTTTCATCGTTATCTTTAGAATGGGCTTCGTGATTCCTATGGCGCATTTTTTTAAATTTATGCTGTTTGCCCGAAAGATTTTTTTATTTTTTTAACGTAATCAAAACTTAAAGCATCTTCTTTCAGTTTGTTTCGTGCAGGAACTTTCGAACTTGTTGCAGGTTTTCATCTTTCAGACTTGCCCTAACGATTCTCAGAATTTTTGGAGAGAGCTTTAAGCCTAGTTAAAATAGTAGATTATTAACCAAGGGGATAAAGCAGTGTCTTCTGTCGCGGGTGACGATTTAAATCGCGAGTGTAGCGAGGAATTTAAGTTCACCTAAGACTAAGACAGCTTTATTACCGAGGAAAATACTCTACTTTTCGTACCATTAGCGAAAAAATTAACACAATAATAATATGAGATAAGCATTTATTAAAAATAATGACAATTAAAAGTAAAACTTAACTTTGGAACATTAACTTATTTATTAAAATAAATTAAAATAAACTTACCGTTTATGTATTTGAAGAAAACAAAAACGCAGCAAATTCCTAGACTAATATTTTTTTGCCGGAAAAGCAAAGGCATCAAGCTCATACGGCCTCGTCGGTTTTCGTAATTTTATTTAATAATCATAACTGCATAATAAATGCGTATTCCTTTTTCAAAAAGATGTATAATGCTTTATATACAAACTCAATGGTGTAAACACAGATGTAGTTCAGTATAAATTTCGGTAAGTATTCCAAATTTAAATCACATTCTCCCCCTAGAGGATGAATGAAATTCAGTACAATTTTCTTTCCCTGTTTTTAACAGATTAAAAATGACTATTGTTATGTTCGCTTTTTGTGGCATAGAATGTCACTTTTTTGAGCAAGTGGTATGAAAAAGATATTTATTCTCAAAAAAAGACACAAGGTCACTTACCTACATGAGAACGATGCCTAAAGTAAACTAGGTAGGTATACCTAAGTATAAAGTTCGTCACAGACGTCACGGTAACAATTATGATATCTACCTACACCTAACAAATGCTTTTAGGTTTTTTAGGAAGGGTGTTATTTGTGATTGAATAGGTAGGTAGTTATACAGCTAAGTAAGTAGGAATGAGTTTTGAATGTTTTTTTTTGCCAAACTTAGTTCTCATCTTCGGTCAAATCAGAAAACTAGCTCGGCGACTGCTCCGTTGTGTTACTTGTGTTACTTCAATAAACGATAGGTACCTAGGTAAGTTAGTTTGTATCTATACTTTTGTTGAGTGAAAATACGTGTAGAGGATGAATGAAATTCAGTACAATTTTCTTTCCCTGTTTTTAACAGAATAAAAATGACTATTGTTATGTTCGTATAGTATAGAATGTCACTTTTTTGAGCAAGTGGTATGAAAACACCATTTTATTTTCATTCATTTACCAGACATTAGATCAAAAATTAAAAATGAATTCATTTTCGGTCTTTAAAGCACTATTTAAACTTTTAAAAACTATCAAAAGTAACGATAAGCCCGAAATGATTCGTGTGTATAAAACAAAAAGTTTATAAGCTTATGTTAAAAGCATAACATGTTCCCTGCATCAACATTATTATATTTTAATAAAAAAACCGACCGAGGTGGACAAGTCACCGCCATTATTAATCAAACGACACGTCAAAACACTATGATATCGTTATTCAATTATAACCCTTAATTTTTACTACCATAAACTTTCAAAAAAGGTCTATAAGACAATATCAACAAAGCCCAATTTCTTTTGAAGAATAAGGAGAGATTTGGGACTTTTTGGAGATGAAGCAGAGCTGATAAAGTAAAGGAAAATCTACTTTATTTTTATGAAACAAAAGGTCAGTATCGTATTAACATAAAATGGTATATTTTAATAGCATGTCAAACGATAGGGTATTGTTTTTGTGTTGTTATGAAGACATCGAGTGTCAGTCGAGCCTCATTGTCTGAGCTCGATAAAGAATACTTAAATGTGCTCTCGCTGAGGTTTGTACGATAAAGTCTGTCATTAAGAAGTGGAGGAAAGTATGAGTTATCAAGTTTTTGAGTGCCCTAAATGCAGCGATTAAGAAGGGATTAGATTTAATACTTTAGAAATAACCTACATTGAGGAGGGCTTTTTGTGGCAGTGCCTGTAAGAAAACTGAAATTGGTAGAGTTATTTTTAGTCACCTAGAAGTGGCTAAGTTTATACATTTAAGTCCTATAAGGACTTTAAATAGCTTCTTGAACTGTTTTCGTTCACATTTCGCCTGTTTGTAACTATTGTCCCGTACCTACGTGGTGGAATAAGCTTCCTAAAAAGCATAAAACCTCGTATCCACTAGGCAACATTTGACGCGCGACATGTTGCTCAACATGTTTCGCAACTTGTTGAATGTTGACGCGGAACATTTGTTTAACAACGTTGTCTGTCCACACATTCTCAGTCGTCGACAACATGTCGCCAGAGGAATTTGTGTTGATTTCAGCGGCAGTGGTTATAATTTTATCGAAATCAAAAAGAAGAAAACCACGTTGGTGGGTTAGAAAATACCTACAAAATAAAGAAAATGTATTCAGTGATCTCAGTGTGGTTGATGGATCTTTTACGAATTTTACCCGAATGAACAAAACAGACTTCGAGATACTGTTACAAAAAATTTAACCCATAATATCGAAGCAAGATACAAAATTTCGAAACGCAACTAGTGCTTCTCTCAGATTGGCTGTTACACTTCGATATTTGGCAACCGGAAATTCCTATACTTCACTGTCCTACACCTTCAAAATATCAAAAAAGATCTTCACTGCCACTTCCTGTTTTTTTTGAACATTTAAATTTCTTCCTTTCGCGAGTGAATTGCGATCGAAGAGTAGATATGTACCTTGCTTTCAACCTCTTTCACAGACACATCTAGTGTTTTCGCTATTGAATCCCATGCATCTAGTTTTATTAATTTATTTTTATAGTCTCTGTGAGCAGTATCCCATAAACATTCATAGTTTTGGTACAGTTCGATTAATTTGAGCACTCGTTCGTTACACCACACTACGGACATTGTTGTGCGTCACGTTTCCACTCGACAACAATTGATGCTCAACTAACGATGCACTTTAAACAAACAACAAGCCGCGCGTCATGTTGCGCGGCAGCTGGTAACGTCGCGCGCTGTTGTGCAGCGTTGCCGTACATGTTGAGATTCACGTGTCGCGCGCCAAATGTTGCCTAGTGGATACGAGGCTTAACATTCGATTTCAATCGAGAATTTTATGACGTTACTGACGAAGTTTTGCAAGTGAGCCACTCGATATTATTAATTTGGCATGGAACTTACAATTATTTACCTCTTTCACGCAGCAGTCGTGGCCGAGCGGTTAAGGCGTCTGACTAGAAATCAGATTCCCTCTGGGAGCGTAGGTTCGAATCCTACCGACTGCGGACACTTTTTGCATTTTTTTAAATTATTTTTGTTTTCTCCATTCGATAATCTATTTCTTCGTATTATAATTATATTGGTGACGGATGGAGCCTTTGTAAGATGGCAATGTAAATTCTACCTTGACATTCAGAATATTTAGGTACCTAAGTTGCATTCAGGCACGCCTGTTTACCTAAAATAAAAAAGATTTGAAGATTTTTATGCTCGCTGGTACTGTTGTTATTTGAAGTGTAAGTTGATACAATCTGTTGAATCGTGTTAAAATTTCGATACCCATCACGTCTGTAAAGTTTACACAAAATACTATTTTAAGTGACTAAATACTATCGGCGGTTGATGTCCCCAAAAAAAAAGCATCATCACATTAATTTCTTTTTTGTTTTATAATGTTTAGATGTAGATCCCCATCACGTCTGCGGAGTTTCGTTAGGTAATTTAATTTGACCCTGTATTAATATTACGTGCATTGCGATAATTGACAGCAAATTAACATTACCGTGTAAATTAATATCATGTTATCAGAATCACCTTACTTAATAAATTGGTCACAATTAATATCTATTTATTAGGGTGGCAACACACGGTCATAGAGATCAGATCATATATATTTTATGCGTAGTGATTAGGTACCAGTTTATATTGCATTGCTGGTGTTGAGTAGTGCTTTTCATAATCTCTTTTTTTTAAGAATTCTTAAAGTAACTAGGTACTTCCTAGATTAATAAAAGAGTCTTTGAGACGGCTCTGTGCATAATTTCATATATTTAAGTAAATGCGTGCTTTTTACTAAATAATTTTACCAGAATTTTTAGACATTCGAATTCTAACCTCAACTAGGTACAGCGAGAAATAGAGTGACAATGACGTTTAGTATAAAGAGTAGTCATTCAAATTAGACCACAAAAAGCCTGAATTTTGTGGTTTTAGTTGGACAATCCTACCAACAAACCCGACCAAGCTCTGTGTTACGACAACCGTCATCAGCCGTATCGACTACATCTTTTAAAGTGTCAATTACTGCTTTCGTATAACCCGCCTAATGCTAAACCACTGTCAAATCAATTAGCCGCTAAATTAATCACGCGCGGCTCCGTCACGCCGCGCTGACAGCGGCTGTCAGTGTGACAGCTCGCCTTTTGACAGCTGTCACTTTGTCATCTCAAGGCCTAGTTGTGGTTCAAGGGTGAAATTGTTGGCAATATAATTTATTGGACTTCCTTGTTGTGATTAAGATCCGTTTGTAAGATTTTTTGGTGAAATCAATGACTTTTATTGGTGCTTGTGTCCTCTCTATATCTTTTTCTAGGGCCGTCTTGCATTCCTTGCTTTTACAAAAGCTTTGAGCAGCGTTATTCGCATTTCATCAGATATTGTCATATTAAAACATGGTCCCGTAAGATGCAATAAAACCACCTTCCCACGATCATGAGTTAATTTTATGGTGTCATTACGGTTTGATTACACGATGCCGCCGCGCTATCAGATAAGAGATAGTGTACAATAATATTTGTATATTGATCGCTAGGAAACAATCATCCTTTGTATTGGCGGCAAGATAATGGGGCGAACAAGCGTGGGCCATAGTGTAAAGTAGCCTGGGGCTTGCCTAGCTTCGCTATTACAGACCCTTGTCTGGTTCCTTGCCACTTTAGATTCTAGGTTAGGGGTTAGAAGATGCAGCGGTAAGGAAATGAATGGCACCTCATTTAGGGTTTTGCACACAAAGGGCTCCAACGGTAATAAAATAATAATAAAAAAGAAATGTATATTGTACCTATAATATTGTATACAGTTGAAAGTTTCAGTGTGAACTAAACAACAATAAAAATAAAATATGTTAAAAATTAAAGGGGGTCTCCGTACAAGAGACGTGTTTTTTCCGCGTTTGAGAGTGTAGGTACTTGGCCGCATATTACCTGCATATTGTTCCAAGTTCCAACATAAAAAAAAAACTAAAGGCTACTTTTGGTTGCGTCAAATACACACTGTTAAAGATTAAAGGAGATCTGTTAAATATAAACAGCACCCACCAATTTCTATTCCCCTCAAAGCCCTCTTCACAGAATACAAGTTCGGAATACAAGTGTGGAGCAAGTTGGTCCGGGGCTCGGAGTCCGGGAAAAGACGGATGGTCCCGTTGCGGTGGAATCCCTAGAGAGTATCGTACGGAAATTCCCTCACATTTTTGGTTGAAGTAGTTCTACGACTATGAGAAGTGTTGGGTGGTTTGTATTGCAGTTTGAAAAGCAATCTTATGGTTGAAGGTGTAAATAGTGTGTCATGAAAAACTATTCCCGTCGCTTTCGCTTGGGCGCTAATCCTTTAGTACCTATGTAGGACTATATCGTTCGTTGGCATTTTGTTAAACTATGCGTGTCTATTTTATTTGGAAGAGAACATAAAATAATATACCTACCTAGGTACCTATTTACAGAACAAGAAAGCAAAATTGTACCGAAATACTGAGCGACTGGTCGCCAGCGCCGGCGGCGGCGGCTTCGTTTAAGGTTAAAATAATTAAAGATTTGTTTGTTTTTATTCTGGACGTTTGCAGAATTTGAACTTTGTTTATGTTTAGATTATTCAAAGACTATTATAATCACCTATGACGTGACGGTGATCTGCTAGTATCTAGAGAGGTGATCTATCACATAAAGACAGCCAGTCAGTTATGAAACAAGATAAATTCAACACTACGTAGAAGTAGACTTAAAACTATGAATCCCATAGCCACATGAATAGAATAGATTAGACTCTTTACACGAACACGTCGTCTTTTTCATGATGGGAACATGAGGTATGTTAGCAACATGTTTGTTAGTACCCAGTAGACCGATCCATCTATTTTAGTGGCATCTCGTCTACATGAAACGTTGTCAAAGGTAAAGCTAGCTGGGTATGTATCGCGCAAACAGACAACGGAAGTTCTCCACCCGATAGCGTGGTGTTAGCTGATAACGAGCCTATTCTAATTTGTTTTAACTAGCTGATAGGTTCGACGATCTCGGCCTTTAAAATGGTATCGTATGTGTTATAATACCTTAGTGGTTCTGTGATCTTTTGGCGCTTGAATGCTATCGACAAGGAGGAGTTGTAGGTAAACATTTAAGAAATTGATTTGTTAGTGTTGACAAAACAAGATGGCGGCGATAGTTCAAATTTTGGCAAACGCCAATAGAACCTTGTACCGCTATATTCATAATTATAAGTTCCGTTCATCGTGTCTCTAGGTTATAAAAAAAAAAAAAATTACAATAGCCTTTTTTACAAAACAAGGTTTTTCTTGAGATCCAGGTTTGAACCACCTAGCCAGAACTGTTATAGAAATGCAGTTCTTTATAAAAAAATGGCGTCTTATGTTGGCGCTAAGTTGTCATTTTGCCTAAATCGAAATACATTTTGTATTATTAAATTTTTGAGTCAGTAAACTGTCTCAAAGATTTAGGCTAGAACTAAAGTTAGATTTCGTTTTGTAATAAAACGGTTATGTCAAAATTATTATTGCTGTCCTGTAACGGTTAATATTTTACACCTTCGGTACTTTACGTGTACCATATTCATCTTCTTTTCGTGTCGATGGTACTTTGCTTTTATATGAGTTTGAGTCTAGTAGATGGCCACGTTGATTGCGGCATCATCATCATTATTAAGGTTTTCAGAGGTGAACTAAGAGTTTAGTCGACCAATTCTTTCAACTCGATGGTACACTTGAACGTATACCATGACGACCGTGAACTTAGAACTACCTGTAATTGGTTGTTTAATACCCCTATCTTCAATAGGTCTGTTCATTCTGACCCATCTCAATGGATCAACCGATATAATTAGATGTTTTGTTCTTTGTTAATTGGGGCTTCACTAAGATTACAAATGTCGTTGACTTTTTAATATGCAACATTATCAACTGGATATGGAAAAAGGCTGCACAAAGATAAATAAAAAACTTAAGAATTAAATAAGTAGGTAGCAATAATTTGTTAATTGCATTGACGTAGGTTCAATGATAGTAGATTTAATCATTGGTATATTTCTGTAGATACTCAAGCACACTGTTTACCTAAAACCATAACAGATAAAAAACATTCAAACAACAATGCTTCACTTTAGAATCACTACTAATATTTATCTTTATAGTGCACCTATTTATATCAACATTATAAATTAGAACGAACGTGTCAAGTGTTACTAACAGTAAAAATATCAATTTAATAACAAACTAAATATTGTTGACGTCACCGGCCGATACGGTGATAACATTTGATATTTCATAAGTCGAAAATTTTATATTATCGGTGTCAAAACAGAGTTTATCATATCAGTGTCGTTTGGTAAATTAAAATTGTACTTTTAAATATCCTCAAGTACCCTACTCACTTTCAGAAATAGAATTGGTTTTACATTACCTAAGATGGTTTCCAATCAGTCGTACCTACTCTTACTATGACTGCCAAAATAATTTGGCGAAATTTAGGATACAGCAATTTTAATGGCAATTCCTATCTTTTATCTAAAATAAAATAAATATTTAGTAATAAGGAAAATCATAAATGGCTCCTCCTCTCTCCTACTCACCTACCTACTTAAGGGGGCGCCGTCATTGTTTATTTGGTTGTTTCTTTTATTTTAGAATGAAAATGCAGAAAATAAGCACGTTATGTTGTGTTCCATAAGATTATACGTTAATATTATTATAAGAGGTAGTTTCACATTGTTTAGTTATATTATAATCATAAAAACAGAAAATAGTGGCCACTATTATCCGTTTTAGAGCACAACTTAACGTGCTTATTTTCTGCATTTTCATTCTAAAATAAAAGAAATAACCAAACAAACGACGAGGGCGCCACTGCGCGGTCGGCGTATGGTCGATGCCGTCTTAAAATTTAGCTGTGCCTGACAGGGTCCATAATTGTTTCTATTGATTAATACTTATCACCATTGTACATTATGGATTGCAATGAAGATTAATTGAATTGAATGTCTCATCAATTTTAGTTTTCTTTTCATCTTCATGTTCAAGTAGGTATTAAATTAACTACAAACTGTCACCTAAATTCATAACCTCCTAATATTTAGATGTATCTGTCTACTCTCGACTATATCTACTCTCAACAGGTTCCAAATTGATGATAGCCAGCACCTAATATAATTGACAGCCAAATATCAAAAGGCTTGCAATTACAATACCGTGTCGTAATAATTACTGTCGCATGTCCACATTTCTATCGCTTGTTCCCCATTTACCAACTTTTATTTACTACCATTACACGCGAAATTGAGTTTTCAGTCACAGTTATAAGGATAGTGTTGTCGTTTTCAGATGTAAAGATATTATTGTATAGATATGGGTCTGTGTTCACATAATATATCATGTTTATCTATGAACAAACTCAGTAGCTGGCAATTATTTTAGATTTCGTCGCCTCCATGGATTTTGGGCAAAGCGTTATCTCTGGTACTTAGGTGTTTTGTGTTAGAAAGGAAAATACACATACACAAACAATCATAGTACCGAAATGGAAAGTAAAACGTTTATTTAGATATTTTTTTTTTATATTTTAGATATTTTTTTGTTTATTTAGAGTTTATTCAAATCTGATTTCAATTATATGTGGCGGCTCTCCAAACTACAAATTAATAAAAAGACCACAGACATGAAAAGCTGAAAATTTTGGGTATGATGTTATTTGTAAACGTTTCAAAATTGAATAAGTTATCGATTTAATTATTTGACTAATATTATTGTGTTCTCCATGGCAATCATTTTATATTTGGCGGTCAACCGACGACGGTAGATAAACTTTTCTTTTGAGCGTCGTCGTGATGACAGTGCTATTTTTTATACTTAGAATATTTAAAGTGACCAAATGTCTGAATAATCAACAAAGGAATCCTATTACGAGTATTTTCATAATAACTATGATATGGCAGTTACAAATAAACAACTATATGTACCCAAGGGCGTCACGTGCGAAAACCAATATGCAGCTCTATCTGTCCAACGGTATTATAGGATTATGGAGAATTAAGCTACTGGACAACTCGTTTGATAAGATAGCTGACGGATTTGGTCGCTCTCTGACTTTCGTTCAATTTAATGTTTTGTAGGCGAACACGGCCGTTTTAAGTAGATATATACCTACGTCTTTAATAATCTTGAGACGGCATTGAGATTTTCTTTTCGAGGTCGTGACTACCTTGTTTTTGTTATTTTGAATTATTTCCTTTAAATATTTTTGGTGCCTATTCTTCTCCATACTACCTTTTGGAAGGGTGACTTTTATTCAATAAGTAATTATCATCGACAGTATGCTTGACCCGAGCCGTCGTCGCTTTTATACATTTTAGCTGTTATTTACTATAACTGCCTCACAATGTTTTTTAAACTATGTGTACCTATAAAATGAGTCAACATCCGGACCACAGATTAAAACTCCGTGATCCGGACAGACCTATCGAGGTTTTTGTGATGTTTCTCTTTAGAACATAGTTCGGAAAAGGCTAGGCAGATGATGATGAGGTGCGTGCCAAAATTATCCAATCGCATTCTGTTACTTTTAGATAATATATGTTACTTATCTTCTTTACGAGGAACTGGATTGAGTGGTAAGTATATTTTGATTGTGATATTATCGGTTTTTCACCTTATTTCTTTACCCCTTGGGTCCCTAAAAATCCAAAGAGTAAAGAAATACAGATCTATACCAAAATTGAACACCTTTTACAGTGTTACTAATGCTGTTCTTTCAGGCCGTATTATCAGTAAGTACTACGAGATGTAAATGCTGTAATACTGGAGTCAATAAACTTTATTCTATTCTGTTTGTATTAAATCTACGATTCATACAGCCACTTACCGGTAGGTAAAATTAGATTTATTATAGAAATATACACTTATAGGACTGATAGGATCACACATTTCTAAACCCAGACAAAGTTATTAGTCGTTCAAAGTAACTTCAATTAAAAAACCAAACAAAAAAAACCGAAACAGACTCAATAAAAATGGCAGTGTCGACGAAAAACAATATTTCTACAAAAAGTCTACACTGTCAACCACTCCCCATCAGTATCACCACACAACTATAGTCCATAATAAATTAGAAGAAGGTTGAATTTCCTTTGTACTAAGTTAGCTCTCCTGTCAATTATGTATGATGAAAAAAAGCTACCTTGTCTTTCTAATTACGTGGCGATGGGCTGTCGACAAGCTCGGAAGATAAACAAATAAGATGATACTTTCCGGTCCGGACTCCGGAGGTAAAAAATAGAGGAACAAGACTGTTCATCAGATTATTGTTACTTTGAAAAGTGTCAACGATTCCATCGCGAAGGCTTTTGAATGTTTGTTTTTAGGACAAGTTGGCGATGATGACATTTGTTTCACAAAATGGTTGTACAAAATATCGTTTTTAGCTACTCTTGGATCTCCTATTTCATTTGGGCTTTGAGTTCTTTTGGTTTATTTTCACTATCCTGATCATTTTCTGTATTTGTATCGCCTGTTCAACCTTTATTGGCTGGTAGTTTGATGGCCTGCATCAGCCCACCACTACCTCAGCCTATCCTTACCACTATTCTTTGGGATATCCATCGTCTGGAAGATGAGATTCATCGGTCACATCAAAATCAAAATAAAATTATTTTATTTCTCATAAACCTACTTAAGAGTTTTGAAACGTCAGAAGCTAGGTGCACGGTTTCAATTAGTCGTTTCCTATGGAGAAGAGCCGTCAAGAAACTCCACTGTTTATCTTTTCAAAATAATTGGCTTTTACAAAGTTTTCAAATTCCAGTGTCAATATTTATGGAAGGACATTTTAGTCCTGTCAACAAGTATGTACAATTCCATAATACGTTTGCTGAACTAGACGCTGGGTACCTGGATATCTAGTGTTAGTTCATAGTTTGCTAGGATTTCTTTGGGCTAGGTGGAGCGACGATCTTCACAGGGTTTTTGGAGAAGCCGAGGATCGCCTTTAAAGGCGTGCGATTGGAGAGACCTAGAACCAGAATTGGACTGATATGCGCTGATGATAATGATGATCGCGAAGCAGACTTCTGCTCCAACATAACTGGGTAGTGTGCATGTGACATAATAAACGAAATACACACATCAAAAGTGTCTAGGGATCAAGCATTTTTATGCGGATTTCTTGAGATTGAGATGTGGCTTTGTAATAAATTTATGATTTTATAAATTTATATGGATCCTTTTTGGTGCATTTCATAATTTGAATCAGGAACTGTGAATCAAATTCGAGTAAAAGATGAAAATCAGCTGTCAATATTTTCCCTATAAAAACATACAACGCATTGAAGACATTATTAGTGCTACTGTTTCCCTACTACTGATTAAAACCAACGTTATTATGGAGCGGCGACGTCATTTAAGCAGGGAAGAAATGCTCAGAGCCGTGGGAATGATAGAAGCTGGTTCCCGGCAACGTACTGTGGCTTTAGCTCTGAATACAAGTCAGAGTGTTATCAGTCGACTTTGGACACGTTACCGAAGCACTGGTACCGTGGCTGAGCGCCATGGAGGACGGTATCGCTGCACCACACGGAGACAAGACCGATACATTCAAATCTTAACTCGAAGAGCTCCAACAATAACCGCCATGATGTTAGCCGTGAGGCTTCATCACTCTTCAGGGAACTTAATTAGCGACCAAACAGTCAGAAACCGCTTGCATGAAGTGAACCTTCATTCCCGAAGACCGCTACGGGTACCACCTATAGCAATGCACAATCGTAGGATTCGATATCAATGGGCTCTTGAACACAGAAATTGGGCAGAAGAACAATGGCGTTTCGTGTGCTTTTCTGATGAGTCTCGTTTTGGTATGAGACCGGATACAAGACGTATACGACACTGGAGAACCCCTGGACGCCAACAGCGATTAAAATCCTGCCAGGAAGTCCATCCTTATAGTGGTGGAACCATCATGGTATGGGCGGGTATTTGGCGGAAGAACTGAGTTACAACAACATTAAAACACTTTAAACACTTTATTTGATGAATCCTTAAAGAAAATTTTAATTAATATCAATCAGGAGAAAAGTTATTGCAAAAATATATGTTGATCCCTAGACACTTTTGATGTGTGTAGTTATTGAATGACTCTCAAACACCTTTATACTTAGCTCCAGATACGAGAACAGATTGCAACTGATTTCACTTGAGATATGAGATGGTATCAGTACTCTAATAGTAAAACTAGATCGAGCTTATATTTGTAAGCGTTGCTTTTGTCTCCAACGTCAAATGTTTATCTTACATCTCTAATGAGTTATAGTTACGCCTGTGTGATGGATGGTGTTGGGCATTATTGTTATTAAAATGAGCCTAAAGTACAGTATAATGAGAAGTACTTAATAATCATTTTTGGTACACCGAAGACTACTGTACCTAATATTTGTTAGATTCATCTTATTCTTCATCATCGCTGTCCTCCGCTTCTGTTTGCTTGTGCCAATGTCGACGCTTCTGTGCCTTTCTTAGATTATGTTCTTTAATTTGTTATTTATAATATTACCTACTCTTCTGATCCTTTGAAAGACACAGACATGACCAAGCAACCAAGCACTGCGTCATCCTACAATATTTTAACAATATGATTTCATAGTGCCACAGCCTGTAACTCTATACTAATGTGGTTATGGTTAACAAGTTTTTGTGAACACATTACAAGTAACAAGTATTGTGGTGAACCACGACACGCGTCTGTATCAAATTAACTTTTTGTGTTCAGAAATTAATATGCATCTTATAATTCAAGTGTCGTCAAGTTCAGCTGGGTTAGTTCAGGTGCTTTAAAATAGCCTATTCAAGTGACCTCGAGTGACGATATCTTTGCCAGTTTTCATGACTACTAGACAACACTTAAATTAATGCCTAATAAAAGCATGCTGTTGGATTTTCAACTTTCGGTCCTAAGCTGAGCGTTGAAAATCTAGCACGCTTTTAATTAATATTTCGATTACGGCATAAGCTCTACGTATTGTTAGGTAGAGCAGAAAAAATGAAATGAAATGACGGTCGTCCGGCCTCTATATGCTGTGTGGCAGTGGGTGAAGTTGGGCTATGGATGATGATGATGGTGAGCAGATACGATAGAACCAAGTGTTTCGGTAAAACCATAAGTTTATAATGGCCAGTTGAGGACTGCGGTGAGAGTTGTTTAGTTTATCAGAATAATACAGTGAGTGAGTTCAGATGTGAAAGTTTTATTTTCACGACTGATTTAGTAAGAATGAAAGAAAATAAAAAGGGATTAGGACTCCCGCAGGAAGAAAATGATTAGAAGAAATTATTATTAGAAGAAAGCAAGACTAGTCTTGGAATCATCCTTCACTTCCCTTAATTGGTTTGATTTGATATACCTATATGTTTTGAGCGCGTGTTGCGCACCCAAAGGGCGCCAACGGAACCCTTTTGCTAAGCCTCCGCTGGCCATCTATCTGTCAGCGAGCTGTATCTCATGAACAGTAATAGGTAGATAGTTGAAATTTTCACAGAGTGTGTACTACTATGACTGCACTATGCATTCGGCCGGTTTTTTCCGGCGTCTTTTGCCTTGTGGTACGGAACCCTTCGTGTGGGAATCTAGGACGTCTTAGCAAAATAAAATATCTTCAATCTTTTAAGTATCTTACATCACTACTAACCTACCTTTCTATATCTTGAATTTTTGACAAAGCAAAACCACAGGTAACTCCTCCGGGACCTTAACTAACACACGGAGTACGAAGAAATGTATACCTCAATTCCCACAGGAAAAGCGAATTCCTCTATGAATTAGTCAAACTCCTGTACAAATTACAGACAGAGACAGGTGAAATACCACACTCCATTTGCGGTTACAAAACTCAGAGTTGTTACATTTTAAACCTCATTGCATGAAATTTAAGAGCTGTAGATTTTTTTCACAAATATATGAGTATTGTGGGTAATAAATGATGGTTTTGTATGGAACACGCGCCTCTCCGTAGGTGGCCATATCTTTTAAATGTTTGTTACGATAACTGTAAATGGTTTTCGTTCTATAAAACCTTCATCCACCTTTTGCAGCTTTGTTTAATTGTTTTTGCGTTCGGTCTTATCGTTTCTGATACCTTTCAATGATAAAGAAAGATTAGGTAGTGCATACGTGAGGTGGACTAAGCATAATGCCTTATCTTTTATTACCTATGATTATCATCAGAATGTAACGTTAACTTAGTATCCACTGCGGAATATGGACACTATCCTTGATTTTAATAATTTGTTTTCTTGAACCATTTTCTATTCTTAGTAAACTAAACCAATACTCTACAAATATCTCAACTATGTCATTGTTTCAAGACAGTGCAAATACAATGGTAGATCGCCCCAATTCCGAGCCCCACAAACACAGTTCCCCATGTAGGGCGTCTGCCTACACATGCGTACTTGTGCAAGCTTGTGGGTACTTGTGCAAGCGTGTGGCTGTGTGCGTGTGCTGCTGACTGCAATTTCCTTGCACGTCGACTAGAGCGCGTTATCTGGCCATCGCAACACCTTGCTATCAGGCTTACTTGCGAAACTTAAGTAGATATTCCAAGTGTGTGTTTGGACTACTGTTAACCTTACTTTAAAGGGTAATAGTATCCTACTTTAAGCTATATAGGTAAACTAAGAACATTGAGAGTGTTTTTTCCAACAGAAAATCGGTAGCAGCCCCGGAGTCTGGGTTTGTACCGATTAATGACGATAAATTCGCCCTTATTTATTATGAGAATTCAACATAACTGGCGATATGTAGATGAAGCTTTGCCTAATGAAAAATAATGATTATGAGTGGGTTTTCACGAAAAGTTAAAGCTGAATTCGTAACTCTGGTACAAAGGAGTATTTTAAAAGTATCCGATAAATCCTAACAAAGTTAGAGCAGTGACGGGCGTACTATGAGCGTTGCCAATCTTTGAGTAGCTATATAGTGACTAAACTATTGGATATATTTGGTTATTTGTTCGTTTGGCTTCATAAGCAAGGTTCATCATAACCGATATAGGTAGGTACCTACCTAATGACAAACGCAGGTCCTCGCAAAGTGAGTGAAACCTACAGTTTGATGTCAATATTGTATCGTGTACGTCTGAGTTTCTACCTGCAGTGCCGTGACACCGACCCGGCTCCGAAAAAAACGAGATGCCGTTCCGAATCATTGAACGATTGACGGCAGGTCCAGAGATGCTCAACGTTTGGTAGTGGAAGACAACTGGGTATTATAAATCATATGTACATAAACTCACACCTTCTGCCCACGGGGGTAGGCCACGGGGGTAGGCCGTAACTACAGAACGGTATAATACAATTTTATAAGTAATTTAAGGCACGGTAGTTTTATTCAGACCGAAATTCGACTTCTTAAGACTTAAAAATATGAGGGCGCGTCACATTCCTGATTTTAAAATCCAAAACTGTTGTAGTAGCTTTTCTCCGATCAAAAGAAACGAGTAAGTATCAGGAACTTTCAGATTGATTAAGTACCGTCGTCTGAATTCTTAATTATTTCTTAAGAAGTCGGTATAATGAGCTATTCCACAAAAAAAAAATCGTAATACCTACCTAAGTATCCATAGTCATATTAATAATCCATACCCTGTCCTTGCTGCGCCGTAGATGGATTAAAAGGACACTTAGTTTGCTCGTGCTTATCAATAACCTATGTTCCCATTAGTCTTCTTAGCTATTTTTAAATTTTTCATATTAATACTTTGAGCATCCTGGCACATCCGCTGACGCGCGACAGGCTGTGTTGTTGTGACAGCTCGCCGGGACGCCTCCACCAAAAGTCAGTATTCTGTGGCTCCACCATGCATGTAACAACACTGTTGTTAGTTGTTATGCTATATACAAAATACACCCTTTGTCCATTCTGCGGTGCACTGGACATTGGACGTGAGAACTTCAGAGAATAGTAGGTACGCACTTTGGGGAATTGAGACATTTAAAGCGGGATGAAGGTTTTCTTTGCAACGACGCTTGACCATTTCAAGTTTTTAAAGGGTTGCTGTCACACTCCTTCCGATTGTAGGCCGAGATCATCATTGTCCTATTTTTTTTAATTTAAATTTTATAATTTGATCAGCGCCTGCAAAAAACAGTATCGCAAATGTGGAGAGTTATTTATTTGAGTTTTGTTTAATGCATGACTGATCTTTGTCGCAAAATGCTACACTTACTAATAGTCAGCTATCTAAGTGCATGTCATTTTCAATCGTTAAGCTTAACATCAGAGGACCTTTGAACACCTGCAAAATCAAATACCTACATATTTTTCATCGATTTTTATGCTACGCTTAATAGCAAAATAATAATATGATCAAATCAAATCATTTTTATTTCCAGAATACACCCTAGAATTTAGGTACACCAAATTAGAAATTAATCATTAATTATTATAAAAGATATGCTACAATATTTCCATTTAAAAGCGTAGGTATCCATGTAGTTTCTTTCCCGTTCTTCTCCTTAGGAAACTACTACGCCTTGAAATAGGAAACTTGCTTCATCTTTCTGACTGACTGACTCTTGGACAATTCAATATTTAAACTATTTGTTAGGTGGTAACTTAATATTTAATGAGATCAATAAGGACCCTGTCAAAAGTGCCGGTAATTGGTTTAATTGAAATAAAAGGTTTGATATTGATTTTGAGTTTGTAAGTAGCTCTTTCAAATTCTCAATTTTTTTTTTTTTAGGTTTAAAAGTTGTCCCCAAATAGGTGTAAAACCAGCCATTTCTTGCGTAACCGGGATACGCTTAATCAAAAATCATTGCAGCTATCGCAGCAGCGCATATAACTCGGTCGCTGTAAGCCGTTTATCAGCGATATCGACTGTCACTGCTATCATAATGCATTAGCAATTAATCAATTTTACGCTACTTTTGTTTTAGAATTCCTCGGAAATTGTTTAATTACAATGTTACGGGGAGAGATTCTAGAGTAGGCACCTGAAAACTTGACATTTGTAGGTGATTTTAGAGGTATGAGGACAGGGTGGAGTGCCCCATCCTCCTTACAAAAGGAAGGTTCTCCTTACAAGAGTTATGTCTCGTGGGCTACTGGTCAACGGTTGTTGGCGGGTAAGTAGATATCTGTGTACAGGGTGGTAGGGATATCGACGTGCAACCTGTATAATAATAAAAACCCTATAATAATTATGTTGATCACATGAATAGTTTCTGCTTGCGCGATGTAGGATTTGCGTGACGTCAGGTGCAATGCGTAGTTCGTATGTGGGGTTATATGTAGAAATGTAGATGCATGACCAAACTGCAGAATAGTTAAAATAAGGGTTGGTTACATGCTTATATGATATCAATCAATGTTATGTTATCCTTAAAGCTGTTAAGCGACTTCGAGAGATACCTTTTCAGAGGATTCAAAGCTTTCATTACCAAGTGGGAAGCGAATGATGTGCCTATGTGATATTTATAGGTGCCTACAGAGATTTTTTAAACTAAAAAGCTTCGAGATCTCTGTACTCTGTGCTGTAAACTGAGAAACTTGATTGAAGTTGAAGTTCATCGAGGAATGGTTTATATACTACTTGGAATTTAAAGAGATTTCGAAGACCAGTGTGAGAAGTGCAAATCTACTTTTGTCATTATATTTTTTTCACAAAAACAAGCCTGGCATGCAAATTGTGCTACAAAAATCGTGTGTACGGAACCGTCATTCCTAAAACCATTATATTTTCAATTAAAGCTATCAGACTTGCGTATCATGGTAGCATTGATGATATTTCTTTTGATTTTAACAAAAGATACGTTTATGTTTTTGATTACCTACATATTATATCTTACCGCCAGCGTCTAGATACGTAATTCCTTTTTGTTATCAAATTGTTATCGTGCACGTATTGCCCGTGGTTTGGATGGGCATGATTTTTTCCTCATAAGGGTAAAAATACAGGGAATATATGAAGAGGGTAGCTACTGAAAGAGTAACTCATTAGTCAAAGTACATACATCAAGGTGAACTGTTAAACTCGCGAGGTAGACATGTGACACCAGCCGGGCGAGGCTGTGGTCATCAAGCAGCGCATGGGAGTGCATTCTGTACCTCTGTTCCTGCCACGACATGCCAACATGTCTCGCGAGTTTAAAGTTCATCTTGATGTATGTACTTTGACTAATGAGTTACTCTTTCACTACATTACTATTCGACTATAGCAGCTCGCAGTAGACTTAAGAATTCAGCATTCAAAGAAAAAATATACGTAAAATAGGTACATCACACATTCCACGAAGGGGTAGGGGGGGAATAGAACCTAGAAGAATCCTGTAGAGCAACCTCTATAAGCCCATGCTCAGCTACCGCGCTTGCGACTAAAACAACAAGGCGGAATTTCTCAATAAATAAATAAAAATAGTTGTTTGAAGCATTGTGTTGCCTTTTAATATTTCGACCTGACACATTTAATAATCTGCTCAACTCAAAACCGAAACTCAGATAAGAAATCGACAAAAAATAAAATTCAAAAAAATATTTGACCAAACTTGTCAAGTGTGTCACCCGGTTCAAAAGATGTGTATCTGTGACAGACATATGTTATGGGGCTCACAAAAAGAGTATCAATGGCGAATAATCCTTGGAGCTTAAACTAACAATATTAGCCACAACAATAGCTTAATCTTTGAATCGGTAGCCGTAATGCGTTTAAACGTCCTTTTAAACGTTTTTTTAGAAAAGTGTGTCAGGTAGCTTTGATGCGCGGTGACCCGAGCGGGTGTTTTTACTAGCTAGTGTGTTCACATTATCGCTATAGGTACGTAGTATGTAAGTCGTTTAGTAGTCGGAAAAGGGCCTAAATAAGTACTTAACTATCAATCACTACGTTTATGTTTACGGTCGATTTGTGGAGCCACCTACACCTTATCATGTTCTACACAAAAAAATTAGGATACCTTTGATCTATCACACCATCTTGAACTTGAATCCGTACAGATAATAGCAACCCTAGACTAAGCCCGAACGAGAACTATAATGCTCTGAAATTTTGAAAAGGCGTTGTTGGTTTTTACGCTTTCTTATAAGACTGCTCGCTGCTTTTTATAAGGCGTTTTACGTTACAACCTTTAATGTACTTACAGAAATTCCTTTAGGAAAATAATGTTTTATTTAAAAAAAAACAATGGTAGGTAGATAAAGTTCGGTACTAAAACGTAGCTTTAATCTCGACTTCGCTGTACTTTCTGAATGTTGATAAGTACTTACTTTATTTTGAGATGTGCACTCCTCTTTTCCCAACCACTACATTTCCTGTAAGCCAGAATCTAAAATGGCAACGAGGAACAGAAGACCAGATAAATTATGCAACTGTCTTGGAACCGGCAAGTCAATCGGGAAAGAACAATAGAGAAGTATCATATATCTATTAAAACCATGTTAAATTCTAGCATATAGGTACCTAAATGAAACAGAAATTTATTATTTCATAGTTTCAAGTTGGGAGTATGTCGGCAAACTGAAAAGGATAGACAAGTAATCTTTTAAAGTCAGTTTATTTAAATTAAATCGATTTCGTAAAAAAATGAGGTAAACACAATAGAATAAAATATATTTACACGGAGACCGGGATAGACTGCGTTATACAAACGTGATAAAAGTCTGCAGAATGTTAATGTTTGAGACAAAGAATGCAGAGGCTAGTCGTAAATCGTTGTCATTGGAGAGCTACATCTGTTGTACTGTTGTTTGGTTAGAGGCTGATTTACATTGATCCGGTATTTCAATCCAGTGACATTATTGGATCGATTATAGACCATTATAACACTTTTCAATCCAAGCATCCAGTAAAAAGATAAATGAATGAGCTTTAGCGAAGGCAGCCGCTTATTACAATTCAGAGCTACTGAATTCAAATGCTGGATTGAAAAACTGTATCAATGTCATTGTAAACTTTGTTACGTTTCTTAAACTTTACACAAACAACGTTTTCTTTTCGTTCATGGCACGTTAAACGTCAACATGTGGTCAACATCGAGTACCTACGCGGGTACAAACCCAGTTTCCAGGTTGCGACGGAGAATGAGAATTTTCCAATGGAAAACATTATAAAACTTTGCCCGACCCGGGGATCGAACCATCAAACTCAGGATCGTAGCGTCCCGCAGTTATTTCGTCACATTCAAAAATCGCTTCTGAAATAAGTATCTATCTTCATTTTTTTCTTTCTATGATCAAGATGGACATGAAAATACGACAATAAATTAAACTTTGTATAAATAATAACTATCCCAGTCTACATACGATCAAATATATCAAATAGTATAGTCACTCACTGTAGGCGGTTGATCGGCAAAACCCAAAGTCGGTCCATCATCACTAGTATACTTTAGTATTGCCAATGTTTTCATTAATTGTCGTATTTTGGTGTTGTCGTCTGGTCGTCTCCACGTTGTATAACTTTGCATACCGAATACTTAAGTGAGTTATAGATACAATAGAGATGTTATGAAATCAACATCGTAACGGTCTTCACTACAAATGTTTTGAATGGTATTATTATTATTTTTTTTTTATATTTAAACATAGCTTTATGCCTGACTCAAATAAATGGTATGAGTACAAGCAGACAATGATTTTATCACGTCAATACCAACCATAACATAGATTTTTTTTGTCCATTCCCAGGGATCGACCGGAATAAATCGAATTCACGACTAATTTACATTTAAACATTATTAAATAAGTATGTATCTGATTCACTTGAATGATTTAGCTGGATTTAGTTGCTGAAGAAAACCAGTAGTTTCATTACGCTACGGGGAGCTCAAGAAACTCCCATAAGACATTTGCATGAACAGATATTGAAACTGTAAGGCTTTTTTTCGTTTTGGGATGTCATAAACAACACAGTCTATCCTTGGTATTTGTTTAGCGACGGAACTTTAATTGTATCGACGAGTCATGTTACTTGAATTAATATAATAAATAAATTAAACGGCAAGGTACATCACACTAATATTATAAAGGCGAAAGTTTGTGATTGTGTGTGTGTGTGTATTTTATATGTTTGTTACTTCTTCACGCTCAAACGGCTAGACCAATTTTGATAAAACTTTATATAGAGGTAGCCGACATCCTGGATTAACATATAAGCTACTTTTTATCCCGATATTCCCACGGGATCGACATTTAAGCGAGTGAAAACGCGGGGCGCAGCTAGTAAATTATAAAAGACTAGCTTCTGCCCGCGATTTCGTCCACGTGAAATTTCTTGTTCCTCTGATCCACCAGTCGCATGGCATAGCCTGCCCATGTCCTGCTTCTGAGTGTTTTAACGTGGTGTTAGATAGCCTATAGCCTTCCTCAAGAAATGGCTTTCAAATGCAAAAATATTTTTTAAATCCGACTGGTACCTAGTTCCAGAGTGTGAGTGAGAAAAAAAAAGAGAAAGTCTTCAGCTTTATTATTAGTATAGATAGATTTGTGCTCTGTCGCAAACTAGTCATCAAACTAAAAGAAGTTTGGTTACAGTGTATACAGTTGTACCACAAGATGAGCAAAGGTGCTGGTTTATGCCACAGCCTAACAATATTCAGTTGGTCTTGAACCAAAAAGTCCGATTCAAGAAAGTAGAAGCACATAAAGCCTGATTTCCACGTTGCGGTTTAAGTGCCTGTGGCATACCTGAAGTCGAAGCAATCATAAATGTTGCACCATCTAATCTAAACAATGTGTCTACGATGCAAGTCATTTTCCATGATATATGCCATAGGCAAGAAATTTGCATCGTGTTTTGGGGCCAAACCAACCGTTTTTCCCAAATGGAGAGTATCCATGAATAAAACAGCAATTAACTGGTGGTTACTCCCGAAGTAGTCACGTTGCCACCATGGCTCTCGATATGTTAAAGCATTAAAGTACCATCGCCACTATTCTAAAGTAGTTCTAAATTAGTTATTCTAAACTTTCTGCACACTAGCCCGGAACCCTTGCAGGTCGCTAGCAGTGTAGTGCACTGTCCGCGTCTTCCCATCCGAATCTAGGAAGCTGTAGAAGCCGTGCACGTCGCCGCCGTCTCGACTCTCCTGCGCAGTTTTCGAGTCGCCTGTGGTTTTGTCCTGGAATTAGAGAAAAATTAAATTAAATTATATATATTATAATATATTATTATGAATGCTTGTAATTGATTTTGGCTGAAAATGGCTTTTCTGATAAATTCAGGTCTCCTTACTAAAGTGATTTCAGTTAAAGAGAGAAATATGTTATTCTAGTTGCCGCCAGTTTCAGAACGAATATTAATTCGCATACTTTATGTTGCTCGTATGAACTACATAATCATGATCACATTTAAATTCCATAAGAACTTTGTATTGAAGATTTAGTATCCTGCAATGGGCTGATTTAGTATCCTGCTGATTTCGCTCTCCCAAGTCTTATGACTTAAATTATTATAGTAGGTACCTACAGCGTACCCAATTTTCATGTCAAGATTACCTCTCTAGTATATACCACATGTTTTACAACTGACATTAAACTCCAACTTCAACTCATAGGTTCATAAGATAACCTTCCCCTTTGTTCTAACAACACATCCGTTGTATGAGTTCAACAAGATATTATTAAGTTCAAAATCGTGCAAGTATAAAGTGTTTATTTGGGTAATAAGAGTCGATAAATAGGCACTTAAAGCTAGCCAATTGTATCTTTCAATCTGTATGTAATAATAGCTTGTTAAAGTAACAGGCAACAGCAGGTAGAACGTTATTTCAAATAATTGTAATGCTTAAGTCCATCAAGGCTATAATCATAGATCCGGAATACAAATTTGATTTTCAGAATAAAATTGACATTTAAGTGGAAATAACACTTAAACTGAGGAGTCCGTGACTGCACAGTAAGGCAGTGGTCAGGGCAGGCCTGCACTATACCACGCCTATATTAATGTGTATTAAAAGCGTTTATGCCGTACGGCAAAAACGCTTTTAATACACATTGCAACATGCCGTACGGCATTTCATACAAACTTTCAAGCCCTTGTTTTTCGAAATGAATGAACGGATTTTAATGAATACTACAGGATACTATGGTCTAAAAAGTTTCAAATTAGACCGATTTTAAAGTTTCCATAGAAACAGAGATTTCCAGTTATCTTTTGGGCTTCCGACTTGTAACGACTGTCAAAGATCCACGAATGACAGCCGGGACCAACGGCTTAACGTACTTTCCGAGGTACGGAGGGGTCTTGGTATGTGAATATGGTCACCCATCCACGGAACAACCGGGGCAAGTGTAGCTTAACCTGATCGATCGACCCGTGCGGCTGTTATTACTTAGCTACAAGCCCCAATGTGTATTAAACCTATAAATTGTGTGTATTAGAAGCAAGACCGGTAGATTAGTAGATAGTATTATAATGTGTATTTGATAAGGTTCTTGACAATTCAAAAGTGAATGTAAATTTAGTATTGTAAATGGTTTAATTGAAATAAATGCTTTGAGTTTGAGTTTGAGTTTGAGTTCTGTTTCTGTTGACCAATATGAATGTGTACCTCCTTAACTGCAAAAACAACTCTTACTGCTACTAAATTGAGGCGCTGTGGACGTCATATTGTTACTATGGACGTGCAGTTGTCTGTAAACTGAACCTAGTCCAGTACTTTTGTTCTATTTGAAATGAAATTAGTCTTATTTTAGACTAATAACATTTGTAAAAGGAAGGGTCAGGAAATCTCAAACTAATTAAAAATTCGTATAACCTTGCAAATAATAATTAAGCAATAAGTACTTAGGATACATTTTATAGTTTACATTTCAGACATACCTAAGTTCATAATCAGCAGTATTACAAACTTATGTGTCTGAAATAAGCGTCATTGATTCGTGAACGTGATATAGTAATTTGCCGCTTCTATATATGTATATGTCGCAGCCAACTGGTTAAATTAGCCGTTCAGTTAACCGCCTAGCCTTTTAACTAAACGGCGGCCATTCAACTAACGGCCTGAATGAAATTCAATTACAGTTTAGGTTGGAAATCTGTAACTAATCACACGCGAGCCGAATTGCTCGCAGTAACTAAGCCAGGGCACCTCGACTAAATGGGTTAGGTTAGGTTAGAACTGTGATCAACCGCGTGCGAGCCGAGAGAGCGAAGCGAGGCGAGCACTACTTCTTTAGGCTAGGCAGTTAACTGAACGGCTAATTTAACCAGTTGGCTGCGACATATATTACAATTTAGACAAAGGCTTTTTTCTACGTGGCAACTACAAGGTTATGTTTTGAATAGACAGTTTCGTTATATACAATATAATTTATTTAAGCCTGGTGTCTTTCGAAATGGTGGATAAGTCGTTCTTCATTTTTTTTGTCACGACTCTCACGACTTTCTGGGGTTAAAGATCTAATCTCTTTTAAACATTTTGACGTATAACTGGAAGATTCATACTTCGTAGAGCTAACGCTACGCCGCGTAGCGTATGGCATAGCGTATACGTGACGCGGTGCAGCATTAGGTCTACGAAGCGTAGTAGATGCAATTTTTTGAAGATGTGTATATTTTGTTTCCAAACACTGAGGCTAACCACGTATTTAGTACGACTATGTAGTTACTTAATTTTCAAAGACGTTCTAAAACTTTTAATAGTTGTGTATTCTTTCTGATTTCTTGATTTAGATTAAAGATTTCTTGATTTTCTATTCATACAACGGTAAATTAATTCCAACACATAGATAAATATGCATAATTTCCTTCGATAAATTTGCGAAATTATGCGGTTAAAATTACTTTATTTACTTACATAATTACAAATATTACAATATGACCACCAATGGCATGTGAGCACAATTATATTACAAACCATTACAAAATGTTTTAATTAAAGTTTGCCTTAAAAAATCGCAATCAAATTTCATTTTTGAAGGTTTTGTAAATACATATAACGAACAAACCAAATTAAACTTAATCCAGTTAATATAAGCTTCATTTCAGAACAGCTTCATGCTTCTGCTAATTCTGTACTTAGCACAAATCAAAATAAACTTTGTCCTCTCACTTTAAGATCTATTTTAGAATAGAAATACATGCGGAGGTGTGACGGACAAGTACAAGGTTACAAGTTAAAAGTATGTAAGTTTTATGCGTACACGCATTCACGTGTGTAGGTATACCCGACTGACCAAGGTCAAGAGCACAAGAACCGTTCGATACGGGGTACTTAGGTAATTGTTCAGAGTTCCTTATTGCCGATATGTGATTGGGTATTTTTTGTGAACTTGGAATAGTTGTTTTATCCTTGATCAGTTCAGTCAGTATTAAACTTTGTAGAACACAACGCTGCTGGTAGAAAAATGTTACATTTTTTTTTTCTATTTTAATGTCTACCAACAGGTTAGTTTTTACGTCCGAGGAATTATATAACTTCTTACACAGTATAATGTGCTTCTTAGGTACCCTCTTTATTTTACTGCGTTTATTTATAATTACCCCCTCTAGTAACTATTGCAAATTTGGCAGTAAGTAACTACTATTGTATTTGGTTTTCCACTTATTATTTTTAATTGTGTAACTTTACATGTTGTTATAAAGAATCGAGATTGGCTAACAATTTTGGTTATTATTTCGTAAACTACATATTTCATTAAAAGTAACTGTAAGTAAGTATGCACTGTCTTGTGTAAATAATACATTTTCAAGTAGGTAGGTACCTACGAGTACTTACATTCTAGTACTTTTTTTCTCTCATACATTTTCATATTATTATTGTACCTATGTCGCTCACCTAGTAATATATCGGCACATCTACAAAAAATGTGTAATTGTGTTTTTACCGTATAAGTGTTCAAAAGTGCATAATTTAAAAAAAGTGGTAAAACGGCACAACGCTATACTAGTAATCAAACCCATAAAATAGTAAAAAAACGTAATATAAACCCATAAATCAATTTTTAACATTTTATATAAAATCTTTGATCCTCGTTTCTGTAAAAAGTGAAAAACGTAGATGTGCCAATATATTACTAGGTGAGCGATGTAGTTTAATAGCTTTCTTATAACGGGGGATGGTAGAACCAATTATGTACTTAGTAAAGAGTAATAACTAATTAAAATGCAAAATTAACTTTATCGGATTTTTTCCTCGTAATTTGCACAAAATATTTCGCAATTATTATTTACGAAAAAACTGCTTTGCCATTTTTTTTTCTCATAAATGATAAATGATTTATTTCTGTAAGTAGGTTTGTACAAACACGTCAATCATAAACGTCATCATGCAAAAACACGATATCCTTGCACCGTCATCGCTACGCGTAACCTTACGAAAGTCGAGTATACCTCGTTGCGTAACAGACCACACCTTCGCGTTACTTCCTACTAAGGCAATTAATTCCGACAGCATTCCTATTGCACGAGACACATTGACGGTAATGTTTTGAGAAAGATGTTAGCAACTTGTGTTGAAGAGGCAAGGGATTTTTATTTTTTATGGATGTTAAATCATCTAATGACCCCTCCCGCTCTGGGTGGAGCGGAAGAGAGTGTTAGACTCTTACTGACTAAAACCCATCCGTGTTCCTTCCTTAGCCCTTTATGTTCCGGGGTAGCGGTAACCCTTTCGGACAATCTTGCTGCCGCGGCAGGCTTCGGCCCTGACGGACCCCTCCTTCGATGCTGACATCTCTTTGAGGCGCGCGTGGAACACATACGCTTGTCCAGCACGGGCCTGGTCCTGATCGGACGGCGAGCTACCCATTACTCGCCGTCCGCAGGCCCGTGCCTACGGTGGCCGGGAGTCGTCACGCGGCTCCCGACGCCCGGGACGTCTCGGGCGGCGGCTGGGGTGCAAGGGATAACGTAAACTTTTTAAATTTCATGTTTAAGAATCTAGGTTTCCGATTAATGAAGTCAACTCACTCTAGTTACTTAGATGTATTGTTGTTTCGTCACTCTTATACCTACACATGTGAAGTTTCTCAATATCATTGCCGAACTGGGAATCGAACTTGTCAAATTGTCGACTTGTCGAACATGTCGTTTTGGGAATCAAATCTTGCATATATGCACTGTTCCTTACTTATTAAGTTGCCAATTGGATACTAATCATATATAAATATGCTACATAACTTATTAAAATAATATTTACTTAATTAGTTTTTTCCTTACATTTTGATAGCTACCTCAAGATTGCACTAAAAGATAAGGAGAAGATTAGGTTGGTCGTAGACCAATCTACGGGTTCGATCCCAGACAGGCCCACTTCCTATCACAGAGAGTAGGTCTGTGTCCCAACAGTGGGAATGTTATAGGCTGATTATGCATTCCTAAGGGGATTACAGGCATGATCATGATGTTATGTTATTTTTATGTAAAATAATAAAAAAATATTGTTGGCGTGGCACATCTAAATTTTCACTTTTATCTTGCTGCTCTCACATGAAAAAAAGCCTGAACCAGGAAGAGAAGAATGATCCCTTACCTTCCATTGAAAAACTTTATTCTCAAAACACACAACAACAACAAGAACAAGTTGGAAGGTACCTAGTACCCAGTACGTAGATAAAGTCCACTCAAGTCCAGTCCATTAAACCTCGTAATTGCTTTGCCACTTTTGACAACAATGACCAGTAAATTGAAATTTCACTAAGGTTGCAAATATTTAACGTCAAAATTTCACAAAGACAAATAGAGTCTTACTATATCATATTAATTAAAACTCATTATCCCATGTAACTACAAACTTTTTTTTTGTTTTTCCTACTTAGTAATTAATTTTATAGTACAGTGCTTGTAGCACAATCATTATGTTTAGGGGGCATGCGGTGCTAACCTATAAGAAATACTAGAATTTCAGAAAAAAGATTTAATATTTGTTGGTTGGCCATTAAAGAAAAACAAAACGACTCGCAACTGGCAGTCAAGCTGAGGCTGGTAAATCAATTACGAGCTCAACTATACTATAGAAGTAAGTTAACTTGGATAATATTCACAGCCGCCATCAGAGAAAGTGTTGCATCTAGAATGCGTCGCTTGTCGCGTGAAAGTGAACAGCAATGTCACTGTTGCGTACAAAAACAAGCATTTAAACTAGAAGTAACACTATCTACCCGGTAAGAGCACACTGTATGGTCAACTTGCTAAAGTGTTATGTAGACACCGAAAAAGGATTTGGTTCGGACATAGTGTTTGTAGAGAAAAATTCGATTCAAAAGAATAGTACGCTCATTTTTGAACAGTAGCTACCTAAAAATTACCAGAAAATTTAAAATCATTTGCACAATATTCAAAAACGTCGTGGCTTAAATACTAAGTTATGCCTTGTGGTTGTTCTTGGTTTTAGTTTATTTCACAGATATTGCCAACAGAAACACGATGGCGCATGAGCTTCCATATTTACTCAAATGTCGTACACGGATGCATAAACTACCAAACTAATTTATTGCCTTTAGTCACAGTCAGGAAAAAGTAGAATGAACAAGCTACAAGTACATACCGGTTAATAGTTATGTAAAAAATATGCTCCAGTTCCGTGTTAGTGTCCGAGAAACTAATTATGTACTAAATGTGACCGAGTTAATTATTACTCGTAGTGACAGAGGTCGGTAAACTTTCATGCAATAATGAGAGTAGGTAATATTGCCGAATGGACGATTTATTCCGGGCTGATCCTCTGAACCCCTGCCACCCCCCGCCTCGATCCCCTGCTAGTTCTTCTCCTGTTTAACGGTGCCGCAAACAAATCCAGCCTCCAGGCTGCTAAAAAGTTTTCTTTGTGGAAAACCCCGATAAAACTGCCCAAACCAGGGATCAAATCCAAGGAACCCGTTCCCAGCAGTCAGCATATACGCTTGAGACCCCTAGGGGCAAGCAGGCAGTCTATTGTGATGACAGTAGGTACTGTTGCCTATCCTCTGCCGTAAGGGCTAAGAGACGAATGAAGGCGGCATATGGCCACCTCATTAAATTAGCAGAGAACGGAGGTGGTCCAGTAGTAACAGCCGCGACTTGCAGGTCGCAGGTTCGAACCTAGACGGGCGCTTTTAAAATATCACCACTGCTCACAAAACGGTGAAGGAAAACACCGTGAGGAAACCGGCTTGTTCTAGGACCAAAAATTCGAAGACATGTGACGTCTACCAACCCGCGTGGTGGATCACAGCCCACTTCCTCGCACAGAGAGGAGGCCTGTGTCCCAGCAGTTCTGATTACGAGTATGCTATGTAAATTAAATTAAAGTGTTTAATTCTTACTTATCTTACTTTGACATTCTGTCTGATACCAAAATAATAGGGTTCCTACGTAACGATTTACACTTCAATTATCATATTAGACAAAGCAGTTTTCCCTTCAATTACATATTTAATGTAGGTTTATTGAACAAGCGGCTATTAGTTTCACGGACAAAGTCACAGCCTGAGGCTTGTAAAAATAATAAAATATGATTTGTACCAACAATCATGACTTGATTATTATACCATTACAATGTTAACAAATTGCCTACCATATTAGATTCGACATGGAATTATGGTCTTCAGAACATGATTGTCAAATTGCCATGAAAGCAGCACAAATATAATGACAGCCTGTAATAGTCTAAAGGGCAAAGGTCTCTATTCACGTACAGAGTAGGAGCTAGGTTTTTTGTTTTGTCGACTGTAGCACCCTAATTGCGTACATTGTCAATCACAATCTGAATAATTTTGAAGGATATTACTAATTTATTGCTACAATGTTTGTGAATTTGTCTGTTCATCAACGTAAATACTGTTAGTGTGCTAAGTATGTAATTTCCCTGCAGATCAAAATAAATCTATGTTTAGGTTTCTTCACAATGCCGACCGACTTATAAAAATGAAATTGAGAATAATGAAGTCAACGTAGTACAAGTTATAAGGTTCGGACCTTCGTGCGATACGAATCCCTTTACCTCCGGTTTCATACCATGTAGGTACTTGGTTGGAATCAGTTGCCTAGCCGCCTAATTTGCCGCACGACTAACCTCGACCTCTCTGCAACAAGCCAATTTGACGTGTGTCGGTTAAACTATTGTTATTGAAAGCAGATTATCGTTTGTCCAATCTTTTAGAAGTGACTGACAGAGTCTAAATGCACGTTCTTTGCTACGGGCGCAAAACTCTGACATAGGCAAGGCGCAAATTTGTAAACAAGTACAAATTCGGATGCAGAACAAAAAAGGCAGTAGGTTAGGTTATTAGAATCCTAAAAAATATTAACTACACAAGCATTGACAATAAACAATGATAATGACGACCGAAAAGATAGCATACGCCTGTCCTCAAAGGGTTAGGCAATGGTGTACACTCAAGTCCTAATTGCCATCAACTGGGCACACATTCAGACTCCGGGCTGTTACTGAGAAATTTATAATAGAAAAACCCAATAACACTGTCAAGACTGACTTTGAAAATTTAAATTATTGTTTACTAGCAGCGCACCGCGGTTTCACCCGCATACGTTTCGATCCCGTGGGAATATCGGGATAAAAACTATCCTATGTCCTTTCCCGGGACTCAAACTATCTCTATATAAAATTTCATCTAAATTGGTTCAGCGGTTTAAGCGTGAAGAGATAACAGACAGACAGACACACTTTCGCATTTATAATATTAGTATGGATTTAGTTTGCCAAGTGAAGTGTACTTTATATAAACTACAGACTATTATAAAACATAGCATTTTGTACCGGCTTTTTTTAGGACAGTCCAATACAATTGGTTTTAAATATCAGCCTTGAACTACTCACGATCACGATATGAGCTTGTATGGTACTTGTCAAAATGTAAGTAATATAGAGCTTAAATGTCAGTTATTATGACTCTATGCATTATGTTTAGTGTGTGATTCTGTTTCATTACGTACTTGAACTTGACATTAGATAAGTTATTTGAACTGATTGCCTTCCACGTCATCATGGAGAAGTAATCAGAGCCAGCTGAAAGGACCATGACCATGACAATTTAATATTATTTTAACTGACAGCCAAAACGATACCAGACACTTGTTCTATAAATAAGTAATTGTGTGCATAAACTCTCTAGAAACTTCAATTTGACATATCTCAGATATCTATCTATTCTTCGTATTTTGCCGAATATGGAGAATTTGTCTCTTACAAGCTACGTTTTTACTACTTGGTGTTACTAACTTTGCAAAAGTCCCAGATGAGTATCCTGTTACATACATGCCAAGCGGGGGAACTGTCCTGTGGCAAACAACCCAAGTTAGCACATCGACACTTCTAGAACTTCCTTCAGTTTGGCAACTAAACGAACTTCTGAACAAATGAACCATGCTTCCAGGAAACGTTTCTAAACTCCTGACACCTTGGTTCGAACTGACGCCAGTTGAAAGTTACCGTCACGCCCCAGTACCATTTGCATTGTTAATATCTAAGTACCACAACGATTATAACGCATTTCTTAGTACTGGTTGTTGCAGAAATGTCGGTTGGTGTTGGTAAATTACAGTTGTAAGTTGAGGAGGATTGACGTTAAAAAAATTGGAGCTGTCATCATCGATAAATGCCCACTGCTGGACGAGAGCGGAGCGGAGCGGCTGCTGCGGGATGAGAGTAGCCGAGGATCGAGTTGAACGACTCATCGTTCAACTCGATCCTCGGCTACTCTCATTCAACTGTTAACAGCCACCCTGCGAAGGTCGTCGCTCCACCTAACTTGAAAGCGTCCTTCTTTGAAACTAGAGCCAAAACGTGATAATTATCTCACAGAAAGATAAAAGAATTATCTAATCCAATAGTGCTGTTTTATTTAGGCATTCATTTAGGTGTCGCCTAGTCTAAGTAAATTTTTTAAACGGGCATAAAATGATAAAAGTTTTTTTTCTGTAAGTAGGTTTTTACAAACACTTTTATACGTGAATCATATTTTAAAAACTAGATGATGAGGTTGGCATTTCTTATCTGACCTCTATGAGAAGAAATGCCGTAAAAGCTCAGAGGCCATAGTCTTTTTAAAAAAAAGTACAAGCACACTTACACACATACTAAAAAAAGGCCAGAAAAGTCTTATTTAAAATCGCGATTTCATAATACAAGCACTCATACTATATTACACAATATAATAAAAAAAGCCTAGCCATCAAGATTTCACTTAACATATTTATTTGGCGTATAAAGATTGTTGTCGGTGAAATAAGGCCACTGTCACACTGTCGCAACCCACGTGGGGGAACAGCTACTACAACTTTCTCATTCTCAATGAAGACTTGCATTTTTACGACAATGTTGAGAAATTACCCTGTGTAACACAAACTTGTATTAAACCAACATTTTAACTGTGATAGTTTAAATTTTATGTAAGGGATTCTGGGTTGCTACTGAAGTTCTCAAAAAAACCCCAATAATACTGTTTAAGGATGGAAACGAACCCAAAATGCATACAATTAAAGAGTAACTGGGGTTTGAGAAAATCATTCTAGATGATTGATTCGGGATTCCAGAAGGCCAATTCCCGAAATTGAAAGCGTTCAAAATCTAGTCGCAATCTCATCGCAGCGCCAATCAATATCAAAAACTTGTCTAAAATACCTCTACCATCCTACCCTCCTTTAATTTCCCTACATTTTAGACAGTTTGAGATTGAAATCAGACTTTGAACGTTCTTAAAATTGCGAGAATTGCCCCTCTGGTAGGTACGTATTGAGGGAATAAACTAGTACCCAATAATATCAAGTTACATACAGCATAATGTTTACTTTCTGTTAAGCATGCCAAACCATATTGCAAAGCAGTGGTGGCCCAGTGGAAACGGACGCGACTTACGAGTTGTAGGTCGTAGGTCCGAACCCAGACAGGCGCTTTACTTTGTGTAAATTATTTCATCACCATTGCTCTCCAAACGGTGAAAGAAAACGTCGTGAGGAAACCGGCATGTCCTAGAACCAAAAATTCGAAGACGTGAACATCTACCGACCCGCACTGGGCTCGCGTGGTGGATTACGGCCCACTCCCTTTCACAGAAAGGAGGCCTGTGTCCCAGTAGTGGGAACATTATAGGCTGATTATGTTATGTTATGCCAAACCAACACGTAATTTAAAACAATAGAAAAAATAAACGAACAATATCGTACGAGTAAGCATCCTACTAAAGTCATGCGCACGATCATTACTTGGGCTTGGGTGGGAATCTTGCGCATTCGAGGTGTAGGTATAGCGTCTCATTCGCTTTATCCTGTGCTGTGGACTTTTAATTATTACTTATAGCGACTGTAAATTATAAGGTTATGGTGTTTCTAACTATACTAATATTAAAATTGAAGAGTTTGTTTGTTTGAACTCGGTAATCTCTGGAACTACCAGTCTGATTTGAAAAATTATTTTTGAACACATGCTAACAACACGCTAACAACACGCTAACAACACGCTAGAGCCCTTAGGAGCCGAGCAAAAACAAAAAAAGTCAGAAAGAAAACGAAGTAATAGCGGGCAGGCGATGCGATGCGACGCGGTGGGTCGGAGGAACATGAAAGTTTACGCGGAAGAAGTCGCGGGCATAAGTATAGAAATAAACTGAGAAAATAATAACAACACTTAACTTAAAACAATAACAGGCATCATTTTCTAATGCCCAGTCACTGTACAAGTATGTTGCGGCAGCTAAACATAATGTAATCACTCAATTTGTACAGAAATTACTTTTCTCGATCTTACGCAAAATTAATCCTAAGCCTCACATAGAATTTGAAAAGGAAATTGCTTTTAATGATACTGAGTATAAATACTTAGTTACTTACATGAACTCCATACGAAAACATGTACTTAGGGTGTGGATCAAACTGATCATGCGCCAGCCTTAGGTCAGGGTCCCTCGTATAGTGCGCCAAGCTTAAGGGATTGCTCTTCACTGTTTGAACCTTCCGGAACTTGAACGGTTCCAACTTCTTCTCAACTTGGTACCCCCCCAACACATCGTTGCCCTTCAGTACTTTAGGTCCTGTTGTACCAACTATGCTGTCTTGAGCGTAGAAGTGTTTTCCAATTGGGAAGTTGTATATATCTGTGTGAATGTTCTGATGTTGAAATTGAGGTTTCTGCAATATTTTAAAGCGCTCATCCCCCTGGAATGGTCCTGTATGATGTGTGGTGGAGTCATCTTGTTGTATTAACTTATTGAGTGCTTTTTCTTTCTCGTGTTCAGGCAGCTTTGTGTCTGGGTCATCAAGGTATGCTATTAGTGCATCTTCCAAGTTCTTATATGTGTTGTAAGCGTATTCTGGCTGCTTGGCTCCCGGTCCTGTATCGTCGTACTTGTTCTCTAGCGCGAACTTGACTTGGGACTCTGACGCCACTTGCACATTATGACCTCGTAATTGCTGTTTCGGTGACCAGCTTCGCCATGAGTTTGCTGATGATAGCACGAATATGAGAGGTACCTGTGAACGATAAGGTTTGGTTAGTATTTTATTTAAATTACTTTTATTAAATTATATTTTCCCATATTTAAATTTGAACCTTTATCAAAAATTATAATATCCGCCTGTGTATTTTACAAGGAGAAGTGTTTTTCTGTATCTTTTTCAATCTTGCCAAATTAAATCTCACACAAATATTCAGAATTTCGAAACAAACACCCTAGCTGTAGGATTCACACCATTAAATTGTTGGTCAAGGATTTCCTTTCGGAGATGTCCTCAAAATTAGCATACACTATCTAATTAACAATTATTCTGATGATCTGGTTTACATGGTCATGCGTCGACCGACTTTATTCAACCAGTTTCCGCTCATTGACCGAAAGAACGCGTAACAGTGTTGTTATTTTCGAAACCGGAATCTTTTCTTTGCTATCTGGAGCAGTTAACATTGCGTGGTTGAGTTAGGTAACCAGTGAGTTAGTGTTTACGGCCAGTTATTAAATTGTTTGTTTTCACTTGTTTTTTATTCATTTGTTGGGTTAGTTCGGTATCCTCTGTGTGTCAGGTGTCTGTTGAGATACAAAAAGCTATCTAAACTAGGTACTTATGAATGAAATCGTAATGAGCTAGCGCTGCTCTAGGTCAATGCAACGATAACTTCATCTGCAGTTGGAATCTTTTGTCGTCCCTTTTGGTTAAACGAAAAGAAGAAAGAGGTAGGCCCTGGCTCTGCAGTAGAATTACCCAGTCTTATAAAACGACGGTGTGGACTGAGCGGGTCCCGGTATGTTCCGTGATTCCGTCGTTCCGGGATCCGCGCAGTTCAGTACCGTTTCTCGGAAGCACATTGTGCATACTATTTTTATGCAAGTTTCCCCGATGCGTTGTGAGCGGCAGTGAGCGTGTTGTGATGAACAACAGTGAGTAGTGGACGTAATGTGTAAACAGACGCTGTTCCGTTACTAATACTAGGGACAAGAGGCAACAGAGGCTTAAATCTTGTTTTAGTAATCGAAGCAAATATCAAAACAGGACACAATTTGTTTCTGAAACACTTCAGTTCCTAATCTACATAGGGATAACGATTATTTTAGATATCTTAGGCGTTTTACAACATAGGCACCAACGACTTTGTAACGTGATGAAAATGATGTGCAAAGTACGTAAATAGGGCAATAAAGCCTCCGCGGAGCTATAAGCCAGTGAATGTTGAAACATATCTCATCATAATTATTAATCCATAAGTGTAGGTTTTTGTTAGAAATTGCAGCCTCCTCTGACATTAACCAGTAACGATACATTGTTTAAAATTGAATGGCGCATTGTTGAGCAATTCCTGAGTTTCTCCACTAACAATTTATTGAAGGAACCAACTAGCCATAACAAGGGATACAGACTGAATTTTTAATTAGTTTGAAACAGTGTGGCAAGGTCGCGTGGTAAGAAACACACATATTAAAATAAAAAATCGTTTACAATCTCCGAAGGAACACACACAAAAATAGTGAGCCCTTGAAATATCAAATTATTAACGTACCTACTATGGTCATGAACAATACTATCCTTAGTTTTTGCATGGCAGTAACCGGGCAAAGGCCTTCCTCCTTTCCGAATCCTATCTGAAGGAGTCCAGCTCTTCTTGCTGTCTTCTCCTCGGTTGAGCGTATCACTATACTAAGCTCTCGACAATGCTGGAACTGGGCCCCATATTCCCAATTACGACATTCAAGTCGGTGAGTCTTAATCGCAGTTACCCGACCCGTGATTCTCATTGCTGACCGCTCACAGTCACGCTCGCAACCTCTAGAAAAACGATGCATCCACCGGAAGCATCCTTCGGTCACCACAGTGAAGGGCGGGGACGTTTTGGGGACTTGTTGTCGTAATCTTGAAGTCTGAAAAGTGCAGGTTCTCAGCCTAATTTGAATTAATGACTTTTTATTTTGATTTGAACAGGTAGCATTTAATTAAATCATTGTCACTCTTTTAACACTGTTTTGTTCTGTCTGTTCGTTCAGCATAATAGCACATAATAGTGTCTGTCATTATGAGACAAACTTTCTATACTCCGACTTTTAATTAGTTGCAGTAAAATTTCACTTCTTAATAACTCATTTCGGACTGCATTTAGAGATATGAATGTCAAATAAGTTTCGTTTGATACACTATTCTGTACCTACTAGAAAAACAAGGTTTGGTTGATGGCAAAACAAAAAGACGCCAATTTCAGTCATTTAACACATAAGCTGTCATTTTACTGCAGCTAATTAAAAGTCCGACTATAGTTGGTATTAGTTACATTTTTATACGCACAAATGCCACTTGCGTTGTCGTGCCGTAATTTTGTTTGAAAAACAAGGTTTTGCTACAACATGTTCACAGCCTCTTTGACCTAGTGTTGCTATTTCTAATATCTGTAATAGGTTTGATAACTTGATTATGGGAATCGGCGAGCAGCCTTTTGTATCGAATCAGTGTCGTGGGTAAACTGTAACTTATTAAGCCAAATAGCCTATTGTGGAAGTCGCTAAAGATGTTCTACAACCTATCATTATTTTGAAACTCAACACAATAGATGATGTTGCTCTATTTTACCTTATCTTGTAATTTACAGGATAAATTCTATAAGAAATGCAATAAATAAGAGTATCCTAAAAATTGCATCATTGGCCAAATTAATTGGGAGTTATTTATTTTATTATAAAAAAAAAAATGCTAAATGATTTTTATTTTATAAGTAGGTTTGCACAAACACTTTTACACGTCAATCATATTTTTTATAAAACTAGATGAGGTCGGCGTTTCCTATCTGACTACTCTGAGAAGAAAGGCCGAAACAAACTCAGAGGTCACAGTCTCTTTTAAAGTCCAGACATAATCTTGGTCAGGTTATATGAAGACCATGTAGATCGATGTCTGAGATGGTCTTTTGAGGAAAGAACCACACAGATTGAGAGGACCTGTCCAGTCAGTGCACGCATTTGTCAGAAATCGTGCATGCAGCTCAACTCATTCATAAACAAAATAAATGATTCCCAATTTCTTTGGCCAATGATGCAATGGAAGTAAAGAGAAAATTCAATTAAAAATACTAATATGCCACTTATTCGTAAAGACGACTTACCTAACAACAATTAATAAAGGTTAGTTACCAAATTGGTCATCAATCACACTCAATCAAGTAATTACGCTTTATTTGCATGATTTTCTAGTGTTTACTTACATGCTGCTCAAATTATGCCTGTCCTCGACCTAATATTTGCATGTGCATATTGCCTTTGAATAACATTCGTGCGTTTTCGTCACGTAAGTAGGTATCCGTCCGGAATTTACACTGACGGATGTGCTGAACACGTTCAGTTTCATTGGTGAAATTCGCACATAATCAAGCATAAACGACTGAACGGATTTCGATAAAATTTATCGCACAGACTTATAGGCTTATTCTCCTTGGTTGCGAGTAAAGCCGCGGGCACAAATATGTAGTTTGATTAATATAATAAAAGCAAAAGTAACTTTGTCTGTTTGTTACCTTTTCACAACCTTAGGCCTGAACGGATTAGGACATAGGATACGTTTTATCCCCAGATGTTCTCGTAAGTTAATTTCTGACCTTCACGCGGGCTAATCCGCAGGCGACAAGTAGTTTCTTATAATTTATAAATAGTTGGGTATTGTTTAGACCTGTACACAAGTGGGGCTTTTGGCTAAATAATAAGTTACGCTTGCCGCGGTCGGTTCGTGGATGGGTGACCATCCATAACTTAAAAATATCGAGACCCCTCCGTACCTCGGAAAGCACGTTAAGCCTGGCTGTCATTCGTAGATCTTTGACAGTCGTTACGGGTAGTCGGAAGCCCATAAGTCTGACAACCAGTCTTACCAAGGGCTGTTAAGGTCTGATAGACAGTCGCGAACACCTAAAATATCATCTAAAATATTCAGCTGCATCCGGTTATCCTGGAAGCCAACATAGTCGGGAAAAGGCTAGGCAAATTGATTGTTTACAACTTTAATAAGGTTATTTACGTTCATCACGTTGCACATTGATCATCACGCTTGCTCAAGACGAGTTGGTGATTTCAAACTTATAACCAGTAAACATAAAGTCACAAGTAAAAATTAAAAACTTTGACTTACGCGGCGCGGGCGCAACTGTATTTCCATTAGGTAGGTATTCGGCGGCGTAACGGTCAAGAATGCAAATAATTGAAGGTAAATGTGGATCAAGGCGTAAGATGCCTTGGGGTTGCCCTACTTCCGAATACGAACGTAATAATACCATTGAAGTTACTTTTACGATTAAATTGTGTATTTTGTTGTAGAAAAAAACAAAAAAAAAAACATGAAAATGTGTTAAGTTTTGTTTACTTACCTACATAATAATCATTTTGTGAGAAAGACATAGGTACCTAAGTAAATAAAAAGAAGTTTAAAAATTCCATTGATTTTCGCTAATGGGTTCTTTGCAGATGATAAGGCTGCGAGCTAAGGCCGACTATCTAGAGAAAAATATAAAATGCTTAGGTAGGTACCGTACCTAAGTAATAAGGATGGGACAACTCTAAAAAAGCTAATTAAATATTGTACACTCATTTACTCAGATGGAAATTGGAAGTACTCACACACATGCAACGGTTCAGTTACAAGTATCTTACCAATTAGTATAATTATTACATGCTCGATACTGAATTGTGAAAACATGCGGTAACTTTAAGATGAGTAGGTAAATAATTTATTCGTGAAAGCTGCTGTCCTTACCAGTCTTTAAAATAAAAAAAAATATGGTGATTTCATAACTCTGGTTACCTTTAGGACAGTCAGTTCATAAAGACAGGTCACTACATACAGATTCAGGAGTAGTTTATGAAGGACACCTTCATATTTTCATTAATGAGTCATGTGCACGAATGAATCAAATGTCAGAGAAGAATATAGTTCAAAGAAAATAGCTTAACAGGTTCTGTTTATTAAAAAAAAATAGGGTTCGTCGCAAAAAAAAACCTATGAAACGCAGCCACACCTAGTAAACAATAAAAACAAAATCTTACCACGTATCGTAACATGTTTACTCCAGTATAACGAATTAAAATTATAAAAACACTAGACACAACCACTAAAAGTTTATAAAGTCGTCCACATTTCCAAAGTATCGATATAAAACACGATCGATTGTTCTAAATTTGAATGTTAAAATACGCGGCTGTATTGCGCGGACGCGGCTTGCGGAGTGACGACGACCTGCCACTCACGCGCATATCAATCCGATTATTTTGACTGCAGGTGTTATAAATCTAGGCAAATACATAAATTATGGTATTAGAGCTTACTATACATATCGGTAGCCCGTGATGTTGGTGATGGCTGGGGCTACGCTAGATTTGAAAGTTACAGGCTGTAAGTTAGCAAGTACCAGTGCGATACTTTCAAAATCATTGACTGATATTGAAGGAAACCCGAACTTCCTATAATGGTCTTAAATTTTCACACAGATTGCCGAAGAGTAACGGAGCATTAATCATCATACACAGCCCGAGTTCAACCACTGCTGGGTGCCCATATCCATGCTCAAGTGCCAGTCTCATCCAGGCCCTACTCGCCATAGCAAAAATGTGGTGCAGTCAGCTCCAAAAAGATGAGAGACATCAATTCATTTGTCTATAATTTCATAATCTGCCTAGCCTTTTCCCAACTATGTTGGGGTCGGCTTCCAGCCAGTCTGGCTGGATGCAGCTGAATACCAGTACTTTTACATGGAGCTACTGCCTATCTGAGCTTTACAATCCAGTTACTGGGTAGGTAATACGATACCCCTTGGTAAGACTGGTTGTCAGACTTTCGGGCTTTGACTCCAGATCCACGAATGACAGCCGGGACCAACGGCTTAACGTGCTTTCCGAGGCACGGGGGGGTCTCGGTATGTAAAGATTGTCACCCATCCACAGACCAACAGCGGAAAGCGTAGCTTAACCTGATCGATCATCCCGTGCGGCTGTTATTATTTAGCCACGGGACCCATTTGTCTATAATTTATGATTCATATTATTGTATCAATGTGTAGCCAACTATCCACAAAAAATATTAGGTACCTACATTATTAAGTAGCTACTTGATTGTAGCTAGACATAGGTACATAGGGTATACAATTGTATATATTTTATTATAAAAGTCACCAGACATGTTACATTGAGCTGTAATTTATAAGGTAAGTAATTACCACGGAGTAAAAATTACTCCGTGGTAATTACATACATCATTCTGATTATTCCGATAGGTATTGCATAAGTGGGCACTCAACATTTTTTGTTAGAAAAATATTGAACTGTCATGACGTCTGGAAAGTACCTAGTTGTTAATTAATTATATCTTATACATTGACTGATAGTAAGTTTAATTTCAAGGCTCTTTAATATAAGTATTGAGTGGCGTAAGCATGAAATAGAGGCATGGCAGGCGCCCCATAGGCTTACAGGCTCGCTACTTCTAGTCTTCTAGCTATGTAGGTATGCCTTTGTGATAGAGAATACAATATTTTGTAAAAAAAAATATAAAGACGAGAAGACTACCCAAACTTTTTTCTGATAAAATTGTACCTTACCTATGTTCCGGTATGTGTATTTCGCCGAAAAGAAATCCTAGTCAAATCTACCAGCATTCACTAAGCAGTTTTTTTCCACCAAAGTAGATTTAGACATTTCCTAGATATCGTCTATGTATGTATGATAATTTATTTTCAAAGCGGTATTATTGGCTAAGATGCTTGATGAAATGTAAGTCAGGCTATTAGATAATGTCGAAACTTGCAAATAAATTACTCAATTAATTGGTACAAACTTGCAGAATTTTAATTTCTGTAAAATCAAGAGCACCTTCATTTAAATGTGTTGAAAGGATGTCGGAGGAAAGAAAGATGCAAATACGCTTTAGAAATGTAGGGCGTGTCAGGATACAAATGGGGAAGATCAAAGTCCTCTAGGCCAAAATAAAAACCATACGATAAAACAGGAAAAATATAGATTTAGATACATTGTAAATCATGATTATCATTCTGGATTCCAGACAAAAGGAAAGCAACAATAAAAGGCATTGATTTTGTATAGAAACTAAGGCCTTGCTTGGGCCCAAGTACCTTACACTCCCATCCTGTTTCGAATTTTGTTTATAGTCATCAAACTATTGTCATCGCTGGTCACCCTTGCAAGATAGAATCTAAAGTGGCAATAACGAGAATGAAGCTTAAATGTCCCATGAAAAGATTTTGTAACTCTCACAATATTTTGCTAAAACTCTGCAGACATAATAGCTATCGATATACAGGAAGATTTTTTAATCACCATCCAAATTTTTACAGGATGTTCTACCCATGAATATGAACAACTTTCACTATGGGACCAACTCTGAAACCACGAAAAAAAATCTGCTGTTTCATAAATTTTGGCCAAGTAGGTATTGAACTTTTTTATGAAACAGCTGATTTTTTTTCGTGATTTCAGAGTTGGTCCCATAGTGAAAGTTGTTCATATTGTTGTTCATGTTGGATGGTGATTAAAAAATCTTCCTGTATAACCATGATAAAAAAGATGTTTTTTTGGAGGGTCAATGACCGCAGGTAGTAGTACTTGAAGTATGATTTGAGAAAATCTGGTTTTCTTTTGTATTTATATCGATACTCCACACGTCAGTGAATACACAAAAAAAAAAACTGATATTTCAAGGGACTGCACAATGACCCCACAAAACATTATTAAATTAATTTCTTTTTGTTTTATCATATTGAAATATCGGTACCCATCACGTCTGCGGAGTTTTGCTATCTAATTTAATTTGACCCTGTAGAGACACATTCTTTTTTTTCCAAAGAAGCAGAACAAACTTCGCTAATCTAGTTCAAACCATTAGTTCCGCGTGCATGGCTGGTCACCCATCCGATCACTGTCCTCAATGAAGTTGCCTCACAAACCCAAGCCATTAACCAAATGATGAAGACAGAATATGTCTTCATCAAATCGTTGATTATAAACTCTGTTGTTAAGCTCATTGGGTGGTGTTTTGATCGTCAAGATGTTTGTTAGTTGGCTTGACCGTAACCTTGGATTATTATTTATTTTATTTATTTATTTATTTATTTAAATATCATCAGTAGTGTAATTAATTACACCTACGTTTTCTTCTGAATGAGTTCACTATTCCAACAGGGAACTCCAAATGGTCAACCTTTCATTCAATTAAACATTCAACTATCTCATAGCTATTTGGCCAAGAGTCTGTTCATTACCTACCTACCATTGATGGGAAAACACATCATAGTATAGGTACTTACCAATTCCTATCGATATGAAAAAAAAAACCGTTTTATCTCGGCTTAAATAGAATATCGTCCACACAAAACCATAAATAGCTTAGGCTTCTTCTGGGTACCTGAGCTCACTCCTTCGCTGCATCGTCTGTCACCTGTGACCTAGAGTAGAGTCAAGAGCAAACCCATTTCAAATAAAAAAATGCATTCTAGTACAGAGGCTTTATTATTGAATCAGTCACGTGTGTTGTATTGCCACATCGCATGATCTTTGCTCTGCCTCCAGTGTTAAGACAAAGCCATGATCTGTCTCGCTTAAACCTTGGTTGGGTAATTAATCAAAATAAACAATTGGTTGAACATAATGAAAGTATAAATACTTGGTGCGGTAGTTTTGTTTGCTTGAAGCCTTGGGTATATTTACCACGTACGGTCACCAATATAACTGCTGATCTAATTCGTGAAAACTTAGATGAAGTGAGCTGTCATTCCACCTGAAGACCACTTCTCGTAATCAAAAACGTTCAAAATCTAGTCGCAATCACGTCGCAATCTCATCTCAGCAACAATCAATGTCAATAATGTAGGGAAACTAGAGGTATTTTTGACAGATTAAGACTGAAATCAGACTGTGAACGTTCATAAAATTATGAGAATAAAATTAATCCTCTGATGCTATGGATCGCTAGGGATTGGCACTATTGACAGCTCACTTCACCTAAGTTTTCACGGTGAGGTTTTAACAGAATATATCGACTTGAGTAGCTACCCGGCTGTTAATATGACACGTCGATATTTAGATAGAGACACAAGGGCAAGAGTGACAAAGACGATGCTCTAGAAAGACGAACTTATTCTGGAACTCAATGTGCCATAGGTACCGTGCCGGGCCGGGGCATATTGGCCGGGCCGGGCCGGTGCGCACTTTTCGTTTCTACTTGTTAAACCTGGTCATTAGATACTGATATTTTCTTGATGGAACAGGCAGTGCTTTGCTAAACATTAGTCTGTTGATTGTTGAAGATTATAAAAGAAAAATACGAAGAAGTAAAAATTAAACATCCTTATGACTGGCCAATGAATTTGGGAAGCTTAAACCAGTCATTTTTCATTCATTACATTAAACAAAGGAGCTTTTGCGTCTTGTTAAATATCTGATTTATTCATCAAGGAGATCTTAAGAATGCCGTTAAGAATTGACCGGTAAAAATGTGCTAATGTTCCTTCAACGTTATCATCCGTTGTGGTTAGCCTTCACATAGTTTAGGTACATTGGTTACCTACTTGTGATCTTATTACAAGAAAACAATTATCAAAACTGCCTCGTTGGTTGTGCAAAAGGCGATTTGCTATGTGGAAATCTTGTAATTCTAAGAAAACTAAAAACTGGAAATAAATATTTGTAATAATATTCAAATTAGTGTTATGAGGTAGGTGTTACTCTGCGGTTAAAGCTAATCTTTACTGGCTTGTGGCTACCTGAGAATGCCTATCTAATGGGCTTCGTAATAAAATACTAACGGATAGATTTCTAAGCAATTAAGCGTAAGTAGTAAGTTTTACTTATTTCTCTAATCCGGTGTAGCTTTACCTAGTCCTACTTACGGTAGCTAAAATACTTCGTCAAGTCAATATTTTATCTCTAAAACTGGGACCCCACTGCTGGAACTGTTGATGGTGAATGAGGAAATTGCCAAAAAGTCTGCCATGTGTGTTGACTTATGATTGCAATTTGAATGAGCAGACAAGAGGACGCCTGCAGATGCTGCTACTGTATTTCGTGACATGATCCCTGAGTTGCCTATTTTTGCCAACAAGCAGCGATGCTATATTCCAGTCTGAACGTTATGGGTGTCGGTGTAGTTTCAAGCAAATCAGACAGTAAGGGCGAATTTAAATTTACATGGTAAACGGTTACGGTGGTTACGTAGATACCTACCTACGCTTGAAAGTGCCTGTGATTGGTTTATTTGAAATAAATTCTTTGAGTTTTTTGAGTTTGAGTTTTCATGCTGCTCAAATTATGCGTCCTCGTCCTCGCCCTAATATTTGCATGTGGATATTCCATTTCAATATAGGTACATCTGTGGTATAGGTATGCTTCCGGAATTTACACTGACCGCTCTTGATCGCGTTCAGTTTCATTGGTAAAAATTTTCCTCTACTATGGCAATGCACCCGCGATGCCTCTGCTGGTGTTGCAGAAGGAAGACCATATACTGTTGATGAGTAGGTACATGTACTTAGTTCCTTACCATTACGAGAGCCTCTGGTCTGTTTACCAACTAATAAAATAAGTAAAATAACAAAAATATCTCGCACAAGAATGTCTCATTTTGGGGAAAAATCGTCTAATTTTATCGGTAGCCGTGCAGAGGGGCGAGGGGGCGTCCGATCCATCACCGCCGCTGTCACATGCCATTAGCAAGGCCTACGGGGTACGGCTCCAGGAAAGTACGCTGTGTTATGGTGTTTGGAGGAGGCAGCAAAGTGCCTATGGCTTTATAGTTAAAAGAAGCTTTAAGGGACAATTTAAAATGTACCTATACTGTACAGGTACCTATGCTGTCTCTTGCTTCATGGAGGGAAGTGGAAACTGTGTTTTTTCTGAGTTAGGTATTCGCTGTTGTTTTCTGTTGTTCCGAGCTCCAAAACAGATGAATAATTTCTCCGGGACTGGATGCTCCAAGATTCATTGTCTCAGCGCTTTCTGGGAGTTTGCAACGCCAATTTTAGCTTTCAGGAGTTTGATTGGATAGGACTAGTAGGTAAGTAGGTACTTAGGTATGGCACGTTTGTCCCAAAAGTTAGCCCGTGAATACAAAAATACTAGTTTCTGGCAGTCCTGTAGTCTGTAGTAGCATTTGCCACATCATACTTAGGTACTTTCCTAATATAACTCGATGTCCTAGAAAATGAGTAGGAATTTCTCTCAAAGCTGTAAAAAAACTATAATTAGGTAGATATTATAAATACATTGCCCAGTAGATATCTTATGAAAGAGAAACTAGCGTCATATCTATTCGACAACTTATCTACCTATTTGCGCAATTTAATTATAAACTGTCAATGTTAAACGTTATTTGATTTGTATCGGTATAGGTAGGTTACCTATTGGTATTTCAGCAAGTGATAATAATTAGGTATTATTCTTACTGCCATATTTCAATTGCCAAGTTTAAAATACTTACATAAGTACCTATAACTATGCCACGAAAGATTTTAATATTAAAGCTGTAATTTAAGTAGTACGTTCAGTTGTGAAATATTGTGTCTATGATTGCGGCAGTTTGTGAAAGTTTTTATTCTTCACAAATTACATGAAAAATAAAGAATAGACATATAAATAATTACGTAAGTGTAAATATCGCTACGCTTGTTACCTTCATAATAAAGTCAGAAAAACTAAAACTCTCGCTGCGCACTTTCTTCCGGCCATGCACGCGCGATATTCTCGCAAAATACGCGTAAACACGAATATCTCCGACTCGGTCTTAGCCAGTCGCACGTATATTTACCTTATATACCTACCTATATTATATTTAGGTAAATATTGCTTTATTTACAGATTACTAATACTTATTATCACTGGTATAGGTAGGTGCCTACCTAGATAGGTAGGTACTTACCTACATGGAAAGTTTATGACTATGCTCTGTGACTGCAAATAGCATAAATCTTTCGTCTGCACCAGGCCGTGTGATCCTGGTAATCATTAGGTTGTCTCTGCCTACCTCGGATATTTCAGCGGATTGGTGATAGCAGAAAGATCACAGTACGTCTTGCCCCAACTGAATGCTTAGTTAATTTTATAAACTTTTTGTTTTTGACGATTCTATTTTCTTGACAAAATACTACAGTTGTTTTCACGGCACACACGAAAGGATTTTGTTAAGAAAACAGAACAGTCAAAGACAAAAATGGCGAGAAGAGCTCGTCTCCTACCGAAAGGAGTGGCCATGGAAATAAGTAAGGATTAAGTTGGGCTGGCCTTTCCTTTGCTGAACACAATAGGGTACCAACCTCGTAGATAGGCACAAGTAGGTACGATGATGTTTCACAGTATAGGAAGATTTTCAGTTTAAACTGAAGTCTGACAATGGTTCGAAAGGTGACGACTGAATATAACTGCACTTCTTTGTCGTACCTACGTCACGAAAAACTTATAATTTAGGATCTGCTTCAGATTATTTGAAAAAAAGTTGCAACGGTTACCCACGTAGGTACGGAAAGCCTACCTACAATGTGAGGTTAGCTTTTACTGGAAATGTACTATAGCCTGATTTATGTCCTCGTGTGTACGATACCCTTGCAATGATTTGTTGAAAGACTCGTCTTAAACTAAATCACCGTTAAACATCTGTCACCACCCCTCTTTAAAATCCGAGCTGACCCTCTTAAAAAACACTCTATTGAATTAAAATCACCCTTTTAAGTTAAATAGGGCGTTTAATATATTTTGAAACAAGGAAACCCTACCTACATCTACTTATGGTTTAAATTATCAATGATTTATAACTTAAATTGACTACCTTGATACCTACTGATAGTCTAGGGGTCGCAAACTCGGTTTATCGTGGAAGGTCCTAATCCTAACTTTAATCCTTCAGTCGGGAAGTACCTATAGGGTTTTCCATTGTAAAATTCTCAGTAGTACCTACCTAGGAGTCTGGATCTGAGCCGGGTTCGCAACTTAATTAGGTACCTACAGTCAACAAAAGAGATAAGTATGCAGGATCGTCGGATATAGTTGAAATTTAGCAAGAAACCGGTGGATGTTGTCGACTGAAATTTAATTTCAGAACATCCATCGGTTTCTTTTGTTGACTGTACATTCCGTGTGACTTAAAATTACTGGCCAATTGATATGAATATCCTATTTCCACCTCTGCCTATCAGTTCGGGGGATACAAACGTGATATTCTGCTATATTCTTAGTAGTTACCTACTTCCCAGTTTCACAAATTTTCCCCGCGCTAAACAGTCGGCCATGCTGGTTGTCACAGGAACACGTCGCTGTCAGAACTTAGCTCCCCTGATGGATCACCGCTACTTTGTAACCGTTGTGGAGCTGCATTTGTTTTTGTTGAGGTAATCGCTGGAACTTGTAGATTTTATTGATAAATTATAGATTACCTGAAGCAGAGCATTAATAATAATAATAATAATAATAATCCATTTATTTCAGGCGACGCAGGCCCATAGATAAATACCTTAACCTAAACATACATATTTTTAATTATAAAAAACTAACTAATTATAGTGCACGCACTTCTCTAGCTTCCTCTTGTGCTGTTCTGTGGTACTTGTCCGCGGAAGCGACGGAACACCACGTCCTGCGGCCAGAAGTCTTCTTCCATGACGACGGGCAGATAACAATTTGGCACGCATTAAGATAGGTAGTTGTGTTGTGTGACAAAGAAGCGCATTACCTATTCATTCGGACTCTGTTTCGAACCACTTTTGTTGGACGTTACATATCTGAGGAGCAATTCTCGTAATTTTAAGAACGTCCAGTGTCTGACTCAATCTGTAAAAACGTTTTAACAAAAAAATTAAACCGCCGAAAAAACTGAAAAGTAAAAAATAAGACTTAATTAAACCTTTTTTATTTAACCTTAATAACTAATGTAAAGTGTACCTAAGTAATGTAAGTCGGCGCCAAAGTGATTTAGCGATCTTTGTTCATTGATTGTTTGGCGCCGACTCAAAATTACTTAGGCAGGTATACTTTACATTAGTCTATAAACTTAGTTATTAAAATTATCAAAATCGGACTACTCTGTGAAAAGATATGCGTAGTCATACATTAAAAAAAAATATGCGTCGAATTGAGAACCACCTCCGTTTTTTCGTCGGTTAAAAAATACCTCTAATTTCCCTAGATTTTTGACATTTGTTTGTCACCGAGATCAGCCGAGATGAGACTGCGAAGTTATCTCTCGTTGTGTCCATAGATAGGTAATGTTGGTAACAGGAGTCATGAATGGCGAAAATGCTTTTTGGTAAATTTAGGTATCTAAGATCTCGACTGGATATTATGTTATTTTATATAGTTTACTTAGTATAATTATGTTTTAGCACAATCATTTTTGTTTTAATTTCAAAATTTGTAATCCATTGTTAGACGAGAATAACTGCCGACAAACTGTTATGCTATTCATTGACATAGGTATATATACTAGATGCTATTGTTAATACAGATTTTGAATAAATAAATAAAAAAAAAGTACCTACTATATTTTGAACGTTTTATATTAAGGTCAATGTGGGCAAATCCGTCATATTTTTTTGAAAGTTGAATTTCGTTCACTATAACTGGTACTCTTATCTACTTTAATATAAATTTGATGGTTGTAAGCGATAAAGAATTTTGTTCTCTTTTATACACATCCACTCGAACCAACAGAACAGCCCTCCATATGTAACTTAAAAAGGTTTTTTTTTTAAACGGTCGTTAGACGGATTTTCCCGAGAATTAGGGCAAATCCGTCTAGTAGCAAATTTTCCTAGAATTACGCCGTTATATCAAAGTATGCAATTTGTAAACAAGTAAATGCAGATGTTGAAGACAAATGTTTTGTAGCATCATAAATATAAGGTTGAATTTACGTTGTACTCCCTAAAATATTTTTTGGGGGCTAATCCGGCCTATTTTCATAACCAGGGATTTTGAACCTTTCCAAAAAGTTTGAAAACTTATTTAAATATTTTTACTTCAATCATCAGTTTAGTTTTTCAGGTACACTGAAACATACCTATTTTATTATGAGGTTGGTATATTTGGTATTGACTTAAATAAACAGGGTTATTTTTAATGAATTTGGTTAGGTAATTTTATACAACGCTGCACTTCACACATTGTATTTAAAATCAAATAATTAAGTAAATACTTAAATAAAAATCAGTTTCCGTAAATATATGATTTTATTCGCAATGAAATAATATTATATTAATGACAATTATTAGTGTTATCTACAAATGGAACATACCCATGAAGCATACTCAATGACTTTTATCCTTAGGTACTACGTAACACACATAAATCTTTAAATTTCAAAATTTATATTAGAAATGAAATATAATTATCTGAGCAGTGATAGAATAAACAAATCAGTTACAAACAAAATATAAAAAAATATCCTTACGTAACAAACATAGTTAATTAAATCTTCAAGTTTTCAAAATACAATATTAGAAATAAAATACCTGAATATGATCAATCAGTGATAGCATGAACAAAAACAAAAGGGTTACAAACTACTACTAAGAAAAAAATCTAGTAAAAGTACACTGCATCGTCTTCATCATTTAAAAAGAAATCATTTCTTTTTTCTGGATCTTTTGACAAGTTAATTCTTTTTTTTTTGTGCATGGTACATGGTCAAGGGTGCTTACTCTCTAATATAATTCCGATAGATCGACATTGGAATTGTCAGTCAAACGTCAGGGATTGGCTGGACTCACTGAGTCTAGCCAATCCCTGATGTTTAACTCAACCAACTGACGTTGACCAATGTCGATCTATCGGAATTATATTCGAGAGTAAGCACCCAGGATGGTCATCCGTGGAATTTGGTAGAGTTGAGCTGCGTTGTACTTGTATATAAAAATAGGAAGGATGAAAAAGGTTGACGACATATGCAATGGGGTAATTTCGGTCTATGACGATTTAGCCCCTTTGATATTGGACGGATTTTCCCACTTGACCATTTTGAAGTTACATATGTTTTATGACAATTATTTCTGTATCTACTGGTTTTTATGCATAACTAATAGAAAAATCCGTGGAGACACTTATTAAGCTACATGATATGCATACTCAGAAAGTTGTAACTTGTAAAATTCATTATTTACCTTATAAGAAACGGCAGCACGCAACACTTGAATTTCGAGTTCGTAGCACAACTAAACTTCAAACGTAAGTTTTTACTCTTGTCGACAACGTTGCTCCATCTATGAAACATAGTTGGAACTAAAAACTGATCCTGGTTTATCGACCGAACCAGTAACAGCGTAACTATCCTAGAATGAACTGTAAATGCATGTATACGGAATAGCCCCGTAGACGGATTTGCCCACATTGACCTTACGAGAATTGGTCTTCAGGACTTCTCGGAACTATCAATCCACTAAGTTAGAGGAAGGCGTTGGAAGGTAGGTACTAGGTATCAGTAGGTAACTAAATCTAGGTATATCAGTAAACACCTAATATTTATTTTTGTAAGTAGGTTTATACCTAAAAAAATGTTATATAAAAGTGTTCGTATAAATGAACACTTTTATATCTAAGTCAATAAGGTACCTACCTATAGGTATTATCTGACTTTGAAGATTCGACGACCACTCACTTCGACCACTGAACAATTGAAGAGAAAGACACATTGCAGTAGCAGATCTTAAATAAGTAGGTAGCACTCTTTTTTTTTGTCCACTCTACACAAGCCACAAATTCTGTAGCCTTAAAAATTCAAAATTTCACCCACTCTTGGTTTATTCACAAAAATCTGTCGCTAGCCGTCCCACTTGATGGATCACCATCACACATTGTGCGCAGAAATTATACTCTTATACGTAAAATATACAAAGATATACTTTTGGACGAGGATTGACGTGTTCGTTAGCACTTTTTTGCTTTAATAATAACATTGAGATGGTATGTAAATGGATTATGCAGGAGAGCTCTTTTTCGGGTTGAGTCGCAGCGCAGTGAAACACGGAACATATTTTCGTAATTTTATCCTCCTGTCTACCTACACGACACGGCATGTCCACTTGCAGATTGTCGCCGATGATAGGTAGCAGAAGTTATTTCACAGATTTGTATCAAAATCAAAAGTCATTTATTCAGACTAGGCTGAGAATCAGCACTTTTTGAACGTCAAAATTACACGAGGCAGTCTCGTGTAAGCGCCAGAAAATGGTAAACCATTTTCTGGCGCTTTCGCAGCGAAGAAGTGGCGCAACAAACTCCCCAGCAGCACAGCTGTCTGTTCAGTTAGAAGAATTTGATTTTATACAATAATAAGTAAGTAATTAACATTACAAAACACAAAACATTTTTGCCATACCTGTCTGCTAGCACACAAGAATAAGAACTGTAGACATAGGTACCTAATTCGAACTTTTGAGATACCGCCACATTATATGTTTCTCTCAGCAATAGACCAATATAAGAAATGATCCCAGTACAATTCAAGCTCGCACAAGACATGGCCAGTGTGTGCTCGCACATAACATTGTAGGAGCGTCGCCGATCCATCATTCTGTCATCGGGCGTCCCCCGGCGCGGACGTCTGTCGTACAAAAGCAACATTTCGCTAAAATCGCACGAATCCGCTATTGTATAGATTTATCGTTCAGGATTCGTGACGGATTTACTATAGGTACTGCTAGTTATTATATTGTTATTTTAATTTAGATGTTTTCTTTATATCGACATCTGTCGGCTGTAAATTTAATAGTTTTTTTGAGGTGGTCGGAGTACCTAGTGGATTGTTCAAGAAAGGTGATGTTTCAATAGTAACCGCCCAGGGTCAGGCAGAGTTGCCAGATTTACATAACAGCGAAATTGAAAATGTGTTTTTACCTACTGAATAGCACAATGGGTTAGGTTCCAATACAATCATTATTTTATGCCAGGTCCAAGAGCAACTGAGAATTTGTAAGAATTCAATTCCAAGAAAAATCTTTCAAGATTTAGGTGAAGCTCTTTAATCTCTACAAGCCATTGTTTATTTATTTAATACTTCAAGCACAAAAATGTACAGAGGCGGACTTAATGCTATAGACATTTTCTACCAGTCAACCTTTGGGTGATGCAGAGACAAACAATGGTAGGTGCAATAATGAAAATTGAGGAATAAATATTGTTTACTCGCAATACCCGCACGGTAGCTATAAGTGATCCGGAGGTAGGTATCATTATAGTTGTGCGTACCTACCGGACTTCAGAGTTTCTGTCTGACTACTAAGTAAGTACCTACCACAGTGTATTATCTAGCCCAGAATTTCGTATGACACCACCGGGACCACGGAGTAAAACTTTGTATTTACTCCGTGACCGGGACCGTCAGTTGGACGTACTCTGTAGAGTTAAGAAGCACATTGTAGTCTCGGTTTTGTATTTCCTATGATACGAATAATTTATCTGTTGGTATTTGTAATAGTGAGATTAATAAAATGTCATACTTTCTTTGGAGTTGGATTATGTCCGCAGTTAGCGCCATCTATTAACGAAGAAACAAACGAGATTAAACGCCATCTACCGCTTTAAACGTAAACTACACAGTAGTCACCACGATTTACCCCGAGGAAATGGGTGTGAGGGACCATTCCGTGCAGAAAACTAGCGATAGATGGCTGAACCAGCAAATTTGACAGTACTTTTAATTACCAATGGTACGAGTAGGTTGTCGATGCCGATGGTGTAATATTGTAGCCGCACACGGTTACAAAATATAAACTAACGGTGTTGCAAGATAAAACGCAATACCTTAAAATAACATCATTTATTTCCAACATCTCTTTTCCATTCAAAATAAATAAAAAATAAATAAATATCGAAGTGAATAAAAATATTTACATTTGAATGTTAACCTCCGGTATTGGAAGCACTTTCCTCGTAGAGATTCCCACTCACTGGCTGCTTGTCGCACTGATCCTGGAAGAGAGAAAACATTTCTTGTTCTGTTACTTGCGTGAGACTAACCACCCGGTTTCTAGACAAAATTATACGCAAGTCAAGTACGTGATTGAACCAATTACAATAGTTTAAGCGCGTTTGACAATTTGCAAGCTAATTTTTCTGTTGATTTTCGTTCCAGAAACTTGGTGTAAGTAAGTGAATGGCTATATAAATATTAGATAAATTCTGTAAATTCCAAATTAGCGCGTCTATGTGAAACCTATAGCGCACACCGTCTTGTGTGATTGCGAAGCGATCTGGATATGTTAGTGAGGCAAATTAATTATTAAACAATAGCCATTTTATACTTACACTATTTAAGACGATAGCCCCTGTACATGTCTTAGCTCTCATATTTTTATACAAATTGTTTTGTGTATAATCTAAATAAAATACTATAAAGAGAAAAGATTTGATTTTTTTGCGTTTGTTTTATACGCTTTAACTAAACGGATTTGGTTGGCACAAGGGCAGACCATGACCTGGATTAGGACATAGGATGCTTCTTATCCCGATATTCATACGGGATATAGACTATGTGGGTGAAACCCCAGCTAGTAAAGATTAATTGGCTAAGCAGTAATTTTTACTGACTTTGTTTAAATTACCATCCTTAGCCGGGTCTGCATCGTCAACACATCGTTGAGTGCAGCGATTGACGCTGCAGCGTTGTAGTCGCGTAGCTTCGGTCGGAGCGTCACGCGCGTGACGTAGACATGTGTACTGACTTGTTGCCGAGCACGGCGGTGACGGCGGCGAGCACGTCACGCACGTGACGTAGACATGTGTACTGACTTGTTGCCGAGCACGGCGGTGACGGCGGCGAGCACGTCACGCACGTGACGTAGACATGTGTACTGACTTGTTGCCGAGCACGGCGGTGACGGCGGCGAGCACGTCACGCACGTGACGTAGACATGTGTACTGACTTGTTGCCGAGCACGGCGGTGACGGCAGCGAGCACGTCACGCACGTGACGTAGACATGTGTACTGACTTGTTGCCGAGCACGGCGGTGACGGCGGCGAGCACGTCACGCACGTGACGTAGACATGTGTACTGACTTGTTGCCGAGCACGGCGGTGACGGCGGCGAGCACGTCACGCACGTGACGTAGACATGTGTACTGACTTGTTGCCGAGCACGGCGGTGACGGCAGCGAGCACGTCACGCACGTGACGTAGACATGTGTACTGACTTGTTGCCGAGCACGGCGGTGACGGCGGCGAGCACGTCACGCACGTTACGTAGACATGTGTACTGACTTGTTGCCGAGCACGGCGGTGACGGCGGCGAGCACGTCACGCACGTGACGTAAACATGTGTACTGACTTGTTGCCGAGCACGGCGGTGACGGCGGCGAGCACGGCGGTGACGGCGGCGAGCACGTCACGCACGTGACGTAGACATGTGTACTGACTTGTTGCCGAGCACGGCGGTGACGGCAGCGAGCACGTCACGCACGTGACGTAGACATGTGTACTGACTTGTTGCCGAGCACGGCAGTGACGGCGGCGAGCACGTCGCGCGCGCGCGGCACGGCGGCGGCCTCCAGCGAGCGCGCGTAGGGCATGGGCACGTCGGCGCCCGTCACGCGCCACGCGGGCGCGTCCAGTTCGAAGAACGACGGAGATTCCATCACGCGCGCGCAGATCTCTGCACCGATACCTGGGAAGTTTTGAAGAACGTGCTAAATCAAACTCAACTATTTTATTACACATGTGATAAGTAGATGTGTTAGATGAAGTGCAATTAAGTATAATAATAATTTTAAAAAATTTGGTACCTGACTGTGGCCAGCCCTGCTCCACGGTGACGAGGTGGTGTGTCTTGGCGACGGAGCGCGCGACGGTCTCGAAGTCCAGTGGTCTGATGGAGCGCAGGTTTATCACCTCGCATTCGATACCTGAAACGTATCAACTAGCTTCAAAACTCAAAAAGAAAATCTCAAAGCATTTATTTCAATTAAACACACAGGCACTTTTGAATTCCTTCACAATTCAAAAGTGCCTGTAATTGGTCAGTCAGACAGATGAATCTAGTTACCCACTTTTTGATCTTGGAATGATGAATTTTTTTTTTTTAATAAATGAGCCGCTATTTGGCCTTTTTTTAAAGTTGATCACAGTAACGAACTTAGGGCACCCCAACCAAATGGGTAAGGTTAGGTTAAAATTGTGACCAACAGCATCTGCATTCAAGTTGGTCGCAGTTACTTGTTTAATTAACCAGTTGAATTACAGCAACAATTAAACAGCCATTCTGTCTCCCGTGGATCCACGTTCCGGCCATTAATATTTCTAGGACTCCAAAAACGGGAATTATTTGAGTATCACAAGAAGAGACACAATCAGATATTAGTGTCCATTAATACTATAAAGAAAATTAATAGAGCTGTTTTGCATTAAAACAAAACAGTTATTATGTTATGAGAAACACATGGCAAGACCGACTGCGGAACTGGAGTCGGAGTCTTCTCACACGACCTCAACATAAGAATATCCAAACCGCTGGGAAAGCGCAACACGGTCTACCAAGTGGAGTGTGTGGGCATAACACAAGCGGCTTATGCCATAGCAGCCAGAGGAGTTGCGGATACCCATATTCGCATACTCTCTGACAGCGCCTCAGTCCTCCAATCCTTAGACAAAAAATGCATCACATCGAAACTTATACTAGAATGTCACAATGCGCTTGAACAGGCAACTGTATTGAACCGCAATATAGTGACACTACAATGGATAAAAGGACACAGTGGATCGCTAGGTAACGACGCAGCTGACGAGCTGGCCAGAAGGGCATCGAGCATGCCAGTCTGTGGACCGGAACCTATCGTGCCCATCCCCTTCAACCAACTACGCAGGTGGCTACAGGAGTACACCCACACACAAGCAGAAAGCTGGTGGACGTCGTCACCAGGATGCAGGCAGTCCAAGGAAGCTATGCCATCACTGGATGGCAAGCTAAGCAGTCGCTTACTACGATTGGACAGGATAGGCCTGCGCCTGGTGACGGGGACCATCACGGGACACTGCTCGCTAAACAAACACTTTCACACTATAGGCATAACGGACAGCCCCATGTGCAGAGCTTGCATGGAGGCTGATGAAACCATTGCGCATGTGCTCTTTGAGTGCACAGGCGTCACCCAGATCAGGACACAAACCCTCGGGACACCCAGATCGTACACAGATGTTCTCAAAAGACCAGGAGATCTAATCAGCTTCTGGAGGGAGGTGGGCTGGTTGGAATAACCACCAACGGCCGCCATGGCCCACGCACAATGGTCCACTGAAGGACTAAGTGTGGAAACCAAACCCATAACACAGAACATGGCCAACATCTCTCAAGTTTGAGTGCCATTTTTTTCTGGTTTGGCCAAGTTCCTGGCAAGAGTAGGATAGAACAGAATATTCTTTATTATGTACACCATAAGAACTACAAATATAAGTGTAGGATATTTTACCTAGGGTGACCCAATGAGCGGTTGTATCACTAAAAGCGATATTTTATGGATATAGTAGCCCTTCCATGTGGGCTCCTTACCCTTCCTCCACGGCCTGTGGACAGGAAGTGGGTTACCCATATATAATGGAACTGTGGTCTATCAATAGCCTCTGGCCACCACATTAACTCTTGGCAAACCAGTGGAGCAACCTCTTTTCATTTGTCTTGGTCTGCTCTTCTTAAATATTATTATCAACCTTTCTACCTTGCTTGCAGGCAGGGCCTTGTAATTGGTATCAGTGTTCCAAAAAGGGCCTACATATTCTAACTCCTGATTGAGATTTAGAATTGCCCCTGGAAATTCATTTGTTACCCAAGCTTTGTCACCCAGTCTCCGAGACAGCTTTTACTAGTGGGCCAGCAAAAAATTATTTAACACGTTGGCTGCCAGGCAACAGACACAATAGAAAATCCATGGCAGTCAATGCCTTAAACTAAATTAACAAGATTTTGCAGTTTAAATATTACATGCAAAAACACAGGCTTGCAAATTCTCTGCCACTTAGGCTAATGCTGGAATTGTCCAGGGAACTGAAGAAAAGTCAAAAGAGTGTGCTGTTTTCCCTCTTTTTCTTAGTTCTAAGGACTCTCCGGAGTCGTTGGTGTGAACTATGGCATGAACAGCTACCCTTCATTAACACAATTACTTCCATTTAACTTTTTAGTAATACCAGAGTGTGCTTTTGGATTATATAATCATAATCTTAGATATCCACATAGATAAATCTGATTGGTTAAATAGAAATTTGCATTAAATAATTTAACTAGATACTTATCTCAAAATAGAATTGTTTTGAATATAAATCTTTTCTAGATTTAACTTCCTGTTATGATTTTCAGTATGAAACAGAAACAATTTTATAGTCTTTTATTCCCAAGCTTTTACATGGTTCTTCAGATAGCCTGAATCTTGCCTCTAGTATGAGTCTTGGGCTAGTTATTTTTGCAATGAGCCTCATTTATCATGTTTTTAAAATAAAATAACAATTTTCTTATATTAACCAGCTTTAAATCATTTATTGTCAGTTTTAAATTGTGTACTGGATTTATTTGCTCCACTGCAAATATAATATCTATCTAATAGAGGACCTTTGATGAATGCCAAGAAGATCCTGATGGTCCTGGTCCTGACCATAACTATAAGATTTCTTTAATTATTACAAAATACAACAATACATATTCAGTTTAGCATAATAAATTATAATGTTGTTTCAATATTTAACATTTCTTTTTAGTTATAAAACTTATGTAATTTTTAATAATTCATCTTAATGTGCTAATTGCAAATTAGAACTCAGAGGTGCTCAACCTCTTTAATGTAAGTAACAACTGCATAAGTACCACATGAGAGCAATAAACTATTGTAATTACATTCCTGGATAGGAGTGTTCAGACTACTTCCAAAGGGGACCGCAGGATACAATCCTAGTGGGTAGGTTGCTGCTCAATTAACAAGAGTGTCTGTAGACTACTTTAGCAGCTAGATCCTTTTGCTCTAGATCCACATTAGAGATCCCAGCCACAACTCCCTCCGCGGGGGCTAAATAGTCTTAGTTTTGTTTAGTGGCATAAGTACTCAGTCTACTTCTAATTCAGTGTGTGAAACACATAGGGTAGGTGAGCATACCTGTAAGGTTTACTTTTAATGGATTGCTTTTCATGATGGGATGACAAAGAAAAGAACCTGCTTGAGTTTTAGCTCCTCAAGACATTTTGTATTTGCTTTAGGAATTACTGCCTAATCATCATATTTTAACACTGAAATCCCTTTCCATAAGTTGTAATATTCATTATGTACGAAAGGGTTGTATATAAAACAACACTGCCCTTCTAAAGTACCTACCTAGATACTAGCAAGAAACAGATTGTCGATAGTATTTTTGAGTAAGGATAGTGATATAATGTGTCATAATAACCGATATTCAGCACTTACTTGGCTTATTGGCTACTCATTCAATTATAAATGCGTAGGTCCGACTTACAGGGAATCATTTCGATCTCTGCCCTGTCGTTCGGCGGTGGGAAAATGGGTACCTCAATCCTCCGAGGATGAAGAGAGTTTTTCCCCACTATTGCGCTTAGGAGAATCGCGGCGCTCAGAGTCACACACGGTTCCTCAAAGTAACCGGTGACCACCTGCACGTATCTAATTTGAACTTCCGATCTCCTTTTCGTCATTTCGCTGACTAGTGATCAGCGTAACACTATTTATCACTTACCACAATCACTAATAATCACTTTCTATAAAGTTTTACTTGAAACTACAAATTTTCTATGAAAATTAACGAGAGAAAAATTTTTCCGGACGTTGGCGGCAAAATTTTTAGACGCTAACGCTATGAATGTCACTAGACGTGAGGCATAAATATTGGAACAGGTATGTGGATTAGGTAGTTTTCGTTGCGAGTCCGTACCTAATCCAAAGCGTCTGGGATTAGGTATGGCACAAAATATTCGTACACAGTCTACACAGAAGATATTCTGCACCTTAAAATGTGGAGGTTAAGTTTCAAGTTTAATTAGCACTGCCGCTAGCACCATCTATGTGGGATTACACTGGACTAGTTAGTGCTCTAGCGATCTAAGTCGTCACGAATACACGTCGTTGATAGGTGGCGCTATTGTAAATACTTTCGAATAAAAATAACAAAACTTTCACGTCATAATGAACTTATAAGTGTAAAAATCAGATTCACGTAATAATATGGGTGAAATGCATGTTAATCTAGTAATGCTCTGGTTTCTATATCCAGTTTTAATGTTAACCCATTTCTTGGTAATAAAGACAAAAAAATATGTCGTTTGAGTAACTCTACAATGAACTTTAACCTTGACCTAACTTTTAGCAGTGCAAGTGCATCATGCGTACGTGACCATTGATAGAATTGCATAAATTTATTACATTCCATTGGTTTAGCTGGTTTACGTATTTTTAAGCAAGTTAATTAAAAAAAATATTAATTTAGTATAGTAGGTATAAGGTTAAGTTCTAATAGACGACATTTTAAGATTCTGCGCTGTACCTACCATTATTAACCATTATTATTACCATTGTGCAGGCGCACTCTTTAAGTATCTATGAAGGGTAATTTTGTCACGATTAGATTAAATGTTAAAAAAAAAACGAAATTATATATTAATCCATTGTTCTACAAATTATCAGAAACGGAACGTCCATACTCCATGCCTAATATTCCTTACCCAATCCACATACGCTACTTAATATCGGTACAATATTGGAACAGGTCAGCGGCTATATTGAATAAAATATTCGGATTAGGTAAATGGATTAGGTATTTTTAAATACTAGGATTAGGTGGAATAGGTATCGTTTTTACCTAATCCGACCCATGTCTAAATGTCACTTGAAAGTGACAGCAGTGCTGTCACGCTTTTCCTGCCAGAGTGAAAAAATCACAGGTAACATATACAAAGGTATGTATTTCTTGTTGTTGTATCATTTAATTGGCGAAATTCTTAGACTACATCTTCAACTAATGCCATGTGTTTCGAAGGAAACATAATTTTTCTATCTTTCCTTTTTTTTATCTTTCCTCTTTTTAGTGTATATTAATGATCTACTCCATTTATTAAGAAATCAACCTCAAATGGTGTTATTTGCTGATGACACTTCCTTAATTTTTAAGGTAAATAGACGGGCTACAAACTTTGACGACGTAAATAACGCCCTAACGCAGGTTCAAAATTGGTTCACTGCTAATAATTTAGTATTAAATGGAAAAAAAACTAAGTGCATAAGATTTTCTTTACCAAATGTCAAAGGTAGTGATTGTGAGATAATATTGAATCAAGAGAAACTAGAATTCGTCGATAAAACTGTTTTCCTGGGGATCACGCTCGACTCAAGGCTACAATGGGGTCCTCATTTAACATCTCTTTCAGGACGGTTAAGTTCAGCAGCTTATGCTGTCAGAAAAATCCGTCAATTTACTGATGTAGATACCGCGAGACTAGTTTATTTTAGTTACTTTCATAGTATCATGTCTTACGGTATTTTACTTTGGGGACGGGCTGCAGACATCGAGTCTATTTTTATTCTGCAGAAAAGAGCCATTAGAGCCATATATAATCTTCGCAGGCGCGATTCTCTAAGGGAACTGTTTAAGGAAATTAACATCATGACGGTGCCTTGTCAATATATCTACGAAAACATCATGTACGTAAGGAAAAATTTACATCTTTTTAGTAAAAGAGGTGAAAGACATAATTATAGTACTAGAAATAGGGACCTATTAGTTCAACCAGGTTTCAGACTGGCTAAAGTAGACTCATCTTTTATGGGGTACTGTTTAAAATGTTATAATAAAATACCTCCCCACATTCTTCAACTGAATGAGACAAAATTCAAGTCTTGTATAAAACGCACACTATGCAGGCTGGCTTATTATAAGTTAGGGGATTACATCGTTGATAAAGATGCCTGGCTCAATGCTGGTCCTGCTCCACAACCACAACTAATTGATTAACTCTTGAAAATACTGTTGGAGCTGTTGAAGATTGTAAGACTATCTTTGCATTGTATAAACTCAATTTCCTTTATATTGTATAATTGCATAGCACAAATGTAAGTTCTATGTACTGTACTGTAATGCTACCATTTACCGGGTAATGATAATAATGTCTTTCATTGACTTGAATGTGCCCTGGCGGCTGATAGTATGTCATGCTCACTAAAATGTCTCGCTAACGGTGGCGTGTGTGTTGGATCATTTAGCTCCCTTTAAAATGGTTGAGCTGAATGGTGCCGATCTATGCGTCATGTTCGTGAACGGGCGCCGTCAGTTGGGACTGGTCATCACTTGGCTGCCTCGGCTTATTTTTAATTATTTTACTTTTGGATTATTGTTTTGTTAAGTACTATTTGCTGTACTCTGGACACTTTAACGCGTACGTATATTTTTTTTACATCGTTCTCACATATAATTATAAATTCAACATTAATGATGTAACTAATATTTTTGTAAAATATAATTTAAAAGAGTGTCCATGGAGTTTCTTGCCCGTTCTTCTCCATAGGTACCTACGCTTTGGAATGGGCAATTAGCTTCATATTTTCTGACTGACCTATTGACAATTCAAAAGTGCCTGTAAATGGTTTAATTGAAATAAATGCTTTGAGTTGAGTTGAGTTGAGTAATATGGGAATTATTTGGGGTTCGAATGAATACATGCCATATACAGTGGCGTGCATTGCATACAGGCCTTTAAGCAGTGCCTACCTCGATAAATCACCATAAGCCTATCAATTACATTTTAGTGTAATTATAAATTAATTAATTACAATTGTATTTTTTCCCCACAGTTAAGAAACTTGACTAAATGAAAAAACTAAATCTTCATACAAACACGCGCGGCAGTAGGCATTCGCCAGACGACCTACTCGGCTCCTATTGTATAATTGCATAGCACAAATGTGAGTTCTATGTACTGTAGTGCTACCATTTACCGGGTAATGATAATAATGTCTTTCATTGACTTGAATGTGCCCTGGCGGCTGATAGTATGTCATGCTCACTAAAATGTCTCGCTGACGGTGGCGTGTGTGTTGGATCATTTAGCTCCCTTTAAAATGGTTGAGCTGAATGGTGCTGATCTATGCGTCATGTTCGTGAACGGGCGCCGTCAGTTGGGACTGGTCATCACTTGGCTGCCTCGGCTTATTTTTAATTATTTTACTTTTGGATTATTGTTTTGTTAAGTACTATTTGCTGTGCTCTGGACACTTTAAGACTGCGCCGAGCAAAATAGTTCAAAACGGCCGTCACTGTTAGAAGGTTTAAATCAATACTATTACCATAATTACCATAAAAAATATGTAATGTACACCACAATGAATGTGTTAACCGATTATAGTAGGCAAAAATTAAAAATATTGTATAGTTTAATAAATAAAAATACGTAAAGTTGTACAAAAATCTTAAAATATCATGCTCGTGTTTACTTGAATTTTGATAGTAAACTGTTATTTTTTTTCACAAACTTGAATTCATATTAATCTCTAATGATTATACTACAATTTATAGTTTTTACATTTTCGAAATGTCGCTTAGTTATTTTATTATTAATTTATGTTTTAATTGACGCGCTGTTTTGAATCATACGCAACGTACACCGGTCGAAAATTCAGTCGTCCACGGGAGCTCGGAGAGTGGTCACGTCTCATCGTGGAGCGACGCGTCGATAACGATAATTCGCGATCTATTGTGTACGTATACCTTGCCGCAAACAGTTGAATAAGGTAAGTCACATTTTAGTTTTTTTAGTATTACTTATATTTATTATGCATAACTAAAATTAACGTTTTCGTTTTTTTCTGTTTACATATTTTTTTTACATTTTTCTTAAATATTTGTTTTAGTAAACATGGGAAAGCGTAAGGAAATATATTCTAAGAAGAAAGTTGGCGCTCATATCCGAAAAAAAGCCGTTCTCATAAAAAGTACGTATTTCTATTTTGTTATGCAGTTCCTTTTAATTTTAATTTTTTCTCAACATCCGATATGGGTGTCGTGTAATGGGTTTTTGGGGGTGGCGATTGCAAATCTGGCATTCATTTTAACATCCAAAATGGCGGATGCAACTTTTTCTCAAACATTCGACATGGGTGTCGTGTAATGGGTTTTTGGGGGTGGCGATTGCAAATCTGGCATTCAATTTAAAATCCAAAATGGCGGATGCAACTTTTTCTCAAACATTCGACATGGGTGTCGTGTAATGGGTTTTTGGGGGTGGCGATTGCAAATCTGGCATTCAATTTAAAATCCAAAATGGCGGATGCAACTTTTTCTCAGACATTCCACATGGGTGTCGTGTAATGGGTTTTTGGGGGTGGCGATTGCAAATCTGGCATTCAATTTAAAATCCAAAATGGCGGATGCAACTTTTTCTCAAACATTCGATATGGGTGTCGTGTAATGGGTTTTTGGGGGTGGCGATTGCAAATCTGGCAATTAATTTAAAATCAAAAATGGCGGATGCGACTTTTTCTCAAACATTCGACATGGGTGTCGTGTAATGTGTTTTTGGGGGTGGCGATTGCAAATCTGGCAATTAATTTAAAATCAAAAATGGCGGATGCGACTTTTTCTCAAACATTCGACATGGGTGTCGTGTAATGGGTTTTTGGGGGTGGCGATTGCAAATCTGGCAATTAATTTAAAATCAAAAATGGCGGATGCGACTTTTTCTCAAACATTCGACATGGGTGTCGTGTAATGTGTTTTTGGGGGTGGCGATTGCAAATCTGGCATTTATTTTAACATCCAAAATGGCGGATGCAACTTTTTCTCAAACATTCGACATGGGTGTCGTGTAATGGGTTTTTGGGAGTGGTAATTGCAAATCTGGCATTCATTTTAACATCCAAAATGACGGATGCAACTTTTTCTCAAACATTCGACATGGGTGTCGTGTAATGTGTTTTTGGGGGTGCCGATTGCCAATCTGGCATTTATTTTAACATCCAAAATGGCGGATGCAACTTTTTCTCAAACATTCGACATGGGTGTCGTGGAAACAGTAGTAGGTATCTATACTACTGTTTTTTTTAAGAGATAACAAGGAGAAATTATATATTTAATAAAAATATTTAAATATTACGTTTTTAGGAAACGCTGACCAATGAAGAACCTTGCCAATACGTTGGTGAAGAACCTTGCCCATACGTTGCTGAAAAAACTTCAGTTAGTAATGATATTCCATGCAACAATCTCGATGTAAGTTGATTTTTCTTAGATACTTTAAAATTTTAAAATGTGTCGAAGTACTAATTTATGCCCGTTGCTTTGGGACTACTTACGATATTCTTATTTTATTTCAGGATTCTTCAAAACATACGGATTCTTATTCAGACTTTTTGATAGAAGAAGAAAGTGAAGATAAAGACGAGATCATAATACATGGAAATAGAGTAGTGGATTTCGCATACCTCTTTAAACAACTGCAAGAAATTGCAAATCACAACTCCCCACTAGGTTGCAACTTGAGTTGTTTAAAACTTACCAAAGAGGTAAAGAAAGGGTTTCTATCGAAATTCTATTTTACTTGCCAAATGTGTCGATTAAAATAAGAAATAATGAATTGTAAAAAACCAGATAGCCCTACAGACCTCAACTTGAACGATAATGCTGTAAGCAGTTTTATGTCAATAGGAGCGGGGTTTTCTGGTTTAGAACAAGTTTCGGGTTCCCTTGAAATTCCCTGTATGTGTGACAAATTATACGCCAAGTGCCATAACAAGGTCTGTGGACTATGGGAATTAGCCAAAGAAAAAAGCATGGAGGTTACATTATCGAAGTTTTTATACGGATCCCTAAGTTTTTTGAAAATATATCGCCTATGTTCATCAGGGATAATGTAGGATTCTAATGGTGAAAGAATTTTTCAAATCGGTCCATTAGTTTTGGAGCCAATTCAAACAAACAAATCTTTCCTCTTTATAATATTACTAGCTTCCGCCCGCAGGTTCGCCCGCGATCGATGTCGATAAAAACTATCCTATGTCCTTCCCCGGGATACAATCTATCTCTGCCAAATTTTATCCAAATCCATTTAGTGGTTTAGGCGTGAAAAGGTAACATACAGACAGACAGACAGAGTTACTTTCGAATTTATAATAGGTATTAGTATGGATTAGTGTAGATGTAGATATACCACATTTTCCTATGCTTTTTGTATTTTTTAGTAAAATGGTAAATTAAGCAAGGTACAGTCTGTCTATAAAGTCATGAAAATAATGTTTGAGGAACTAACATTATTCAAAAGTAGGGCAACACTAAATCATAGTACATCGAATGTCATTGGCTGTCATCGACTTGTTTTGTAACTCGTTAACTATTGCATTTTTTATTGCTTTTCAAATCTACGTGGATAAAACTTCGAAGAAACGTGTTAAATATGAGGAAAACAAATAGGAGTGGAGCTCGGGAAATTATTTTTAAAGTGTATCAGCGATGTTTGTTAGAACACCAAGCTGGACAAATTTTATCAAATTTGGATGATATTTATGCTCGAACAGCAGCTATGACAGGTATGTAATCGTGTTACTGTTTGTTTTTCATCTACCAGAAGTTACAAATTTACTAAATATACGATTTTAAGACTAAAATAAGGATTGTTTACATTGCGCATTAATAGGTTAAATTGCAAATATAAGTAGGCCATATTGTAGTGCGACCAGAACTTTTGATACTTTTGGATGATTTTAAATATGAATAAGTTATATCGTGTTTGAATTAAAAATAGTGCTATCTATTTTCTGTTAGATATAACATACTATATTTTTTATTCTTTCTTTCAGGAAAATCTGAGAGTACAGTGAGGCGTATTGTAGATGAAGGCTGTAAAAATGATGGCAAATTTGGAACCCCTGGCAAACACAGATCAGGCCGTCCTAAGAAAGAAATGGATGACTTCAACATATGTGCACTTCGACAAAAGATTCAATTCTTTTACTCAGTAAAGAAAGAGGTACCAACCTTAAGGAAACTTCAGGTAGTCGCCAAAACAGATCTGGATTTCAAATGTAGCCTAGAAGTCCTGCGTAAAATTTTGAAGTCGATTGGGTTTTCTTACAAGAAGTGTCAAAATAACAGAAAGGCTCTAATCGAACAAGCACATATTGCAGCAAAACGAGAAGAGTACTTGGCAATTATTAAAAAAAATAGAGATTTGCCAGAAGAATTGCAAAAAGATATAATTTATCTTGATGAGACCTACATTCACTCTTCATATAAGGTAAAACTTTTTATTTTTGTGTAATCAATAATTATACTTATTGAATATTTTTACTTTATAAATAAGTACAATTTTTTTCACCAGGTTCGAAAATGTTGGCAATCTTTAAACGTAGAAGGCGTCACGGAAAATATATCGAAAGGAAAACGTTTCATAATTGTCCACGCTGGAAGCGAAAAGGGGTTTGTGCCAAACTGCCTACTTATATTTAGTGGACAAAACAAGCTCGAAGACTACCATTCCGAGATGAATGCCCACAACTTTACTAAGTGGATCACGGAGAAGCTTATCCCGAACCTGCATGAGCCATCGATTATTGTCATGGACAACGCCCCCTACCACTCCGTCGTGACAAATAAGGCCCCTACCTCAAGCTCTCGCGTGGACGAAATAAAACTTTGGCTTTTGGAAAATAGTATTGACTTTGACCCTTCACTTAGGAAGCCAAACCTACTCAATTTGGTAAAAAAAAACAAACCCCACCCCATCTATGCTATTGATGAACTTTTGGGAGAAAATGGGCATACAGTGGTACGGCTTCCACCGTATCACTGTGATTTAAATCCCATAGAGCTCATTTGGGCTCAAGTAAAACAGAAAGTGGCAGAACACAATGTTGGGTCACGTGATGTAAAGCAACTAGCTGAAGAGGCCTTCAACAGCATTACACCTGAAAAATGGAAAAACTGTTGCCGTCATGTTGCAAACATTGAAAAAGAATATTATGAACGAGGAAGAACCCTATATCAAGATATAGATGAGTTAGTCATTCGTCTAAGCGAAGATAGCAGTAGCAATGACAGCAGTAGCGAAGACGTTAGTGACGCAGCTGACAATGAAAATACTTTTTTTAACGTAGAATATTTGGAATCTGATGACGAAAGTAATTAATTATTATGTTATGGGATATTTTTCATTAATAAAATAAGTTAAAAGAAATAATAAAAAATATGTATGAACATTTTTCTTTTATTTACTCATTTTATTCGAACGACAGAGACGATAGATTTGTGCTATCTGAGGGGCAATTCTTGTAATTTTAAGAACGTTCACAGTCTGATCTCTGTCTCAATCTGTCAAAAATGCCTCTAAATTCCCTACATTTTGACAATTTGACATTTGTTTGTCGCTGAGATGAGACTGCGACTAGATTTTGAACGTTTTAAATTACGAGAATTGACCTTCTGATCGTTTATGCAAACTAATGAAGGTCGGAAGGAAAACATCGTAAGGAAACCTGGACATAATTAATATAAGTCTGAAACCAACCCGTCGCCAACCCTTCTTGAGCAAGCGTGGTGATCAATGCTCGTGCCTTCTCTGGTGAGACGAGGCCTTTGTCCAGCAGTGGGACAGTAATAGGCTGGTATTATTATTTATGATGAAGGTCGCATCTTTGTCTATGGTTTCTGTAGATTTTTTTAATAAGATCTACGGATTTCACGACTTTACCTTATCTATCCAGTTTAAAAAAAAGCGTCTCCTCCTTTTTATTAAAACCAAGTTTGCTTTCATTACAAAATAATGTGCTAGTATCAAAATCAATTTAGTCACACTATACAGGGTTGCTACGTGCACGACCGCAGCGCCCTCATTTTTTTTCATGACTTTATAGACAGACTGTACCTATTACATTAGGTAATTAATTATAGATTTTTTATCACGTACTGGTTTTATTATTACAATACATACCTAACACAAAACAGAAAGGTACAGAAGTCAATTACATCAGGGTTATCAACTTCGGCTTACGCACAATAAACTATCGTGCTAGTGGCACTCGCATCCAGTTGTTTCATTTATTGTTGTAAAGTTGTTAAAGTTTACAGAACAAAAACATTAAAATTTTATATTTGTCTATTTTCACTATCGAAAATCCCTAATAACTTCTAAACGGATTACCCCATTTACACAATTTATTTTGCCCTATCCGTTTTAGACCTAAGCCTATCAAATGACATAAAAAATAATACATTATCTACACAAACAAAAAATCATGTTTTCTACTTACGTAATATTTGGGTCTCAAGCAGATGGCACTCGCGCTGGCACTGATCGTGTCCGTGAGCGGTGTCTTGAGCGCACTTTGTATGTAGATTGACTTCTGTACTCTCTGTATTTTGTGTACCGACCCATCTACCCTGCCTACGTACTCATCTAGCCTACCTACTTACCCAGTAAAATACCCGGGCGTGCAATCCACAACGCCAAAATTTCATAGCAATCGGATGACTGTAAGAGACGGATAATATAGGTATTTTTCTATATTGTACTATAGTTATACCTACATTATCCGTACTACAAAACTTAATTTTTATATTATACAGATTATTAGATTTAATTTTGGGATTTATGTAAGTAAGTACCTACATAAAACCATCTAAATAATCAATATTCGTATTTTCAAGTCACTCAACACAACGACTCAAATTATAAAAATCCTAGGTTACCAACTATTGTCGTGCAACCGCAAGCGGACCTCGAGCGAACTTGTCATTGTGTGTGTGACGACTCACACGACGAACGCGCTGGAGTAAATACCTATTTGCCGCGCGCCTTGTTCGCTCGACACAGTCTTAACGCGTACGTATATTTTTTTTTTACATCGTTCTCACATATAATTATAAATTCAACATTAATGATGTAACTAATATTTTTGTAAAATATAATTTAAAAGAGTGTCCATGGAGTTTCTTGCCCGTTCTTCTCCATAGGTACCTACGCTTTGGAATGGGCAACTAGCTTCATATTTTCTGACTGACCTATTGACAATTCAAAAGTGCCTGTAAATGGTTTAATTGAAATAAATGCTTTGAGTTGAGTTGAGTTGAGGTCCCGTACTATTTCGCACATTGTGATTGGCCTTTACTCGTTAAAGTTAATACGACGAAATTAAAAATACATACGTCGCATGCGTAATACCATGACGTTCGACCTTTGCAATTTATCACCCTAAAGTAGGCTGCCTACTAAAATAACAAACCAAGTATGAATTAATGAAAAAATCATATGAATGTTAAAATCGTAATTTCTAATTCGTTCGTAATTTGGAAGTGCGAAGAAAGAAAGTGATGGATATTGAGATCGCCGACAGTGAGATAAAATGAAAATCCAAGATGGCGGCTGCAAAAATTTTCAAATTTTTTCATCGGTGTCGTTTTCATGGTTTTTGAGGGTGCTGAAGCAAATATTGAGGTCAAAATGAAAATCCAAGATGGAGGCTGTAATTTTTTTTTTCCATCATGGGTGTCGTTTTTATGGTTTTCAAGAGCGCTAAAGTCGATAGTGAGGTCAAAATAAAATCCAAGATGGCGGCTGTGAAATTAAAAAAAAAACATCCTGGTCGTTTTCATTGTTTTCGAGGTTGTTGGAGCCGTAAATAAAGTCAAAATGAAAATCCAAGATGGCGGCTGTAAAACTTTTTTTAGTTAGGTAATAGATACTTTTGTTTCATGTTTCTGATAAGTGACCGCTTGTGCATAGACTAGACCCGGCTTAGTGCCTGCTTAGTGCCTACCTATTCTGAAAACCAATGCAATGCACGCCACTGGCCATATATCTGATAGATTGTTAGCATTCATAATTTAATAAGTAAAAATGATTAATGCAGCATCTCACCCTTGCCGGCGAGTTCTTTGGCCGCCTGCAGCGCCGTGTCGGTTCCCTTGCCGGCGCATACTAACGTGATGTGTGAGCCTTCCCGCTCTATCTTAGCTTTACCTGGGAAGTTAACAGACGTACTTGTTAATAGGATGCAGGCTGTCGAGTTGAAATGAAGGTCGTAGACGAGACTGCTGAAGGCTAATTCACGAAATTAAAAACGTTAAAAATCTAGTCGCAACCTTATCTCAGCGACAGTCAATGTCAAAAAATTTAGGGAATTTAGAGGTATTTTTGACAGATTGAGAAAAATTTAAACTTAAATACGGGAATTGCCCCTCTGATCTGCTGTGGGTACCTAATTGGATTCACAAGTGTTAACCCTGAAGTCACAAGGGCATGTAATTTAATATGGCGAAATCTGGGTGAGCAGTTGGCCAAAAGTGGTCTACTTACTACGCAGGATCACTTTAGTCAGACTGTTATAATTGTTGATGTTTTAGCATCGACGATTTTGTGACTACATCAATTCTGAATTATAATCAGATTATATCGTTCCTACTGTTGGGACACAGGCCTCCTCTCACTGAGAGGGCCGCAATCCACCACGCAGGCGCAATTCGGGTTGGTAGATGTCACATGTCTTTGAATTTATGGTTCTAGGACATGCCGGTTTCCTCACGATGTTTTCCTTCACTGTTTAATACGAATAGTGTATTACTTTTTGATTAATCACTGGTTTTGAGCAGTTTTAAAGTTGTTTCTTATCGCCCGAAAACCGACAAAATCGTTGACGGCCGAAGCTAATAGTAGTTATGTAAGGCGCTAAGACTTAATTAGTGTGCACGTCATAAAACAGTATATAAGGTCTACTTCTATCTGTACTAATAATAAAGCTGAAGAGTTTGTTTTGTTTGAACGCGCTAATCTCTGGAACTACTTTGCATTTCATAGCCCAACAAATTAACAAGAAATTTCACGCAGACGAAGTCGCGGGCAGAAGCTAGAACTTATTAGATAAAACAAATAATACACATACCAATTGGAATTAAAAAGTCTGGAGACAGTGCCTCATCTGACATGGGGAACGGAATACCATACATAAGCTCATCTTCTAAGACTACCACGGGGTCTAAGCTTCTGATGGCGGACTTGAGGAGACCTGAAACAAAATACAATTCATTTTTAAGCATAAAATCATGGCAATATCAGCCTCTAATGTTGCCACTGCTGGGACACAGAGGCCTCCTCTCTGTGAGAGGGAGTTGGCCGAAATCCACCACGCGGACCACTGAGTCCGTGTGGTGGATTTCGGCCAACTCCATACAACACCCACTGCCAACATGCATTGGCATGTTGGTAGATTTTTTGTCTGATCGAATTTTTTATTCTAGGACATACCGGTTTCCTCACAATGTTTTCCTTCACCATTTTGAGAGCAGTGGTGATGAAATAATTTACAGAAATGGAAGTATCTGGTTGTTTTCGAACCCGCGAACCCACAGGCCACTGGGCCATCACTGCTCTTGGTCAACACTCAACGTGCTGATGCTTACCCTGATTTGAATAAATGATTTTTTATTTATGTGAGGGTGTGTCTGATATCAGGTTTTTCCATCAAGAATTTCTCAGTAGTAGATCGGAGTCTGGATTTATGCCCGGTTGATAACAATAGCCTCGCCTTCTATTACATGGGACTTAACATATAACTGGCGAAATGAGGGTTTGGGTACTGTAAGCTACACTTCTGGCTAACCTTTGGGGGATTACAGGCGTGATGTTATGTAAAACCAAAGTCAAAGCATTTATTTCAAATGGGCACATAAAAGGCACATTTGAACGTCAAGTACCTTTAGCATCTTCAGAGGTGTAGGGCATGAGCACCTTGAGTCCGGGACAGTGGCTGTACCACGCGCCGAAGCACTGCGAGTGCTGCGCCGCCACGCCGGACGCCGCGCCGTTGGGCCCACGGAACACGATCGGGACCGGCACCGTGCCGGCTGACATGTAGAAGGTTTTCGCTGCTGAGTTTATTACCTGGAAGTTGTTGGTATGATTAAAGATACGAAAAAGAAAGAAAGACACTTTTTTTGTCACAGAAACACGTAGGTACATTTTTATTTTTGTGTGTACTACTAACACTATCTTTGAAACTATTTTATGGACTGCGTGCCTGAATTAAAAAATAATAATAAGTACTTCATCTAGGCGTATTTTTCACCCGAAAACTGTAGAGCAGTATGTAGTGACAATTTTTTTTAAGTGGAAACGGCGGGACGGAATGCTCTAGAAGGTCATTGACATATTCAGCTTTAATACAAAGCAAGGTTTATCTTTAGACACAGGTTTAAACCATCGAGTCCTTTTTAAATTTCGAACTACAATCCGACAAAGGTACTACAAAAACTGGCGTTAAACCCAATGATTTCAAAAGTTGACAATTTTGTATTAGGAACTTTAAGCGTGTCAGAATAAAGTTCAAAATACAGTAACTGGCTCGAAAGTTTAGGCTAGATCTTAAGTTAGAACTCGTTTTGTAAGACAGTTAGTGACCGTATCGGTGATGTTCTTGAGAAAGGTCAGGTGCGTCTGCGTAGTGATCAACGACGCAAACTTGGTAATCATCGTCATCCCTGCTCTCATTTCTGTGACTAACGCCACTTTTAATAAGCGAGACACAGCAGTCTCCACATCAACCCACTGGAAACTTATACAGGAAACATCAAAGACAAAAAGTATCATCAGACTTCAGTGTAAGTGTAATAATGGTGCATTGTAACATAAGCCAATAAAGACAATTAGGCATCTGATAGAATGTGGCTTAACTACCGCTAACCGCTCACATTTCGCGCTCGTGTCAGTATTTAGTACTCGGAATATATGCGGAAGACACGAATGCTAGTTGAATAAATTAACTTGCTACCAAAAATATTCTATGTGCCAAAGAATATTACTCAAAGATACATGTATTTTTGCTGAAACTACACTTTAAAGTGAGTGGTGTGTGAGTTCATCAAGCGCAGTACCCGGTCGTTAATAATGTTATTCATTAATGAATTTTAGAATTTTATTAAGTTTATTTATTAACACCTGTGTACGAGCACATTGGAATTTGGATAACAAAATTACAATCATGATTTATTTCATTGCTTGAACTTGAGTTGACTTTCGCACAGATTAGATAAACTATAGCTCATCAGATGTCTGCAAGATTTATGTATGTAACCATGAATTTGTAGACAATTATCTTATCAGCTCTGATTCTTTTACATTATTTTATTATGTATATATATTCCTATCTTCAAGACAACTGGAAACAGTTAGCATTTAGTGAATGACATTAACTTTTCTGAGATAGGTTTTAGTGTAGTTTAATGTTTATCTTAATTGATTGTAAAATAAGATGTGATTTGAAGTCAGAGCGGACTCTTTTTCTTGCTTCTAAACATTGTAATTTGTTATTTTTCCTTCAATTTTGTATTACATGTAAATTCAGAAAATGACTAATAGATTCAAAATTAAATATATTATGCTGGTATTGAAATAGTACACACAGTCAACATTTAAATTTGTATACATTTAACCATCTATCAAAAGCCCTTTCCTGTTTTAATATCCATTTAAATTGTAATGTATTAAATGCACAGTGTCTTCCAGTACAATAATATTTCAGAGAGAATATTTTTACCAAATTGTACTTAAACCTTTTGAAAAAAAAAAATACCTTTCTTTGACTGTAAAGTCCTGTCTACTAAAATCAGTGTATACTCAAGTACTAGCTACATTCAACATTCTATATAATTGTTCTCATAACAATACTGACTCAATTGATTGTTATTGATCAACTGTGGGAGACATTCTAGTATATTATGAATTGAAAAAAAAAAAACAAAATACTTAGTTGTAGAGAGTGGTTTTCTCACTACTTGTGACTTGAGTTAAAAGACTGGAGAGAAACTCTTTTTCGGAGTACTTTTTAACACATTGACTGCCAGACAACAGACACAATAGAAAATCTATTGTTCGCGGTCACCATTTGACCGTGTGGCAGCGAATGTGTTGATGCCTGTTTTGGTTCCAAGTGCTCTGGTACAAACTAAAAAAAATATGACCCTAAAAGCCACCTTTGCAGATTCATAGGACTTTAGCAGACCTGAGAACATTCACAGTCTGAGCTCATTCTCAATCTGTCAAAAATACCTCTACTTTCCCTACATTTTTGGCTAGTTTTTGACATTGATTGTTGCTGAGATGAGATAGCGACTAGATTTTTAACGTTTTTAATTACGGGAATTGGCCTTCAGATGTTTTGTATTGACTTCTGAGAGATTTCTGTTTATTAATTTTTTTTGTTTTTTTTTTCTGTTTTTTATAAAAAAGGACTACTGCTAAAAGCTATGGCTTGTCACGCCAGTTCCAAAAACACACGAAATAATAATACATTATAATGTTTGAACTTTAGAGACCATGACCACTGAGTTTGTTTCTGCATTTCTTCTCAGCAATCCATCTAATGTTTAAAAATATTGAACTTTAAATTGATGTGTAACAGTCTTAACTGGTTAAAAACCGTAATTACAGAAACAATAAAAGTGTCTCACATGGATGTTGCTGCAAATGAAGGGTTAAAAGATTTACTAACAGACATACACATCATTTAATTTAGTTCATAATGTCAAACAGTTAATGCGTATGTAGATGGTTGACTAGGTATTAAAAGAGATGCTTACATGATCAATAGCCTGCATGGAGAAGTTGAATGTCATGAACTCGCAGATTGGTCGGAGGCCAGCAAATGCAGCACCAACAGCAATACCGGCAAAACCGCTTTCTGTGATTGGTGTGTCTATAACTCTCTTGTCACCATATTTTTTCCATAGACCCCTGAAATATTAAAAAAATTAATGTTTTTTTTATTCTGTATAACTATGGAGGCATGAGGAACAGGGTGTAAAGTTCAGGCATCCTATATAGAAAACGTAGGATGTACAGTGGGCAACTACCCGAATATTGATGTTGGAACGTTGTATAATTATATAGTTGCTGCGGCAAACTCTGCTTGCGTGAAGCAGGATTTTGCATGACGTTGGTTGCGATGTAGATGACACCACATAACTATAGCACATTTATTATAATCAGAAGGTTCCAATTCGAAAAACAATGTTTTCACACACTCTTTGAAAAAACACATACTTCACCTTTTGCTACCATCATCTGCCTAGCCTTTTCCAACATTGGGGTTGGCTTCCAATCTAACCGGATGCTGATGAATACCACTATTTACCACCTTGTGCTACCATAATGTAATATTTTTCACATTGTAATCTCCCCGATTAACCACACAATATTTTACAAGTCACCAAGTTAACGGCAGCATCTTGTCAATCACTATTTGTCGCTTAGGTCTTTTAATATCCTAAGAATGTTTAATTATCCCACTTTGGTAATAAACATTACACCATTTTCCTTGTAAGTTATAAATACAGATTTGTCATAAATAAAACTTCAATAAGATTAATTAAATGAAAAGGAAACTTCATTTTTAAGACCTGGTTTGATATAATGTTTTCTTATATGATAGATGGTAGCTTTTAAAACGCTAAGTATGATACTTAACAGCATTACACAGAGATAACATTCTCATTGAAATCTATCAACAAACTTATTGGTTATGTAATATTGAAGCATATTTTTGCAAATAAAAAACTTTGAAAAGCTTGGAATTTTCGGTGTTCACATAGAATGTTAACACACACACATTATCATAGTTTTTTAATACAAAAATCAGGCCAACCCCTACTGTAAAGGTATGGAGCCCGTTTGTCTCATACCTGCTCACTTTGTAGGCACCGTCGTATTGGGCCACTTCCTCGCCTAATAAGAACACCCTCTCGTCTCTTGCCATCTCTTCATCAATGGCACTGTTGATAGCATCACGCACAGTCATAGGCTTAGCGGCTAAAGCACTAGATGTGGAGAAATTACGGGGCAACCGAGAGAGCCACCCGAAGATAACCGGCGACGATTTCAACGCCATTTTCATTTCAAAACTATATTATTACACTTAAGAACTTAAAAAACTGCACTTATTGACTCCTGGAGAGATTTTAGAGTGGTTTTGGTTGAAAATGGTGTTAAAAACGTTATTTTGATGAAACGAAGGATGAATGGAGGTCGTAATCAGTGTTGCCAGATTCGATTATGTCACTTGTCAGTAAAAAATCAGCTGTTTTCATTTTCTGTGACAGAAATAATTACAATTTAAGATATTTCGAAAAAGAAGATTGTATTGAAGATTGGTTTAAGATGTAGATCTGCTTTCAAAATAACTTAAAGAGACGCCTGCAGCGTAACTTTGCAATTATTATGCTTTTAGTATGTACAGAGGCCAGCACATCAACCTACCCCAATCTTTCAAATTTCTTTGATACAATTTCAACTTTACAGTAAAGGAATAAGGTTCATATTCAATTGGGAAAATTTGACAGATTGGGGTAGGTTGATGTGCTGGCCTCTGTACTTACCTATTTTAAATATGCCTAAATAGCAAATAGAAAACGATCTGGCAATACTGTATGCATGTGTCAAGCAAATAAAGACCGCATTCCGAATTGGCTATAATCGCTCACAGCACTCAAATTAGTGGTGGTTAATAAAACGTATAGCGTCAAAAAATAGCACGCTATTTATTTATAGCATCTAGCGTTTGTTGTCCCGACTCTGACTTCGCGCTAGAAATATAACGTCTCAACAAACTAGCGTCTCATATTCTAAACGTACACAGCGAGGCTAGAGCGGGATAGCATTATAGTTTTATAACTTTTATAGTCTCACTAGTCTCACTCACAGCGTCACAGCGCGTCGGGGCACTCAGGCGAAGTCGTGTGAACTCGGGCGGCAGTCGGCCGGTTGGCTCGCGGTACCTGTTATTATTACGTACTCGTTGTTTTGTAAACAAACACGGCCCTCGCACGTTTTTTTCTAAATAATAATTTTGTTGCTGTGCAACTTATTAGTACTACAGTACTGTAATTGTAAATACTTATAATAATTCTCATGTTTCGTACATACATTCGTCGTGCTATTGTAAATATTGTGTGTTCGTTTTTAATAATTGTAAATAGGTAGGATGTTACTGTGTGACAAAGTGAAACTGTGGATAGTGATTTGTAAATAAGTTTTAGTAAATACGCCTATAATAAATAATAATTGTCTCACAAAACTTTTATACTTAATAAAATTTCATCAATTTTATTATAGACAGTCCTAAGCCTGGAAAGTATGAAGAAAAGTTCATTGATCTATAACGCTTCATGAGATATTATTATATTCTTTCGTGTACAGCGCGTTGCGAGATAACTAGCGTGTTGCCAGATAAAATGATAATGTCTCCGCGTTCAGACTGCGGCCAAGTTTTGTAATAACGTGTTATAATGATAGCGTATAAAACAGCGCGCTAGAAAAATATAGTTTATAGTCTATAACACGATTTTAGTTTAAAGCGGATTTGAACAACGCTAACTCAAATCGTCTCACAAGTGTTCCGTATTGGATTTATGATTATGACAGCTGAGAGCTGTCAACAATTCGGAACACTCGTGAACGTGCTCACAGTGCTTACTCGATTTCAAAACTTTAATACAGCAGTATCTCTTTTTTGTATAAACACCACTTTTCTTTGTATAAGTGGCGAGTGTCAGCCAGAAGCACCATTTCAAAAATGCCACGTTAATATAAAGATATGATGCAACTCAAAACAAAACACACTGACATATCCTCATCCTCACACACACACACACACTGTCATTTTTGAAAGCGCTCACGGTGATATTATTACAAGGCATGGTCGGCGTTATCGCAAGATGGCGCATTTCATGACGTCATCTATGACGATTCACGGGACATTGTTATCGCGCTTACGCGAATTCGGCACGGGCTTAAGTACGCTCAAATCGATTATATTCCCAATACCGAACGCGCCCAAAGTAATGTCAAAATTGACAAATTATTGAGTGCGGTCCACAGACTACAGTTACATTCAGACAGGGCACTCTCATAGAGTAAAAATCGACGCGCCTTATGGTTCACATCATGTATGACTGCTTTTTTTTTTTAAATGTTACTAAACCTGGCGCGAAATTTTGTGCAATATGGCGTGGTACGGCTTCAGCCTAAAAGGTTTTTCTTGCTATTGGTAATTTTAGTTTAATTTTATTTTATGAGCAATTATTACAATATGTTCGAATAAGTTAAAAAGGGAATGTTAGGGAAAAAAAAAACTTTTCTTACTTTCATTTATTTTTATTTTTAAATTTTATTTTATACTTACTAAAAGCTTTTAATTGCATCAGGGGCAACAATTTCTTTTCTAGTCTGAAGACATCTGTGCCTTTTAATATTTTACTAATAACATTGCACCAATTAAATACTGCCAATCTTAAAGTTAATGCGAAAAAGCTTTCAGAAACAGCATCCTTACGCAATTCATAATTTATGAAGGCCGCCTTCCGAATTGGCCAATATCGCTCACAGCACTCAAATCGTCTCACATGCGTTCCATAATGGATATCACGATTATGACAGCTGAGAGCTGTCAACAATTCGGAACACTCGTTAGCGCGCTCACAGTGCTTAGTCGGTGTCAAAAAGATATTACAGCAGTATTTCTTCATAAAAACACCACACGTTTCTTCCTTTTTTTGTTTAGGTGGCGACTGTCAGCCAGAAGCACAATTTCGAAAATGCCACGTTATTAAAAAGATATGATGCAGCTCAAAACAAAACACACACTGACACATCCTCATCCTCACACACACACACACTGTCATTTTTGACAGCGCTCACGGCGATATTAGTACGAGGCATGGTCGGCGTTATCGCAAGATGGTGCATGCCATGACGTCATCTATGACGATTCACGGGACATCGTTATCGCGCTCACGCCAGTTCGGTACGGGTTTTAGCACGCTCAAATCGATTACATCGATTATTTCCTCAATTCGGAACGCGCCCGAAGTCAAACAAATACTTAGATTTGATACGATTTTTAATTCATTTTATAACAGGATTCCGTTCAGGTTGATTTTCTATGTATTTGTTTGCTTCTTCCATGATGATTCCGAAAAATCTCACAGCATTTTCTGAAGGGTAGGTCAATTTCTTTTCTTTTATGCTCTTGAACTCTCTAAAGGAAATCCAATTATGTACCGTATATTTATAAAGAAACCTCTTCTCGAAATGATTTCGACACACAAACTGTTTGCGAAGTTTTTGGAAGCTCAAGCTTCGCAGTCTTTCACAGTTAATGCACTGTAACCATTTTTTGAGTCCTATCTCAGTTTTTGGAAACTTAAGAAAACTGACGTCCTTTCGTCTACTAGCACAGTTCACAACACAACACTTGTTGTACATGTTGCACGAAAACATTTCAGCTACAAAAATTTAGAGGTTATGTTACGGAAATAAATCAACGCAGAACTTCACTCGATCAACTTTGAAACTGAAACTGTAATAAACTTCAAAAGTTTGGACAGACAGTTCTATTCTATTTTTCTTTATGGCAATGGTGCCGATGTCGACAATTCTGCCAATGTCAGATGTGATTGGACAGACAGTTATCAAAATGGCGGAATGGCGTCATACCTTAGACTAAGTATACTTAGTCTGAGCGTCATACAGACAGCACAGAAGTACGGAAGGCGGGAGGGGAAGGAACTGTCAAATGAGATAAGTGAACCATAGACACAAGGTTAAGATATTTTACTTGAAGATTACCTGCCGTGGTGCGGTCCAAAGGGATACGGGAGGTTCATCACATGACATTGGTAGAATAGTCGACATCGGCTCAGTTGCCAAAACACAAAAAAAAAAAAAATACGGGAGGTGCGGTCCATTGAAGTCAATTGATGTAAAGGACGGTCCACTTCCGAAAAAATAGACAATTCAATTTGTTAATTTTTGTTAAGCTAGGTGCAAATCTCACAGGTCCAAGTACCTACAGATTTTGAAATCGTAAGCTGCAACAATTCTGCTGTCAAAAGCTGTGTCTGTCATTGTTACCTACTCTAATCCATACATGCCTGTCTGTTTGTCTGTTACACGCTTAAACCGCTGAACCGATTTAGATGAAGTTACTTAAATAATATACTCTTGTTTGCTGAGCAGTTATGAACTAGAGAGGTTTAGAAAGAAAAGGGGGAGGCCAGGGCAGTTTGGTCAAACAAGGCTAATGGCAAAAGCAAATAGGCACATCTACAATCTGCCTGGCCTTTTCCCAACTACATAATAATAATAATTTATTTATTTATCTTGACAACATAGGTCCAATGGTTAGTACAAAAATAACTTATCAACTAAGGGTTATTAATATTCAATAATTAATTAATTTATTTTAATTTATAAACATTATTCATCCCTGCCGCACGAGCAACAGGACAGAGTGCCTAAGAATTGGTGTATCGTGCTTTACGGCTAAGGTTTTCAAAATGCTGTTGGTGCTAGCCCTCGGGCAGCGGGATTGTCCGAAAGGGTTACCGCTGCCCCGGAACATAAAGGGCTAAGGAAGGAACACGGATGGGTTTTAGTCAGTAAGAGTCTGACACTCCCTTCCTCTCCACCCAGAGCGGGAGGGGTCATTTGATGATTTCCCATCCTTAAAAAAAAAAAAAGCCCTCATTCTGCTTATTAAGGACGCAGTCTTTTTTCTCAGAATGGCATAGAAGTCGTCGGTTCGCGTTACAGCAAACATGCCAGACGCGCTGCAGAACCGGGGCACCCAAGTATTGGTGACCCAAGTATTTAAATTGGGTGACCTTCTTAAGTGGTCGTCCCTTGAGGGTCGACTTTGAGTTTAACCAGATGCAGCTGGGCACCACTGTTACCAGTAGGAACTTTAAATGGATCTCAACTCATTGACGAGTATCGTAAAGGCGTCATTATTTATTAGACAATATTAAGATGTTGCTGTCTAGCTTTGGATACCACCCATGAAATTATCTTTCGGACCAAGATATAACAAGGCCCAGTCTCTTGGGTACATTAGGTAATGTACCCAAGAGACTGATCAATAATTAATAATATTCGGAGCAATATTTCGACGCCATATTTTAGTTTGTTACCTAATAGTTTTAATCGTTAGGATAATATTTTTTTTATTTTAATAGTTTATAAAATTTTGTCCAATATATAATATAGGTATATCTATATAAGTACATAATACCAATCATTTTGTTTTTTAATAGGTACCTAGGTATAATTAAATGTTTCCTTCAAGCTTTAAACGTTTCTCAAGAGCCGACAGTCTGACTTTTCTTTTTCGCAGTTGCATCTTCCCTTCTGCACCAATTTTTTTTTTCTTTTCCTTTTCGCGATGCCAGAGCTTCTTCTTGTATTTTATTGAAGAGGATTTATATGGTCCTTTCCTCAGTTGCCTAAAACGTCAATAGAACCCACATGGTGAGAAGTCTTGTCCGTTTGTTTTGTAAGCAAGAAACATTATACTCACCTACGGCGAGTTTGTAAACATTGTTGACGTAGGATCAGCAAATTATTGCGTGTATTATGAAAGTTTAGTGATTTATGAAGCTGATTTTACGGAACGGCTAAGCCCTTTCTCTCTTATAATAACGCAGCGATAATAAAAGCCCATTCACTAATTACCTCACAGCACACGAGGCCCTTTACACCCCATCGTTATTCCATCATTAATTATCCCCATAGGATTCTAAAACAGGGTTCTCGTAAATAAACTAATATGTGTGCTGACTTGGGTCGACCGCCCTGGGCCGCGGACGGGAAGGATCGGTCTGGGTGAAAGCGATAAGCGGGGATCATGGATCATCGATTAAAGGGTAATCTATACTTCTATTAGACGTTTTTTATTAGCTACTAGCTTTTGCCCCCATGGAGAACGGAATTATAGGCTATATATTAAGCTATAAATTTAGCATTTATAATATTAGTAGGTATGAGTGGAGATGTTTGAATTTATCTTTGAATCACACAAGAAACTACTTTAAGTTGCTCAAGGAGCAGGGCATTGTGTCTGGTAGTTTGAATCGATTGGAGCCGTGGTTAACAAAAAAGATGGCATCTCTAAAGAGACCCAGACCTGTCAGTTCCTCAAGTATCAAAGACTCGTCAGCATCCAAATGCTATAATTCTAATAGAACTTTAGCTTCTTGACGATTCTCCATTACCTTCAATAGCAAGTAGCTGAATTTAGGTTGTAACTTCATAAATAGATCACCCGCTTCCCGCTTACAAACGGACGGTTCCCGAAATGCGGCCAAAAACAGACTGCCATTAAATCTTTACAGTTGCACGTGGCCTTGGCCTACTGACCCCTGCCCTGATCACTGGGAACTCTTTACCGGGAAACCGTATCTTACACGTAACATAACGCTTTATGTCCACTGAGGAGGAATCCTTTTGAAACTTGCAATATGTCTGCTGATTGAGCACTTACCATCAGGCCAGTTAATGGTCACTGTGATGGTTGAAGTACCTAATGGTTGTTTTACTAACATCAATAAATGGCTCGAATAGCTTTTCGTGTGGAGAAAACGATTTTTTTTTCTCCAGCAATTATTTTAAATTGAAATAATGGTTAGGTACATTTCGATGAAATAACAACCAATCCAACCCTTCTAATCCAATTCAATCCTTTGATCAATGAGGGTGCAGTTCTAGTGTTTACAGTACGAGTTTAGGTAAGCGATAATTACCTACCTAGAATACACAAGTATATTTTATTTCTTTAGCCACAAAGCCCAAAACCTCGACACTAAATAATAAATCTTTAACTGACCTACCTACCTGATAAATACATTTTCAACAGTGAATTCGAACTTACCTTTAGAATAGAGGTTCCAGGTCCCATTGAACTTCGCTCCTTGTTCCTCGCAAACCTTGAAACTTATAAGCCTTTTGTAACCGGGTCAAGTATTACTGCTGCCTAAAAGTAGACAGTTTATGTCTTATTTTGTGCTAAATCTTGAAATGCCTTGTATTTGCATGAAATCGTTTAAAGGCGCGGCTGTTTAGTCTGAAAATTAACTTAGGAAACCCAGCACCATAATTGTGTAACATTGTCAATCACAACCCGAATCATTTTGGAGGATATCGCAAATCTATTGCGTCATATGTTCGAAAAAAAATTTTGCTCTGCAACGAAAATAACGCAATGAATGTTGTTGAACTGTCAAAATGAAAGCCAATTCCTACTGTCATGTGTGATACGCAAAAGCCCCGCTGTTTGTAGTGAGAAGAAGTCATAAGCTGACATTTTGAGAACTTCGGAAACGATTTTGAACTGGAATACACTACAAGCTCCTCATGCCTGAGAAATAACCGATTTTCAGTTTTCATTTTCAGTGCTTAATTTTATTAAAAAAAAAACGTATATTTATACCTATAGGTAATATACTGGGTGAATTTATAAAGTGGGCGTGAATAGCCAAATCCGAAACTATGAGGAATAGCGAAAAGCATTAAGTCCGCCTTTGTACCTTTTTGTGCGAAAAGTTTAAATAAATAAATAAACATCATGCCTGTAATCTCTGAAGGGTTAGGCATCGCATCGGTTCTTTAGTAGATAAAATTCTCTTTTGTAAGATTCAATCGATTTTGAATGAAAAATTCGTTTTATTACTAGATGTATACGTGGCTTTACCATCTCATACAGAACTTATCTTCGACTAATACCACCCTTATCTTTTTATACTTTTTTTTTTTTTTTTTAGGATGGGAAATCATCAAATGACCCCTCCCGCTCTGGGTGGAGCGGAAGGGAGTGTCAGACTCTTACTGACTAAAACCCATCCGTGTTCCTTCCTTAGCCCTTTATGTTCCGGGGCAGCGGTAACCCTTTCGGACAATCCCGCTGCCCCGGCAGGCTTCGGCCCTGACGGGCCCCTCCATGTCTGCTGACATCTCTTTGAGGCGCGCGTGGAACACATACGCGCCGTCCGGCACGGGCCTGGTCCTGATCGGACGGCGAGCTATCCATTACTCGCCGTCCGCAGGCCCGCGCCTACTGTGGCCGGGAGTCGTCACGCAGCTCCCGACGCCCGGAGCGTCTACCGCGGCGGCTGGGACGGGCGGCCCTCTCGGCTCTCTCCCTCGCCCATCCCGCCACCTCCTTCGCTAGCATGACTGCTTCGCAGAAGGAGGTGACTGCCTCCCACTCCCTCTCGCCCCGGACCATGGCTTGGACCAGGGCCGGGCGCGAGAGGTCGCCGCCGCTGCCGATCGCCTCTACGAGGACACGGCGGTGCTCTGCCCAAGCGGGACAGACCTCCACCGTGTGCACCACCGTGTCCTCTGGGCGATCCTCGCAGTGGTGACACCCGGTTTCCTCCCGCCTGATTATGTGCAGGAACCTCCCGAAACATCCGTGTCCGGTGAGGACCTGCGTCAGGCGGTAGGTGAGGGCGCCGTGACGCCTCTCTAGCCACTCCTCAAAGAGGGGCCTTACCGCCGCTATCGCGGCGTGCCCATCTTTTTATACTTGAAAAATTGTCTCCCAAATCCACAGCAACATCACAAATAGGTATATTTCCAAATGATTTATCGAAGAAACTATCTCCAATGCAAATAATGTCGAATGTCGGGCAAACATGACGTTCTCAGGGGAAATACGAATGTGTAGCGCTGGTAGTGATCAGAGTGAGACGTTCGTTGGGTTTTTTTGCGCATTCAACTATGAAGCCCTCAAGGTACGAGTATAATCCCTCAAGCTCTCAACATGCCTTTCAATAATATGCAGTTGTTTCTTTATTTTAGTTTATTGGGAATTGAAATTACATTCTTTTATTCGGATCATCAATGAATTAAGTATTTGTTGAATGTAAAGAGTATTTGGGTTCCGTAGCCAAATGGCAAAAGTTTAACCTTTATAATTTCGTCATGTCCGTCCGTCCTTCGGAAGTCAAACAGCCATTTTACGCGGAGGTTTTTGGCACTATATCTATGAAAATCGGGAAGAATTTTGTATTTTGCGGATTGCTATACAATGGTGTAATCGAGGGATGAAAAAAAAAACCCAAAGCACTTAAACACGTGGGGTATAATTGGATCCCATAATTAAAAAGATGAGTTGAGATGTTTCTAAGTAACTTTTTTTTATTCGAGTCTTCTTAGTTTGTGTGTCTTAGGTTGTGTGACTGTGTTCGATAGCAACCGCACGCAGTAATAACTTTGTCTTTTCCAGAAGTCCTACTATGAAATACAAACTGCATAAATAAATTTAATATTCATCCTAACTACGGAATCCTTCACTGTGCCTTGTGTGCGTGGTCCGACACGCACTAGGCGGGTTTTTATTTTTGATCGGGAACAGTGTGCATGTGCAACGGTTAGAGATCGAAGTAATGTCGATCTTTAGATTGCTAGTCATAAGTACTGCCAACTTTAGAGTCGTTAAAACAATTACTAAGTATAAAGGCACATTATAATCTATTCGCCAAAATATCCTTCCAAAATCCTTTCAAGGGATATCTTCACTGGACCAGCTCTGCGTCAACTAAGTGATTGATCATTCCACAGAGGGTTTACGGTCAACAGCTCCCTTCCTCGCAGACTATTTACGTATGTGCATAGTTCAGTAGGGTAGCCTCGATAATTTCCACTGGCATATTAATCGTTTTGTGGAAAAGCACTGACCTAATATACTTTGGCTGGTATGTGTTTGTGGGTTTTCTGGCGAAGAACATTGTTATCATAATTTTGATAACATTTGAAACGTAGGCTATTTTCTTGTCAAAACGTAGTCCTAATTGACTTTAGTGAAACACGATTTCGGTGGTAGATAAATTAGGTACCTACACCTACCTAGCTACCTACCTACTAACACTTGCCAACGCCAACCTTGTAAGGGACCTTTACAGAAACTGAGATAAGGTGTCAAGGTATACCTTGACACAATTACTAAGATACATTATACCCTTCTAGGAGGTATCTAATAAATAGCCTGTTGTTGCCTAGCCTTAACGTATAAGCAACAAAGTGTGACAAACCTTAAATACCCGACAATCTAACACTTTCTTAATGTATACATAATTAACTAGGCCTACATATCTACCAAATCCAAAAATTTAAATATCTCGCTATAAAAACTTTACCACAATAATCTAAGAACTTGTAATGTGATGAGCAATCTCGTCAACTCTTCCGTTTCCAATTCTGCACATATTAATCCGTGGACAATGGCCAATACCAATTCATTATTTTACTCATAGTTTTACTTAAACCTTAACATGTAACTGTTTTCTTGTCCCTTATATAAATAAATCACATCGTCGTATGGCCACATTCACATCGTTTACTACAGTAAAACTATTATCGTTATTATAATTCTGTCTTCCTCATTATATCCGCAGAATATACCTAACCTCAATTGCTAATGAATTCTATCTGCTTCAGGCCAGCATATTCACCGGTTTTAGGTTAATAGGTAAGAGTCAGTTTAGCGTTGATATTGTCTGACTCCAAAACTGATTTAGACCTTACATTCAGATATGTTTTTTGAGGATAAGTATTCTGTTTACTAAATTGGTACTGTGATGTGGTAAAATAAATATAATAAAATAATAAATTATATTTAATAATAATTTATATTTATTATATAATAAATCGTAAATCTGTGATTTTATAAGTTTAGTGTCGTTATATTTTATTTGTAACTTGTAACAAATCATGTACTTAATTAAACTGTGATTTACAATTCGTTTCCTTCCAGAAATAAACAGGAAATAAAAACTTGCAAAAAAAAAAAAAACTTTTATTCTACGGTGCCAACCCTAGTGGGGCAGAATACAACAAGATTTAAGAGTAGTGGAATCTGCCCCACTAAATCGAAATAATGGGGCAGATTCCACTGCAAAATTTTAGGCATTCCACTTTGCCCCACCAGTGCAAGTCGGAGGGCAAAGTGGAATGATTCAAGTTTGCGTGGTTGTCTTTTTTATTGTCATCTTTAAACCCTGTGTGCTAGTCCTACCCGAAAGCAACTGTCGTCGGCGCGCGTGTACGTCATAATTCATGAAAACCATCGCCTATTCGAGCGACATCGACAGGCAGACAAGACACAGTAAAAAATCCAATGATAACGTACTTATTTTCTTCACCATCAGCATCTCCACAACGACCTATCCTGCGATTAGTAAAGGTCACCGGAAATGACCGGATGCGGCCATACCTACTTATTAACGTGGAAGTTACCTCAAAAACGGGATTCTGAAAATTTAAATTCCGCACACGAAAATGTAAATGAGGAGCTACCTAGAATAGGTAAGTCTGCATCGAGTTTTGATCCACCAATAGGATAGTTGACGAATTTTGTTTTGTGGAATGGTTCCGAGCTAAAAATATCAAAACTCAACCTATATTTGTAAATCGTCGTCAATGCAGATGTCAAAATAAGCATTCGGTGATAGAGCAATAATGAAACCGTTTAGTTATAAAAGTGCCAATGCATTTCCAGTTCTGATAAATTATAGTTTAAATTTTTTTTACAAATAATAGCAGTCATTATTGTTACTTGAAATATACATATACACTGTATAAACTTTATTTATTCTTAATTATAAAAACCTTTGAGTGTACAATGTAATCTGAATAAAATCAGTTTATGGGTAATAGAACGTGATTCCCCATGAACGAGACGCCTGTAAAGGAAGTTCAATTTCGCTGTAAAGTAACCGATTTTGTAGACAAGAGTTCGATGCACGATTTTCTATTACTGTGGAAAATGTAGTCTGGAATCTCATGTAAGGGTTATTTGAGACTTAATTTCAAGCACATTTACTTGCATTTTTAACCGACTTCCAAAAAGGAGGAGGTTATATGTTCGACTTTATGAATGATTTTTTTTTTTTTTTTTGTATGTTCATCGGTTTCTCCGTCATTTGTGAATCGATTTTGAAAATTATTTTTTTGTTTGAAAGGGCATATTCCCAAGGTGGTCCCATTGTCAGCACGTTGGAATCTGATGAGAGGATCCCATGGAAATCGAGGGAAACCCTCAAATTTTATTGGCAAACCTATAGCGATTTGGATATTTTTTAGAGTAACTTGAGCATTTGCTCTCGGAAATCATCATTTGGTAAAGTGGAGCTGATGATGAAGACTACAGACGGCCATCGGAACTAATCAATGAAAAATATTTCACGATTTACGACGATTACTTTAATATGGTTGCTAAGCAATTCATGCTCGTCACAATGCGTGTGATGGTGGAGTGGAGTTCTCCAGGTTCTTACCAGGAGAACTCCTCAACAATTAACGTCTCAGCGTCGGGAAAAGCAATATTTTGTAAAAGGTGATGAGCAGTTGACGTTAGGCTATTGTAACTTAGATAAATTACAAACTCTCTCACTAAAAAGTGAAAAATAAAAACTTTTTTACAAAAAAAAAACAACCGACTTCCAAAAAAAACTACAAAGTGATAAATAACTTTTATTTCGGAAGTCGGTGTCAATAAACGAAAATGCAGAACCAACGACACCGACTTCCGAAATAAAAGTTATTTATCACTTTGTAGTTTTTTTTGGAAGTCGGTTGTTTTTTTTTTGTAAAAAAGTTTTCAAGTATATTTTCTTTGTTATTAGTTTTATAATAATTTAGTTTGTTATTAGTTTTAGGTAGGTTAGGTTATTATATTTTTTTATTTTAATAGTTTGTTAGTTACTTTAATGTAAGAAGTTTATTCAGTGTACCTATATATTTTTATCCTCTTCAATAAAATAGATTACATATTCAAATTTAACGACAAAAGTTGCAAAAGAATGCTTCCTAACCTCGCCACTTCCTTTCGAAAAGGGTACCGTCCCATAACGTGTGGTTAATTTTTTTTTCAAATACCAACTTGCTTACAAACTTTTAACCCAGTGCCCAGATAGAAATAAAAAATTACTTCCACCCTCTTGATTTTTATACCAATAATATATTAGTAAGATCATAATATACCTACAGTAGCCGTTCCGCCTGCTGACTTCAGTATTTTAGTCACGTTGTCTATGAACTACGTCACAGGTCGACGACCCCGACGCTACACATCACACCCTTTCATTGCGTAGCGTAAACAAACAGTAGGCAGATGGAGAAGATTAACTGCTGACAATGTGGGAAAGAGTAACAGCCCGCGCTATACCAGGTTCTCTTACTTTGAATGGTCGATCCATACGATTCATTTCTAATCTGTACATGGCAGTCCACTGCTGCAACACAGGCCTCCTCTCTGCAAGAGAGAGTGGGCTGTTATCTACCACGCGAGCACAGTGCTTGATTGGTAGATGTCGCATGTCTTCGAATTTTTGGTTTTAGGACATACCGGTTTCCTCACAATGTTCTCCTTCACAGTTTTGAGAGCAGTGGTGCTGAAATCACCGATCACTGCTCTTAACCTGATGTAATCTCATCATCTCAATGCTGGTTGAGGTCGACCACAAGCCGTATATACGAAAACTTTGTAAATAATTAAATTGAACTAATCCTTCCGTATGTTCTTGCTATGTGGTTCAAAGTCAAGCCTCTTCTGTGACGTCATCATCAGTTTGTCGAGTTAATTCGTTTGTTTGACTGTTGAAGAGGGATGCGATTTACTCAATGGCCTTGGACTTTTGGAGATGTCAGTTTTTTCTGAAATTGCTGTTTGAAAGTAGTAATTAAGTACTATCTTTTTTCTGGTTTTGATTTAGAAGTATATTTTCTTTCTTATAGCTGCTCTTCTTATAGACTTATTTTAGGCCTGCAAATAATTTATTATCTTGGCATGAAATTGTTTTGTTTTGGAATTTCCCTTTTTTTTTTTTTGTATATTTTCCTAACTAAACCCACGGTAGTGGTAATTTCGTTAGCAGGTCTACTTTTTTCCCAGCCGCCGCGGTAGATCCCAGCCGCCGCGGTAGATCCCAGCCGCCGCGGTAGACGCTCCGGGCGTCGGGAGCCGCTTGACGACTCCCGGCCACCGTAGGCGCGGGCCTGCGGACGGCGAGTAATGGGTAGCTCGCCGTCCGATCAGGACCAGGCCCGTGCCGGACGGCGCGTATGTGTTCCACGCGCGCCTCAAAGAGATGTCAGCAGACATAGAGGGGCCCGTTAGGGCCGAAGCCTGCCGGGGCAGCGGGATTGTCCGAAAGGGTTACCGCTGCCCCGGAACATAAAGGGCTAAGGAAGGAACACGGATGGGTTTTAGTCAGTAAGAGTCTGACACTCCCTTCCGCTCCACCCAGAGCGGGAGGGGTCATTGGATGATTTCCCATCCTTAAAAAAAAAAAAAAAAAAGCAGGTCTACTTTGAAAGAATGCTTCAAATCAGCAGTGTTTGACGAACCCGTTATCAGTTTCATATCTTCCTATTTTTCAATACAGTCCAGTTTTTCAATGCTGACAATTTCCTCGTCTTTAAAGAGAGTGCTATGACCGGAACTCCTCATGTATTATTATTGATGTAGTACGCAGAAAACAAATATCAATCTGCAAATGTGTTGAACTCTTGACCATATCTGACATTATTGTCCATTTAACTAAGTGCATAATAAGTTTCGTTCAATACCTACTTATTCAAAGACGTCACAGTCACAAGCAGGCTATTATGTCATAAAGTGTGACGCAAGAGTTGTATGAGTTCTTACATCTACGTACTCGTAATTAAATGTCACAGTGTCACCTTCGGACGAGATTGGGCACTTCTTGGTTATTTGCGTCTATGGGTTGTGTACCTAATAGTATAATATTATAAAATAAACATTGAGAAAATATTGTATGGTTTTGGGTGGGCAGACAGAAGTAAACTGTGGTGAACCAGTCTCTGTTCAATGAATTCGTAAAGGATATTGAAACAAAACTTATCTCACTTTTAACTACTTTCATTTGATTAAAGCTTTTTTCTTTAATCCTAAAAGTATCGAAAGCACAGAATACATATTAGCCGAAAGTTCAACTTTTCAAGTCCATCTACTTTAACAAAAATCTTTAAATAATTCATCAGAAAAAACTGGGAATCCCTTTGGAATAAAAGCTGCACGCAATTTCAACTAGCCCAGCCGATAAAAATGCGCATGTCAAAGAACTTTCATCAATGTTCGACAGTCTTCAGTGTGGAACATTTATGTGGGTTCCACAATTCCCAGTACAGTATTTATAATCTTTCCTCGAAAAGACAACTGATCTTGATATATTCAGAAATAAAACTTCATGGGAAGTTTATATTTATTTTATTTGAGCTTCAATTTGAGAAGTCTGTTTATATCTAGGAAAGATCTTTTTCATGTTTCATGCTACTTAGTGTATTTTGTCTTATATTGAAATTCGTCGGATATTCTGATTTACTTATGATACAAACTTATAATTATTTTTCAGCTGCAACCGGATGACTGGAAGCCGACCATAGTTGGGAAAAGGCTAGGATGATTATGATGATGACAAACAACAAAAGGATGAATTAACAATTCACAGAGAAATTCAAGATACCGACAGGAAAGATAAATTCACCCAGTGACTAATATATCGCGATTGCACATCGTGCTACGTTGTTAAACATCCTAGGATCCCCCTTGCATACATGCTGCTCGATAATGAATAATTACTTCCAGGTTCTCTCTACCATTTTTTCCGTGGCGAAATCCGACTAAAACTCCTACCGATTAAAACCCCACGATTCCTACTACTACCATGAGTCGGGGGAGATACTTGTACAATTGCCGCAGCCCGACTGGTATCAGCCCGCTATGCTTAGCGGGCCCCATCCAAGTGCGACCGATCCCGAACACGTGGAGTCCGGAAGGTCCTGACCTTGAACACTGTGAATAGACCCATTCTCATCTCCGGGTTGTTGACCATGGAGTCAGTTTCCACGCGCCGCCACTGAAACAGTTAGTAAAAACTCAGTTTTACTGTCACATAAACTTTGTTATAAAAGTTAGTTCTGTACTGGTTTATGTTTGAAATCAGATTATTTACATACTACATAGTATTCTCACGTCGTTCTGTACGATAGTAATATTTAAAGTTGAAGTGCTTTTTATTTATGGCGCGGTCATTTAGTTGCGGACCTGATTTTTATATTTGGAGATTCTCTTATCCTTATTCTTGATTATATACTGTCTACTAGCTGCGCTCCGCAGTTTCACTAACAAGTGTCGATCCCGTGGAAATATCAAGATAAAAAGTATCCTATGTGGTATTCTGATGTACTCGTATACGCTATGTTACTGTAAAGTTTCATTAAAATCCGTTCAGTAGTTTTTGCATGAAAGAGTAACAAACATCCATCCATACATCCAGCCATCCATCTATCCATCCATCCATCCATCCACACAAACTTTCGCGATTATAGTAGGAAGTAGGATTTGGATAAGTATGCTACTGTCAAACTATACATAAATTATACAATACACAATCTAACACTGAAATATATATAATTATTATTTACAAGTTTATACAGAAAAAAAAGGGAAGAGAAAGAAAAAAATTGTGATCTTTTTTTCATTATTTTGCGTTTATTATATTTTTCATATAGGCTGTTTAGCGGTTTTGCCAGTGCCTTTATTAACACCTGCGCGCGCATGGCTAGCGCGGCGGGCGGAAGAAAAAACCAGCGCGCCATTTTCCATAAAAGTTAATAACAATACAAGTCTGTTGTTTTCCTCGCAAGTGTGTTGAAAAACATCGTATGAAACGCGTGTGCATTGGTCATAACACACTCGAATAATACCACCTTGGGTATAATGATCAACATAGCACACATGTATCATAATGTACTGTTTGCTTCTTTCGTGAATAAACGACTGATCAGATCTAGATGGACACACAAAACCACGTATAATAATTGTTTCATGCAAGTAAATTAAAGAAAATTCATCAAATTCATCAATCATTCTGTATGTGTCATAGCTTCATGGTATCGACAAGAACAAGAAAGCTGGTTTCGGGCACTACATGTTACAATATTATGTAATTTTTCTTATCTATAACATTGTCGATGGATAAATTGGTAATGAATTAAAGATTGTTTGCTTACTCTCAAACTGATAGCAGAGCGAGAAACGTTTTCATTACAGCTCGCCAAAATAATTCCAGCCTAATATCACAGCCAATAAGTCGCAAATTTGAAGAGTGAGATGTCAGAAACAACTGATCTGGGTACCAAGTTTAATATACTGTCGATATTACTAGCAATCGTTTTATACGATGTATTAGGAATCGTAAAACTGAGAGGCTAAAGTACATTTTGGTGTGATCAATGTTCTAAATATTTGGACAATGGAAAATAATGTTTGATGCTCAAGTTATTTAATAGTCTCCTCAATTTGAGTTATTATACTTATCACAATCAAGTTAGATCTATGTTGTTCTAGAAATTAATTTGATCAATCCCATTCAGAGAATTACGTTCAGAATATAATTTATTTAAAGCCGATTGACTTTTAATTAAATACTTCTATTTTTTTCTGGTTAAACTGGAACAATTTCGTTGTTCCAATTGTTGTTGTTTGTTGTTGTGTTGTTTCATTTCTTGTTGGTCTAGTGGTCCCTAGTGTGAATGCTGAATAAACGTATTTTCTTTCTTTATTTTTTTCTTTTCTTTGTGAGCTTTGGGTCCTGGGTAACTTGGCTCGACCAGGGGATCGAAGCCACGCTCAGCAGACTAGCTTGCGATCACTTCAACGTTTCCACTTTTAGTGCTAAAACATGCAAAAAATGTTTGTGTAATTTTAACTGAATTTGAGGTTATGGGCACCACTCAGAACGGCTGGACCGATTTTTATGATCTTTTATTTGCTGGATTTTTCTTCACCGTGAATAGCAAAATAATTATTAAACGAAAAAAAAAAACAAAACAAAATCTGAGCCGGTACGAAGTTCGCCGGGGCAGCTAGTATTATAATAAAATGAACAAGCCGCTGCACTGCCGTCTTAAGTTTACGATGTCTCGACATGTCGTATTCATCAATTTACATGAAATATTACTACCGTGAGTCAGATCGAAAATATCTCAAAGAATCGGTTAACAACACCCTGTAATTTTGATAAAATGCAAAGTGTTAACTCCAGGTAAGTATTTCATTATCTTTAAATTCCAAAAACAATAACATGAAGCAAAATGAAATATATATTTTTTTTCAAAACTGATATAATTTTAAGCGTGTGTACTCGTATGTGTAAGTTCAAGGCTTGCTGGAATTCACATAACATCTCTATTTCCGCATTGTCAATGTTAGCCATATTTATGCAGATAGAATACGGATCCTACATCCTTGCAAACGTCTAAAACGAGTTTCTTTTAGAGTACCTATCTAAAGATTTTAATAGTAAGTAATATTTTATGTGATTCGGATTATTAAGTATCACTCAATTTCACAGCGTGTTTGTACACTTGGTAACCACATGAAAAGCGTGCGTCGCATCGTGAGTTTAAAATACTAAAATACTTACCAATAAGGCTGATAGATACTGGCAGGTTTTTCTTGGGGGTCAGTCGCCTCGAGGGAAACCAGTACTCGCCAAGCTGGTATTGGCGATCATTCAGATGTACCTCACCCAGAAGGGCTGTAATCTATCTATCAAACTTATGACTAGGCCACAAACCTACTTTACTTATCTACATACTTGCCTTGCGTACCTAAGTACTTCTATTTTCGGTAGAGGCTTGTGACTAACAGTGAACTATAATAGGTTCAGTTCATATTTTAATTAGTTTATTTCGTACGCAAAAGAGGTAGTTAGCCGATTATTTTTGAAACTAGTTTGCAAAACACACCACTAACCACAGTGATACCGTCAAAGTCAACGTCAAATCATTTATTTCTTATCCATACTTATAAATTTAAAACTAACTCTGTCTGTCTGTCTGTATGTTACCTTTTCACGCCTAAACCACTGAACGGATTTCGATAAAATTTGGCAGAGAGAAAAATTGCATCCTGGGGAAAGATATAGGATAGTTTCATTGACATACCTCGGGAGCGAAGCCGCGGGTGGAAGTTAGTAGGCACCTAAAAGGCAGTTTTGAATGTCAAAACAAAAAAATACAGTAAAATTGATTCTAGTTACCTTTTCCAAAAGGTAGTATGGAGAAGAATGGGCAAGAAACTCCACCGTTACTCTTATAAAATGTTTTATAATATTTTGTTTACATTAATTTAGTGCGTAGAAATTAAATGAAATACTTTTTCATTCATTTTGCTCTGATACCTACCCCCATTTTACGGCAGACCGCAGCGGTGGAGTTCTAATGGCGTAAACGTTATAAATAGAGGCCTAAGACGAGTTAATAAACTACAAAGGTCAAATTTAACACTTCCAAACAGAATGAAATCGGATTTCAACCCGAGCCTGAAATCCGGGTTTATCCTAAACCTTGTCTGAGATTTGAACTGGGTTCAATGCCTCTCCAAAAGGGCAACTCGGTCAGTGTTTATTTATCGAAAAAATGTCTGTTACTAAATAAAAACTCGATTACTAAAGGTGTTATTATGAAATTGTAATAAAACAGTTTGATAGCGGAAGTCTATAGAAACGTCCCCATTTCGTTGGCGGTCAGGGGGGTAGGCATATACTGTAGCTTGAAATACAGCCTTAATGTCCTATTGTTCGCAGTACACCGACCTGCCTTTTAGGGTTCTGTATTCAATGGTAGAAACGGGACCCGTTTTCATTGGTTTGTTCACGCGTTTGGCAATACGATGTATCATTAGACCAAAGACAGCTTTAAAAATAAATTACTTTCCTGTGCAGTCAGGTGAACGTAATGTTATTAATTATATTTAGTTACGTTACGTTAGCGTAAAATACTGAAACTTTTTATATACTATACCTACAGTATACAGTGGCTTCCGAAAGTTAGTCGATATTTTTCCACTTCATCTGTGACACAGCACAGTCATTGTGATTTTTTAAATGTTTGAACGTAACGGAACGTTTTTATTGACTAATTCAACTACGTTTGACTTAGAAAATCAGCCTATAACGTTCCCACTGCTGGGACGCAGGCCTCCTCTCTGTGAGAGGGAGTGGGCTGTACCTAATCTACCACGCGAGCCCAGTGCGGGTTGGTAGATGTCACATGACATCGAATTATTGGTTCTAAGGACATGCCGGTTTCCTCACGATGTTTTCCGTCGCCGTTTTGAGAGCAGTGGTGATGAAATAATTTACACAAAGTAAAGCGCCTGTCTGGGTTCGAACCTACGATCTATAACTCGTAAGTCGCGGCCGTTACCACTGGTTTTGACTTATCAAAAAAGAAAATAAAGTAATTCCATAAAGTACCTGATTATTTTTTTATTTTAAATCATAATGTGGATTCACAGCTGAAGTGGAAAAATATCAACTATCTTTTGAAAGCCACAGTACATAGTTCATCATCTGCGTAGCCTTTTCCCTTTGTATTTTATTATATTTTTTCCCGTGTTTGTTTCTAGTCTTACCGGATGCAGCTGAATACCAGTATCTTACAAGGAGCGACTGCCTATCTGACCTCCAATAAACAACATAATTACATAAGTTACATACAGTATTTCAAGGTGTTAAACCGAATACGGTTTATACCCTAGCTACGGAACCAAAAGTGCATGTCTCATACACACTCGTTCAATTTTTATTACAAAAAAATTACCTACGTTTCATTCAAAATCGTTCATCCCGATCATTCGATAAGATTTATTACAGGCGACAAAAATATCTGAATTTTTACGACACATTATTTTTTATTGGTGTGTAAACATTAATTATATCTAATAGTTTTTTTTTATCTTTTCAACGGATTTGTTCAGTTCAATGGTTACTGAATTAAATCTACTTTAGCCGGTGAGGTCAATGGACTGACAGGGCTTGATTAAAATACAATTTTTCGTGAAAATGTCTACGGGTCTAAGAGCTGATTTTGCCAACACCCGATAATTTTATCGGAGAAATAATTTTGAATTTTTGACATTCTTCAATACAAAAATACTGTCAGACGTCAATGGAATGAATTCCACACTGAGAAAAATTTCCTCTGCCGCGCTACGTAAAATAAGGACAAAAATCGACCACAATGACGTGTGTAACCCGCTACATTACGCGTAAGTAGTCAGTCATACGTAGTCGGCATACTGACGCTCATCATGGAGCGGGTTACGTAACGTACGTAGCCCGACATCCGGCTACGTAATACGTAGTACGCAAGTCGCACTGAATACTCCTGAAACTACGACTGCAACACCCGTATACTATTGTGGCGGGCACAGTAAAGCACGGTGAGCCCTACGTGTGTACGACGGCGGCATACGTACGATACTGTGGCGGCCACAGTAAAGCACGGTGAGCCATACGTGTGTACGACGGCGGCATACGTATGATACTGTGGCGGCCACAGTAAAGCACGGTGAGCCCTACGTGTGTACGACGGCGGCATACGTACGATACTGTGGCGGCCACAGTAAAGCACGGTGAGCCCTACGTGTGTACGACGGCGGCATACGTACGATACTGTGGCGGCCACAGTAAAGCACGGTGAGCCGTACGTGTGTACGACGGCGGCATACGTACGATACTGTGGCGGCCACAGTAAAGCACGGTGAGCCGTACGTGTGTACGACGGCGGCATACGTACGATACTGTGGCGGCCACAGTAAAGCACGGTGAGCCCTACGTGTGTACGACGGCGGCATACGTACGATACTGTGGCGGCCACAGTAAAGCACGGTGAGCCGTACGTGTGTACGACGGCGGCATACGTACGATACTGTGGCGGCCACAGTAAAGCACGGTGAGCCGTACGTGTGTACGACGGCGGCATACGTACGATACTGTGGCGGCCACAGTAAAGCACGGTGAGCCCTACGTGTGTACGACGGCGGCATACGTACGATACTGTGGCGGCCACAGTAAAGCACGGTGAGCCCTACGTGTGTACGACGGCGGCATACGTACGATACTGTGGCGGCCACAGTAAAGCACGGTGAGCCCTACGTGTGTACGACGGCGGCATACGTACGATACTGTGGCGGCCACAGTAAAGCACGGTGAGCCATACGTGTGTACCATGGAGGCATACGTACAATACTGTGGCGGACGCAGTAAATCATGGCGAGACATACGTGTACACCACGGCGGCATACTTACGATACTGTGGCGGAAACGGTGAATCATGGCGAGACATACGTGTACACCACGGCGGCATACTTACGATACTGTGGCGGACACGGTGAATCATGGTGAGTCATACGTGTACACCACGGCGGCATACTTACGATACTGTGGCGGACACGGTGAATCATGGTGAGTCATACGTGTACACCACGGCGGCATACTTACGATACTGTGGCGGACACGGTGAATCATGGTGAGACGTACGTGTACACCACGGCGGCATACTTACGATACTGTGGCGGACACGGTGAATCATGGTGCGCCATACGTGTGCAGCATGGTGGCATACGTAGGATACTGTGGCAGGCACAGTAAACCATGATGTGTCAGACGTATTAACTGTCGTAGTAGAGGTAAGGTAGCGTTGCCGGTACAGTAAGGCATGATGAACCGTGCGTATGTACCACGGCAGCGGACTTACGATACTGGTGCGGGACCAGTAAAGCACGGTGAACCATACTAATGTACCACGGTAGCGTACGTACGATACTGCTGCGGGTAAAGTAAGGCATGGTGCACTATACGTGTTACGTATGGCACACCATGCCTTACGATACTCGCACCTGTATTTTCCTTATGCTGGCATGGTTACAGTCAGCGTCATTAATATATATACAGCCATCGAGTCAAAATTAATGACGCTGACTGTAACCATGCCAGCATAAGGAAAATACAGGTGCAAGTATCGTAAGGCATGGTGTGCAATAAGTAACACGTAGTGCAATAGTGCTCCATGCCTTATACCCGTAGCAGTATCGCATGTACTCGGGCGTGTGTCTAATTAGACACACTTGATTTTTAGGTTTCCGTTTTTCTTTTTTTGAAGTACGGAACCCTAAAAATCAAGTATGTCTAATAGCCGTCCATCTATTATTAACAGAAGAAATTCTGTTCTCAAACCCTGTACAAGTTTTATAGCTTTACATGCTTAAAAAGAAATAGACATAAAAGATTCATATTATTTATTTTCAATCGTAAAATTGTGACATACAAAAAAAACACAAGCTTAATTAATCATACTATTCTAGAATTACATGGTCGTAACTATGAATTTCACCGTCTGTCGATTGTTGACAGGCGTCCACCATTGCAAGATTTAAGGCCTACTCAAATCTGACCGGTATCCTGTACCGGTGGCGGTAACGATATCCCGATGGGTATGCGGTAACGCGCTGTTCAAAGGTGTTCCGCAACTGCTGCCGGTAATGCCATACAAAATACCGGTCGGGATATCGATCGGGTATACCATTACTGCCACCGGTACAGGATACCGGTCAGGTTTGAGTAGGCCTTTACAATACGTAATACGGAAAGGACGAGAGGATTGGCGATTAGATATTTATTATCATATATAGATTTTTAGTGCAATTAGAAATACTTAATTAGGTATAACAACAGACAGTCCACTATCAACATAAACAATGTCTCAGATCTCGGGTATTTGTAGCACGATCCGGAGGCGGGTAAGTAAGAGCAACCTAGGATTCCCGACCAAAGAATCACTAGTAAGGGTACCTTGGCATCAATGGAGTCCGCGTGGTCGTCGCTGGAAACCAATGCGTCTAGGCCTACGGTAAACCTAACTTAAAGCTCGTTCGCATACGAACGCTAATACATACGCATAAACCTAACTAGTTGCGGAACCTATGTCGCAAGGCCCGACTTTAAACTGATAACCGGAATTCTACAAAAAAAAAAAAAAAATGTGGGGATCGCCCCGTTTTGGTAGCGATCCGAGAGCCACCTTTTGGCAGTAGGGGCGGTGCTCCCCTACCCCAGGGCCTAGGTGAAGGTTAAACATCAGTACCGAGTTTCGATATTTCTACTTTTACGAAATTTGACTGATTTTAAAAGCATAAATGACACAATACGATGAAAGAATACAAACAAAAAATGAAACTCAGTACTGATGTTTAACCTGAAGTTAAGTTATAGAAACAAATTGGTGGTGGGCCTGTATTCACGCTTTTGCAAAACGGTAAAGTATGGGTAAGTAAGATGTGTAAACTGTATCACCTGCGGGCAACAGATCCGCACAGGTGGGTGTGTTTCTGAATTTTTGCACGTGTTGTATGTGTTATAGTCAAACCCCGAAGTCCCGGCGCTCCTAGGTTTGCCTAGTCAAACCTCAGGTTTGACAAGAAGGCTTAGTCAAAGTCCAAACTAATAGCGTGTTTCGACCTTTGACCAACGCATTTATGGCCAAACGCAATTTGATCAAATCGGGGTTTGACCAGTCAGACTTAAATTAGGTACAGAATTTGTTTTTTGTATTTAAATGTATGAAAAACACACTTTCTTTGAAGTGAAAATTAAATTAACAATCTTCCTGTGAAACAAAGATTACTGTTGTCTGTTAAAAAAAATAACCACGAAATTTAAGATGAAATTTCTAACCTGCAGGACCACCTGACCTGCAGGAGTAAGGCAGTTTTGACTAAATCTAACATCGGAAATGAATGATGTTTTTCATACATACTTAGGTTAATTTTTTTTAACAGAAAACATAAATTTTTGTTTCCCAGGAAGATTGTTGATTTAGTTAAATTTTCACTATAAAGAATGTATTTTTTTTATACATAATTATAACCCATTCTGTCCCTAATTTAAGTCTGACTGGTCAAACCCCGATTTGATCGTATTGAGTTTCGGCGTTTGACTATCCAAGTTGGTCTCTTCTAGGTTTGGCCATAAATTCTTTTGTCAAAGGCCGAAACACCCTTTAGTTTTGGACTTTGACTAAGGCTTCTTGTCAAACCTAGGAGCGCCGGGACTTCGGGGTTTGACTACATAATATGCATGTAAGTGTGTAATGAGAGAAAAATAAACGAAGAAGGTTGGTGCTAATATGATGGGAAGTCCTACCCCAAGGGTACCTATGTCGTAAGTGATGTGTATGTAACGTTCGTTGTTATTCTAAAGTCCATCGAACAGTGACATAAAGTTTTAAATTTGACATTATAGTTATTGTAGCCGGTACAGGCGAAACAAGGGTATTATAATTATGTAATAGGTAATCGTTGGTTCTCATCACTTGATACGCATAGTAATGCTGATTAAAATCTATACACTCTAATGAAACACACTCAAATGTAACTTCATCATTGTCAAGTAAATAAATATTTTTTATTTCACCAAACTTTGGAAAGCCTGAAGATTCTGAAATATCTAGAATTACAATTGACGACAGCTCAAATCGGACACCATACAGTTTCACCCATGATAATGAGTACCAACAATTATTATCGATTATACCTCGAGAATTAAAGTTAAGTCTTACATTTTCAATTTGCGCTTTTGTCATATTTGCCTTTTTGCCATAAGAGATCGTCTTTAAAGTTTCATTTTTAAGAAAAGTATCGTTTAAAATTAATTGATGTTTAATAGCTATTGTTTTACAAACATTTACTCTGTTGTGCGATGCTCTGGCCACAAATTTAGATATACGATGCTTGGCTTCAAACCTCATCGTCCAGATTTGGGTAAGTGGGCCAAATTTTTTAAACATTTCTGGATAATGTGTAAGAAAATGAAACTTTGGCTTTAAGTCTGTTTCAGCAAATTGACGATAGAGCTCGTTTAATTCAGCTACTGAAAATTTTACTTGATCAATAGTATTTTCATGGACTCTATGACTCAAAAGTTTATCCAACAATTGTCTTAATTTGATGTATAAGAACCAAACTTCGTTTTCATCTGGGACATTATGTCCAACAATTAGCCCAAAATATCGAACAAGAGTAAGCATTTCGGACCAGGCCCGTGCCGGACGGCGCGTATGTGTTCCACGCGCGCCTCAAAGAGATGTCAGCAGACATGGAGGGGCCCGTTAGGGCCGAAGCCTGCCGGGGCAGCGGGATTGTCCGAAAGGGTTACCGCTGCCCCGGAACATAAAGGGCTAAGGAAGGAACACGGATGGGTTTTAGTCAGTAAGAGTCTGACACTCCCTTCCGCTCCACCCAGAGCGGGAGGGGTCATTGGATGATTTCCCATCCTTAAAAAAAAAAAAAAAAAAAAAAGAGTAAGCATTTCAGAAGCCGAACATTTTAACTTTAATATTGAGCCTTCTTTTGCTACAGAATCGCATGGTGTCGATGTAGAATCAGGTCCATAATTAAAATACCGTATTCTTGATTTCAAATTGTCAAAAGAAATTAGCATCTGAGTGCACACTAGATTTTGTATCACAAATGACATCACATATCGACAAGCACCCTCGAGATAGTCATGTAAAACATCTACGGCGACGTTTTGAAATAAGTCAAACCCATCTAAAGCAAGCCACGTGCATTTTTCTTTAAGACCAGTCATATAAATGTCATTTAAATGTAAATCATTTTCATAATTGACATTGTTTCTCAATAACGTGTCATCTTCATAAAGCAGTGTTTTGATTTGTTCTTTATTAGCAGTACAAATTCTACATGGCCGATTTGCAGAAAAACTTTCAACAAAACCTAACATAGCATTCAATCCTAAATTATCTCCCGTCACAGCTGCAACATAAAACTTAATTTTGCCGGTATACACATCAGTTTCAACATGAATACCATTGATCTTTAAATCATTAAGAATATCAAAAACTTTTTGAAAAATTATGTTGTTTCCAAAGCTTGTTCTGTCTGATGAGTGAAAAAGAGCCAATAATAAAATATTTTGCAAAAGCGACACGTAGTGAGGTGGAAGACATGGAACTGAGGCATAAATAGCTCCAAGTTTATGAATCCCAGCGTGGCTTCCTAAGGGATTGCCTATTTCAAAATCGTCAAAGTAGATTATTAATGGTAAAATCATTGCATCATGCTCTACAGAATTTTCTGTCATTTTTTTCCATACTGAACCCTGAACAATATTCTCAATACCGAAAGAGTCATTTTTTAGTATGTCCAAATATTCAAGAGTATCCTTCATGAAATTTTTTGATGAAAAAATTCGTTTTAAATTTTCTTTTAACGGAATCACCTGCATTGTACAATTTACTTGTACTAATAACGAACCAGCCGCCGTTTTTTTGTTTTTTTTTTTCTCGTTACGTTGACCCACAACCACTTCAAGGGGCTCAGAATAAGTTCCTATTTCAGTAAAATATTTTAAACGTTTGTGTTCCGAATCTAAATTCTCAAAAGAATCGCTGAATGCGCTAAATATTTTTTTAAAAGCATTTTTAACATGAACATTATTTTGGTCTGGTGGTACCATATCATTAAACTGTCGCTCTATAATGCATTGTGATTTAGAATGAAATAATTGAAGATTTTCTACAAGAACTTGTACGGCTTTACGCGGTATTATCGGGTTAGCATATAGAGTGGAGACGAGACATGCAGCATGGTCACCAAGAGAGTTTTCGTCTCTTTGAGTTGGTAGAGATTCCATCGTATTTGCTGTTTCGTAAGTTTTTGTGCTTGACGTTGAAGGTAAATTTGAGATATTGGCTTCTGTATCTGTATCAATCGGTTTGTTACTATTTGGATGAGGCAAGACTGACAATGATGACTGGTGGTCTCTAACTAAGTGCTTTTTGAAAGATGCAGAGGAAATAAAATGACGATAACACCCTTGTTCACCACACCGAAATCCGGAAAATCCTAACGTTAATTTACAGAAAGTTCGCACATGAGTTATAAGTAATTTCGGAGACGCACTGGCTTTTTTGCAATAGTAACAGGTAAACATTTTTAAAGTATTAACTCTAGATCAGTTAAAAGAGTATTCACAGCCTGCGTGGGCCTGTCAAATTTAGTTTTAATATCGTAGAAACCCAATTGAATAAAAAGCCATATGTCTCCAGCTTCCTCCGGGTAACAAGCTCCTATCGATTGAAATATTTTAAATGCAGTCTACTGCTGTTACTAATTTGTTAAAACTATACAATGTGTCATTTATTACTACATATGCTACTTTTACCTCGGTAACGGTAGGGCCAACAAAAATAACGTAGGGTTGAACTGTGCGACCTAGCCTCTGCAGGTTCTCCTTTTTTTGAATGATCTTGTTGGTAACGTCGGCTTCAGAAGCAGCTTGCGATATATAGCCGTCGCATACCTCTGCTCTGGATGGCTTCCACGCTGGCTTTCCTTTTATTTTCCGTGCAGGTGAAATGTTGATGACATAAGCCAGCAACATCAAAGCGACATTGCTAGATGTCTCTGGTTTATCTACTGTAATATAAAAAAAAGTTTCGGTTAATTTTTGAGACAATTTTATGAAGGTTTAATAATAAGAAGTTAAGAACTAATATTTGAGCAAAACTTCTTACCGTCAACCAGTGCAATTATATTTGCTATTTTTGTTCTCGTGTCTTGGTCTCTAATTTTTCGTAATTTTAATGAAGCATATTTTATAATTTCTTCGTTTTTGAGGGTGATAGAGGAAAATAATTTGTTTTCCTTTCCTGGGTACAGACGACTGAAATCGTTCATTAGCTGAAAAAAAGAATACAATAAATGTACGCTATGTTATTTCCACTGGTGAGAAAGGTCCGGATCGCTACCACAGAGCTTATTGGGTTATTAGGCGAGCACTAGAATAGCAGCTCGTCTCTTTTAGCGCCTGCACAATAGCTCGTTCTGGAATGTCGGCAGCGCGCGAATGTTGCAAGTGTCTAGAGTCTGTGCGAAAAGAGAAGAATCGTGGCAGATACGGGAACTAACATTATGAATTTTACATGGCAATCGAAATCCAGACACTTGTCTTATAAGAAATAAACAAACTTTTGTCATTTATATGTCATTGCGTACGTTTTTTATAGAAAAACCACAAGGATTATATAAAAAAATAAGGCTGCAGTTTAAGCTTACCAAGGTATAGCCTTGTGATTGTTTTAAGGCTGGGAAATCCTTGAAGTAATCCGCTATTTCACCTTTTCCACATTGGATGCGATTTAGGCGGTGAGCTGCAGTTTCTGCCCACTTTTCTTCAACAGATTTCCATGGATCGACATTGTTTTTCAGCCACAGTAATGTTTCTTCATAGACAATATCTGTAATTATTACGCATATACGTATGTATGGTGGGATAACTAGAGGAAGGGCATCATAGTACAGTCGCCCGTGGTACATTTAAATCACGAAAAAGGTAACTAGCGATTATTTGCTTACCACTTTCTAGAGATTCCAGGCTATAAATGTCATCATCTGTGATAGTTGGCGTGGATCTGAGCGATGATCTGGATGACTTCGAGGATGAACGGCTAGTTCCCGGCAACTCTCCACCTTCTCGCAACTTTCTCCTTCGAGCTATATAGCTCTAGTAGAGCTTTCCGCTAGCGTTTTTTTTAGCTAATTTATTTGTAGCTGATAAATATGCAGAATAATACACCACAACGCTTTCCTTGTGGAATATTTCCACTATTTCGGTAGCTAGTTTATAAAATTCTTCACTGGAAATTTTCTTTGCACAATTGTTTTCTAGTTTGTGGTGTATTAGCAGCTGGCTCAATTTCCTTCGGGAACCCTCCGTCAGTAAGCCTCCTTGTCCCTCTTTGAGTATTGCTCTGCCGTCTAAACTTTCCTGTATGTAAAACACAAACACTATTGATACTACCAGCTTTTTAAAGTTGTTGAACAAATTAATAAATTAATGAGTAAATGGTCCAGTTGGAGTGGAGTATAGCCTTCGGGGCTCTATGAGCAGTCAATAAAAAATAAAAATTGAATTGTAATTTTTTTTTTTCGATGACCTATTATCCCTCCTTTTTTTGCTCTTATTAAATTAGGTATATGGATACCAGTAGAAACAATTTAGGCTTTTTTCGTAAAATGCATATTTTTCGAGTAATTTAACTTTGAAGATTTTATTTTAAATAATTAAATATCTCGAAAACTGTGAGTCGGGGATACATCATGCCCATGACATAAATTGATGGGGACAATGATCGAAAATCGATATAACTCAGTTGTTTATAAGTATAAACATGTTCCTATTAAGTGCCCTAAATCGAATGAGCAAAAAAATGATCCGTAACAGATTTTTCAAAAAAAAAAAAAAAATGGTTCTTTATGAGCAAAAAAGTCATAGGTAACATATTAAAAAAAAAAGATTCTAAGTCTTTTTTCCCACAGCGCCCCAAAGGCAACACTAACTGATTCCGACGAATTGAAAACGTCCTCCTTTTTAAAGTCGGTTAAATGCCGCGCAGTTATCGAGTTAAGCTAGCTAATGATAAATACTAAATACTATTGAATACTAAATATATACTACTTAGTAATGCAAGCCATACACATTCAATTGGCATGATACTGCCGATTGGATCCAATCTGCAGTTGCATAATATATACACCACACACGATCAATTCTAACTGTCCAATCGGACAAATAAAGAAAAAAAAACATCAAAATCGGTCTATAAATATCGAAGATACGCGCAAACAATGATAAAACAAATAGGTATATACAATCTAATTATGAACGTCCTTCTTTTTTGAAATCGGTTAAGAAAATCATACGATCGATCGCCCACTGCCATACACGGTCCAATCGGCATGATCCAGTCAAAAGAATTGAATTTTGATTGTTCCGTCAATTCGATCTGTCCAGCCTGCCGATCCACGGCCACACACGGTCAATTCGATTGGATCCAATCGTCAGTATCATGCCAATTGGTCGGATTTAATAATGTACCAAATAAATACTATAATACGGATGTACTTACATTTTTGCTGGTTAAACAATATAGGTACCTACCTAACTAAACTATGCATATTCTAACTAGCACACTAAACTTTGACTAGTGCCTTCTTAATACTCATACTATCTACTAAAGAAAATAACATTACATTTAATAGTTTCAATACCTGAAACAAAAAAAAAACGGAATCTTAGAATTATTACAAATTGAAAATGCTCATCTAAATGACGGGCATTTTCAATTATATCTTAAGCAAGGTTTACACGAGGCCATCGCTGGCTGCCAGTCACAGCCATGGCTTGGTATTGGTCTTGTCTAAACAGTTATTAAAGCCAAGCCAGCAACGCTGGCGATAATAGAGCGCCCGTCTATTGTTCAAGCCAGTGAGACTGGCAGCCAGCGATGGCCTTGTGTAAACAATGCTTTTGATCCATATCACAAACATAAAGTACCTACCAAATTAAGCTACAAAATAAAAATTTAAGTGAGCACCAAGAAACGGTGAGGCTCCCTGTCAGAATTGTATTACAATTCTACAATATTGTAAACTTGTAACTACAATGACTGACAATTTTTTGCCCATCAAGTGAAAATCTCTATTGAACAGAAATATCTTTCGAAGAGAAACATGTAAAATGGTCGCTACAATTCGACAATTTTTTAAATACGTTTTGTTATCAAACTGAGTAATGTTATGATTATGAGTAACTCACGGTGTTATTAGCTGCAGTATTACAATCTGTAGAGATTTTTGAATTATCACTGACATCTGTGTCCCGTACAGCGTTTTGAGTTGAGTCGTTTAGCTCAGCATTCTTAATTTCAAGGTTCTAGAAAAATAATTTAAAAGCTTTAAGTATTACAACCATTGGACCTATGCTGTATACCAGCATAGGTCCAAGAGAAAAAAAAAAACAAAGAAAACATTTTTATTACCTAACTATTGTACAAGATGTACAATAAACAAGTAGGTAGGTTGGTACGTACATTGACACCGGTCGCTTTTTGATATTGCAGTAGCCAATTTTTGAATTTTATTCTGGGGCCAATCTTTGGAATCAGTTCTTTCAAATCTTCATCGTTTAGCAGAATGGCAGTTTCAAGTGTTGTTATAAGATTGTCTGAAAAATACAAATACAATTATAACAAACATGTACAAAACTTGCTAAGTAGATACCTACCTACCTACATGTTCAGTCGGAGTCAGGTTCGGGGCGGTCTCCTGGTTTTCAGCAAGAAAAAATGCTGTCCGTTTAGTAAAGTTTACAACTTTATCCAACAAGCAATGGATAAGGTTTTATACTTGTTTTAATTAGTAATAAACAGATTTTTTGGTCAGTGGGTCGTCCTATGGGTTTCAATTAAAAAAAACAACACCTTCTTGTCAAAGACGTCTGTCTGTTGTTTGTGGGTGAAAAGCTATCAGACAAGTTCAAACATGTCACAGCGCGCCACGAAAGATGAGATGTACCTACATGTACATGTTCAATTATACTTGTTTACAACAAAGATTTATATCGTACTGAAAATCTATAGCATTATTTCAAATTCAAATTTCAAGGGCGTAACTTACGATTTGAATCTTTGGTTTACAAACAAGTATTCTACAAGTTTTTTATAAAACTAGCTTAGTTATTCTAAGAAAACTAGTAGGTATGTTTCTTTGTGAAAACGAGGGGTTATGATAGGAGTTTATGACGCAACATACACACATATTTCAAAGTGTGACATTTCTAAGAAAAACTAAATTCTAAATAAAACAAAAAATCTTGATTATTATATAAAACCGAGAAAATGGCTTACCTTGAAGGAATGGTATTATTTCATCTAAACCGGCGTTTAATATCTCTTCCGTAAATTCCATGATGGCTATTTGCTTCTTTTGATAAAACAAGGGCTAAGTAGGTACTAACGTGATACGATTTGACTATCGCAAGTATAATAAATAAAGAGATACACTAAAATTTACGTTTTAAGTAAGTACTTATGTACTGTTAAATTAAATATTCGAAGTTAACTTTTAGACAAGTGTATTTTTTAAGAGACTATAGGAGACATATAAATTAGCGTTTTAATTTTGTTCTCAATATTATTAAAAAATGATTCAAGTCCGCTCGCGTCCATTTTCCTCAGGCGACTGTCGCGGGTCGCCCGCCATGCCGTGATGCCGCGCACCGCGCAGCCCGCCGCGCCGGCGTCGCCGGGGGCGAGACGGGCGTGACGGGCTCGCTGATTGGTGCAACAGATTACCTTATTTGGTAGCATTTCGTGTCCTACGCGATGGTTCTTTTAAGGCGAATACAAAGTTAAGGGGAATAATGACACAAATTTGAAACCTAACTATTGTTTGATTTGGAGATTAAATTAATTCTACATTGTCAAAGTTTAATTAAGTTTTTTCTCTTGTGCAATTATTTTTTATAAGATAAACTCTGTATTTTAATTGTGTTTCTGTAAAGATTATTTATTGGTTAAGTAGTTTTTAGGTATATTTAGTATAATAATAATAAAATTATTGTAATAAATAACCAACCAAGCAAAATCCAAAAGTTTTTATTTACTTAATAAATATAAGCTTACCTACCATTCATGATCTCGCTGAACAAACATAAACTCATAGGTAGATAAACTAGGTACCTACTTCAATAATGTAGGCATACTTAATAAGAATCTTGCAGGAAAATCACAAAGGAACCTAAAATAGTTTTTTGAAGTGAAAAGTTCTTTAGCGGCGTTGTGCACTTTTATTCACCATTAATTTATTTGTACTATTGAACACGATCTTTTTGTATCGAAATTTTTTTAAGAACAAAGCAACTCAACCAATAAAATTTAAAAAAAAAACCTATAACTCACTTGTGAATAATAGTAATGAAAAAGTCACAGTTTGATTATAGGTGTCATTATGTGCCTAATTGCGGTGAAATTAGAGCCATTTTATGAGCAAGTGTGTTGAAATAGTACAGACGCCAGCAGGTCAAGCTACCCGAAACTGTCAATTTTTCTCAATGAACCTTGAACCTAATGCTCTAGAAATAAAGTCGAAAATCTATCAAAGAAATCTGACAGATTGTAGTAGCTTGATGTGCTGGCGTCTGTACATTATGGTACAAGTGTGTAATGTTGGTGATTACCGCTGAGGCGCCATTGAGACCCGAGCCGTTAGGTGAGGGTCTTAAGAGAGCCAAGGACAGTTATCATCAATACACACGTGTATCATACGACATTTTTCAACACACTTGTGAAGAAAATAATACTAAAAAGCCATTTTATTTAGTGAGTAAAAAGTTTATTTAGATAAACAATTAGTAAATGTGCAGTTGGTAAAATTATAATTAACTGTTTTGATGGCATAGCGGTCTCATCAGACAGATTATTTACTGAAATACTTTCATGTTGTATTGTTATTTGGTACATTATCTTGTAGGAAAATCACAAAGGAACCTAAAATACACACATCAAAAGTGTCTAGGGATCAAGCATTTTTATGCGGATTTCTTGAGATTGAGATGTGGCTTTGTAATAAATTTATGATTTTATAAATTTATATGGATCCTTTTTGGTGCATTTCATAATTTGAATCAGGAACTGTGAATCAAATTCGAGTAAAAGATGAAAATCAGCTGTCAATATTTTCCCTATAAAAACATACAACGCATTGAAGACATTATTAGTGCTACTGTTTCCCTACTACTGATTAAAACCAACGTTATTATGGAGCGGCGACGTCATTTAAGCAGGGAAGGAATGCTCAGAGCCGTGGGAATGATAGAAGCTGGTTCCCGGCAACGTACTGTGGCTTTAGCTCTGAATACAAGTCAGAGTGTTATCAGTCGACTTTGGACACGTTACCGAAGCACTGGTACCGTGGCTGAGCGCCATGGAGGACGGTATCACTGCACCACACGGAGACAAGACCGATACATTCAAATCTTAACTCGAAGAGCTCCAACAATAACCGCCATGATGTTAGCCGTGAGGCTTCATCACTCTTCAGGGAACTTAATTAGCGACCAAACAGTCAGAAACCGCTTGCATGAAGTGAACCTTCATTCCCGAAGACCGCTACGGGTACCACCTATAGCAATGCACAATCGTAGGATTCGATATCAATGGGCTCTTGAACACAGAAATTGGGCAGAAGAACAATGGCGTTTCGTGTGCTTTTCTGATGAGTCTCGTTTTGGTATGAGACCGGATACAAGACGTATACGACACTGGAGAACCCCTGGACGCCAACAGCGATTAAAATCCTGCCAGGAAGTCCATCCTTATAGTGGTGGAACCATCATGGTATGGGCGGGTATTTGGATCGGCGGAAGAACTGAGTTGATTTGGATCAGAGGCAACCTCAACGCTCAAATTTATGCTGAGACGATTGTATCAGACGTCATCGTTCCTCTACAAGTGCAAATCGGTCCCTTATTTCAGTTAATGCATGATAATGCACGACCGCACACCGCAAGAGTTGTAAGACAGACTCTCGCCGCAGCTAACATCAATGTCCTGCCCTGGCCTGCTCAGTCGCCAGACTTGAACCCGATTGAGCATGCATGGGATATGCTACAGAGAAGAGCTCTGCCGAATATGGAGGGTATCCAGTCGCAAGAAGACCTTTTTTTGTTGTTGCAACGAACATGGGCGGCCATTCCACAGCGTGATTTGGATGAACTCATTTTGAGTATGCCAAACCGATGTTCTTGTGTTGTTAGTGTTCGCGGTAGAAACACGGATTATTAATTGTTTAAGTTACCCAATAAAATTTTAAAGAAAACTGTTATTTCAGTCTTTTTTTCGAACTTTTGTGTTAGTGGTTCAAATGTCAAAAATCCCTTTATTAGGAAAATGGCAAATTTCTTTATTAATGCAAAGGTGACTTGGTTTATCGTTACTGTGACAAACGAAAACACTTTATTTGATGAATCCTTAAAGAAAATTTTAATTAATATCAATCAGGAGAAAAGTTATTGCAAAAATATATGTTGATCCCTAGACACTTTTGATGTGTGTAGTTTTTTGAAGTGAAAAGTTCTTTAGCGGCGTTGTGCACTTTTATTCACCATTAATTTATTTGTACTATTGAACACGATCTTTTTTGTTTCGAAACTTTTTTAAAAACAAAGCAAATCGACCAATTTAAAAAAAAAAACCTAAGTATAACTCACTTGTGAATAATAGTAAAGAAAAAGTCACAGTTTGATTACAGGTGTCATTATGTGCCTAATTGCGGTGAAATTAGAGCCATTTTATGAGCAAGTGTGTTGAAAAAAATGTTAAACTCGTGTCAGGACACGTGACCTGGTCGAAAATTCGTAAGACGGAGGGAAAGTACATACATTGCCGCGCAGGCGCGGCGCCGGCGCGGCGTAGGAGAGGAAGTAATATCCCCCTCTCTTTCTACCGCGCGGCGAAATGTAGGCCTGCTCCTGCTGTTTCGTTTAGGCATAGTATAATGAGTACCTATAGAGTACGTTATCTTCATACAAACGCACCGCGCGCGGCTTGTATGTGTGCGCCATAATATCTAACGTCGCCGCACGCACACTCAAACAAAATCTCGCGATGCTTCTCGATGGGCGCATCGCGCATCATTAGATATTATGGCGCACACATACAAGCCGCGTGCGGTGCGTTTGTACGAAGTTAGATAAGAGTGTGACCACTTTTAGTAGATTTCTACTTTTTTAGTAGATTTGAAGCAAATAAGACGATGATCTAGTAGGATAAAATGTCTTAGTAGAATTTAGTAGAAATGAGAAACCCATCGGTAGGTTTTGGTATTAATTCGCTATCAAAGACTACTAGGCTTAAAACCAAGCATCCATGTCCAAAAAGTTTTAATTTTACAGTTGGCAACACACGAAAGTGATTTGGGGGATTACCTTATTAATGAATGAACGTTACTGTGGGCTTAGCAAATTGAATTTAATTTTCTACTGGATAAAAACTATTTTTATAAAACAGGTCTTTCAACTTAGATCATTTTTAAGTTGCTCCTATAATGATAGACAACACAGTTTTATTAGTCGTTTTCGTTCATTTGTATTGTATGTAATTTAAAATAATTGAAAAGAAGATACGATCAAACTTATCGTGCGGAGTGGGAAGAAAACCCATTATTTTAAAAACAATTATATAAAAATGTTAAAAAATTCGATGACGATGACAATAAATACAAAAATGTTAATCATAAATGATTGATTAAATGTAGGGTTCATTAACAAATGTGTTTTATTTCAAATGATATCCTCCCAAAACGGCTCAAATATTACTCTAAAAAATTAGTAGATTTTAAAATGCGACCTAGTAGATTTCAGTAGATTTTAGCAGTGTCTTTGGTAGATTCCCTCATTAAAAAGTGGTCACGCTGATAACCTACTAGTACTCTTTCTACTATGGTTTAGGCGGCGCAGGCACAGATTACTAAATAGTTACTTCGTAACAGATACCTCACTCTCGTACAAAAGCGAAAATACCTACGCTATAATAGCCTACAAAATCTTAATAATAATACCAGCTGTTTGCAGCGAGAAGAAATGTAACATAAGTACGCACACAGAGAGTCGAGATTATTTTGGAGTTAAACGTATAATAGTAAACGGAGTTCGTAAAATGAGCCAGGATACGTAAATGATTATGTAGGCGGAGACATTATTAATTATCCAGTGTGCGTAAAATGTATCGGCATATCCCCGACCCTGCTCGTACATTATGTACGTAACCGGGACCTTTACTGAATGAGACGGAGTCAGTACAATGATTTGGCAACCAGTTACTGTTGCCAGCATACGTAATAACTGATGATGTAGGCGGAGACATTATTAATTATCCAGTGTGCGTAAAATGTATCGGCATATCACCGACCCTGCTCGTACATTATACGTACGTAACCGGGACCATGACTTAATGAGACGGATTCAGTACAATGATTTGGCAACCAGTTACTGTTTTAAAGAGCCTGGATACTGAAATAAGGTGGCATTATAACGTCGTACTTATAGCGCATACATATTTTATGCTACGGGTTAAGTAAATTACGTATGCTGCTCTGTGAGGAATCATTAAACCGCATACGTAAATGTTAAGAGTGCGCTACAGTAATTTCATGATGCGGCTGACGTTATAAAGATTCTATGTACCGAACACAGTCAGTAAGTAAACGGAGTTCGTAAAATGAGCCAGGATACGTAAATGATTATGTAGGCGGAGACATTATTAATTATCCAGTGTGCGTAAAATGTATCGGCATATCCCCGACCCTGCTCGTACATTATGTACGTAACCGGGACCATGACTTAATGAGACGGAGTCAGTACAATGATTTGGTAACCAGTTACTGTTGTAAAGAGCCTGGATACTGAAATAATGCGGCTGTATAACGTCGTTCGTATAGCGCATACATTTTTCCTGTTGCGGGGTATGTAAATTACGTATGCTGCTCTGTTAATACATATGCGGCATCATTAAACCGCATACGTAAACGTTAACAGTGCGGGCACAGTAATTTCATGATGCGGCTTACGTATTATGGATACGGCTTCATTACAAGTAACTCGTTTACATTGTCTTTATAGAGCATTATGCCGCATACGTACATAACATGGTGTCGTGTCATTATAAGTATGGCTCTTATAATTTTCATGTGAAGCGCACATTATACGTATCTGGCTGCCGGTACATTACAAATTTGCCAATTTTAAGTAACCCGTTTTTCTCAGTGCAGGAATAAAAATTATCTGCCGATTGAACGATCAACCCTAAGGAATCTATCTTATTCCTGCTGGAATTATCCGTAGAGAGCTTGAGCTTAGACTAATTACGCAACCTTTTATAGTATAACAGTCTCAATGCTAACTCAAACTCAACTCAAACTCAAAGCATTTATTTTAATTAAACCATTTACAGGCACTTTTGAATTGTCAAGAAGTCGGTCAGTCAGAAAATATGAAGCTAGTTGCCCATTCCAAAGCGTAGGTACCTATGGAGAAGAAAGGGCAAGAAACTCCATGGACACTCTTTTAAATTATATTTTTACAAAAATATTAGTTACATCATTAATGTTGAATTTATAATTATATGTGAGAACGATGTAATCAAATAAAAAAGACGTACGTGTTAAGAGCGTCCAGAGTACAGCAAATAGTACTTAACTAAACAACAATCCAAAAAAAAAAAAATTAAAATAAGCCGAGGCAGCCAATTGATGACCAGCCCCAACTGACGGCGCCCGTTCACCAACATGACGCATAGATCAGCACCATTCAGCTCAACCATTTTGAAGGGAGCTAAATGATCCAACACACATGCCACCATCAAACTAACTTGAACCTGTTCCAGATTTTATTTATTAATTTCGTAAAAAACTGATAATATTATAGCAGTTTGAAGATGGATACAATTTCATACAATGTTACTATAAAAAAAGGAAAGTCAATTGCAAAAAAAAAACGTTTTTTATCGTACCTAACCAAGAACGGAATTAAAGAGCTAACTAAACCTAAGGTTTGAATTTTATTTAACGCAAAACCAAACGCATTTATTTAAAGAACGTTTTTCCGGCGTGCGTGTATGATCACATTTATGAATGTAAATGGTAACAGGTGGCGTTCTGTAGTGTCTGCCTACCCTCATGGGAAGAAGGCGTGAGTTTACGTAAATGTATTTAAAGAAAATTTTATTCAACTATCCTAGCTATATCGAACTTTTAGCCTTTTATACACATTCTAAAATGACTTTCAATAAAAGGAATCTGAACGGAGCTGCCATTTCCCCCAAAATTAGGCAAAAACGGATTAATAACAAATAGCAAAGTTCGCCGACCTCTCGATTCCCGATAAGGTCTAGTTAGACTGACAATCTTAACTAGTTGTAACGGGCCGCTATCGCGCACTACACCCACTGAACATTTAACGCGTTGGCCAAGAATAGTGATAGTTCGTGCACTTAGCACGAAACTTAGAAGGTTCACTTCTCTAGTCATTTCGAGTCTAACAAAGTCACTGCTCCCAGTAAAACAGTGGAATATAAAAGGCCTGGCTGAAATCCTTCTTAACTCTTGGGGAATCTAATTGAATGGGATAACCAGAGTACCAGAGGGGAAATTCTCGTAACTTTAAGAACGTCCACAGTCTGATCTTAGTGTCAATCTCTCAAAAATACCTCTAACTTCCCTATATTTTTGACAGGTTTTTGAGATGAGACTGCGACTAGATTTTGAATGTTTTAAATTACGAGAATTGGCCTTCAGGTTGAGGAAGTTTTGGCGCCGCCGGAATGACATTGACAGGGGGGCGTTGTTAGTAAACATTTGTGAAATTGTTGTCTTGACAAAACAAGATGGCGGCGTTAATTCCGATTTTGGGCAAACAGTATTTTACCTCATACAATTTTATTTTATTTTTGTGTCTAGTTTAAAGGCTTTATAGCACAACATTGCTGGACACATTATGGTATTATTATATCCAGATCCACAAAAAACCCAACTTGTAACTTTTTAAATAAGAAGTTTATGTAAAGGTACAGTAACTTAAAATTGTATTGACTTAAAATTGCAAGCACTTGGTATTCTGTAATGTTCTTGTTTGATGTAGCTTGTGTCTGGTCAGGGTGGCTTGACCTTTCGTTTCCCAGGCATAATTTATATAGAGGCATAATGCCCCGGACAGGCAGTTTCACTCCTACCTAAAATGGAGTAACATGATCAGAACTTGGAGTATGAGATTGAACTTTGTGTAATTTTTGGATTTTTTAGGAATTTCTCCCACACTGATATTATTTTGAATGCAAGTAAACTTTACAATTGAAATTGATTATTGAAATAGAAATTGTTTATTTAAATTCAATTTGTTTATTGAAATTCAATTTGTTTATTGAAAAGTAGGGAGGCCTTTGCTTTGCAGTGGGACATCACAGGCTAATAATAATAATAATAAATTTAAATTGTTTATTGAAATTGAATTTGCTTATGGAAATTGAAATTGTTTATTGAGATAGTTAATTTTACATAAATATTTACAATATAAGAGCCATACTCCGCAAATACCCTTTATAAGTTAATCAAACATTTTGTAACGGCAAAGATACGGTGTTTGACTGCAAACATAATAAGAGATGACGTCATTCTTGTAAACTTAGAATGAAACGAAGATTGTCCTAATTTATACGTCATTTGTTTTGATAACGTAATCGAAAGAACAAAGTTATGTCCATGACATTGGGGCTATTTTATAAATAGCATAGAGTAAAGGCGTTTGTACATGGTGGAGGTAGCTTGAGTACGTAGATACTGTGGCCTCCAAAAGTTAGTTGTCATTTTCTACTGCAGCTGTAATGCCACATTATGATTTAGGGCTGATTTTTCAATAGACAGATAATATTTATTCGTGGAATTAAATTGACGTGTTGACATTTTATTATATGGAAGAACTATCAAAAATTAAAAATTATTTCTTTATTTTTAATTGATAAAATTATCTGGCGTTGGAAAAATCAGCCCTTATAATAAAAAAAAAAAAACAATTATAATAAGTGGAAAAACGCAACTATCTTTTGAAGGCCACTGAATAGGACCGAGCTACGTGCGCTGGTGACATTTAATACACAAATGATTCCCGCAAGTCACTGGATAAGCTCAATTTTTGACACAGTGGTTCACACTATAAATATAAAAAGTGCAAACGACCAGGGACTTCCTAGACCTGAACTTGCTTTTGCCATCTATGTATATTTCGAACAGTGCAATAACAGTGTGCTAGCAATCTTGTGAAATGCGACAAGGAACCTTAAAGATTTTTTTTGCCTACATATTTTAAAAGGGTCTTTACTCATGCCCTAGCCTATGATCTGTAAGAGTCAGCTGCGTTTGTAACTCTCGGATAGGTGACCGTGAGCACCTTATAAACCTTTCCGCTTAATAAATATGGAAGCTGATAATTAAATATCCTGGCATTTCTTCAAGGTTGTGTTCATAGTTCAAGATCAATTTGATCGAGACTCCCATCTACACAATCTAGAGAATGTCATGCATAAATTAATATGCATTATGATGTTCATTAATATATCCTAGTTTACGACTATGTATGATCAAATATTGTAATGACGTTTTCTCTTGATTTATAACGTGGCCATTGCAGATTCTATTATTGGTAGAACAATCATAGGTTGGTATTTGCACACCTCCACTTATTTAAATAAACATGAGACATCTAATTCAACAAGGAAGACCAAAAACAATAACATTAATGAACACAAGCCCTTATTACAAAATAATTTTTGTCTTAAGAACTGAGGAGCAATTCTCGTAATTTTAAGAACGTTCACATTCTGAGCTCAGTCTCAATCTATGTAAAATACCTCTCATTTCCCAACATTTTTGACCAGTTTTTAACATTTATTTGTCGCCGAGATGAACTGACGGTGACTAAATTTTTAACGTTTTAAATGAAGAGCCGAACCATGTTATCTGCTGTAGAAATGCAGTTAAAAATGACAGCTTAGTTCGGTGCTAAGTTGTCATTTTAGTATTATGAACTTTGTTTAAAACTAAATAAAGTTCGAAATACAACCAAACAAACTCAAGCTCAAACTTTTAGGTTAGAACTAAAGTTAGATTTCGCTTTGTAATAAGACGGTAAAACTAATCAATTTTTTTTCTTTTTCTTTCAAATTGTAAACAGCGCCAACTTTGAATCACCTTAAGTAAACTCTAAGGTCACCGCAAATCGTACCCTTAAAGTAGATGTTTTTATATGAATGGCATTCCGCCATAAAACGGTCTCAAGCTAGTTTTATTATAATTGTATTCATTTCTTTAACGAGGGTATTTGTAATAAAGTATTCAAAAATACTGATATTATTGGGCATGATATCGAATAGCGTACTTAATGACATAATGAAATGGTTGTGAATTGCCTTAACTATGTTAATAGATCTAATGCAACAGGTGAAAATGTATTTAAGAGAGTATTTAAGTTTTGATATAGCTTTGTTTTCTAAATTAGCTTCTACCCGCGACTTTGTCCGCGTGAAATTTCCTGTGCAGTGCAGTGTGGAGACGTATCTATAGACTGATTATGCTTATGTTATAATTATTGATTTATTTATAGTAAATTAAAACGGTACAACACCAATTACATTAATTAACATAGAGATAATTATATAGTTGACAATAATTATATTAAATATAGTTTTATTTAAAACTAAAATGGTTCAGTGGACTCCCTTGCATACTTTATGAATAATGAATATACCCAACCTACAAATAAAATAAATAATAATGAATATGACGAAGGTTAGGCAGAGGTGCTCCTATAGTACATCCACATTTCGACAGTTCCATGTAATATAAATGATGAAAAACCTAATAACATTTTGCCCGACCTGTAAACAGAACCCAGAACCTTATGCTCAACAGTAGCACTTGCGACCACAAAGCTAACGAGGCAAGGCCTGTTTATCTACATAAAATGCTAAGATTCACTAACTACTATAAACTTAAAAGAAGTGATCCTTTGAAAATCATTCACAAAGGACTACACTGCTGCTACGCCGTAGTTAGTGGCTACGTCGTAGCAGATGGCTACGATGGTTACGCCACAGACTATTTTAACTTTTTTATACTATTTTGTTTTGAAGTTTATTGTGGTGCCGTTTTTCGGCTTTCAGTGCACATGTCATATTAGTTTCTCTATTGAGTAGCCGATAACAGCTTTATGTACAAGGTATGGATAATAGTGGTAATTTTTTAAACGTGTAGCTGCAATACATCGCCACATGTGAACTACGCATCTCACCGACGTTACGCAAATCGTGCATCGTGCAGACAGTATCTGCCTCGTGACTAGCATATATACAAGTAGCCCACCAGACATGACACCCGTTTGGTCAGAGAATTCAACTTTTTCTTTGGAGGATGAGTGAACTTTACGCAGAGGGATGTAATTTGTTAAAACAATATGAATCAAACACTTTCTTTTAACATTGGTATTGAAAAAACATGATATTGCCAAAATAAAATTTGTGAAAAGAATAACGTCCTCTAAACTACCTACAAAATCAAAATCAAAATCAAAATATTTTATTTCACATAAACCTACATGGGCACTTATGAAACGTCAGAAGCTAGGTGCACGGTTCCAATTGGTCGTTTCCTATGGAGAAGAACCGGCAAGAAACTCCACGGTTGCTCTTTTAAAAATATTTGCGTTTTTACAATGTTTTCAAGTTACAATAGCTATGGGAGGACTGCATAGGCCTGTCAACAAGTACCAGGTACTTGATACAGATCTTATAAATCACGTTGCCATCACAGATGTATCAGGTTGTTAACTGAATAGAGTCGAATGTTGAAGATATTTACCGAATCACGCGCCGCGCCGTGCGTTCGCGAAGTTAATTAACTTTACCTTCTCGCTAACTGTGGGTGTAACAATAAAATAGTATTTAGAACAAATTCTAACTAATAAAACGTGACTATATTCCTAGAATTTTTTTGGAGGTAAGTTTGATCTTTTAAATATTTTGAGTGTGCAGCTGAACGTACAGTCAGGGAAATCAACTGTTGAAGACTGACAGTTGTGATTTAAATAAATGAACAATTTAAGTTGATAGTCAATTTGGTAAGCAATTAATTTTCTTGACTTTACTGAAGAATAAAAAATATAAACAAGATTTGTTAAAAAATATCACTTCTCTATGCTTCGATAACACTTTATCCCCAGTTTCTGATAGCACAATATAATATAACATTTCTGATTGATTGATTGACTGAATTAACTACAGCTAAATCATTTGAACAGAGCTGATTAAATTGAATAGGCACTCAAAAACTTGAACCTGAAAACTTGTGGTATAAAGATATAATAAGAGTCTAATAAAATAAGCAATAAGAGTAGGGGAAGAACTAATAAGCGATGGATGGACTGTGTGAAAGATTATGGCTAGAAAAGGGCTGGCTACCGAGATGATGGAGAAAAAGACATTGCGAGTTGCGCTGATCCCAAAAATTTTTAATAAGTGCAAGATAATAGTGATGATGATAGTCAATCAATCTGCCTGACTTTTCCCAGCTATGTTGGGGTCGGCTTCCAGTCTAACAGGACTTGGAGCGACTGCTTATCTGACCTCCACAACCCAATTACTGGGTAACAAGATGCCCTTATAAATAGACTTTTGGGTTGTTGAATAATAACGACTGTCAAAGATCTACGAATGACAGCCGGGGCCAACGGCTTAACGTGCTTCCGAGACACGGAAGGTTGCATGGTCACCCATCCACAAAGCGACCGCGGCAACCGTAGCTTAACCTTCGATCGACCCGTGAGGCTGTTATCATTTAGCCATGAGCTCAATGAGCCACGAGTAAGTATATTAGTATGAAATCTAGTTCAAAATCTTTCCCTACGCCCGAGAATCGCCTTGAAATTATTATTCAGGTACCAACTATTCTACCTATTACCTATTGAGAAATGTTGTTTCGAAAATTGTTAACTGCAGGGTATTGAACTGTGTAGTTCAGTTTAGATTATGCAAATGATGTGTAACCACACTCTAAATATAACATATCTGTGCGTAACATTTGACACGTAACCACGACGTGCTTCGCGGCTAATAAAAGGCTAATTTGCCAGTCTTCACTTGAGGCGTCTTCTATTAAGTGGTAGGAGTTCTGTGACCTTTTATGAACCTGGGGGTACAGGAATCTTTATGGGCAATCTAATTCTCTCATTTCAGCCTTATATAGAACCTATGCCCAAAGAGGGTAAACATAATAGGCAGGTAGGATGATGTTAATGGGGTCGCTTTGAGCACTTGGAGATTAACTTAAAGTGTTGCTTTTGAAGTAACTTTCCGTGTATTCAAAGGAATTTCTCCAGGAAAGTCCTCGTAACCACTTATTATCTTACTATTCACAGAACATTCATGGAAAATAGTTCCTCTTCCAAGAATTCAAGGTCGTCATTGACAACTACTCTTTGAACGATGTTGAGTGGGTTTTCGGATTTAGAAAGCCACATGGGATACGGAATCCTGCGGGATTATTGCTTAACACAATTAATTTAATTATTTATTGAATTAAAGCCAACACGGACCAATTATAAAATAAACTAAAACAAATACAATTAAATACAATTTCAATGCAAAAATACAATAAAATAATACAATACAATACTTTACGAATACAAGTCAAAACAATATTTCCACATTAGCCCGTACATGTACCATGTCACAGTGATACAGTGAGACCATGTCTCAGGATTCTGTTCGGGCTGATCCGCACCCTGCGCACCAGGGATGTGCACCGCTTGCGCATGGTTGTATACAAACAATCCACGCGCGCTTCGGCGAACATCCCCGACGCGCTACAGAAGCAAGGCAGCCCGAACAGCACCCTGAATGCATTATTGTATTGGACGCGTAGAGCGCTGTACTGCTTTTGCGAATAACTCACCCACAGACTGCTCGTGTAGAAGGACGTGCAAAATGCCCTGAACAGGGTGATCTTGACGTCTCTTGAACAGCGATCAAATCTGCGTGCTATCATATTATAATGACAATGCATTTAATTTTGACCATTCAACAACATTCACTGCGTTATTTGATTTACGCTGTCGAGACGAATTTTTCAAACGTATGAAGCAATGGATTAGCAGGATTTTGAAAGAAATTGTTTTACGCAATTGAGACAATGTTATAACTTCATAAAGAAAATAGCCTTACATCAAACCAAATAGGTCGCTGCTGTAACCAGTATCATAATGTTGCCAGCATACGCAAACATTTACCCCACAAACTGATAAATAGGGAGTGTTGCCCTCTTGGAACGTTGACACTCGTTATCAAAGCTCGCGTTACGAACCTGCCGTGCGTGATTTTTATTTATTTAATTAATTAAGGTCCACCAACAGTTGTTACAGATATTATACAGATAGGCACATACAAGTGATTATGTCTTAAATCTAACTGCACAACCAATTACAGGCAAACACCACATGAAAAATGCTCTTTGTAATTATAAATTTAGTCTTAAAGACTCAATATTCTTAAATTCTAGATAGTGATAGATGTTTTATTACACGTCTGATATGATGGCTGAGTGGTAGTACCCTAACCCTTTGAGTGAGTGACTGGAACTTAGGTAAATAATTTTTTTAACAAATTGAGTACCAACTTACCAATCTTACCTTACCAACAACACTCAGTCCAATTCACACTTTAAAGTTTCGTTTATGTTTATGTTATTCTAATATATCTTTTATATCTTTTTTGTATTTTTTTTTTCTTTCTTATAATATTAATTCTCTTCAGTCTCATAAAAGCAACCAATTTAAGCTTATACATATATTATTATGAAGCGTCGTGGGGCCCTGGTGACTTGTACTACAGGCGTTGCTTGCAATGCCTATTTCAAGCACAGTCTCTCTCAAATGCAAAGTTATCCTTAAGCTAGGTTTAAGCACTACTACTGTACATTTGTGAAGAGATAATAAATAAACTTATTATAAAAAAAAAACTTAAATTTGTCCGTGTATTCAAATTACAACGGTCATTCTTTAGCAGTTGTATAAAATAACACGGTAAACTGTGTTTTTTCCTGCTTTTTACCAAGGATGCAAAGAGCTTTAAATCGGCCTAGTGCTAAGATAGTCACGGAATTGTTTTGCCTCTGTTCAAAATGGTTTACGGAACAATGTAGGTAATCGCTAAGAACAGGTTTTTGGTAAGACAGTTCTTGTTTGTTTTCGCTTTTGTAATTATATTGGATTACTAGTTTATTTTTATTAGTATAAAAAATATCTATTAGGAATGTTGAAACGGTTTGTACTCCTCGGGCCATTAGAAAACCAGCATCAGGCAGCATCTGTCTGGCATTATCAAATCAAATCAAATCAATCGTTTATTTGCTAGAAATACACATTGTTATGGTACAGGTAAGATCTTATAACCTAAGCGTCATTGTATTCTGCCTGCAAGCAAGCGTGCAAATTTTATTAAGTTTACATACATTCTTATTATATTACTATTATTATTATTATCTACTATTATCATGCAATCATTTACTAAATATATATACAATTTACTCATTTCTATTGTTAAAATTCTAATAAATAAACAAATTTTCAATTTTTATGTTCCATGAATTCCTTAATACTATAAAAACAACACTTCAGAAGCCATTCTGTCAATTCTGTCTTGAACACTTTCCCCTGTAATAATTTTAACTCGTTTGGTAAGTTATTATAAACTAAGACACACATATTAAACACATTTTTCTTATAGATATCTTTATGACAGGGCGGTTGATAAAGTAGGTTGCGAAACTTAGCCCTTTTTTGTCTAGTTAGGACCTCACTATATTGTTTAAAGTAGAGCATATGTTTTTTGGTAAAGAGGCAGACATCCTTTATGTACATACAAGGAATTGGAAGAATTTTACATTTTTTAAATAAAGGTTTGCAACTATCTAGGAACCAAGCCTTGTTGATAACCCGGATGCATCGTTTTTGAATTTTAAAAACTCTGTCGATATCGGTCGAGTTGCCCCAAATTATTAATCCATAGCTCAGTACAGATGACACATAGCCGTGGTAAGCGGATAGAGCAGCTTCCACAGAAACATTTTGCCTTAACTTTTTTAACGCAAACACAAATCTATCTAGTTTCTGACAAACTGTTTCTATATGGCTTTTCCAATTTAAATTTTTATCTACATTAAGACCTAGGAATTTCAGATCATCTACTTGTTCTACTTTTTTGTCTTTATACATAACATCTAAAGTTAATTGTTTTGCATTGTAGGATGTAAATTCGATTAATTTTGTTTTACTAATGTTTATGTTTAAATTGTTATTATCCATCCAAGTTACTATATCTGATAGGGCCTTTTCGATAACTGCTTTATAAGCGTTTTTATCCTGACATTTTATAATTATGGTAGTATCATCTGCAAAAAGAATACATTTCTGCAATGTGGCCTCTGGAAGATCGTTTATATAAAGCAAGAAAAGTAAAGGGCCGACAATGCTACCCTGAGGCACACCATTTTTATTTACTATTGCCTTTGATCTAAATGTTTCTTTGAAATATATTCTGCTGCCTTTTTTTACTACTTTGGATATCTCTGTACACTGTTTTCTGTTCCGTAGATAGCTAGATATCCAGTCATATGCTTTTCCCCTTATGCCATAAAAGTCTAACTTGTGTAAAAGTTTAGAGTGATTAACAAAGTCAAAAGCCTTACTCATATCTAGAAAAAGGGACACTACTGGGTTACCATTATTTATGCTTTCTGTTACAATTTGTATCAAGTTAAAGATTGCAAGGGCAGTTGAACTTCCCTTGCGGAAACCAAACTGCTCTTTGCATAATAACTCATGTGTAAAGAGAAAGTTGTTTAACCGACTAAGCATTGCCCTTTCAAAAATTTTTGACAAAATCGGAACTATAGTGATGGGCCGATAGTTGTTAGGATCTGACTTTTTTCCCTTTTTAAAAAGTGGTTTTACGGTAGACATTTTAAGTTGTTCAGGAAATACACCTTCTAGAAATGATAAATTTATAACATGCGCTAGTGGATAACATATCCAAATAGCACAAGCTTTCAAAGTTTGTGTGGTGATGTCATCTTGCCCGCTAGTTTTGCTATTATTTAGAGACATTATGATTTTGTACACCTCCAATGCATCTACAGGACTTAGGAAAATTGTATTTAGATTTTTATTTTTTTGATTAAGGTTAATGTTGTTGGAATTTATAGGTTGATTACATGTCAAATTAATAAAAAAGTCATTAAATATATTACAAATGTCTAAGGGATTATCATATGTCACATTATTAAGAGTTATTACGTCAATGTCATTTTTATAGAGACTATTACTAGATATAGTTGATGAAATAGCGTTCCAAGTAGCTTTACACTTATTCTTACCCTTTTGTATGCGCCTTGTATTAATAAGTTTATGTGCTCTCCGTGCACATCGCTTAAAGATATGGTTATAGAGTCTGTAGCTTTTCTCATTTTGTTTTTTATTTATGTTACTATTTTTTAATTTTAGATATAAATGGCGTTTAGTTTTGCTAGACTTCTTGATTCCTTTTGTTATCCAGTTCTGCATCGCTGGTTTATTATTAACTTTAACCTTTATTACCGGAAAACAAAGATTGTAATAAAGTTTAAATGTCTCGTAAAAATGATTAAATGCTTCTACAAGAGTATCTGATTCAAATGTTTCTGGAAATGAAAGAGAAGACATACATACGCAAAATTTCTCTAGGTTGTCCGAACAGTAGTCGCGTTTCAGTTCAGACCAACAAGATATGTTTTTTTGTTTGTTAGCCTTTATAGTTACCGTTTGTGCTGTTTCATGATCTGATAGGCCGAGGTGATAAATTTCTGATTGAACGTTTGTTATATTACTGGCGATTTGGTCAATGCAGGAGTTTGCCCGAGTCGGTGATGTAATGTGTGCTTCAAAATTATAATTATGAAGTATACTTAAGAGCTCTTTTGTTGCTGAACTTTGTTTTAATATGTCAATATTCCAATCTCCACATATTATAATTTTCTTTCTCCTGAAGTGGTCAGTCAAGTAATTCAAAAGAATGTCAAGCTTATGAAGAAAGATACCTATTTGTGCCTTCCTCTGTTCGGGTATTCTGTAAATGGTAACAACTATCACGCTCAGACCAACAATCTCTACACCACAGCATTCAAAATAAAATTTTGTTGCTATATTTGATGGAATATTTAAAATTTTGGTGTTCAATACTTTATTGGCCAATATACATGTGCCTCCTCTACATTTATCTCGACTAAATATTGCAGCCAGCTTAAAATTATGAAGTTGGATGTTAGCTTCCGTGCCCTGTTTAACAAACGTTTCACTAAAACAAAGTATATCTACCTCCTTATTTTTTTCCGCTAATTCTAATAAAGTTAGTTCTAACATATTTAGTTTATTACAAATACCGGCAATATTTTGATGAAAGATTCTAAGTTTACTATGTTTGTATTCCTGTTTTAATTTGTCAACATTTAATTCTGATTCATTAGAGAGGGAGTTCCTAATAGGGACGAAAAAAATTACTGTTGTTATTACTCGTATCATGAAGTGAGTTTCGTTGTCTTAACATCGGATTTATAAAACTATTTTCATATTCCATATAGTCAATTTCTATATTTAGTTTATAAGTAATTAAGTCCAATACTGAAAGCTTCATAGTATAATTAACATTTAACTCGTTAATTTCGACAAACCTACAATTTTTAAAGTTTTTTGTAAACATTTTAAGTTCATAGTTCAGTTTGGAAACATTTAGATACCTATTTTCTGACACATTCAGAATCAAAATTTTACAATTGGCCAAGCTACACAATGTGCTACACAGATTAGTTATCAACATGTAGGGATCCCGATCATATTTGCCAACTGAAAGTATTACGATGTCATTGTAAGATAGGGAGCGAAGTAGAGTTTCTGGATTACGTAGGATCTCACGTGATGAAGCATATGGTTGAACTCTTCCCTCTATGTTATAGTTGTCATTCCATTTACCAGCCTTAGCGTATATTAATCGTGCGGCTAAACCTCTTACTTTTTCGTCTCCGATTATGTAAATATTTCTTTCTCTTTTGAGTTTTGATTGGGTAGAATATTCTAAGTATGCAGGTCGTTGTTTAACAGGGGAGTCCATTGATTTATTTCCGGTCTTGTGATTAATAATTTCCTGTGTTTTTCCTTGTTGATGTAAATTCTGCGAATCGTTCTGTGTTTGTGAGCATTGAATGTTTGGACTGAGTAGTTGCTCTGAGAAATCAAATTTAGTTTTAATGGAACCGTCATTCTTATCCTTCTGAGATGTTCTTTTGGGCGTAGACTTACAAATATTCTTAAGTTGATTTATTTGAGTCCCATATGAAGATAATTGTTTTTTAAGAGAACAATTTTCTGATAATAGATTAGTTATTTCATTTTCAGCAATTTCTAATTTCTCTGCCAGTACAGAAACTTTCTTTTCCAGTTCTCCTATTAAGTCAAAGTTGTCTGATCTAATATTTGGGCAGCTTCTATACAGTTGCGGATCTTTTCTCAAAGTATGCGACAAAACTTCGATATCTTCATCCAGTGGCAAAGATTCGAAAGAGTTTTCGGTAGAGATATTTGCCTCGAATACTTCATATGTTTTTGTATGCTCTGCAAGTGCTGGGGCGTCCTGTTTTCGCGAGGTATTCTCAATTGAAGCAATATTTTGCGGAGGAGAAAACTGATGTTGAGACAAAGTAACAGAAGAGATTTGTTTTTTCCTAATCGTGATATTAGAAATAGCTGAATCACTATTTGAGGCTGTTTTGCTTTTAATGCACATTTTACATGTCCATTTCTTTTTTGCTTCAATGTCCTTTAGGCGATATGTTGCTTCTGGATAGCCCTCACAATCAAATTCGTATCTTTTTTTGCATACTGAACATAGTGCGGTTCTTTTTACGTTAACATATTTTTTACATATATTACAAGTGACTTGTGCTGACATCTTGCGGTCGCTGGTTACTTGTTTTTTTAAACTAGATGACATACCTATTTCAAGTTCTTTAAATTCTCAAAAAGAATCCGTATGTGTGGCTTGGGTTTGAACTCGCGACACATTCGGTGACTAACTGTGTCGTAACCGCTAGGCCAGATCGACCGTGAGGTAATCGTGCCAATTTGGTTTACTCAATGTACGTGTACTCAATGGTCGACGGTTATCGGATTTTTTGGTTTTGAATTTGTTTATAATGCAACCCTCACAAAATAATAAACTTTTCACTTTGTTTTTTGTTTTATAAAACTTTTTACTATTAAATTAATATTACATCTGTTTTTATTATTACACTTTGTTTGCACTGAGTACTTTTAAAGTAATGCACGTTTTTGTTTATTATTCAAGTTCTTCCACTGTATAAACTTTTGAACACTGTCTGCTAATTATTGTTTTATCTGCACTTTTCTGGTAAATAACTTTGAGATAACATTAGTTCTTGTTTATCGAGATATTATAGTAACATCTTTAGGTGATTTGTAACTCAAAATGTGAATTTAATATTTTAAACAATTTTTACACACGGAACTCAAACGGAACGTTCAAATGTTCTTCGGACATCTCTATAACTCCGGACTTAACCGGATTAACGCGGAACCTTTTTGGCGCAGCCGTGAGTACACACTATTGTAGTTAAAACCTCAATTTGTTTGCGTTCACTGCAGCATGTCTTCTTTTTCTTTACATCTGTAACATTTTCATTCTATTCTATTTTTATCCACAAAGATTATCCATTTAAATGAGGGGTCTAGTGAGCTTACCACTATATACAAAATCTAAAGTGCTATATACCTTAGGAAAATAAACAAATAGTATTTGAATCACTATAAAAACTAGTTTTATTCCATTTCCAAATCAGTACGAGGTTTCCCTAAAATATGATTTAAATTTAAACAATAATTGTCACCAATTAATCGAGTTTAAGTGTTATAAAGTAAAAGTACACGATTTCTATGGCCTCTTCCGATCGACTCTGTGATTTGTAGTCGCTATTTATAGAGACATTTTATTAGTCTGGCGTAGATGTCGACATACTAGAAGTAGCAACACACTTCCTTAAGAAAATACATTAATAGAAAATGAATATGGTAGAATCAATGTCTTGCAGCCGTTACTTGTTTTGGTAAAGTATGAATGTCAATAGCTGCCTATACGAGAAGGGAAAGACCAAAGAAACGATGGATGGACTGAGTGAATGAGGATATGGTTAGAAAGGGGGTGACTACCGCGATGAGGACTAATAGAGAAGTATGGAAGAAAAAGACATGTTGCACCGACCACGAATAGAAGAGCAGGAAAATGATGACTTTTTTTGGTAAAATTTTGATTAACTGTCTGCTAAGAACTTAATGGAATGTGATACCACTGCCTAAAGACCAAAAAAATGCAAAGCTAATACTGGTCGATGCACTGAAAATCTTACAGACAAAACTACTAGTTATCATGATAACTAGTAATTTTGTCTGTAAGATTTTATAGGTGACACATGATTGTGTCCAAAATTGAACCATATTGAGAACTAGCTTCTTCTATGTCGATAAGAACTATCCTATGTCCTTCCTCGGGATGCAATCTATCTCTCTGCTAAATTTTATCGAAATTCGTTCAGTGGTTTAGGCGAGAAAAGGTAACATACAGACAGACAGACAGACAGGCAGAGTTACTTTCGAATTTATAATATTAGTATGGATAACATGCATTTAATCGAACCTCTAATAATATATTGCGTAAAACGCTCCTAACATAATATTATTGCGCGCTGTTTTAAAACGATAGATCTCTTTGTGAACCTCAAATAATTCTTATTTTGGGGTCTTAAAAATACTAAATGGTCAAGTAACTACGACCACCATGGATGTAGAGCTCGCCGGCCACAGTTCCAACCAAACCTAACTCATTTCGATGTAGTCGATAGTTTAGTTACCTACTGTGAGAAAAGGCCAGAAGGCAAAGAAAAAAAATAATTAAAAAGTGTGTATCATTACAAGCACAAAAAGTTTTTAGAGGATCAGTTAAATATTACCCGCTTAATGCCCGTAAAATATATCCAGAACCGAAAATAACGAGTTTTTCTCATTTATTAATTTTACCAAATAACGTGCACGTCACGTGGAAGAATCTCGACGGGTATCAACGACCATACGACCGACGATACAGGGTGTTTGGAGAACGTTGACGTAAAAGATAAATAACTCTCTTTATCATCGCTTTAGAGCACAAGAACTGATTTACACACCCGTATTACCTATCACAGGGATTGCTATCCCATTGATCAGTGAAATTATCGCAAATAATCCTTCAAAGCTACGGAAGTATTCAAGAATCTTGTTGATTGTTTCATTATATTGATGTGCTACCTTGTAGTAAATATTTAAAGCTATCTTTAGGCACGATTTACAATACTGAAGGTAGGTAATTCCTGTAAAATAACTGTATTAGTGGATCTGCACGCGTAGCATGACCACCATAGAAACGGGTTTTTCCGACGGAAGAATATACTAAATGGTAGATCGTAGATAGATTTCTAAAGAAATCTGTTAAGAACTGTCTATTTCAAGACTACAAGATTTCTAAAGAAATCTGCCATTTTGTCCATTATATCTGTCATTTTGTCTATTCTTCCGTCCTTCCGTGGCTGTTTTTCGCCAAGCTCTTAATCAACAGTACAGTAGTGCTATTCTGTAAAAATCTCAATGTGATAACTCATATGAAGTGAGCTTAAAGTGAGCTGTCATTAGTATCAATCCATAAAGTATCAGATGGTATGACAGCTCACTTCACCTATCTTCTCACGGTGAGATTCTAACAGAATCGACCGGCAGAGGTAGTCTGAAGGCTCATGGAATAATATACATATTTAGTATCTGCTGTTGTCTCATCCGTCAGCTTTAGATCTTTGATCCCTTTAATGCCTGTCCAAAGACATGTAGCATTCGGTGACCAGTAACATTTTACGAGGCACGCCACAGTCGCTATTAATAAAGAATCTCATCTTTATTTTAGTATTGGAGATATTGTCAGAAAGCAGATAGTTATTAATTAATTAGGATGGAAAATATTGTAGCGGTATCTACAACGCCACAAGCGAACAACGCGTCATACTGACGTCACGCAAAATCCTGCATCTCGCAAGCAGAGTTTACCGCGCAACTAGCATATATACAACGGCCCGAAATGAATCATAGGGCAGTTGTCCGCCAGACACAACACCCGTCTGGTTGGAGTATCATCCCTTTTCTATAGAGGATGAGTGAACTTTACACCCTATTCCTCATACCTCTATAACATTAAAAAAAAACACATTGAGCTCGTTTCGTGTATGAATTTGGGATTTGCCTATGTTTGACAAATGCATTGCTCAGCTAGATGACCGACGAACTTAATAAAAACTTTTAACGACTTCCAAAAAAACTAAAAAGTGAAAAATAACTTTAATTTCGGAAGTCGGAGTGTTAAAGTTATTTTTCACATTGTAGTTTTTTTGAAAGTCGGTTTTTTTTTGTTAAAAGTTTTTATTTCTCGCTTTTTAGTGGGTCTGCTTATAAATTATCTAAGTTACAATGGCATAGTGTCTACTTGCAGGGACGTTAATTGTTGAGGAATTGTGACAAGCATAAATTGCTTAGAACCATATTAAAGTAATCGAATCGGAACCCGTGAAATATTTATCATTGAGTAGTTCCGATGGAAATCTGTGGTCTTCATCATCAGCTCCACTTTACCAAATGATGATTTCCGAGAGGAAATGCTCAAGTTACTTTAAAAAATACCCGTAACGCTATAAGTTTGAATTTAAAATTTGAGGGTTACCCTCGATTTCCATGGGATCCTCTCATTAGATTCCAACTTGATGACAATGGGACCACCTCGAGATTATACCCTTTCTCGGATACATAATCGGTGTACATAAATAAAAAAAAAATACGCGACAAAAATTGATAACCTCCTCCTTTTTTTGAAGTCGGTTAAAAGGTATAGCTGGGACCGAGTGGATGCGGAAGGAGGAGAACAAGGTGTGGTGCTGCAGCTTGGGAGACGCCTATTTCCAGCAGTGAACTGTGAAAGCCTGAAACCGTTACAATTAGGTATCAACCTGACAGTACGATGTACCTGCATAACTTGGCAAATTCCTGCAAAGGTATTTGTATGCGGAAGTGGTACCTAATTAGTAAAGATGTCTGTGCATGTAACAGCAAAAGTTGTCTGCGTTGCAAGGTGCAGCCGGAACATGCTAATTACAAACTTGCTACATGATAAATGTTTCGGTTAAAATTGATAGTTAAACAGCTGTAGTTTCGAAGTTAATAAGTTACCCACACTTTGCACGCAGACTGGCGGTTGCAATATGATAATAATTATTGGTCTGTATTGCATCGATACACGGATCACGTTCAGAAGTGTCTCTCCGGAAATTTAAGTAGGAAGAGATGTGTTTGAAAACGAACTAAAACGAATAGGTACATCTTCAATATCTCAGGAACTGTCAAGTGTCGGTGAGATTTATCCTCTCTTGCAACTTTGCTGACTAGCTAATTGTTTAAGTTTTCAACTGCCCCGTTGCGCGTTGGTCTCGTGATCGCAAGCGTGACTGCTGAGCGTGGGGTTCTAGGTTCGATTCTCAGGTCGGGCAAAGTGTTATTAGGTTTTCCATTAGGAATTTCTTAGTAACAACCTGGAGTTTGGAAGTTGGCGGTGTGATACCCCCGCGCTTCGAAAAGCACGTTAAAACGTTGTTCCTGCGCCTAATCTCTCTCCGGTCGTGTCGGATTGCGTGTCGTCCCATCGGACTTTGAGAGTGAGAGAAGAGAGGCTACACCTGCGTCAGCGCACACACTTGTGCACCATAAAACTCCCGCGTCGAAGTCTAGTCTCCGTTGGGATTGGCCACCATGGCCGAAATACGGTCTGGAGGACTATTACTTGTTTTATCTCATCATTATGTTTTCGTAAAATAGAGTACAGTTCGTAAAGTTCGCGCTGACAACCAAAACATGGCATTCCAGTATTATTATTACCAACATAACAACACTAAATCTAACGACATTGTACAACACCTAATGACGCTAAGTTTCAGAACTAATTACACACCACGTTACGTGAAGTTTACTGCCGACCTTGGCTTTGTCAAATGGTCCCTGTAACTGTTACGAAAGTCCCAAGATGACGATCTTGACCTTCAAAGATCTAACATAAACCATTAGAACAGCCATCAGGAGAGTCTGAGGAAGATTAAGGGCCCCTTTCACAGTGCTCGGATCAGTTAAAATCTTACAGATAAATTGCGAATAAATTAAGAAATTTTAGAAATGGAATAGACATTGTCGTCACAAAAGTTTATGCAATGTCTCGCGTTTGCCCAAAAAAACTTTTCTTTACAACTTGATGTTGCACTTTTTGCTAATGCTTATGGGATATAGGCAAAAGTAAGTTAATCGCAATTAACCGTGCAACTGTAACTACAAGGCTTTGCGCAATTCTAGTTAAGATTCTCATACATAAGTTTGAAGAGCACTGCAGCGCCATGAAGTGTTTTGTATGTTATGTTAACTGTAGACAGAACAGTTTTGCGCAGCCTTACTTTCACCGATTGTATACGGATCATAACCCAAGGATTTCGGTTACCCTAAGGGGTAATTGTGGAGACTCAACACGTCTTGGTCGCTCAAATGGTAATCAAAGTTCATGTCTTATTTGCATAGTGTCTTGCTGAGGATTTACTCACAGATGCTTGAATATTGTTGTAAAATTATATTGAACTGTTTGGTTTTCGAAAGCCTGTTTAAAGTTCTAATCACTAAACCTGTTTTAACATAAGCGTTGTAATTGGAAACAATCACAAGTCATTGCGTCAAATGTGATTTGAAGGCAAATTATTTTTATAAGACTTTACAAAACCAGTTTTGGAAGATTTTTTAGATTGATAGATAAATTTATTGGATTTTTATTTAACATAAAACGGCCAAGGCCAATTACAATAACGTAAAGTATACAACCCTTCGGCAGTGAGGCGCTCATCTCACAATACTCTAGTCATACTGGCAAGATTTTCTAACATTCTTCCGCGAACACATCACAGTCAGGCTTAGCTTTCAAGAGAGCGTTGAGCGCGGAGAATTATGCGAGGGACAGGAGACTGGGCTCCCAGCCACTGCGAACAATCTGTGCCTTCTGTTACATTATATCGAATTTTGATTCTATGGCCTTTCTAATTTTACTTTGTTTTTAATTGCATTGACATGTTATTTCATTCAGATTGATTCTGTTATAATAATTTTAAAATTTGATGTAATATGGGTTATTTACTAGACAATTTTTTAAACCTACCCACATTATCAGCAAATAAATGATTTTTGATTTCTGAACCCTTTTTTACAAATTGACAGCACCAAGCGCTGCTCAACCTCACCAATCCATCATCGACTGTTATGTAGCCGTGAGCCACCAATCAGTTCACAATCAACTACATTATCAATTATGTACGAGGTTAGTATTAAGTGATTCAAAGTAACAAGTAAGTGGACGTTTACGGTTCTAAGTAAGGATGTCTGAAACCTCGATGTCAGATCATCGATCCGTGAACGTGTGTCAGGAGAACCTTCATTGTATTACATGTTGATGATAGGTTGTTGTTTGCATTGATGTGCCGTTGAATTTAGATTTTTATTTTCAGCAGTTTTTAGTTTGATATTTGTTCACATCTTAAACCTTATCCTAACATACATCATCAACATCATTTCAGATAAACAAGACAAAAAACAATGTTTGACACTATTTTTATAACTGAACATTGGTTAAAAGATTATGAAATAATAATTCATGATGAGAATTCCAGTAAAAAAAAAGAAATTTGAAAAGAAGAAGAATTATAGTTTGAGCATTTGTTTAACCGAAAATCAATGCTGCGGGGGGTTAAAAAATTTATTTCAGTGCGGTTAGTGGAAGTGCTCAGGTGCGCTTCGTCCAAGTGCGGTTGAAATCAGTACTCTGAGTGGAATACCTCGTTTACATTAGGTACCTAATTTAAAAATTGTATTAAATATGTAAATTATAAAGACATAGTTCAACATAGCATTGAACTGTCCTGTGTTGAGCTAGATAAGTATGTCATAGAACGGAATCATCCACTGTTAGGTAAGTACTTCAGGCATCCTTTTTTTAAACAAAAGCAATCATTCTGCCTAGCCTTACCCCAACTATGTATTTTACATGGAGCGATTGCCTATCTGACCTCCACAACCAAGTAACTGGGTAACACGATATCCCAACTAACATAGATAAAACTATATTACAAAATGCGGCGTTTTCCCATCTGACCGCCAGTGTATTCATAGCTCGAGAACCACATAACCCATTTACATGTTTTTTTTCCAATTCGGAGAGTTTCCTTTTATATTTTAATATGTCGCAGTCCACGAGGGCGGAGTCGTGAGGCCGTCACTAACTAGCCGCGGATCAATAATCTGCAAGGTTTAGCATCTTAATACTTCCGTGTCTCGGAGCTCATTAATTATGGGTGTCAGAGGTTCGGCAGTCTGACAACTGGTCTGATCAAAGTCAAAGTCAAAGTCAAAGCATTTATTTCAAATAGGCACATAAAAGGCACTTTTGAACGTCAAAAATTACAATGAAATAGAATTGATTCTAGTCGCCCCTTCCAAAAGGTAGTTTTCGTATGGAGAAGAATGGGCAAGAAACTCCACCGTTACTCTTTTAAAATGTTTTACAATATTTTGCATACATTCATTATATAATAAAATAATATGTGAAGACGATGCACCTAAAATAAAATTACTATACCACAATAGGTAAAAGAATTAGAAATGAAACCATGACATATAAATTAATAATCTGATAGATACATGGTGCTCACATATTTACAAAAATGGAAAAAGTAAACGATTTTGATAAAAAAAAAAAATATATATATATGTATATATATATAAAAACTATTTTAACAAGTAATAAGTCAGGGTGTGAGTTACGAGTAATTACAGAATGTAAACAAAGTAAAAAAGAATAAATTTACAATTAAATTAGCAACCAGTTTGATTTTGTCTAGACTCTAGATTGTCCTATGGAGCAGGACCAGCATGTTTCCAAGCGTTCTTATCCTGGATATAATCTTCCAATTTATAGTATGCTTGTTTACTAAGTGTACGTTTAATGCAAGTTTTAAATTTTCTTTCATTTAATTGCAATATATCCCAAGGTATTTTATTGTAACATTTAACACAGTACCCCATAAAAGATGTATGTACTTTGGCTAACCTGAAAAATGGTTGATGTATTTTATCTTTATTTCTAGTATTAAAATTATGTCTATCGCTTATTTTATTAAAAAGATGTAGATTTTTTCTTACATACATAATATTTTCATAAATGAATTGGCAAGGTACCGTCATAATATTAATCCCTTTAAAAATTTCCCTGAGAGATTCGCGGCGACGTAGATTATAAATGGCTCTGACAGCTCTCTTTTGCAAAATAAATATGGATTCAATGTCAGCAGCTCGACCCCATAGTAAAATGCCGTACGACATAATGCTGTGAAAGTAGCTAAAATATACTAAACGCGCAGTTTCTACATCTGTTAACTGTCTTATCTTTCTAACAGCATAAGCGGCCGAGCTAAGCCGCCCCGCAAGAGATGTTATGTGAGGTCCCCATTGTAATTTCTCGTCTAGCGTGATTCCCAGAAAAACCGTTTGATCAACAAATTCCAGTTTTTCTCCATTCAATATGATGTCACATTCGCTACTTCTAACATTAGGCAATTTAAATCTAATGCATTTGGTTTTCTTTTCATTAAGTACCAAATTATTTACCGTAAACCAATCTTGGACCTGAAGAATAGAGTTATTCACGTCGTCAAGATTTTGTGCCCGTCTGTCTATCTTAAAGATCAATGAGGTGTCATCTGCAAATAACACCACCTTCGGTTGATTTTGAAGTAATTGGGGTAAATCATTAATGTAAACTAAAAAGAGGAATGGACCCAATATCGAACCTTGAGGAACACCCATTGCCATTTCAGACCCTAATGAGTTTACGCCATTTACTTGAACTTTAAGCTTTCTATCTTTTAGGTATGACTTTAGTAAATCAAGAGCTAAATTCCTAACCCCATAGTGCTCAAGTTTCAGCAGAAGTGTCTCATGATTTACGCAATCGAACGCCTTAGAGAGGTCGCAAAAGATTCCAATGGCATCTTGTGCTTCTTCCCAGGCGTTAAAAATGTTCTTTATTAGAGTGACACCGGCGTCAGTGGTACAACGCCCTTTGGTGAAACCACAGTACGGTTTCACCATGTTCATGAAAGATGGAATTTTTATTAAAGTGACGTAACATTTGATTGAGCATCAACTTTTCAAACACCTTACTGAGAACTGGCAGAATTGACACAGGCCTATAATTGTTGGGTTCTTTACTATCACCGGCTTTAAACAAAGGAACTACTTTACTGTGTTTCATGAGATCCGGAAAGACTCCTTGGTCTACACTGATGTTAAATATGAAAGCTAAATAGGGCGCAATTGTTTCGATGATAGATCTACAAATTTTTACAGACATTCCCCAGAGATCTTCTGTTGATTTAATTTTAAGATCCTTAAAAGCTTTTATAACAGCCTGAGGGTTTGTATGTTGAAACCTAAACTCCGAAGGGCATGCCTTAACATTCTTTCTAAGTAAGTCAGCAGAAAGCGCGGGTGAGGAATTTAAAGCCTCAGTAGTTTTAATGGGAATATTAGCAAAAAAGTTTTCGAATTCCTGAGCAATTTCCATATCTGAATTGATGGGGCCCTGTGCAGTCTCTAAATTAAATTCAGTATTACGCTGTTTTTTCCTACCTGTTTCATTATTTATTATTTGCCAGGTAGTTTTTATTTTATCATCGGCTGTTTTTATTTTATTGCTAATATAAAGAGCTTTAGCTGTTTTGCATACACTTTTAAAAGTCTTAGAATATGTTGCAACATACTGATGAAAGCTTGTGTTATTCATATGTTGCTTCAGGCCATAAAGTTCAAAAAGGTTTTCCCTGCTTTTACGAATACCTGGAGTCGCCCAATCACTAAATAAGAACTTTGTGTAAATGCTTTTAGTCTTTAGTGGGAAAGTGTCACTAAATTGCGTGTTTAATATTGAAAAGAACTCGGCGTAGAACTCATTTGGGTCATATAAATTACTAAAAGTCTGAGCACCTAATTTACTGGCCAAAGAATTATTTAATTTCTCTAAATTTTTACTTGTAATTGGCCTAAACCTTATTAAGTTTTTTTGTAAAGGCATGTAGGCGCAAAATGTTATTGTTTGTCCACTGTGATCAGATGGCAACTTATTTACAATTTGTTTGTGTAAATAATCACAATTACAGAAAACATTATCTATACAAGTGGCAGAGGAAGCTGTCACTCGGGTCGGTTCAATAAAAACATTTGACAAATCAAATGACCTAAAAAGACTTAATAATCTGATAGTATTAGAGTTATTTTCTAGTAAATTAATATTAAAATCACCACAAATGATTATTGACTTACTACTAGCAGAAAGTTTCTTTAGCACATCTTCCATTACAGAATCAAACACAGCTAGATTCTGGTAACTTGGAGGTCTGTATACGCATACTATTACATGCTTATCGAGCTCAACACAGGACAATTCAATGGTGTGTTCAACAGACAGCCCGATGATGTCTTTTCGTTCCTTTGATTTAATTGAATTTTTAACTAGTATTAATGATCCGCCATGTATCATACGTGTTCGGCTGAAATGGCTAACTACACAATAATTTTCATAGTTAATTGACATTGTTTGATGAGCTTTTAACCAATGTTCTGTAAAACAAATGACATCAAACTTGGTATTTTCTAAAAACAATTCTATTTCCAGTAATTTAGAAGAGCAACCTTGGATATTTTGGTTAAATAGTTTTAAAATATGTTGCTCTCCCTTTAGTTTGTCATTATTCTGAGTAATATTGCCAGAAGATACCTTTTTATTATTCTCTAATAGTAATTGGTTATTTGAAGGGGTAACTTCTGTTGTCTGACTAACTAGTTTAAAGATTTATCCGGAGTGACCTCCACAACTACGACTGAAGTGTCTAAGAAGCCCGTATGAGTTCCAGCAGGAAGAGAATACCCTATCTGACTGGTAGTGGCCTCCAATGATGTTGGTGTTATGGGTGGACCCTCCTTTGTACAACACGACTCATAATTATTCCTCACTATGTTGTTAGTATAACTAGACAACACAGGCTCGTCCCTAATACTACAATTTGTTATATTAGCTATAACCCCATTAATATTATATGCTATCAACATAGCAATCATATGTCTACATTCCCAAGACAGAGATAAAGTTCTCTGAGTTAACCTAAAGCCACTAACAAACTTATTAGTGTCAAAAAACAATAATTTGTCACTATGATGACATGTCAGCATGTGAATTGTCTTGTTCAACTTAAATATATATTTATTTTCATCTTCTGATAGAGTATCAGAGTAAGGTAAAGCACACAACATTAGCTTACCTATGTTTAACTGTAATAAGGTGTTCACACCATCCACTATGTCCTTTCTGGTAATACCAGTACTTTTACCTAGTAGCAAAACTATTGTAGAATAATTGTCTAAGTTTGTGTTTGCAATTCTTTTAATCATAATATACTTTTATATTATGGTCAGACCAGTATATATTTTTTTATAATGTCGATATTGGCAAAATTGCGAAGTATGTAGGTAAGTACCTACATGTTTTTTTCTTTAACATTATAAAACAATATAGATAATAATACATATACAGGCTTGATGTTATTCGAGAAACTCACATTAATATTAAAACCTATTAACAAAGTTTTCTTACTTCAGACAATCGGTGACAACTTCGCAATAAAGACGTATTTCAACATTAGCTTTCGCTCGCGGCTTCGTCCGCGTGGATCATCATCATCAGCTTATAGAAGTCCTCTGTTGGACATAGGCCTCTCCTATTGCACGCCATTCAACTCAATTTTCGGCAACTCTCATCCAGCTGCTACCAGCCATCCTGCGAATATCGTCGCTCCACCTAGCCTGAGGGCGTCCCACCTTACGTTTACCGATTCGAGGTCTCTACTCAAGAACACGTCTACTCCAACAGTCATCGGTTCTATGGCTAATATGAAGATATGAAGTTGAAGTGGCAATGGGCCGGCCGCCCATTGCCACTTCAACTTGCTTAGTCTGTTAGCTATGTCGACAACTCTGGTTTTCTGCCGGATCACCTCGTTTCGGATTCGATCCCTCAGAGAGACTCCAAGCATAGCCCGTTCCATAGCTCACTGAGCGACCTTGAATTTGTGGACTAGTAGTACCGTGAGTGTCCAGGTTTCGGCTCCGTAAGTCATAACTGGCAGAACGCACTGATTGAAGACCTTAGTCTTTAGGCTCTGTGGAATTCGCGACGAGAAGATTCGACGAAGCTTCCCAAACGCTGCCCAGCCCAGCTGAATTCTTCTGTTAGCCTCCCACTCAAAGTTATTCTTACCAAATTGCATGCATGCCGCAAAATAAAATGATAAAATAAATATTTTTTTTGGATTTAATGTACCCTATGTATTAATCAACATTATAACCTACCAAGGTTACAACTAACCAAGTCGATTTTGCCGTTTTTGCGCCAATCCAGAACATACCTACATCCAGACAAATGGCAGAAACTTCTTCTAAATTTATTATATATTATGTTTTTTTCGTAATAATACCTTACTGCCTATTGTCTCACAATTCACAATATTACGACGAAACAATATTACTCCACTTGAGAAACAATGAAACGGGAATTTATACAAAAACTTAGTCAGTTTCAGTCAAAACAATGTCATAAGACAGTGCACAACCTTGTCCTGTCTTAGAAATACATGTACTTTTTATTGTGACTAACCAGTATCAAAGCGAAGGTCATGTCTTCAGGGGTTCAGACCGGAATAAATCAATTATACTACTAAGACTTTGCAAACTAACAAGAAGTAACTTATAAGATGACATAATGAATCATATCATTATAAAGACGTAACGCTTGCAAACACCTTTACTTACCCCCTAACTAGACAATACGCTTGATATACTGGCAAAGTTGAACAGGTTACCGTTTTTGTCGCTAGCGAACGATTTCTTAGTGCCGATACTAATTGTAAGGATAGTAGCAGTAGTTTCTGTCTACCCCATGGAAATAAGGCGTGAGTTTAATTTTATAAGTAGATCAAAATACTAAAATATAACATGACGAAATGTGGGTATACTAAAGGTACAGCTCTGCCTGTGATTAGATACTGAATTTAATTATTAATTAATATAATAAGTTCAGTAAGTCGAGTATGAACAGTTTGCATATAAAGGGTAACGGGTTCGATGTCCGCATGAAACGTTTATGTATGTTGATCAATGACACCGACCGAGATTATTCTTTGACTGCGTACGTGAGATAACAAGATAAAATGTACGATTACACAGCGCTAAAAGTTTTCCTACGTCACTAGATAATAATACACGAAAGAGACATATTTTGATTATTATTTTATTGTTTTGTAATAATTAACAATCAATGGATGCTTTGAATTTGTAAGTTCATAAATAAAACCTTTGCATTTATTGAAGCACTGAAAAATTCAACTAGGTATATCGCTTTCATAACCAGCTGAATTTACACTTCTAATATCTTGTACATTACATTTTACACATAACAATATATCCAACTCCATTACTTTTGAAATGATGCATTTTCGATGGCCTTCCAATTTACCCACAAACTATCCTTCATAACAAATAGTAAACAAAGCAATTTAAATCCTATTCCAATAGCCATACAGTTTAACGGAAATGCATTATATCGTGTGTCTGTGCGTTCCTCAAAATGCACATGCGTCGCGCGGGCCTACGCGGCCCGTAGTCCGTAGCAGCGCTACGCCAGACGGCGCGCGAACGCCAAACCAACCGCGCGTAGATCTGCTACGAACCGCCGCGCCGAACCCACGGAACTTTTCATACTTTTCTAATGGAACATTAGAGTTTACGTTGTCGTGTGCTGTGAACAAAGTTAATTTATTTAATTTACTAACTTTTGATGTGTGAAACGAATGATAAATAAATTTGGATAGACTTAGTGAAGTGTGATTATTATTTTGAGATAATTTCGAATAGTTGTTGACAGTTTAGTGATATTATTTTGCGGAAATGTCATATTGAGAGATGGCACCTTTGAGGATTCCGAGTGATTTCATGAGTGAGGATGCTAACTTTAACTTTTCGAGTCATGCTAGTCAGGAGCCTCGTCACCACTGGCGCCACCACAACCACTCGCACGTGAGGGAGGGCCACAAGCACAACATGGTGGACATACTCTCCAACTCAATAATGGAAGCGATCAACAGTAAATTTGTTCCGGACAATAGTGTGCTACCGGACTTGGAGCCGCTGTCGACTCACATGGAGGGTGCGCTGGAGCGCCATCACCCGCTGCGGATGAACGTGACGCTGAACCGGTCGGACTTGGGGGTGATGGCAGACGAATTCATGTACCGTCATGGGGGCGTGATGACGGCGGTGTACTGTGCCGCGTACCTGCTGGTTTTCGTCGTGGGGCTCGTCGGAAACTGTTTCGTGATCGCCGTGGTGTACCGCTCGCCCAGAATGAGAACTGTTACCAACTTCTTTATCGTGAACCTGGCGGTGGCTGACATCCTCGTGATCGTCTTCTGTTTGCCCGCCACGCTGATGTCCAACATATTTGTCCGTGAGTACCTTAGCTAGTACATATCTATTTTGCAGAGTTGTTGGCAAGGCTTCAAGAGATAAAGCGTCGATTGAATGGAAAACCTAATGTAATTGTTATTTACGATGTGTTGAGTCTACAAAATCTAGAAATTGATTATTTTGGAAAACAAGAATTCGGACAAAAATCTATCTGATGTTCCAAAATTACTCTATTTCATAAATCTTCATCTTTTGTAAATAACACAACCCGTTTAAAATAACATTAAGCCCACAAAATCAGGCATTTTTTTGAAGTCAGCTTACGTAATCAAAAACAAGTTTAAAAAAAAAAATTAAATATGCGTGTGATTAACAAAAACAATTAAAACGAATCGATTACAATATGTTTACCTGCTTGTAAATCAACCATAGGCCATTGTTAGCGAAACAAAAAGTTGATATTTTTATGTAATAATAAATTTTAGCGAAAATACGCCTCGGTATGAAATTGCTTAGTTGGAAGTAACTGTTTTTTTTTGGTATTGTATTGTCTGATTCGTGAGAATCGGAGTTCTGCGTTTTAATTTCAGGAAAGAATTTAGTGACAGCGAATTTGGAACTAAAATTGAATTTTCTAGAACATCGGCTTACATCGGAATGCGGTACCTATGCTACCATTTCCTCGAAACTGCTGATAATGTGATGAGCTGCTGTTTCTACGTCCGTCGTCATATTGAATGGAATTATGAATAATTTTCAAAGGTCTTTTGACTAATTTGCTATTGTTTGTGAGAAACACTATAACAGGCATTTTGTGTAAACATTATTGCTTTACTTATTGATTTCAGTCGCTTATTGTATTAGGAAGGGAAAATCTGTTTACGGGGATTCAATTTTCTGAGTTACGTCTTGAGATCTGAAGGTAAGTTCCGGAAACATACGCAGGTGTGTAGGGAGTAGAATGTTCTTGTTTCTTATCACATCATTTATTAATCTGTTCTGTGAAGTGGATGTTTTTTGGTGTTTTAATTTGGCATAGTATGTAAGTTATTATTAAAGAAGTTTGCAGTGCTCTGAGAATAATTGTCGGTTGTTATGTTAAAAGGGGAACTGGGAAGTTAATTTATGAATAAATGTATATTTCTGCTTCCATTTTACTTACTTAGTTTAGGTCCAGTATTATAATGAATTGAAGTGTTGTGATGATAATATACTACTACAGCTTTTTTCATTACCCAGATTTCTAAGTAACTGTTAACTTTTAAATTCTATTTTAACTCTTTTAGTTAATATACTCAACAAAAATATGTATGTATTATATATGTCTTTAAAGTCATATAGCATAAGCATAATCAGCCTACACTGTTCCCACTGCTGGGACACAGGCCTCTTCTCTGTGAGAGGGAGTGGGCTGTAATCTAACACGCGGGCCCAGTGCGAGTTGGTATTATTATATTTATATTTTGGTACATAGATACTTTGATATTTTAATGTAATGGAAATGTATTGTTGGTTACCATCATAGATATCCATCAATTATTTCTGTTTATATTTCACTGGTGTGGTGTGGTACAAAATACGCGACGAATTATTCAGACTAGCAAAGTTGGACATATCCAAAAAAGTGACTGTGACTGACACTTTGAAAACATTTTTTTGTGTAGGCTAGTGAAGACCTGAATTTAGTTTCGGTCCCATCTTTGAAATAATTGCATCGTAAATTCATTGAATTGTCTGGATAATAGAATACTTATGTCTTTCGAAATTGGTTTTGAATTAGCTTTTGGAATTATCTTTTAGTTTTTCATTTATTTTAGAAGATAGTTTAAAATGATTGGTGATTTATATTGATATGGAAATTGAACATTTTATGGAACTTGCGTATTTAAATAAACTCATTTTTTAGGTGATAAAAAGTATGATTTTACGTTCATAGAATTTTGGAACATAAACAAACGAAAACCATTTAATCGATATTTTTTGGGGAGCCCCCCCAAAAAGTTTCGATGAGTGTTGTGGATCGTTTGAACTTTAAGAATATAGCTGAAGTATCGCCACTGGTGGAGGCTATTTAATGCACCCTTGTAATAACGATAGCGGAACGTAAGTGTTGGAGCATTCTGGAAGCTGTATAATATATGTGGGTACTTACCTAAGATGTGTCGATCGTAAACTGTGGAAGATACCGCTTATTGTTAAAACTTCCGTATATTTGAGATGAAAATTCAGAGTAATCGTTTTCTTCTACAAATAAACAAAGATAGGTACCTACGCGTCGAATTGAGGACCTCCTCCTTTGGGGTTTTTGTATGTCGGTTAATTCATTTTGGTATTGTTGAGATGCTTTTAATATTGGCTCACTGTTAATAATTAAACCATTTTCGGCACAATGCGTCAATTCCTTTGGGTAATCTGAAAACCGGGTAATATGAGGTGGAAAGTGGATATCAATAACTACGTAGATATTATTCATCACCACCAGTCCCCTCACTATGTATGGCAAGCCGATCCCTTGGGGGAAACAAGCTAAATACTTAGGTGTTATCCTCGACCATAATCTTACTTTCAGTGAGCACATAAAGACGGCTCGTTCGCGCGCTTCTTTCGCTCTCAGTAGGCTCCACTTCATACTGACCGCCCGCAGCAAATTGTCAGTCAAGTGCAAATTGCGCCTCTACACCGCGGTCATCCGTCCCATCATGACCTATGCTTACGTCGTCTTCGCACACGCTAAGCCTCACCATCTGCATAGAATGCAGACCCTCCAGAATCGTTTCCTCAGAAAAGTAAGGGGGCCCCCTTCTATTTCCGCAATGAGAGTCTACACATAGATCTCAGAATGCCCACCGTCCAGTAGTTCATAAAACGCCTTTCCAAGCTTTTCTTTGATATTGCTAAAAAGCACCCCAATCCCCCTGCTTGCGGTGGCCGCCCGATGCACTCCCTCCCGCAAAAGTAGGATTTGCCGACCGAGGCATACCCTACCCTTACCGTCCCCGACGACGCCACGACCCTCCTACAGGAGGGTATTAAGGTCACCAGAAAGAAAGAAAGTACTAGTCCCGACAGCCGTCCTTCCGCCCTTGCCGTCGAGGTCCGTCGCGACGCCCAATAAAATTTCCGCCCCAACCCTTGCTCGAGCCTGTAGTTTTAAACTCGTCCCTAAATAATTCCGCTCCAGCCTGTCCCTTCCTGCCCTCCTCCAGCGACGCCCTAAGCCGAGGTCCATACCCCACAGGGGTGCCCTTAGCATGTAGTCGTTTAGTTTTAGTTTTTAAGTTGGCTGGAGGCCTTAATTTATTGAGGCATTCACAGGCAAGCCCGGTTAAGCAGACGACAATGTCATAAGTTGAACTGCGAGACCATACTATCTATATATAAAAAAAAAACATCACTCTCCTGCCCTTATCCCAATTTATTTGGGGTCTGCGCAGGGTTTATTTTTCTTCTAATACTTCTCTAATAGTCGTCATCTCGGTAGCCCCTTTCTAGCCATATCATATTTCACACCTTCAATTCATCGTTTCTTTGGTCTTTCCCTACTCTTATAGCAATCGACATTCATGCTCAAAACTTTCCTCACGACATTTTCCTCAGTTCTCCGCATCACATGCCTATACCATAATTACGTAGATATAGCATATTCAGAGTATGATGTTCCCATTGGACACAGGCGTCCTCTGTTCGAGAGGGAATGGGTTATAATCTACCACGCGGGCCCAGTGCGGTTTGGTAGATGTCACATGTCTTCGAATTTTTGGTTCTAGGACATGCCGGTTTCCTGACGATGTTTTCCTTCACCGTTTTGAGAGTAGTAATGATGAAATTATTTACACAATGTAAAGCGCCTGCTTGGGTTTGAACCCACGACCTAAAATTCGTAAGTCGGCGTCGTTACCACTGGGCCACCACTGGTCGCATTACTATACCTGCGACATAAACTGCGTAAACGTTACTACATTTACGACATTGAAATCATGGCAGCAATATTATATAATACAGATTTTCTAATATTTTATGCATATTTTACTCGACTCACGGGTTGAATGCGAAGTAAGTTGAAAACAATAAAGTTATTAAGTTTTAGGTTACATTGAAATGTAACTTATAGTTTTCTAGTAACAGCTGGTGCTGCTTCGGTCACCAGACTAATTTTGTTTATTAGTTGTAGGTTTATTTGTGACGAATTTAGAAATCTTGATTTCAAAGTAAGTACATATATCGGTTTCGTCACCCGTACTTAGGTATATGTACCTACAGATTACAGAAATTATTATTTGATGACAAGACAGTCTATACAGGGTGGTAGGGGGACATCGACGCGCAAACTGTGACCATAAATTCAGCACCAATGATTATCGGCTCGCTAGCGTAGAAGTTATTCGTCGGTTAGGATTAAAATAAAATGTTGTTTCATTGAAACGTCTTGACCGATTTTTTTATTCAGCATCATGTACTGAATCAGGTTGCACATCCATGTCCGTGCCACCCTGTATTATACATATATTAAATTACGTCTATTTTCAATACGGGTAGGTATAAACTAGAGAACGCGACCTTCTACGATCCTTACATACTCGTAAAAGGAAAGAGAAACTTTCAAATAAAATTCCTTTCCTTTCCTAAATTGAACAAAGTTAAGTCTTCTAGACTCAAGAAAACAAGTATCGCGGTAACCTTATCTCGTCTGAGTAACGTTTATATTAGACACTCAACGATAGCCCAGTGTTCTATAGTCAGTTGGGTCGGCTTCCTGTCTAGACTGATGCGGTCAACTGTACCTAGCCGTTCAAATTTCAGGTAGGTAGGTATATAGATAGTGCTCAACTTGTTCGATTCTATTTAGTTTTTTATTTATTTAGCAGTATTTGCTGAATAACAAAGTCGACCCATAACACGTACAAACTAACGCCTTCTTCCCAATAGGGGTAGACAGAAATTACAGAACGCCACCTGTTACGAACTACGATCCTTAATACTCCTTTTACTTCGTTTACGTTCCTACATCTGGTCACTCACGCACTCAGGTCATTAGGTATTTATTGCTGTAAATTAAAATAATAAGGAAGTGCGCAAATAACAAACGCAAATAACAAACGCAAATAACTGAAGTGGCAGTGGGCTGGCCACGTCTGTCGAAGGACCGATGGCCGGTGAAGCAGACGAGTCCTGGAGTGGAGACCGCGTATCGGCAAGCGTAGTGTGGGACGCCCCCCGGCTAGATGGGCGGACGACCTAAAGAAGGAGGACAGCGTGTTGTGGCGCAGTTTGGGGGAGGCCTCTGTCCAGCAGTGGACTGGGATAGGCTGAGTTGACTTGACGCAAATAACAACTAATACCTAATTAATTAATACAAATAACAAAATTAAATCCACTAAAACTATACACAAACTGAAATCGTTGAAAAATTCATCCGCATCGCTATCGATTGGTAATGTACCCAAGAGACTGACGGCATTACCACGTTGTGTGGCAACGCTTAGCCTCTGGCAAAGGCTATTTCACACATGCCATGCTCACCGTCTGTACAAAAGCTATTTTTTATTTCAAAAAACCATTTTCTATTTACAAAACAAATAGCCTTTTAGTTTATTTACAACTCTTTCGACCATACAGTCAATACTGCAGTTGGCTTCAAAAGTACAATGTAAGTGAAATAAGAATAATGTAAATTCAAATATAAAAGGAAAAACGTTTAACAAAGAAGTTTGTTTGAATTCCCATTAGATGAGAGTCTCAATAGACTGCACCGAGGCATTGTCTTTAGTTTGTGTATGGAGTTAAAAGAGACTTTTTGTAGCCTAAAGGTATTTGTGTGAAGGTATTGTTGCGTTCATCCTGAATTAATGGGGACTTTTATGAAAAAGAGGAATAGAGGACATAATTATATATCCTTACCGAGGTTTTTGTTTAGTATAAGGTGGTGGGTATGATAGATCGTCTTATCCATAATAATCTATACTTATAATGAAACTGAAGAGTTTTTTTGTTTATTGAATACGCTTATCTCTGCAACTACCGGTCGGATTTAAAACAATATTTTTGCTTTTGATAGCCCAATTCTCGAGGAAGGCAATCGGCTATTTAACATCTCGCTAGGGCCCTAAAAAGGAGGATCCGAATAAAATGAAAAAAAGTCAGAAAGAATGCTAAGCGAAAACGAAGTAATAGTGCACTGAGGCGATGCGATGCGACGAGGTGGGTCGGTAAAACAAGAAATTACACGCGGACGAAGTCGCGGGCAGAAGCCAGTAATATTATAAATCCATCGGTCTGTTACTTTTTCATGCCTTAACATCCAAAATGCAAAACCATTTGATTTGTTACACGCCGATGTTTACTTTGAATTTGAAATAAAAACTTAAAGTCTACGAATAAGTAATTCGTAGCTTCAAGTAATACCAGCAGCTGATGTTTTTTCAGTTACAAAGTCACGGGTTTAATTCTAGTTTACCTAACTAAGAATAACATTTGCCACTCTATATATTAAACTTAGGGCGGATTTTTCAATGTCAGATAGCTTTTCTCTGACGAATAAATATTGCGGTTTGACAGCTTCTGTATGGAACATATGTGAAACTGTCACTTTATTCTTCAGATAAAAGTTACCGGACTGTTAAAAAATCAGCCCTTAGTACATCAAGGGCGTTATACATTGACGAGTGACAGTTTGTTCTAATGGAAAATCAGGTCAGTCATGGTACCTTACATTGGATCAGTGCTAAGTTATCATCAGTTTTAAAATAACTTGATTTATATACCTAAATCCGAAAAAAAATTGCATGTGTCAAACTCAAACTCAAAGCATTTACTTTTATTAAACCAACTACAGGCAGTTTTGAATTGTTAAGGATATCTCATAAATCATCGTAAACTGAACAGAGTATAGTCTGGTTAAAAGCTCAGCTTTATTATGAAGATTTATGGTGATCGTTCACCCTTATAATCGTATGCATCGAAAGTCTAAATAAATAACACAATTAAAGTACCCAAGGTCAACATTCGTGTTCACAATTAATTCCAACTCAGTTTAAAACGAGCTAACTACGTCAATTACCAGCCAGTTACATTTGGACGTTCCAGTAAAATTGCTAGTTTATGCATCCAGACTTGTTGGAAGGACCAAACTTTGTTTTGGAAATACAAAGGTCCTTTTGATGCTAATAAGCGAGCGGGCGAGCGGGTATAGACCCGCTCGCCCATTCGTTATTAGCATAGCATAGTTTAGGGCTTCAAAGTGAAATTGATTCTGAGCACTCATTATGAGATGCATTCGTTTAGTGGTTTTATTTTTGATTAAATAGCGGAAAGTTAGTCTCATGAAAATACATTGTGAATTAAATTTCTAACAACTTTATGCTCGAAAAGGTTAAAAATTATTTAAGAAAATTAGATATTGTTTTTCCACTGCTGGGCAAAGGCCTCTCCACTTTCTTTCCACCTCTGTCTGTCCAGAGCTGCCAAGGACCAATCTTTATTACAAGAGTCAAGCTCATCCCGCCATCTCCGTCTGGGTCATCATTAGAGATATAAAAATGAATCTGAAAAACTAATTGCAAGTTTAAGTCAAAGTTAAAATTCTTAAACCATAACCAGTCTTACTATCTAAAGCTCAGATTAAGACATAACAACTTCGAACTTTAATTATAAATCCAGCATATACGACGTGCAGTGGGCACGTATGCCATCAAATTGTGAGCCTGCGGTCCGGAAATGTTCAGCGCGGGCGGAGTGAGGGCCTCACCGAGCGAACAACTATGCCGTTTGCATGTACAATCGCCAGTAACGGTGTTATGACGCATTTGCAATTTTACAGAAGGGACTTGGAAAGAATTTCAACAATGAAACTGAACGCGATGGGTGTATCAGATCAAATTAACAACAACCTTGTTGTAACGAGAATAAAGATCACAATGAGTTTGACAGACTTGTCAGTGGCAGCAACCCAATAACAACCTTATTCGAATGAGAATAAAGATCACAGTGATTTTGGCACTGATGCAAAATCAGAGGTAAACTATCTGTGGAAGGACTGTAGTTGTCAATATTTCACAACAATGATGATACTGACAGCTCTTGAACGCGGCGTAGATGTACTGATTGCGTTCAGTTCAGTTTCATTAGTGATATTCGTCCTAAGTGTGTGATAGAAAAAAAATAACTACTTACCGTCTTTGGTTTAGTTTTTTTTTATGTTTTCAAAGCCCGATGTTCAAAAGTAAAATATTAATAAAACAAGATTAATTATTTTTATTGTATGGATATTAAATGACTTACTATACAAATAAATAACAAAAACAAAAAACACTTAGGCGTAAAAAATAACATAAGTTTAGGTTCTTTATTAAATATTATCAGATTATAGCCCTATTTTCGTTTCCTCAAGCCAGTTTTAAGACCAGATATACTTAAACAAATTACAAAACTGCAACAGAGCATTGTCAAATTAATTGAATTTCCAAGCGATTCACTAACAAACTTCGTCATCTAAACAAAATATTATTTGAAATCGACAGCCATGTTTACGTTAGCAACAGCCGGGATCCAAACTCGTTATATTGTGAATAACAAGCCAAGCTGTTCGCTGTTCATGTCGAGTTTTATAATACTTGGGCTGAGACATCGAAGATGTTTCACTTGATAATTGTTTCAATTTAGATATTGTCACGGCAGGGGGCGCTGGGGCTTTGTAGTGGTTTTTTAGGAGGCGTCTGTCGCCCGTGTATTAACTGTTGGGGATATTATAAATTCTTTTTATTTTTGGTCCGTGATTTTGGTGATATTTATATACATTCTTCAGTATTTAATGGAGTTACGTGTCTTAGATATTGCTTATGATAATTATGTATTATAAGTTTTGTCTTTTCCAAATTTACAGTTATCATTTGTTAATTACAAACTCAAATAGGTACTAAATTTTCCCGAGTTTTAGTCTGTATGCCGTAATTTCTCAATTATTTTTACATTTGTGTTGTCTCACCCGCGCCTGCATCATATAACCTAATTTTGCATAAAAGAAGATAAAACTCTACAAAAAAGACACAAAGTAATGTAAATGTATTTGCATTTAAAAAAAATCTTTACTGTAACGATACTCCCTCCATGCACAACTTTATAAAGTTGACTAAAATAAGAGCGATGATGCTCTCACACTGTCGTGAAAGGCTTTTCTTTGAAAATTATTTAAATTATTCATATTTAGCCTTGTGTTCCCGACTGTACCTCGTTACGTTCGACGTTGGAATAATTTAGCGAGAAGTTTATAGCAATACCAACATGCCATGTTTGTATTCGAACTATTTACTCAGACTGGGTTTTTTCACTTTTAATATAGGCAACGTTTTGGTACGTAGGTTTTGATTGTAAATTTCTCTGCTTAGCAATCTACTTGATGTACCTACTAGCTGTTGCCCGCGACTTCGTCTGCTATGTAGGAGGAAAACTAGCCTTTGTCTTTACCCAGGTCATGGTCTTACTGTGTGCCAAATTTCATCCAAATTCGTCCAACCGTTTTAGCGCAAAAGCGTAGGTGACAAACAAACTCACTTTCGCATTTTACTATTAAGTAAGGAGTAGGAGATTATAAATGCTTACTCACCAAGTTGGTACTAGCTTGGATACTCTTACAATATAACTATTAAAGTAACTGAAGAAATACACTGCAATGTCATAGTAATGCCAACTATCGACGAGAATTTAATCACGTAGTTTTGCTACTCAAAATACTCGTAAATGCAAACATTTTCAGCGTGAAATCCAGATCTAACATAAAATGCAAGAGTTTTGCATCTCAGACGTTAGTCACCTCACCGTCTTTGAAAATATTATCTCAATTATTTAAATTAAATATTTTCTCCGGGGTGTCCGTCGTTAGAGTTTACTTTGAGAGTGAGCGAGCACACTTCGGTAAACTCCGGCGGCGTTCGTGAATCGGCTTCGTTAACCGATTCTCTCACAATTGTGATCAGCTTAGATAAGCAAGAAAGTTGTTTCTGTCGATGGCAAGTTAGTTAAAGTTGGAAGTATTAATTTTAGTATCTTATTTTCCATCTCTACATTTGCCAAGATCCGACTTGAAAACCGTTCAAGTTCAAAACAAATAATCGAAGAAAAAGAACGTCTATAGGTATATAGTTTTCGGTTGCAGCTGGAATTAGATAGTTTCGTTCCTCATACCAATAATCATCTTATAGACCACCTGTCTATGAGATGATTAGTTTTAAGCTAATTAGTAGTGGCCATTAAAAAAAAACGTAAGTATCATGAACTAATATAATAAAAAATATTCATGATAGATACATTTTTTCACTTATTTTACTGCTTTTTTTGTCAATATTACACGAACAGCCAAGTTTGTAAGATGTCTGATAAGATTTACGTGTGGAAGGTATGTTATCTGTTACACCTATAACAGCTAATAGTATTTAAAAAACTCGGAAAGCCAATAATTCTAAAACAATGTGTTATGAGTACAACTTCATTCTAAGCCTACAATTTGAATACTTGTGACTTTGATTTTGAAACACAGATGCAGTATAAAATAGAAAGATCAATATGCGACTAACAAAACTGACTATATAGTTTTAAATATAACTGTGGCGCTTCCAGATCTTTAATATTTCGTAGTGATGCTGTCTTGTTGACAGTGAGTTTTAATAATGACGGGCAAAGTAAAAAGAAAAGAAAATGTAAATCCTTTGTCTTTTAATCAGAAGAAAAGTAGAACAAACTAACAAAGGACCTAAAGGCAAGCAATAAGCATATTTTTACACTACGCAAGCAATATTCATTGTTTTTGCCAGTATAATAATACACAATCTGTCAAAGATTTGACTACTCAGTGCAGCATAATCATTCCTATACTGTTCCCACTGCTGGGACACAGGCCGCCTCTCGGTGAGAGGGAAGGAGCCGTAATCCACCACCGGGGCTATTTTGGGTTGGTAGATGTCGGTTTTCTCTCGATGTATGTTTTTTTCCTTCATCGTTTTGAGGGCTGTGGTGATGGAATAATTTTTACTAAGTAAGTATAGCGCCTGGCTGGGTTCGAACTCACGACCTACAACTCGTAAGTCGCGGCCATCACTACTGGGCCACTACTGATCTGACTACTCAGTGCACGCACAATAATATGTGCACGGCGAGGTTTATCCTGCTTACATTTTCATACAAAGCGAAACATAGGACACGTGTGTAGCTTAACCGTGAGCGTCTGTGGAGCAGCGCCTTTATGGTTATTAGGCTATTGTAGTTCCAAGCCTATAAACTTATAATGTATACATATATAGATACTAGCTTCCGCCCGCTGTTCGTCCGCGAAGTATGTCGTTAAAAACTATCCTATGTCCTTGCCCAGGATGCAATCTATTTCTGTGCCAAATTTTATCGAAATCCGTTCAGTGGTTTAGGCCTGGAAAGGTAACATACAGATAGACAGAGAGACAGACAGACAGATTTACTTTCAAATTTATAATATTAGTATCTAGGGATTTAAGTTAGTCAGCTGGGTATTACTTTTTGTTTCGTAAACTTCTTTCAGCCTTCATTTGCATTAGTTGGGGAAATATTTAACGAAAAGCTAGTTCCTTCAAAATACTTGTATTTAATAGTTTCAAACAATAACAAATTGCTTCATATGAGGATATTTCTGTTTTTTTCATGAGGTAATCGATCTTGGATTCGGAGCGCGGCGAGAAGTCGCGACAACTAAGCCGTTAAATTACTAAAATCAGTATCAAAGTCACCAAAAAGACTACAAACAGCTAACTTTCATAATACACTCACATGTAACATAAACTTACCCCTACTTCCAATGGGGGTAGACACTACAGAACGCCATCTGCTACGACCCTTAAATAGTCCTTTTGCTTCGTTTAAAATCAATACGAAACCTTTCAAATACACAATTCGTCTTATCCCAACAAGCAATATCAATAGTTTCAGCACAACGGCTGCCATCTGTCCAACTTTGCAACACCGCCTTTGTTGAAACTCAGACAAATGAAGATCGGGAGATACAGAACTTGCTTTAAACTGCGAGGTGCACTTACTTCCTCATTGTTTTGTTGTTTGGGTAATTGCATTAAAAATGGCTGAAACTACTCAGGATGGAAAGAAAATGGAACTATTGTGGGTGTTAATAATAACATCAGCTGCCCAGAAACCATCAACAAAATTTTGAAGAATAGGTATGTAGTGATACCGAAAAGTATTGCCATGTTCATGTCATATCATCTTTATAAGAAAATCGAAACACCTACAGAATCTAAGACATTAAAATCGCAAGACTAACAACCCCTTAAACCCATCTCTATTCAGTCACCAGCAAAGCGTCGCCAAAACCGATTGGAAATTTCTAAATACCTTCAGCCATTATATCTCGACGACGCATTAGGTGTATTTCCAACTGCAGTCAAACGTTTTATTAAAACTGAAAGTCTAGGCATTCCGAGGAGTCTAGACGACATAATAGTAACACCTAGGTACTTATAAATACTTCCCCCCTACTTCACCCCTTGTTCCAATAAAATCAAGGGATTTAAAAAATTAGAGGTGTGCTTACCTATGAAAAGTATTTCATTGATGTAACATGAGGTGTTCATTAGTTTATTGGTTTACTTATATAGCTTTTAGAATATTTAACGCAACTAACTATTTACACTAGCTACTAAAGTGAATGACTAACTAACCATCCAAAATAATACAAATAAATACAAAAACAAAAGGGCACTAGGCGTCGAAGTAGTTAAATAGTTTTGCAATATATGAGAAAAATTTTCTGTTGATTGGTCTTCTAAGAACCGGTGTTAACATTACTCATCTACATTTAAGTCACAGCTTGATTCATTTCACTTTAATTGAAAAACTGTGCAATCAGAGAGTAGAATATCTTTGGGATGATAAAACATAAACAATATCAATACATTAATTGTAAAATACAGTTCCAGTGGATAATTGGAAAAAAATAGACTCCCAGATCCTAAATCTAAAAAACAAAAAACGCATAAAAACTTGCTTATAAATATTTTTTACAAAAGATGGCTATCGTACACCTAGTTGGAATAGAAGTGAAATTTAACTTATCTTAGTGAAATATAGGATAAGGACTTGATCAAGATGGATATTTTATGGGAATTAAAACCGTTAAAGATCAAAATTTTTGTCTTGTTCACTGTTTGAGGACGGATTGCCGTCTATTAACGAGATTTTTCGCTCAGAGTTTTTAAATACTTTTGTAGTGTTGATAAATTAAGGTTAAGACGTAAAGGGGCACATTTTATTGGAGTATACTAAAAACTAAGAAAACGTTGTCCGCTGTCAACAAGAAAACTGTGAAGTAGGTAATTACTGCACAAGATAAGGGGTTAGTGATATGAAAACCAGCCTAAGGACTTGGGTCTGGGCAGCGGGATTGTCCGAAAGGGTTACCGCTGCCCCGGAACACAAAGGGCTAAGGAAGGAACACGGATGGGTTTTAGTCAGTAAGAGTCTGACACTCCCTTCCGCTCCACCCAGAGCGGGAGGAGTCATTGAATGATTTCCCATCCTATAAAAAAAAAAAAAAAAAAAAACCACTTGGGTCTGCTGACAAAATACTTCCCAACAATGATAATAAACAAAAAATGGCTTAAACACAACTAATTGAAAAACAAACGAAGCACACTATTTCAAAAGAAACTAAACGGTTTGCACCAATAACCTCTAAGTAACAGGTCACGCATGACATCATTGCGTCATACAGTACAACCAATGACCGGTCACGCCTTCGTTACAACATTAATGTGTGTACGCAAGGAATGTCGGGGGTTGGAGGGTTATACACTGCAATTATACTGGACGAAATCTTGTCTATTGATTCGTGACTGTCTGCAAGTAATTAATACTAACAACCAATTCATTTTGATGACGTTAAAAGACGAAACGAAGACTCAAAATTTGTGTTTTTGGGGTATTACGTAGCAAGTACTACAATTTATATTCCAAGTTTTATAAAATTGCAAGTGCTTTTAATATTATTTCCAATGATTGTGTGGTTTGAATAAGTTGGTCCTAAGCGTGGTGTTATTTGCGTATTTCCAAAATATATTGAATTTCACCGCCAAGCATTCCAACTTGCATTCCCTCACGTTTCAAGTCTTAACCTCTAACACCGTATTATTTTTCCGACGCACAATAAGTTTCGTCACTCAATAATTAACTTTACAAACATTCTTTCTCTAAAATAATAAAAAGCGAAAATAGTATTATGAAGATAAATGTAGTAAGCTCAAAGGGTGAAGGCGAGGCACGATTTGAAACATTGCAATAAATCTGTTTGAATGTCGGCAGAAAAAGTGGTCAAGTGCGTGGCGGCCTATGCATGAGGTATGGATCACTATAGATGCAAAAAACATTGGAATAACGAAAAAAAAAGTGCAATTATTTTAATATAAATATTCACCCGCATAAGTGTCGATACCGTGGGAATATCGGCATAGAAAGTATCCTGTGTTATTCTGATGTAGAAGCTATAATACTGTAAAGTTTTATCAAAATCCGTTAGGTATTTTTTGCGTGAAAGAGAAACAAACATCCATCCATCCATCCTCACAAACTTTCGCGTTTATAATATTAGTAGGACTATAATTGCGCATTTTGAAGAATATTGATAATCCGTTGCTTTACATGTTTGACAAATTTGTCTGCTCTACAATGTAAATAACCCAATGAGTGTTGTTTAACTGTCAAAATGGAAGCCATTGCTACTGATAATGGGTTACGCAATTACCCCGCAGGGTGGCGGGACATCCACGTGCAACCTGTTACCATAGATTTAGTACATGATTCTGAAATTTTTCGATAATAAAAAAAATAATTTTGACCGCGTAGGTAAGCAATCCTACCTATGCGGTCAAAATGTATGGAACAGCTACTCTGCCACCCTGCTAGCATACCGACTGGCTAACTGACAACTGAGAACTCGATACAATTCGGTTATAAAAACCTGTAAAAGCACTGTCCTGAATGTAGCATTCTTAAACTGAAACCACTACATATAATGTAATGTATTGTATTTTACGATGATCCGAAGAAAAAGAACCGTGTCTTGACAATCTATCAATCTTGCTGACTGACGCGGATTTAACCACAACAATTAATTTTAGAAAATAGTGTGATATTTTAGTATTTGGAAAATAATTATTTATTTATTAGTTTCTTTTGGAAGTGAGTTTTAGGGCCTTTACGTACTTGATTCTAATCTGTGTAAGGGAGGGTGTCGGTGTTTTGTAAAAGTTAAAATAAAGGTGCGTAAAATAAAATAAAATGAAACACATGTGGTCTTCTAATATAGGTACATTTAAGTATTTATGTAAAAACTTTTTAGAGAACAACGCTTAGCATCTGCATATTCTCTGTAAAATAATGTAGCAATTTGCATCTACTGCAGTAGAAAATATGATGCTCAGTCAGGGCAAACGCAGGGGACTCTCAATTAAATATAATCGCCAGTATTTCAAGCCAACTTTATAATGTTAATGTCACACACATGATATCTAAGACACCGGGACACTCATTGTCAAAAATCTCAGGTCGATATTGTCGTTTGTATTTTCTCATTCAATAATCCCACTGTAATCACTGAAGCTTTGTAAAAAAAAAAACATTTTTCCCTTCTCATGCTCTAAAAGTTCGTCTTAATGTTGTGTGTAGGCGACATAAATAAAGTCGCTTTTTATGTTCTTGGGCATAAAGTTTTTTATTTTTCTAAGACTTAGATAATCAACACACGCGCAACAAAACGTCGCAGGTTAAAGTCGTTATTTTATTTAATTTGGTTTATTTTGTATCATTTTCGTGTTTTCTATCGTAAATTTAATAAAACTAGTAGTCATTTATTATTTAAAAACGTAAAGAAACGTTTTTATGACTTGGCAGTATGAAGTACCCAAAGTCGAATGTCGTCATGTTGAATATAAAAAAAAGAACTTTTAAAAAGTTTTGTGGTGGGAATTAGCTATACTCTTCTTCAATTTTGCAACATTTTTGAACAGTGAAAATATTGTTATATACTATAAGCCTGTTTCATTTGAAGAAGTGAAAAGCAGAGTGGAAAAAGCAGAAAGCAGAATCGGGCATAAACGAACCATTTTACTCCTCGACTTATATATATATAAACGTCTCGGGGTGAAAATGGCTACTTTCGTGCACTAGTTGTGTTAAAGTAAATTCAACATAAATATTATAAACTTAAATTAATTTGTCATTTACTAAAATGAAACCAGAAATGGTTTGTATTGGTACCACGGATATCGATGGTACTCACTTCCGCTATAACAACACTGCTTGGTAGTAAGGATTAGGATACATCATCAGTACACCACCAGTAAGTATTAGGTACACAAAATCTTCTGTAGTAAACCTCAGGTCACTATATTTTACAATTATTTATTTATACAACCAATGTTACACCGCCAAATTAATCATCCTCGCCCCCTCGCCTTACGGCCGTACAGATTAAAAATTCCCGCGCTCGTCTAGTGTTGTCAACTCATCATATCGATTCCTCAAATCTATTAAACTTAGGTACCGTTATTCGATATTATATTTAATTAAAATGTTTTATTTAATATTATATTTAATTAAAATGTTTTATTAATTGCTATTAAAAATCAAAAACCTTATCCTTCTTAAAAAATCGAATGACATAATCATTCCAGTCCACTATTGAACAATATAGACGTTTATTCGATCCAAACCAGAGATTACACAAGTTGACTGATGTTAATTGAGTGACGCGTTGACATGACGCCTGACAACATCAGGTGCACTGGCCAGTGTGAATGTCGCTACCTAGGAGTATGATAGGTAATTATGAATTTTAATTGGCATTGGTTTCATCGTTATCACAGTTTTGTAAATACTGAAAATCATAATCATTTTACCTTACAGTATTTCTATTTTCATCACGTTAGCATTTATATAATTATGTGTTATTTATTTATTCCTTTTAACTACTATCTTAACAGCGCCCTAATTACAAAACACACTATCAATTTTAATCTGAATCATTCTGAAGGAAATCGCTAATCCATTCCTTCATATTTTCGAAAATTTGTCTGTTCCACGACACAAATAACACAATGAATGCTATTGAACTGTCAAACCCACAGGTAAAAAAGTAGGTATATAGGTTCTGTGAGTGACTACGTTAAAATAATCTACACGTGCCTCACGATTCTCACGTGAATGACCTAAATTGTAGACTCTGTTCAAACTTTCTAGCTGTCCAAACAATACTCGATCAAATATTTGACAAGAAAGGGTAAACAACAAGACAAAAGCAGGTAAACTTAATATTAGTTTGGACTGCAGTCCGCAAACTTTCACAGCCTAATTTCAGTTCACCGAATTTTAGTCCGGCAAGTCTTTGAAGCGATCATTTCTAAAGTTTCCGTACGCCTACAATATCATTGTTAATTTTATAAATTAAAAGCACACAAAAAATATTTAACATTTAGTCCTTTACTATATTCAAAAATAAATAAGTAAAGACAAAATAATTCTGAAATATCTACAAGAAGTCATAAATATTTTGCCTACCCTACATTCATCATAAATTCACTTACCCATACCAAAGGATTATGTGGTAGATTATTTTATCGCCGACATGCATTCTTTCCCCGCTATGATTCATGCTCGTGTAGGTACCTCCATATGGGAATATGGTAATAATTTCACATATAATGCATTTCCCCACTAAACTACATTCCTAGACGGGAGACGATCGCATGAGACAAGGAATGACAATAAGACGATTGAGACATGTCGCGTAAAAACACATGTCATTTGCATCGCAATGCATTGCGACACGTACTGTCTATCTAGTAGGATGAGGAAAAACCGAAAGATAGCAAACATTATACTGAACAGAAAGTATGACAATCATATCACAAAATCACAGCTATTTTCTCTTAAGAAGCTGGCAGAGGTGTTTGTGCACTTATTTTTGGCCAGTTCGAAATCGTAGATATTGTTTCGTCAATTTACTCATAATCTGCAAAAGTGTTGTTACTGTAGTGTTATCTGCTGATACCGTAAAAACTTGAAGTGAGCTGTAATTCTACCTGTTACTAAAGATTGACACTATTTTATTTTTTTTATTTTTTTTTATTTTATTCCGAGGAACAACAAACAGCTACAATATAAAACATAAAAAAAATGAAATACACAAAGCAAATAGACAATATTGCAGCCCACAACGCTGTTCACAGGTTAACGATAGGATACAATTCAGTGAAAATAATAATCACTAGGGTAACAAACTCAATATAAATTAACTTTCATGTTATGTATATAATACACAAAGTATAATCTAATAAATATATAATGTAATATAAATAATATGTATGTATAATATAATACTTAAGAAATAGCACAAAAAGAAAAACACAGAATAAAATTCAAGAGAGCTCCTTAAGTATAAGACTTTTAAACCTATAGGAAGCACATGCAAAGATGTCTATATGTTCAAAAGTCCTATTGTAGGAATCGACCATTCTGCGAACAGGCGAACGCATGCCAGAGTTGGACTTGCAAGTACCCACTGAAAATAATTTGCCAGCGCGCACCTGTCGCTTGTGTACAGTCCTAGGAACTGCATAGCATATCATGTTGGAGAGTTCAATGCTGTCAAATTTATTCCTGACAATACTATATAAATTCATAGCTTCTAAGTACTTACGTCTATTTTCAAGTGTTACGAGCTCATACTTTGTGCAAGCAAATCTTGGTATGGCAGATAATATCCATAACATCTATAATGCATGGTACGCAGAAATTTATATTGAACACACTCAATCATTTCAACATACTTTTTGTAGTATGGACTCCAAGCGGACACGGCATACTCCAGCTGAGAGCGTACCAGAGTCTTATACAAGCAGATATAAGAAGAAGGTTTTTTTTTTACTATTGACGAACTCTTGACAAACTTCAAGCTCACGTCACTTTAAGCTCACCTCGCTTTAAGCTCACCTCACCGTAGTTTACACGCTGAGATTTTTTACAGAATAACCAGTTGTTAATTAACGTGTACCTACGTACCTGCTACCGTACGCAAAAAACGTGCTTTGACGTCAAAATGCGTATTTTGCGGATACCAGCCCGTATTACCTACTAAGGTTCGAAATGACACTATTTAACAAAAAAAAAAAATCCGAAACGTGTCGTGTCATTCCGCATGCAATTTTTTTTTTAAACACATGCATGTCCAAGGATATTTCAAGGCTCCATCATAATGAAGTAGGACGGTTATTTAACAAGCTCGTAGACACGTGTTTATATTATCTTCTTGTTATCAGCAGTTATTCTGCTACGATGTGGGTGAAGTTTAATGAAAATGTATTAGAACGAATGTATTACTTTTATCCAATTTCATTTGTATGTTATTTAAAACGAATGTTTTATGTTCCTTGCTGCCTATTTGCTGTTGGCAGGGTCAGTTTATATTGTGAGATTTGGTAGCATACTAAATATTGTAATTATGTCAACTTGATTCATGGTTATAATAATAGATATCATTCCGGTCTAGGCATAATAATAATATGTCGATGAATCAAGTGAGTGCTACGGATTAAATTGTAAATTTGTTAATTTCACATGTACATACTTCTAAGATAGGTTTTGAAACTGAACTACTATAAACTAAAATAAATCTAAATTAAATGGTCTAAAACTGCCAACACGCAGTGAGTGGTGATCAACGCAACAACAACATTAATCTTTCTCTAAAAGAGAAGACGCCTTTGCCCTGCATACAAGTGCCTGGTATTATTATACCAAGATTACTGACCTCTATACACGACCCTGTAAACTAAATAATAACCATTATATATACCATAAACTCAGCAAACAATATTCTGAGCAAAAACAGGGCTATGCACTCAAAATTAATAGGCTTGATTCAAAACGAGGCCACTAACGTTTAGTGGCCATATCAAGCCATATGTTCCAGCACCAGTTACGACCAATAAATAGTTAATATGCCTTGTAATAACAGTTTTAGGTCTTGTGACATTTTTTTTTTTCAGATTAACGAGTGTTTTTTGGGTTACAGGTGAACCAAAACTCAACAATAAACCTATTTTTTGGTCGACTAAATGGCTGTGGTCGGCCATTTTGTCCTTATCCGGGGGTGTCACAAATATGTGAAATGGTTGTTCTTGTTGGAATAGAAAGGGTGAATTTCTAATTTAAAGGATTTTTGGGTTCTGCTTTGAGAACTCTGAATATTTGAGAACTATTTTCATTTCAAATTCTAACGCCTAGTTATTTGTGAAGTTTTTAATAGTTACATGTTATGTTGGAATGTGTTTGTTGAATAGATATTTGTTGTTCGTAGAAACAAAGTAGAATTTAACTCATTAAGCTCCGCTAATGAGACACAATTCAATTGTATCGTAACACATAGGTTACGCGCGGAAGGATAGCGCGGGTGGGTTGCAAAAAAGCCTTTAAAGCCTTGTTTAGGTTCTCTACATTTCTCACACAGAACTACCTACCTTACACTTACGCTGCGTAACATATACCTACGCAACTCGAGCGAGACGCACGCGAGCCTCATGGGAACTGCTTCAACTCCTTAGGTCATGTCCACTCAGTGGAAATAAGTGTTTAAGAGGATTCTTCATCTTATTCTGAATACTACTGTTTAGTTTATACAGTACTAGGCCTTTGCCCGTGGAATCAGACGCGTGGAAGTCGGAAATTATCCTATGGAATAAAAAGTAGCCTAACTCCTACCCCAGGTCATGGTATATCCGTGAAAATGAAATGAAATGAAATTTATTTGCAAGAATTGTAGTACATTACAGATGGTCGGGTTTTTTTTTTTAATTTTCTAAAACAAATTGCTAAAACTAGCATGTAAAATTATTTATTAAATTAATTTAATAAATGAAGCTAATAAAATTGGTACACAAATCATAGTTATTTTTAAATGTCAAGTATTTGTCAAATTGTAATGGTAACATGTCAGTTTGAATCTTTAAAGTCTAAATACTCCTTCATAGAATATAATTATTTTTCTATAAGACATTTAAATAACGCTGTTTTAAATCGATTGAATGGAAGTTCCCTATAAGATTTTGGTAGTTCATTAAAAATTCTTATAACCATTGCAAAGCAACTTCTATTATATATATAAGTGGCTTTTCATCGGAGGAATAATTAATCTGTCAGGATTATCGTCGTAATAATTAATCTGTCGTGTGCCAATTCAAACTTGAAAAGGTAACAGACAAGCAGACAGACAGAGATACTTTCGCATTTACAATATTAGTAATCTACGAGCAGGAATCCAATCTCTTTGAATAATATTCCTTAGACCCGCAATGTCTGCTGTGATTGACTGTAGAATCTAATAAAACTGAACCGTGATTGTTATTGAGTTCCCAGATACTTTTGGTCTGACGTTCAGTTTCAGTCGTTTGACAGAACTTGTACAATCGTGTGCCGGGAAATTGAATCAAACATTCACTTTGAGCTTAGAAACGTAGTTGAAGGCAGCGGATAAAATATACGATTTCGTAGAGAAAAATACCTTTTCCGTTTGTTTAGTTTTGTTTCTTTGTATTAACATTTGGCAGTGTTGTAGCAAAAACTATTATCAATACTGTCTAAAAACTCTAAGCTTGAACTCCTGGAAGATAAAAAATTATAAATTCTGTAGCTGGTCTTATTACAGATGCACCCATACCTAAAGGAATTTTTCTGGACCCCTAAGCGAGTCGAAACTACGTTTTGGAAGAGGCGACTAGAATCAATTCTATTTTATAGTAAAAATTTTAGTTCAAAAGTGCCATTTGTGTGCCTATTTAAAGTAAATGTTTTGACTTGACTTGAGTCAAACGGAAGGCAAAGTTAGCTAGTTTCATTCTTTCATATAAACATTAGCACTCTATTTAGGTACAGTACAGTACCAAAATATTAGCTCGACCTCCTAAAAATATCAGCTCGACCTGCTAAAAATATCAGCTCGACCTGCTAAAAATATCAGCTCGACCTGCTAAAAATATTCACGAACATGTATCTATCATTTTCATGTTGATACAGTAAATATTAAATTCACCTTTTCCCAGAAGTCGTTTGGATAAGTTCCAGAAAACCCAGTCACTTGTTATAACACGTTAAACATAAATTACATTAAGCTTCACTTAACAGACTACATATTTTCTTTGACACAGTGCCCGCAGTAAATCTTTCCATACCGATACTATTTTCCCAATCCTTTGGGATCTCGACGTCTGGGGTCAATGACCAAGACGCTAAAACTATTGTTTTATAAAATTGCAAAGTCGTTAATTGATGATGTACTGAAACAATGAAGAATAATCAATCAAACGGAAATAAACAGGACGGGGGAATTTTAAAGGTTATAAGTTCAATAACTTTGCAAGTTTTGTGAATATTGGGTTATGTAGGAAGTAAAGATACAATATTGCATTTGTTTTTGTTAGAACGGAAGGTTCTGGACGAGCCTTGTTGCCCTTTTTTTGGTTCTTATAGTTTATTAATTTCAGTTTCATAGGTACTCGGACGACATAATAGCATATTAGCTATTGTTTTTCTAATCATCACGCAAGCACTAATTCAAAACCCATTAGTTTCCATCATTTCTTTGAGGTAAAAGCTAAAATATGAATGTGTTATTAAGATAACTCACCATTTGACTAGTAAGGTCTCATAGATCAAATAGAAAAGTAAAAGGTATCGTAAAGGATTAGAAAAACTTACTTACCGCTAGGCCGCGTTATAAGCAAAGCGATCGTTGCGCGAACACTCGTCCGTCGTTTTCATTTTGTCCGGCAAAAACAAACGCGTGATCACGCCGGCAGAAGGCGCCTTTCCGATTTTCCAAACAAAGAGTGAAATATGCACGCGGCGTTCGCGTGTTCCCGCGAACGTTCATTTCGGTTAGGACGCGAGGTAAAGTTATTTTTGTAATATTTATCCAACGTGTAAACAATTACAAGTTTACACTGTCTATCATTATCAGTGTTCTACTCCGTAGGTTAAAGACTCTTAGTTAAATTAATTTGAACAAAATTCTATTGCTACTGTTTACTGATTTCATGTTCCTAGGAATTTAATTTTCTTTTGTTGGTTAAAGCGTAGGAGTGAAATTAAATATTGGATCGTCTATGTTGTCTATTAAATACTCTTTAACTATTTTATTATTCATATTCATTTTAATGTTCATTAGTTTTATATTCATAGCTCCACGGCAGGACATAATCTATGCTAGGTTTCTGTTCCATGAGCAACTACGTTCATTTAAAAATCGTTTAATTATTTCGGTAAAAGTTGCTTTGGTTGGCACAAGATAAAAGGGTTTCTGTGAAAAATAGATAAGTGTCGTTTTGATATTTCTCTGTAAATATAAAGTAATTTTATCTTTACCCTCGGAATATATAAGTATACTTGAGTTTAAAAGAAAGTAATTTCATGATCAACAGTTGTAAGTTATTAATGAATCCGGACTTTCGATGATTCGTACAAAAAAAAAAACACATTTACTAATCTCTAAAATAGCTTGTATTTTTTGGTAAATATCTGCTATTTTAACAATGCTTAATAATACTTTTAAAGCACCCATCTTAAGGTAGAAAGTGTAAGTAGGTACCTAGGTACACTTTTCTTATTTGTAAAATCTTAAAAAGAGAACACGATTTATTATTTTCAACAGGAATAGGAATACTTCTTAGTATAAACAAAGACACAAAAACTTTATAACTCAATTCTTTTTATTGTACAATGGTTGCTGTTTAGTAGAATAATCATAATTAGAAAAAAAACTATTTGTTATCGCAAAAGCACCAACAAAACCACAAAACACCCAATATTGGTAACTGTGTTATTACGACAATTGTCAAGTCACTTTGAACGAGTATGACTGTCACAATAGAAATGTTTTCTGTTGTATTCAACACCATTTGTGTTCGTGACTATTGCTTGAAGGAACATAATTGGTTTGGGTACAGTTAATAAATACATATTTAGTTGTATTGTTTAGTTTTGAAACAAAATGGTTGAAATTTTGCAGACAATTTAGCAGATTATCTAATAAACGCAAAATTACTGATACATGAGTTTTGTTTTTAACTCTATTAATAAACAGAATAGCTCATTAAATTACAGAATATCTTCTTATTCTTAAGAATATCTGTGGAGATAATTAAACATAATTTTATTTATTTATTTTATTTACATCCTAATATTAGAAATTCGAAAGTATGTCTGTCTGTCTATTTATATGTTACCTTTTCACGCCTAAGCCATTGAAAGATTTTGATAAAATATGGCAAGGAGGTAAATGGCATTCTGGGGAAGGACATAGGCTACTTTTGTCTCAAAAATAATCCTATAGGGAGCGGTAAGCATACCTTAAGTTAGCGATATGAAAACTCAAACTTATTCTTTTGGTAAGAAATCAAAAATTACGTGTTTTTGCGTTTTTTTAATCATTCTTCAAGGGGGTAAAAAAGGGGCTGATTTTAAATACACGTCATTGTAAACAAAAAAATTGTACATCTTTTTAAGAGATTTAAGGTATTTGCAATATAGTTAGAGAATATGGAGGTAATATTTATTTTATTACGACCTGAGCTGAGATTATGAAGCCGCGGGCAGAAGCTAGTAATAAATAAATAGACCATCAACTAACAGGCTCATGTACTTACAGAGTCCAAAACAGGCTCCAAGGATTGTACCTATCATATAAAAGAACAATTTAATCTAAATTTCAAAGCCACTGACTAATAATAACAGTAATTGTTTCTTTTATACCGAGAATAAAAACCAAGTAAAAGCAAGTCTTTGATTTATTTTATGGATATTATTTGATGTAGTTACTTTCTATGGGTTCTCTTATGTAAAGGCTTCCCATCTAAAGAATTGAGTAATAATAGAAACAATAAATTATGACGAAACTCTTCTTTGACGGTAGGTAACAGTAACGTAGGTACTTTAGGCTCTTAAGATTGGATTTTCTTTATTTTTTGGCATTATTCTCAATATTTTTTTATGCGCAATAAGTCAGAGTAATATTAAGAAAGTATGTCCAAATGTGGGTGGGTAGAGAATATACTAGAATAAATTTTATTTTATTATTTTATGTGAGACTCATTGAGTGAGTCATTCACATGGATAATATATAAAAATAAAGTTATTACTTCTTTGTTTATCTCTGAATGGGAATATTTGTTCTATTTTCAGTATTAGGTTTTATTAGGTAACACCGCGTAGATATAGCAATATATTAAGAACAAAAAAGAGTATGTGCTTATGACCACACAACAGAAGTGAAAACTTGCGACCGGGGCCGACTATACGCGAATCAGCGCCGAGAATAAGTGACTCAGTGTCACCGAACGACTGGAGCCGACTACATCCGATTCAGCGTCACCGACGCGAGCGTGACGATCCAGTTTCGTTCATTGTTCAGAAAGAGAGAAAAGTGCGCCTAAGGAAGTTTTCACTTTGAAATCTTTTTGTGTAAAAGTACCAATTGCAACAACAATATAACTGAGCTGCATAAAACTATAGTATGACCACATAATTGGCAAAATCTTGAAGGCTATTGACATGCTTGCACAAAGAACTTATAACTAACTTGAATAGATCGATTACTCGTCAAAGCAAACTCTCTAACTTTACATCTTTGATTAAGAATGATTAAATTATAACTTGAATAAACTTATAACATCATTAATTTTGTAAGTATTGTTAAATTGTATTACAACGCAGCTGTTTAATAGTTTAGAATTTTAGATTATTCGCATTTCAGTTTAGGGTGAAAATATTGAATAATAGAAAACTTACTTTTGTAAATTCCTTTTTTGCAAAATAATTGAATGATATTTTTGTTTCGCCTTTAACTTGACTTTCGAACGGGCCACTTAAAGTACGTCTGAACAATATTCTAAACAAGGTTTATATTCTTCTGAAGCACTTTTTATAATGGTACCGCGCGTTTTTAATGATACACATGCACTTATAGTGTGGTATTATACCCTAGAAATAATCTCATTTTCTTGTAATAATAAAAATATTGAAACAGAGATTCAAAATGAAATATCTTTTGGGCCGACTTTTGTTTGTCATTTAGTCCAAAATCTCAGCGGACAATTTACCACAACATGTTGACAGCTGTTGACTTTATTTAGCTTTTGGGAAGAACAACCTCGATGTTATGTTGACCAGAGTGGGGATCGTGTGGGGACAATATTTAACCAATTTAGGTATGTAATGTGTACCCTACATTACATATCGCGTATCTAATAATTGAAAGAAAGAAAGAAAAAGTTTTTATTGCGACTTGTACAGGAAGCTCACAAACTAAATTAAACACAGTCAAAAAAGCAGATAAGACGTGAAAAGGTAACAGAGGGCCAAGTCTCGTAATTTTAAGAACATTCACAGTCTGATCTCAGTCTTAATCTGTCAAAAATACCTACCTCTAATTTCCCTACATTTTTGACAAGTTTTTGACATTGCGACTAGATTTTGAATGCGCATTTATAATATTAATATGGATTAGACAAAAGGTGGTCGCACATCTGATGGAAGATGGATCGGGTTTAACTCTCGGCTTGACGTAGGTACTAACGCATCATCGGTTGAGCGAGTAAGGTTGAATGATTTGTTATCTACTTCTCCATTCTGACGTTACGCGACCGATGATACGCCTTACTCATTTGACTAATAAGCAAAGTTGACGCAGTAATAATTTCCTGCCAGTTGACAGAACACGGCCCGGGCCGTGCACGGTCCGTCGTGGCAGTCTCATTAATATGAAATAGGGTGAAATTACGTTTTTATCTGTAAAATATTATCGTAATCTCGTGCAAGCTCACCGGTTCACAGACACGATAAAACTCGTTAAGAGTTGAAGGAAGTTTGTTTTGGATGTCAACGTCCCGTTTAGGTACGGGTTTTCGTGAGTAAAATACTCTTAAAAAGTTGGTAGTTCCCGTTGGCAGCCTAGATTTACATCTAGGCTGCTACTTAGAATTTCATGATAAAAAAACCTAATAACACTTTTTCCGAACGCTTGATCGAACCCAGGCCTCGGGTCTAAGTACATTCATTAGTCGGTCCTTCCGCCTGATGGTCTAGGGATTGACACTATTGTCAGCTCACTTCACCAAAGTTTTCACTAAGAAAGCTCATACCAAATAAAAAACCAAGACAGAGGGCTGTCAACAGTAAAGTGAAGCCGGTTTCGTAAATATGTGTGCACTTAGTGAGACGTAGTTTGATTGTAAATAGTTGTAAATGTGTGCGTGTGGGCGTGTATGCACAGAGCGGAGACGTAGTTTTGGCATGCCTCACTGCATCGTTCCTAGCGCTCTGTCTTGGTTTTTTATTTGGTCTGAGTAAGAAAGGACATCATTCATTTCGTACCAAAAAATTAAAATGGAAAATGATCTTTTGGGGGTTTTTTATTATTACGACGAATGTCTACAATTAACCGGCTGCTATTTGAGATTGAAAATGCCAAAAATCATATTTTTATAACAAGTTTCTATTTGGCCGCTCTTTAATTTTTGGGAATAAATTATTCGACACTTGAATGATGCCCTTTTTTACAGAATAGACCGGCAGTTGTTCTGGTCCTAAAGTTCACGCTTATACCATAACAAGACAATTTAAAATTTGCCACAAAGTCGTTAAAAAAAAAAACGTATGTCTTTAAACTTTGCTGACGTCACTGATCTTACGTAGGCAGGTACCTATTAATTAATGTAAGTGTAACGCGATTGTTTGCGTGATGCCGTAAAGATAATGGAGGTCGTTGACGTTTCTTAATTGCGATTTATGAATTAAATGACTTGAGTTTTCGTATTTCGGGAAAAGATGACGGTAACTTGTGAACTTGTTTGTAATATATGGAATCGTTTTACTTTATAATTTAATCATACAAAGTGCGGCTGTGTTTTGAAACTTGTAAATAAATAGAAAGCTTGCAATATATTCAAACAAAGACAGACTGTAAGGCCTGAGTTCACCAACATTCTAACCATCGGTTAGGTATTTAAACAGTTGATTTATGTCAAATTTCCTAAGGAAATCAACTGTTTAAATACCTAACCGATGGTTAGAATGTTGGTGAACTCAGGCCTAAAACGTTGAACGCTCATTTAATCGCTACACTACGCTACGCGTAAGCTACGCTTTTGCTACGCCGTAGCACACTGCTACGCGTGACCAATAACTTCTAATGTATTCATTATACATATTATTATATCCAAATCTAAATAATTAAATAATACTTTACTGATTAGAAAGCCTAAAACATGTAGCTAGGTGTTATTGCTCGACCATTGAATTTGTGTTACTACAAGCTGCGCCCCACGGTTTCACCCGCATATGTTTTGATCACGTAAGAATATCGGGATAAAAAGTATTATATGTGTTAATCCTGGTTATAAGCTATCTGTGTGCCGAATTTTATCAAAATTGGTCAAGTCGTTTGTGCGTGAAGAAGTAACAAACATACAAACACACTCACAAACTATTGCCTTTATAAAATTAGTGTGATCCTGAATAATAAACATTGACATTCAGACAGTCCTTTCATATTTTATGTTAACAAACGACTAAAAAAGAAATTAATTCATAAAGGAATCCGTATCTTTTCTGCGTTTAAATGTGTTGGAGTAATTCAGTGACGAAATTGAAGGCTCTGACACATTACACAATGGCTCAGCGTTTGTTACAAGTAATTTGGGTGTTAACAGGAAGATTCTAATTTTATCTTTTTTCGTGAATGAACGGGTGCAGCTATTTTTATCTTTTGGGAAATGAAGGTGATAATTTTGAGAGCGGGGCGGTTATTGTAACCTTAAATTGATTGTACGTACTTACATATATCCAAAAACTAATAGGTATATGTTTAGGTTAATGCCCTGATTTGGAATTTCTTTGAACTGAGATAACGTAGCCGACATATTTTCGCTGCTTTTGTGGAATGTGTAATTAGTTATGCCATTATAATATGATTTCTATAAAAAATTCGAGTAATATTATCAATATTCTGTTGGAGCTGGAATACATTGTAAGTAACTCTTGATGAAACTTGAATATAATTTCAGGTTTAAAGAGTAATTTTGATTTTTACATACTCAAGATGAATGTTGTGAATAGGTAGGATGTTTTATTAAAAAAATGATACTAATTATTATTTAATTCCTGGAAACCAGGCGAGAACATCTAAATAATTGAATGTGATTCTTGCACAAGTAAAAAAGTTAAGATTTTGAGATTTCAAACAAGACTTAATATTTATTCTTAAAAAAAACTAGTGTTCAATTATAAAAAGTGACAAAGAGAGCATGAGACTTCAACTTAAGGGTGGCGCTTACCACGCGGCACGGAGCAGCATGGCATGGCAAAGGATTTTCGTAAGCGAAAAGTATGTTTTCAATTTTATTTTCATACCTTTAGCGCGGATTAGAGGATTTATTCCGGTCTGATCCCCTGAACCCCCCTCCACCCAAAATTTTTATTGTCATTACGTCGAGGGGCGTTAAGTGTCCCGCAAAGTGTTAGTAGGTATAAATATATAACAAATTTTAATGCTTTGCCTTGTCGTGCCGCGACGTGCCGCCTAGTGATCCAGCCGGTCTATCATAATCGGCCTATAATGTTCCCACTGCTGGGACACAGGCAGAGGGAGTGGTCCGTAATCCACCACGCGGGCCAGTGCGAGTTGGTAGATGTCACGTCACGTCTTCGAATATTTGATTCAAGAACAGGCCGGTTTCCTCACGATGTTTTCTTTCACCGTTTTGAGAGCAGTGGTGAATCGCCGACCTTGTATATACTTGTAATAACTTTTTAATTAAGTACAGTCTTTGATGTACTTAATGAAAAAGTTATTAACAACACATAAAAACAAACATTACCCCAGTGGGCCTACGCCTAAGTTTCGCTCCAGCGCCACCAGGGGGCGTCATAACTAGGTTCAGTGTTTCCATCGGTAAATTAGCTTCGTTCATTTGACCGCCTAACTCTTGTCACTAGAGAGATCGCAGAAACGTACGTATTGCTGTATATAAGCGTATCATAAATGACTTAAGTTCTAAAGACTTTAGAAATTATTTAATGCACTGTAGGTAGGTACTTGTTTATTAGACTGGTTATAATCCAGTTTATAGAGTTCAAGTTCATCACTAGAGAATTATAGAATGGTACAGATGCCAGCACATCAAGCTACCCCAATCTGTCAAATAACTTTGATAGATTTTCAACTTTACTACAAAAGAATAAGGTTCATATTCAATTGGGAAAATTTGACAGATTGGGGTAGGTTGATGTGCTGGCCTCTGTACGTTCGATTTCAATAAAAAATCCTAAGTCGTAAAAATATTAAACTTCGTTTTTCGCGAATGTAGTAATTAAAAACTGCAACGATTTCCATCATTCCAGCCGTTTCGGAGATTAGACTGAACAAACAAACGGCTCGATAGTTTTTTTTTTTTAATGTTTGAAAAAATAAATTGTTATTTTTAGTAGGGCCATGACAGCATAGATTATTAAGTCCTTGAGTACCTATGTTTCTCGTTTTACTAGTCTGATACTCATAATATTACAGTGAGTCGTTGAGGATATTTTCTCCTTGATATTATTACTTATTTTTCGTTGGATTTTCTTATAAGCTAGCTTTGAAGTTATATTTTTGTACCCTGTCAATGAAACGATCTTTTTATATCAAGGTTGTGATAAAGTCATTTATATTTAAAAAGGGATACCTATTAATTATTCGGTATTCTTTAAGAGGTGCTTAATTTCCTTGAGTTGCCGTCTTTAAAAAAGGTTTCAATATTTATCTTTGTTTGCTTAAAATGTTCGTGTAAAAGAAGATGAATGAATTGTTATAAACATTCCCGATAACTATATGTTCTCTAAACATAACACAACATCACGCATGTATTCTTCCGAAGGTTAGGCAGAAGTGTACCTACAGTAAATCCACATTTTACCTCAAGGCAAGCAAAATTTTCAACCAATATATTTTTTTACTAATTTTAACGTTAACGTTAATCTAACTTTGTATTACCAATTTTATGCAATACCTTTATGCCTTTTCGTGCTATAAAGACAGTTGGTACTTTTAGGTTAAAATTTAAACAGCATTTACTGCAGCTTCAAAAAGATACCAATCTTTGAACCTACCCTTGATGTGCACGCAGCTAGCAATGGTGGTCCGAGCGCTTGGCAGCGATTGTTCACGGCGAACAGGCAAAGTAGTTATTTTTTTTTTTGTAATGTACTCATTATGTTCATGTTCGACAATCAGTTAATTAATTTTATTGTTTATTCCACACTTTTACTGGCAGCATCAGACGAATCGTTATTGCTGGCCTACACAAAGTTTTGTTTCGTTGACACTTAATTCTTTTAAAATTTGCAACTCATTAGCACTCATCATTGATATAATTTCATTTTTTTCATTTCATCTCTGCCGTTAATTGACTACCACATTATACTTTTATTGTATTTTCACTTGTAATACTGTTCCACTACACAGCCGTAACGTATTGTTTAATGTTTATGAATAAATCGGCGCCTGCGACCTTTTACTTGTCACACACGCCACAGAGTGACAGAGAGACACACCAAAGTGCCTCTGACACTCAAGGCATATAGACAAGTAATGAGGTTACGTCTGGCGCAGTTTAAAAGAAATTTTATTTTATTTGATAATATTTTAATTGTTATTTATTTATTTTTTTAAATCTATTTTATTATTTATTTCAAGTCTATTTTATTATTTCTGTAACTACCCGTGACATCACAGCGGGCCCTATCAGAATACCAGCGCTGCGACATTTATTTATGTTTTTTTAAATGTCGTAGCATCATGCTGAGATAGGAGCCTTTTGGCCTCGTATAGGACTTTCTGTTACATTTTTTTTTTATAATTTGTTTTATTTGTACTGTTTATTTTGGTTAGCGATCCTCCTGTACGAGTCGCAATAAACACTTTTTCTTTCTTTCTTTCTTTCAATAAGTCACAAAGCGGATCTTCTTCCCACACATCTGTAATAATAATAATGCTCTAAGACAATACCTACACTTGGAAAAAAAAAAGAACTCCCTCGAACAGTAAAACCTTAATCAATGGAAGTAATACCAGGTACGCAGCACCACCCCATGACCCACTTGCGTCGGGTGAATGACCGCCCACTGGCCCACGGGGTGAGCCCCTAATATGCAATTCTCGATGCATGGGTTACTAGGTACTGTTTCGATTTTGTTTTTGAATTACAATGTCTTTACAATAATATTGTACTCCTGGGATTGAAACGAATGAGATTTAAGAAAAAAATTAATTCTCACTATAAAAACCGGTCAAGTGTCTAGTCGTAATCTCATTTCAGCGACAATAAATGTCAAAAACTTTTCGAAAAGTAGAAAAATTAGAGGTACTTATTTTTTGACAGATTGACACAGATCTGAACGGCAATTCTAGTAATTTAAAGAACGTTCACAGTCTGATATGTTTCAATCTGTCAAAAATACGTCTAATTTCCCTACATTTTAGTTTTTGACATTTGTTTGTCGCTGAGATGAGACTGCAACTAGATTTTGAACGTTTTAAATTACGAGAATTCCCATTCAGATTGAGAGCGTTCTTAAAATTACGAGAATTGTTTACCCCTCTAGTGTTTCATGAAATTTTTGGAAAAGTAATTACTATGAAAATAGACTAGAACAGGATTCCCTATTTGAAATTGTATCTTAGGTAGGTAGTGTGACCCACCTAAGGATATTAGTAGTATGCACTAATAAGCATACTACTTACATTAAAAAAATAAAATAAAAATAGCAGCAACAGCATCCTAATTGCTATTGCTACCCGTTTTGACTGTCCTTTCCAATCCCAGTGGATAAGGACAGCCATAGGCATCAGTTAGGTATAGGTAACTAACCATACTAACATAATTTTAGGTACAATTTTTCTGTTACTAACACACTATTAATTAATTTTTATGATTTTATGATTTTAATAGTTTTATGATTTTGTGTTGATAATTATGTAACTTATATGGAGATTCTCTGAAATAAAATTATAATAATAATAATTTAATTTTATAATCAGAAAACTACGACAGAACAGATATTATATTGTAATTAGACAACATAGTAAAACGTTACAACAATGCTTTGCAGCTGGTATATTGTCATGTCACTATGTACACAACAGATTCGGTAATGTCGTAATAAAAAAACAGCAACATATTTTGCCGATTCAGGTCATTGCCACGATAATTGACATGTAACTGGATACCGTGGCCACGTGTAGCAAAAACACAATGAAACGTTATTACCCTCGTTTACACACAAGTAACACACATGATAGATCTTGTCAAATAATAATATCTTGTAAGTAGATACTCTTTCTTTTCAGAAAAATAATAACTTACCTAAGTACCTATATAGTTTTTCATCTATATCTAATCCTAACACTAATATTATAAAGGCGAAAGTTTGTGAGTGTGTTTGTTACTTCTTCACGCAGAAACTACTGAACGGATTTGGATGAAATTTGGCACACAGTCTATAACCAGGATTAACACATAGGATACTTTTTATCCCGATATTCCCGCGGGATCAATACGTATGCGGGTGAAACCGCGGGGCGCAGCTAGTAATATTATAAACGCGAAAGTTTTTTAAGATGGGTGGATGGATGGATGGATGTTTGTTACTCTTTCACGCAAAAAGTACTAAACGAATTTGGATGAAATTTCGCGTACAGATAGTTTATAACCAGGATTAACACATAGTATAATTTTTATCCCGATTTACCCACGGCATCGAAATGTATGCGGGTGAAACCGCGGGGCGCTGCTAGTTTCATCTAATCTAACTAGCCTGTATTGTCTCACTACAGGGCAAAGGTCTCCCTCTCTCTTTTCCGCACAAAATCTATAAATATTATAAATTTAATTCGCTTTTCAGGGCCGTCTGTGTGACCGTGTTGTTCTTCTAAATTCCGCAACGGATTTTGATGTGGTTTTCACCATTATTTAGAGAATTTATTTACGTGTAAAATATTTCCATTAATATCGGTATTTTTTTCAAGTAAAAACCGCGCGAAGCATGGGCGGGTCGCTAGTTTGATTGATAAAAAACTTTTGCCTCAACCGCTCTTAAGTTATAAAGTTATAACATAGGTATGTGTAACTTAAACTCAAGTCGATGCAAAAAAGTCTCCCCGGGGAGTGATTCCTTGACTTTTGCAATTGATATAAAGATAGTTTTTACGTTATTCATAATTTTAAATTGTATGTTAAGTTAATTTTAAGACTACGCTATCGCATTAGGTATACACCTGTAATGATAGTGGTAGGGAGATTTTAATAAATAAATAAATACTATTGAACTTGCACATTGATATTTTAACTTGAATGAACTTAACTGAACTGGAAACAATCAAAACCACGTGTATCGTCCAGCCATTATCCGGGTTATCACCGACTTGGTAATTAATAAAGCTTGCGTACAATGTATCTTGACTGTTCCACTGTCCTACAACCGGTGTGTTCACCTCACTGAATTAATTTACGAGCTTCCTAAGGCCCTTTTGAGGTTAGGTTAGAATAGTGAACAAAAGAAAATAAGTAGCTAGACAACTACTTAAGGCCTGATAAGTATTATCTACCAGATAATAAAACTTAACATAAGATCACGCTTTGTTTCTCCGAAGGGTTAAGCAGCAAGGTATATTCATAGTACACCCACATTTTGCCAGTTATGTTTAAGCCCCACGTAATAAGGACCGCGCCCCTTGCCACCATCGGGCACAAATTCCAAATTCCAGATTCTGGGCTGCTACTGAGAAATTCCACATGGAAAAGCCCACACTTTGCCCAACCTGGGAATCGAATCCAGGACTTCATGCTTAGCAGTAGCGCTTGTGACCACTAGACCAACGAAGCAGTCAGATAATTAAAAAAAACCGCTTTAGTGCGAGTCGGACTCGCGTACCGAGGGTTCCGTACAAATATGTGCTCGCGACATAATAGTTATTGTGACACTTGGACGTAATAGATTAAAGGTACATGGACAATAAAGCCAAAACATGATTAACAAAAATTTCATTAAAAAAAAGTTCTGTCACCCTTTGTTTCTGCTTTTGTTTCTTTAGAAAATATTGGCCCGGAATCGAATATGGTTTGGACAGCCCTGTTCTAGAAAATCAAAACCATTTATAAATTGAGACCGATTTCGTTAGTTGCCTACGTTTAGAAATCGAAGTGGCCTACGTTTAGCAAAATTAGTCAGGTATTGTACCTGGCATATGCTGAGCTGGACTCCCATTTGGTGCAACCATGAGACACACACCGCCCAGTAGTGATCGACCGTTATAGATATGACGTGTCTATGGGTCAATTTATCTTTTTTAATCTTTGTATTCCTTATTTTTTTTTTTTCTCTCTACTTTCTGATGTTTGTTTAATACTTGTATTGTGTCTTTGTTGCACTGAATAAACTTTTTTATCTATCTATCTATCTTATCAAAAACATAAAAGGTTTTCAGAAACACAAAACCTACATATAATTTACCTACTAGGTATTCCAAACTGACTCACGTTTTTTGTTTATTCTTTATAATATCTAAGTTCTAACTCTATCTACGAGTATAGTGGTATTCATATCGGCTCCGCCATCCGGTGTCAGTAGCACATTTTAAGCCCTAATAATATAAGGGGTGATTCGCATTTTTTATTCAACGCTCGGTTTCAGGTTTTGCGGTCACCCGGTTGAGTTATTGAATTTACAATGTATTTGGGACAAACGATTCACAAAGTAATATTATGGGGGACCCAGATAACGTTAGATCGAGTGTTTTTGTTAAATAAGGATTTCGTCACCGATAACTGGGACAGTTTTTGTGCATGACAGTGTTTCGGCCTAGATTTTTGACGGATGACTTCCTTGTGTAGTTTTGATTAATGAAACTTGTTTTGTTCGTTAGCAAGAGTCTGTTCGTTTCAGTTTCTTTTGTTTGTTTCATATAGATTAGATATCTACGTATATTAGTTACATGTATGTAGTCATTAGATGTCTTTTACCAAAACGGTATCGGGAATCCTCTCGTGGACGAAAGAAAATGTGGCAACAAATTCACAAACAATTCATGAGACGGCGTAGATGTCGGTAACATGAGTACTGAAAGACAGCACCATAAATACGTACCACACTTGCAACCACAATCTGTAACATTTTGAAGGATATTGCTAATCCATTACTTCATATGTTCGAAAAAATTGTTCGTACAACAACGTGAATAACGCAATGAATGTTGTTGAATTGTCAAAATGATAGCCGTTGCTACTGTTATGTGTTACGCAGTTACCTTACTGTGTTGTAAGTGATTAATTAGATGAAAAAAAAGAAAGAAATTAGGCTGATGTTAGCTAAATAGTTTGATAACTCGTAGTTAATTAACTCACGAAAAGCCTTCATTATCAAGAAAGCTTGATGAACGAAGAAAAACTGCAAATAAATCTACTTCGCAAATGAAGCCAAAGAAAGCGAGTCTCATTTGGTTTTTGCGCTGACTAAACCTTTTGAGATATTTAAATTTTTATAATGTGTAAAGAATTGTACTCGTTTCAAAGATTTGTGAAAGAATATAATGTCATTTAAAACGGTCTTGATATGTCGTAGTGCATTGTAAGACTGAAAAAAATGCTCACGATAGTGAAAAAAAATGCATATGAATTTTTTTTTTAGAAATTACCATACTAGTCATAAAACTAAAAACATATTTTAATGATTCATTCCGTTCTGATCCAGAATAATGTGTACAGGCTGTTTTTTCAATCTTCAGAAGTTTTACCTGAGGAATAAAGATTACTGTTTGACATCTTTTGCATGGAAATATGTCAAATCGCCGTGTTTATTCTTATTTATTTTTAAGGTTTAAAAGATATTTGAATATTGAAAAATCAGCCCTAATTCAAATCCACATGTGAAAATTGAACTTTACTTGACGGATAGCAAATCTATCCCCCTCTACATTAAACTGTAGTATTCTATTCTATTTTTCTTTATGGCAATGGTGCCGATGTCGACAATTCTGCCAATGTCAGATGTGATATGAGAAAACGTAGTGATTTTTAGAATTATAACAAAAAAAAAAAAAAAAACTAATATTTTACATCCATGATTATATCCAAAGAAAATAGTTGAATTTAATGTGAAACTTGTTGAAGAATATTAATAAGTACAATGAAATAAATAAATAGAGAGAAAAAAAAATTGTTATGTCTTTAAAAAATAATAAACATATTATTATTTACACAGAAATCATCATAATTTGATGTCATTGATGCGGATAAAATACATCAAAGCTTCAAGGAGCTTTGGGGAAGAATATGTTAACAGGGATGGAAAGTTAATTGGGACAGGGATCTTTAATTTATAGAGATGGCTATACAAGTCATGGGCAGGGTTATAAACTGTAGTAGTCATTTCACTCTTCAGTTAAAGACAACCATGAAGACAACCTGCCATACGTCCTTCTCAAACAAACTTCAAAATGCCGGGAGCCAGACAAAACAGCCATTCACTCGGTTTGACAAGCATTCACTTTTCAATCTCACACTACACAATGATTGTGGACAGACATTGTCTGAAACATTCTTAAAACCACATTCACAGATGTTTGATAAAGTTAATTCAGTATTATTATTATTAGTTTATATGGATTTATATCTGAAATAAATATTTGAATTTGAATTTAAATTTGAATTTAGCGTAAGATTACCTACCGGTGCACTAAAATACTGGCCTCATATTAAAAACAATAAATATGACTGAGCAATCTTACTCATTTCAATTTAATTCCATAGTTGAATGAATCAATTAATCAACTCAGCCTATCGCAGTCCACTGCTGGACTTAGCCTCTCCCAGGTTATGCCACAACACTCTGTTCTTCGCCTTCCAGATCCAATCTGTTCCAACAACCATATAAATTTTAAAATTACCTAGGTACTTATTTTTGTTAAAACTTTTTAGTTAGAAGTCCATTATCTACAAATGATATTTGTGATTGCGACCGTAAGAGCAAATACATCCCCAAAGTATTAAGATGTAGACAAAAAACTTTTAAACTAAATCCCTATTCCAAGTCAGTAGACATTCAATCTCCTTTCAAGAGTGAACTTCAGTTAAGTCGAACTAATCATGAGCATATATCAAGTATGGGCACGCTGAGTGAATATATTACTTCTTGTCTGCGTCGGGTACTTACCCCGTCCCCTAAGGGAAGCCCTGAGTGTCGCCAGGTGGGTTGCTTTATAGCTTTATGCTGACGTTTTTCCAAGGATGCTAAGTGATCTCGAATGGAAAGAAATACGAGTACATTTCGGGAGAGTGATTGAGTGTGTTTTTATTTGAAATTCACAACGATAGTCGTGACAATAGTTATCTTGTAAATAAGAGATACTTTTCAAATTTGCTTTGAGATATAGTTGATGGATGAGGCAACTAATCGCGGCCTGATATATTTAAGCCAATGTCTACTATGATTCTCTTAAAAAGTTCCACATTATATTATGTAAATCCTAACTAATATTATAAATGAGAAATTAAGTTTGTAACGATTTCACACTAAAACGGCTGAACGGTTTTAGATGAAATTTAACACATGGGTAGACCATGACCTGGAGAAAGACAGGCTTTTTATCCAGTGTCCAGTGTTAACTCTAATTCATTATTATAACTAATGCCAAATAATAAATACTCTTTAAGTGAGCCTATTAATGTAAAAGGGTACGATGGGGCTGACATATCTTTGATAAAAGCCCCTAAATAAATATAGATTAAAAAAAAAAAAAAACCAGTGTCGCAGACCGAAGTCACGGGCTAGTTGAAAATAAGTCTCAAAAAGTCTAAAAAGGTTAAATATTCACCAATTTAAGCAACATAAAGCAACCAAATACGTTTAGGCAACAGTCACATCATCCATTACGACACAAATATTATCACCAATCGAATACCGACAGGCATTCGATCATGTCGCATCGAAAGGGTTGACCACGCCTATGTGTGCAGGCATCGTTAAGGTGAAAGCGCCAAGGTAGCCCGCAAAAGTCAAATTTTCTTACGTTTTTTGCAATAAATAGGCTGTACGTACGTTGATCTATATGTTAAAAGTATGTATTTATAGTTTATAATAAATAAAGCATCAATATAACTCAAGTTATTACTCCATTACATGCAATCTCGACATTTGAGGCCAGTTATATTACTGACTAGTTATTGCCCACGACTTGTTCCCCGACCCACCCCATCGCATCGCATCGCCTGCCCGCGTTATTTTATGGATTTGAACTTTTCAAATACGACTGGTTGTTCCAGAGACTAGCACGCTCAAACAAACTCTTCAACTTTATATTCAGTAGGTATATAGATTAAATAGATTCAGATGCTTATAATTCTGTAAATACATAATTATACACATCATATTTTAATCAGCATACACCCTGACACTGACCTGCAAATTGCAAAGAACTTAATGCATCCCCCTTAACGTGTGCATGTGTGTGCGCATTCGAACGCAACACTAGACTGCGTCGGTATCGAGCGGGCGCCGGTCATCGACCTCGCTGCACTGTGCTACACGCTAGAACGTGCTCTAATTTTATGCTGACTATGGAAAATCTAGATTTACGGCGCGAAAAAAATCGCGTGGAAACGATAGAACTGAGTCAGCCCAAATTTTCGTTTTCATTGTTAATGTAGCTTGTGAAGCACGCAATACGGTCTTAGGGGATTGCATTTTATGTGGGTGGGGTAGTTTATATTGTACGCGTTCTGGAAATATTATAATATATTCTTTGATGATTCACTATTTTTGGCGTTATTTTTTCTTGTTCAATTCTTAAGAAAGCTTCACATTGGGATGTCTAATTGGTTATGAGACAACCGGTTGTTTGGAGTATCGTCAATATATCGACTCAGCCTATCGCAGTCCACTGCTGGAAATAAGCCTCTCCAAGGCTGCGCCACAACACGTCCTCCGCCTTCCGAATCCAGTCTGTCCCAACCACTGTCTTTAGGTCTTCGCTATGCTTGCCGATACGCGGTGTCTACTCGTCTGCTCAACCGGCCATGGGTCCTTCTATAAACATGGCTAGACATACTGCCACTTCAGTTTGATTACTCTGCAAGCTATGTTGGCAAGGATAAAGTTAGGAATGAAGTTATCCAATGTCATTCCTGATTTTATCCTTTAAAGAGGCTCCGGGCATAGCTCGCTCCGAGTATAGTAATAAATGTAATTAATTGTGTCTCTTTAGTCAAGATTGTGTTTGGTTTACATAATAGATAGGTATTCTCGTTCAAAGGCAACCCCCCTGTTACAAAAAAAAGCCTAGAAAAGATTCTAGGTTTCTTTACCAAAAAAGGGGGGCAGTTATCACTATTACATACGTCTCGTAAGAAATGTAACGTAACAAGGAACGCTAGTCCATTTATTAGGTCTTTTATTACGCAGTGCTGAGTAGAGGGCTGAATTGTAGTCATTAGCCGTAAATTATTGCGCAGGTCAGCAGTTTATTACAGTAACTTACTAAATACTTACATAAGAAGATAATAGCGTTTACACGTGTTTTTTCAAAGTGTCGAAAAGATTGAGATATTTTTTTACATAGCTTTTTGGACAGGCTTAGATCTAGGTTTTCGCTCATGGGGGCATAATTATTATGATAATTATAATAATTTTTCAAGGCTAGAAAGCCTTTTAAAAAATTCTTCGACACCTATTTTTCGTAAACTCAAGAATGGGCCTCCTTTTCCAGGATGACTAAATCCATCTAAAAAAACACAAGTTGTAAAAATTTGTATGTCTAATTTTGAGTTTTAGAGTCGGTTTGGTCGGAGCTCAGGGGACCTCCCCCGCAACTGCATCCCTTGTATCCGCGCCTGTGTTTGGGCATTGTTTCATAAACTGTGGGGTAGTCTATTTCTTACATTATAATGGTTCAAGTAGTAATATTAACACATCAACGCTTACGAGTAAGTATTTGAATTTGTTATGAACTTTTTCAGGGAGCAGTGGTGGCCCAGTGGTAACGGCCGCGACTTACGAGTTGTAGGTCGTAGGTTCGAACCCAGACAGGCGCTTTACTTTGTGTAAATTATTCCATCACCACTGCTCAAAAAACGGTTAAGGAAAACATCGTGAGGAAACTGGTATGTCCTAGAACCAAAAATTCGAAGACGTGTGACATCTACCAACCCGCAGTGGGCCCGATCTTGCGATAGTGCTTTTTTTCTTTTCTAGTTTCTAAGACGCAGCTAATGCAGTTCAAATACCCCTGCAGGAGGTGCTGCATCGGCAAAAAAACTTACAGTTTAGTTATTATCACATAAACTCCTCAGGTCAACCACCTCCGTTTTTCCACTAGCGCGACTGAAGGTAACACATTAAAAACTTCTTCTTTTCACTTCTGTCTCCGATTGTATTTACTTCGGTTCCACTTGGGTAAGTTGGGTAGTTACCTAGTTAATTGAGACTTTAGGGTGTGAACAGCCAAAATTGGGGAGTCAACCTCACTAACAAAATAGACCTTTAGCGACCAAAATAAGGTTCATTTTGGAAATTGTCAGCCTCAAAGGGGTAACCAAAAACTTTTTCTATTTATTATTTGCAACTGTTCCCTTATTGTTAGCAGATATAAATCTAAAACTTTATTCTAAAACTTTATTCTATTTAACAAAATGGAAAAATATCTACGACCAGAACGTTTCGACGGAGATCCGTCCTCAAGCCAAGATCTGTCCCCTCAGTGGACACATTGGAAAAGCACATTTGAAAATTTTCTGACAGCTATAGCTACGAACGAGAAAACTATCGCAAAAGAAGATAAACTGCGATTACTAACTAATCATCTGTCCTCTACAACTTTTGTGCGCATACAGGATTGCACTGACTACGATATTGCTATAAAAAGACTCGATGCATTATTTCTAAAGCCACCTAACGAAATATATTCCAGGCACAGATTAGCAAAACGAGCGCAACAACCAGGTGAGTCCATCGACCAGTATTTACAAGCCTTGAAACTGCTCTCAAAAGAATGCAATTTTAAACAAGTGACAGCTGAGCAAAACGAAAGTGATTTTATTAGAGATGCTTTCATATCTGGACTTTCGTCGTCCATTGTACGTCAAAGACTGTTGGAAAATAGTACTCTCACATTAGACGACGCATTCAAGCAGGCCCGCGCTCTAGAGATGGCGCGAATACACAGTGATGATTACCAGCAACCTAGTACCAGTACCTTTGTCAATGCAGTCCCCATTAACAATCAGAGAACACACATCCAAGAACTATGCTATTTCTGTGGAAACAAGAGACACGCCCGGCAAAACTGTCCGGCTGCTGGTACAACCTGCCTCAAATGTGGAAAAAGAGGGCATTTCGCAAAAGTGTGCAAAAGTGCAGAGACTGCGCCACCACAACGGAGTGCTTTTACTAGTGCTACTGATGAACCAAACAAACATATGGAAAATGGAGAGTCGCAGAAATTGTCATCATGTATCGTGGCCGCTACAACTAATCTCGATAAAGCTATGATACCGATAAAAATAAACGGATTATTCAAAGCCAGAGCATTGATTGATACAGGGAGTACTGCTAGTTTTATAGACAGCCGACTAGTTTATCAATATAATATACAAAAGAGCCCATGTTACCAACATGTCAGCATGGCAACTTCAAATCTAAAAACAAAGGTAGATGAATTGTGCTCCGTCAATATCGATTTGCAAGGTCATTGTTTTCAAGTGAACTTATTAATAATGGAGAAGTTATGTATGGATGTCATAATTGGCCATGATATTCTTAAGAGACATAGTACATTAGAAATGCATTTTGGCGGATCTGGAGCTCCATTGAAATTATGTGCACTATCTAAAGCCAATGTCGATCCAATCAGTTTGTTTCCGAATCTCTCACCAGACTGTAAGCCAATAGCTGTTAAGTCACGAAGATACTCAGATAGTGACATGCAGTTTATTCGAACTGAAATAAAGAAATTACTGGCTGAAGGGATTATAGAACCTAGCTCATCACCATGGAGAGCACAAGTACTTGTAACTACAAATGAAACTCATAAAAAAAGGATGTGCATAGACTACTCTCAGACGGTAAACAGATATACGCAACTGGACGCTTACCCTTTACCAAGTATTGAACAAATGGTCTATAAGGTAGCCAAACATAGTGTCTTCAGCAAAATTGACTTAAAAAGTGCGTACCATCAGATTCCGATTCTTGAAACAGAAAAACCTTATACAGCATTTGAAGCAGAAGGTAATTTATACCAATTTCGAAGAATACCTTTCGGTGTTACCAACGGAGTAGCGGTTTTTCAAAGAACTGTCAACAATATAATTGCAAACGAGGAACTTAAAGGAGTATACGCATATTTGGATGACATAACAGTATGCGGAACTACCCAAGCTGACCACGATCAAAAACTGCAGCGTTTTCTTGATATTGCCAAACGGTATAACCTTACACTGAATCTTGAAAAGAGTAAATTTTCATTGAAAGAGATAAGTATTCTAGGATATACTATAAACAGTGGAGTAATTAAACCCGACCCAGATCGTCTACGTCCACTATTAGAACTGCCTCTGCCTTCAGACTCGGCATCGCTACGGCGAGCGTTGGGATTATTTGCTCACTATTCTAAATATGTGCCAAGATTCTCTAATAAAATTCAGTCCCTCGTTTCGCAAGGCACATTCCCTCTCGATTCTGAAGCAGTAAACGCTTTTAACGCTCTAAAGCAAGAGATAGCCAGATCAGCAGTAAACGCGATTGATGACAACATACAATTTGTTGTTGAAACAGACGCTTCAGACTATGCTATCGCGGGAACTCTGTCACAAGAAGGCAGGCCTGTTGCATTTTTCTCGAGAAGCCTTCACAGTAGCGAGCGGAATCACCCAGCCATAGAGAAGGAGGCCGCGGCTATAGTCGAATGTCTTCGGAAATGGAGACAATTCCTCATCGGACGAGAGTTTAAATTGATAACTGACCAAAAATCGGTCGCATTCATGTTCAATCAGCAGCATTCGTCAAGAATTAAAAATGACAAAATACAACGTTGGCGATTAGAACTTTCCGAATACAATTTTGATATAGTTTATCGCCCTGGAAAGGAGAATATAGCAGCTGATGCTTTATCAAGAGCTAATGCGCCAATAGTAGCCTCTGTACACAATTCAGAAAATGCACTCAAAGAACTGCATAAAACCTTATGTCATCCCGGAGTAACAAGAATGCTTCATTGGGTTCGAAGCAAAAATTTAGCCTACTCCACTGAAGAGATAAAACGTATTACTGCGAATTGTTCTATATGTGCAGAAGTGAAGCCTCGTTTTCAACAAAACATGGGAAAACTAATAAAAGCGATGGCCCCATTCGAAAGAATATCGATAGATTTTAAGGGTCCACTTCCCTCGGATGGCAATGGGAATAAATATATCCTTACAATTGTGGACGAATACTCTCGATTCCCATTTGCATATCCCTGCCCAGATTTGAGTACAAACACAGTAATTAATAAATTGACTGACTTATTTTCTATATTTGGAATGCCAACTTACGTACACTCAGATCGTGGTACTACTTTTCTTTCAAAAGACATGAAAGACTTTCTTCACCAGAAGGGAATTGCTACGAGCTACACTACACCATACAACCCTCAAGGTAATGGACAAACGGAGAGATACAACGGAATTATTTGGCGAACAGTACAATTGGCTCTGAAAAACCATGATTTGCCTATAACCAAATGGGAGTCAGTTTTAACTCAGGCTCTACATTCTGTGAGATCACTTCTTTGCACGGTTACAAACAGTACGCCCCATGAGCGGATGTTCTCTCACGCCAGGAGATCCTCATTTGGTCAGTCGATGCCTACATGGCTAAACGCCCCAGGAAAAGTATTAATGCGAAACCATAATCGCAATAGCAAATATGATCCACTGGTTGAAGAAGTAGAGACTCTAGAAAGTAATCCTCAACATTCTCGTGTACGTTTGAGCAGTGGAAGAGAGATAGTCGTGTCAAATCGACACCTAGCTCCTGCTGGGGAATCTTCGTCTGATTCCAATGATGATGACGACGAGTTCGTCGATGCGGTCGATGGCGATGGTCGTGTCACAGATGACCAGCGAGATTCCCAGAATGAGATGGTCCAGCCACAGAACATCACGACAGAGACTCTGCGTCGTTCTCAAAGAGTACGACGTCCGCCTGCTCACCTAACTGACTACGTGGCACAATAAATAGGCCCAGGAGAATGTGGTAATAATTATGAACTCCTTGGTCGATATAGAACGCCATATGTAAAGAAGAAACTGAGTTGTCAGGATTCATGGTGTCATGGAATAAGTAGGTTGAATTTTGTTAAATAAAACCTAAATACTATCTACAATTACGGGTCTATTCTTTACTACAATAATAAAGCGCTGTGTAGGTGTTAGTTCTAAATTGAGATTTTTATAAAAAAAATCGGTACAAAGGGAAACTTAGAAGTGTCATCGGAGAAGACAAGAAAATATTTTATATCAGGAGTAAAAGAAAGTGCATGTGCGTGGGCACAGAACAGATAATATTCTGTGTGCGTGGGCACAGAACAGATAATATCTGTGTGCGTGGGCGTGCGTATCTTTGTCTCGGTCTTCTTATAGTGTCTAGGAAAAGTGTTTGACATACAATACTTTACTACCTAACAATATTGAATTGACATTGAACTTGACTGTGTTGTTGAAGTTTCACTTCTTCGTATTAAACTTTGTTTTTAGACCCTTTTAACGTGTGATTAAGTGTATCTTTATTTTAAATCTCTATAGTGGAGTTTTGATGACAATGTCAGCATAATCAGCCTATAATGTTCAAACCGCTGGGACACAGGCCTCCTCTCAGTGAGAACCTGTCCCTAATCCACCACGCGAGCCCAGTGCCGGTTGGTTGATGTCACATGTCTTTGAATTGTTGGTTCTAGGACATGCCGGTTTCCTCACAATGTTCTCCTTCACCGTTTTGTGAGAGGTGGTGATGAAATAATTGACACAAAGTAAAGTGCCTGTCTGGGTTCGAACCTACAATCAGCAACTCGTAAGTAGCAGTTACCACTGGACCACGACTGCTCGATGACAATGTAACAGGACTTAATTGTTCATTTGAATGACGTCTGGAAAATTACGGTTCTTGAACGGAATTTGCGAAGGCATTACAAACGTGTCGACTGAAAACAGCGCAGTTTTAATGTTCTTTTTTGTTTTATTTTTTAATTGTCTTCATGATTTTGGTAGATTGAATGTTCTTTTTATTGTTTGTGTTTCCTGTGCGCATCCCAAAGAAAATATTTTTCTTTCTTTCTTTCGTTCTTTTTATAACTTTATAAAAATTATGCTTCAAACTTCCTTCCTAACAATTTAAAGTTTAAACCGTTGGTTTTTTCAGGAAATAAAAAGTATAACCAAAATGAAACGACGTGGAACAAAAACTAATCAATTTTATTACAAGTTCGAACAGCCTTAAATAATAAAGGTCTGACAATATCTAAAAAGTTTGGAGTGGCTTACATACTTTAGAAGTGGAATTGAATGCGTAACCCGTAAACGTTTTATGGATAAAAGGTTTTACTCGCTGGTTTAAAAGCTGAAGTTTTCAATAAAAATCAAGTGCATAGTGGTTCTTTAGATTGTGACAGCGGGTACTTAACATTGTGGACCCCCAGTGTGGTACGTCCACACTACGATACACACATGAAATATAAGTATTAAAGTTGAATTTAAAATTATTTTAATACGGTAATAGAGGTAATAGGCTCATAGCTAAATAATAACAGTCTCACGGGTCGATCGAAGGTCGAGGTATGGGTCGGAAGGACGCATGCCGCGGTCGAGTCGTGGATGGGACCATTCATTACAACATATCGAGAGGACTCTGTGCCTCAACGAGCACGTTAAGCTGTTGGTCCCGGCTGTCATTTGTAGATCTTTGACAGTCGTCACGGGTAGACAGAACCTAGATCAGGCAGTCGCTCCATGACAGGCTGGTGGAGGTCAGGCAGACATGGGATAGACGGAGAATAGTTTCTCATTACTGATAATAGTATCATTGTTCGTGGCCACGTGCTGAAATAACGTGTTTCTGAGAACTATGGGAGCCAAATAGACTTATTCTTAGCCCGTCACCGACATACCTTTTGATCATTATTTCCTTATGAAAGTTCCTTTGGTAATTCTAATTTATTGTATTACTTTGATAATAGTAAGGAGGCGCTTCATGTAAAATACTATTATTCAACTTCTTGGACTAGAAGCCGACCTTTTAACATATAACTGGGAAAAGGCAGGCAGATTGAGGTACCTACCTAGATAAATAGCGCAAATTCTGAATGGTAGTCTTGGCATGGAACAAACCTTTTAATAAATACTATGAATTGTGGAAAATAATCATCCAACTTTTTGTAAAACTCCGTAGTATAAAACTGCACATCAGTTATGTAGATTCAAGGCGGCTATTCGAAAACTAGTGATGTCCATGAAGCGTTGCCTTTTAATGGGTTTTGTGTCGTATAACTGATGATTTTGCGTTTGCTTTTTAATAGCGAGAACGTCTTTTCTTTCTTCAGTCAATGAACTATTAAGAGTACTTTTAAACAAAAAGAAACTAATTCAACAGAGAAAATATTTTTTCACTACTCAATGTCTAGGAGCAAAAAATGGAATGACAGACTGTCCAATTAGTTAGCTCCATGTTTTAATATCTTCCTAGCTAGACTAGCTGTTTTATGTTTATCCATACTATATACTATTACTATATTACTATTACTATATTACTATAATATTATAAATTCGAAAGTAACTCTGTCTGTCTGTCTGTGTGTTACCTTTTCACGCCTAAACCACTTAACGGATTTCGATAAAATTTGGCAGAGAGATAGAATGCATCCCGGGGAAGGATATAGGATAGTTTTTATCGACATACCTCGCGGGCGAAGCCGCGGATGGAAGCTAGTTTTTCATAAAGCTCTGGCTACTCTGAGGCGAAACCCGAGCGTGTCGTGACGCGACTGTGACGAAAGATATTGATTGATGGCAAATAATTTAATTTTATGTGTTGTGTTTCGTAATGTTAATTACTTACTATTGTATAGAATCAAGTTTTTTTAACTGAACAGATACCTAATTGTTGTGCTGTTAGGGAGTTTGTTGCGCCACTTTTTCTTCTCACCTGAAGCACTAAAAAGGCCGGAAATCCGTTAATAGAAGGTATTCCACTCTACCTACGTATTTACAATCGTCGGGATGGCCATTTTTTGTATGTTATCATTTTAGTAAGCTAAAAGTTCTATTCACAGACTTAGCAACATAACTAGCTTACATTTACCCACGTTTCTCCTTACTAAAAACGATTTGTCGTCCATACTTACGCTGGCTAGCTGTCCATTGAGTGTTTATATTACATTACGTACTATGTTCGTTATGTGGAGTCGGTAATAGACATCGCACTGTGTTGCCGAAAGTAATGTAAATTGTTTATATTTTCTGTGATAAATCTTTGTGGCGACGTGTTGTAAGCGCTGTGGGCTCTTTGTGGACAAAAAGGAGATGATGGTTCTGTATCCTTAATAGTGGACGGGAAATTTGGAAGTTAATTGGTACTTATACATAATTATTTCTAACTATTTGGAGCTTTATCATAATAGATAATCATGTGTACCTAAGTGAAAACTAAGGGCTGTGGTGGCCCAGTGGTAACGACCACGATCAATACCTACTGTAGCGGTAGGCCGTGGGTTCGAAACGAGCCAGGCGCTTTACTTTGTGTAAATAATTTCATTTCGCAAAACGGTGAAGAAAAACATCGTCAGGAAACCGGAATACCGTAGAACCAAAAATTCGAAGACATGTGCCATCTACCAACCAGCATTGGGCCCACGTGGTAGATTACAGTCCACTCCCTCTTGGAAAGAGGAGTTCTGTGTCCCAACAGTGGGAATGTTATAAGCTAATTAAGCTAACGGAATAGGTACTTATTCAATGTATGGTAGTAATCAAAGTATAATGTAATAGTCGTAAGTAGTCATTACATTAATTCTTGTAAGCACTGTTTTGAGTTCTCTTTCAAATAAACTACAAATCAATTAAAAGAGGCTAGTTGAGCTACGTTTATTTTTAGAACAAATTAAGTAAGTACTTACACTACTGCACAGAAAGTCCCCCGACCCACAGGCGTCGCATGTTCTTGACAGACCAGGAGATGTAATCAACTTGGGGGGAGGTGGGCTGGTTGGAATAAATACCGACGGCCGCCATGGATCACGCACAATGTTCCACTTGAAGGACTAAGTGCTTAAACCAAACCCTTTAACATAGAACATAGAGTAGATACTTAATATAAAAGAGATTAGAACACGTGTACACTTAGGCCGACTTGCGCGTTCAAGGATTATCCTAAATAACTCGGAATTTATCTCATGGGAACATACTACCGGGATCCGTATCCTATGTGTAATAAAGGTTATAACTGTGTGCCAAATTTCAACTAAATCCGATCAGTCCTTTTTGAGTGATTGAGGACACAGGACTAGTAGGAAGTTGTGACTCTTTAAAATTAAAATAGGTCTTCACACGAAATTTATTTAGGTTAAACGCCTCTTTCGACGTTGCGTACAAGGCAAAAGTGGATTTCTGTAACCTCAACTTCGCGATATCAACATACGCCCTTATTTTGGTGTATCTCCGGCTGTAGGTTATAGTCGAAAAAAAAAGGAAATAAAGATTTATTTACCTTCCAGATCGTTAACCTCATAACTCATGATGATGCTTTGACTATTATACCTAAATACAAAGGTTGATGTGGAATGGAAAAGCTATTAACTATCTTATGACTCTAAATGATTTTACTAAGCAAAGATAGTCTTACAATCTTCAGCAGCTCCAACAGTATTTTCAAGTGTTAATCAATTAGTCCTAGGTTCGATTCCCAGTTGGGGCAATGCGTTAATGGGTTTTTCCTTTAGGATTTTCTCAGTAACAGCCCGGAGTTTGGAAGTTGACGGTGTGATAACCATGTCTCGGAAAGCACATTGAGCTGTTGGTCCTGCGCCTGATCTTTCTCCGGTCGTGTCGGATTGCTGCCCCATCAGAATATGAGAGCGAGTGCATCTGTGTCTGCGCACGCACTTGTGCACTATTACACCTATCTCCCGCGTAGATGGCTAGTCTCCGATGAGATTGGTTGCCATGGCCGAAATTTGGTTTGGAGGATTATTATTGCATTGATCTAAAATATTTTTCTGACTAGATTGAGATCCAGATTGAGTTCTAGACAAGATATCTGAAAGTGGTGACCCACTCCAGATAATATTGGATATCTAACAAGATATGTTCATTAGACACCCATCTAGGTGTACCTAGTTCGCAACTATATTTCAGTCGCGGGCAGATCAATTCTGAACTAAGCGTTGGCTTAGGAGTAGGTACACGAGCGGCGATCAACGGGCGTCCTCTCTATAGAGACTGTGGCACGTGCCGCTAGCTCGCCTACAGTGACAGGAAGATCATCATTGTTTGAGATGCCGTCCTAAATATAACATAGAAACGATGGATGGACTGTGTGATAGATGATATGGTTAGAAAGGGAGCGACTACCGAGATGACGACTAATAAAGAAGTATGGAAGATGAAAACATATTGTGTCGACTCCAAATAAATTGGGATAAGGTCAAGAGAGTAATGATATCAAATAAAGCAAGGCTAAAGCCTGGGTTCTTTGATGACGTAGACAGAGGTTTTGTACACCCACGTTTCATCAGTTAATTCCCGATAGGAGTCGACCCTACTACCATTAATTGAGAAGTGATTGAAATAATGGTTTATCCAATTCTACTCAAGCATCGATTCGAACCTTGTACCAAACGTTTAACATCGCGCTTGTGACGATACGCTACAACAACATGTTTGCCTGACCTGGGAGTGAAAGCCAGGTCCAGACGCTAGCGGCTACCGCTAGACAAACAAGATGGCTGCCAAACTTTGACTAATTGCGACTCTTGTGTAACCACAGCTTTACCATACAATCGTTAATCGCTAACTAAATTGTAACTTTAAACTCTAAAGAAATACCACAAAGGAGCGCCGATCCTCAAACTCATTTATAATTTGACTTCGTTATATCCAGTTTAAACGGAATTGGGATCTTTCTAGCTAGACCTTGCCAAGGCCTTCGACATTATTTCATGCACTTTACTTTTGCGCAAGCTTGAAACTCTTGGGATTAGAGGAGCACAACTTCTACTATTTGCGGATTATCTCAGCGATCGTCATCAGTGTGTAAAAATAGGTCAGTTTACAAGTTCTGAACTCAAAAATAGTTGTTTTGGAATTCCACAAGGCAGCATTTTGGGCCCCACGTTATTTTTAATCTACATAAATGAACTGTGCAGCCTGCCGCTCCAAAATGGAGTCATAATGTCTTATGCGGATGACACCGCTCTATTGTTCTCAGCTAAATCAAGAGCTGAAGCCTATGAATATGCTCAAAATGGTTTCAACATTGTCTCTAAATGGCTCCATAATAGTCTCCTAACACTTAACGCAGATAAAACAAAATACATTTTATTTACAATGAGAAATACTAACATTCCGCTTACTAATCTAAACATTAACGCACATAATTGTAGCACGTACGCTGCCGCTGACACTGCTTGTTCTTGCCCCACTTTAGCTAAGGCTGACCATTTGAAATACCTAGGTGTCACTATTGACAATCTAAACTTCCGTAAACATATCGATTTGCTTTGTACAACAGTGCGCTAATTAATATATATTTTTAAGAACTCACGGAGCATAGCCGACTATAAATTAATTAAACAGGTTTATTTAGCTTTGTGTCAGTCCATACTTACTTATTTCATAACTTCCTGGGGGGGTGCTGCCAAAACAATTGTACTCCCTCTAGAGCGCGCTCAAAGAGCGATTTTAAAGGTTGCTACCTTTCGCCCTTTTAGATTTCCTACGCACCAACTCTACATAGCATGTAATGTACTAACAGCAAGGCAGTTATTTATTCTAAGCATAGTACAACACCAGCACACTGCACTTCCTTTTGAGCCAGTACCTTCTGACAAGAGAAGGAAAGACTTGGTTTGCATAAAACCTCAAACTAGGCATGCGTTTGCTAATCGTTTTTATGTGTTCTTAGGACCTTTTCTGTATAATAGACTCAACAAGTTACTAAGCTTCTATAGTGTCAGCTATAAAAAATTTAGTACAATGTTATCAGAATACTTAGCGACACTCAATTACACAGACACAGAAAAACTTCTAGAAATTTTGTCATGATCATAATTTATTCTCTTTTAAGTATTTACTTTTGTATGTTTAACTTAGGCTTAGTATTAGGTATTAATATACCACGTACCATTCTGCTTTTTCTCTGAGTTGTTAATTAATTATTTTTATATCAGTTTTATTTAAAAATTAATGCTCCAATTTATTGTAAATGTAAAGTGATGTCCTGAAACACAGGTTTGAATAAACCTAGTTCGGGTGGGTCGCTACCTAACACTCTAATTCCGAACCATCCAACCTGCACCTGTAATAAAACATTCTAGATTAGTTTATTTTAAGCACTATATTTGTATGGAAAATTCTCTCCTCTTGGCTAAATGTACACCTTTTTGTAAACGTTTTTATTAAATAAATTATTATTATTATTATTTATTTATTTTCTTTTTTATATCTCGGGACCATTGAGTCCCGGTCCTTTGGAAGGCGTACGAGGGGCCGAAGCCAACTCGCAGAGGCCCCTTAGGAAATTTTGACATGTGTCACCAATGTGACACCAACCGACGATTATCCCTGTATGCACTATGCAAGTACACCCAAGGACAACCCCCGGTTGGTGTAGGACTATTGCAGCATGTGGAAAAATAAAAAGTTGGACTATGGGTTTGGGTGGCTAAAGTGGACTGGTTACCAAGAACTATGGAAGAACTATGACCCCTGCCTGGTCAATGTTTAATATATATACGGATAAAATAGCAGGGGGTGACTTGCACACTCAATAATGGGCCCCCGGAAACGGTCGCTAGCACATAGTGACGTAGCGACAAGGGGGCAACATGTCCTGAGGTGCTTATGAGAAGTGGAGAGGTATTCCACGGCTATCAGGACAATCCCGGAAGTACGGTCAAGATCCCTACCAGCATCTTACTGGAATACTTCCTTCCTCCGAGCACGTTTGCTCTTGCGAATCTCCACTCAAGCCAGCCAATAAAGGCAAGAATGAGGTGGGAGCTCTGTTCCTCGTCATTGTTCACTCCAGCCGGCCAATAAAGGCAAGCCAGAGGTGAGGTACAAGACTTCTCCCGGGAGATAGGGTCCGTGGGGTCGCTACTGCCCAACAGCTCGCCATATGCTGCCCTGCGGATTTCTGTATCTCTCTTGGTCTGGCTCCTCACCTTAGACCCGTTCCGGCAAAGTATACTTTTCCGGCACGGGCCTAGAGTTCGGAGCGCGCAAGCCCCACCACGACGTCAACGTAGAGATACGGCGATGGGGTTATTATTATTATAATGGTTTCATGATAATAATTATCTAATTAACATTTCATGGCTATTTTGGTGACAGTAAACGGTTTTTATTAAAAGTTTATTATATTATTGAAATATTACACTAACGTTACAAGTTGGAGCAAAAGTCAATTACGTAGACGAAACTGAATACCTATTACAAATAAAGGAAAACTGTCAAGCACTCTTATAGAAATACCTAATATTATTACAATTGTGTCAGATATTACTTTTTGTTGGACAAACTGACAGTACAGAAAATAACAAAGGAACATATAAAAGTCTGACATTCTGACAATAGTCTGACTGCCATCGAGAGATAGGATATAGCTTTATGTGTTATTTTTTGATAATATAACACATTTATGTAGATACAGCAAGACAAAAATACCTCCAAACACAAGTAGCTATTCATAATTAAAACGAAGAAAAGAACGTATAAATCAATCCTTTTTAAATTTCTATAGATATCCCTAAATCTATTTATAAATTACAGTGTAAAATAATCCATCCAAACCAAATTACATACGTTACATAAAAAATAATAACATCCGAAAAGGTATATTTTGACTACTAATCCTACACAATCCAATTAGCAAAAACAAACAAAATCATGTAAAAACGTGAGTAACGAATCTCTGTACTTACATAAAATCCGTTTATTTACTTTTACTTTGTTATATACGTCTATACTGTAACTGTTTGTACATAAGTGTGGAAGTTTGTTTTAGTGGCGTAAGTAAAGAAATGTGGCTCAAGACGGCGTGAATGTGCACGACGAAGTAGCGCGCATACCTTTACAGAATGCGACAGAGTTAGCTCTCTAGTAGAGAGAACATTTTTATATTATAAATAACGTAACATAGCATAACATCTAACATCTGTAATCATCGAACGGTTAGGCTGCGGTGTACTTATACAGACTCTGGGCTGCTGCTGAGAAATTCCTAGTGGGAAAACTCAATAGCACTTTGCCTGACCGAGGAGCTCATGCACAACAGTAGCACTTGCGACCACTAGACCATCGAGGCAGAGGCATTATAAATATTGGGTATATTCTAATTGTGTTCTAGTGGTCTGTAACACGACTACTTAGAGGGTTCTGAGGGCCTAAACAAGTGACAATCGCACTCAAAGCAATTCGTATTTCTACAACGACTTTCAACTAGATTCGATCCCGAGCTCGGGCAAAGTGTTACTGGTTTTTCTATTTGGCATTACCAGAGGCATACTGGAGTCTCGGTATCGGCACGGTTAATAACAACGGACTTGTCCTCTCAATATATATTCAGGCACTTTTCTTTAGCGGGCAAGTCAAACACAAATGGGCGCCAAACTCATAGCTAAATAATTCTAGGCACACGATTAATGGAGCTTAATATAACTGGCGACTATTTACCCCGTGAGAGAATACAAGCGTGACGGTACGTCTAGTGTTATGAAAATGTATCACTTAACGAATCATGTAAATGTCTGTCTGTCGGGAGGCTGAGGCGGGAAGATGAAAGACTCTTATTTATATTGTTTGATTGGCCAGACTCGTCTGCGGACAAAGTAGGTAATTCATTTCGTCTATTGACTCACTGATTTGGCAGTACATGGCTGGTTAGATTGTATCGTGTTCAAGTATTGGGGAATAATATCTTGATTTTTGATGTAATATCTAGGTTTCCATCACGAATGTCTAAAATATTTTCTGAACTCAGTTAAATAGTTTAATGTCTTTTGGCAATATTGGTAAATACAATGTAACAACTCTACAACCTTTCTGAGTATCTCAATGTTTTTTGTCACGGCATATCTCCGTACTTTGTGCCAATAAGAAGTTAATCCTGAGTTGTCAGCTCCCCGATGCTTACTGAAAAAGCAAAAAATAAACAGTTTTTATAGAAGACGGACATTGTAGTTCATTTAAAGGCATTGACTGCCTACGCGGTCACCGGTGACCGCGAACAATAGATTTTCTATTGTGTCTGTTGTCTGGCAGTCAACGTGTTAAAGAAACTTTAATTCTACAAATTACAATGGCAATTACTATTTTTATTAAGGGACTTAAACGTAAATGGTGAAATGTGGGTACACCTCTGACTGATCATTCTGGAAGAACAGGTGTCAGTGTCACTGTGAAGATGGATAAATAAACAAAAATGCTAAGTATGTTGTGCATGGATAACTCATATTTGTAAAAAACTTACTTAGGTATATTTATAGAAACTTCAGCATATTGTACCTCCCTGTACCGTCTGTCCACACCTAACCCTACACTCTCAAGTCTCAACATTTCACACCGCATCTCCTCCGTTTTTTCACCTTTATAAAGCCGGGCTTTGACTCGGCAAGCGCTCTCAAACACACTCCGAATGCTTGGATTCAGGTCGTTAGGTTAAGGTCGCTATGATTACGGTCTTACGGTTGGGAACGCGCGTTTTAGCGTTATTGAGTGTTCTCCGTTTTGAAAAAGAACACAACAAAACAAAAACAGAATTAAGAAAATACATTTACTTAGAACAGGCTAAGAGACACACGATATAATATTATACAGAAATAAGTAAAAAATAAAAATCTAATAAAAAGTTTAAAGTGCGATGAAAGAAATTAGCAAGAAAGTGTGCCTTTGGCTGCGCCAAAAAGTGTGCCTTTGGCTGCGCCAAAAAGTGTGCCTTTGGCTGCGCCAAAAAGGCCAGTTCAGCAAAAATCCCCGACTAGTGCCTGACCCTGGTTCACATAACATCACACCAATATTTCCCGAAACGATTAGGCAGACATGCACCTATAGTACACCCATATTTCACCAGTTATGTTCCATGTAACAGCCAACCAGGCACAAATCCAGACTCCGGGTTGCTCCTGAGAAATGATGCTTTGGTAAAAATGGGATTTGATTGTCATTTTATGGTTGATGTTGTTGTAACATCATCAACATCTTGTGTTGACATGTTGGTTAGTGCTTGTGGTTTACATGATACCTAATATTATTTATTTTGAAGGTGTCCCCTAAACTAAAGATTACGAACAGAGCGGCTGAAGTAGCACTTGGCCTTAAAATTTGTAGGTCCCTTAACATGTACTTATTTATTTATTTATTTATATATACTTTACTTAATGTTTTGTGAACAGGCAAATATTAATTAAGATTAGTATAGAGGTTTATTATATTACTTCTAAAGTTTAGGTACCTAATTAAAACATTTCCGCATTTCCTAGACAAAATAAGTTTTGATGTAAGTAGGCAATTATATTATTGAATTCTAGGTAATCTAAATGCCAATTCCAGTAATTAGTTTTTGGTAATGTTTTCGAAAGTAGCAAAACTTTACGTAGGTGTAACCAGAATAATTTTCTCTTCCCTTTTGAAACATTACAGTCGTTAGAGTAAATTTTCACTTAAACAAAAAAAAAATGAGAAAGTTCTTATTTAACGTGTCTCATAAATCATTGGGACTCAACTTGATACCGGTTGCAATGAACCGAAGAAAACTGTGAAGAAAATTTTGCTTTCTCTTTGCAAAGAAATAAAAAAAAAACACTTTTCGTTCAATACAGTGCAAACATACAAGTTTTTTGTTAAAAAATAAGATTTAAGTATTCATCTCATTCAATATTTTTCTGATAACTACAAACAGTCCTGGGAACGACTTCAATTAATATTGTAAGTTGGTTTAACCTACTTATATATAATATAATTTATTATAATTATGATATAATACGTATTGTAAATGTGAAAGTTTGTATGTTTGTGTGTTTGGATGTTTGTTACTCAATCACGCAAAAACTGCTGAATAGATTTGGATGAAATTTGACACACAGATACATTATAATAAATAATAAAATATAAATAAATAAGGTGAGCACTGAGCATCTTCAAGCAATCAAAATCTTTTCAAACTATAATTGTTATACTATTCACTAAATTAATGCATCTTGATATCGGTAATAGCTTGGCTAAGAATACCCCTGCAACGGCTGACAATAGGCCGGTAACAATAACCGGTATAGAGTTACTTAGCATTCATGACGTGTTAAAGCCACCATTGGCATTGTGCCGATGCCAAAAGGGGATGACGCTATTCGTTCTGTATAGCTTCATTTAACGCTGAAACAATTATGGGTGTCATGACATGTCATGGTTGGTCTTTTGGTTGATCAACTTGGATTAGTGCGATACTCCTTGAATAAAATTCATTCATAAATTAGCTAAAATCAAAAGTAATTTATTCAGACTAAAACTAGGCTGAGAATCAGCACTTTTCGAACGTCAAAATTACAAAAGACAGTCCCCCAAAACGCCCGCCTTTCAGCATTTCCTAGTGCTTTCGCTAGGGAGAAGAAGTGGCTCAATCAACTCCCCAGCAGCACAGCTGTCTGTTCATCTTTTGCCCTTATCCCGATTCCCTTATTTCATTCATAAGACACAGAGAGAAAAATACATTTATTTCTCAAATATCTCTAAGGTCAGAGAAGCGTTCCGAGTTTATACACAATACTAAGTTTAATAACACAACGACATTACCACCAACTGAAGCTGGTACTGAGAAGATTGAAGAAAAAGACGTTTATTTTTTCACTGTTGAAGCCCCTTTTTTTTTTTTTTTTTTTAAGGATGGGAAATCATCCAATGACCCCTCCCGCTCTGGGTGGAGCGGAAGGGAGTGTCAGACTCTTACTGACTAAAACCCATCCGTGTTCCTTCCTTAGCCCTTTATGTTCCGGGGTAGCGGTAACCCTTTCGGACAATCCCGCTGCCCCGGCAGGCTTCGGCCCTAACGGGCCCCTCCATGTCTGCTGACATCTCTTTGAGGCGCGCGTGGAACACGTACGCGCCGTCCGGCACGGGCCTGGTCCTGATCGGACGGCGAGCTACCCATTACTCGCCGTCCGCAGGCCCGCGCCTACGGTGGCCGGGAGTCGTCACGCGGCTCTGTTGAAGCCCCTGGATAAAGGAACAATGAACAAGAGCACACAGAAGGGACACTTGTTACGAAATATGTAACAGTGAATCGTCAGATGCTTATGATAATTTTGGAGTAACTTTAGTTTTAATGTAATTTTCTGTATTATTAGACATTCCAAGCACTTCCAAATATATTATTTATCTACTATGATTCAATCAATACTGCTCAAGAGTAAACTAGTCGCGAGCTCGAACTCACTGGTGTCTAAAAAAGCACGCTGTCTCACCTGGCGTCGTGTCTGACAGAGCTAGTAACAGTGATGAGCAGTTAGACGCTAGTCTACACGCACAACGTCTAGTTCCCTGGCTCAGAAACACCGTTCTGAACTGATAGGCGCCTAAAAAAATCGAAAAGTGCTTTGGAAAATCGAGTTTTATGAAAAAACCACAAGTTTTTTGAACTCTTCGATAACTAAGTTTTGTCGGTACGGACTTGGTTTTGAAGATTTTACAGTTTTTTTATTACTTATTTACACCAAAAGTTACGTTAAAAATAGGAAGAAAAACTAATTTTTGTTGGCTCATAACTTTTTAATGGCTTTTTATTTTACTATCTGTTTCCGTACAGACACAATTAATAATATGTCAAAAGGATATCAGGTTTAACTTTGGATGCACAATGTCAAACAGTGGGGTAATACTCTCCAGAAAAATGTATGGAAAAAATGTCGACTAGTGGCTCCTTAAGAGCGTTTACGCTTAAATTTCATACAAACTTTCAAGCTCTTGTTTTTCGAAATGAATGAACTGATTTTAATGAAACTTCGTACGCATAAGCAGGATACAAAGGCCTAAAAAGTTACTTATTCGATGAAAACAATTCTTTTGCAAGAAACCAAAATTGGACTGTGACTTTTTAATGGCTGTGCACCAGTGTGTCGCCATGAATGTGGTCATCTTGATTGGTGTAAGAAAATCTATTTCCAGCAAGGGAAATCGGGCTAGCACGATGGTACTGAGTGAATCTTATGTATTGTTGTATAGTGTGATGTATATCAAGTATCATGACCCGCGGCGGCATTAAGATTAACTTGTGAAGTGGAAAATTGGGCCACACCAGTTGTTTATGGCAGACGACGTCTGATGTCATACCTCGAAAGTGCATTACCGACGGCGATTAAGCGATTAAAGTCGTTTAATTTTTGTAATTGCTCATTTAGGTTACTTCAACAGACAGGTGTACCTACATTATACTGCTCCTAACTGAAATACCTGTATTGTGTTTGGTAGGAATTACGAAAATGAGCTCTGCATAACATAGCATAAGCATAATCAGCCTATAATGTTCCCACTGCCTCTTTTCTGTGCGAGGGAGTGGGCCGTAATCTACTACGCGGGCCCAGTGCGGGTTGGCAGATGTCACATTTCTTCGAATTTGTTTCTAGGACATGTCGGTTTCCTCCCGATGTTTTCCTACCCTGTTTTGAGAGTAGTGGTGATTAAAATATTTACCAAAAGAAAAGCGTCTGATGAGTCCTGAATGAACTAAACCTGACAACAATAATATAATAATATAATACAATATCCTTGGACACTTCACACAACGCCATATAGTCCCAAGCTAAGCAACCTAATGCTTGTGTTATGGTAACGAAATGGCTGATCAACTACTTATATTTTTTTTTTTTTTGTAAATACATACATATTATAGATAAAACACCCAGACCCAATGAACTATAACTTATACTTGGATGGTTATACGAGGGATAATGTGTCATAGAAAACACGAGTAGAAGTCTGTATTTTAATGAAAAAAAAGCAGGTAATTCAAAAATTTTCGATAAGTATTACCTACAATATCTCCGCAGATTGTTACGAACGAACTTGTCACCCCAAAATACAGTAACTATAATCTTTTTCTATGCGGCTGCCAGCACGCGCCATTAGGTAACAATTTCCTTCAGTCCACATTTGACGCACCCTGTATTTTATACGCAACTGTCTGTGTCAAGATAATCGATATCTCCGGGATGGCCCAGCCACTGAAGCGACTACTTGTGATAACTTTGAAATTATGTGGTGAAAGTAAATCTTGTAGATAATATTAGGTATAGTGGTTTTATGTGCGATGAAAGAACAATCATTAAGTAAAACATCATTCTGTCTCTGTCATGTTGAAACGGTTGTCAACTAAACAGGACGGTGTTTTGCATTGGTTTGCGCTAAACGTATAACTTAGTGGTTTGTGGTGCAAACAGGCCTAAATGTATGGATTGGTTTAATTCAATTTGATTTTCTAAATTACACAACTTTTACAAATGATTCTGAATAGGTACACATACACGGCGCTCGCTTACATACTCCTTTCGCTTCGTTTACATTCGTAGGTACATCAGCAGGGCTAATATGACACACTCGACAATTACTCTATCTCGCACTTTTCTCGTTTTCTGACAGCGCTGCTATACACGATGACTTCAGAATCGTAGACAATTTTCGACAAATCTAGAAAGAGAACGATCTAGCGCTTGTCCTATTAGCCCTGCTTGTCATAAAAGTATACCGGTTGCGAGTACAACTATGAATGAAATAACTGTAGCAAAATCAAAGAGCTAAGAAAAGTATCACATTAAAACATAAAAATATCAAACGACGCGTTATTAGAAGACAAAGAAACACATTGTAACAATAATAATAATCATTGTAACATTCAAAGAAAATACTGACCAAGAAACTTCAAAAATCCACCTTGGCATGTCATAATAGATCACAGCGCATAGATTATGACGTGTCCTTCGACCTGACGACAGAATTACCTCCACGTCATGTAACACGATGCGATACAATATTCATAAAAAAAGCATTTTAAATCTCGACTGAAATGTGAAATCACAATTAAAATGAAATGCCATCTATAATTTTCTTCATGGACATAATTCCGGTGACCTCGCTCAGAATGGAATTGAAATAATTTATGTTGTTCCATTTTCTTGAATGCAAACCAGTGTTGGTGCATTATTGGTGAGGGCAGACGATGCGACTTTTTTGTGCGATTTTTTGCTGCGTTTGCTGTTAGGAGTATTGTCTAGAAGCTAGGGAAGTAGGTAGGTTAAGCCAAGATAGTTGAGAAATGATTTTATGTTACTTGTGAACTTAAAGTTGTAATTCAGTATTTTAAGAAAAGAAGGAATTATTTTTGTTGGCTCTGTAATAAATGCCATTATTGTATAATGTTAAAGGTGGAAAACTAAATTACCCATAAAATTAAATATAACAAAAAGAAAATTAGGAGTAATACCTACTAAAAAACCGTTGCGCCATTTGATGGTGGGTATAATGAATTAAAGCCCTGCCTTAAAGAAAATCAGCCATCCGTAATATTACCCGCCTACTTGTCTGGACCGCAGCGTACCTACGAGTTACAAATCTTTATAGTAAATATAATATTACCTATAGTGCCAGGATTTGCCATAAAATATTAACAGTTTCTAAAAAGACCTCAATGTAAGTGGTGTCTTTCACCCAAAAAAACTGTGAAAGAACTAAATCAATGTTCAAAATTGATTCGAAGTTGACGATGAACTCAAATCAAATGTCTGTCTGCCACAAAGATTTGGTATCATCTTTACAACTTATATATTTTAGTATAGTAGAAGATTTACAAGAACTATAATAAACCTTGGAATATTTCGATATTCATTTAATTGCTTTTCAATTCCAACAAAGCAATCTTTCCAACTTATACTTGCTTTAAGAATAGATTTAAAACTGAACCGAGTTCAATAAATGATTGAAACCACAATTTGCTAGTTAATCTTACCTACTTAGAATCTTTGGTTAGACTTTGGCTGATTTATTACTGAACTTATGATATGTCTCAAAGTTTTAAAACTTGCTGTAGTACGCTCTCTGAAACCGAAAAAAGAAGCTAAGTGATAAATAATGTGATTTATTTTTTACTTACAGTGGTGTTTTTTCTTTATTGACGAATTTCTTGAGTGACGTCAATCTGTCTAAGAGCAGGCTGGTTATTTTGAGATTGAAATGAAATAATATTTTCTGACATTATTATTTGCATTAGATATTGAGAAAGGTTTGTCCTATTACCTACCTCTTTCTTCTTAGGATCGTAATTTTTTTATTTGATTATCAACATTTTTTGGTATTACAATTTTACAATAAGGCATCCAGGTGAATAACTTCAAACATAGATATTTGTCACTCATGTTTGTTCTTCTAGTGTAGGTATGTTCATACGAGATATTAAGCTTAATTCATGTTACCATATAATCGTATATTTTCAATTCAGTAATATCGTTTAGAAACATAAATTATTGGTACTAATTAACTAAATTCAATGTCAAGATGTTGTGTAACGTTATTTCTAAGAAAGCACATACATCTTAGAAACTAATACTCTATAGAGATTTGATTTTGTCTTCTCTATAGAGATATATCACCGACGAGCCATTTTAGCGTGAAATACGCTTTCTCGCTAAAACGGCTGAAAGGATTTGGATAAAATTTATTTCCACGGGTAGACCATGATCTGGATTAGGACATACTTTTTATCCCGATATTTCCACGGGATTAAGACATAATTTGGTGAAACCGCGGGGCGCAGCTAGTTTCTCATAACATAAATACAGACTTTTAATAAATCTGCAACATATTTTTTCCACTACATACAACGAAGAATTTGAGTGATATGAGTCGATCCCATCGTTCGAGACTTCGGGAGGCAAGTCAATTTGTTCGGGCCTAGGCTGCTAGGCTCCCTGAATAAATATTTAGAGGGTAATGCAGACAAATTGATCTGTTCCAGCGGCTGTTACTTGAATAACAATATTGTAGGCTTGTAATGAACGTATCGCGTCTTTACTGAATAAAAAACTCAGTGGGGTGAATCACTTAAACACTAGACTAGATTTATTTTTACGCCTTTTTTTGTGGGGTGAATAGAATTATTTTACGTGGGGTCGATAAGTGTCTTCTTATCAATTTGAAGCGTCTCGCATCTGTGGAATAGATATGATTAGGTTTCTATTAATATGTGGGTATTTATTTTTTTATACTTTGTTTAAAACATACAATATAAGATAAGGTCACCCCAGCCATTGTGTGTTTTTATTTGATATACCTACATTATTTTCTGGTGTTTAAAGTATTTACAAATAAATAAATCTTGGCTCTTTACAACACGCGACACAGATCTCAGTCGATACCACAAAAATAATGACACAAAAACACAAACAAAAAAGCGTACCTCTGAGCCCACCGCAACAAACATTGGCCCAACACTGGCTGTTGGCCGCCAGTTGCATTGCAAGCGAGGTCGGCAGCCGGTGAACGACCAAGTGACCTGCTTCCCACCGGTCGATGGTTGCACCGCGATCGATGCTCATCCACACTTGATAACAGCGGACTGATTCATAAGGAATTGTGCTGAGATTTTCAGGGATTGGTAAACTGTTGGTAGAAAAATAGTTATTTATAGTGATAAATGATTTTATTTCTGTAAGTAGGTTTGTACAAACACTTTTACATGTCAATCATATTTAAAAAACTAGATGAGGTCAGCGTTTCCTATATGCCTAGTCAACTCAGAGGTCACAGTCTCTTTTACAGTCCAGAGTCCAGACATAATCTTGGTCAAATCATGTGACGACCATTTAGTTTGGTGTCTGAAATGGTCTTTTCAGGAAAGAACCCCACAGATTGAGTGGACCTGTCCAGTGAGTGTACGCATTTGTCAGTAATCATGCAGCTTAGCACAAAACTGTCTATTACTAAAACTGAGAAAAAAAGGAAACAAAACAAATTGGTATTAAAACAGTTCCTAAATTAAAAACGTAACGTTACGTCGGTGGTAATTTTTGATTGTGTTTATAAAATTGATACAACCATAAAGCTACACAATCAAACAAATTGCCTACGATATATCTATAGCGGGCAATTTGTATGATTGAGCGGTTTTAAAACGGCGTCGTCCGTTTAAAAACGCTTGCTGTTTTAAAATATGCCGCAAAGGTAACAAGGCAAATTGGTGACCCGAGGTTAGGTTTGGTTAGGTTACTTTAAATCCTTCACACAGAAATAGGAGCCGCGCGAAGCGGGGCACCGTCGACGTTCCGGCTAAAAGTAGGTGTAGCCGCACTTCAGCTATTAGCCGTAATATATTTAAAAACAGCGAACGTTTTTAAACGGACGACGCCGTTTGTAAAACGCGGAATCATACAAATTGCCTGCGACATATCCAATACATTTTTGACTTTTCCATCATCGTTTTCGCTGATAGAATGACATTAGGTCTAGGACCCTCAGCGCGGATTAGTAACTTAGTTATGTATGTTGTGTTTATAGTCAACTATTTCATATAATTATATAAAATTGATGACAACTTAATTTATTATTGAATTTTATTTTTTTTTCATAACATTCCCCAAAATAAGACACGCGGGAGTGCGTCAAGCCAAATTTAAGCCAATATTCAGTATTACTTTGTAAACAGTTTGCACGCAGTCCTGGACATTATCATATCGTTTGTTCGGCCGACAATATTCCCAAGTTCTCCGGGGTTACGTTAAAAGCCTTTTGGGTATTTGGACGATCAGATCCGACCCAAGCCGAGTGGTTCCGAGTGGTCCCGACCGTTTATTTATCACTAGTGCCGTAGGTTCTGAACGATGATGGATTAACGATTTTGCAAATTTATGTATAAGTTACTGCATTTATCTCAATTCCATTTCCACAAGTCATCCGCAATGCATCATTGTAGTTGATTATCTTTTCTACCGCATTTCATATACGCATTTTCCTTCTTCCTTTCTTTCACTCACTTGTGGAATAAGTGGTGCGGGGTAACTGCGTACAACACTAACAGTAACAATGACTTTCATTTTGATAGTTCAACAACGTTTATTGCGTTATTTACGTTGTTGATTAGCAATATCCTTCAAAATGATTCAGATTGTGATTGATAGTGTAGTACGCAATCAGGGTGCTGTTTTGTGCCAATTTGGCCGGAAAGCTCAATAACGGCATCGCTCCATTTAACCTCATGTTAATTTTTGTAAGCTATCAAGTCAAAAATGTCCGTAATCGAAAGGAAAGATCCCTATAACCAGGCTAGGTGATAAAATCCTTATAGGCTGTTTATATTGACGGGCCATATGACTGACCTACATCCACCATTTTATTATAAGGGCAGTCTGTAGGCATAGTAGACCTCCTAGCCCTAATGATCAAGTTCACTTAGTAGATATGACCACGTATGTAGGCTGAAATAGAGGCTTTTCAAATTGTAGTGCCCCAGTAACGGTTTATGTAAATTATGAAATGTTGTATGATAGAAATTGGGTGAAAGCAGTCAACTATAGATCGATAGACATCGTAATTCTTTACTATCTACCTATTTTAGTAAAACAAATTTAGTATTGTTTACAGGGTGGCAGGAACATCACTAAGCATTACCTGTTAGTAATAAAAAATTGATCGAAAAATAGGGTTAAAGGTTAAACATGACACTACACAAATTAATAATGTAGTTTGTGACAGAAGAGGATTCGCCATATTGGAATAGGTACCCTATTGTTTAGCAGATAGATCAGTGATTACAATAGGCACGTATTAAAAGATGTTTTTTTGTATCCTGGTTAGTTGATTTTTTCACAAAGGCGGCGTTTTACGTCTTACTAAGCAAAAGTATTGCATATAATGTTCCTCCTGCTGACACACGGGCCTCCTCTCGGTGAGAAGCAGTGGGCGGAGTGGGCCATTATCCACCACGCGGGCCCAGTGCGGGATGGTAGGTACATGTCACATGTGTGTGTCTTTGAATTTTTAGTTCTAGGACATTCCGCTTTCCTCACGATGTTATCCTTCACCGCTTTGATTGCAGTTTTGATGAAATAATTAACACAAAGTGAAGCGCCTGTCGGGGTTTGAACCTACGACCTACAAATAAAAGTCGGTGGCAGTTTTTACATCAATCTTTTCTGTCAGGCCAGCCAATAACCCAGATGCAACCATCTCGATGGTCCTCCACGACACCCGGTCACCGTGTCAAGTGCCACGGGAGATTGGCCCTTCGATCACTCGCCGGTTGCTAAGCAGTTGCTTAAGATGTTTATGGGTCAATAAGGACGTGTTTTGTTTGAGTTTTTTTACGCAACGATTGTAACGTTCTTGGAACGTTTACGTCATAAGACATCTTGATTCTAGTTCTCAAAGTAAAAAGCCAGTCCGCAAGATGGTAGCAGAACTGACGGAAATCCCCTGGTACCCACGGCGACATTTTAAGCCATACATTTCCAGTTTAAGCTGACCTCGCATATCCTATTATATATTATATCATATATTGTATAGGCTTTTCGTACAGTATGAAGTCAGCTTATACTGGAACGGTAGCTTGATAGGTATGTCGCCGTGCGTACGCATAAGGACATACAATTTGTTGCATTGCAAAGGTTCGTGGCTTTTTCATATCCGCTCGTAATACAGTTTCATACTAGTACGAGGGGATAGGGCGAATCAGTCCAAAGACAACCAAACCATTTTTTACGGTCTACCAAACCTACCTTTATTGTCAAAATACCTTTAAGCCATGTTTTATATACTGGGTTTATTAATAAGTTGCTCTGTATGGTTGTCTCATATTCGTCAATAAAGATTTATTATTATTATTATTATAATCTTTATTTACTTCTTCTCCTTCGTGTTGATGGCACGACAGCGTCGGCGCCGGCGCCGTCGCGCGTCGGTGGTAGCGCAGAGGTAATTTGTTTTGTCTGTTTTACTTATAAAATTACTATCCTTATGCTTCTAATAAAAATATTAGATACATTTCATTAAATAAGGATTCTTCAGTTTTCTAATCAACGCTTAACGCTAAAAATACCTGCTGAAAACAAACAAGTATTCCAAACCTTTGATTATGCAACCATTAAGAACAGTTTAAAGTTCCAAGTTAAAGTCACTTCAATAACAAGGCGTAATTTCTTTGTGAGTTAACTAAGTTATTAATGAGCAGTCTCGCTTGCTTGTCTTCTAAGTAATTAGGGCGCCAGCTAACTATCTTAGACCAAAGGTAATGCTAATTAGAATTATTAGACATCTGATAATAAGAATTTTATGTAGGTATTATTAGGTAATTAGTTTACATGAAGATGTAATCTTTTTGATATTTTTAAATGTTGCACAGATTTATTTTGACCCTTCGGCAACAGAAAGAGAATTATTTTAAAGCCTAAAGAATTGATTGTATTGTCAAACGTTCAAAGAAAAATGTTTTATAAAAATAAAAAAAAGTATCATGATAAAACAATCGTAAAACAGAGCTCAAAAAAATATTGTTCGTCTCATAATTCTCAAAATTTTTAGTGTTAACTATCATATTTTATGTAATGTATAAAAAGGGAGTTCATTCAACTAAACAAATACCTAAAATTATTCCAATGAGCCGTGCATTTATTTTTTAATTTAATTAAAACTGCAAAATTACTCATATTTTCGTGGTCATTCGATTCAACTAATATCAAACGCATTGAAGTTGTTTTTTTTTTTTAAGTTTGCTCTTGACTCTAGTATAGGACAAACTTTGTTTTGAAACTTATTTGTTGCCGCGATGCGCTGTTGTCAATTCCCCGTACATTATTTGCTTCTTTCTTTGTTTTTCTCTCAAACTATAATAGTAGGTAGTAGTATCAAAGGGTTGCCAGCTAATCCTTTAAATATTCAGCCACTGCCAGAGTTGCCCTCATTAGAATGTAGGCTACAGAACTACTAGCTTCAGTAATTTCGTTACAATTCCGATACTAAGATAAATGAATTGTTTTAGGGATTGTGAGTGTAATAGCTAGCATAAATGCGCGATAGTGTTGAATCAGTACTACATTCTGTATCAATGGATTTGACTGAGAACATTATTTTAGATGAGTATATTCCTAATGAGGGAGTGGTAGCTCAGTGGTATCGGCCCCGACTTACGAGTTGTAGGTCGTGACTTCGAACCCAGGCAGGCACTTTACTTTCTGTATTTAATTTCATCACCATTGCTCTTAAAACGGTGGAGGAAAATATCGTGAGGAATCAAGCATGTTCTAGAACCAAAAATTCGAAGACATGTTGTTACATGTCCACCATGTGTGGATGTTTCCACCAACCCGCACTGGACCCGCGTGGTGGATTATGGCCCACTTCCTCTCACCGAGAGAAGGCTTGTGTCTCTATAATATATAATAGCTTGCAGTCTTTTGATTCGTGTAGTTCTTTAATTAATAACGATCCACTTAATATGAGTGCTCCAAATCGTAAAGTAGGTTACTGTTCACTTCAGTGTCAATTGAGATAACTTAAGTATAAGTAAGACCTAATTATTGTAGGGATTATATGTAGAGGTTAAGGGGTTATAATTAATGTGGCTCGCAGATACAACTGTGTCGAATATATTTCGGAAGTTAGACCTTTTAGTTCGAATGCGTTTTCGCTTTGAAGTGACCTAGTTTAAGAGAACGATATTAGTTGTCGGCTTATACGTTCTCATTTTTAACATAACTGTCGGCCTATTGCATATAGACATAATGCTGCTGTTAGTATCAATAGTTCTTTAAGTGTACAATAATGTACACATGTGTAATGTATCTACATTTTCTAAGTCGTCGTCCAGACGGAATTTCGGCCATGGCGAGTTGGCGACCAATTCAACGGAGACTAGCCTTCGGTGCGCGGGATAATGCAGTGCACAGGTGTGTGCGCAGGTACAGGTGGTGTCCGATGGGACGGTAATCCGATATGACCAGAGAGGGATTTTTTACTTATATATATTGCGTCCAACTGTTGTGGAGGCTTTCATAAACCTAACTCCTTTTTTAATATTTTATTGTGTCTAAAATGCTATTTATTTTGTGAATTAAAGCAATTGGTATTGTATAAAACGTTAATTTGTAAATAAATCAGTAAGAAAGGCATAATTTGCCACAAAATATCCATGCATTAGGCATAATTTGTCCCTCATTTGGCGCAACGTACCTACTCATGCGTTAGGCATAATTTAGAAACAATCAGTTTACGTTTGAGGCAAGATTGCTAACCCAATTTTACCTAGCCCGTTGCAGTTAGTACTAAATTATTCAAATGGAGCTGGCCTGAGTATTTTCAGATTTAGTTAGTCTGTCTGCTAAGTTTTCATATATTTAGAATGCCCTAGTTATGTAAACCAGAATGCATTTTAATAGATGACTTGATGAGTTCTACTAATTGATATTCTTATTTTGTGAAAAAAGTTTTGGAAAGCAAAGGCTATCAAAATGGTATACTTTATGGAAAATTGTCCTCGACTGTCTATTGGCCTATGAATTTCAGAATCAATTTTATGTGAAATAATTACACTAATGTTCTACGAGCGAATGCTATTATCAGCATTGACGACATGCAGTGTGTTTATCTTTACAGTGTCACCTTGTCCTGAACTATCCTAAGGGTCACAAGTTAACGATTCAATTTTAGTGGATGTATCTATACTAATATTTTAGTCAAGTTTACTATTAGTAGTAAACTACACATAACTGACATCTGGTGCTCTTAAACAGTGACCATTTAGTACTGAATTTATTCCGTTTTAGTCCTTTGGTTTAGTCGGATGCTAAAACTTCTAAGTGTTGGGTTTTTCTAATAAAACACGTACCTCTACTTTGCTTGATATTTACCTTTCAACAATACAATACAATGGAAGGAAACATAATAACAATTCGCGGCAGTCGATCAATGTCTACAAATTGATAGTTTTTTCGTCAGGACCTTAGTATTCTTGAAGCGACGTACCTATAAATTACATCTGCACGCCATAGCTTCGTTGCGGCGGCAACACCATGTGTTTGCTAAGTATAATTCGTACTTCTTCTTAAGCCTGGAATACACATGCCTGTAACTTGCACAAAAGTATGCAAGAAGCTTGCATGCCATTAAGGTGTTCACCATTCAAAAGTTGTTATGGCACACGGCATGCAAGCTACTTGCATACTTTTGCGCATGTGCATTCCGGGCTTAAAATATCATTACTACACAACTCCAATACTGATGTCCACAACCTGACAACTTACCTACCTATTCAACCTTTAAACTGCCAAAGTTACTTGTGTTAAGGAGGGAAGTCTGCCGCAAGAAATTAGTAAAACACTCTAGTCCTGTTAGTGACAGCGTAATAGCGTTATTATAGTTACTAACCACGCAAATGTTGTGTCTTGTCTTACTAATAAAGTTAATAATTATTATCATGAGGTCCAAATTACCGTCTCCTTCTGTAGGAGAGGTATAAGGAGACGGTATTTTTGCAAGCAAGAGAGCGGGAAATAGTGCATATCATTAAAATTTGTGATTCTCTGAAAGATAGGTTAGGTACACATTTTAGTCAAATTTATTTTGTCTTGCACTCTATGACGCAAGTGGCACTAAGTGATTCAGATGGCACTTTGAATTGAATCGCTCAGTTTTATTCAATTTATTAGTCTGATTTGTGCATCATTGTGATCATCTGCTTAATTTTTATTTTAAATTAACGTACACTGTCCCACAGGCTGAGTGAAGGCCTCCCCTAAATCCAGGCTACCCTGGCGCTTTCCCCTTAAGCAATGTTTATAAAGGGATAAAACCAACAAAACATACATACTTGTGTTAATGCTTGTTTTAACGTTTGTGTCGAATAATACCAAACAATTGATTGATTTGTAATAAGTGGGGGTCTCCCTTGTTTCATCAAAAATATATTGACAAATTATCACTTCCCAAACAATTTTCCGCATAATTTCATTTGCCAAATCATTACTTAGCAAAGAACGTTTAAACAATAAATTGCTTACCAACTAGTACTTTTACCAATTTTAATGTAGTCAAATATTTCAGTTGGAATAACATATTTTACGCAAAAAAATAAGCCAAATATTTAGTATTTTCGGGGCCCCTATTTCTGTCTGCCTATGATTTCAATTGACCCTGTATGATATGATGTAAAGGTATTTGTATTCTCATTCGCTCGGTCTTGCATCTTATGTCGACGGAGCCCTGCTTCGCGGGGCACTTATTTTGTGTAAAGGGTTTAAAGTAACCTAACCAAACCGAACCTCGGGGTGACCTTCGCTCGCTCTTGTGTCTTTTGACCGCACCGCAACCATGCAATTCACTCTATCAAAAAGTACTCTGTGCATGCAATGTACTTAGTTAAAAAAGTAATAATAAGTAATTATGTATGTAAAACCATATAATTCCCAAAAATAAACATATATTTGTTTATATGTTTTTTCATATCAAATCATTTGACTAAATGTTTACTGTCTAAAGATTGTTTGCTGTAATAAATCATTTGATTAAAGACCAAATGCCTTATTGACATTAATTTATTATCCTTGGTAATATTCTGCCGATTAAAAATTTTACCAAATGAAAATGTGCGTACTAAAATCATTCCAAATATTGCATTGGTATAAAAAAAGGTTGCAAAAAATTTTTAGATAATGAAATTTTGTCAAAATCTTTTAGGCAAAACGGCAGGATCCCAATAAGTAGTAATATCGTTAGGTGTCTCTCACACATTGCTTCATATCACATCTGACATTGGCAGTAGGTAATTGTCGATATCGGCACAATTGCCATAAATAAAAATAGAAAAGATGATGATGTTATATAATACGCTGTTATTTAATATTAGTTTATTTGGCTAGAAATATTTAAGTAGATATGTATTTTTTTACACAGCTACAATTAGATAATAATTGGGTATGATATAAAAAAATAAAAGATTATTTTTATTTAGTTTATTCAGTTGGTAACACTTTCGTTTAATAAAAGTTTAAAAAATGTATTTCGAGCTATGTACTTAGGATATGTTTACTGTAGTTGATGTATTATAAAATAAACGAATTATTTATCCGTAATAATTTTGTTCGTGGACTTATTTTAACCGGTGATTCAACACTTGTTTACTCTATGACAAATTACGACAATCCATACATTCTTGGCTAAAAGGTCTCAGCAACCAGGCCATTAAAATATTATAATCCATACATTCATATTTATGGGCCTGAAGTGTGAAGTGTGTTACGCAACCTTGAGTCCCGTGTGGAACTGAAAACATAGGAGTTGTTAGTGCGTTACTGCTGCGGTCCCATCTCGGATAGACATTTGTACCCATAGTCTGTCTTTGTGTCAGTATAGTCTCTCCTTCCCATTTTTAATTCATCCAAAGAACAAAAAGGAAATCTATAAAAAATCGCTCATAGCGATAACACCGACCACTGTGTCCCCCTTTTTAAAATTTTCCCCACGAAAAAAATTTTTTTTTTGGTCTGTAAGCAGCTTTGTTGAGTTACGTGGATATCAGTAAAGGTAAAGGGACGATTTTGGGGTCGTTATCAAAGTCATGGAATGATGGGCTTGATTTAGACAGTCTTGCGTTTTACCCAGCGCCAGATATTATTATATCTAACTATAAAGTCTAGATTGGAAAAATCGTCTACAATTGCAATATTTGTGAAAAAAAAAATTATAGTACCTGTTTGTAGTACAGTCATTTTATTTCAGGTTAATCGAATTGTATAATTTATGTATATTCGCATTATATAATTAATGTATATCATAATACTTAATGTGCCATTGCACAAGAAAGACAGTTGTTGTTGTTGAAAAATTATTCTAAGAAAGACAGTTGTGAATATCCGAAAAATTTAAGTTTGTAGTCAATTTGCTAATCTATTAATTTCCTTGACTTTAGAAAATGTTTATGACATTATTTGCCTAGAAACCTAATCGTAGGCCGTAAGACAGGCCCCAATGTTTTGTCTGCACAAGTATTCTGTTAACTTATCCTATCATATTTCATAAATGCCGAATGAGATCGTCAGTTCAGTTATTCAGCTGTATAATATAGTTGGGTAACTTCCCATTCTTACATCAATACGATTTGTTGTCAAATCAAGACCTCAATTTGGTTTGGAACTCGGTGAGCTCAACATAAGAAAATAATATCTACATACGAACAATTTTCTGACTTTTGCCAAAATATAACCTCATTAGGAATTCAAATGTCAAATGATTCTTGTTAAGAATGTTCATTAAATGAGAAAACTTTTCTGTTATATGGGACTGGCATACTTTGCACTAGGTACAGCCAGGGAAATTTATTACTAAGCAAATTGACAAACTACGCTAATTTACCGTGTTATAGCCAATTCATACAACTTTCAACAAATTACAGTTGTGATTTGAAGCACAATTTAAGTTGCGAATGAATTTGCTTAACAATTAATTTCGCCCACCTACATCGTGTAGAATCTGGGCACAGTGACATTCTTTCTTCTCCGAAGTTACGTGCCCAGAGTTTATTCCGGGACCCGGTTATATTTCTGGAGCATTTACCCATTTTATATGGCATACTTTGTAAATTGTTTATTCCCAATAAATCACGTAATAGAGAAAGACGGTCGCCGCTTGGGATCTATGCCTCGAACACTTGTTTCTGGGTTACTATTGGCGGTAATTTCGTTTGGGCTTCTGGTGCTGTTTACCTTTTCGTTTCTGAACAAGTAGGTCGTTGTGTTTGGCATTTTCGGGGAATAGTTTTGTTAAGATATTCACAACACACACACACACACACAGAAGTGGTTTTGCACGGTTTGATTTAGATCCCTCAAGTTTTTCTTGAGCAAAATGAACATCGTATTATGTGTTTACCAATTGGCATAAATGGCTCAGCTAAAAATACAACAATGATGACTGAAATACTAGCTGAACAAAAACATGGGCTAACATGACCAGAGAGCGCACAAGACGGGAGGTTTGGAAAGAAAAAGGGGACGCCTGTGCCCAGCAGTGGGACATTACAGGCTAAAAACTGAAACACATACATAAAACAATATTCTTGTCCGAAGCTAAACTAATTGTTAGAAGATGCTCTCATAAATTTAACAAGAAAAGAACTGATAATCTTTAACCGGCTGAACCGATTTTGTTGACTCATAGCTAAGAACACTCTCGATCAAGTCACACGGCTGGATAACTTATTTTCCATTTGTTTATTTTTCAGGAAAAAATACATCAGCTTTGATTTTCCAATGACAATACATACTCGTAATAATAAATTATTCCGTTTGCCAATTCCTCTTCAAATCAAACCAAACACCCTTTGAGGGACAAAGGCGAATATTCAATATTATATTCCATTCAATTTTCTAGCAGATTTTAAGACAGCACTGATAACAGAAGGAAAGCAATCAGTACTTGACCCGATTTATCAGAATAATAATTTCCTCTGGATGCTGAGTGTTTGTGATTTATTATATTTATGAGGCTCTCTATATGCTCATCGTTAAGTGTGGTCATAAGGAAGTGTTCTTTGCCTACTGAAGTGAACGGGAGCAATATGAAGGGTATGTAAGCGGATAATTGTGTTTTTGGATCAAATATTCGATTTTATGGCTAGAAGTGTTACGAAATTCCGTGTAATTTTGGGCTAAAAATAATACAATTACTCTCGTAAGAAGTATCAAAAGATTCCATTATGTACAGATAGAACGCCCTGTATGATTTATTGGCAGTTTATGACGGAGTGAAGACAAATTGCTAAGATAATAAAAATCTTATTCGGGATATTTAGGGTAAAGTAGAATTTTGTCAAATTCAGTACTCAGTATCATACATTAGTTCTATCTTCACTTTGCCATACAAATTGTACGTCACAATTCAATAGGTAATTAATATTTTAATGCTTAGTTCCCATGTGGCGGATCAAGCTATTTGGTATACAGGTAAAAACATTCCTCTTTCCACTACATTGCCAATATTCGTTTTTTTTTGTATACGTATGTAATAGCTTTTTAAGCTTTTGCACATTTTTAAAAGAAGATGCAAGTTGTATACCAAATGGCTTGTTCATCAATATGTACCTATAATATCGGTAATTAACAATCTCGCAATTGGCAATTACCAACGTATCATGATGGTAATGGCATTGTGCAACCATCATCATTCATGACTGGTAAGTACATCATTACATAGGTATTGTTATATATACACGTATTGAAAGCTATTGAGCTCTCACTACACAATATGTTATTGGTACCTACGTGTGACGCATATTGTGGCATCGCTTGAATATTTTGTTTGAATGTCCATCTTTTGCAAACAATTCGGTAACTTATTGGGGCGCTTAGTAAAAACCGACCAAGTGCGAGTCGCACACGAAGGGTACCACAAAGCAAAAACGCCGAAAAAACATGTTTCTTGTAAATAAAGTTCAAAAATTAAAGAGCGACCCCCTTTCATTTTTTTACTTTTTTATTTTTATTTCTTGTTGTAGCGGCAAAACTGCGAAAATTTCAACTGTCTACCTATTACGGTTCATGAGATACAGTCCGCTTACAGACAGACGGACGGACGGACGAACAGCAGAGGCTTATTAATGGGGTCCTGTTGGCACCCTTTGGGTACGGATCCCTCAAAATGGCCTATCATTCGGGCGATATATATTTTTTTTTGTTTTCCAGTAGAAACAACTTTTTGCAACAATCTATCGCAAACTAAGCCTAGGTTTCCTCAGAAAGCGGTATCGCCAAACAACGGTCACACAATAACGGTCGTCCGAATACAAAGCGTTTTTAAATAAGACGACTCACTGACCGTCCGCATTATTGTACAGTTATCAGGTGCAGCTGTTAGGCAGGCGAATTTTCCGTTCTTCGATTCTACGTTCAGTATCGGTGACGATACTGACTTCGGTGACGACAGATCAAAAATGTGGCTGTCTGTTTGGAAAAATACTTCCGTCTTCCGTCTTCTGCTTCCATGGATAAGCTAAGCTATCTAGTTTTTATATTTTTCGATCGATCATCATAATCCTTCCAACTAACCAACTAGTATATAATTACGTTGAGGCCAGCATCCAATTAACTCGGATTCAGCTAAATATCTTTACCAACTTTAATCACTAACAGCTCAGCTAACCTACCTTGTATTTCTCCTCAGTAACCAAATATCTTATTTATTGATACGCATCTCAAACAAATACTGTTTGCTCTTAAACTTTGTTTATCCACATTAACGTCATAAAACGTATCCTTGGAGAAGTTCTCATGACGGCACACTAGGCTGTACTATCCAGCTTGAGCTGACCTGTCATTGTACAAAAAGTGTTTGCAATGCGAGGTCAGTATATGCTGGGATGTCAAGTTGGCTGTGTGGAGGTGTGTACCATGTGGGCTTATTTGATACTCGTATATTCGGGATCGGGCACTTTGTTTTTTATGATGCTATTGCAGTAAAAGTAACGAAGGTCGATCCCGGTGACAAGCTTGATTGTAGTATTTTTGTGATTTTGGTGCCTTATCGAAACTAGGGAGGTTTGATGTCTGTTAAAAACCAAAAAATTCTTGTAGATTCAGTGGTCAGCAGTATTTCGGTTTTGCAAGACATTCACGCTAGAAGTTGCCTTTGATATTTATACTTTCTTTGCTCCATAACTTATGCCAGTTCCAGCCATTGCATACAATTTAGGATAGGTAATGTTATTGTTGGTACCCCTAACGGAATGGTTGCCGAGAAACGGTAAAAGGAGCGTTGGCAGACCAATGGCCGGGGTGGGTGGACGACTTAAAGAAGATAGCAGGGAAGGCCTGGATGAGACTCGCACAGACCAGGGAAGCATGGCACTAAAGGGAGGAGGCCTGTACGACGCAGTGGCTGAAACAAGGCTGCCGATGAAGATGATGATGATACATTGTTCATCTGAAATAGTATTTTTGGCAGCCAATGTTTGCTAAAATAAAACGATGGCTGTAGGTAACACAAACGCTTTACCATAATCAACTTTAATTATTATCAACTTTATGAGACTGAAACCAATTCCAGCAAACTTAAACAAAATTATCTTCCCAACAGAGAAACAAATGCCCTTTCCAACAGAACTCCTGAACATCCATAATTTCCAGATACCTGTTCCAACCAGACCACGAACCAATAAAACAGCTCATACATAATTAGTAAGAAGCCCAAACTTTCCGTACCCTTTCAGATGGACGAATTGCCGAGCATATTGGGCGAGAACTAAATAATGCGTTACAAAAAAATCTTCATCCCGCGTCTATTTGTTAGATGAGAGCCCAACTTTTGTAACCCAGACCTACTTCTACAGGGTGAACAGGAAATGGGCTAAATTTTGGCGGCTGTTTTGTACAGATTTTTTTCATAGTCATCCGAATGTGTTTATTTTCGTTCACTGTCCTTATAAGCCAAATTATTGACAGCTGGCAGCTTAGACTAGTTTAATGATAAATGATTAGTAGATTTGTCTGACTTCATATTTTAAAAACAAGATGAGGTCGGGTAGAATAATTTATTTTTTATTTTTTATTTAGTTTGTAGGTACACAATCCAGCGTCAATATTCAATTTTTTTTTTTTAAATTTAAACCCTTAATATATAAACTACATTATGGTAATGGACTTAGTAGAAGTCGTCCAGTCTCCATAAAATTAATTTATATTATTTTGGCTTTCACTAGGAATTGGCTAGGAATAGGGCTGCGCAGGCCTCCAGATCTCAAAATTACTTTCACAATTTATATACTAATAATAAAGCTGTAAGTAGAGTTTGTTTGTTTGAATGCGCTAAACTCTGAAATTATAAGTCGGATTTGAAAATTAATTTTTGCCTTTGATAGTCCAATCCAAGAAAGGGTATAGGCTATTTCAAATTACGCCCTAGTTTGAAAGAACGCTAAGCGAAAATGAATTAATAGTGCAGGCATGCGCGTAAAGAGAAGCTAGTTAAATGATAGCTAAAACTTCCGAGGTTTCTTTTTTTTTTTCTCTTAAAAATTATTTAATCTTACAAAACCCACAACTGTAGCTCTCCCAAACCAAAACTGAAACAACATTAAAATGCTCAACACAAAGCCTAAATAATACATTTAACATCACAAATCCACCCTCTATTTCGTCATTCCACTTAGTTCAGTTTGTTCCATTGACCGAGACCTTCATCCGATGAGGATCTGCCCTTAATCTAGTTGAGCCTTGAACGATCCACTTACGTAAGACCATTTCTTATCTCAAATGACGATCGAAATGACCTAATTATTGCTTGGTTCTTACTAATCAGACTGTTGGAGTTTTTTGTAACGAGTTTAACTAACTTTTATGTAATTGGGGTTGGGTTGGTGATATTGTTATTGTGCTCTTAATGTTTTATCCGAGATAACGTGCAGTGAAATACGTAACGGTAATTAGAAAATGGAGCATTATTGAATGAAGAGTTAACCATTATAACCGAAATTAGTTCCTGTATGTCTCCATTATCTTCATATTTACACTATGATAACCGTGTATAAAGTTCAGATTCGGCGCCAAATATATTCAACCACATTCCGCCACACATAAATAATTGAAGAATTTAAGAAAAAAATTAAGAACTTTCTAATTTAAAAAGCCTATTATAATATTTCCGAGTTTTCAACGGATGAAGTATTGGCGTCCTTAATTTTATTTTTTATTTACATTCTGTTTTAACATATTTTTTCAATCAATAATGATGTTATGTATAATATTCAAGTAAATTAATCTGACTTGTGTGAAATAATATGTAGATTTTTATTCCTAATTACTTTGGCTTATGACGGGCTAATTTTATCTTATTGTACATTTCGATGACGAGTTGATGACAATATTCTGTAGTAAATTTATTATAATTTTATTGATTAAGTTTTCATGTGATATATTAATTGTTAATTGCTTTGAATAATGGACAATCTTACTAATAAAAATGACCTACCTGTTTACGCCGTTATGGCAAAACATGACTGTGCTATAATTTATGTAACATCTTGCATGCCATGTGTGTGTATACTTATGTTTTGGACAAATAAGTTATCTATTCTATTCCATTCCACAAATCTTTTCAATTAGTAAACCTTATTATTGAAGCCATTTAAAAATCTCCCGATTAGCTTTCTTGATCTTTGAATTAAAGAGAAAGATTAGCCGAGCGGAGGCTACTCGGGATTTCGGAGAAAATAAGGCTCAGTTAAGAGATCTCATTTTTTAGGCGGAGACTGAATTCCACTGATAAATAGTAGGTATTAGGGGCCTGGAATTAATCATGGAAATATACGTCGCTAACAGATTTTGTAAATAAAGCTATACAACTTTGTGGAAGATGTACTTAGACAGAGTTAAATATCTGGGATTGTTTTTTTTTTGGCTATAGATTGCTTTTCTTGTAACATAATTTTTATGTACATATCTTCTCTTCTAAATTCAGAAAAGTAACTTAATAAAACTTAGCCGGCCAGTAAAAACAAACAGTATGATCTAAGTCTAAAAAAGCTTTTTGACGGTAGACGCTCCGGGCGTCGGGAGCCGCGTGACGACTCCCGGCCACCGTAGGCGCGGGCCTGCGGACGGCGAGTAATGGGTAGCTCGCCGTCCGATCAGGACCAGGCCCGTGCCGGACGGCGCGTATGTGTTCCACGCGCGCCTCAAAGAGATGTCAGCATCGAAGGAGGGGCCCGTCAGGGCCGAAGCCTGCCGGGGCAGCGGGATTGTCCGAAAGGGTTATCGCTGCCCCGGAATACAAAGGGCTAAGGAAGGAACACGGATGGGTTTTAGTCAGTAAGAGGCTGACACTCCCTTCCGCTCCACCCAGAGCGGGAGGGTTCATTTGATGATTTCCCATCCTAAAAATAAAAAAAAAAATAAAAAGCAGAAATTGCAGTTCACAATGAGTCCACAAAAAAACGAAGACATAGCGGTATCGAAGTACATAGAGGTACTTTTAATAAATGTTCCGAGTAGGTACCACGTTAAAGGTCTTGGATCTAACCCTTTTTAGGAACTCATATAATAATAAGAACTCCAAAGCTTTATCATTGAATTCGTTTTATCAAAAGTACAAAGATTTTCGCAAATGTAGGTAATTTTATGTTAAGTGTTATTTTATTTTATGAACTATTTTATGAAGTTCTTTACATCTAAAAGCGGTACAATTTAAGATTACGACATGATAGAACTATAACCTATCGAATTTGAATAAATACCTGTTTATATGTAAAAATTCTCGGGAAATTGATTTTATGGGGATGCGCTAGGTTGCCCGCGAAATTCAGCCTAACAAGTATGTAGGTATTTACAAAATTATAATCCTTCATATCATCAATAAATCCCTCTAAGTTCATATAATCCTATTGATTGATATTTCATGAAATAGTCATATTTTAATCAACATTCAACAAGAAACTGCAAAAAATGGAAAAAAAAATTGCGGTCTCGCCTGATTCTTCCCTCATAGACAAGACAAGAAATATTGATTAATTAATTTTAACACAAATTTAAAATCAGCTAGCCACGCTTGAAAAAGAAACCGCATCCAACAATTGGCCATACCTACATGATTCCTACTAGTTTAAACAAAAGTATCATACAATTCAATCCAATAAATAAACTTCCCTCTAACTATCATTGTCCCAGACAAGTTTCCTCCAGGGGCTTCTCTGCCCGGCTCCCAAACGATACAGACTGAATATATTTACGACTAGTCTCGAAACTTTGGAACAATCTTCTGAGATTTAATTAAGGAGGAGTTAGTCCCAGGACACGAAGGACTAAGTGATGACAATAACGGACTAACTTGAGGTAATGTAATAGATCAGATTATGAATATTGTGATACAGGTTCGTTAGTTTGTGTTTCTTTGTTTAGTTTTATGTTTCTCAAACCGTGAAAAGGATTGATGTTAATTTGTAGTTCGTCTATTGTTTTATTTAAATTAACGGTGATTGAGTGATTTGTAACCAGCACCCTAATTATTTCACTGTCATTTACAAGTATTAAAAACACTGAGCTAGTATTTGTTGGAATCAAAAATATTAAAGTTAATAATATAATATTATTATGAATCTTATTATGATATAATATGATATATTGTCGAGACATCGCCAAGCGGTTGATTGACTCTTCACGCGACCTGAGGGCAGGCCTATTTTTTTGGCCAAAGAATCAGCATTGCCATACAAAGTGGGTTAATATTTTGATAATTTTAAGACCATTAGCTTTTAAATTATGTAAATAGAAAAATATTATGATTTATTGTAAAACGGTTTTCTAGAATATTATATGCAGACTAAATCCAATAGAGCAATACTAAGTATTTCCTATTGTAGGTGAAGACAAGCATGAGGATAATATTATTAGTAGTCAATATTCTACATAACTTAACAAAAACCATGCGAAAATTCCTCAAAAGTGTATCATCCTAACCAAGGAATGTCAACTATTTGATCGTTAAAGTTTGAGCCAGGAAATAGTAAGATAAGTGTCTGCATAACTTACCTACTTGAGTGTTATCCAAGACCTTGGTGCGAAGGCTATGGAAGATAAATAGTTGTTTGATGAACACCCTCCGGTCCCTTGGCTTTTTCCCTGCGTTTTGTGAAGGAGAGCATATTCTGTGGTAGAGAGAAATTTGAGGGCTGCGGTATTTATACTGGTGTAGATAATGGTGGAATATGAGGTAATCTGAATCCCTAATGAATAGGTTAACTTACACATATTATATTCAGAGAATAAATAAATGAGTGATCATATATAAAAACTAATACTGTTGTAAAAAAACAGATAGAAATAAAATAAATATTTAGTAATAAGGAAAATCATAAAAGCGCTCTTCCTCTCTTTCTCCCAAAAAATGTTGTCATGCCCGACAGGGTTCATAATTGTTTCTATTTATTAATACCCACCACCTGTATGTGTACATTATGGATTGCAATAAAGATTAATTGAATTGAATGAAATTAGCAAGTACAAAACAGTATATAATTAAATTAACAATAATACCTAAATTAATAACAATTCGTTTTATGAAGTCATCAAACGCAGGATTTATAAAAATCATGATGGTCTATGAATCAATTGTAAAATATTTGCATGAAAATCAAATTAAAATTTAATTATTACACGTCTGAAGTTTCAAGAATAATTATCAGAGATTTAGTTTCAGTTCTATGAAAGGTCTGAAATGAAAATATTTTAAATTTTCTAATAACGTTTGAAATTCAAACAAATCAATAATTCATTCTAAGTTCGTGTGAATTATTGATTTGTCTGAATGTTTTTCTATAATACACTGAATAAAAATTACCTTCTCAATCTAAATACGGTATTAGTATGTTAAGCAACAAAGAGTGTTCCTTTCAACTGGTAATACAATAACTTACATACGAGTACGTAGGCACTTGAAAAATATTCGCATTTTTTCCGCTGCTGGTAATTATCGGAAGCATCTGTATATTGCCACTTGTACGGAAATAATATAACCCACGCGAAACTGAAGAAGACCAACAAATGAAAAGCGAGTTAAACCTAAAATATTAATGACACCCCTCGATGAAAGAGTTTATTCACCAGATTGGCTTTAGACATTTTCATTAATATTTAGGAACTCGTTACTGAGAACGATGAATGGGAGTAACACAAAAAAAAACCTTTCACTTAAGGTAAATTTTTCTAATAGATGCTTATTAGTTATTAACTTCGTAAAGACTGGGAAGTGCTTAAAGGGGATGCGCTAAATTCAAATTTACTTATGGTTTTTGCATTTTTTAGGTCAGTTTCAGGTTGTAGGTATTACTAGAACAGACTCTAGAGCACTGTTTTGCCTAGGAAGCGTTTTAGCGCTACACTGATTTTTCGAAAGGTGTAGACTCACATTTCCGCTAGTTCCAACTTAAGTCCTATGTTATAGGGGAAGACGCTATTGAGTATGTCTAAAGATTATCTATTAACCATTATCCTCGTAAATCACCAGTATCGTAAATCAATCAGTGTAGGTACCTATGGTGATCTTTTAATCTATTAATGAAAACAAACATCAACATAATGAGATCACATTACGGAATCAGCCAGTCACAGTTGGCCCGTGTCCCAGTATGATGTCCATGGAACTGTGGACTATCCATCATTGGTACCACTCGATTACATTTAGATTTCGCTTGTAATCCTTCGGGTGTGGTAAGGTTGGGGTTCAAATATTTAGATGGTTTCGTTCAGCAATTATTTATTTGTTACTTAGGTACAACAAATAAATCTTCATCATCATATTCATCAGCCTTTAGTTACCATTCTAGTAATAAAGTTTGAATAATTCACGGCGCTATATTAGTTCGGCAAATGTTTAATCTTTTTGCGAGCTTTCGTCTTGTTAAATATTATGACAGCTCAGAAGTTGAAAACATTGAACCTGAAAACAATCTGGACAAAAAACAGCTGTAGAAATGAATTCACCATCTTCCATAATGTTCAATATTTCAACAAAGTGGTTACGTGCAAAGTTATTGAACATAAAAGCACCTTCCCAGCTTTGCATATTCTTACCATTCCCATTATCTTGGCACATCGTTTCACCCTCTCTCACTGGGACCTCGAACCCATCGCTTCCAAGGTCCAAGTATTAATCTTGTGCAGCTCCAAACTGACAGACATGAAGGTTGCATTATTCTCCAGCCATATTGGAATTTCGGCCATCTTGAACGTATTCCTTCCTTCAAGGTTACGTTTAATGTGTCAGAGATTTCCTTGTGTGGATATCAATGCTCTGACAGTTGTTTGACTTATGTTCGTGATTCTGGCTCGTTTACTCGTAATTTGATTTGTTGAGGATAATATGTGCATATCAATCGTGTAGTTTCTTCTTTTGTGTATTTTTTGTATTCTACTATTGGGCTAGTGTACATGTAGTGTTTTGTAGTTAGTCATATTTTTTTTTTTGATTTTGTTGTTTGTGCCGGACGGGCGTGATCCGCGGACGCGAAGGGTAAGAGGGGAAGTCGTAAATTTCCCCGTCGCGCGGCGCTGACGTCCTGCACCGATAGGTTGGATTGTTGGAGAATCTTCTACAGACGTGGTGTCTTGCGATAGTGCACTGAAGGCTTGTTTCATTAGCGGCTATCTTGTAGGGTTCATACGTGAAGGGTTTCTTGATTAAAAACACTGTGTTGATTCTTCATATATGTGTTCAGGAAGCGATTTCGGGACTCTTCAAGTTTCTTCAGGAATTATCTTGCCGACGACTACGAAATTACTATTTTTAAACGATTATTCAAGTGGCTCGAAACTATACCTTGACGAGAGCCCGAAATTTCTTCCCTTTTAAAACTTTATTTTCCTTATAAATGTACTTCGACTTAACGCTATTATAGGCCTATATGCCTACATCTTTGAATTGATCCCAATGTGTTGCATATCGTTAGATCTTATATGAAATTCCCCGTCTGATGAGGTATCTATGTTGCCTGTGTCTATTATTACTGAAAGGTTATTTCAGGTCAAAAGGTGAAAAGGGACTAATTAATCACGAAAACTATCTTTCAGGCTAAACTATCTGAAAACTGGTCGTCCGATTTCCACCCTATAAACGGCAACTTTAATCTATTCGGTTGGTTCTAACGATATACAACAATAACATTTCTAGATTCTAGGTTTTCAGGGCGTGAAGCGCCTCTGAAGGTCTTATTGGAAGACCATACTTTTTCCAATATCCAACAATAGTTTTACCACATATGAACTTAATTAAGTAGGCGTATTTTACGAAATCTAAACTATATAAGTTAGGTCCAGGGCTAGGTCTCGGTCTAGGGTACCTGGAGACACTAAAAACTATATACGGCCTACTTAACAGAGGTTCACAGGTAGTACAACCACTGTTGGTCAATAAAAGACGTGTCGTAAACTTTTATTACGCACTTACTTAACTATGATTCTAAGTTGATAATACAAAAGACATAATAATAATATAATCTATTTACGTGGCATCGTCATGAAGAGGCTTTAAATTAAATAAAACCCTATTGTTTGGTAGCACGTTATTCGTGACCACAAAATGACTCTAAACTTTAACAAAACTAATCTATATAACGAGCCTTTATCTCTAAACAGTACTTATTGTACTTATTCTAACTTAAAATACGTGACTCTATTGAATTTAAGTTATATTCAAAGCCCTACTAGGTTACGCGTTATTCGCGGCCACAAACGATTCTAAGTTATAACAAGCTAAATAAAATATATGACGCTTCGTCGCGAACATTTCTCCCGCCGTGCAGTGTAGTGACGACTCGTAGCGATGTCGGCGCGGCACTGCATTATCTCGGTGAGCGACAATCGTAGTCACTTTGGTAGTGGGACGAGTTTCTTCACTGGACGCTTCAGGATGCCTCCGGCGGTGCGCACCTCCACGGTACGAACTTCTCCATCGGCTCCGGAGAACACGGCGACTATACGGCCTCGTGGCCATGTGTTGCGAGGTAGCTGACCGTCGGTGATGAGAACGGGGTCGCCGACCTGTAGACCGAGTCCGCGGCTGTGCGGCTCCCGCCGGTTTTGAAGCTCGGGCAGGTACTCTCTGACCCATCGGCGCCAGAACATATCGGCGATGTTCATTTTCGTCGGGATTCATTGCCAATCTTCAATCTTGTTGTTAGCACGGTCTTACTATTTGTCCAGTATGTCACTGATGCGGGCTTGATGTAGTGTTCACGTATCTTAGCTACAGCCACATGGGTTCTATTACCGCGGCCTGTAGTTCGAGGCGCGGTATCTATTGCAGCTTCAACGGTACAACCTTCGTCTCTATTATGACGAGGCTGACTTGCTGCTTGCTTTTGTTGATATGGCTCGCTAGTATACCGCTATTGCATACGCCAACTAACTTGTATCGGTGAACACGTGGACTTGTATTTCTGTTGCTTCACTGTATCCCGGGTACCATCTTGGTATATTGATCTGTTTGAGATTCTTCAAATGATGTATCTAACTCTTGTTGGAATTTCCTTTTCTAATACGCCTTTTGGTAGGCGTGCGAGTGTCAAGTTGAATCCCAATGTATCTTCGCTCGGTCTCCAAATAAGGTCGAATATCTTCTCTGTGTTCTCTTTATTCCCGATGTTAACGACTTCAGTTAGGATCTATGTCAGCTCTATGTTTTCTATAACTATAATTCACACGCATATAAACATTACATTCACTATAGGACGTTGTTGTACAAGTACTTGCGTTTTGGAGGTCCACTATAATAACGAAGTCCACAGGGGGGGGTGGTTGCTTGGAGCATGAGGTTCTATTACCCCCCTCAGCGGCATTGACCTCGCGCACTGGTGTAGGCTCTTGTGCCTTTTCAAACCAGGAACGCGCCTACTTGTCACTCGAATCTCTATCGTCCATGTAATATATGTAATCACATATATAAAATGGCTTTTACTGCTTCTGTATACTGATCTATGTATTTCTTTGCATTCCAGTTCTTTGCTGTGCACGGTGAACTTGCTGCACCGAATATTATTGATGTCATTCGGTATTCTTCAGGCGCGCCTTCTCGTTTGTCGCCTCTCCACAGGTATCTGAGTGCGTCTCGATCTTTGATTCGCACCTTCACCTGCATAAACATCTCCGCTATATCACCAGAGATGGCTATGCAGTGTCGGCGGAACCTCATCATGACGCCAGGCAGCGACTGCAGCAAGTCTGGTCCGGTGAGGAGGAAGTCGTTGAGTGACAACCCTCTTGATTTGGCGGCAGCGTCGTGTACTATGCGGAATTTCTCTGGTTTCATTGGATTGAACACGTCGAAGTGTGGCAGGTACCAAGTTCTACCCGGTGTTGTTATTTTAGGCGCCTTCTCTGCGTATCCCTTTTGTACGAGAGCGTCCATCTGTTCTGTATATTTTTCTCGAAGAATAGGGTTTCTGTCGAGTTTCTTTTCTGTAGAGACGAGCCTGTTGAGTGCTGTCCCATAACTATCTAGCATTTCTATAGTTTCATTCTTCCACAGCATAGCTGTTTCTATGTGACCATCTTCTAATTGCCGAGTGTGTTGAGTCAGAATGTTTTCTGCTATCTTCTCAGTATCGGAGTCTGGACGTCGCGGGTTAATCATCAATGATTCTAAAGCGAAGAATTTGCGGAGTTGTTCGTTTATGTCCTCTTCGCTTGCTGCTAGTTTGTTCACGTAGTGCACCTGTTGACCCAGGATTCTTGTATGTGCGCCGTGTAGAGTCCAACCCAATGTTGTGAGAGATGCAATGGGTTGATCTCTCGGTCCTCTACGAATCTCACTGGCTAATAAGAGATTCCAATTGTCTTGTCCAATAAGAATCTTCGGCACTCCGGTATCATAAATCAGCTGTTGTTTGAGGTCATCTAGGTGCTTACAGTTCGCGATGTCCTGTTCGCTGATTTTCTGTGGTGCAAGGTTGAGCTTCGGAATAGTGCGTGCTTTAAACTGTACCTTGTTGTCCAGCTGGCTTGCGAGAGTAACTGTAATTCTTCGCGAACATGGAGTGTCGATCGTTGTGTTACCAATGGCACCTATCTTCAATGGGTCGAGGCGGCCCTTAGCGCCAACTTGATTGGCTAAGTCTTCGTCGATCAAGGAGACGGTTGATCCATCATCGAGAAGGGCGAGAGTAGATGTTTCTCCCGCCGGTCCGATGACTCGTACTGGCACTATTTTGAGGTAAGCGTGACTTGATGTTGCTCGCGAACTGGCTACTATTTCTTTTGACTCCTTATCTTGAGTATCTGTTATTTTCACTGACTCGGCAGCGGGCTTCTTGTCATGATGAAGAAGCCGATGGTGTGTGCCTATGCATCCCTTGACACTACACTTTTTCGGTTTGCACTTGTGACCGAAACGACGAACTCGTAGGCAACGGAAACACAAATTAAACTTCTTTGCGAGTTCCCACTTTTTATCACTGGATGCTTCTTGAAACTTTTTACAGTCGGAGGAGTAATGTCCCTCCTTCTCGCAGACACGGCATTTGGTGGCCGGTCTGTCTGTTGCTGTATGTGTCCTTTGTGTGACACGTTTATTCACTGTAGCTTCAATGGGGTTAATGTTCTCAGGCGGAGCGAATGCACTACAGAAGTGGGCTTGTTCTGTTAGGAAATCACTAAAATGTGTGAGATCTGGTATCGATTGGTACTTCTCTGTATAAATCCTGTACCATTGTACACGTAGGGAGTTCGGTAACTTTTCCGTTAGCGTACGTGTGAGCTCAGCATTGATCAAATAGTGTTCCCTCTTAAGAGCGTGTAGAGTGACTACAGCGCTTCTAACTCGACTCGCGAACATGCAGATGTCTTTTGGTGCTTCGCTGCAGCGTGGTAGTCCCCGTAGCTTTTCAGTTTCGGCTTGAGCGATTGAGTCTGGACGGCCGAACTGCAGCTCGAGTTCTTTCATGATGTCATCTGGTCTAGCATGTCCGATTAATTCTGAGCTCACTGTTTCCAGTGCTCGCCCACGTAGGCTCCTTCTGAGTCTTGCTGTATTTTCGACATCGTTAAAATATGCACGAGTCGTTTCATAAATGGCGCGAAAAGATAGCCATTCGGTATGCGCGCCATTGAAGTTCGGTAACGTCATAATTACTTTCGACGCCATGGGGTTATTCGATGTCCGCTGTTCTGTTTTCCTGTCGGCTAGCGACGCTATAGCGGACGTGAGCTCCGTTATGAATGGACGGAGTGTATCTGTTCCCCTACTATCCTCTATTTGCTTTGACGGCACTATATTATTTTTCACTTCATTCACTATAGGATGTTGATTATGCACAGGTACTTGCGTTTGGAGGTCCACTATATTTTCGAAGTCCACAGGAGAGGGCGGTTGCTTGGAGCATGCGGTTCTATTACCCTCCTCGGCGGCATTGACCTCGCGCACTGGTGTAGGCACTGGTGCCTCTTCAAGCCAGGAACGCACGTACTCGTCATTCGATTCTCTATCATCCATGTATTCGCCGACGGAATCTTCTTCCTCGGCTCTCTGAAGTGCTATTTGGGCAAGCTCTATTTTCAACTTTAATAAGTCTTCGCGTGCCCTCGAAACTTTCTGTAATGACTGTGTCGATCTATGAGTAGTCGACGGTGGTCTTCTATGTTCGGTACGGGCGTCACCCCGGGTAGTCGTCGGTTTGGATCGGCTGGAGATTCTATCCGAAGGCTTCAATGTTCTATCTGAAGTCCCTTCTAGACTGGTTTCCTTGTTGGAAGTAGTCGATTCTTCTGATTTCTTTGACTGAGTCGGCACAGGTAGATGTTGTTCCCCCGGTTGAGCAAGGGGGCGCTGCGCCTGCGATTGTTGTTCGGTCCCTTCAGTGGTGGACGGCGAACGTGGCGGCAGCTGATGACGTATGGCTGAGACATTAGGGTCTCTGCTCACTTCCACTGGCTGTACTGCAGGTGCTTTACCCTTTGATCTTGTGACCGGCATGACTTCAGTTCAAATGTTCAAACTTCAAACACTTATGTTCAACTGTCCAACTTAAATTCAATGTTCAATGTTCAAAACTTCAAACGGGAATGTTCTATCTTCAAAACTTCACGCACAAATATGTTCTATGTTGAAATGTTGAAAAAATACTACGATTCTTCTATTGTTGCAACAGATGTGTCGAATGATACTGCGTCAGTTATAATTTTATAAGTCTTCAATGTTCAGGTGGGATTCCCAAAAATCCGGCTCGAAGGACCAGCAGATGTGCCGGACGGGCGTGATCCGCGGACGCGAAGGGTAAGAGGGGAAGTCGTAAATTTCCCCGTCGCGCGGCGCTGACGTCCTGCACCGATAGGTTGGATTGTTGGAGAATCTTCTACAGACGTGGTGTCTTGCGATAGTGCACTGAAGGCTTGTTTCATTAGCGGCTATCTTGTAGGGTTCATACGTGAAGGGTTTCTTGATTAAAAACACTGTGTTGATTCTTCATATATGTGTTCAGGAAGCGATTTCGGGACTCTTCAAGTTTCTTCAGGAATTATCTTGCCGACGACTACGAAATTACTATTTTTAAACGATTATTCAAGTGGCTCGAAACTATACCTTGACGAGAGCCCGAAATTTCTTCCCTTTTAAAACTTTATTTTCCTTATAAATGTACTTCGACTTAACGCTATTATAGGCCTATATGCCTACATCTTTGAATTGATCCCAATGTGTTGCATATCGTTAGATCTTATATGAAATTCCCCGTCTGATGAGGTATCTATGTTGCCTGTGTCTATTATTACTGAAAGGTTATTTCAGGTCAAAAGGTGAAAAGGGACTAATTAATCACGAAAACTATCTTTCAGGCTAAACTATCTGAAAACTGGTCGTCCGATTTCCACCCTATAAACGGCAACTTTAATCTATTCGGTTGGTTCTAACGATATACAACAATAACATTTCTAGATTCTAGGTTTTCAGGGCGTGAAGCGCCTCTGAAGGTCTTATTGGAAGACCATACTTTTTCCAATATCCAACAATAGTTTTACCACATATGAACTTAATTAAGTAGGCGTATTTTACGAAATCTAAACTATATAAGTTAGGTCCAGGGCTAGGTCTCGGTCTAGGGTACCTGGAGACACTAAAAACTATATACGGCCTACTTAACAGAGGTTCACAGGTAGTACAACCACTGTTGGTCAATAAAAGACGTGTCGTAAACTTTTATTACGCACTTACTTAACTATGATTCTAAGTTGATAATACAAAAGACATAATAATAATATAATCTATTTACGTGGCATCGTCATGAAGAGGCTTTAAATTAAATAAAACCCTATTGTTTGGTAGCACGTTATTCGTGACCACAAAATGACTCTAAACTTTAACAAAACTAATCTATATAACGAGCCTTTATCTCTAAACAGTACTTATTGTACTTATTCTAACTTAAAATACGTGACTCTATTGAATTTAAGTTATATTCAAAGCCCTACTAGGTTACGCGTTATTCGCGGCCACAAACGATTCTAAGTTATAACAAGCTAAATAAAATATATGACGCTTCGTCGCGAACATTGTTAGTAGATTAAGGATCAGGGTATGAAGAACATAATATCATTGTTTGCACTAATACTCTTAATTTCGGCTGTCGCTGAAAACCAGCGCTGGGGCTCTGTCTAGCATAGGGTCGCAGCATAATGCTGAGCGATGGCCGTTTTGCGTGAATGTGACGCATGTTTCCTCCCTACCTTTTATTATTTTTTGTATTTGTTTTTTTTTTTTGCGTCATGTTCACCGCGAATAAACGTTTTTCTTTCTTTCTTAATCTGGAATTCTGGAAGTAATGCCATATCAGCTTTTAGACATAGACAGAGATCGATGTCTAAGAGTGGTCGTATAAAACCAAATAAAATGAAGCTGAAGAACATAGATTGCCTGACACGACAGAATTGCAAAATCAATATTATTTAAGATAATAGCTGATATGACTGTACAAACAATAAAATATTTGATAATAAAACACTTTAACCAGAATAATTATGTCAAAATCTATCAATATTCTACTTTTAATGTTAACACTCTATACGCCCCTGTAGGTACAACATAACAAGTCTATAAACGAAAAAGTGTCGTAAAATGAACATATTATTTAGAAACTTTATGAACACATCGTAAATTGAAAAGATTTTAGTGTACGAGGGGCGTATAATTTTTATGAATATGTGATGTTTTACAGTCGCAAATAATATTGGATAAAGTATAAAATAAATGCGTGTAATTATTGCAACACAAGGAAAAAACATGGAAGGAAAAGATGTGAAAAAAAGCGAATAACAAAACGGAACGTGTGTATTTTTAAAAGTTGTGAATATTCTGACAGATGTACCGGTATTCACGTACGCTATGCACGATACGTAGCAACCGTTTCCTGTGTAGCAGTTTCTGTTTTTTCATGAAAAATAAGTTAAATTTAGTACCGAAATTACGACAAAATTATTTTTCTTTAAATTATTCTTTCAATTATGAAGCTATAGTCATGGCAGATTTTAATCTAGCTTCTAGTCCTTATTAGACGTGTCATAAAAGAGAATCATTGTTCCATATATCATCTTGTATCTGAGATCATAAAAATGATTTTGAAGATTTGATTCCTATCAGAAACTTTGTATAACATCAACTCCATTTATTCTTGACGGTATATTTCAGGCTGCAGGTAGAGAAATAAGATTATGGGCAAATTCATTATTATTATCTTGTAAATTTAATCACTTGCAATGTAATGTTATGTAACTTTATTGACCCGGCGAACTTCGAACCGCCTCAGAATCAATAAATTTTGTGTTAAATCAGTCAATCCGTTCTCGATGCATCATCAGGAAAAAAAGCCGTTCTATACAATATGAGAAAATCAATCCTCTTCATTATTATTATTTCGTGAATTTTTTCCATGTTTTATAGTTAGGTATTCTGCTATTCCGGGCGGAGACAAATCAAACAAATTAAAGATCATAAAAATCGGTCCAGCTGTTCTTGAGTTATAAATTGTGTAACTAACCCGACTTTGTTTTATGTATATACCTAGATAGATAGATAATGTTGCAAATTAATAAAATATGACAAAGATAGATTTTTAACCAAAGTAGATATTGCAAAAGTGAATATCTGTCTTCTTGTTTTTACGGGTTTTGTGGCTATACCAGCATAAGATTTTATTTTTTGTAATTTTTAGACTGGTATTACTAAATAAATTGGTAAAAATTGCTGTCTGACATTTACTCCTAACTCTACTCACCTCTTCAAAATGATAAGGTTATTTGACGGGAATACCTACATTCCAAATGTCTCCCTACATTATGTACTCTCTTTGAGATACTTGACATTATCATTATGAGTACTTCACGAAATCGAAGGAGCTTTTTGAACATAGAGTATGTACGAGTATGAATTTAGTGACAATACGCGGATAAACGTGATTGAACATCGCATCAAGTAGGTACATATTACGATTTCAATGAATTAGCTAAACAAAGAGGAGAATCGTAAATGCAATCGATAAATTATAATATAATAAAATAGTAACGAAGAATTTTTGTCCAGGCAAACGTCTGGATGTATGTTCCGGATTGGCACAAACCGGAGTGGTAACCACTACTATTGCCTATCATTTCATAGGTATTTATATAACAACTAAGCCCGTTAGTTTGTATATAGCGCACAAAGTTTTCACTTTTGAGGAGAGCCACGTAGGGAGAGGAGATAATATCCAGCAGTCGACTGCTATAGGCTAACTAAAGAAAAATAAAATATGTGTATTAACTCTCTCATGTTTACTACTCCATGTTTAATACTAATAAACCCAATGATGTGAAGGCCTAAGAAGCCTCTCGTTTGCGAAACCCATCGTTGCAGAAAATTGAGAGGAACATAATCATACGAGTAATTTGATTAAGTACAGCTCAAAGGTTTTAAAATAAGGATATTTTGTGAAGTGGCATGGGAGTACTTACCTATATTTTGCAATTTTTATTTGATTCTGTTTCGGCTAAGAAGGCCCAGTGTAGTCTTGATGTTTCTGAAAAGTCTGTGTATATATTTTTCATAACCAGTCCTGGTTAACTCTTCAAGTGATCTCGGTATATTTTGTCGACCCCATTGAGTGGTTTTCGTTTGCCTCAAAGTAAACTTTCATACAAAAGCACATGATGTGGATAAACGACTTCAAAAAAACGAGAAGGCTTAGGACTCGATCCATAAACATAGCATAATATAATCAGCCTATAATGTTCCCACTGCTGGGACACAGGTCTCCTATCTTCGAGAGGGACTGGGCTGTAATCCACCACGCGGTCCAAGTGCGGGTTGGTAGATGTCACATGTCTTCGAATTTTTGGTTCTGGGACATACCGTTTTCCTCATGCTGTGCATACTTCACCGTTTTGAGAGCAGTGGTGATGAAGTAAAACTAATGTGGTTCAAACCCACGACCTTCACACATAATATTATGTACTATTATTTTATTATATACCTACACATATGTCGGGCCACTGGGACACTGCTGCAGTCTACTCTATTAAAATCAATGTAATTTGATATAATTGTTCCATTTCCAGGATTTTATCTACGGGCTAATTAATCAAACCATTACAAACCAAGATCTAATTACTTTACAAGTCCCACAAATGTCGCACTTTCGCACGTCGTAAGGAAATGGTTAGCACTCGGTTAGCTCTTAAACAAGGTGCTCGAACTAGGCCAGAGCGAGCCAATATTTTACACCTGTGCTCAATTGGTGCGGACCTTACTTAACTGTGTATAAAACATCAAGGGACGGAATCATCTCCGAAATTGAATTGATATGGCTGAAAGATAGGGATGGGTACTGTGATAGTCTGTTGTTATAACTTCAACGAAAGAGTTTTAAAACCAATAGACATTATCTTCAAATAGAACCGTTTTAAAGATCGTTTTCTTGTGGTATCGTATTACCCAGTAATTGGAGTGTGGAGGTCAGATAGGAAGTCACTCCTTGTAAAATACTGGTATTCAGCTGCATCCGGTTAGACTGGAAGCCGACTCCAACATAGTTGGTAACAGCCTAGGCAGATGATGATGAGTACCGTTTTAAAGACAGCATTGTTCTTTGGTGACACATACTACATACCTACCGTAGCTTCCGGTTACATGCAAGCGGACTCTCCAATCTTTACAGTTTTGCTGTGATATCGCAATTTCAGAAAGCATGTTCAATTTATCTGCCGAAAATAAAAAAAAGTAATGCTGCCACATTGAACTTATCATTATTTCCGAGTATGTAGGTACACTTTGTTCGCAGGTTGAAGTGAATAGCTATTGTCTAAAAAAAATTTTGTGATCAAGAACCAACCAAGAGGTAGGTACCATAATACCAAATTTCTGGGTTGTGGAAGTCAGTTACACAGTCGCTTTATGTAAAATGTTATTATTCAGCTGGATACGGTTAGACTAGAAGCCAACCCCATCATATTTGGGAATAGGTCGAGTAGCTTTGCTCATAAGCACATATCACACTCCACATGGTCAGTGTCAAGTTGTATTATTTTATCAGTATAATTACTACTGAAATTCAAGTAGATTTATGCAGAATATCAACCACTTTTCAAACACACTATAATCCACTATAATATCTATTATGAAGAGATTCATAAGTCCCAACAATATTACTAACTCTACAAAGCTGTGTTTTGTCGTCGAGTTTCAACACAAACGGATATTTAGCAAAGTTTCTAACTGCAGCTATATCGAGTGCCCTTTTGACTGTTTGCTTAAGCTGTATTATGAGCTGTGGAGTTATCAGATTTGTGGTTATGACAAGTTATTGCGTCAAATTGTTTTGTGATGGTAACTAATAATTGATATAAGTAATGTGTTTTTGACCTCAATCACGCTATTGGACTTGTCTTTCAGATAATCTAAGTGTTCAAGAATTACGCGACATGCTAGCATAATTAATCAGTGCTTCAGCCAGTGATTCACTTGAAGTGCGACCAAGCTTCACAATCACAAAATAGTTCATAAATCTTAGATATCTGTTCAAGACATCACAAGGTCATCTTGACTCTCCAACTCAAAACAGTGCTAAAGATATAACAAGTTAAACACAGAAATTTAGCCTTTAAGCCCTTGCATCCATAAACTGCTTAAAAACTCTCTCAAAAAATCCCCCCCACTTATCTACTTAATAACAAACTCGTTTCGACTCGTATATAATCCCGTATGATCCTCCGCCGCACCTGTTCAGATCGCAACAAGTCTTCGGGATCCCGCCCCGGCGGCCTAGTTCATCGGCCTGACCTACATTTCGCCCCCCGTCCCTTAGCCCCCCCTGACCTACCCAGCAACCAGCCTATCTTGGCCCCGGACGATCATAATGAAAAAGGAAGTAGAAGGTGCCTTGAGACGTCGTCCAACCATATCTTTACGTGCATCGCGATTTTTTACATGCCGTCGACCGATACCAAGTTTCCTGCTGTATTTTTTGGCAAAAAAACGAGCGTTTGATAGTGTCAACAGCAGATAGAAGTCAAAGAGGCTGACTATTGTGGAAATAAGCGATCGTAGTTTCTTTAACCAAGAAAATTGTTAACAAAAGCATTTCTGGTATCCCTTGGTTGGCCTTGGAATATGAAAAACCATGATAGGATATTTTTGCCATTTAAAGAATAATTCAAATTGTTGATGTATCAGTTCCGAGGACATCTTTATGTTCAATTATTGATTACCTAAAGGGCAAACGTTTCCAATTTCATTTTCCGTTATTTAGTACTAATTTTAAGTTGGGTTCCTCCATTGTTTTTCCAATTAAGCATTTTATTTCGTGAGACGATAAAGTTTACGATAACGGGAACGGACGGTTTCTGTAATGACTCCTTGAGAAATAATTATCCAAACTGGAAAAAAATATTAAACTTGAAACCCTTTGAATCGTCAAAATTTCAAGATCTTGAATTTAAGCTGTTTATCATTTTCACCCTCAAAACATGAAACCTACTTAAAGGACTAGAAATATAGAGCTTATAGCTCAGATACTAAAGTCTTATCAAAATATTAAATTTTTCTTACGTCAAAAATCAGTTATTACTTGTTTTGTAGCCAAAACAAAAAAAAAATACAAGAAAAATCAAGAGAAAACGCTCCATTATTAAATGATTACCATAACAGCTCTTGTAATACATTCACAATTTATATAAAAGAGCACTCAAATAATCTTGCGAACAACAAAAAACAAAAGATTTTAATTCAAGACAGACAATAAAATGAGGATCTCAAGGCCGAGACAGCCGGGGTCTTGCTTCCCTGGCCGCTCCTCCCTTGCATTATACACAGCGAGTTGTTCACATTGCCCGGTATTGCCCAGCCATTCTCAGTTATTTAATAACCACTGTTTGTGTGCTCAAATTGAAATAAACTTAGGTTTGTGGAATTGTTGCTAAAATTAAAGGTTGTTTTAAGAGTTTCTTTTGTTTCAAGTTTGTTGAGTAAGGATTAATAACTCGGTTTAAACTGTACTGAGTCTAACTACTTTGGCTTAGATATCAGCATGCTCAACTTTAATATGAGTTTCATAGTTTCTAATTCAGCCTCGCAGTAATAGTAAGTGTTAAAGCTAGAACCAATTTTGTTGCTGATGAATAACTATGGATAAAAATTATCATCACCATTTCAGTCCTTTATTTTTCCTGTAAAAGCTCCTAGTACCTTGGTGTGTTACGCCCTTTCTATTGGTCCTATTCTTTCTGTATATGTAGGCTACTGAATGATGTTCACCTAACCTTTTTTCTTTTCTCGAAAATCTAAATCAAAATATTTTATTTCACATAGACCTAATATGGGCATAAGACACGTCAGAACCTAGGTGCATGGATGCAATTGGTCGTATTCTATGGAGAAGAGCCGGCAAGAAACGGCATGGTTGTAATCCCTTAATTGTTAGGTAAAGGTGTACCTACACTACACTCATATTTAGTCAGTTATGTCACAGATTACTAAATAGTTACTTCTCATAATATAATGAGGCGCGAGCCTATTGCCATCAACCGGGCACACATCCGACTCCGATAATTATTTAGACAACCACCATCATAATGTTTCTTGATACTTCTAAACTGTCCCCAAAAGTGACAGGCTTTTTCATTAAATCTAGAAAGTGGAACAGCCTGAATTATTAACTGTTTTTTGTGGCTGTCAGGTGTTTGTTTTCTCAGACATTTATCTTTGATCAAGGCAAGTAGCCTACTCACTATGATGGACAAAGGCGAAAACCTACAACCTGTAATTAGTTAGCTGTCACTTGAAACCTTTTTTTGTTATTGGAAAAGGTACCTAATACTTATGGTCCTATGATTATCAGAGGGGTCATATCATGGGGGGATGGGGGGTGTCCCCATGGGCTGTTAAGTTCGTGACATTTTTGTCTTAGTAATTGTCGCGTGTGTCCGCTGTCTCGCCTGATGGTTTTGATGGTGTTGATGTGGTCGATATAATACATGATCCGTGTTAAAAATTAATATATAAGTGGAGGTTGTTGTTGTTGGTTCGAACCCAAGCAGGCGCTTTACGTTGTTCATCGCCACTGCTCTCAAAAAGGTGAAGGAAAGTATCGTGAGGAAACCGGCAGGCACCTACCCGCACTATGCCCGCTTGGTGGATTACGGCCCACTCCCACTTACAGAGAGGAGGCCTGTGTCCCAGTATTGGGAACATTATACGCTGATTATGCATGTAGGAGTCTTGTAAGCGACTGGGCAGCAATTTGTCTCAATTAGCAGGCAGTAAGGGGGAATTCGTTCCAACAACCATTTAAACGGATCTTAACCAACTTAAACGGATCTTAACCAACTTAAACGGATCTTTTTCTCCTTATAGTGATTTATATGAAGTTTACTTATTTGAGTGCCTTTTCAGTAGGCGTGTGAATACATTAACACTAAATACAACACAACAATAAAATAATGTGTGTACGTGCTTAATATTATGATGAGTGTACCTAATAATTTGGATTCTTAACAAACTATTTTTGCTTTGTTATATTTTTATTAGAATAAAACGAAGCATATTGTTTTTACTTATGTTAAATCGAATCGTATGTAAGGATCGTAGCAGGTGGAGTTCTGTAGTTTCTTCCTAGCACTATGGGAAGAAACGCTTATGTATGTATGTGTATGGTATGTAAAACCAAATAAATAAATAAACATTTATTTCTCTTCCACACAGGCGCCTTAAACATATGAAGTTTATAACATCTGAATAAATCCATTGTGAGGGACTGAGCAAAAGGGGATGTGTCCCATAAATATAAAAAAAAAAACAACCAGGAAACGAACCCACTGTAAGCACCTTCGTACAAAAGGACCAATAAATTGAATTGCATCATAAAACCCCAGCTCATTGGCTGCCGTGTGTCCCAATTACATAATTTAAGGGCACCACTACATTTATTCGCATTGTCACGCATGGTTCCAGCCGGGTCAGGCTGTGTGTGTAATTTGAGTATTTTTATGTAAAATGTATTACCTATGCGTTTGGTGATCTTTGCAGTGCAATAAAGCTTTGACTGTCAAAACAAAAGTTTATTAATAATTTCTGCTAATCAGTGACCTAAGAGGCAATTAAAAATTTACAAAAAATGTACCCAGAAGAACTTAAATATAATGGGGGTAGCAAAAAAAGCAACAAGCAAGTATTTTTTTCTTTAATTATAAGGCCGGACATCGACGTGAAAACTGAAACGCGCTTTCAGTTTGCGCCTCACTATTCCTGCCAACGCACCGTGTATATTTTTTAACACATGCATCCTAATAAAATGGAAAGATTACAAAAATAATTATGCATACATACGTATTGTGTCTACCACCTTATAAGCTTAGGTCTCACTAGTCAGTTGACCTTAGACCTCATTGGAGGTGTTCAGATAGACATTTATACAACAATAAACTCACGAATGTGTAGTCACGACTTTATCTAAAGGTTACTTTAACGGTAGTTGTAATTGAGAGGTTTAAAATTATGAGCTTAGTATTCTTGCAGTATCCGATTGTAATGCTTAAATTATACACAAATGAAAAATAATCAAAACCTGTTCATCTTAAAATAATACCATACCTTTATAGAGGGGAAGTAATCAAAGGGCATAAAAACATTCGTCCACATCGCTGTTAATAGGAAAAGTGCCCAAAAGGTTGACAGCGTAGACACGTTGTATGGAAATGCTGCCGGTCATCCATTTCCCTTAGTAATCGTTCACAAAATATCATAATCATAAGGGACCGTAATCGGCTGATTTCCCTCGCCTCGTGATCACGGTAATGTTTTCCAAATTGTCATACTTCAAATTTATCGAAATATAATCTATCCGACAGGCCAAGGCCTCAAATATAGGTTAAGAAAAACTAAAACATCATTAATATCAAATCAGTTGTTACTATTCAAATCGATTTGAACTGTATGCAACTTCCTATAAAGCTTTAAACGAAATTGAGACTTCGACTAAAACAATACGATTCATATTTAATTGTAAAATGCTAAGTCATATCCGACTTTTGTATTGTAATGCGTTGGTACAAGGTTATGAAGGAAAAGGACGGGTGTATAGAGGGTTGTGTTGGAGAGAAAGGGACGAGTGGACAGGAATGCAAGGCTAAGAGGTCGCAGGTAGTACAGTGACCTGACCTACATTTGGTTGCAGGGTGCCGTGTAAATATTGATTTAGTGACCTTTTCCACTTGTTGCTGTGTGTTCGAAGACGATTCCATGGTTTTTTGAACAGTTTTATGGTACACGAACACGTTTTCTTGTTATGCGGAAAATATTAAGATCTTGTAGAGTTATAACTACATTATACATACAGATACATACACTCTCGCGTGTTCCTATGGGGGTAGGCAGAAACTACAGAACGCCACCCGCTACGATCTAAATTAAATAATATAGCAATAATAATTATTCAAAGAAAAACTATTTATATAAATTAATAAACAGAATTATAATACATAAGTATAGTTATATAAAAATAATCTAAAATATTTAAGCACATTTTTCAGTCAAAATAATACATAAGCGAAATGTTAGTATAGTTATCTTATTCTCGATCTCCTGACTTTGATTATAATATGTAATTTAAAACTTGTCCCACAAAAACAACTTAATTATCTCTTAAAGCAGGGCTTTTTCTCTCTTACCCTTTTGCTGTTTTCTGCAGGGTCCATAATGATCTAAATTATTTATAGTTACCACCTAAGTACAGCAAAATCGTAAAGCAAGAAAGACATTGAGTAGGTATCTTTATAGTATTCTCTTTTTGCTTCGTTCACATTCATACATTTGGTCATACAGTTGCGAGTACTACGCACCTGACCTATGGGTACTGTATAATTATTTGGAATTTTCATAGGAGTTTCCCTATGGATGTGTTACCATTATAGGTGTGGCATTTAGCGACCTTGACCTTATCATTATTGATGCGGAGGTATTAGTAACCCCCCCATTGACTCGCGTACGCTAGCCTAGCTTACAATCTTCATATCTCATCGTATGCTAGGACCAGGGGCCAAAAGGGATGTTTTGTAAGCTTAAGAGTTTAAATTCAAAGTCACTCAAAGGCATTTATTTCAAATAGGCACATTAAAGGCACTTTTGAACGTCAAAGGGAACTTTTCACTGCAATAAATTATATAAAGCGAGTAGGTATTTATTTATTTATATACTAGCTGCGCCCCGCGGTTCACCCGCATAAATCTCGATTCCGAGGAAATATCGAGATAAAAGTATCATAATTATGTCCTAACGTAGGTTATGGTTCACCCATGTGCCAAATTTCATCCAAATCTGTTTAAGGGTCTTAGCGTGAAAGTGTGACAAACAAACATACAAAAATCAAATCTCTATATAAAATATTAAAGTCTATAATATTATATAATACTTTATATTGCACAATGTATATACAGTTACAGGTTATGAATAGGCTAAACGCATAACCCTGTTAGGACGCAGCCAGTAGCCTTTTTAGTGCCACGGGTTGCTTACACAGAATATCAAAGTATCAATTTGGTGTATTCTAATTGAACCTTAATTTAACCTTTTTCTATTCCATTTTTTTTTAAACACTTTTATAGTATAAATATATTTTAGAACACAATATGGTGAAATAAACTACAGAATAAAATAAATAAATTTTAGTCCTTAATCAGTAATTACTGATTAGTCCAGATTTATTAGGATGTTCTTAATTTCAAAGAGGATGTTCTATATTTCTTGATTGCAGGGTTCGAATTTATTTCCTGAAATTAACTGAATACCCAGTTAAGCTCACCTTTGAACATAAAATATCCAGTAAGCAACTCACAGATTATGTGAAATTTAACAAAAATATACTGTGGGTTCATAATTTATTTGGTACTATGTGATAACGAAAACGAGTTGGATAACCACATTATTTACTAAAAGAACAGATAAACGAAAATATTGATTGATGGCAAATAATTTAATTATTTTTTTTTTGTTTCGTAATGTTTATTAGGTACTTACTATTGTATAGAATCAAGTTCTTCTAACTGAATAGACAGCTGTGCTGCTGGGGAGTCTATTGCGCCACTTATTCTTCCCAGCTAAAGCACTAGGAGGCGGTGAAGAGTCGGCGTTTTGGGAGCTTCTTTACGTAATTTACTGTTCTAAAAGTGCTGTTTCTCAGCCTAATTTGAAATAAATGACATTGATTTTGATTAAAGATCCAGGCTCAAAGTAAAGCTAATTTCAACATAAGCTGAACATAATTTTATAGTTCTAATATAACTTAACACCGAGCTTGTTTTCTCCAGGCAGGGGCCAATTAGGCTACAGTTCAATCAACTGGCAAAATGTGTGCCCTTCATTGCCAATAACCGGGCACAAATCCAGATTCCGAACTGTTACTGAGAAAGCCCTGATGTAAAAACCCTATAATACTTTGCCCGACCTGGGAATAAAACAAAGCAGTAGTGCTTCATTGCACCATCAACAGTGTCGACTAATGGTGTTCCTTGATCCAATGTCAAACTCGACAGATGATGAAACTAATGTCTATTGTTCTACTACATGAATGAACAAGCCCTTTTAGTGTTGTGTAATAAATCATTTAACATAATGATTGCACTGTAATGATAAGGTCATTGTTTTTTTTTTTTTTTTTTTTCTCTTATACATAAGAATACAGGATATGCATATTAAATAGCAACCAAAAACCATGGTGTATGTTAATTCATCGCTGCTGATTTATATATTCTTACGTGTTTAGAAAAACTATTAGGAGAGGATAGGATAGGATGATACAAATTTTTTAAGTAGGCATTTTGTTTGAAAAGAGAATTTTAACTAAATACATATGAACGAAACGACAGTCCATGTGTTAACTTACATAACTTTTGACTTGAAAATGTTGACTCGCCAGACTTACCACCAGACGTACCAGTTTGACGAGAAGCGCTCGCTTAGCATCCTAACTAATATTATAAATGCGAAAGTAAGTTTGTTTGTTTGTTACCTTTTCACGCCTAAACCACTAAACCGATTATCCTGAAATTTTGCATATACTTTGTCAGGTGTACAGAAACGGACATAGAATACCTTTATGGTCATCTTAGTTCGTAATTATTTGTTTACCACAACAGACTGCAATTTGCAAGTCCTAATCTAGAACCTTTCAAATAAAAATTAGGCCTTTGTATGACTAAATCTGTAGTGCACTTATGGTGTACATAATAAAGACTATTCTATTCTATTCACTGTTTATTGATAGTTATTTTTCTTTTTGTTGCAGCATGGGTCCTGGGCTGGTTGATGTGCAAGACTGTGCCGTACGTGCAGGGGCTATCAGTCGCCGCCTCAGTCTACAGCCTGGTCGCAGTCTCACTTGACAGGTAAGGATCTTTGACTAACACTAGCTCTTGTACTATGCCCACTTTATTGAATAGGTTAACAAATAAGCCTGTTGTCCTCTTAATGACATTTGGAATCGTAAGTTACATCAATGGAAACGCCAGAAAGTTTGCAAATGATTTCACGGTCTTTAAGTTATTATCGTCTTTCCTGTATTGATAAGAGGAACCTATACACATAGGTAGGTAGAACCCTAAAAATATGCGTGGGCAAAAGAAACACAAAACTTTTAATTCCACATAATTGTATGATCTTTCTTTAATAACTCTCCGGGATATTTTTATATTTTGCAGGTATCGTAAAATATATTTTTAACTTTGATCCGATAAAAGGACACCAATAGATCTTTATTTAAGTTGCTATGTGTTTGATGTGCAAATGAAGTTTTTTCACATTCAACGTTTGTATATATTTCTTCACGTACCCACTTATGTTTAACCAGCTTAACTTTGGCGTTTGTTTAATACGTCAAAGCTATTATTAATGTGTGCCTTAGATAGCACGTTAAGCCGTTGGTCCCGGCCATAGATTATACACTATAATGTACTAGTCATGACTGTCATTCGTAGAACTTGGACAGTCGTTACGGGTAGTTACAAGCCCAAAAGTCTGACAACTAGTCTTACCAAGTAACTGGGTCGTGGAGGTCAGATAGTATCGGATAGGAGGTAGTCGCTCCATGTAAAATACTGACATTCAGCTGCATCCGGTTAGACTGGAAAACGATCCCAACGTAGTTGGGAAAAGACTAGACAGACAGATTGATCCAAATATATTTATTAAAATTTCAGTGCCATAATGGAACCCAAAAACGCAAAGTTTTTTGTTAAAAGTATGATAACATTAGATAAAAACCTACACCTACTGTATTACTGATACTAACTGAAATTTTCAGAATGCTATTTAGTTTTATTAACTAAGTTTAGATAACATCAAATTGGAAAAGTTTCTAAAACTTTTGTTAAAAATTATTTCAGTTGTTACAATGCTCTCTCACAATCTAGAATATTAGGTTTAAATAAATATATTGTGTTTAAAATATTGAAATACATAATAATCCGAAGCCCAAAAAGTCTGACAACCAGTCTTACCAAGGGGTATCGTGTTACCCAGTAACTGGGTTTTAGAGGTCAAATAGGCCGTCGCTTCGTGTAAAACACTGGTATTCAGCTGCATGCGGTTTAACTGGAAGCCGACTTAAAAAAATTGCAAAGTATTATTTATTTTGTGTAAAGAGAATAAAAATATATACACTGGATAGTTAGTTGTGGTTTACAACTAACTTACTAAATTAACTAATTACTATTAAAATTAAAATATAATAACCTATCTAAAACTATTAGCTAACTAAAATATGGAGTCGAAAAATTCCTACACATCGCTGTCGACTGGTAAAATTCTTATATGCAACGTCATAACTTTAATCATAGTTACTTGACCCATAAAAATTGTACCTAAACCATGTAAAGGCACTCCAAGAAAAACACAATTTTCTTCAGGAAACCCTTATTACAGTCATAAGAAGACACCATCCAAATAAAATGCAGCTGTCCCAAAATATCCCGGAATGCGCCAGAAAGGGCCGGAGCCCAAATGGTGACCCGTACATACCAGAGGCCAGCCTTGACCCGGTAGAGCTTATTATAATAACGGGCCTTTTATGCGAAAGGACCAGAATTCCGAGTCAAGGTCCTTGGAGCCAAAATTAGTCAAACATACCCTGAGCTGACAAAAAATGCGCCAAGAATGTTGATTGATGGGACTGAGCATCTCAGCAATGGAGTCTACGACTTTTCTTTTGGCCCTTGGGTTTTGAAAGTAATAATAAAATATTTAAATGCTGAGTAAGATTGAGTAACGCATTCCGAATAATAAACAAAACATTGATTAAGTTTTTAATAAATGCACAACATTGGTTTTTTTCAAATCTTTATTTTTGTTTTAATTCAAAAAAAATCAATAAATGCAACTAATTTGTTCAGGTACACGATAAATACGACATTGTATTCAAAGGAACGAAATTTAGAACACCATTTTCCCCAAAAACTTCATTATAATATTTACTGTAAAACCAACTCTCTTATCATCATAATACATGCTTAAACGCTGAATACAGTTACTTCCTATAGCTATGCTTAGTTGATCTCGTACCGTGTATAATCGTCAGAAGCGTCATGCGGTGATTCAGAGAGTAGAGAACAAATCCTTATGTAGACGTAGATCAAGGGCAGTTGTTGCGTGAGGTTAAAATGTTGTTTACCTCTGATGATAAATGAAGGGTTAATAATATAGTAGTATATACGTACTATTTATATAGTATAGTGAATGAGTTAACTGATCTCATTGTTTTGTTATCTTTAATCATCATCTGCCTAGCCTTTTCCCAACTATGTTGGGGTCGGCTTCCAGTCTAACCGGATGCAGCTGAATACCAGTATTTTACATGGAGTACTGCCTATCTGACCTCCACAACCCAGTTACTGGGTAATACGATACCCCTTGGTAAGACTGGTTGTCAGGCTTTCGGGCTTCTGACTACCCGTAACGACTGTCAAAGATCCACGAATGGCAGCCGGGACCAACGGCTTAACGTGCTTTCCGAGGCACGGAGGGGTCTCGATATGTAAAGATGGTCACCCATCCACAGACCAACCGCGGCAAGCGGAGCTTAACCTGATCTATCGACCTGTGCGGCTGTTATTATTTAGCCACGGGCCCCTCAAGTTAAATAATATTTTCATAGCCAAACTAAGGTTACAGGTAATTTCCCTTTTTAGAAAGGTCTTTTTATAAGGTGTTTTTCGTTCGTGGAATTGGGTACTTATTTTTTGGTCCGTCTTGTTTTGTTATCTTTAATCTATAGTTTAATACTAACATAGTTTAAGACCTTTTTAACAAACAATTAGGACTCCGCATCAAATGTACTAACACTAGTGTTAAAGTTTTGTATGTAAATAAATGAATGAATAGTACTTGTTAGGGAAATTATTCATTGGTCCTTTGATACACGGTCAGAAAAATATCGACGGTTAAGAGGAAATAGGGTATAAATGACAAAAAATTAAATGTTCAGGAGAGCCGTTCCAAATTTAAATTTTAGAAAATTGACGTACTTTTGTCATTTATGAATTTTTTGCTAGGGTTTAAACGCCAAAAAAGTCATCGTAGAGCCATGGGAGTAAGCGCATTCGAAAGAGCGGAAATTTTTACGTAGGATGGCATGGCATATATAACTCATTTTGACCAAAATGTCGCTACTACTTTCTTTATACCGCCGATATAAATATACGTATTTAGGAAAACAAAAATGTTTAAGTTAAAAATGAAAGGTATATTTAAAAAAATAAAAGAAATATTGGTAATTCAATAATATAATTGAAACAGTTTCCTAACCTTTTTGATACTTAATATGAAATGATTAAGACCTAAACAAATAAAACGAGGAAGGAGGCTATAGGGAGTAAAACGATTTGAAAATTTCAGCCAGGTTAAATAATATTTTCATAGCCAAACTAAGGTTACAGGTAATTTCCCTTTTTAGAAAGGTCTTTTTATAAGGTGTTTTTCGTTCGTGGAATTGGGTACTTATTTTCTGGTCCGTCTTGTATTAATCTGGTTTTAAATGTATAAACTTAGATAGCTATATGTATAATCTAATATCATCTTCTCATAAATAAGGAGAAGAAACGAACATAACATATTATAATTATACTGCTTGGTAATTTTATAAAATTGACTTAGAAACTACATGTTTCTGAAATAAACCAAAGTGTTACATTCCTACTAGGCTAACTTTAACTCCGCTAATTATTTGTATTCTCATAAATAATCGAAATATTTTAACCTAAATGAATTTGAAGTAAAACTATCCCACGTATATATTATTAAATTCAGATTGTGGGTAGAAACTACTAATTAGTATAATTAAAGATGACGAAGCTTGCTCCTTTAGAAAAGTTTTGCGGAGACAGCACTGCCTCCTACACAGTACACATCCCTATTCTATTACTATAACTATTTTGTCCTCACTAGTTTTAGAAACACACCTGAGAAAATACGTCGTTCTTGACCATGATAAATCGTCTCCCCCCCAAGGGGTCGGAAATAAAACTTTAATGCTCTAAGGTACACTATTTTTAGACCGAAAGGTAAAATTCAGGAGAATAATTTATGAAATCAATGAAACCTTTTAAAATAATATAATATCATTATAGGTCATTGGCATTAAACGTCAAGGTAAATGAAAGATTAAAAAATTATTATGTACCCACTGAGTAAATTATTTTTACCTTATTGTGTGATTTGAATAACCGGCACCTCAGGAGGCTCTCATTGTGCGGCTGGAGCAGGCTTGATTCAGAAAGCAGTACTCCTGGACACGGCACGCTTAGTGAGGAGGTTTCTCTCTCTAGATCCCTTACCACCGGCAGCTTGGACCCTGTTCTTGATGCCGATGAACCACTGTTTTATATTATTGAATGTAACCATTGTAAATGTAATAAAGGAATATAATACTTACTCCAGTCATAATCTTCTAAGTTTTTTTTTCATTTTAATAGACAGACGAACAAAGTGAATACATTGAAAATAAAATCACATTTGTAACGTTTGACTAACGAAACAAGCGGCGTCCCTAAGGCTAACTTGTCCATCGTCCCGTCCATTAGTCTTAAATTCTAAGTTTTAAAATACAAATAACCAATGTCTTGCTCCACAAATAGATTTAAAAGGTTGAATCAGAAACCCGAAACATTTCCTTCTCTTGTAACTAATGGATGTTTGCCAAAATAAACCGTCTTTAAATACAAAATGTTTCTTATTCAAGTCACTGAACTTATTAGCATTTTAGATTTTCACAAAAAAAAAACCGTTTTTATCTGTTGCCTCAAATCAAATTTCAATATGTATATATATATATATATATATATAGGTACTATATTTATATATAGGACAGCGTGTCTGTGCATATAGAATTAAATTTTGGAAAAAAATAAGAGCTCTTTCAAATAACGTTTTTTTATAGATGAGATTCACTTATGAAACGTTTAGGAACGAGTACTATTTGTGCATTACTAAAGATAAGTTATATATGTATACAAGACAATGGTGGCTAAAGCACCTAGACCAATATCCTTGTTTGAATATTTATTTGACACTAGCTTCTGCCCGCGACTTCGTCCGCGTGAAATTTCACCCTCCCGCCATTCATCCTCTTAGGAGTGGAATTTTGACAAACACTTTCTTAGTAGATACCTGTTCTTCACAAAGAACACACCCTCCAAATTTAATGTCTCTAGGACCAGTGGTTTAGGTTGTGCGTTGATATATCAGTCAGTCAGGACTTTGAATTTTATATGTAATAAAGAACACCAGCAATTAATTACGCTTGACCACTGTCAATAACAATCATGTTATCAAGAAGCAGTTAAAACATACAATTTATAGAATGCTAATAAGAACGAACGCTCGCCACTCGACACGTCCGTTCAAATCAAAGTTCAAAAAATGTATGATGCGCGCGCAGACTCCGTCCATAGATATACGGTAGGGTTCCGTGGCGGCCGCGCACCACGTGTGTGCTGCGAACGGTGCAAGCCAAATTCAACTTTCAGCACTACATATTTTACAGTATAACTTAGGGGCGCTGCACACGGCTAAGATACTATAATATTAATTTTATTTTAAGAAACAATATCGCTCGCCATACAAATTCATCTTAAGATACGAAAATATGAAATAATATTTATTATCTTCGTCGTGTGTGATAGTCCATTGAATCGTATGGCGAGCGATATTGTATCTTAAGGTGAAAGCGCCAGGGTACGTTGTACGTTGTACAGGGACGTTGATTAAAATATGATTCGCTGTCGTAACAAATATGTATTTACAGAATTATAATCATTAAAGTCATCAACACAACTCTCTAAGACCAAGTAATCCTACCGAATGGCTATTTCATGAAATCTTGACATTTTAGGATTACACTAACATATCAAGTTGTATTACTAATTGTAATGATTATAGTTCTGTAAATACATATTTGTTACGGCCGCGAATCATATTTTAATCAACGTAAAACTTAATACTGACCAGCAAATTGCAAAAAACGTAAGAAAATTTGAATTTCGCGGGCTACCTTAGCGCTTCTTAAGATAAAATATTATAGAATCTTAGCCGTTTGCAGCGCCCCTTAGTGAACTCCTCTGCGGGTGACATAACCTACGACAAACTTATTATTTGCGGTTGGTACAGTAATCGGGTCTAGGGATCGAACCGCAAAATTAAGATTGTTTTTTATTGTATATACTTTTCCGGGATAAAAAGTAGCCAGTGTGGTGCCCAGGATATTAAAGAATAATTAAACCAAGTTTCATCGTAATCGAACCGGTAGTTTTTGCGTGATGCCTGAACAAACAGAGAGACAGACATTTTTATTCACATTTTTGGGTTCGGTGTCAGTCTAGTAAAACCCCCTGCTATTTATTTTTTTTATATTTTCAATGTACAGAATTTTCACTTCTACAGATTTATTATAAGTATAGATATAGATAGATTGTCATTTATCTATGGTAACAAAATTATTACTAATGATAATGTTTTGATCAATTAGCAGCTCAGTCCATTAAGCCAGTTATGACCAGGAATAAACATGTCCAGCCTATAATATTCCCACTGCTGGGACACAGGTCTCCTCTCTGTGGGAGGGAGTGGGCAGAAATAAACATGAATTCTGTTCAAACATTCAAAATTAATAATTTTCAAATCACCCAAGTAACATCAGTGGCAAGCATAATCTCTTCAAAACCACTCTACCAGAGGTCTTTGCACTTTCTAATCACTAACCGCAAACAAACTGAAGTTCCCAATCTATTCTAGATGTCAAATCAATTAATTACGAGTAACTTTGCCTTTGAAAGTTTCAGCGAAAATTTATTCATTATCATAGAACGCCTATGAAGGGCCTCATTGATTCTTTCCAGCGTATATTCTTGTAAAGATGTAGGATCCTTTATCGGAAATCTTTAAATGATGAAGCTCAAATTGTTTGCACCATATTATTATCGGGAAATTTTGATTTCCTTGTCGTATTTTCATCTAAGAAAATAATTCATCGTTATGTTGAAAACATTTTCATGTGTTAGTCGAAACCATGTAAATTTTCAAACATACATAGATACATAAACTCATGCGTTCTTCCCATGGAACCCCATGAGGCATACTATAGGCATTCTATAGGAAACTATAGAACGCCACTTGCTACGATCCTTACATACTCCTATTACTTTGTTTACGTTCATATATCTGAAGGCCCATTCCCATAATTAAAAAAACGTTCAAAATCTAGTCGCAATCTCATCTCAGCTACTATCAATGGTAGAATCTTGTCAAAAATGTAGGGAAATTAGAGGTATTTTTGACAGATTGAGACTGAGAGCAAACTGTGAATGTTCTTAAAATTAAGAGAATTGCCCTTCTGGTCATACACGAACGCCGTTTCCAAGTACTACTCACTTGACCTTTCTGAAGAACACAATAAGATCTCTAAATTGTAAAACATCTTACAAAAGAAATCTTGTATGAAATTCTGCTGGACACACTATAATAGCTTAAAGTCATAATGACTTGGTAAGACATGAAAAAGTGTTGATTCATGCGTATCAACCAAGGGCTCCAAACGATGTAATATAATAGGTACATTGTTTTTGCGTACAATGACGCAACTGCTAAGATTAAGCAAGCCACCATTAGATAATCTCATCCATTTAGTGTATCACGAAAACAACAATTACTTAACTCTCAAGACAATACATCATCGTGTTATTATCATTACGAAATACTGTAACATATACATCGTTTCCAACATAAAACTGTAACATATACATCGTTTCCAACATAAAACTGTAACATATACATCGTTTCCAACATAAAACTGTAACATATACATCGTTTCCAACATAAAACCACAGAATTCCTCTCTTAACTCCTGTAACTTTCGCTCCACATGGTATGACCTTATGTCAGATGGAACTATGTTTCCCCTAGTCGCAATTTTATTATGATTGATTTTTTTTTTTATTTTTATTTTATTTTATTTTATTCAAGAGGAACAACAAACAGCTACAATATAAAACATAGAAAAAATGAAATACACAAAGCAAATAGACAATATTGCAGCCCACAACGCTGTTCACAGATTAACGATAGGATACAATTCAGTGAAAATAATAATCGCTAGGGTAACAAACTCAATATAAATTAACTTTCATGTTATGTATATAATACACAAAGTATAATCTAATAAATATATAATGTAATATAAATAATATGTATGTATAATATAATACTTAAGAAATAGCACAAAAAGAAAAACACAGAATAAAATTCAAGAGAGCTCCTTAAGTATAAGACTTTTAAACCTATAGGAAGCACATGCAAAGATGTCTATATGTTCAAAAGTCCTATTGTAGGAATCGACCATTCTGCGAACAGGCGAACGCATGCCAGAGTTGGACTTGCAAGTACCCACTGAAAATAATTTGCCAGCGCGCACCTGTCGCTTGTGTACAGTCCTAGGAACTGCATAGCATATCATGTTGGAGAGTTCAATGCTGTCAAATTTATTCCTGACAATACTATATAAATTCATAGCTTCTAAGTACTTACGTCTATTTTCAAGTGTTACGAGCTCATACTTTGCAAGCAAATCTTGGTATGGCAGATAATATCCATAACATCTATAATGCATGGTACGCAGAAATTTATATTGAACACACTCAATCATTTCAACATACTTTTTGTAGTATGGACTCCAAGCGGACACGGCATACTCCAGCTGAGAGCGTACCAGAGTCTTATACAAGCAGATATAAGAAGAAGGTTTTTTAAAATCAATTGTTGATCGCATTACAAATCCATATAATTGATACGCTTTCTTAACAATCTTTTCTATGTGTAGGTCTAAGCAAAGCTTAGAATCAAGGATAACGCCGAGATCACGAATAAAGTCCACTTTAACTAAGGGGGCATTGCACAAAGTGTATGTATAGTTTATTTTTGTTTTATTTTTTGTAAAGTTTAAAAAGTTACATTTGGGTAAACTTAATTGCAACTTATTTTTTTGGCAATAATAGGATAGTCGATCCAAATCCTGTTGCAGCAGAAGGCAGTCATTTGCATGTCGTATGGCTTTGTATACCTTGAGGTCGTCAGCGTATAGTAAAAACTTGGAATTGCGGAAGCATTGGCTGATGTCATTGATATATAAAATGAACAAAAGGGGACCAAGTATAGAGCCTTGAGGCACACCAGAGGTCACCTGTACGATGTTAGATTTATGACCATTGATTACAACCCTCTGACTGCGATTTGTTATATATGAGGTAAACCACCTCAGAAGGTTACCACGGATTCCGTTGAACGCTATTTTATTTAGTAGTATTTCGTGGTCTACCCTATCGAAAGCCTTACAGAAATCCGTATACACTGCATCCACTTGTATACGGCTGTCGATAGAATCAAACAAAAAGCTAGAAAACAATAATAAATTAGTATTTGTCGACCGCCGTTTGACAAAACCGTGCTGTTGTTGAATTATGATGTTGTGGAGTACAGGATAAATTCCGTTATGGACTAACCTTTCAAAGAGTTTCGACAGGGCAGACAGGATGGAAATGGGACGATAGTGTTCAACTCTGAGTTTGGATCCACTTTTGTGAACCGGCACAATATACGCAAGCTTCCACAGTTTAGGTACAACTCCCTCAGATATACATTTATTATAAATAATAAACAGAGGCTCGCAAATGGAAGTAGCAGTATTCCTAAGGAAGTAAGGCGAAAGTCCATCAGGTCCAGGGCCTTTCGCTGGATCCAGGGTTTGATGTGTATTTAAAACATCGTTTTCTGAGAGTTTTGCTACATTCGCGGTTAAGAAACTGGGTTAGTCTGTCAGTAAGGACTTGGAGAAATGTGGATTGTTCGAATTGCGGCCTTCAGTCTTTTCGAGATTGCTTTATATCCAACGTTATACTTAGTAGTACGTTAGATCGAAGAAAGTGTAACATTTTGATCGTCACGACACTGTTGTTACATAACAAAAGTACACCATACATACATAATAATATGTCTCTCTCGTTTTTAATATAAAAAAAAACTATTCACAGTTTTATTTTGAAAAGTAACTCGTAGTTAGTAGTCAACAATTTTACGATTGTCAACCGTCCCAATTTCGTCGTGTCGTTTATTAGTGCTCACAATCCCTTAAAGCTAGATTGAACGTCGGAGGGTTACGATCGCTCATCGTTTTCTCAAACATCTTTAGGGCGGTTATTGGTCCTCGTTTCTTCAGTCTAGATAGTATGTGTACCTATATACACACATCAAAAGTGTCTAGGGATCAACATATATTTTTGCAATAACTTTTCTCCTGATTGATATTAATTAAAATTTTCTTTAAGGATTCATCAAATAAAGTGTTTTCGTTTGTCACAGTAACGATAAACCAAGTCACCTTTGCATTAATAAAGAAATTTGCCATTTTCCTAATAAAGGGATTTTTGACATTTGAACCACTAACACAAAAGTTCGAAAAAAAGACTGAAATAACAGTTTTCTTTAAAATTTTATTGGGTAACTTAAACAATTAAGGAATTAAGGAAGAATATAAAAACAATTACCTACTCTACTAAATATAAAAGTGACAACACAGAATTATTAAATATTAAATCATCTCCATTAGAATCGGTTAACTATATAAATAATTATTTTGCCAACATTGGTAAAAACCTTGCACTAAAAATCCAGCCACGTATAAGACGTAATCAAAAGGATCGACATCTCTCTCCAACGGGTCAACCTAACTCATTTGTACTGCTGGAAACGGATATAAGTGAAGTTAATCTTATCTTCATGAATCTTAAGACCAGCAGTGCACCTGGAGGCGACAACGTTCCAACTAGTTATTTGAAGTATATACGCAAGGATGTTGTTCCCAATATTACTCATCTCGCCAACCTTTGTTTTAGTCAAGGAATCTTTCCAGCTGCATTAAAACAGGCTATTATTACGCCAGTATATAAGTCTGGAGACAGAGATGATGTCGGCAACTATAGGCCTATATCTGTCCTACCTGCAATCTCTAAAATAATCGAAAAACTTATTAACATAAGGTTACTTAAATATCTAAAAGATTTTGATATACTATCGGACTCTCAATTTGGCTTCCGGCAAGGTATGTCTACCGAGAATGCAGTTGCGGCGCTTAGTGCGCTAATTACTGAACAACTTGATAACGGCAAGAAATGTGTAACTGCATTCCTAGATTTAAAAAAGGCCTTCGACACAGTCTCTGTCACACGCTTAGCAAATAAGCTAGAAGCTATTGGAGTTCGTGGGCTACCGCTAAATCTTCTTAAAGATTATCTCAGCAATCGAAAGCAAAGGGTTAGAGTGGGTCAGTACATTAGTGGGGACTCGGCGGTGTCCTACGGAGTCCCCCAAGGGTGCGTATTGGGGCCGACTTTGTTCCTTATTTATGTGAACGAACTCTGTAACATGCGTATTACAAATGCAAAAATTTTTTCGTACGCTGACGACACTGCAGTGGTTTTCACGGGTAACTCTTGGCGAGACGTTCAGCTTAGCGCAGAATTGGGATTGTCTGAGATTGCTGTATGGCTGGAACAGAATTTGCTGACGTTGAACATATCTAAAACCAACTACATATGTTTCAGCGTGTGCAATCGTACACAACCAAGTATTGACTTTAATCTTAGAGTGCACCTATGCGATGCTGGAAGTCACTCACATTGCAGCTGCTCAACTATAAACAGAGTACATCATATCAAATATTTGGGTATTATCGTCGACCAGAGGTTATCTTGGCATCCCCAAATTGATCAAGTTGCTAATAGAATCAGAAAACTAAGCTGGATTTTCAGGACACTTAGACATATAATTCCTATAAATCTATGCACTCCTTCAGGCAGGAACAAAAACTTCCTAAATATGATATATTTGGCGCTTGCACAATCAGTATTGCTATACTGTATCCCTATTTGGGGGGGGGCTTCTAAAACTAAATTTCTAGAATTAGAGCGAGCACAACGGGCTCTCATCAAGTGTATGTATTTTAAGAAACGGAGATATTGTACTGAACAACTGTATCGAATCAGTAACCTTTTAACGGTCCGGAAGCTCTACATTACTCAAGTTGTTCTCACTGAACATAAAGCACTAACCTATGATCCCAGAATTTTGACTAAAAGAAGAAAAGACATCATATTAAAAGTACCACAAACAAGAACACTATTTGCCAGTATTCAACTTTGTAAACGATCTGCTCAGCTTTATAATGCTATTAATAAGCACATTTACATCTACCCTAAGAATTTTTATGAATGCAAAAAAATACTAACGGAATGGATAAGGAAGCTAACCTATAGTGAGACTGAATTACTTCTACAACTGATACACTAATCACTATACTCCACACAAACACACACGCCTTCACACACACACACACACACACACACACACCCTCATTTACACACACCCACCCTTATTCACTCAAATCACCTTGTTTTTATTATGTACTCGTATTGTATAGTTTACACTTATTGTTTTTGAAAGAGCGGAGTCTCCTAATACAGGCATCTCTTGCTTAAAAGGAGGCTCCAATCTCAAATTTGGTGTACGTTTAAGGTTTATCAAATAAACTTTTTATTATTATTATATTATTATTAATTAATAATCCGTGTTTCTACCGCGAACACTAACAACACAAGAACATCGGTTTGGCATACTCAAAATGAGTTCATCCAAATCACGCTGTGGAATGGCCGCCCATGTTCGTTGCAACAACAAAAAAAGGTCTTCTTGCGACTGGATACCCTCCATATTCGGCAGAGCTCTTCTCTGTAGCATATCCCATGCATGCTCAATCGGGTTCAAGTCTGGCGACTGAGCAGGCCAGGGCAGGACATTGATGTTAGCTGCGGCGAGAGTCTGTCTTACAAATCTTGCGGTGTGCGGTCGTGCATTATCATGCATTAACTGAAATAAGGGACCGATTTGCACTTGTAGAGGAACGATGACGTCTGATACAATCGTCTCAGCATAAATTTGAGCGTTGAGGTTGCCTCTGATCCAAATCAACTCAGTTCTTCCGCCGATCCAAATACCCGCCCATACCATGATGGTTCCACCACTATAAGGATGGACTTCCTGGCAGGATTTTAATCGCTGTTGGCGTCCAGGGGTTCTCCAGTGTCGTATACGTCTTGTATCCGGTCTCATACCAAAACGAGACTCATCAGAAAAGCACACGAAACGCCATTGTTCTTCTGCCCAATTTCTGTGTTGAAGAGCCCATTGATATCGAATCCTACGATTGTGCATTGCTATAGGTGGTACCCGTAGCGGTCTTCGGGAATGAAGGTTCACTTCATGCAAGCGGTTTCTGACTGTTTGGTCGCTAATTAAGTTCCCTGAAGAGTGATGAAGCCTCACGGCTAACATCATGGCGGTTATTGTTGGAGCTCTTCGAGTTAAGATTTGAATGTATCGGTCTTGTCTTCGTGTGGTGCAGCGATACCGTCCTCCATGGCGCTCAGCCACGGTACCAGTGCTTCGGTAACGTGTCCAAAGTCGACTGATAACACTCTGACTTGTATTCAGAGCTAAAGCCACAGTACGTTGCCGGGAACCAGCTTCTATCATTCCCACGGCTCTGAGCATTTCTTCCCTGCTTAAATGACGTCGCCGCTCCATAATAACGTTGGTTTTAATCAGTAGTAGGGAAACAGTAGCACTAATAATGTCTTCAATGCGTTGTATGTTTTTATAGGGAAAATATTGACAGCTGATTTTCATCTTTTACTCGAATTTGATTCACAGTTCCTGATTCAAATTATGAAATGCACCAAAAAGGATCCATATAAATTTATAAAATCATAAATTTATTACAAAGCCACATCTCAATCTCAAGAAATCCGCATAAAAATGCTTGATCCCTAGACACTTTTGATGTGTGTATTATCTTTAAGGTTTTTAAACAACTTTCATCTTCCTAGTATACAATCAATCTCCGTTTTCCCAGCTATGTTGTGATCGGCAGCTTAGGTTGCAGATTGTAATCATAACGTGTTCGTAAAGGTTACTTCAAGTTTGTACGAAATTAAAATCCTGTATATCCAAGGTTAGAGTGTGAATGAGAGAACATTGCGTACAAGGCAATGATTCGATAACATCTTCTATTACGGAAGACAGTTAGTCCTTGGAGTCTAAGATATATTGTGGAACAATAGACCTTCGATTTGCTCACTATCCCTTTAAATTGCCTTGTTTATGTATTTTTTGTTATGAAAACAGGAACTATTGTCTGTGAAGCATATATTGAACACAGAAGCGATTTTATAATGCCTAGTAGTTTTGTTTTCCTCTGGTTAGAAGCTGTAACTGGCATGCAAGGATTTAAAGTATTTTAACAATGAACTTCATTAAACGTTTTAATCAGCAGAATTTTTCTTATAAGCTAATATTAAAATAAGATTCTTCCTGCTTAAAGTCTTCTTTGTAATGTCCATGACAGTTAATAAAGCCATAAATTCGAATTCTAATTTCCACCGACCTTTAAAAAAAAACAACCCTTCAAATTCGGAAGACATTACTCTCAATATCATAGCTTTGATCATGGATGAGCACAATGTATTACCCAGAGGGATCCCATACGAATCAAGGCTAAGCATAATGGGAACCATTAATTTATCAGATTCCTTACAAGGTTAAAGGTATTTATTTTACAATAATTTTATTCGGAAGGATTTGTTATCTAACGAGGGTTTTCTTGGTGTATTTGGTTTGCTGCTTCATGCTTAGGTAATTAAATGCCACTTTAAATTCATCTTAAAATAACAACATTGATGGTTTTCAGTACTTTTTTTATGTTTTACAAATTATTCATTGAGAAAGCTTCGGTAGTCAGGACTAAATTATGAAATTTTATTTTCATCACAAAATGTATCTATAATTTGGTCTTAATTACCGGAGTTCTTGTTCATGACGTGTATCAAGTAATTTAAGTATTAGACCACGACATTGCGTGTCGGAGCCTCGGTCTATATTAGGCACTGGTATTTATAGCTCGCCTTGTGGACACCTGGTATGTAGAGACGAAGTCTTAATTTGTGCAGTGAGTTGATACGTGGAATAGTGGTACTGCTGGTGTGTGATAAAATTAGAATGCCTTTAGAATTTAATGTTCATTAGTTTGGGTAGTGCAACTAGTTATAGCAAGATGGAGAATGGCAAAAGGAATTTCATAAATGGTTTTAAAAACTTACAGTAAACATCTTAATGAATTCAAGTTTAGAGAAAAAAATATGCTCTGAAGATGTTTTATTTAGAATAAATATATGCATAATAAATGTATGCATATTTTTCTTCTCATAAAAATATAGTAAAATCTCTTCTCTTCTACTATGTATTTCGGTAGATCAAATCTAATAGTATAATTAAAGGAACCTTGTCTTTGATGATTATCATAAATCATCGCTGATCCCGACTGAGAGATACACCATGAACACATTCCAAAATGTTGTACCTAACAACTTCTATCAAAACCGCTGAATGTATTTCTCCTAAATTATAGAGAGAAAACAAAACAAAATCAACCGCGCCGTAACGTTACGTTCGTGCATTTGAGTATTTGAGGCAGCTATGTATAACATTTTTTATTATTCGGAAACGTAATAAATCTATAGGGTACAAAAAATTTGGTTCATAATATAGTCACCATGTAGCCGGAACTTATGCATAATTAATAAGCAATGAAAATTAACGTTAATTTACATTATATTGCCTCCTGGTAAAGAAAGGTCAATTCAAGTCTTCCGGAGCAGTAATTTCCCTAATACTGGGAAGAATTAGATCCGATAAAAACATACAACGTAATTTTTGCTTTTACTAATTAATTGGATTATTTTTGTAAAGGCATGGTTGAGGGTAAGCAGATTATTCCAATCTGGACGCACTTCTCTTCCATCATAAACATCATAGTGTTCGCCAATAAGCAGTTTAACAATTTTCCTAAACAAAAACGGATTATGGTTACTTAAATTTTGTATATTATGTATTGGCAAAGCATAGTGCACATAATTTTAACAACGATACTATCTATAATCATACCTATAAATGATTGATTGAATTTTAATTGAAAAATATAAAATACTAGCTTCTACCCGCGACTTCATCCGCGTAAATTTTCTTGCTCCCCCGACCCACCCCGTCGCATCGCATCGCCTGCCTACTTCGTGTTAGCTCAGCTTTCTTTCTGACTTTTTTCTTTTTTGTTCGGTTCCAAAGAATCCTAGCGTGGTGATAAATAGAGCCTTCCTCAAGAATTGGGCTATCACATTCAAAAATAATTTTCAAATCCGAGTGGTAGTTCCAGGGATTAGCGCGTTCAAACAAACAAACTCTTCAACGTTATTATTAGTATATACTATAGATAGATAATGTGTAAGCTCTACTGTACTCTCTAACATAACATTCAACGTTCCTTTTGTTATTATTGGTAATTTCGAATTGTACTAAATCACCGAGCGAGCACTGATAGCACTCGGAAAAATAAATACTCATAAAGGAAAGGAGAACGATATAAATTATGAATCCCAATATTTATGACATCAATAACGTGTGCTTCTACGGTTCAATAACCTCACAAATATGCTGCAATCGTGAGAATAGAAAATATTATAAAAACCCAAACCAATTGATCAATTAGTGGTCCTTTAAGCCCCAAAGTACTCCTAAAGATCCGCATTATGCCCAAAATCAGTGCTGGTCCTTACGGGTCATTAACGTCCAAGGGCGGTCTATAAAGAACTCTATACAAAGAGGGGATTAACGCCAATACCGCTGCCGGCTCCCCAAGTAATTATCCTTGAAGATACACTTTATTAAGGCGTAAAAGCCCTCAGGAGGGTACAATGCATCTCTGCGAAGGTTTCGTGCGGTGATTGCGATCGAACTTCTTGGAGGATAATAAAGTGGATTCAAGGATGGCAACGGTTTATTGCCTGCGTTACTCATTGTCTAGGAGGATTTGCATCTACATACGTACTTACAGCTATAAACTGCATCTATGCTGCTATAATACTTGCATAATTTTTTGGTCGGTTATAATTTATTGTTAAGTTTATAGAATTATTCTATAACGCACTCACTATTTATGACTTCATCCTGAAAGAAGAGCTAGCTAGTATTGTGTCATAGAATGAACGCGATGGTTATTTGGTAATTGCGTTTTTTTTTTTAATAAAATTAAAAAGGACAATTATCCAAGTATCATATATTACCTATAGTTTTTAATTTGGCACCCCAGCTATATTCTTAGTACATAATTATAGATAGCAGTTTATTTTTTTGCATTGCTACTTCTACATGAAAATCATCAAGACATTTTTTTTTATCTTGTAATCTTCGTCGTTAAATCTTGTTACTCCGTCCCATCTATTTTATATCTCTGACGCCATAAAAACCATTGGTTTGATAAAGATGTTTATGCTAAGCGGGCCCTGCAGATGACTCGACTATTTTATATCCAGTGTCATTGACACCTAGCCACGAGCCACGAGCAAGTACAAATAAAATAGAACGTAAATCTCTTCCACTGTATACCTACCCTTTGATGTACGATCTGAGCCGATTTTCATAAAAGGATAAAAATCTCTGCCTTTGTCAGAATATTATTTGGAAGGTTTGATGCAATTGCGATGGATTTAGTTTAATTTTGTATGGATTACTTTTTTGGAAAATGATTTCGTTATTATATTTTATGCTTAATTTAAGTTTTGTGCCTTGATGCGTATTGTAACGTAAGTAAATAAACTGAGTGCTCAGGTGGGAGTAGGCATATATCCTAGGCCTGCTTGCAACATAAATCAATAAATGCGTTTAGTGCTAAACGTATTTGAAACATCTTTCCTTTTCTGCCCTCAATTGTTTGAAGATGGTAGAGACAGAAGACCGGAATAAATCATTTTAAATAAGTTTAAAGTTAAATTGTGCCTACAAGGAATGAAGTAGGCACCTCAAGGTGTAGGCAGATACATGCAGTCATAGTTTAAGAATCGCGCCCTTGCCTACACCATCTAGCCTATTGTCAGTTGGGGTACAATTCCATACTGTTGTATCTGAACTATTTGTGTTGGACCCGTTACTGTCCTTGGCAACCACTACTTTATTGAGGGCTTTTTAATTGTTAGTACTTACTGAATTTCCGTAATTTCATGGCGATGACAAATTAATTAAATGCGCGTCATAAACCAAAATGTTAGGTATTCACATAAAACAAACGCTTCGCTTCGCCACAGATAAAACAATAATTTGTTGAACAAGTTGCCTGCTTATTACGTTGTGAGTTTGAATCAGTTTAGTTTGTTTGTCATAAACAAATAAACTTATTTGTACGAGTTTGTAGAGGTTCACATTCAGTGTCAAGTTTATTACGTGATTTGTTTAAATTTTCTTTTTTTAACTGAAAATTATTCATTATTATTTGCATTATTTTTATGCCGATTCTCTTATATGATTTTTTTTTTATTTAAGCCGGCCCCGACTGAGTTGGGAAAAGGCTAGGCAGATGATGATGATGAAGACTGATTGAAAACCATTTTTACTTGCCTCAATTGTTTCACAAAACCTTTATAAGTTTCGTTTTTCCAACACAGCTGTCTCTAAGATTTTTTTTTAATGAAAAACTCTTTAAAAAAAAAAAAACTCTCAAAATAATTTAATAAAAATTCACATCACTACATCACTGAATTTGGACGAACACTAATCTTGATACTTTAGTGATGATGCACCGCGATCAATGGGGAATGCCTGACGACGGGGACAATGGGGGCCGCGTGTACCACCGGCGCGTGCACGATGGGGGCCGGGTGGATCACGGCGCTGTGGGACACCGAGTGCACGGGGGCCACGACATGGTGGGCCACTATAGGGTGGGCCGGAACTACGGGGGCGATGATACCAGCGTGGGCGATCGCGATGAGGGCGAAGATGATGGTCTGAAAAAGAAGAAATAAACTTATTTTAGTTCTGATGGTAGAACAGAAGTTGTTTTGGTGGTCATTCGATTCAACTAACATCGCAACTGCAACAACTGTTTTGAACCTTAGTATTTGTTGCCTCGATGCGCTATTCACAATTGTCGTTCGATCCTACTAAGTACCTAAAAATTTTGCTTTTTATAGCACCTTAAGAAGTGGGTTTTAAAATCTTCACGACAACCTTTTACGCAAATGTTAGACCGTTTTTTATTCCGTAGTTATCTTGTCCCAGTTTATTGAACTTCCACCCTCTGAATACGATTATTCCGTAAAAAAATGAAGAAATACTTATTAAGAATCAGCAAAGTATTCATTCAAACTTGTTAGTTTAGACGAGTTTTTCCTACAGTTATTTACAATTTCAGTTATTCATGAAGTCACAGTTCAATGGGTTCACGGGCCCAGAAATAGAAATCATCGTATCCGTTTCCGTTTTGTCAAGTTATACGAAATATCTGTTTTGAATAGAATTGTTTAGTCTTCCATGACCCTAACAAATAACAAATTATTTTAGGAGTGCCTTCTGAATCAACAGTTTATATTACCACGCTCAAACTGCCTCTAACTAACTCTTCTATCGTTATTTAATTTTATATTTTAAAACTTCTCACGAAATATTAGTTTTATCATCTGCCTAGTCTTTTTTCCGACTATGTTGGGTCGGCTTCCAGTCTAACCGGATGCAGCTGAATACCAGTATTTTACATGGAGCGACTGGCTATCTGACCTCTACAACCCAGTTACTGGGTTACGATACCCCTTAGTAAGACTGGTTGCTAGACTTTCGGGCTTCTGACTACCCGTAACGATTGTCAAAGATCCACGAATGACAGCCGGGACCATCGATATTGTTAGCATAAGCATAATCAAAGGCACCGAAAAGGCACCGAATAGGGCTGATGATGAAGGTTTCGTGACGGTGCAAAAGAGGAAGCACCGATCGCGACCGAACAAGAACCGCTGCGGCAAAGCTCCTACGGAGCCCGAAGTCAGCCCGCGTGCCGCAAAGCCGAACACACCGGTGTACATCTCCCGCCTACACTACACCACTAAGGCAGAGGACATCGTGCGCCAGAAGACGAGGTACACGCCGAGGGTGCAGTTACTGGAGTCGTACCGCAATGTCAACTTCAAGGCGTTCGTGGTGCGCGTACCAAATTTTTATCTGCCCGTCGTCATGGAAGAAGACTTCTGGCCGCAGGACGTGGTGTTCCGTCGCTTCCGCGGACAAGTACCACAGAACAGCACAAGAGGAAGCTAGTGAAGTGCGTGCACTATACTTAGTTAGTTTTTTATAATTAAAAAATATGTATGTTTAGGTTAAGGTATTTATCTATGGGCCTGCGTCGCCTGAAATAAATGGATTATTATTATTATAATCAGCCTGTGATGTTCCCACTGCTTGGATACAGACCTCACGGCGAGAGGGAGTGGGCCGTAACCTACCATTCGAGCCCAGTGCAGGCTGGTAGATGTCACATGTCTTCAAATATTTGGTACTTTGGTTTTTCTCACGATGTTTTTCTTTTTATTTTTACAGAGGAAAACAGCTTCAAAGTTTGTTACTTTATTTATAGAAGTTATTCTCATATCGATGTCATATAATTATGTTTATTGCTCGCAAATTGATGCGTTTCGTCGATGAAGTTATTATGGAAATATAGAAAAGTTTTATAGCAAACTGTCTTGAAAATAAGAGAACTGTTTTCTTATTGGAAATAAACATCTAGATATTTTTACGACTGTTCAATCTATATAAATAAAATTCAAGTCCTAACTGATTTAATTATCAACGCACAGCAATCAATCAAATATCAATCACCAGTAGCCTAAACCACTGGTCCTAGAGACATGAAATTCGGAGGGTGTTGTGCAGAGTAGGTATCCACTAAGAAAGGGTTTTTCGAAATTTCAGCCCTTAGAGGGTGAATGGGGGGAGGGTGAAATTTCACGCGAATGAAGTCGCGGACAGAAGCCAGTAAAAATATAAAATTATTGAAGTTCACTTCAAATACTTGGCTGTCTAGGAATTTCCGATATTTCTAGCTTTATATTGAGAAATAGAAATTAATCACCTCAGGTCGATGACTGCTGTTAACTTTTTGTATTAGTAAAACTGTTCAGGTGACAAACTTTTCAAATAAAACTAATTTAAGTCCAGGGTCACTTTAGTTCCACTTGATTAGTTCGTAAGAAATATTAAATTGAAAACTTTTACATTTAAAAAGTTTTCAAAAGGTTTGCTTTTAATTAATGAAAAAAACGGGATTTCAATTGAAGTTATTAGTAAAAAAAAAGTTTGGTTAAATAATGAACTCAAATACAGTCAATTACATGCACTGGGTTTAACATAGGTTGTTGGTAACATGGCTTTCTAATAATTAGATCTTTTTTTATTGCATTTAATGAACTGGGACGTGGTTTCACTCAAAATTACCATAATACGCAAAATAAAAACAATCTAGTTTATATTTACCAGCATGTCATAAAAGCTTCCCTACTCTCCTTTCTTTTTATTTTACAATGTGATTGGCATATTCCCATTAATATTAATAAAGTATTATCAATTAATTAAAATAAATATTTAACTTACCAGCTTGAACATTTTGCAGTACAATGTTTTCTTGTCTGTGTATCCGTCGATGTTGTGCGACTGTGTACCTAGATCACCTAGGTTTAGTCCTTTTATAGTCCTAAGACCTACGGTCTAGGCTATATGCATATACTGTAATAAATCTTAACGTTTGGCAATATGCAACTTGAGCGCACTACTGTTCTATAGTTGGGTTACTGTGAATTGGCATATATGAGGAAATGAATGTCAAAATTTTGGCATAAAGAATACGGCTATTAAAATTCGTTTTTTAACCCCAAATAGTAATTTGACAGGTGTAATGTCTAACACCTATACAAAAAAAAGCAAACACAAAATACTAAATGTCATATTACTACCTGGGATTAAAAAAGGAACTATAGTTTGATTTATAACGCGCCTTGTAAGAGATCGTCAAGTTTTGCTAAAAAAAGGAAACTTAATAAGAGTATGTAAACTAAAATAAGTCGTTTTGTTTCTTTTATAGAATACTGTGTTAATTTGTACCTCATGTTTACCTTGTCTGGTTTCCTTCAATACAAGTATGTGACATGTTATTTACAAGGTCATAATGCTAATAAACTATTAATTCATACTAGTTTATTTTTTGTATTGTATTTAACTCAATAGTTTCATATTCTGCCGATTTAAATTTAATAGGTACCTACCTTATTACTTATTCGTAGGGTACTTCTCTGAAAAAAATCTTTACCAGTAGCCAATTTAATGATGGCCCTTGAAAGAAAAGTAATCGTTATATTTATTTTGCTCCAATAACGTTCTAAGGATATTCAAATGAGATCCTAGAAATAGGTTTTGAATAGTGTTATTCTCCTGTTGTTGTGTAAATAAATTTATTTAAATAGAAGAAATGGACCGTAGTATAATAGGCTTCTTCGGGCTATGTCTGTCTTTCATCGTTGTGATAATTTAAATTACAAATGTGTTTTCCAGACAAACTCCTGCCCACAGCCTTCATTTGTGTTCAATGAAGCGTGTATCAGGCTGACACGGCCTTTCTCTAACTTTCTCGAAACAAAGGTTCGTTGCGAATTCATCAAAAATTGTATATTTATATGTTTGAAGTGATTTCTAACAATAAACTTACATCAATGAGGTTTCCGTAAATTAACTATATTCAATAACTAGATGATGAAAATAATTAAAAAGAAAATAACCCCACGCTGTACCTAAGTAATTTAATAAAACGGACAATAATAGATTTAATATGCTAAATTCTGCACAAAAATATTAAGCTTAGAATTACTAAACTGTTATCAGAATCCACTAGCTTATCATTCAGCAGACAATAATTTAACTAATTACCTAAATTCTCATCAAAAGTTAGACCACTTCTGAAAGAAATGTTTTTAGTGAAAGTACGCATTTTTTCTACCATCTGCTTTTCATCGTCCCCTCGAGAATTAAGATTTATTGTCTAATTAAGACTAGGCACCTTTATAAATGGATTATTATTTCTTTCGAAGAAAATAATTATCGCTGAGGTTATTGAATGTTGTGCTAGTTTTTGGATTTTTGCGTCAAACTTGAAAAACGAGGATAAAATATTTGGAGTACGGTTCTCACAAACTAATTAATTCTGCTCGATACAACTACTACAACTTTGATCCAAAAAACTCTGCAGTGGGAAGCTATATAATAAAAAAAATATAAATAATTATAAAAAATATGCAAAACCATAACCCATTACCAAAAAGGTCGGTCAACAATGGCCACTATACAAGAACAGCAGTACACATACATACAATATACTAAAATAGAGTATATTCGTATTGCGTCGTCGCCGATCGGATCGCGATATTGTTGCACCTACACAGCACTAATTGAAACAGGTGGACTGATGAAACTTAATAATATTGAAGCTTTTTTGGACCTTCAGTTTATATTTCAATACTTTAAGCACACAAATGTACACAGGCGGATTTAATGCCATAGGCATTTTCTACCAGTCCACTCTTTGGGTGATGCCGAGAGAATGGTTGGTGCAATCATGAAAATTGAGGGTTAAATATTTTTTTAAATATAAAGATACGCATAAATCTATTAAAACTATAAATATAATATTTATAACAATTTTTTAAAAGATGTAGAGTGTGTCATTATCATTAGACGATGTTACTTAAGTCTACAGTAGCAACATTGAAGTTACCTAGGCGGTTTGATTCATGGAGCGTAGACAGGATGAGTTCACTTTTACCTTGGCTTATGTGTAAGTCATCCTTAGATATCGCAGTATCATTAAATATTCATTAGAAGTGCCCTTTCTGTTTGCCAATTAATTTGACTATGTAGAATGATGAAGGGTTTTTGTAATAACTTGCGGTTTGTACAACACCTGCGTAACCCTTTAGGAAATGTTTCCAGAGGGCGTGATGCTATGGAATAATTTGATAGGTAGAGATTTCTGAAAAAAAAATTACAATTTATTTTTGAATAAATATATCAAAAATATGTCTATAATATGATAATAAATATGTCATTACTACAAATTAAAACTTTCCACGTTGAGCAGTGATTTCGAAGCCTATTTTCAACAGCTGTTGTCCTTTTACAGGCCAATGTCCGATGATGGATTAATATTCTTATGATGGATGGCTCTCTTCAAACACATCTAAAAATATCATTCAAAACTTTGAAAACAAAGTGCATTCAATTTAGAATGGAATAGTTTGATCTGATTTAAGAATATAGTTTATATACTGATGAGATCAAAGGAATTACTGAAGTTTTGGAGTTAGTATAGACTGTAGTGGTAAGAAAATGAGAGTTTTCAGTGTCAAACTGGTGACTAAGTTTCAACTAAAGAGACTAAAAAAATTAAGTCAACAAAACTCGATGAAAAAAAAGTTCATTATAAAACACATAATTTTATGCATATTTTAAAATGAATAACTAAACTTGCTTTTTTGTGATGTAATATATTTATTATAATGATGAGAAATTCAATGGCTTTTTCTTGTTGCAACTTGAACATTATTTAAACAATTTTTGTAAAAAAAAATCTAATTTAGCACAGTGGTTTACTTTGCTGATTGGGTTATTAATGTTAGGGTATTTATTCCTTTTATAACTCTGTATATAAGCGGGATCAACTTCGAAAGCTAAATGAAGTCGTCTCCTAGGAAACACCTCTATATTTTGATGATAAAGACGTGAAGGAGTATGAAAACTGAAAACTTACTGAAGTATTGCCCACTGAAGAATTTCTGAAACACTATATGACTCTTTGAATAAAAACTGTTATCGAGAATGGAGGTTCGCAGCACTTATTAACGAGCAAACAAAACTACACCGATTCTCTTTACCGTTTTTATCAAAGAATTTTCCGACACCACGAACAAACTGGAACAATATTACAAAATCGTAAAACTTTCACTGCCTCGAACGATGCAGAGGCGGTACAAAGGCGATAGAGATATCGCCCACGTGAATACGGACCAGTGTATCATGCTGTGATATTTTTGTAGAAAATATTACAAGAACTAGATTTTGGGAAAACAATATTTTGCAGGCACACCGTAGAATTAACGTTATTACCACATAACCTAAGAAGTATGCCCTTATCACCTGGAGGGGTGGCATTACAACGCCTTGCGGTATATTCTGTAATGTTGCGCATGTAAAATTTTATAAATAAATTACACTCACATTTGGTCAGTCATACTAAACATATTACCTATAACATCATGTTGGCTATCACCGAAGGGTTAGGCAGAGGTGTACCTATACAGCGTGACAGGGACATCGACGCGCAACCTGGTACCATGGATTCAGTACATGATTCTGGAAAAAAAATCTCATCATTTTTTTTCTGATAACCGACGTAAAGTTCCTGCGCAAGGGTGTTTAGAATCATATGCTGAATTTATGGCTACAGTTTGCGCGTTGATGTCCCTGGTACCCTGTAGTAACACTAATTATGTTTTAAAGTCTGATATATAGTCTCTTGTAATATAGAGAGTGAGCCTATTGCCATCAATTGGGCACAAATCCGGTCTCTGGGCGGCTAACTTTAGAATACTACACAAAAATGTATATAATATTATTTCTAAACATCATAATGACGACTTAACAAAATTATTATTGTAACCCAAAAAGCCACACACAAGTTGAAAGTGACTGTCTGATCACATCCATCTCTTCCATTTTACATTACTATTTACACGATATATGTATCTACGTATTCAAAAACATACACACATTCACTAAAGTAAAGGACATACACACTTACAACACCCGACACAAACATAACTTATACCAACCACCATCAAGACTTAAAATATTACATCAAAGCCCACAACACATGGCAATAAGAATATACAACAAGCTGCCTCAAGAGATAAAAAATGAAACTAGACTCACTCCGTTTAACAACAAATTGAAAACATTTCTTTTAGAAAACTGCTACTACTCAACTGACTTTTTTAATCAGAAATAATGACATAAAAATTAAATAATTGTATAATAATAAAATAAAAATTAAATAATTGTATAATAAAATAATAGAAAAGCTAAATAGTTACAAAATTAAATAATACAGTCATACCTAATTGAATAATTAATAGTTGAAAAAGTAAATACCTAATACAGACATACTTGAATGAACAACAAAAAAATACAGACACTCACTAGCCTCGCTCACAGACATTATACACAATCACCCATTAGAGTTAATTAATTATAAGAATGTGCATGCGTTATAATGTTAAGAATTAAATTATTAGATTTGATTAATCCTACATCATAGTTTAAATGTTTGCTAGTTTAGCCCTCTGCGATGTCTAAAAAGGCCGCTAAGTTGTAAGTACCTACACTTGTAAACAACACCAAAATGCAAATAAATGTTTGACTTTGACTTTCAACATCATAATTTTATTCTTAAAGCTGACGGTACCAAGTAATTAAATCACGCTGTTGAAAGGTTGAAACCTCTCTGCATACGCCCACACGATTAAGGTGTCGGGATTCAAAAGCTGAAGCCAAAATTGTTTCCATTTATGTATAGTTGAACTTGCTTATCTGTGGTGGGGATAGTTTATGGCAGGCGTGTCTGGAATGCGTCTGGATATTATAGTTTACCTAACAAGATAAGACAGAGATATTGATTTCCAAATAGAATAATGAAAATAATATCGTATTGACGTTGGCCTCAAACTAGGCAAGTCTCCTGGGTGCCAATAAAAAGGAATTATACATGTTTTATTTTATTTAGGTCACAAAGCAAATTCAAATAAGGAGTATTCCCGTTTGAACACCAATTTTTAGAGCATCTATACATGGAGCACCTAAGGTATTCCCACTTGAGCACCAATCAATATTTTGCCGTGGTGCTCAAAGGGGAACAATAAAAAATATTGAACTTTATTCCCTTTTGAGCACCTACGGTGCAGTAGCTTCTAGTGATGGGGTGTATAATAAAAACTATCGATAAAAATTGGCAGTACGTTTATTAGATATAAAATGATTTCCAGTTTAATGTAGATACTTAAGTGTAAGCGCAAGAGCTCTCGGTACTCGAAAGTGTGTGTATTTTTGTGCGTGCTTGTGTTTTGTGCTGACGCTACCCGTCTTGTGTTTGTACACTTGGTAACCACAAGTATAGCGAGCTGCTCTTCGTAGGATATAAATACTTTAAAGTAAGCAAGTAAGTTTCTACGTTAAACTGGAAAGTATTTATATCATAATAATTTTTTCTGTCTTTTAAAGGTTTGTTGAGCAAAAGTGTCAGCGGAAATTTGATTTGTGTATATAGGCACGTGGGTATCTATATCAGAATCACTCATCATAAAGCGGGGAATCGCACAAGGTATTCTTGAAATAACTAGACAGGTCTTCGATCAGCAGCCTTATAAACAGGAATCTCAATTTAAATTACAAAAATATCACCACTAAAATCAGATGAGAACAGATTATGACTCAGGACGTAAGCGATCCGTCGTGACCGTCTCGACAACGCCACCGTTCGTTTCAAAACTGCACGAGTCCCATGGCCGACTGCCTGACGTTCATGACGTTCCGCTAGAGTGACAGTAATGACACCACCGTTGCCACTCTCGTCCGTACAATGTCAAAATAAGGGTGTCTATGGCGCTAGGCCCGCGCCTTCATGTACAATAAATACTTAACTTACTTAGTAGTTTAAAAATGCTATTCTGCTGAAACAAATGTAATTAATTTTTAAATTGTAAATTTAAAAAAAAACACATGTGAAGCACGCGTCGTTTCGTGAGATAAAAAAACTATTAACTATAGTTTAAGCACACTTCAGTCACATCACACATTTAAAACTAGTCAAAACATAATAATGTTCCAGTCGTTTGATAGTTCATTCGCCTCATACTAAATTATTGCGAGGTAATGGCCTCTAGAACTTGGCGTAATTACAGCTTTGTTACTGACAGGATAAAATAACGAGTTCGAGGAAGTTTCAGAGGTAAATCATGAGCTCGAACTCGCAAATCCTCCAGTAAACAAATAAAACAGCATTCTTTATAAAGTTAATTCTGCTGGTGACAGTTAGGTGCTTGGTTGGAAAGGCTGTTGTCTTACTTAGAATTTGAACATTACTTAACTATATAATTTATAACGTGTTTATGAAATAGGTACATACCTAATTGTTAAATTATTAGCCTTTATTATTGTCTCTCTGTCAAATGTCGTGAAAGCCTGTTCTCATACGCAGTGAATTGCCACTGGCTTTTAAAATTATGGAACCTCATAAACCTTTTTGAGCGTCTAATAATGAATGAATAATATTTTTATAAACACAGTTGCCAAGTTTGACGTTCGAAAATTGCTGGTTCTCAGACTAATTTGAATAAATTAATTTTGATTTTTAACCATTTAGCTTAAGATTCCTCTACAGCAGGCATCTCGTGTCTTAGACTAATTAACAATGACCACTCACATACTCATGCTTATTGGGCGGGTTTTAAACCTAAATACATATTATACTCCTGTGACAAATGAAGTACCTACTTATCTTCTTACAAAAGGACAAAACAAAACTTCGTAGATCCAACATCAGGGTTTTTTTGTGTGCCGGTAAGATTTATTCCCGTCCCGACAGTTCGTAAGGACTTTATTACACGACATATGTGTACAAGTCTACAACAGACTTGGGCCGAATATTGACTATAAATACTGCCCTAAATAATATGTATGTTCCGTTGGGGTGTGTAGTCTTTTGTAGAAGGCCGAATTTTTCACTTTTTTTGCAGCCCTGTGTTTTAGATTATAAGCATCTTTTCTGGGTCACGTAGTGAAAGGGTTTACGCAATAGTACTTTTGTAGGATAGCTTGTACCTATCATTGCTCAAATGATCACTGGCAAAATGATATTATATTCATATCACAAAATTAATTCTAGTCATACCACAAACCTACCAGACTGTATATCCGTCTGGAGAAGCCCTTATTGGCGCGATACAAAGGAATGGCTCCGTGAAACAATCACGCGTGACCATACGCGTGTTCTATGTTCAAATCTTATATTCAGAACGGTTCTAGTCCAAGATCTTAGAACTTGGAACATGACTTATGAAATAGAACCTGTAAAAACTGAATAGTGAATGTGTTTGTGTGGGACTATTGTAGAGGGTATAATTATATAGTGTAAAAACGTCAGACCTCATTTGTAATCCTAAAATACACACATACAATAATATAAAATCACGGCAATTTTCCTTGAAGGGTTAAGCAGAGGTGGATATTACACCCAAATTTCGGTAGTTATGTTCAAGTTCCATGTAATAGGAGGGCGAGCCTATAATATTGCCACCAACCGGGCACAAATAATTCCTGATCAAAAATCCAAAAATAAGGCTAATGAAATAATAAAAGAAAGACTTCACTATCGTGGAGAGGGGGACTCAGGGGATCAGACCGGAATAAATCTAGCTTTGAACATCAATTGAGTTTATTTAGAACACATGATAATGCGTCTTCACGCGATACTTGACAAGCGGCGGCTGCAGCATCTGCATCGGTATGGGGTGTACAGCGTGCCCCACAGGTACCGCATAGAGCCCATGTATTTGCGCAGGTTGTACGGCATGAACTAGTGGGGCGTGGTGTACAGGGAAGGGATGCGAGTGGTAGGATGTGTGGTAGTCCACGCCATAGCCTGGGGACGCTGCTGCGATGGTTGCAGCTAGGAGAACCTGGAAGAGAGAGTTCTTTGTTTCATGGTGGCCTGGTATTTTGCGGTCTTTTACAGTCATGTCGGTATGAGCTATAGAGAAATGTTGAGGAAAGACTTTTGGTAGTAAAGTTGGTCGTAAGACAGATTGCCCATTTTAGGTCCGAAAAGTATGTATATTAGGTATTTGAGTATGAATACTCGTGAAAGAATCCTTAATTTGACTTGTTATCGAAACACATTTGAAATACCTTTGTATATGAAATCGATAGTTTTATATTAAATAAAAACAAAATACTATTTCCAAAAAATCCCGCGTCATTTTTCTTTTAAAATACAGATATTTGTAAAAAGAAAAGCGTGTATTTATTACAAAACTTTTGATAAACTGCCAGTATTTATGACCTATTGACCCAGACCGCCTACATTTGAGCCTGGCATGACAGTCTGTCAGAGCCGTGCGTACATAAATATTGCTATCTAAATATGGATCGTTTCGAAAATATATTATGGGGATTTGTTTAGCACAGACGCGCGCAAATAGTGTTGGGGTATTTTTTAGATTAGAGGATCTGGCAGGTAAAAATTGAACAAACAACATTAGACAAGAAAAGTAGCTGAAAAAATGAACTGTTTTGCACAATGATTTCTAGTAATATATAATTGTGTCATCGGTTTTGCATAAAAAAATTATAAAACTGAATTAAAAAATAATTCAGTTATCGTCTTAAATTAATTGAACAAAAATTTGGTAAACTTTTTTGTATTTGATGCAAGTAATTTCAAAACACGATGTTCGCTCTGCAGAGTTCTGTTTTTAGGTATTTTTAACATAACGTCTATTGATTTTTTGCTATGAAATTTTTACGCTACCTTTGACTGTTTGTAGTTCATTGTTTTTCAACGAACATTATCTTCACCAGTCGCTGGTAAATGCACAATCAACACATCAAGTTTATATTTAACTGAAAAGGTTTTTATTTTTACATAGTTAACGCAGTGGGACAGAATAGGCTAAAAAAAAAATTGTAAACGCAGTCGGGTATATAATATTATTAAAATTCATGAATAAAATCTCGTTCCACTAAGGGCAAAAAAAAACTCGCTTATCATGAATGAACGAATTGAACACGTTGGTCTAGTTTCAAGCAAAGCAAACTAGCTAGCTATTCAAATACGAAAAACGCTAAGAAAAATAATATCGATCAAGATACAAGAATGTTATAAAAACAAAATAAACGGAATGTTATGTTATGTTAGAAGGCCTCGAAACCAATGAAGTAAAAAATTTGTAATAAAAAAAAACATTAAAAATAAATATTAGAACATTGTCTTACCACAAGAATAAGTCTGTCCATCTTGCTTTCTGATATCTACAGAACTAAGACACACAGTATTTATATGAAGCACTTCTTCTACAAACAACAATAGATTTCGTAATGCAAGTGATGACAATATAGCCAGCTGAAATTAATTAATAAGTTACTGTTGTATTATCTCCAGTTTTCCTTGTGTTAACTAATGAGTGACTAAGAAGTGGTTTCCTTTGACTAACTAAGTAGGTAGATAATTATTTTCATGAATGGGTTAGCAAGGTATTTCTGGTTTGCTGAGGATCCTTTAGTTTCATTAACTTTTGATGCTGTGTCGCTTGGCCATCGTTAAGTTTCTAGATTTTCACAGAACTTATGTACATTATATAAACTCACGCTTTCTTTTCATGGGTAGACAGCAATTACGGAAGGCCACCTGCTACGATCCATACATACTCTTTTGCTTCGTTTACGTTCGTACATGTGGTCATACAAGCACGCACATTTTCTGGGTGATGTCGATTAATTCGATTGAGCATTTGTTTTTTCTTACTTTTCAGGATTCTAGGTCACATTACTTCATTTCAATCTAGTAAATATAGCCTATGCTTTCTGAATCTACGATCATTTCCTTGTCCCAATTTCAGGCCTTGAAACTGTTTGTGAAAAACATTTCGAGTAACCTAAACGTTTAGGAAATAGACTATTTGTGAGCGACAGCGACGAATTACATCGTTTTGTTACACAATAGTTCTTAGTGTAAAAGTAGTTATTTTCAGCACTGTTTATTGGGCTGGAAAATTCCGGCGATGTTATGTCAGAACAAGGACGAATCCAGTGGAAAAACACAACAATAAAATATGTTCTAAGTTATGTATCAATGAAGCTGTCTACAGGCAATGTAGTTAGTTGTCTTTAAAAATGTAGGTCTTCATTAATTATTATAGGAAAATTTTTGGCAGTAAAACGATGAATATTTTCGGTTACCGTGGGCGGATAAACTTTCAGGTGTATGATGTTATAAGGTTTCTTACAATTACAAAATACTTTCAAGAATAACTTGGGTCTATATCTAAGTAAAGTTGAAGTACCTAACAAAATTTAATTCTATTTAGGTATAAACACGATCACATTCTCCCAAACTTACAGTTTAAAAAATCTTTATTTCTCATGAACCTAAAAATAACAGTTCGCTCACATTAGTTACCTCTAGGGTGCTGAAGACATTATATTAGCATATTCTGTTTTAGTTTATTTCGAATGTTGTGATGTTTTGCCTTAATCTGCGTTTGTTGAATGTGTTTAGACGTATTGTCACATTTTTTATATCCTCCGGTAAGCTATTGAACAGTCGTGCGCCTTCAACCAATTTTGTTTTTTTTACCATAATTGGAACGAGTTTTTATTCTTTACGTTGCATGTTATGTTTTTCATAATATGTAGTTGTATGTTTGATTGAACAGATTTGGTAATGATTTTTTTAATAAGGACGCAAGTGTAGTATATATGAAGATGCGTTATATTGAGTAGTTTGGTTTTTTTTGTTTAGTATTCTTGTCGGAGTAAAATAATTATAGTGAAATATTGTTTTTATAATTTTGTTTTGTGTACTTTGTAGTGGGTCTAGGTACCTGAGTGTTTGCGGCTGACCCTGTGACCCCCATAGCTCAACGATTTATAACGGTCTGATCCCCAGAGTCCCCCCCTCCACCCCCCCTTTTCGATCCTCTGCTAGTTCTTCTTCTCTAAATATTCAAAATGAGATTTAACAAGAGAGTTAGATATTATTTTACGTACTTTTTTTGGAATGCAGTTTGAAACTTTTCGTAATGCTGCCAGTTATGACATTAACTTTGTTTTGGTATGGTTGATGTGAAGTTTCCAAGTTAGTTTGTCGTCTACGTGTAATCCTAGGTATATTTCATAGGTTGTCAGTTTCAGAACTTCTTTTGTATAACTTCTTATATTTTATAGGTATGTTTAAAAGTCCCGTGTACCTAATAGTAGATAGGTGAGCTCATTATCAGATCGATTTTAGTTCCAATATTTTTTTATAACTAGTGTGATGTGTGTGATGATCTACAGCATAAGTTCACAACCTTATTTTGACCACCATGAGATTTTTTTTTTCTCGAGCACCCCATATTTTTTTTTACTTACCTGATTTCGCGAATCTGTATCAGCTATTGCCACTATTATATTTAAACGAGTAATATTATACAGTCGTAAGATAGGATATATTATAATTATTTCTGGGTCTTCTACTGCCTTCCTTAAAGTCTCAAACGCCCACGAGGGGGCGTTGTCGCCCACGTTGAGAACCTATCTATGATTTAGAGTCTATCTTAATAAAAATCTTAAATTCACTGACAGAAAACGCCCGTCTAAACCGCTGGGTCTAGCTAGAAGCAAGATATTTTGCAGAAGAGTTCCTTTCTTATTTAACGAAATTGAGCAGTAAGGAAGGATTTTTGATCCCATAAAAGGAGTTATATAGAAGAGTAAATTGTATAAGTTCCTCATTTTTTCCGATGGAAGCCCCATCGAGTACACGGCCTGTACAAACCTAAAAAATTTAATAGCATCGATTTATGTTAGCACAAACATATTTATATATTTCTACTTCACCGACTGATGTCGAGGGCTCCGCGTAAGGTCTCCGCCGCGTCATCGAGCACGTAACCGATGGGAATTCGATTGTACGTAACGACGAGCTTCTGGTCCAAGGTCAATAGAGCACACTAGTTTACCTAAGGCTTGGCTCACACTAGTCACGCGTTAGGTTTTAGCTTATGTATACACGCCTCGTAAATGTTGTGATGCAAATCAAATCGACTTTAAGTAGTGTACAAAAAGCTATTATATTATGTACTACCCAATTATTAATTCAATTCTATCAAACTGGTAATTATTAGCAGAGTTTGTTTTAAATTAAAGTTGCATAGTTTCAGATTAAATTTCTCAATTATTGTTTTTTAATGGTAAATAAATACATTTACCTACATATTTAGGGGCTCCATGTAGAATGCTAGTAGTCAGTTGCATCTGGTTAAACTAATGACCTACATATTCTTTCAACAAAAATAAAGAAAAGTAGGTCACACAAAAAAATAGAGGATCATTTTATTAAAAATTAAAGCAACATACGACGCAGTGTTAGTTTCTAAATAAACAGTGGTTAGTCTAAGCCAAGCCTAAATCCTCCCTGTACGTATGTCCTGCTTGAGTCTAAAGTCAATGTCAGGCTAATAAGGCCGCGCTTTAATGCGGTCACGATCGATTTACTTAACGTTGGACACTTATTTATTAGTACAGTCGGTGACAGTAAGCTTGTAAAGTTTTTTATATCATTTGCCATAGCTAATATAATATATGTTTATTAATATATTTTTTTACTAGCCTAAGCTGTCCTACTCCTGAGCAAAGGCCTCCCCCCTCCACTCCTACAATCTTTCGCGAGTTGATATTAATTATAGAAAAATACCTACTTTGTAATTTAATTCATGTAATAAAATATACGTTTATTGTCAATTACCTACCCAAATGAGGAAGAAATAATAATGTTAAATTGTTTTCGGCTTGTTTTTTTGCTTGTGCCAAGTCGACGTTTATCAAAATCATATTATGTGTAAAAGTTTGCCATGACTTCTATTATTATAACAGTATACATAATTGTCTTTTAACTAAATAATATCTTTCTCATTTTCGAACATATTATTGGCAATCTAATAAAATAAATAGCAATAAAATTTCCTCAAGTGTTTATTTCTCCTGTTTTTCTAACTGTACAATTTACTTAGCACATCCTCACATTACTCTCAAAGTCTCAATATAAGGGGGGGGCCTTATTGGGTCGCGGCACTTGGCAGTAATGCCTATTTATTTCTACATTTACAACATTCCGTGAACTGAGGATGGGATAGATTTATTTTAAGAGCGTTTACGACTTACGGCATTTCATACAAACTTACAAGCTCTTGTTTTTCGAAATTAAGAACCTAACAAAGTTTCTAACAAAGTTAACTAACAAAATTTAGTAAAACATGTTAACTATTTAATGGGTTATGTATTTTTAGAATTGTCAGTAGGTAGCTATAGGTTACTGTTTTTTCGGATAAAGTCACTATCATTTATGGTAGTTTTTGCTCTCATAATTATGATATCCTACTTTGTCATAGAAGCATCTACTGGTGGGTCTACATCCTCCTTACAGAATAATCAGCCTTCTACTGGCTCACCGGCCTCCTCTCGGTGATGGGAGTGGGCGTAATCCACCCCGCGGGCCGATGTACTTAGGTATCTCATTTGGCATTTAACATTTTATTTTTCTAAATAAATCGCATTAAAAAAGTATTCATATATAATTGGGCTAAAGTGTTTAAACTTTGTAATTAAGAAAAAAACATTTAATTAGAAGGAAAAGTTTCTTCATTAAAATCCTGTAAAGTATCTTGTTTCACTGCTCAGGCTATTAATTATTTTGGTAATATCTTTTAAAATTTGATAACACCCGACTTTAAAGTAAGGTAATTATACCGAGAACTTAAGTTTGGTAACGGGGTGACGTCAGTGCAACATCAATTTTCAAAATCAACATCTTATTTTTGTAAAAATCAAACTATCTGCCTAGCCTTTTCCCAACCATGTTGGAGTCGGCTTCCGGTCTAACCGGATGCAGCTGAATAACAGTATTTTACACGAAGCGACTACTTATCTGACCTTCACAACCCAGCTACTGCGTAACACGATACCCCTTGGTAAGACTGGTGGTCTGAATTTTGTTCTTCTGACTACCCGTAACGACTGTCAAAGATCTACGAATAAAAACGGAAAACGGCTTAACGTGCCTTCCGAGTCACGGAGTCACTCGTTATGTACAGTCAACAAAAGAGATAAGTATGCAGGATCGTCGGATATAGTTAAAGTTTAATAAGAAACCGATGGATGGTCACTGAAATTTAATTTGATAAATGAGCTGTTTGTTTTCTATTCATAAAATTAAATTTTATTCGACAACATCCATCGGTTTCTTACTAAACTTCAACTAATCAGACATCCTGCATACTTATTTTACTTATCTCTTTTGTTGACTGTACCTAATGATAGTTACCGATTTACGAACTAACCGCGGCAAGCGTAGATTTACCATCGATATACCTGTGCGGCTGTTGTCCCACAAGTTTTCTAATTTCTTATTTTTGTAGTAACATAAAAATAAAGTAAGTAAGTAAATATAATATTTTATGTTGTGTATGATAAGTGTTTCGCACAGAAACAGTACCTAACATGAAAGTTTTCGTGCGAAACAGTTTTTCCCATAACTGTACCTTGAGTTCGATCGTGATTAAAAATTAAATATTGCATACAGGTGACAGAGGTGACATTGTAGCCTCATTGTAACGAGATAATTTTAAATAGTGTCGGCCATTAGACAGGTGAGGTCTTAGCTCAGTGGCTAATCTATGTATTTATAACGATAGTTGAAATTAATTTACGTTTTTGCATTAATTTACATACCGTGTCTGAAGACTAGAGGTTTTACAAACGTCTCTTAAAAGACCTAATTATTTTATCTTTTGCTCCTAAGGTTTTATTTAATGGATTTTATTTTATGATAATGGAGGTGAAAATAGCCAAGCTGTTTGTTTATACACGTTAATGGTGGTTTTAAGTAGAAATAAGATTCAAATAATTATTTAGTTACATTTATTAACAGATGAAACTTAAGACATAGGTATTTATTACAAAACGAATGATAAATAACTTGAAATCGGAATAAACATAATTAGCATAAAATGCATTCCTACCGAATAACATTAATAATAATGAATCAAACTATAGTGTCAGGAAGTGGTGAAGGGCGGGCGTTTTAGGGGACTGTCTTATGTGATTTTGGCGTTCAAACAAAACTGCTGATTCTCAGCGTAATTTGTATAAATGACTTTTGATTTTGATCCAGCACAGTTGTTTTTAAACAATATCATGTAACTAATCTAAACTATATTGTAAACTTTCCTCTAAATAAATTGAAAGATATGATAACAAAAACTATGTTTGGGTAGTAAACTATGAAACAAAATAACTCTTTTACATTTTTTAAAGTACCTATGCTTAGATAATTTTTATTAAAAAACTTGTTGGAGTAAAAACGAACGTTACAATCGAATACTAGCTTTTGCCCGCGACTTCGTCCGGGTGGAATTTCTTGTTCCCCGACCCACCTCGTCGCATCGCATCGCCCGCCGGCGCTATTACTTCCGTTTCGCTTGGCGTTCCTTCTGACATACTGTTCCTTTTTTTTTTGCTGGCTCCTAAAGGTCATAGCGTGATATTAAACCTACAACCTTCCTCAAGAAATAGGCTATGCAATACAAAAATAATTTACAGATTAGCGTGTTCAAACAAAAAAATAACAACTTTTCTACTTTATATAGTATTAACATAGATTTTATACTTTAACAATGCAAATCAATTCAATTCAATTTTTTCAGGAACAATTCACATTGTATTTGAAAACATACATAATAAACAAAATAACATCACGCTCATTAGAATTATAACCTAAACCGTTCATACATAATACAATAAATTATATAAAAAATTATAAACAAAACAAAATTCAATAACATTACAAAAAATATTCAATACAATTAATTCAATATCATTACTACTAATATTACCCAGTCTCACATATTTTTTTTTATACGTGGATTTGTCATCGTCTATCGAATACAGACATTTTTCCAATAGGAACGCTTTGAGTCTTGACTTAAATGAGTTCTTTTAAATTATAGTTTTTAAGTCCAGTGGCAACCTGTTAAAAATCCGCACTGCTTGATTTTGAGGACTGTGTTGCACAATGTTAAGTTGGGGTATTATTTTGTTTTTAAAATCTTTCCTGCGCGTACTTTCCCTCAACTGTCTCTCCTCATCTGTTTCATAATTATTAATTATGCAAGTATTTTTTTGAAATTCACCAACAATATCAAAACATAGAGGCTTGGCACAGTAAGAATTTTTAAATTTATGAAATGTGGCTGACAGCTCTCTATTTGTGAATCTAGTAACTAATAGGTACTACCTAATTAATAAAGTTCAAATTAGCCAAACACCTATTCGTTGTTGTGTAGGTAGTCGACGGCCTGACTTGACATTAGACAAAGTATAGAGGCAATAATATAACATATCTAATAATATAATGCATTTCTTAGAAAAGTTCTTGTACATTTTGAGCTTTCTATTTGTCCTACCCATGTTAGAATATTTACTTTGTTATTATTGTACACTCTAGAGGTATGTTATAAGTTTATTTGTTCAACCACCTACAACAACAATAAACAACATTTTATTTCATTCTATTCTACTTTTATTTCAAGTGCAAAGTTAACAGACATCTCTAAAAGAAGACTGGAGTATGAAATCCATGTAGTAACGTGGGGGTATGGGCAAAACCCACGCGATGATGAAGCAACGGCGCGTGGGCAACTATAGGAGAGTGGTACGCTGAGGACAGTGGGTAGCCGAATGATGGGTACACCACTATCGGCGTTGGTGCCGCCTGGACTAAAGCCAGGAAACACAGTATTGTGACCTGGAATTAAAATTTTTTTGTATAAAGAAAGAAAATATGTTTTGAAATTAAATTGTTTATTTTGTAGATTTATTCCGGTCTGATCCCCTGAATTCTATAAGAAGCAACATGATGTCATTTACTTTCTTGTCCATACTGACTTTAAGTAAGTTTCACCAAACAGTTTAACATGAAATAAAATTCAATTGATTCCGAACTATTGTTATAATTGAGTGTTAATTTTATCCCGAAAACACGAACCTAATCCTGAACGTAAAAATTAAGATACAGATAGCGCCATCCACGAAGACGCGCCCCACTCTTCTTCCTAATCCCTTACAGTCCAAGTGTGCAACATTCCGCTAGTGTTTTAGTTTTGTCGATAAACAGCAATTACTTGGGGTAATTGTGTGTATCAAAAAAACTAAAACGCTAGCGGAATTAACTAGCGATAACCACTAGCGATTAGTAAGAACAGTGGGGCCGTCTTCGCGAATGGCACTATCTATGCCCCCTGCCGCCCCTGAGTCTACACTAATTGGCACTAAACACATATAATCACAACATAGTTGGGAAAAGTCTAGGCTAGGCTATATTACTACACTCAAAATCTCCAATCACCAGCCTAGCGTTCCGCAAATAATAAAATGGTCAATGCCCCTGAATCCAATATCTATTACTAAAACACTTACCAATCGATACATATCCGTTTCCGTTAAAATATCCGGGTTGCGGCCGGTCCGGCTGTCGACTGCCACATCCGTGCTAGCTCCGTCAATTTATAAGAGCTTCAAGTGAATTTTAGCAGTTTTCCTAGTATGTATTTGGGAAGGAATGTTCCTAATATGTCCAGTGCGTGCTGACATATTGGGCTAGGTAGAAACACATATTTTGTAGCTGGGGACTGTTTGGAGATGTTCAGGGAATTAAGTTAGAAATTAATGGGTTACCGAGTTATTTTAGGTTCGGGTCATCGTATTTGTTCCTTATTATTAGAATCAATATTATCGTTTTGTATGCACGTGTTTCTGTGACAAATAAACCTATTTTTCTTTCTTTCATTTTTCCTTCTATCGCTATCCCACTTTATTTTTCTACGTCTTTTTCTTCCAAAATAAGCGGGCAATTCACTTTTTATTTCCTACCAAGACTAAAATTTATCCATAGATGTAATAAAAAACGAACGTAAAAGAAAATTGGTGCAGCTTATTATTTGACTTATCAGTGACACAGGTAATATTTGTTTCTATATAATATCTTAACAGATCTATGCACCAACAAAACATCAAGCGTACTCTCTAGAATTAGGGAGAGGTGTACCTATAGTAAACCTACATTTTGCCAGTTATGTTTAAGTCCCATGTAACAGGGGACAATAGGCTATTACCCATCACCCGGGCACTAAATCAATCCAAATCCGTTTCCTAAATTAGATTAAATGCTAGACCGACTATTGGATATCTCACTTCAACTACATACTACCCACATTGCATCGACTATTGGCCATCGGATACTTGTTCAAATTCGTGACTGCGGCGCCCCCCTGCGTTACTCGCATAGCTATTCACCATAGAGTAGCGTGTGGAAATAGAGGCTGTAATTAGTTGTAAAATATGTTTCTTAATATAAATGTTTATATACAAAATAAATCTATAATAACTGTTCCGTGCGCGTGATAGGTTTTCGCACCGGTAAAAATGACGAACTACCATACAAAGTTCCATCCCCATTTTTTTATTTTAATTTAACCCCTTTAGGGGATGAATTTTCGAAAATCGTTCCTTCGTGCTCACTTTCGTTACATAAGTAACTGTTGTGTAAAAGGCTGTAAGTTGTCTGTCAGTGACTGAATTTAAGTTTTCTATTAAGTAGAAGAACACAATTATGTAAAACTCTAATCAATGCAAATAAAATGAGATAACAACTTCAAAACAAAAATTATGATCTCATATTTACATTTTCTTTTCCAATTTATTCATGTTAGGCCATTTAACTCTAATTGAGTGCAACTTACGAACTACTAAGCTTTGATCTTTCGTTTTGGGTACGTTGACAGCTACAATATTCAATAAACAACCAAAAAGTATTTTGTTTTTATTTAATCAGACATGTCATTGTCATTGATTTTTGTTTTTGTGTGTGTGCATTGAGTTGTAATAAAAAAAATCCAAAAAAACTTTATTTTTCAACTCTATTCAAACTTTGATATTGTTGAGTTTGGAGAATCGGTTTTTTGTAAAAAGAGTTTCTGATAGAAAATAAAAATTTAATTTTTAGGAAAATTTCATTTAAAGTAGCTAGGTATACCTACTTATCCCTCTTTGGGTGTATTATTATAAAAGTGAAATTAATGTTATACGCCATCAGAACATTTTTGACCTCTAACAACGACTATACTTAATCGTCGAAATGTTCAGGAACCTCTGAGCTATAACTAATCTATACCAATAAAAAAACCATATAAAGAATTCCGAATAGTATGCCAACGTCGCGATGCGCCGGAGCCACCGGTTTAAATATGGTGTCAACTGCTTTAATACACTTTACTCTCGTTGACAACCTACTTGATACTACGAATTACTTGTCGGTATTTTTAAGCATATTTTCCTTATGTGGTGTAAAAGTGCACGTAGGAACTTTTAGTGACGTATTGAATTAATATATGGCTCATTGGTCCAAATTGGTAATAATCATTAAATCTGTCGTAAGCCTAATTAGCTTATAGGAACTGACTGACTGTATTCTGTTGTTATTAAGGTTTATGTATAATATTGTACTTGATTTTCCTTCACCGTCATAATATTAATACCAGCCTATTATGTATTGCCTCAAATAAATTGGGATAAGGGAAGAGAATGATTATGATGGGGGCAAAGGCCTCTTCTCTAACAGACAAGGCACGAGCTTTGATGACCATGCTTACTCAAGGCGGAGTCCAGGTTTCCTCACGATGTTTTCCTTCACCAATGTCAGTAATATCCAAGTATTTAATATCAATGATAAAGTGATAATTGTACTTGCCCGGATTTAAACCCACAACCTCGTGCACGAGAGTCGAGGCCTAAAGCACTAGGCCATCACTGTCATAAATAAAATAAATTATTGTATTGTTTTATAACTTTAAAGCTTCACATTTTACCTTTATAAAACAATCAATCTCTGTTTCCTCACACTACTCTGTCAAAATTTCCCGAACACAATATGATAGGGTTACGTCACTTAGCGGTCGTACTAACCGGATCGAGTCTAGCTAACGGGCCCAGTAACTGTAGCCCCCAGTAATTGTAGCAAACAATTAATTACTTTTAATGTAAATATTTAATTCAGGGTAGTTCGTATCACGTTTCTTGTAAACTGGGTTGTGTAAACAAGTTTGTTCATTTATTATATTTGAAATAAATGGCTGACTATTTTAGATTGGGTGTTTTGGATACAAATTGTCTTCAGGTCCTAATAACATATCATCTGCTGACGGTACTTTTATGCTAAACTGAATTATTATTGAGTTTATCAGGATAAAAATAAATCGGGGCCTCCGGGACGGGGGCCTCGGGGATCTGGGTACTCAGGGAGTAACCCGATTTGACAGTCAATGTATTCAATTTAATCATTGAAATAGGCCAAAACAGAATTGCTATTTAAGCAATGCATTTAAGATCTTTTAAATTTTTTCAGTAATTATTTCTGCCTTAATAATTAATCTTGACATGATAGGTAGGTACTCCATTTTTCAATAAAAAAAGCCTATCCAATTATTAGAAAGATCGAACCAGTCATTGTCACGATTTCTTTAAAACGATTGCAAAAATGCAACGAAAAGTAAATTGCCAAAGAAAATGTAATTGCGTATATTTTCAAGCGGTTCAAGCGGCTTCGCACAACCTTTAACATGTTTACTGAATACTTCATGATTTATCTAATATTGCATTACTCACTAAGATTTCTTTGAAAGTTTGATAACTTATTATTATTTTTACGTTCTTGAATTATAAAATAACAAATCTCTGATTTTTCAAATTATGCTGGGACCTATATTTGTGATATTATCTTTTATGCAGAAAAAGGCTTGGTAATTTTATATTAAATAACGAGCTAGATATAAAAAGATCAGCTACTTAGTTATGAAAAATACACGTAATCAAAACAACAGAAATAAGTAAAAAATATAGTTTTAATTTACTCTAAACCTTCACTGAAGGTAATTAAATCAATGGTGGACAGCGATGAGAGGAACGGACTTGACGACATGGCCGTGATGGACGACAGAGCTGGAGTGAGTGATGGCAGAAGGGGCAGTCTTCACGACGACGGGGGCGGCGTGGACGACGGGGGCGGCATGGACGACGGGGCCGGCATGGACAGCATGGACCACAGGGGCGGCGTGTACGGTGTGGACAACGGGGGCGGCGTGGACAGTGTGTACCACAGGTGCAGCGTGGACAGTCTTAACCACAACAGGGGAAGAAGCGATCACTGGAGCGTGCACGGCATGGACGGCGTGTACGGAATGGACAGGAGAACCATGGTTGACGACCTGGCTGGACTTGGTGATGGTGGTCTTGGAGCCAACCACAGGGACGGTGTGAACCACTGGGGCGGAGTGGACGGCGACCACGGGCTGGTGGGCCACCAGTAGGCCGGGGGCGGCAGCGGCGCAGGCCAGGATGGCGGCGAAAGCAACCTGTTGGGAGAAAATGAGTTAATAACAATAGTCATGGATCTGTAGAGAGATGAGATGTAATGAGAGATAAAACAAATTCTGCAACGCGAGATCCTGCTTGAACACGATAAAAGCTAAATTGAAATTCCCGCAAATTTATAGTTTTGGATAACCCAAATATTGTTGTGGTATATAAAATTTTGGTATCAACAAAACGTCCTAACGTAACAATAGCGAGACATTTGATCGCAACCCAAAAAATATCACTGAACCGTTCTAATTCGTTGGCCTAAAATACGACCCTTATAATAACTCCTTAACACTTACAAAGGACTTCATGGTTGATAAGGTAGATGTTTATACGACTGGACTGCCGAGTAATCTAATGAACTGTTGGCCCACCGATGCTTATATACCACGCTGCCAAAATTCGACAATGAGTACGCAATGAACTTGAAGCTGTATAAATTATAAAGCTTTGTGGAGGAGGTAGTGGTAGAGGCGTAGTAAGCGACATGCATTATTGTATGAATGAAATAGTGACTTGGCACAAAACAAAATCGTCGGTCGTGAATTTATTTATTAAGCAAGCTAGTTTAACTTTTAGAGTGATTTAAACAAACATAAGGTTAGGTGAATCTATCGTTTTATTTTATTAATTATAAACGAATATTTGTGTGGTTGGACATTAGACTTGATGATTGAAAAACTTGGAAAAACTAATAAATATGGAGGCTAGGCCAATAATGAAGCTTAATGCAAAATAATAAAATCACCATCATAAACGCTAGCTTCAAAATGCACCAACTGTTCTTCAAACAAATCTAGTCCTAACTGCATTTTAACAAGATTCTTGCTTTTTCCAATCTTGTAAACATCTTCATGTTTATTTATCTAATAAAATGAAGTGAAATTAACGATTTGATATAAAACCATATCTCGATTCTTAACTTTAGAGCCAGTGCGCACTTCGATACCAGCCGTATCCACTTTCACTCTCTACACCTGGCCCCCATCAAACTTGTCGAGATTAATGAATGCATAAACACAAACATTGGAGTTGTATTTAGTTTGATGCCAAGTTCATTCGTACTTATGTAATGGTGGACTACTTGCTACTTGTGCACTGACGAGTATTCATGGTTGGATGGTGTACTGTATGTTTTTTTATATTTTGTGGATGTTGAAATGTATGTGGCATATGGAGCTCTAAATCTTAGAAATAAACAATGTCTATGAAGGTTTTAAATTATAATCTATTAGTATTATGAATTAACGTGAGAGCTTCTGCTAGAAATAACTCTATCAACTTCATCAGCTAAAATAATAATAGTTTACATCCATTGATGCATTAGAAACATAATTATTGCTTTCTGAAAAGCTCCTGTTTTATCTTTTCTGTATCTCAAAACTTTATATTTTAAAATATATAGGTAATAATGCATCCTTCGAATCAATTCCTTTCAATATTATGCACTATGCGATTTTTATAAATTCCGATATTTAACCACAACTGAAGCAATTTTAGTAATTGTATCCACTTAAATTGTCATGTCTGCAATTATTTGTGATGGTTTAATCAGAATTTATTTTTATTTTGCTTTTGTGTGACAGTGATGAACAAATTAAGTGCATCGACAGACGTTTTTGGTTGTATGGGCCAATATTGTCCATGAGCGGATTATCATACATCGTTTCTCCAGGTCCGGTGTTACTGCATAGCACCAAGAAAGTAATTTGCCAGTTTTGTCACAAAGCATAAATAAAATTCGAATAAATTTATTTTTCGCTTTGCACTGAAAGAAAAATTGCGCCTCATTTTCGGCCGCCACGGCTACTAAAGCTTTTTCTCAAGTATGTTGAGGTCGGCAATAAAGTCGAATGTGACTGGACATCATTATGTTTATTAATCTACTCATACTGCAAACGCAAAGTTATGTCATTAATCTGCTTTGTGTCGTGGAGGTGTTTTCCAAATTATACAATTGCAATTAATAACGGTGTTAAAAGTGTTAAAATTTAAGTAGTCGTTTAATGACTGGCAAAATATCACTGGTTCAAGTTATAAGTCTTGAACAGGAATTAATTGAATAAATATAATATAAAACGTAAGGAAAGAGACCACCTTGCAATATTACAGAGCTGATCATGAATTGTAACGTGGGAACTTTAGCAGCAATATGTGCCCAGAGATATGTTGTATCTAGGATAGGTAGCAGTGTCATCCTGCCTTCTGATAACAACATATGTACGGTCACCAAAGGAGATAAGTAACCAGGGTCGTCGGTATAGTTGAAGTTTAGTAAGAAACCGATGCATGTTTTCGAATAAAATTTAATTAAATTAATAGAAAACAAACATTTAATTTATCAAATTAAATTTCATTCACAAATATCCATCGGTTTCTTACTAAACTTCAAGTATATCCGATGACCCTGGTTACTTATCTCTTCTAGTGACTCTACATACTGCGATCACCAATAAAAATATTGTACAAAACTGCAACGAAACCAAAGCTATGCCTACTAAGCCATATTCATGTTGATACTGATTGCGTTTTTTTTTTTACTATCTTTAATAAAACATAGTGACTGATTTCTATACGAATTTCTGTAGATGCATTTAAGTAAGATTTTCACTCGCTGTTTCCTATAGAATAAATTCTTTAAGTGTTACTTTCCAAATCTTTTGTTTCGTTTAGATTAAAGAGTAACACAGTCTGAGATGTTATTATTGATACGAGCACTAAATCAACTTCGTTTCGTCTAGACCAATGCTGTTAGATCTTGTAAAATTAATGGCGTGTCTAATTTTTAGTTCCCTTGCTGAGATTGGGGATATTTATTGCTATTCTTCTTGATTAAAGCCAACGGATTGCCTTCATGTTGTAAGTACCAGCTGCTTAGTTACTGGTTTATGCGATGTCTATTGTCTCCGGATTAGAAATACTATACATCGGTTTCTCTTACATTGGATATAGTTCATAGTCTTTATAAGTGATGACAATTTTAGATCGACAGTCTGTCGGTCGAGAGGACCTATGTCCAGTAGTGGATTGCTAATTTGACAATGATGATGATGATGATAGAGAACAGACGACAAAACTTTTATGTCACCTATGTCTGTACACCGTTCCTTGTATGTCCCGAGTGATGAAATATCTGTTGTTATTACATGTATGACAAATTCCCTTATGTCTTTCAGGCCTTCTCAAGGCTGATCTAACGTCAAACTACAAATTCATAATCACTTTTACTGACAGCTGATACATGAATATTAAGAAGTTGTATAGTTTTTTGTCCATACGTTTCAAGGGAGATTGGTAAACCAAGGCTGTTTCATGTTTTTAAAGTGATTGATACTAATGTTAGGTCAATGTGGCAATTTTTGTTTTAGTGTTAGTGATGTTTGCCAAAGTAATTGCTTGAAGAATAGAATATTAATGTTTTAGCCAGAAATAATTTTGTTTGCAGAAATTATTTATTTTCATTCTTGTGCAAGTTCAAACAGACGATATTTTTTGTAAAAAAAATAATAGAAATTCATTAACCGTTGGCCCACTTACCTAATTTAGACTAACACATAAACAGTACAAAATCTTGTAGAGGCCATAACTGATACCTTTTGACATTGCTCACCCAACAACGACAAACATTGCAATATAACCGCGTGAGTCCAAATCGTGCATATTTCACCAACATCCCACTAACCTCATAAGTTAAGAAGAGTGATATCATCTCGAACATAATTCTTTCTTGATAGCAGAAAATGCTGTTCACTCCGTTCTTATGAAACTTTAATGTGTGCCACGGATCATCGGAGCTTTAGACAGATGATAAATTCGATGCTTAAAAACACGAAAACAGATTATGATCCACAGAATTTAAGATCTGGTTCAACCTTCCCGATCATAATAATTACAGTTCTTCCAATAAACAATTCGGTGTAATAAAACGACGGGTCCTAATGTAAAGCTACTTATTTCCACATCACATCTCTGAGTTATTCTCAAAAAAATATTAAGTTTATTAAACAACTCTGCGTACATCTCTGTTGTGATGAAATTGTTAAGTGTGTCGCGAATCATCCCGTCTTTAGACAGATTATAATATATTAATCACAGTGTAATTGATGCGATGTTGGCGATTGTGAAGGTAAAAGTACGTTAAGAATGTCCACTCAACGTAAAAACATAACAGTCTCACAGGTTTAAAGATATAATCATAATCCTAATTCAATCATAAGTGTTCATTCCGTCAATTAGGTAGATTTTTCGAATAACTAAAATACAGTAAAAACATAGGAACTACAATAGACCGAAACAAAACCAATAGAAAACAGATGCAGCTTTTATTGTGTTCCTAAAATAAATCCAAATAACTGCATCGTTCAAACCTTAATCATATTCGTAACTTGTATCTATTCTTGGGCCTTCTGCATCTTTTTATTTTGTGGCATCGCGTGCGCTTGCGCCTCGCTATTTCATAATGCTTCTCTGAATGTCAAGTTCATGCACGCTTTTATGATTATTTTCAACATTTTGATGTATTATTGTTTAATTCTCAAGGCTTATCATGTGTTTAACGTATGTTCTCTGTTGTATGTTTGCTTTATTTCTAACTCGCTTCGTCTTAGCTATCGACAATACGATCGTTCGTTCCATGAAGCATTCAAAATGTTGGTTCTTCAATCTGCCTCCTTATTCTCATTTCTTAAGAATACACCCATTATCTTCTCAGTATTTTCCTATTTAATCAATCAATCAATCTGCCTAGCCTTTTTCCAATTACGTTGGGGCTTCCAGTGTAACCAGCTGCAGTTGAATACATATGCTGCCTATCTGCTGCCTATCTGACCTCCACAACCTAGTTACTGGATAACATGATGAGACTGCTTGTCAGACTTTCGGGCTTCTGACGACCCGTAACCACTGTCAAAGATCCACGAATGACTTATATATTTCTATGGCTGGGAACAACGGCTTTACGTACTTTCCGAGGCACGGAGGGGTTTTGGTATGTAAAGATGGTCATGGTTTTGTCCTATTTAATATCACAAGCTAATGAACCGGTTTTCACTTCATCTCTAACAAAATAATAAACTTCATCGTCTTTCTTTAACTCAATATCAAGATTACAACCAACATTAACACTAAGAGTCTCATTACCGTCTTACGTCCCTCTTTCATTACATTACTTCCAACGAGCTTGTTAACGACTGTTATCAGATCCACATTTCTAACTGTTCCCTGCAAAGCTTTGCAACATAGCCTTGAGAATATAAGACAATAATTTGATACTATTTGGTAATATAATGACATGCGATTGGACAATTAGCTTAGTTTATTGTACCAAGGACTTGGTTAGGTAACTGTAATCATAATTTCGTTGCAACAAAGCTACAATGTGTTGTTTAGATGATTGATGAAAGGAAGTGGAGTAGAAGATTTGGATTGATGATGTGAAATTAGAAATTCAGAATATTAAGTATCGATATTAAGATAGATAATCTTAATAATGCATAGATTGAAATTACTTGAACGATTGATTCATTAACATTATTATTTTTTATTTTGATTTTTTCTGTTAGCTCATTAGCTAACAGAGACAGTAGTATCTAAATATTAATCGTATACACAAGCAATGCCACTAGAATCATTGTTAAAACAATAGTATCTTTTGAAAATGAATCTTGCATACTGCATAATCAGCCTATAATGTTCCCAATGCTGGGACACAGACCTACTCTCGGTGAGAGGGAGTGCGATCCCAGTGCGGGTTGGTAAATGTCACATGTCTTCTAACTTTTGGTTCTAAGATATGCCGGTTTCCTCGAGATGTTTTCCTTCAACATTTTGAGAGCAATGGTGATGAAGTAATTTTACACATAGTAAAGCTCCTGTCTGGTTTCGAACGTACGACCTACAACTGCTCTCTAAGGAATCTTAGACTGCAATAATTGTCCCTTTAACTTCATCATAAACTACTCTAACTATATATAGTTAGAGTAGTTTATAGTTTGATACGAGTATATCCTTTGTCTGCAAAACTCAACGCCCTTACAATACGTAGAAGCTTCCCATTAACACTTAACTCCTGTCATAACAGACGAAGAATGACTCATCAAATTTTAACTCCCGCCAAATTCTCAACCTCTCTAACTGATTAGTGAAGTTCAACAAACCTATTCTTCTCCAGTAGCCGATGCTAATTCCTTTTAATCACTTAACGTATCACATTTTTCTTTTGTTTGACTGTCATGAGTTATTTCCTCAGAAAATGGAGTGGAATGTATTTTAATGTTTTCCTTACGTTCATTCTGATTTGTAAGAAAAGTTTTGGGGCATAAATTATAACGGTTAACGACACGGATACATTAGTAATTAAATAAGTTTTTTATTTGTTTGTTAAGCGTAATTAGTGGAGCGAGTTTTAGCAATGTCTAATTTAATTATTTGTCACTCTGTTTATACTACGGCTGACAGTTCTAATAAATATAAGTACTTTTTCCCTATTTTATAGCATTCCGAATCAATTACAAAGTTGTAGTTCTCAAGTTCTGCCCTCGTTAGCATCCAGATCACAAGTTCTTTAATTAACTATAGGAGAAAGAGCAAGGTTCCGGTATGGACACATAAGTTCTGCCATCGATTAGATCGCCAGGAAGTACGCAAACTTAGTTGTGCCACTTTTCAACTTAGGTGGAATTTCTCAGGTCAAATCTTCAGCTTAATGATTCAGCCAGTTCTTCATAAGATAGAAGAGAAAAATATGTACTTAAACGAATTAATGATTCAACTGCATGATGGCGACTAAGATGGCTTTCTAGAAGTTAAAAGCTTAGTTCAGATTTACTTTTTATAAAGCCAGATTAAAATTAATTTGCATGTACGAAAATATTCGATATTTAGTTCATTATTTACTTTAATATTCATCAACTTACTTATTATGTCATCAAACTCGTTTTAACTCAGCAGGTTTTGTTAAAAGTTTCATAGACTTTTTGTTTAGAAGTTTTTTCGTAACGTTACGTTATCATCATTCCATCTTATTTTGAGTACGATTTGGTTGAGTGACTTATTGGTGTTATACAATTACTGACATTTCAATTTTGAAAAATATTTCAATTTACCAAAATCTATTAAGTCTTATTCCAAGTATTTTATGAAACTATTAAAGAGTATGTTAAGACGATAAGTAAAAAAAACCGTAATTCAGCTATAAAAAATACACATTTATTAAAAAAAAAAAAACTCAACGACATAACAATCAATGATGAACAGAAACCAACGATAGTGACTTCACTACCGGCACAGTTTCATGGACCGTGGAACTGTGATGACTCACGGCAGAGTCACCAGTCTTCAGGGTCACCAGCGGCGAAGAGTGGTAGACCACCGGAGCATGGGCAATAGACTCCAAAGGCGCATGGACTAGAGTAGTTCCTCCGTGGTTGACGACTTGGTTGCTCTTCGTGATAGTAGTCTTCGGGATGTGGTAGACTTCATGGACAGGCATAATACTGATGGAGTGGACTGGGTGGACATAAGTTCCACCATGATTTACCACTTGGTTAGCCTTCGTGATGGTAGTTTTGGCATGAAGGACCGGAACAGTATGGACAGTGTGAACAGGGTGGTAAACGTGAGTGCTTCCATGGTCGATGACTTGGCTGCTCTGAGTGTAGGTAGACTTTGAGGTGAGGGGAACCGTGTGGATTACGTGAGCCGGCTCGGCGAGGAGGTAGGCAGGAGCGGCGGTTCCGCAAGCCAGGATGGCGCTGATGATAATCTAGAAAAATTTACAAAAGTTAGGGAATCATTGACGGGGAACAAGTGGAATGGAAACCAGTGACCAAATCTATTGATAAATAATGACATAGAATGGTATTACGACTTTTTCTCGAATTCAGTTAGAATTATGTAATATTATTCAATCTTTCCTTTCAATAAAATAATTTTATTCTAAATATTCAAGTCTTAAACGATTTTTGTCATAGTCATGTTCATCTTTCATAAGCTGTTCAATTTTAGCGACCCCATTCCACAAGACGATTTATTATTCCCAAAAAGCTTTCTCTTAAAACTTACAATATTTTGCATTGTCGAAGTCTCACTTGCAACTGATGATAGTCCTCAAAAGTACCACCCTTTTATACCAACATGTATAATTATTGATTGGCCCAGATTGCGACAATTATTCGTTTATTCGAGTACTTGAATTTTTTGGTCTTATTTCGCGAATTAAAAGGAGGGATGTTGCGAAAGCGTGCGCTGTGTTCAGATCTGTCAGTTTCAGATTAGCTAATAATTAGCATGGTTGTTATTTGAAGACATGTCAGTTTTGGTCCATTATGCAGGAGATATTAGGTAGATAAGCTTTGGTGAATTCGGTCTCGTTAGTGTCACGTCAATGACGTAAGTTGGGCCTATAATTAGACATCGTTGCAGATTGCAAGGTTGATTGCAGGGGCAATTCTCGTAATTTTAAGAACGTTTACAGTCTGATCTCAGTCTCAATCTGCCAAAAATACGAGTTCCTCTAATTTTCCTACATTTTTGACAAGTTTTTGACATTGATTGTCGCTGAGATGAGATTGCGACTAGATTTTGAAAGTTTTTAATTATTGGAATTGGCCTTCTAAAATAAACTTTACAAATCAGGGCTTCCTTAGCCAAATTTTCACAAAATATTCTATAGTAGCTTCTGCCCGCAGCTCTGCCCGCGTGGATGTCGGGTATTCCCCAGGATACCATCTATCTCCTTGCCAAATTTTATCAAAATCCGTTCATTCGTTTTGGGCTTAAAAAGGTAACATACAGACTCGGTCTGTCTGTTTGTTATCTCTTGTCATCTAGACATTATTTTTCAAGGGACACGGAGTAAATCTTTGACCGACTGGGATTCATAATTTTTCGGTAGGTCAATCATTTTGTCCACCCACAAACTCAGTTGTTTTCATGTCTACCATACCGTAAATTCCTTTGATATTTATTTGAGTGGATTTCTAAGTGTAAAGTCATATTACCAAAAATGAGCTTCGCAGGAGCGTAGGCGGTACAAACATATGAAATTATTTTATCTCATCTTTATAACACAATTACATTTAGGAAAAAAAAAAAACGTATTATAAAATGTAATATGAAAAAACTCATCGCTATAGAAAATTAGATAAGCCCAATGCCATCGCAATTTAACATTAAAACAGTAGATATGTTACCATTAGAATACGGAATACGTTAATATGCGCATTAACTAGGTAATCTGCAAATTACCGGGTACAATACGTTAAAGTGTGAAATATGTTACGGGCCAAACCCGATTTTAGGATGAACTAGTTTCGCCTAGGCCAAAACAGTTCCATGAACAGATCCTATGTCGACGGAGCCCCGCTTTGCGCTTTGCGGGGCTCCTATTTGTAAAGGGTTTAAAGTAACCTAACCAAACCTTATCTCTGGGTGCCCTTCGCTCGCTTTTGTATCCTACGTCGCCGTCGACCGACCGCAACCATGCAACCCGTGTAGGGAGAACTGGTTTGCCTAAGCGAAACTAGTTCATCCTAAACCCGGGTTTGGCCGGTAACAAACATTTTTTTCCACTATAACGGACTCAACCAGATAATCTGCAGATTAACAAGTTAAACTGATTTACGCACATTAGCGGTAACAGATATACCTACTTATTTGTAATGCATCACATGAATTCATGGATGTTCATTTGTACGAGCTTTTAGTCAGCTTTTAATGATATTAATTGGAATGGATGTTACCTGAGTTTATTGTAGCTAATGGACGGTTTATAAGCTTAAAATATAAAAAGATGTAGGTTTTATGCGAAACTACGCAAAGGGTACTGTCGCGTTGATAACTGACACCAATGCAAACAGAAAACATAATAGGACCAAACCCCGTAAAGCGTCACGTTTCGGAGATTTATTTCACGAGTGGCCGCCGTATTTTGAGAAAAAAAAAAACAAAATTGCGCGACAGTAGGTATGCCAGGCTCCATATAAAAGTCTTCAATCCCCTTTGCACATCTATTGGATGATTCAACTATTTGAAATGGCATAAAGGTAGGTCAAGAATTAAGTCGTGTAGGATTGTTGCTCACTCTTAGTAATTTTTTTTGTTTTTCAAAACTTTCGTATTATATTTATTTTTGACTAGCTGTTGCCCGCGACTTCGCCTGCCATCAAGACAAAAGACACGTGGCGCCATCTATTATCATAGTAACGTTATTGTTGTTTTCCTCGGGAACAGCACTTTTTTTCGGGATTAAAGGTACCCTATGTCCGTTTTTGTACACCTGACAACGTATATGCAAAATTTCAGGATGATCGGTTCAGTGCTTTAGGCGTGAAAAGGTAACAAACAAACAAACTTACTTTAACATTTATAATAATGAGTTAGGATTTATTCTGAACTAAATTGTGAGCTTTACAATAGGTAATAAACTTTGTCTGAAACTGAAAAACCTTCAAATTCAATAAGTCTCGATGCTTAACTGGCTTTGGTGTTATTTCAAAGATATTCGTTTTAGAAACCATCAAGTCTATTTTAAATAGTCCTATAAGCAACCCATCGTAAAATTATAACAACGGTCCTACACTACGCAATCATCTAAGCAAAGCACAACATCTTCACAACGCACGCACATATCACACAGCTGTCCATTTTCCTGCTGATGTATAAATAATGAGTTTGTACAAAACTGTCGTCAGGTGAAAGACATACCCTCATCAAAACTTGGTCTGTCGCGAGACGGCTCACCGGAGAGCATTAGTGACACTTTATCATACAAGGTGGTTATTGAATGTTATATCTTAGTGTCGTTCAGGAGCTGGTTCTATTCTATTAATATTTTTCTTTTCTGTTTTTATTGATAAAATAGCCAGTCATGTCCACATACTGTTAAAAACTTTTTTTTTTATTCACTAATATTAATGTATAATTATCATTTAGTTTATTAATCCGTTGTTGCTAAATGTACCTCTTTTATTTGTTACGAGAAGTCAAGGGTTTAAGCTGAAAACAAGCGCTTAGCAACCAGCTAGGGACCTAAAGGTATGATTCCGATCTCGGCAGCACGCAACAGTGCTGCTGCGGCAGTGCGGTCGCAGCTCTACTGGTATCCATACATTATCTATAAGTATATTATGAGATTACATTCCGAGCACGGTAGCAATGCTGCGTGATATTGCTGCGTCACATTGCTGCTGTGCTCGGAATGTAATCTCATATAAACCTTAGAGAATATATGGGACCAGTAGTGCTGCGGCAGCACTGCTGGGTGCTGCTGAGATCGAAATCAAACCTTAAGCATAATGCTGACGCTTAAACCTTTGATTCCGGTATTATAGTATTGTGTATGTACCTACTACCACTAGCTACTGGCGACAATAAACGTAATTATTTTCTATTTTAAGTCTGCAGCTGATTATCTTGGAATTGACATTTAAAATCGCTCGCGGAGGCTATGAGCCTCAAAGTCCTGTTTATTCTGATTAAGGTTATCAACCATAATTCTCTTGCCCTTATCCTAATTTATTTGGTAGTTGCAGCATGTCTTCTTCTTCTATTCTTTTCATCTCTGTAGTCATTCCCTTTCTAGCTACATAGTTTTTCACCCAATCTAACCACTGTTTCTTCGGTCTTCCCCTACTGTTACTATCTACTACTCATTATCGAATATTATTAACCAGGGACCAAACATTATAAATCCGGAGAAGGGTTACTGTTAGAATAAACCTAGAATCTCTTTATGTCAAACCTTGATGTCTCCTCACAGCAGTAAGAGTCAATCCAGAAATAAAAGTACCGGGAAGACAAAGACAGTAACTAATCAGTCAATAAACTTAGCCCGTAGCACAGATAGTGTTCAACTTTCACGAGACGTCACGACATCAGTTTTCGTCATTTAACAAGGGTGGACTTAGGAAATGGACCTATATGGACTAATATCCGACTTAGACAGATGAGCGTTCTAGATAGACTTCCCTATAGATTTAGGCTGTTACTTAGATACATCAAGGTTGCTTTTTGCTTTCACACGACTTACCAACTGAATTTCAAAGCATTTATTTCAATTAAACCAATTACAGGCACTTTTGAATAATCAAGAGGTCGGTCAGTGAGAAAGATGAAGCTAGTTGCCCATTCCAAAACGTAGTAGGTTTCTATGGAGAAGAATGGGCAAGAGAATCCACGGACACTCTTTTAAATCAAAACATTGGTGAAATTGTATCAATCAACAACTAGTATCTTCAGAAATCAAACATAGATAAGATAGAAATGAACATAGACTCTTTCTTCAGAACGTACAGTCATAGTTTTGCAAAACGTCCAATCAGATGTAGCTGATAAGCACGAAACCTTTATAAGGAAATCGTTGCAACAATAGTTCTATGGCACTCTGGCCTTCGCCTGATTGCAGCGTATTCAAGAGTTAATAGATTGAAGATATTGTTAAAGAATTGATTGTTTATGCAATGGCTTATAGGGCCAAAGGGTCGAGGAACCTTGTTCCTGATTGTTCTATTGTATTGGAAGAGTTTACTTTGAAAGTACCAGTTCAAAATACGGATCGCAGTCATAGCCAAAAGCTAAGTGGAATATGTGGCAAAATAATACAGGTTTTTTTCGACAGAAGATCGAGTCGAGACAGAAGAAGAGTCTAAGATAATTGTGTAATGGATGTCAAATCTAGATGTTACATGTCATGTCACCAGGATTGCGTCAAACTTGCTGGAAAAATCAACAGCTATAACCAAAAACAAATCTATGCGGTCATTGACGAATACGATTTGTACATTTATCCATTGGACTGTACTGACAGACAGAACGACAAATGTACAAATGCACCTTTCCTTTCAAAATACTTTCGTAAAGCCGGCCAAAAAGTCCTAAGTGTAATACAATTTCACACAATATGGACTCTGGATCATCAGCATAAGGTGTCATTTTTATTGGATGCTTAAAGATACTTCAGTCATGTATTATTAACATGGCCACACAAACAGTATAAGTTAAAGTGCAGATATTATCGAAGCATTTCTTAATTCAAAGCTTACTTAATTTATGAGAACATAAATCATTTCTTTTTCTTTTCGATACTGAACTGCGAACTTTAACTTTATGAGAGCAATAAGAATTTTTATACTCGTAAATTGAGTTTTGTTGTTTAATTAAAAGCATATTGAAGGGAAAGGCCTACGAAATAATTTATTGGGCAAATAAAGTGTTGATTGCTTTGCGTAACCACGTCCGTGCAGTGTGCTGATCTTATCTGTAAGATAGGCCTCCCGCATAGAGCAGCGCAATCAATTGGTCTTGGGAAGATAATGGACGTATCTCATGGTAGGTAGATTATTGATTAAACCCATTAGAGCAGAAATAATGCCCTTTGATTGGCTCAATACGTTATCAATGTCTCTGCGCAGCAATATTATCTCTTCATACCAAACGGGAACAAAAGATTTACGTCACGCTAACTCTCTGCGAGTCGAGTTCACAACATTTAAGACCAAGTGTCCGCACAATGTTTCGTGGCATCACATGTCATTTATGTTTGAGAAATTGGAAAATTTTGTGCTTCATAAAGTGCCGAACTAGGCACATAATGAACATAGGATCAAAAATCTTAAAAAATCTGCGCATTGAATATTATAGCCACTGCACTTCACCTACCGCATAGTAGCTATACAATCTTATTTATGTTGCACTTAACCTGAACGAAGTTATCGTACAAAAGTTAATCGTACCGTTCACTCCACCGTATTTTCTGAAGCATTAAAGCACAATTTCGCTAAAATCAACAGAAAAGTAAAATTTGTTTTCGAAACCCATTCATCGTGAAACATTATTACCGTATAATTAATTTGGCACCCGCTTGTCTGATATCATTAAAAGGTTATAAGATTTAAGATAGTTTATGTTTTTTTTTTGCAAAAATTAATAATTTATTATGGAAAACCTTGGGACTTCAGGAACATCGTACGATATTGATGCATGGTCACCACACCCAGTTTCAACATACACCATAAAAGGTTGAATGACAACATTTAGAAGTTTATGGGTTCCCTGACATATATGGGTCGCCTGGTAAAGCGAAAATATTGCATATTAAAAATAAAAGACTCAGTTTCGGTAGCTATTTCAATGCCTGTATAGGATCTGCAAATACCGAAATAACTTCGAGTAGGTACCTAATTTTGGAGCTCATGTTTATTTTTCATGTCGAACTCTCAAATTAAATGTTACCTATAGCTGAAGCTGGTATGCACATAATGAAGATGTCTAGAAGTCTAGTTCGTAAAATGGACAGTCAAATAATTAACTATGATACCATAAAGGGTCACTCAGACGAACGACGACGTCTTTCCAAACTCGCGTGACCACAATGATCTGTGGCTTACTTTTAATAGTTGTAATTTGTTTATGGGTACATGTAATTTATGTTAAAAAAAACTAGTAGCAACAACATAATCATACAACACACAGCTTGTTTACCGAATTTAATCTTACCATAGGAAAGTATTTCAATCCTGTCATAATTACCAACATTACTCTGACATGCAAAAAGTAATATTCATGAAAATATCGATCTTATGACAATGTAATAATAAGAAGGTTACCGTACACAGGTAGTAAGCACTGATTAGTTTGATTCCCGTGCACTATAATTATGTAATTTAATTTTTTTTATGTCAATGTCGTCACTACTGCCATATTTGTAATGGCGCCAATTTTGACAGATCGAACGCGCCAAAAATGCTGTTTTAAGCGATAAACATGTGATGGTAAATTAACAGTTTATAAAGGTAATTATATTGATTTATTCATGAGACACGAGACATTAATAATAGGGAAACATATTTCGTAAACGTGCGTGTCAGCTTAATGTCCAATGAGATTGACTTACGAATTACGTGTTGCAATAATGCTAATTGAAAAAATTGAGCCTCTAATTAAAAAATATTACATGGCAATAAATTAAATGAACTTGACAATAGATACAGCTACATATATGATAGCCATGTATGACATTGAGGTTGCATCTAGTACATTTTTACAATTAGGTTAGTAAATAAAAATTTCACCGTTTTTTGTTTTATTAAGCAATTCACGCACACAGTCACACTACTTTTGTTTTTAATAGAAACAACCACTGTTAGGTAAGTCAGGCATTTGAAATATACTGTTCAAAAATGTTTGCATATACTACCTGTGTCTATGTGGTAAATGGTCCTTCGATCCGGTTGCCGAATCTACAGTTGAAAATTTGGACTAGCTCTAAATTACTAACTACCTGTCTAATCAGAGATCCCGACTGCTCACTGATTGGCACACTACATGTAATCTTATTATGCTGTATTAATTGGTGCACTTAGCTAGGATCGACTTTGTGTGGATAGAGCGTCAGCATGATTTAGTTTAGATTTTGGAGTTTGGTCCGATGTATTAAATAGTTTTATGTTAAACATATTTATTTATTAATATTTATAAATTAAACATTTATTTAAAGAAGACATAAATAAATAAAGGGCATTATTTAGTTAAGTATTCTTTAAATAAATATTGAATTTATAAATCTTTGATAACAAAGCCACTAAATAGCTTTCAATATAAAGTAACTTGGGAGTATTTTTTTAATTGTGACTACAAAATAATTACAACGACAACACCATGAAAACTTTAAAGCCACATTTAATTAATCATTTAAAACAATAACGACCCATCGATCACAAAAAAACCGTATATAAGCAAACGAAGATCTTCAAGCAAAACCCATTATTTATCTTATTAAGTAAGAAGCTACCATTATTAGGCTGAAAAGGTCAAGCCGTGTAGTTTCGGATCCCATGTACTGCTAATTTACAAGATAGTACAGACGCCAGCACATCAACCTACCCAAAACTGTCAGATTTTCCCAATCAACTATGAACCTTGTGCTTTAGCGATAAAGTTGAAAATCTATCAAAGAAATTTGACAGATTGTAGTAGCTTGATGTGCTGGCGTCTGTACATCCGTGATTTATTATCCACAATTTCATGACGCTTGCGTAATGTTTATGCAAAAACCAACCAAGTTATTGGTAAATTATTATAGTATCATATTGTAGGTAGGTACAGGAGATAGGGTAACTGCAGTAGGGCCGTCCAGAGAATGTGTTCCTGACAACTAGTATATATAGTGCGACAATTCTAGTAGCTAATAAAGATCAAATTCGCAAAACACGTGTTCGTTTGTATGAAACTGACAGGTGTCAAGAACATCATCAACATCAGATTTTTGTTGGGTTACTTACGGGTAGAGGCATCAAATGTCAATATCTTCATCGAACGGTTTTTGGTGCTTTTTTTTTCAGCTGTTGTATTTCATTGAAATGAAATTTAAATGAGCCTTGTACAGGCAATGTTAATAATTGGGATAGCTCATAACACAAATTGGTATATTAACTCTAGTAAAGTTTTATATATTTTATAACGTGTCACAAGCAATGTTTAAATATTTAATTATAAAAAAAATTTAAACAAGCGTTTCTGCAATGAATAAAATCTTGAAACACTCGCTCCTCAACAAAAAATGGCGTTACTTTTACGATTCAAGATGTCACACACGTATCTACATAACAGGCGTCGTGTCGAAATTACAAATTTCGCTCATACATTCGTTAAAAGGCCACTTTCGGTGAAGAATAACCCGAATTTTGGGCCCCAAATGTCAATGAGAGGATTACAATGCGTGTGCCCAGTTCATTATTCATTATTATCAGTGTTGCAAGTGTGAATATTTCGGGAAATTGGTGAGTACTTGCACAATAAAATTGAGGATCCACTACGATGAGTGGATGTGTGGGTTCAATTTATCAGAATTCGACAGCATTGAGGTGAATAAATCTTAATGATACGTCCACTGCTGTTAAATAAGATTCGGATACGTAACATTATGCAAATGTTGTTTTATTGATGTTTGTGAAGCATCTTGACATTGATATTGATTTTACAAAACATGATGGCAAACATATAGGTACCTAATGATTTGTTAGACAGTATCAGAAGCGTAAGAAAAAAATTATTTGAGAATATTATGGGCTTACAAAACAGTAAACAGTAAATAGTAAATAAGTAAAAATATAAAAAAAATTACTACCACTATCCAGATTATTGTTTTTGCCGGAATGGCCAGAAATAAAATTATCATAAAAAATAAAAGCGATAAATTATTTTTTCAAAGCTCTTGTTCTTCAAACAGGACGTCACTCAAATAGACAGGCGTTACTTACTATTTTTAGAACGCATCTCACTGTCTCAAAGGAATCTGTAATAAAATATTAGATATAACTTTAACTAAAGGTTACAATATTACATATATTTTACATCTGTCTAGGAGAGTACGACGATCCTAAGTATCTGATTATGAGTGACTTCTTCATCATATTTTTTGCGAAAAATTCTGAAGAAGCGTATAAAAAATAGAATAATAAGAGAGAAGTGAAATTTTAGGGAACAAATAAGGCGTATTCTCCAGCCTGAGCTAGACAGATCATTAGATTTTTCAGAGCTGAACGTTAATAGCCCTTATTTTGATGGATTAACGTTTAGGAGATAACGAATAAATGGACATTATTGGAGATTGATTAGTACTATGGTTTGTGTAATTATGCAAGTATGCTATTTAAAAAAAAATCAAAATCATTTGTTAAACAGCGCCATAAAACTATTACACACAACCAATTAAATAATTTTCAACCACAAATACACAAATCATTAGGCATATAATTAGACCCACAATCTATTATCATTTTAATACCATATTTGTTATAATAACTGTCGCTTTGTTTGCTTATTAGCCTCGGGCTAAACTCAAAAAAATATAACACAACATTTTCAACTCTGTTTTGAAGGGGTTAGAGTTTGGAATTGAAATTGGCTTTGAGTTTCAACTGCCCAAGGGTAGCTAGCAGCTGTCAAAGAAAGCTCGTTACTGGATTTGATTGAGGCGCACTACCGGACGTACCGGTTTATCAAACAAGTGTTACAAGTAGTGGCTGTTGCTACGGTTATTTGGTTTTAATGCTAAGCGTTTGCAAAAATCTGTGTTAAAATACCAAAAATACAATTTAATTTATTCCTAATTACGTTTTTTTTTGGTAATTTGATAAGGCAGCTGTTTAATTTCGAAATTTTGATATTATAATTAAATAGAATGTGGCCAGAACCACACACTATAATCTACGACCCACGAGCATGATAATTATGTAATATCCAAAAATTATCGAGCCCTGTATGACATAGAATTTAAACTGTTACGTGACGGTGTCGGGAGCAGAGCCGTAACGACAATGACTTACCAGGTGTAGGTTAAATGTTCGAACCCAGACAGGCGCTTTACTTTGTGTAAATTATTTTTCACTGCTCTCAAAACGGTGAAGTGAATAGAACCAAAACATCGAAGCCTGCCATTAAACATCTACCAAACTGTTTTGAGCCTGCGAGGTGGATTACGGCCTACTCCTCTCACTCAGTGGAGGCTTGTGTCTCAGCAGTGGGAAAATTATTATGTATGCATGCGACGGTTTCCCAAAAACTAAAAAGCTTTTCTACCTCAAGATCTATAAATAAAAGTATAGTTAAACAAAGAAAAGTCACCCCGTTTAAAAATAGGAATACTGTAATTAAATTCAGATAAATATCTTGTTATGAGGGCGTCTATTGTTATCAGACAGAAGTTGCAGCAAATCTTAATCTTATTACAAAGAGCTTGTTAGTCCGAGAATATTTTTAGAAAGTCTTTTTAGAGACAAAAAGAAATGTCGTGAACGAAAAAGTTATTTCAGGAACAATAGTTTGCATCAGACATAACTTAGACAGAAATAAGTGCAGAGAGACCCTTTGTACAGTAATAGAAATTGTGCGTAGCTTTTTATATGGTTCATTCATCTTCTGTATCTTTTTTTAGCTACTGATTAGGTAATCTGTAGAAGGACTCTGAACGAGACACCCCAGGGAGTTTTATTTTTATTACGTCTTTACGTTTAGTGCCTCTCGAAGTGTTAAAATACAGCATATATGTAGATATTTCATCAGGATATTTTGAAAATGCAATTCTTTTGATAGTCGTCATAATAATTAGTATCTACTATGTCCATGTTATCTAAATAGGCTGCCTTCAGTCAGACATAGGGGTACCTTTGGCAGCCGCCATACTCCCGACAATATCAGAGGGATGAGTTTGATCCGTTATTCAATCAGCCGCCGTGATTGAGCGTGAAATTAAACCGTCTGTAGAGTCTTAGATCTGATCGATGGCACGCTACACCGTAAAACCAGTCTTTACTTCAATATTATCATTAGGAAGGGTTAACTAGAGGTATTCAATACTGTAAGTTTCTTTGAAGTTACATCATCTGATTCACTTCCGACTTGTTTTATAGTTCCCATTAGTTAATCTTTGATTTTGAGGTCGTTACTGTCAATTATACGACGATTGGCTACCGAGGTCACTGCGCATGTGATCGTTGTTTGTTTTAGATGATGACCTTAGATTGAATTATAGGTGTAGTGTCACTCAGGCTGTATATGCTAGTAATCCATACTAATATTATAAATTCGAAAGTAACTCTGTCTGTCTGTATGTTACCTTTTCACGCCTAAACCACTGAACGGATTTCAATAAAATTTGGCAGAGATATAGATTGCATCCCGGGGAAGGACATAGGATAGTTTTTATCGACATACCTTGCGGGCGAAGCCGCGAGCGGAAGCTAGTATATGTATAAGTCAATGACGTATTCGTCATCCCTTATTTTGCACGTATTTAAATGTGAATTTATAGTTTCATCTATTTAGTTGTCATTGCTATATAATGTAGGTTGGTTCTACAGGTTCATTCCTTTCATTCAACACAGGCTTATTTGACGTTATCATTGGCACGTTAAACTGAGAACTTTAAATCATGTCAGCCAACAAAATAATTGCTCTGCCCACATTTGTCTCAGTTTTCACCGAAAACATCGAATGTCCCAATTTGTTATACAGAATTCATCTGTAATAGACTACTGGCTATTATATAAAACGTGTTTTTGGGGAATTGAGAAGAGAGCAATCTTACAATATTTTACACAACAAACTATTTTTAACCGACTTCCAAAAAGGAGGAGGTTATATGTTCGAGTTTATTTTCGTTTTTTTATGTATGTTCACCGATTTTTCCGTTAATTGTGGACCGATTTATATTTCTTTTTTGTTTGAAAGATTATAGGTACTCTCGAGTTGGTCCTATTGTTGTCAAGTTGGAATCTGATGAGAGGATCCCATGGACCCTCAAATTTTATAGGCATACCTATAGCGATTTGGGTATATTTTAAAGTAACTTGAGGATTTGCTCTCGGATATCATCATTTGGTAAAGTGGAGCTGATGATGAAGACCACAGATGGCCATCGGAACTACTCAATGATAAATGTTTCACGGGTTGCGATTCAATTAATTTAATATGGTTGCTAAGCAATTTATGCTCGTCACAATGCGTATGGTGACTGGTTGTTGAGGTGTTCTCCTGGTTCTTACCAGGAGAACTCTTCAACAATTAACGTCCCAGCATCGGGAAAAGCAATATTTTGTAAAAGGTGATGAGCAGATAACATATTGTAACTTACATAAATTATAAACTCTCCCACTAAAAAATGAAAAATAAAAAACTTATTTAAAAAAAAAAAACAATCGACTTTCAAAAAAACACTACAAAGATAAAAATAACTTTAATTTCGGAAGTCGGTGTCAATAAACGAAAATGCAGAGACAACGAGACCGACTTCCGAAATTAAAGTTATTTTTCTCTTTGTAGTGTTTTTTTTGGAAGTCGGTTGTTTTTCTTTGTTACACAAGGCCCTAAATTGAATGACTAACTATAATAAATACAAAAAAAGGGCATTTATTTATCGAAGTACTCGTTGAAGAAGAGAGTAAATCATTTTAGTGTTACCTAAATTAACGTTATGCAAAAAATAGGAGATCAGAAAAACATTTTGAAAAACACAGACGATCTCAAATTACCATAACCCAACCCTGTTTTTACCCGTATGCCAATTAATCTATCAGACGCTTAACTGCCTCACACTTGGCTGGGTTTACATCTTCCGCACGATATTCCCCGCCATTACCCTGTAATGCTCCATCGTCTATTTTTGAGACGGAAATATCCCATCTTAATTGTTGGAGTCTGTTTTATAAGGTTGATGCATCGGAAAATTGATCAGCTGTTTTTTTAATGACTGATGCTTGGATTTTACGTAAATTGATGTCACGAATTTTAAAGAACTTATTATGCTTGATTTTGTAGAAGGGTTTAGACCTAAGCATATTTTTTGTTTGAGTTCATATTTAACACTTATAATGTTACATTCCTAATGTTTTACAATATTTAAAAAAACATGCACCATACTATTTGTATATTTTAAGATCAGTAACAATTTTATTGCTATTGGTGTTGACATAATATAATAATTTTTTTGGATGCATGAAGAAGCGTCCTCGTTTAGCGCAGTTTGTTCCGCCAGTTACTCAACTGAGCCGAGTGCTCGGTGCATCCTGGACAGTTACACCCAACACCTTATTTTAAACACCTTTTTTTGGCCAATTCTTCCCTTGCATTGGTACGGCTAACGCCCGCCTGGTTTGATACCACTCTCCCACCGGAGTCCGACATCAAGCAGCCTGCTGTGTTCCGTCGATGCGTGGGAGTTCCAGTGCCGTAGGCATCTTCTGTACACGCTCGTTCCATCGTCCTCATCCATCGCTTTCGATCAGGCGTGATCGAGGCCAAGAGCGGGCCCATTATTCAATAAATAAAAAATAAAAAAAACTGTGCTAAATTATTTCTGTCACCCAGTTGATCCGTTATTTGCGCCGACGACATTAAAATATCATTATGAAAATTTATAAATTGAATCGTTGTTTGATTTAAATTATACTTTGAATATTGATCACCTTTCTATTTCTATCTCAATAATTGATAAATTATTCATGTTTTACCAGCCAAATTATTTACTATTATAAATAATTTACTATATATTTTTTGTCACCAAGTTTGTTCACTAACAAAGATTAAAAAAAACAAAATCTTTTAAGATACTTACTGTTAAATGATTTTATGTTTCTTTTATCTTTATAATTATAACATTTGTTTTCTTTGTTACAGATTCTTGGCCATTTGGTGGCCCTTAAAATGCCAGATTACCAAGCGCCGCGCTAGAATGATGATTGTCTTCATCTGGATCTTCGCTATCAGCGTCACCACTCCCTGGGTCTTTTTCTTCGACCTGGTAGTGGTGTTCGACGATAACCCAAACGTTCGGCTCTGCCTTGATGTCTGGCCAAACCCCATCAGTGAAGTCCTCTATTTCGTGATTGGTAACCTCATCTTCTGCTACATACTCCCCATGATCCTTATAACCATGTGCTACATCCTAATCTGGATCAAAGTCTGGAGAAGATCAATCCCAACGGACACACAAGATGCCCAGATGGAAAGAATGCAGCAAAAATCTAAAGTCAAAGTCGTCAAGATGTTGGTCGCAGTCGTCATACTTTTCGTCTTATCCTGGTTCCCGCTGTACCTCATCTTTGCAAGGATTAAACTTGGTGGACCAATCCAAAAGTGGGAGGAAGAAATGTTCCCCGTTGTGACACCTCTGGCACAATGGCTGGGTGCTTCCAACTCTTGCATTAATCCAGTACTATACGCGTTCTTCAACAAGAAGTACAGGAAGGGTTTCGTTGCTATCATCAAGAGTAGGAAGTGCTGCGGGAGGCTACGCTACTACGAGACGATTGCTCTGCAGTCATCGAGCACTTCAACGAGAAAATCTTGGCATTACAATAATAACAATCATCCATCAATCACTCGACGATCTCCTCCCGTCGATAAGAATGCGGTGTCTTTCATTTACAATCACACGGGAGTTTAAGAGGTTAAGAAGTGCGCTTTGGATTTTGAATTAGAGCCATGGTCGGCTTTGCGTCGGGCACTCGGGCCGCGAGCGGCCGGAGCGACGCGTCTCAGCATATCGACACAATACGACATTTTCTATTGTACGTTTTTATTTCAACAGTTTGGTGTTGTCTTGTGCGAGAACAGTTTAATGACCTTCAAATAGCACAGAATAGTTAAGTGAACATAATCAGTGTTTTTTAATAATGCTAGTAGTAATAACTTGTAACTTTTATACGTAAGTCGGTTAAATGTTTTAAGGAGATTTTATTTTTACACTGATTGTAATAATATTAGGAGCGTACGGAGGAAACGCACATCGAGCACAAAAAAGTAAAACGATTTTATAGCTTTAGTTTATTGTTTCATATATTTATAAATGACATATTCATGACTTTTTGTTACATTATTATTAACATAATTTAATTCAGTACAAATTTAAAACCTTGTTTTTGTGTACGAAAAATGTATTACTTATTTAATTTTTTTTTTCTTAATCGAATATCCCATATCTCTTTTGATGTTATATACATCTAAACTATTGAAGTTTTTTACAAAAAGCTATAAAATAAAAATACAAAATTTAAAATGCTGAAACAAAACACTACTGACAGTACAAAAATAATATTTCGTAGAAAATAAGCTTTCGAAATAAAATAAAAAACAATATTAAATTCGTACTTTTATGTTCATTAATATTTTTGGAACGAAAATATTTCATAATACTTATTTGTTTTTATATTTCAGTTCGGAAATAGTATTTTAACACTAAGCAAATATAGTTTTAGTAACTTGTTAAATTACGAAGTTTACACAAATGTCAGTTAACCAAGGAAATAATTATGTATTAATTTAATACGATTTTTAATAGAGAATTTAGAAAAAGCGCTATATTTAAATAGGATTAAAGTAGTTGTTGCAACAGCAATAAATTTGTTAAACGCTCGTTGAAAGTGTGACTAGGTTCTTGGAGATATATTTAACGTTGTTAATAAAGGTGTGGAATTTTGACTTGGACATGTGCCCAAAGAATAATTTCATTGTTAATAATTATTATCATTCATAAGGTTATCTACATTCATTTAATGCAGATGAGTCATGAAGATAGCGAAATAAAATGATATATTGTTTGTTAATTTATTGATAAACGTTATAAAATTCTCAATCGATTAGGTTATAATATATTAGCCTTATTTGCCATAAATTTTCTTTTTCAATCTGTACATTATTATGTTTATTATGATGTAATAAAAGTTATATGCTTTCAACCAGGTAATGAAGATTTAAAACTGCATGTCCTTGTCAAAATGAACAGATGAGCTTCTTAAAAGTCACCATAGTAAGGTAAAAAATAATAATTTTAGATGGTCTCAAGTTTAACAACTCTTTCGTAAGTTATGAGAGCCTGCGCTAAGCAAAGGCCGATAGCCGCTTAAAATGCACAAAATGATACCAAATAATATAACTATAGTATATTTTTAAAATAGTATGAAATTAAAGTGGGAATTAAAAATATTTTGGTGATTTCTAGGTTAGTTTATACTGTAGATATTCAAATAAACGTGAACTTTTGCATGTTAATATACAACTTTTGTTTTTGAATTAATTAATGTAATCTATTTTATTAATCCATGTTTATTAAATATTTCGATGTAAAAACCTATATTTTCGATGTTTATCAATCCACAAAATAAATCGTATTTTTATTTCTCACAAAAAAATCGTTTATTATTGACATAATGGTATATGATAATTGCATAATATTATATTATACTACCTATTAGATGTTTTCAATAACCGCACACTTGGTTAGGAGATATTTAGATGTAATGTTTTATTTATAACAAAATAAAAATAAAAACAAAAATATTTTTCTACTAAACAGCAATGGGAATGGAGCGATCAATCTTAGTTTTAAGGAATGTATGTTTCTCTTGTGCAGTTTCCTCTAATTTCTTTTGTATTTGATGATTTATGTATGTTATAGTTTTTTCTGCACTGCAGTGTATTTGTAGGCATTTTTTTTCTTTGTGTAGGATATCAAAGACGAAGTCGAAGCTTGCAAGACTGATATAATTGCTGGATTCCTTCAAAAGGACAATTCGTGTGATAGTAAAAATGGATTTTGAATTCGACTATTTTTGTAATTTTAAGCTTATCACTAGCTTATTATATCTGTTATTTTATTATCTTTTCAAATAGTTTAGTTTAAAAGCTTCCTTAATTTTGTGTTACATGAAAATATCTTATTTGTAGAGCATCAAAAATATTTTAAAGATTATTTTAAATTTCTTAAATTTTACAAAAAAAAAAAAAAACTGATAAAAAGGGAACGTAAAGGCAGAGAGGGTAGTAACATGCTGAGCATGTCATCTTGAGTAAATACTTGAAACTGATAAATAAACAAGGTTTCTGCCCCAAGAAACAGCTGGCAGTCAAAATTCCAGGGCTAGAAACGATTTATATACAAAGTTTCATTAAAATCGGTCCAGTAGTTTAAGATGACATACATACAGATTTTTACTCAAAGAAAAAACAAATAATACAATTTAGTATAATTATTAATACATTTTGTTTTAGTAAAATTAAGCTTTCATTTTCGAAATGTGGGCTTGTTACATATTTGTAAATGATATTCACAATAATAATTATTGTATAGAAGATATACCTAATTAAAAATTAATAAAGTGTTTAACTTTTAAATATAATATTTTCACGCATTTAACTATCGGTAGTAGTTGTATACTATCATTGTTGCCTTTTTAACTGAGGCTTAATAAACAATAATAATAATTAACAACTTCAACGTCTGGAAAAGTACTATTTTCCAACCCAATAAAAGTATTGTGTGGTGACTATTTAGAAAATTGTAAAAGCAACAAATAAGTGAGCACAAATATTTATAATGCTTAAGTTGAAAGTAAACAAGTCAACGCCGCCGTCGGCTTACACTCTAACTTAGCTTAATCTAGTTCGTACATAAATTCTTGTAATTTTGCAAGATTTTACTAAGCCTCAGATAAACTAAGCGTGCGTAATATAAACATAATAAATATACAATTATATATATGTCATGTATAACTACTCTAAATAAATAGTTTTATACTTATTCTTATAAAATGTCTACTATGACGTGTTGTTTATAATATAAATTGTTCGATAATTATACATATACATAGACAAGATATTTGGTAACACATCATTCTTTGTAAATATATTGAATTAGGTTAATAAATAATATGTTATTATAATTTTATTTTTAAAATAAATATAAGCGTTTCTGTATAATATTGCTGTTGTTTATTTGCCGTGTTTGGTGTTAGATAATAGTATTTAATTAATATTTATGTGTAATAATAATATATGAGACCTGATTTAGACATTAAAATAATAAATTCATGTAACGAAATATTTCTTCTTGTAATCTTAAACTGTTTGATGTTATGACAAATTATAATAGTTATTTCATTAAAATGGTTTAATAATGTAGTATAAAAGCTTGTAGTATAGCCGTTTACTAGAATTTGTGAATGTATGAATTATACTGTACATTTATGTATAAATAGAAGTTCGATGTTTTGAGCAATGTTAGGTGATTTTTAGGAGTTTAGTAAGCTTTTTTAGTGGAATTGTTAATTTAATTATGATATATTGGTAACAACATTTGAGTAAAGTTAGAAATACGTAAAATCCAAAAGTATGTTCATAATTAAATAAGCAAGTTTAATCTAATTCAATCAACACAAGATTCCTATAAATTGTAACAGAAGCAATTTTTGACATATGAAACTTTGACTATAGTCCGTACAATTTACCAACATATCAATGAAAGTAACCTCCCGGCTAGAAGTCATTTTAAAAAAATTCTTAGTAATGTTCATATTATTTTTGTAAAAAATTGACACAATTTTGATACTTTCCTTATTTTCTTTCACTATTTATTATAGAAATATTCTTCTTCTTAGTGAGTTTCGTTTCACGTAGGTATCAAGACGCCTCGAACTTGCTATGATTAGTATCAATTTGTTATACTTAGTCTAGATCTATTTTCCCAGCTAGTTTTCTTCTGAGATAAATTGGCCCGTTTTGCTACATAAGGAGCTCATGAATCAGTTTTGGTAATTCGGATTAATTTATGAAGTTTGGTCTGTGATTTTCTCAGTAGGAAATATAGATTTTAATTTATATTTTCTATCATAGCCACTCTGTTAATAATTTTACATTCAATTCCTATTTAGGAAATAAGTTTTGAATGTGTGAAAATTAATAAATTGTAAAATAATTTTAATAATTATAAAAAAATGGTACCCTTTAGCAAAATTATAATTAAGTAAATATTTGAAATAAAATTAGTGAACTGTTTTTATTTGTTATCGTAGTATTTATATTAGATTTTAAGTGATGTTCTTTTTTAGGAAATAAATTTTTTTCCCACCAGAAATTTTATAAAAATACGTCAGGGATTTATTAGTTATAATTAGAATTTCTGTAGAATTTAATTCGTCAATTTAAATAATTTCCACAAAGTATCTATTACTTGCTTATTTGGAAAGTAGATATTATAATATTCTAAAATAATGTTTTAGTGATTTTGTACTTTTTTTTTTCTTCCTTTTTTCTTTGTACAAATTATTTACGACTTTTAGTTATTTGCACAATAACGAAAAACAGAGATTTTAGATGTTCATTAAAATATTAATTTTACAACTGCTTATTAGTAACTAGGTACTTACATACTTTTTTAGAAATATCACAAGTATCAGATAACAGATATTTTTAAATAATATATAATAAATCAGATATTTCTTATAACTGAATACCAATAACTTTATAACTCATGATTAGATATACCTACCGGCAAGACGAGTTTTATTTTTCACATTTTCTGAAACAATCTGTGGTCTTTTGTCTATGATTTGAATGAACAAACATAATTATTCCAAAATACCTATGTGTGTTTTAGCAACGGCGGTATCAAATAGTTGTTTTTGCAGTTACAGCTTAGATAACAATTCATATTGGATTAATATTAACATAACATGCAAACACTATTGTATGTCAAGTACCTAAATAAAAATGTAAAATTTATTTCACCATTGTTTTATTACCTAGATATCCCCTAATCGCTCCTTCACACAAAATATCAAAAAGAGAAAACAAAAATGTCGTAGAAGACAAATACGAGCAAGAGGGTGGGCTTTTTCCTGTTTACTATAGATAACAAAGATCAACCATCAATATTTTGTGTGCCAATAAGGCCAAGCATGAAAATATCCTTAAATAAAAGACCACTCTATATTTAATTGGAAGTAAGTAAGTTGGCACGACACCCCCCAGCTAGATGGATGGATGGCCTCAAGGAGGTGGCTGGGATAGACTGGATGCGAAGGCGGAGAACAGAGGGGCAATTCTCGTAATTTTAAGAACGTTCACAGTCTGATCTCAGTCTCAATCTGTCAAAAGTACCCCTAATTTCCCTACATTTTGACAAGTTTTTGACATTTGACATTGACATGAGACTGCGACTAGATTTTGAACGTTTTAAATTACGAGAATTGGCCTTCAGGTTGTTGTGGCGCAGTCTGGGAGAGGCCTATGTCCAGCAGTGGACTGCGATAGGCTGAGTTGATTGAAGTAGAAGCATTGGCACAAGAAAACAGAAGCATAGTAGTTGTGGGTGAAGTCAGGCTGTGGATGCTGATGATGATGATAAAGTACGTAGTAGTAAGTGAAATATCACTGAATCGCCGTGGCTAACCGAAAAAAAGCAACTTGACTGTACAACATATATGAACTGATCTGTCTTAACCGAAGAACATATCGGAACTAAGGATAAGAAAATTCGTATCTACATTTCAATAATAGGTATAATTTACAACCGCCTGCAAAAATATACTGTGCAATCTGCATCGGTGCGAGTGAAAACTAATACTAATAATACTTATTGCAAAGTTTCAAGTAAATAAAAACTTACAAACTTTATATGGGCACTCATTATTTTAGTCTTAGAAGAATACCTCATCATTTCAGCCGAAAGATGTCCGCTTCGACAATTCGACCGGTTCTGTGCTTCTCGCATCCAGCGGATTCCCGCGCCCTTTACCAAGTTATCGGTCTACCTTCCTGGAAGGCCTTTCAACTACGCTATGAATAACCTACTTAAGAATAATAACTAAATGTTAGCTCACAAGTATCAGTGCTTAACCAAAAGGTTACAATGTCAAACATTGTTTCAAGTAGAGATAATTTTTTTTTGTTAGCTTATTTTGTGTAGGTACACTGCTGGGCAAAGGCCTCCACTTTTTTCTTCCAAACCTCCCTGTCTTGTGTGATCTCTGGCCATGTTAGCCCTGCAAATGATAAAAGACCAATTAAGTACCTAAAATAAAATGAGTTCATTAAACTGGATATATAGGTAGGTATAAAGTGTCGACGATATCCGATTGTAATCCTCACATTATCACTGTATTGTGAGAATTTAATTAATTAGGATTTCAGATTGAGTTACAACATCATTAATATGAGATCTACACTGAAGTGTATGTAAATGTTTTTGCGTGATATTAACTAACTAGCTTGTGCCCGCGACTTCGTCCGCGTGAAATTTCTTGTTCCTATCTTGTTGATATGTACACAAATGTTTGTGTTTATCTTGTTGGTCGAAGCACCGAATATTAGAGCCCTAAACATAAACACAATGAACGCATAACTACTGACTAACATGGAAATTAATTTGTGACAAAAAAAAAAAAAAAATTGATGGCTAATACAAATAATAACATTGGCAGCATCTCCACAGCTAAGAGCTATTGTTGTGACATGGAGTATTGTAACACAGAGCAACGCAGAACGCACGAACGAACGAACGCTAAAGCTTTCGACACCGTCTCAATTCCTTTTCTTGTGGACAAGTTACAGCGGATTGGCATTCGGTGAAACGCTTTAGGGATTTTTAGAGATTTCCTCTACGACAGGACACATAGAGTAAAAATTGGAGGACACGTTATCTCAGACGCCCGGGTTATTTATGGCGTACCACAGGGCAGTGTACTCGGACCGATTTTCTTCCTGATCTACATTAATAATCTGTGTCAGTAAACGCTTGCAAAAGGCAAAATTTTCACGTATGCTGATGATACAGCTCTTGTGTTTTATGGAGGGACTTGGGAGGAGGTCAGACAAAACCCTGAGGTGGGACTACATAGGGACAGCCAGTGGCTAAGGTCTAATCTGTTGACTCTGAATCTTTCCGTAATCCATGGCGCATGTCACATGTCTTCTAGTTTTTGTTCTAGGGCATACCGAAATATTAATGTATTATTTGTATAATAAATTAATATTTATCTTAGATTTTGCAAAGAAATCACAATGTTTTGACTTGTCAAGTTGTCGACACAACAGTAGATTGCGATCATGCAAAGCGAGCGCGCTAGTATGGCTATGAACACAATAACAACTAAATACTTGAAACAATAGGTACGTATCCTTACTAAGTTTCTTCAAAGGCCACCAGTTCAGTGAACCATTAGACACAGTTCCCAGCACAGACAGGACGGGTCCATCACTGTGATTGAAGCCACCCCTCACTTACACCCGCAATTGTAGTTTGAAAGAAGATTTGAACACATCGGCTCAAACGGATTAGTTTTTAATAACGCCTTTGAAATAGTACGTTGACTTCATCAGAAGATACGAGAAACTGAGGGAAGGTTTCTTAGCCCGCTTTCGCTAACACTGGGCGACACTTAAATGTAGGTATTGAATAAAAATCAATGTTTCAGAAGAAGAACTAGCAGGGGATTGAGGATGGGGGGGCTCAGGAGATCAAAAAGGAATAAATCTTATTTTCAACGCTCGACAAAACGCCGATAGTTGTAAATCAAACAGTGTAACATAACAAACATGTTATGTTGTTATGTTTTTTTTTGCATTATGTGTGTAGTTTTATTTAACATTTTAATTTTAGACTTCACACATTCATGTTTTTCTCTTCTTGTTCTCACACACTATTGTCTACATTTCTTTTTTCAATCTTATTTCGCAGGTCTGCTGGAAGAAATTTCTTAAGAAAGAAGCAGTACCTTTGTACTCAAATTATAATTATGTCATATCCCTACGTATTTTACTGTGTGTACATAAATAAATAAATAAACATTTAAGCATACCAGTAATTTAAGTAACGCTAGACAACACCTAAATGTATCTTCGTCTGTGTGGGTCCTTCACGCCTTTGTCCTTTTATGTCCGATCATAGCCTTGTACCCTCACATACGGTAGTTCATACACCTAGTGCGATTTAAGTATTTTATTACGCCATTCCTGAACATGATTTATCTGAGGACAGACTACTTTCTTTTTGTTAGCCTTATATAATTTTGTCCCACTTTTTGCTTTCAAACCTCCCCTGTCTTGTGCGATATTCGGCCAGGTTGGCCCTATCATTTAAAAATTAATAATTCATAAATCAAAATTTATGTATGTGTGTATATGTGTGTGTGTGTATGTCTAATAATACTTATATCAATATCAAACGCAGGAAAATCTCAATCCGAACAATAATACCATACCATACCACCATATACTCAGAAATAAATAAATCTTATCTTATCTTATCTTAAACCGGATACGTTGTACGCACAACTGAATATTTTTCAGTAAAATCGTACAGGAACCTAGAATTTTTGTACAGGCTTTTAATCACAATAGATACAAAAAACATAAGTCAACCATTTTTTTGAAATAATTATGTATGGAAAACAGGTTTATGTCTGTTACAATATAGACGATTATTATATTGCTCAAAAATAAATTAATGCTTTTTGCATTAAATTATTTTTGCAGTGACAACACACATAAACACTTGATTTATATGAGAACTTTAATTTGATTGTCTTATTTACATATTTGTCTCTACCTACCATGTGTGACTATCTGCATGTTAAAGAAACTCTTGTCATTGTTGTATTGTTAATATTCCTACAATGTCACAACAATTGAGCAGAGGTCAATAAAAAGGATTAATTAACTCCTGTCCTGTCCTCTTGTCTTAACAAATAACTTCGAAAAAAGGAGCAGCTAAAATATGTCTAAGGACAGATTGTTGCGTTTAGCAGGATACAAAAAAAAATCCTGTTGAATTCAAGGATTAATCAGAAAGGTATAAAATACGATCAGGTTTGTTACTGGTCAATCTCAAACGACTCTTACAGACAGAAGGTATTTTAAATAAATGAAGCTTACTTCGATTAAGTATAGGTAGTGTAGCGCAGCCCTTCACTCAGAAACAGAGATCTTTCTAAATTTACTGGCTGACCCCGCAAACGTTATTTTGCAAAAAAAAAAAATTGCTTACGTCTAATTCTCAGACCTACTGAATATAGGTACACACAAAATTTCATAAGAATCGGTCAAGCCATTTCAGAGGAGTTTTGTTACAAACACAGTGACACGAGAATTTTATAAATTACAGATATCCCAATTTATTTTTGGTCGGCGCAACATGTCTTTTTTATTCCATGCCTACTTTTCTATTAGTCGTCATCTCGGTAGTCACCCCTTTCTAGCCATTACATCTTTCAAACAGTCCATCCATCGTTCTTTGGTCTTCCCCTACTCTTATAGCTATCCACATTCATACTCAGAACTTTCTTCATGCCTGTACTATGACAACAACAGTAACACACAACTTTTTAGTCCGAGATCTAACTTCTAGATTTGTACTATCAAAATCCAAGCCAAAGTTATGATTCAACATTGTATCCTTCAAATAAAAGTCTAAAACATAATTCCTCGTACAGAAAGTATTATCCGAACGGTCTAAGCGATCATGAACTGGTGTTTTTGGGTCAGTGGCGCAAGGCCAGCCCCGATGCAGTAGGCTCCCTGCTTTTATTTGTCGAGGATACACCTACAACACGTGAATGCATTTTATGGATAGTCGACTATCTAATTTGTTTATTTATTGAGTCCCCAACAGAGCGGGGCTAGTGGCTAAATGATAACAGCCGCACGGGTCGCTCGAAGATTAAGCTGCGGTTGGCTGATGGATGGGTGACCATCCATTACATATCAAGAACCCTCCATGCATTGGAAAGCACGTTAAGCCTTTGGTATTGGTTGTCATTCACAGATCTTTGACAGTCGTTACGGGGGTAGTCTGAAGCCCAAAAGTCTGACATCCAGTCTTACAAAGGAGTATCGAGTTACTGTAACTGGCTTGTAGGGGTTCTCAGTAGTTTGGTTTATTTAGTCCGGTCGCCGAACTGGAGAGAGTGGTGGTCTTAGCAGTTCGTGGATGTATTACGACCGGACTATTCTTCATGAAAAATACTGGTATTCAGCTGCATCCGGGTAGACTGGGAGCCAACGTGACCATAGTTGGGAAAAGGCAGGCAGATTGATTTTGTTGGATACCCTGAAGAGGCTACAGAACACTTGTCACTATAATCTGGGTAAGTACAATTTGTTTAACAAGGACAAATAAAATAAAATAAATCAAAATACTACTTAAAATAAAATGAAGAAAGAAAACGGGTTGCAGCTGACTTTTTTGTTTGCCTAATAACAGAACATAAAAAAATGCATATTACAAAAATGTTTGTGAAGTTACTACTATGTCTACTATTTGTAATTCTGCCAGCAGTTAAGAGTGTTTAACAAAAAGCTTTCCGTTTCAGTTACATAAATGAACACTCGAAGTCCTTAAGGACGCTGTAAAATCCGTCAAGTATTGGGAACATTATGATAACAGGGTCTGTAAAAAGCATGCATAGAATCTCAGATTTAGTGCTTTATGTCACACATTTGACTAAAAAGTCTTTATAAATGGAGACATAGTCATCAAGCCTAAAAATTCTGTGGAACGATTAATAAAATACTTAAATCATTATTTTGGGAGATAGATACCTAATAAATAGCTTAGGACAAGGCGGTATCAAAATTATAAAAAAAAAGGTTGGATACCTGGCTAAATAATTATGAATTGAGGAATTTAATCACAATAACATGGGGCTGCTGGCGCAAGGTATTATTCTAAGTCCAATGCACTATTAACACGATTACAAACTATTCTAGTTTGTCTCTTAAACCTGAACACTCACTATAAATTACGCTGCAAATGTCCAATAAATCTACTGCAACAATTAACTGTCCTGTCTGGGCGCGACCCAGTAGCTTGGGGTCAAGGCTCATCGCTCATACTACGTGATACATATTGCACTTTGGTTCGTTCTTGCTTTGATATCATGTACAACCTGTATTTTCCATATTTTCAACCTGTTTTAATGTTCAGTACCTACTTAATTATACACGATCAAATTGCAATAACCGATTCTGTCTTGGTAAAGAATTAATTAGTACGGTACCCTAGAAGTCATTGCCAAAGTTTAGACACAATTTCTCCTTTTTTTATTAGGTATCCACGCATCTTGATATTTGGCCAACTAACCCGGCTAACCATCTGGCTGCATGGCCTAATTAGAGCTGCAAACTGCAATGCTCTTTTTGGATTAATTATGGATAAAAGTGGACTCCAAAAGAACGACAGGAGAGTATAAAAATTTAAGTAATTTCACTAAACGAATAAGTAAGTAAGTAAGCAATTTCTAAGCTGGAAGCTCGATACTCATACTAGTCCAGTCTGAACTTCAAGCAAGCTGTGAATCAAACGATAATATAAAATAAAACACCCGTCAAATCATTCTGCTGTTATCCAATAAATCCAACGCTCCGATTGATATCCTGTGCCGCTGGAGTGCCCCAGTGAGTGCCGGGACATCGAGGTACGGCTTTATTATTGAGTTTCCTGTTTAGGAGGAGAATATTGCTCTTTGCACGTTTCATTTATTTATTTAGGGACGACAAACAGCAGTGTGATAATTAGTAAACATAGGTTAGAAGTAACAAATACACTACTCACAACGTTATCCACATATTACTAAACAGACTACTAGTGTATCTCTACATGATATTATGTATTTTAGTAGCTTTTTGGTTTTCACCATAATTTAGAGAATTTATTCCGTACGGGTGTATAATATATTCATATTAATACATAATATAGGTAATAATAAAACTCGGTGTTTTGTTAAGTCGTAAAAGCCGTGCGAAGCAGAAGCGTGTTGTTAGTATTTATTATGTAGTAATAAGATAAGATTGCACTTCCTTAAAACTACTAGCTTTGTGTACAATGAGTAGGTACATGTAAGTATCTGATCCACCATCTCCAAATAAGTTCCGGGAAAGTTATGTGACGTAAAATATCATACTAATTTTGTTTCATATTTCAATTAGAAAGGGAGTGACTAGCAAGATGACGATTAATAGAGAAGTATGGAAGAAAAAGACATGTTGCGCTGACCCAAACCAAATTGGGATAGCGGCAGGAGAATGATGATGATGATTTCAATTGAGACAGTGCCTATTTGACCGATGTGATTTTGTGAAACAGATGCTTAGTAGTACATATTTAGTGAGACTGAAAGCAGACTTAAATATCTTCATAGTATACCTACATTTAAAATTTTGGTGCTAATAATAGGTATTGTAGTTTTAACGCATATATCTTAAAATCTTCACACGCTCGTATATTTCAACAACTGTCCAATAAATTCAGTGAGATATTGATTATCCTGTGCGGTGTTGACCCAATAGTGGGGTCAAGGTGCGGTGTTGAAATATTTATTTTATTACTCGTAATAACATTTATATAAAAAAATATATATATTTATACTACATCGAAGACTTCATTATTAAGTATCTCCATGTCTCTTTTTGATAGGATGAAAACTGGTTTCAATGTATTGAAATATTGGCCTAAAATACAAGTGTTTAAGCATAATTTTCAGGTTATTTAAAAGCAATTTTTGAATGCCAATAAATATTTTTGTTCTCTATATGATTAGTGGCCCGTGCCCTGAAGAGGGACAAAAGTAGGCTGGTGATATTATTATTAATTACTCATATATCTTCTTAAATTTAAAAAGTTGCTGCCTTTATACTTGTATTTTCAAAATATTCAGCATTTTTTCGGAGTTCGCCAGGGTCTTCTTAGGTTTTCTACAAAGTCCTAGAAGACACATAACTCAGAGATTTTCTAGCATGTAGTTAAGAAAATGTCCTATAAATTATCGTTATTTCTCATAATATGTCATTTTTTTATACGTTCACACATAGTAAATCAGGCGGTGCAATTGATTGTCCTATGCGCAGCCGCCCGCGCCCCAACCACTGAGGTCAAGGTCCTATGGAGTGTCGTGTATTATTGACGTATATTATGTTACCTTTTTTTTCGAATTGTTGTTTAAAAAAAAGAAAAAGTACTGGCTGCAACCAGCCACTATCCTTATTGGCATTCTAATATAGAATCAAGCCAATAATTAATTACATACATCATTAATGCATTCTTCCCATCGGGTAGGCAGAAACTACAGAACGTCATCTGCTACGATCCTTACATACTATAAAATTTACATTACATCCTTTTGCTAATTAGGTTAGGTTACAATGTTTTTATCTCACGAAGCGACGCGAGTTTTACTTGTGTTACACACTGTGGATGCGTGCGTAAAGACGAGTAGCGTTAGCACACACTTCCGACTTCGCCATTGTCTCGGAATGTACCGAGAACTCCTGCGCTTACGCACACATTCACAGCGGGTTTGTACACTTGTTAACAACACCAGCTGGTAAGGGGAATTTACAATCATTTTTATAACTTCTATAAAAAAATCTGAACGTTTAACGGGCATCAGATCAGCGTTACGTAAATAAATGTATATAAGTTTTGTTCGTATAATTTAGGTATTATTTAAATTTTATCATAATAACAGTCAAAGAGAGCCGAGAAGTTATAAAAAGGAAGCGCTACTACAGTATTTCGTAAAGAAATGTATCCTTTCAAAACAAGGTAGGTAAAACAAATTCCACCCACACCACAGCCTGCCACAGCTTACACTTTCAAACAACAACAGAATATTCCGATAATTGTTTTCAGTATTCACGAAATGCAACAGGGACTTGCATCTGGGTGACGGCCTTGAACTGACGATTTTAGGTCAGCCCGGCCACGGTCGCGCCCGGGACGCGTCGCTTTGCATTATACGGCCCGGGTACTTTGCTGTATATAAAGGGTACAAAGTTGGGATTAAATGTATTGAACAAAAAAGTAACTTAAAATGGTGGTCCATCGAGTCTTTGAATATTACCTGCAGCTTTAAATTCAGAATTGAATAAAAATTTTGGTCTTTTGAACATACAAAAACAAAGCCAGTATATAAGTGATTTTTAGCAAACTTAATCAAGCTAGACGTGGTGACTATGGAGTGTTCTTTAATAACTTTGATATTATAATTATTAGTGTAACGTTTGCTGGTAGAGATCATTGTCTATTTTAAAAATTCACTGCTTCTTGCATACAGATTTCAAATCTTTGTATAGAAATTATTGCGGAGGGGGCAAGAAGTTTTAAATTAGACGATCTGATAGAAACTTTATAATGTGTTCAGCTTACTTTTGCATATATATAAGATTTTATTTCGTATTCAACACGCAATAAAGAAAATAACACAAAATTTGTACTAAACAAATAATCTTAAAATAAACACGACATTGAAAACCCAAACCTCAATGTTGAGGCATTGACTTTCGGACGTGTCCATCCAAAAAGTTTTATTTAGTTGGCGGCGTCAGGACGTGGCCTCAGCATCTGACTGTGATTCAATACCAATAGTGTTTGTGTAACTTGAGTTATGTGGCCTGACGTCAGGCTATTGATTCTGTCTCGAATTGTAGTAGTATATTGGACTCGTATTGGATTTCTGGACTAAAGGGTTTTGTTATAAATATATTAAGCATACAAAACAATATATTATGCCTGTTACCACTTTCTGTACCTACCTACCTGTACCACATATAAGTAATACCAATAAATTTGCAAAAAAAAAACATAATAAAAGTCATCAAAAATCTTTTCCTATCATTATCATTTTGTGATTAAAAGAATAGGCCTGTTTAATCTGGGGGCACAGTAGTCCCCCGCCAAGTCGAGCAAAAAGCGGCACGGCCGTACCATCCTTTTCTAGAAACAGTTCAGGCCATTTTCGACCCCCCTATAACTTCATTGTGGATAAAACTAGAAGCCTGAATTTTCAGTAACCAAGCAGGCTTTGTATAAACACGGTATATTTCAAATTTCATTCAATTTGAACCAATAGTTTAAGAATTATAACTAGTTAAAATTTTGTCACTCACTCACTGACTGACACACCGATCATCAAAACTCTAAGGCACTTCTAGCAGACATAGAAGCTTCAAATTTAGAATAAAATTAGTGTTTAGTGTATAAATCAAGGAAAAACTATTTTGCAATTTCGGTCCACTTTTCTAGATACACCAACTGCATAAATAACTTTGTAATCCCATACAAATAATCTATGATTACAAAGTTACATTTGCAGCGAATGAAACAGTGTACCTGTATATGTATAATATAATGGAATAATAGGTGTAGATAGGTGTAACAGCCGCACAGGTGGATCGATCTGGTTAAGCTACGCTTGCCGCGGTTGGTCTGTAGATGGGTGATCTTTACATACCGAGACCCCTTCGTGCCTCGGAAAGCACGTTAAGCCGTTGGTCCCGGCTGTCATTCGCAGATCTTTGGCAGTCATTACGGGTAGTCAGAAGCCCGAAAGTCTGACAACCAGTCTTACTAAGGGGTATCGTATTACCCAGTACCTAACTGGGTTGTGGAGGTCAGATAGGCAGTTGCTCTATGTAAAATACTGGTACTCAGCTGCATCCGGTTAGACTGAAAGCCGACCTCAACATAGTTGGGAAAAGGCTAGGCAGATGATGATGATGATGATGATGAGTATCGTCAGCTGCTGTTGATTGCTATTGATACCCCACAGTAAATAATTAATCGTGTCCCTGAGTCGGTCTGTCGTACAATGCTACATTCACATGTCATATTATTGAATTAGATGATTCGTACTTGGCGAATAGGTACCTTCTTCTCCTTCCGTCTTTGTTTATTTTATGGCTAGGCTTTGGAATCATCCTGGCTTTCATGAGTATCAGTTTCATCATTATCACTGATTGTGTTAAATCAGGATCTCCACTTGATATTAATCCCACACATAGAGATAATGCACCTAGGCTGTACAAATTAATCTTAATTGCTCCCTTGAACTCCCAAAGCTCTCTGTTTGAAATTGAACTAGAGAACCATGAACTTTCCTCTCTTCTTCCCAAACTAAAGACCTTAAATCCAGCCTACCCTTGAAAGCAAAGTCCTCCAACACACGCCTGAGGTTTGTGTGTGAGTTCGGTCAGTAATTTCCGTATCGATTGCGAGTGTCAACACCGACGGGAGCGGGCGCAGTTGCAGCGACCTTGAACTATTTCGGCCTGCACTGAAACTAGGTTAGGGCGTTGCATGCGGGGCTGTGGGGCTCAGGAATTTCTGGAAGTGTCTGATGTGCTAAGTGCTAAACAAGTCTAGGTAACATCACTTATATGCTCAGAAAGGGGTGAGTAGATAGGTTTATTTAGAACAGCTTCATTTCGCCAGCCGAAATTAAACTAATGGGACCGAGTCTCGAGCCTATTGCAAATAACCTGGCATAAGTACAGGCTATATCTTAGTTACTAACTTGACAAAACTGATGTTACAAATTAGAAAGCAGCTTCATTTTGTTTGGTCTCTATGACTAAAATATTAAATGGATTTTGATAGAAATCGGCATCTATAGTGGATACATTGTAATTAAACGGTATTTTTAATTTATAAAATAAGACACTGCAGAACCAATGAACGATACAGGAAACCATTGAATCGGTTGTCAACAATGATTCTTCCTGATATTTATTATATGGGGAGACCATATAATAAATATCAGGAAGAATCACGTAACGTATTTTATCAGCCCCTATGCAATAGACCACAAAACCCGGACAATGCCGGAAAACATTCCACCAACAAACGTACAGAAATGATAGGACCAACAAAATTTATGATACGTACTCAAGAACCAAAGGGTGAATGCTAAATAATCGTCAAAGATTTACGTATTTTCCCTATTCATTCTTTTGTTTCAAACATTTTTTTTATTTTTAGTGCGTATTCTGAGAACCAATGTGCAAATGTGAACATAATTGTTGGTGTTGTAAGGTAGTTGTTTATGCTGTGTTTTTGTTCTTGGGTTTTTCCTTTTTTTATAAATGTAATTATTATTCTGGGAAATAAATCATTGTATTTCTGGGTTTACTTTATTTTATTTTTTTATCTACTTGAACTTTTACTGCAATTTGCAACAAATTATACGCAGAATTAAACTTAGGAACGAAGCAAAACCTAATGTCTTAGCAAGTTACTTCACTCTACGTTAATCTCAGTAGAAACTTTTAACGTTCATTAACCTAAGACAGTGAACTGAAAATTTTCTTTTTAGCAAACTTGCTTGCATTTCATGTCACTTAAATAAAAAAAAAATTGTAACCTAAACTGTATCGGTATATAAAAAGAAAATTGTTGAACATTTGTAAAAGAGTGCAATATTTTGTAGAAAAACGGGAAACAGCAAAAAGTTTTGAAAAGTCAATAAAATACATTTCCTGACAAATTGGTTAAAAATCAAAGTCTTTGAAACTCCATTGCGGCTATCGGCCTCGCCCGGTATTTTGTAGTGTGGTACAAGTGGAAAGCTTTCGTGATATCTCAAATAAATAAGTTCAATGGCAAATTTAAAAAAATAATGCAAGTAATAAGTAAATAGGAAAGTGTACTGGAGAACAAAATTTTTTATTTAATAATATGAGCTACGACAACGAGGAAGACCCAGGTGAAGATAGCGAGTGAAACTAGACTGATTCATGTGTGTGGATGATGTGTGTGAGTGAGTGGTCTTACTTAGAAGTGGCACAGTATGGACTGCTATAACATTTCAAACATAAATCAACTAAACCTATCGCAGTTCACTGCTGGACATGGGCCTCTTCCAGGCTGCGCCACAACACCCTGTCTTCGTCTTCCGCATCCAGCCTGAACCAACCATCTTTTTAAAGTCATTGGTCCATCTAGCCGGGGCGTCCTACATTACGCTAGCCAATACGCGGCGCGCGATGTTAAAAATAGCAGGTAGGGTATATTTTTCTTGTAATAATTGAGAAAAAAACACACACGGCCACGTCAATCTCAGATAGAATGTTTACCGTTGTAATCATTTAGTACTAATTGAAAACTGAAAACCAATTCCCTTATTTAAAAACGTTCAAAATCTAGTCGCAATCTCATCTCAGCGACAATCAATGTCAAAAACTTGTCAAAAATGTAGGGGTAATTAGACGTATTTTTGACAGATTGAGACTGAGATCAGACTGTAAACGTTCTTAAAATTACGAGAATTGCCCCTCTGCTTTCCACTCATAACTTAACGAATGTTTTTAACCAAGCATTACCAGCGGAGTGGTCTTCATTAAAATAGGCAGCCATTTTGCAATGCTCGTTCACTGCTAGTTTTCAGGTTCATGTATTAATATGCATATTATTCATTTATATTTGGGATGAACGGGGCTTAGCATAGTATAAAATACTGTTTAGGAATTAGCGGTGATTTTTTAATAGGCAAGAATACCCTTCTGTCGGTAAGGTAACATTATGGAGTGGATTAATTATACGCTGATCTGTAGTAACGTAGTTGTTTAACCAAATCCTACCTTGTCGCTTTTAGTGATAAGACCGCCCATTGTGTCCTATGTTCTAACGCAACTCATGGTCTACTTTTGTGCAAAATCCGGTCAGCTGTTTTAGCGTGAAAGCGTAACAAATAAACAAACTCACCTTCGCATTTATAATACTAGCTTCTGAACGAGGCTTCGCCCGCGAGGTATGTCGATTAAAGCTATCCTATGTCCTTCCCCGGGATGCAATCTATCTCTCCGCCAAATTTTATCGAAATCTGTTCTAGGCGTGAAAAGGTAACATACAGACAAACAAACAGACAGGCAGAGTTACTTTCGAATTTATAATATTAGTATTAGTATGGATGGATTAGTATGGATTAATAATTAGGAAAATCTGTTATAAAATAAATGTGCATGATTTTTTTGTTTTGCTCTTTAATCTACCGATGTAGGAACATTAATTAGGTATCTCATACCGGTTATCATTTCGATATTTCCATTATTCCGTGGTTAACTCTATTAAAATACAGGTAAATTATAATGGAGCCAAGCGAATGCATCAGAATATCAGTTTCGCTGGGTCAGCGCGTGCACTTGACCCAAATCGAGAGGCCGGCCGATATTTAGCACATATTTTATTACTTTTCAGTCTGCCGTATGTCTCTCAGTAATCTCAGTTTAAAAAACAGTTATAAAAGACTGTTTTGCTTTATCGTGTTAAGATATCCGACGTCTGCGGAGTTTCAATAGCTAATTTAATTTAACCTTGTATACCTACTTATATTTCTGGGCTCAAAACTTCAATAACTGATTGAAGTTTCTAGACGTTTTAACATGCCACGATTGTATTGTGCAAATATGAAAGGTATTATAATAATGTTAGCTTAAACTTAGTTTAATAAAAAAAGTTTGTAGCTATCATATATTATTGGAACATTATGTAAATATATTTTTGAATGACACTATGATTACATTTAGGGGCAACGACACAAATTCTGAAGGTCTTTAGCTATAATATGGTACAGATTTCACTTTTAGTCTTAACTTTAGGTAATCTTTTTGGAGTCTCCTTTCACAATGGAATTTTCATAAGTAACAGAAAATGTTTTGTTATGGAAGAAGCAACAAGGCGATTTCAATAAAAGCTGGTAAAAAGAGGTCTTTTTACCAGCTTTTATTGAAATCGCCTTGTTAGTTACTTAGTACATAATTATGTATTAGTCAAATCATGCAAACTGAATTAAAATCACTTTCTCATATCCTACAGCATTGAAATTTTTTATGATGATTACTGAGCTGTCACAATTGGTCCCAAGATGACGCTTGACGATCCAAATCTTGACCGGGACATCGTTTTTCTAAAGTCTAGTCAATCAATTTATAGCCAAATAACTACAACTTCCAATAATACCTAAATAATGTTTCCTATATCATGAAAACAGTTGCATTCATCGGTGTCGGTACAGTGACGATATTCAGGGTCGCAGCTTCAGATCTGGGTAATCAGGTCATAGCCGTGCCTAGAGGCTGCATTCTACGCTCCTGTTTATTAAGAGGAATTCTACACTTCTAGCGTCTTATTTTCAACCATAAACTATGTTAGCCTCAATACCAGGAGGTATTGAGGCTAACATAGTTTATGGTTGAAAATAAGATCTTAAATTCAGTATTTCACTGACAGCTAACGCACTACAACTAAATGATGCCGTAATAACTGTTGACGATAGCTCACAGAATGAGACACAAGATGAAACTTTCTCACCCTCGAGTACTGACATATCGTTAATTGACCGTTGTGTGTTGAATAGAATGTCTGATGATGAAACTTATTGTTCCAGTACAAGTTATGATAGTTCCAATGATGATTTCAGAAGAACAGTCACTTTAAGAACACGTCAGATTCACAATAATCTCATGTGTGTTCAACAGACATTTAGATCGACTAACAAGAAGTCTTGTTAAGTACAGATGCCGATTATTGGGAAACAGCAATGGATGAGAAATACCAGCTTTTATTAGAAAACAATACTTGGGAAATTATTAATCTTCCAGAGAACAAACGTCCCATACCATGCAAATGGGTTTTCAACAGCAAGACTAATTTTGGCATTTGCCAAATGTCGATAGTTGGTTAAATAGAAAAAACTGTGCGAAGCAGGGGCAGGTCGCTAGTTACAGATAAGATATGAAGGAGTAATAAGTAGGTACGAAAAAACAATAATGGTATTCCATATTTTATTTATTTATATATAAATAAAATATAGCTGTCTTCCACATGAGGGAAAACTGGAAAGTTTACCCATCCTTTTGTACAAGCGGCACATTCAAACTACGGTACGTTTATCTAGTTAATCGTTTAACCACTTTTCCACTATTTCTTATTTAAATCTTCAGTACAGAATCCTTCTGCTAAAAATCCTACTAATTTTCAAAACACGGGCGTCCTACCCGGTCCTAATGCCGGCCAGTATTGGATAGCCGTTTGGCTCGGAGGCCGAGTAATAAATCTAGCGGCTACATGGACTCCAACATGTGATTCATCCGAATTGACCTTGGACTGAAGTTTAGCTTCCTATTTTTCTCATTTAAAAAAAAATATAAAGATTATAATGCAATAAAATTAATTTCTGTGCCTGATACAGAGATGGAACGCAATAAAATTAACAAATCCATGCTCCATAGGATAAGCATAATCAGCCGTAGATAAAAATAGCCTAAAGTCAACATAAAATCATCAGAATAACCTGCTTAACTCTAAAATTACAAGAACATACTTTAACGGAGAGCAGTAATGGCTCAGAGGTAATGGCCTCAGCTAAGAGATGTAGGTCGTGAGTTCAAACTCAGGCAGGCGCTTTACTTTATGTGAATAATTTCATCACCACTGCTCTCAAAGCGGTGAAGGAGAACATCGTGAGGAAACCCGCACGTACTAGAACCAAAATTTCGAAGACATGTGACATCTACCAACCCGCGAGGACGATTACTGGCCCACTCCCTCTTGAAGAGAGCAGCCCTTCGTCAACAATATAGGCTGACGGTAGAAAATATAATAATATGATAAATATCCAAGTGCTAACGTGTATATGTAGTCATAACTATGCTTATGGAAATTGCTCTTACTATTTATATACTTAAACTTAAGTAATAAAATAAAATAAGTACAAAACAGTGATAAGAAGCTGTAAATCATCATGATTATAACAAACAGCTAATTAGTAATTTGACTACTTAAGTAGGTACTTTTATTATTTTATGATGCGGAGGTTAAAATGGTGTTTAATTAGGAAGCATCTTGAGTTAAGGAAAATATTTATTAAAGTGTTATAATTATTCAATCCTTTGACTTTTTCCTGAAGGCCAATTCTCGTAATTTAAAACGTATAAAATCTAGTCGCGGTCTCATCTCAGCGACAAAAATATGTAAAAATATAAAGAAATTAGAAGTATTTTTGAAAGAGTGAGACTGAGATCGTAATGTATATTTTTATAGAAATTACCGTAGGTACAATAATTTTCACGACACGTCTGTGGAGTTTCTTTCTTTCAGAAGCAGATTGTAATACTGAATATTTGAAAAAGACTTCAGAAGTCATAATGACCTAAAATACATATATTTTGTACCTATTATAGGAGTTAGTTCCAAAAGTGCTGATTTGGAATACATTTAGCAATAAACACAATCATTTTTAACAGCCAGCCTGTTTATCAAATGACCAGATCACTACAACAGACTACCACCCACAACATATTGGCTACACACTGCTGGTTACAAAAAATGTGTTTTATTTCTGAAGCTTCTGCCACCGCCTCAGTAACTTGAATCACTTTTGTAATGTAATTACGAGTTTTGTGAACTCCTTAAATGTCGGGTGCGACGAACTCTGAAACTTTGTGTCATCATTACCTTATTTGCTTAGGTACATGTTTTTGTTTGGGTTCAAACAGTTCATTATAATAATAAGTGGCCTTAGTATGAACTTATTTCTATTAAAACATTTCAACCCAATTATAGTCGACTCAATTACAGTCAACTTTATTGGCAAGTTCGGCAAAAAAAAAAAAATACAAAATTGACAAAATCGGAATCCTCCAATAAAAAAAAATGTTAGATAGATAGATAGATAAAACGTTTAATCAGTGCAACAAAAGACACAATACAAGTATTAAAAAACACAAGAAAACGTTGAAAAAAAAAACGATAACAAAGATTAAAAAGATAAATTGACCCATAGACACCTCATATCCATAACGATCGATCACTACTGGGCGGTGTGTGTCTCATGGTTGCACCAAATGGGGGTCCAGCTCAGCATATGCCAGGTACAATACCTGACGCTGGCATTCTTCTGTTCCTGTTAGTCTTGTTCTTTTCATGTCGATGGTACACTTTTTGATGTTTTATATTGTTAGACTCCAGTAGGTAGGTGGCCACGTTGATTGCGGCATCTGTGGCATTCTTCAGGTCATCCAAGGTGTTAGTAAATAATTACGTTAATTATAAGCATAGCATGTAAGCATTATCAGCCTATAATGTTCCCACTGCTGGTCAAGTCAAAGTGAAATTTTTATTTCAAATAGGCACTTAAAAGGCCCTTTTGAACGTCGAAATTTACAAAAAATAGAATTGATTCTAGTCGCCGCTTCCAAAAGACACAGGCCTCCTCTAAGTGAGAGGGGGTGGGCTGTAACTACGCGGGCCCAGTGCGGGTTGGTCACTGTTGTCAATCCAATCTATTACATTAAAATCCGTTTTGGTGAAGCATTGTGTTTCGACTATAAGGGCTTTTACGTTTGTTGTTAATAATCAGTCGTGTTTTAATCGTTGGAAAATTTTGCAATTCGTGCAGTTGATGATGAAAATGATACAGAATTATTTTTATTGCTAAATTAATAACACTAATATTATAAAGGCGAAAATTTGTGTGTGTTTGTATGTTTGTTACTTCTTCACGCTCAAACGGCTGAACCAATTTTGACAAAAAAATTAATGAAGGTAGCTGTCACACTAGATTAATATGTAGGCTACTTTTTATCCCGATATTCCTACGGGATCGATACTATTTCATTTATAAATGCGAGATTAAAGTCTTTTTGAACTAGTAAATCGTAGATTTTTATTGCTCTATACTTAACTGAATTTATTAACACCCGGTTTCTGATTTGAAGAAAGTACAAATCTCAACTAATTATTCTCAAATACAGTCATACTTCATACTTAAGTCATACTTAAGTACAGATTAAGATGTTCTCAACTTCAAATTCTCAATTCAGAAACTGGGTGTAAGTATTAAGTTTTGGTACTAATAAATTAATATTTTATGTCTTTTGCGCGTTTTCAATTCTAGTTTCTTACTAAATTGAAATTTATATTTTATTGCACAATATGGATCTGCGATAATATTAACAAAGCTTGTTTCCCAGAAAATAATTCTGGTTCACATAGTATCATAATACGTTTAACCAAAAATAGTGTTAAACATAGTACGTTTTCGAAGTTTGCCTAGCAACCTTATAAGCGAAGGTCAAAATTAATTCATAGTCATTAATAAAAAGATGAACGTTTTTAATTAAGTACGGGTAATTAAAAACGTTCATCTTGGCGAAAACTAATATCAAAAACTTGTTAAAAATGTAGTAAACCTATTTATGACCGACTCAGACTGAGATTACAATAAGAAAGTTCAAAAAAAAAAATTGTCTCTACTAGCAACATAACATTGTAAACGATAAAACATATACACATAAAACTCGCAAGTCTTTCATTCGTTCGAAGAAAATTCGAGTCTCTTAAGTAGGTACCAAATTGGGGCTACTGCCAAATAATTAATTAATACGTGTTAACTGGCCTTATTGCGGCCTTGACACAGACAGGATAAAGTATTAAGCCGCTGAAGCATCTTCACCAAAAATAAGCTTACGAACACCAAGTTGCTTCTGAAGTTACGAAGAACAACTAAGGAACAAAGATTATTTTCGTTCCAAGGTTTGATTAGGCTTTTAAGGTTTTTTGAAGGACTAAGGCCGAGATCTTAAGACGACACTTGCCACGTACTTTGGTTTATACATGTTCGCGTCTATTAGATCTCTAGCTGAGATTGGAATGAATGAACACAAGATATCCATCTTAGTGCGTAAGTAAGTTTGGTAATTTAATTGTTTTTATTTACATGTTATGGTACTCCTTAACGATGGTTTCGGACTTACAAGGCTAACGTGTAGATATCGGGTCAATAAAGAGAGCGCGTTGGATGGTAAAAAAGTCAATCACTAATAATAGATATACCTACACAAGACAGGTTTTAGCGATGAAAACATTTAAATGATGATTATATAAGTTTTCTTAGCTATTATAATTTAAAATTTAATCGCAAAAACTAATAAACTTGCCCAAAAAAAAAAACGATGTGCACGTAAAAAATAAACAAGGTATACTAAAAAGTTTGTAGTTTTATTTAAATGTAACCTCGTAAACTTCGCAGATTGTTATCAGAACTTTTTCAATAAAAACTGTGTCATTATTTTGTTGTCTCGCAAATTTGAATAATGTGCTTACGTTTCGAAAATATCGCATTTATGCTAATGACGGCAGATAATGATATCGTCATCAAAACTGGAAGATCAGAAAACTGCATAACACACTAACAGTAGGTATGGCTTTCATTTTGACAGTTAAACAACATTCATTGCGTTATTTACGTTGTTGAAAAGACATATTTTTCGGACATACGAAGCAAAGGATTAGCAATATCATTAAAAACAAGCAGCAGCAAGATTGTGATTTATAGTGTGTTACGCAACTAGAGTGCTGGGCTAATAGAGTTTTGTTAAGACAAGAAAATTAAACCGCCGAAAAAACTGAAAAGCAAAAAATAATAAACCTTTTGCAAGTATACCTAAGTAATTTTGAGTCGGCGGCGCCAAGTAATCAATGAACAAAGATTGGTTCTGCATTTTGCGGAACATACGACACCGACTTCCGAAATTAAAGTTATTTATCACTGTTAGTTTTTTAAGAAGTCGGTTTTTTTTTTTGTTAAATTGTTTTTGTCTTTAAATTTAAGGTAATTTAGTGATCTTTGTTCATTGATTGTTTGGCGCCGACTCAAAATTACTTAGGTATACTTGCAAAAGGTTTATAATTTTTTGCTTTTCAGTGTTTTCGGCGGTTTATATTTTTTGTTAAAAAGTTTTTATTAAAAAAAAAATTGTGGCTATAGTTTACTAATTAGCTCATTGATCGTGAGTTTTTTTTTATTTAATTGTAATTCACAACTCAGCATTGAAAACTGTGAGGGAACAATAAATCACCCCTATTTTCCCACCCTTAGGATAGAATTTTTTTTCCAAATTTATATGGTATACCCAACTTCAAGGTATACCCTAACCAATAAAAAAGAATTATCGAAATCGGACTACTGTGCAAAAAATTATGCGTGGTCATACATAAAAAAAAATACACGCGTCGAATTGAGAACCTCCTCCATTTTTTCGTCGGTTAAAAAGCAAATGATTGACGTTAGCATTAAAATTAAGGGGTGGAAGGAGGCTTTTTTATTACGTTTCTTTATGAAAGGTCTTGCAGAACACCAACGTGAAGTTAAGCTACCAACCGTTTTCACTACCATAAAAGTTATTTTCGCATAAGACGTAGTAATAACGGTTCCACGTAATTGAATCACCGGGTCGTTAATGAATGCAAAACTACTTATTAGGGTTTTTTTGATTGCTGAATATCCCGCTTTTGACCTCGATCACGCCTGATGGAAAGCGAAGGATAAGGTCTATGATTTAACGAGCGTGCCCAGAAGATGCCTAAGGCACTGGAACTCCCACGCATGGACGGAACACAGCAGGCTGCTTGACGCCGGATTCCGGTGGGAGGGTGGCAACAAACAATTAATATGTAACAATATATTTTTTCCTAGAGTGGGATCTACGTTTTTGTTTACGTCATGCATGACTCATGGACCTACACTTGTCAGGTCCTAGGCCCGAGGTCACGCCTTATTGTTTTTCCATTCATAATATGAATTAGCGTATGTCTGTATGCCATCAGCTTATAAACTATTCATAAAGGCTGCTTCGTACAACCATGCAGGTTAAAGGCTCTTACAGTACCTGGATGGTGGTGGTACGATTTGTGTCTGGTTGGTAGCAATAGGCTCGCCCAAGTCCCATATAATAACAGGGATCTTAAATATAACTAGTGAAATGCCTACTATAGGTACATCTGTGCCTAATCCATCCAGGATAACATGCGTGATTTGATTGTAATATATGAAGCCCAACAGAAAAGTAATAACAATCTTTTATTTAACTTGCCTTGTTAGTTAATTAGTAAGGCTGGTTGTTTCAAACGGTTGGTTAACGTAACATACGTACGTCAAAAATACAGATTACGTAATCGTAAATTACGCGTTAGTCAAGTGGACGTGAAACAACCCCTCCCTAAGTATGTGTTGTTCAAATCTTACAATCTGAATTAAAACCACTTCCACTACTTTTCCTACAGAGTTGAAATTTAAATGTTGATTCTGTTTCGAAGACAATGCTTTTTTAATGTTAAAAATGCATAATTTTCGTAATACATTACTCGAGGATTGCAAAGCCTTGGACGACTCACTGTTATTGGTTTTATTGGATAAACACTGTATTTATTATTACATCGTTTTCATTCAGATACAAAATATAATTGTGGACTTTTTATTGTTAAGACAAATTCGGCTTGAGGGCGTCAATTTGCATAAAGCAAAGTACTGAACAGTTTTTATTATACCGATAATTATTTTTAAAGGTATTCTAGCTTAAGGGTATGTTTCAAGCTTTATCATGACCTAATAACTTTGATGTCACTTCACCTTTATTTGGTTTCGCACCCTTTATACTGTCTGCTATTTCTTGCAGAGTTTTATCTTTCGTTTCCGGTAGATATTTGTACAAAACGAATATGATAATTAATGAAGTAACACCAAATGCTAGGAATGCTCCATGCAATCCAAAAGACCTAAATATTAAAGGAGCTAATTTTAAACACATACCAGTTATTAATTTTCCTGCTAACGCGATAATACATACTGATAAATTCCTTGACCTGATCGGAATTAGCTCTCCATAAACAGATATGGACATTATCATAGGTCCACAACTTACAGCTATTGAAAAAGCAACAAGTAATGATACTGATACATATTTGTTTTCTGGAATAACATTTAAAGTAATTAAATATAAGTATAAAGATAGAATAAATAAAAATAAAACACCTACACCCGACGCAACTAACAACAACGTGCGTCTTTTCAAGAATTTCGATAAAATGCAACCTCCGTACATACTCAAAACTGTAAAGCCATCTAAAACTAACATTCCAACGTAAGCAGTAGATTCACTGTTTGTTATTTTCTTTAAAATATCAATAGCATAAACAGAAAAAACTAACTTCCCACAGGAAACTCCTAAACAACCAGTAGTGAAAGATAATGCGGTAGGTTTATAAAATTCACTGGATTTGACAGTTTTAAAGAATTCAGCCACACGTTCTCTTAAAGATAGTTTTGTACTTCCGCAGCTAGCTATATATTCCTTTTGAGAATTTATTAATGCTTCTAATTCCTTCTCTGAATCTTCATCACAACCTTTTAACGAGCGATGTGATGCTGCACATTCTTCAAACCTGCCTCTGCTTGCCAACCAGTACGGAGACTCGGGCCAAATCATTACGGTTATCAAGGTATACAACGAACACACTATTCCAAACAGTGGAATTTTCTTCCAGTGAAAGAAAGTGCCTATCGCATTAGAAGCCCAAATGCCCCAGTAAAACGTAGCTGTTTTAACTGTTAGAAATATTCCTCTATATTTTGGTGAAGTGTACTCAGTTAGAATCGTGATCGATATAACTATTTGTGATGCACTAAATAATCCTTGCATTATATTACTTATCAATATGTGAGTGATATTTGTACTAAAATATAAAACGGTGAACGCAGCTAATGTATCTAAGACTGCAATGACTAAAGGTATCTTCCTGCCGACGAATCTTGTGATGATCGAGAGGATGATCACAAAAGGAAACCCACTGAAGCCGTACACCGAGGCTGGAAAATAAAATTTCGATATAAATAAGTTGGTAATAAAATTAGATAGTTGCAACGAGGGGACGAGCGTTGAATGCCAATGTTCGCGGCCGATAGAAATGCGATTCAGGCTTGAAATAGATGATATTATAAGTAATATCGTGTGGATGTAGAGCACTTATTTACAGTCTGCTGTAGATTATGCTGATAGGTTAAAATTAGCATTGTTTCTGTTACGCCAAACAGAATTATAAACCATTCATTATGGACCCCACCACACTGGGAAGAGAGAATATGGATTACAAATGTTGTACATTTACATTAAGAATAAATGCACGATTCTGAGGAATCTCCATGCGGGTGAAGTAAACATCCACGGAAATATTATAGGTTAACATTCTCAACTTACTTAGCCAAGAAGCCATGTCATCTGTGATAATTACAGTATTGTTAGCTTCCCGCCTTATCTGCGGGATGAACATGGTAGGTGCGCCGACGCACAATCCGTACAAGAACATAGACGTCCATACTCCGCTGCAGATCAGCAACTGAAAATTAGATATTAATATACAAATTGTGTAGGACTTAACATTGGCCACCCGAAGAATTTATTATTTGGTATCTACGATCTCATAATATTCTGCTTATAGCCCGCCTCCGACTGGGGAAAGGTAGAAGGTGGCATAACGACATTATGCGTTTTGGCCCTTTATTATGTACCAAAGGAATTTTATCTTTGAGATTAGACCATCACAATAATTTGTTAAGGAGGAAGCGCTAGGGCAGTTAGTGAAATCAAAAAATCTTACGTTTTTTGCAATTTGCTGGTCACTGTCAGGTTGTATGTTGATTGAAATATAATTCGCAACAGTAAGAAACAACAGTATGCATTTATAGAACTATAACCATTAATATCATCAAGACTAGTTCTAGGGTCAAATAATTCTATTGAATGACTATTTCATGAACATGGACAATGAACGTTATCATGACTATCCGAGAAGCTTAATTTATAAAGTGTTTTGTTCAGTAGTTGTCAACCATAAACATGTCATTTATTCATAAAATCAACATGATATATAAGAATATTAAAAAAAAGTATAATGCCACTAACTTTGACAGTCCAACAACATTCAGTGCGTCATTTACGTTGTTGAGCATAAAAAAAGTAATGGTTTAAGAATGTCCTTCAAAATTCTTTGGATTGTGATAAAACTTGAAATTGTCAAGGTGGATTTAAATGTTTTTAAATTTCGTCAAAATGCAGTGAACTAACATTTTATTCAAAGTACCTACGTTATCTATATGAGAAAAGGTTATTGCTTCGGAGTGGAACAATAACACGTCTGTAGAGAGGTATTATAGATTCTGATAGGAGTCACATTTAGCCGCTAGCTATATGATAATTTGGAACCCTGAGACTGACACAGGAACAGTGGTATGTTCAGCTACAGAAATAAATAAACACTGTTTCTTTTTACGAATAATAAACTCAAAATTATATAATACACTACTTGTCACCATTTCATGTAACAGCTAAGAGTCTGTTTTATATAAAATTTAATACCGGTTCCAATTTTTTTTTTATATTTTGCTCAGTAATTTTTTACAAAGAACTTAAAGTGTTTATAGAATTTTGTTGTTGTCTGTATATGCAAAGAGGTCAGAAATATCCTGTAATGGGTGTGGTTGTTGATCTGTGGTCTATTTTAGTTACTTCCACAGTATTATGTCACATGGCATTTTACTGTGGGGTCGGGCTGCTGACATTGAATCCATTTTTATTTTAAAAAAGAGAGCTGTCAGAGCCGTTTACAATCTACGTCGCCGCGAATCTCTTAGGGAACTATTTAAACAGGTTAATATCATGACGGTACCTTGCCAATTCATTTATGAAAATATTATGTATGTAAGAAAAAAACTACGTCTTTTTAATAAAATAAGCGATATACATAATTTTAATACTAGAAATAAAAATAAAATAAATCAACCATTTTTCAGGTTAGCCAAAGTACATACATCTTTTATGGGGTACTGTGTTAAATGCTACAATAAAATACCTTGTGATATATTGCAATTAAATGAAAGAAAATTTAAAACTCACATTAAACGTACACTTTGTAAACAAGCATACTATAAATTAGAAGATTATATCCAGGATAAAACGCTTGGAAACATTCTGGTCCTGCTCCATAGGACAATCTAAGAGTCTACACAAGATAAAACAGGTTGCTAATTTAATTGTAAATTAATTCTTTTTTTTTTTGAGATTGTTTTGCATTCTGTAGTTGCTCTGACTCACACTGATTTATTACATGTTTATTTTTTTTTACATATTTTTTAAATGAAAATCGTTTAATTTTACCATATTTGTAAATATGTGAGCACCATGTATCTATCAGATAATTAATTTATATGTCATGGTTTCATTTTTAATTCTTTTACCTATTGTGGTATAGTAATTTTATTTTAGGTGCAACGTCTTCACATATTATTTATTAAATAATTAATGTACTTAAGCAAAATATTGTAAAACATTTTAAAAGAATAGCGGTGGAGTTTCCTGCCCATTATTCTCCATACGAAAACTACCTGTTGGAAGGTGCGACTAGAATCAATTATAGTCAGGAGAAAGAAAAAGAAGAAAGATAATCGCAATCAGACCCGGCTTTTTCCGGAAGTGGGTGGCATGACTATGGCAATGGAAACAGCAGCAATTTTACCAAAAGTTAAAATTCTTACCTGTTTCAAAAAAGGTTTCCATTCTATAGATGTTGGCTTTTGTTTAATGACATTTTCACTGATATCCGGAACTTCCTTATAATGACACCCTTCCATCGTATTTTACGTAATTTATTTCTAAGAACCAAAATTTTGCCTTCACTCTCCTTTTATCACTAAATAAAAATAAATATATAAGATTTTATTTTATTAATTGCAAGTGTTGTTGTCCAGTTCGTCGCACGGGTGTATGTGTCGGTCTACTCACTCGAGTGCTAATATTTTTACGTTCTTACTGATGTGGGAAATTTTGGAGAAACACTACAGGTTTAGGTAACGGATCATTGTCTTGTTTTATTTTAATAACAGTCATTAAATGAGAAGGTTTACGACTAGATCTCGAGTTATTTAATTGTTTTGTAAGTATGTCCAAATTTACGTCAAACAACTATGTAGGCCTAATTTAAATATTCAGGAAAGATGATTTCATATTCATGAGTATTGAAGAATCAACAATGCCATAGAAACAAAATAATGTTAACTTCTTAAAATAAATCAAACCCTGTTGCCACTAACCGGATTGCAAATTCACTTCCTCAGCTACTACTACCACAGCATTAGGTATTATTATTATGTCATTTCTCAGGACCCTGGGGGACTCCCGGACCTTTGGTAGGCGTACGAGGGGCCGAAGCCAACACGCCTGTTAGGACATTTTAATGAAATGAGACACCAACCGACGATTATCCCTGTTCGCACTATGCAAGTACACCCAAGAACAACCCCCGGTTGGTGTATATAGGGGTCTACCCTTTATAGCAGAACTTTTAATGTCATAATATTATTTAGCATAAACTTCATTTCGTAGAAAATCGTTTGGCAAACACTCATTTATCATACATTTAAAACTCGTAATTTTGTAAGTCAGAATCATCTTCAGGCATAAATTTCATATCCATATTAACCATATAAATATTTTGCCTATTTTCCAAACCCATAAAGAAACCCCTTGGGCCTATACGTCATGCCCCCAGACTCGCTATGGGGCACATTCGTCTAATAGTGGGGACATTAAATGGCCTATTAGGAACCTCATAAAATATTTTGCTTCCCACACTAAAGAAAATAGAGCGGAACGTTTCCTCTAGAAAACACTTTAGGAATTATATTCTAGCTGGATATTAATGTGGGGGAATAAACTGTTGACTTTTGTATTGCTGTGTTTGTTTTTTTGTTTTTGTTTTTTTTTGTTTAAATGAAAAAGTAAAGGTAGATATACAAACAAAATAGAGTAGTGGTAGCCTGGTAGCCCAGTGATAACGGCCCCGACATACGATTTGTAGGTTGTGGGTTCGATCCCCGCTATGCAAACGCTTTACTTAGTGTAAATAATTTCATCACTAATGCTCTCTAAAACGATGAAGGAAATCGTCGTGAGGAAACCGGCCTATCCTAGAACCAAAAATTCGATGACATGTGAAATCTACCAACCCGCACTGGGCCCGCGTGGTGTATTGCTGACCACTCCCTCTCACAGAGAGGAAACCTATGTCCTAGCAGTGGGAACATTATAGGCTGATTATGGTAAGATTATGCTTAAACAAAATAGATCTATAATAAACGGTATGTACTTAGAACATAATGCAACTATACAACTAACTGAATAATTACTATTGAATAATATTACAAAGTCGAGAAGAGTTGTGGAACGAGGAACGAGTATAAATATTTAGATATCGATGGTTTAAAACTTGAATTCGATAATTAATATCGAATTTATAATTTAGCTCAGAACTACTATTATTTTAAATGTCAGTGCAATATTCTGCACTCGATAGCCACCCGGGCATGCTGCTGCTGCATAGCTCGCTTGTCCGGGCGTTGACCGATCGAACCAGATCAGTTTTAGTTGTGAATAACACAGTGGACCTTATTTCTTGTCTAAAATAAATAAAATATATATATATATATTGACCGACTTTTAAAAATAAAAAAGGTACTTTAGTGCCTTTTCCAGGTTAAGTGTGCCGCCGTCAATATTTATATTATTTAATCTACCTACAGAATGCGAATGCATTTATTTTTATGTGCACGTATGTATGTTTTATTGGTTGAGTCCTAAAACATGTTTATAAATGCAGCAGAGATATTATAATTTTTGATGATATTACATTGATTCCTACAACTTATGCGAATAAAAGCATTGGGCAAAAAGTAGCATAAATAATATTATTTTATTGCTTAAAATCACCTGCGTATCTGCCAGTGAAAGTCCTGTCAAAATCGGTCCAGCCGTTTCGGAGTTTAGGAACAGACAGTCAGACAAAAATGTTTTTTTACAAACAGACACTTCAATTTAGTTGAGTTAGCACTGAAGACCAATCCAATAGTTAAGGCAAGTGTCAAATCTAGAAAAAAAAAACATTGGCACTCCGGGAGTGCCGACAGAAGTAAAAAGAAAACACAAACGGAATACTTTGCCATCACTCACTGACATATCGGATATACATTAAAACCGAGTACATCCCGAGGACAGCCGAATACATCCGAAGCGGTGTCGGTTACGGTAACAGTGGCGCGAGTTCAATGGTTTTTAAGGTTTTTTCCCATCTCAAAAAATGCCCAACGTGCCTAAAGAAGTTTTCACTTCTAAAAGGGCCCTGAGTTTAGGCGTGAGCGATTTCAATGTTAAAATATCCAAGCACAACAATAATTATGAGCGAACCAAACGCGCGTCTGTGACAGCGACGTTGCCACGACCATCCGCGATCAATCCGCGCGTTTTTTTCCCCTCACCTACATTTTAATTTTCGATCCTTGCCTTATTTTGTGCACAGTCAGCTATGTGCAGGCAACCTAACTATATTTATGAAGAGCAGGTCAGTCCCCCAGACATTATTTGCATGCTAATCCATTGCTAACACTACCTACACTATACTTCAGTTTTAAGCACATGTAATCTGTGAATAATAAAACATTTGTAGATAAAGAAAAACAAACTGGTTTTTATCAGCTTATGAATTTATAACACCGTTATAATTATTATTTTGGTTCTTCAACTAGGTAAGTCACGTGTTGTGTTAGTTTAAAGAGTTTTTAACTGACTTCCAAAAAGGAGGAGGTTATGTGTTCACCTTTGTATTTTTTTTTTTGTTCTCTGATTTCTCCATCAATTGTGAACCAATTTTTTTATTTTTTTTGAGTGGGTATACTTTCTTGATCACAATGGGACCACCCATTGTCATCAAGTTGGAATCTAATGAGAGGATCCCATGGAAATCGAGGGAAGCCCTCAAATTTTATAGGCAAACCAATAGCGATTAGGGTATTTTTAAAAGTAACTTCAGCATTTGCTCTCGGAAATCATCATTTGGTAAAGTGGAGCTGATGATGAAGACCACAGATGACTATCGGAACTATTGAATGATATATATTTCACGGGTTGCGATTCGATTACTTTAATATAGTTGCTAAGCAATTTATGCTCATCACAATGCGTATGGTGAGTGGTCGTTGAAGAGTTCACGTCCCAGCATCGGAAAAAGCAATATTTTGTAAAAGGTGATTAGCAGTTGACATTTGGCTATTGTAACTTAGATAAATTACAAACTCTCCCACTAAAAAGTGAAAAATAAAAAACGTTTTTACCAAATTTTTTTTTTTAAAGCACCGACTACCAAAAGAACACTACAAAGTGAAAAATTACTTTAATTTCGGAACTCGGTGCCAATAAATCAAAATGCAGAACCAACGACACCGAGTTCCGATTTTTTTTTTTTCTTAATTATTGACTTGATTTTGTGTGATATTCTAGATTTACATAGAATGCTTATGAGTGACATTTAAAATACACTTGCGTGCACGGTTTTTGTAACTTGAAATGAGACGTTTAGCATTTATAAGTTTTTTTTTTGTTTTTTTTTTTATCAAAATTCTTTTATCGTTTTAGTACATTAAACATAAGACTATCAATAATAATAACACGTTGTATTAGTGTCCAAACCGGTCTGTAAATGTCACCTCAGATGTAGGTACCTACCATTATTAATTTACAGAGTCGACCCATTCAATAGTGCGCAAAAGTGGATCAGAGGAAATTCAACATGTGTAGTGAATTTTTGTTTTTGATGTAAAATAAATTATCAAAATTCGGGGTGAATTATACATTATTAAAACATTGTGTCAAACAAATATAAACATTAATTAAAACGCGATGGAAAAGTGTCAATATAAAGATATTCCGCAAAACAGTGAACAGTTTACGAAACTTCACAAGAACACGGACTGGAAACCGTTTTTGAAACAGGTGAGTAATAGTTAGATAGATCGAAAATTGATGTCACTTTAGCACTGGCTGAACTGCTGAAGTACATTGTATTGCTCTTCAATTGTTTGGAGACGTTTTAGCAAACTACTGTGTATTTTCATAAAACTTTCACCATATAAAAGACAATTTAAATCCCCGAATTATAGTATACGGTTTTTATTTGTTTGGTGTTTGATAAATCAATAATAGATTATTGTTTCATATTTTGCAATAAATTACCAGCGTTGTGTCATCGCGCATCTCTTTCTTTTCTATGCAGTCCGATAGTGACCGCGCTTTAGGCCATGTAGTCGCCTTAAAAAGTATTTCAATAGATAAGTACCGTACCACAAATAACTTTAAAAATAAAAATAAATTAAAAACCCGACTACAACTAAAAGGTTTATAAATTATGATCATTTTCAAGCAGTCTGATGCAGTTTTTGGCAATTTCATTTTTTTATTTTTATTCATTTGAGATTTGTTTTTCATGCATATTTATAACCATGAAACAAGAGCAAAGAACAATAAATAATGATGAAGGTTATGGAGAGAAGAACTGTTTTTCTACCATCAATTTAAAAGTAGGCAAAGATTCAACACGTGTTCCGGCAAGGCATTCCATCACCACATGTAGGTACTGCTTGAACAGTAACTTGATGTGTCTTAAAAGCTGGTGGAATGCATCGCGGCACCTCTGGTCTCAAGTTTTTCGATGATATCTGAGGGCCAATTCACACTGAACGTTCTCAAAGTTACATGCTCTGTGGTTTTCAGTTTCAATCTGTCAAAAAACCTCTGGTTTCCCTACATTTTTGACAAGTTTATGACATTGTTTGTCACTGAGATAGATTGCGACTAGATTTTGAAAGTTTTTAATTACGAGAATTGGTCACCTGATATCTATTTTGTGTAGTTAGCGGTGCCGGCTAGTTGCTGGAATGGTATAACCTATTAATTTGTTCTTTAATACAACAATTCTGCATTTAGAAGTTTCTTTTTATTTAACTTTTGCAATAATATTACTTCCATTTTAGCGATAGCTATTGCCCTAAATTACATAACTGTCAAGTTTGTTTACACAGAATCTGTAATAATTAACGTATTTATGGATTTTTTCCATAACTAGCTTGCCCGCTTGTCCGCATCACGACCCTCAGTAATAAGGAGTACGACTTGAGGAGGGGGGAGCTTGACCGCGGCCCGCTGCTTCGCTCACGTAGCGGTTGTGTCTATTTGGAATTATGGGGAACATGTGATTATAGTGTACTTATTCGTAAGGAGACAATAACATCAGTTGATTTTGTTAATTTTTTAATCTTTAAACTTGTTAGGTATACTAATGTCACACAAATTATCGGTTTCTTTCAATACATTCTCTTCCACTATGAAAACTAGTTGTGTGCATTTTTTAATCTATAAATAGTGGTCATCATTCTTTTGATTCGTATTATATTTATGTGAATTGTATGAGTTATTTTCAACCTTAATTTCAATTAGCCTTACGTAATACGGGCTGTTGTCCGCAACTCTACGTCAATGCGCGTATTTTGTATTTGTTTTTTCAATTAGCCTTTAATAGCAATCTAAGGCTAGTTTTATAATCTATTTAAATTAAAGTGTTAGACATCAGAAAACTCTAGATTGCTTTGCTCTTTACAATAAACTTCCCCCAGGCTTTTCCATAGCTCACGAAAGTGAGTGAGTTTGAGATTTACTTTATATTTTTTCTTTATTATATTTAGTAAGTATGCTCTTTTCTATGTTGTGTTGGCATCTTTCGATTATCTATATATGTTTCTTTTTTGTGTTTTTAGTTTGAGTGAAATTGATGGGTTTTTAGTAACTTCTTTTAGAAACCTGTAGGTATCTCTTCCACGATGCGGTTACCCTATGTTTTATTCCTTTAGATATAAGTAGAGCCTCGCACCACTCACATGGCTCACGTGCTGATTTGATGACGATGAAACCTTCGCATTCTAAAATACAGAATAATATTCATCATAATTATTTTATTTCCAGTTGCTGATCTGCAGCGGAGTATGGACGTCTGTGTTTTTGTTCCGGATGTGCGTTGGCGCACCTACCATGTTCATCCCGCAGATAAGGCGGGAAGCGAACAATACTGAAATAATCACAGATGACACGGCTTCTTGGCTAAGTAAGTTGAGGATGTTAACCTATAATATTTCCGTGGATGTTTACTTCACCCGCATGGAGATTCTTCAGGAATCGTGCATTTTTGTCTGTCATAAAATGTATGCTGCCACACTGAAATACTCGTAGCATAGCTTTTTATCAGAACTTTCAACGATATCTAAAATGTTACTTCACATTATAGTTCTTGAAAAGTCAGATTTGATTGAACAAGTTAAATGCAATGTATCGTTGACAATCTATAACAGATTAACAGATCCTTTTGTGAATGAGCTTAAATTAATATAATAGCCTACCACATAATAATGTCCTCCCGACCGCATGTCAGTGACGACGGCCAGTCTCAACGGAGAGTAGTCAAGTACGCAGGATATATTAAGTATAATACACAAGTGTGTGCGCACAGAAGCACCCTCTGTTCCTGAACCCACATAATCTGTTAGGACGGCAATTCGACACGACCGGGGAGAGAGCCTACCAAAAAAACAAGAGGTAACTGACCCATGATTATAACACTAAATTTATGTTTCTAGTATTAATACTGTTCATGCAGTATAACCCTTATATCTTCATTGATATCAAGCATAAACCACGTGTTTATCGGCCGAGAACATTGTCATTCAAAGATCGTCTCCTCGTTGCAACTTTATATTATTTTTATTGAAAAGCATTTGATTAAATATTGAAACTATTGTATTTTCCAGCGTCTGTCTACGGCTTCAGCGGGTGATCATCCTCTCAATCGTCACAAGATTCATCGGCACGAAGATACCTTTCATCATCGCAGTCTTAGATACATTGGCGGCGTTTATAGTTTTATATTATAGTACCAACATTACTCACATATTGATAAGTGAAATAATGCAGGGATTATTTTGTGCTTCACATACTACAATTACTATTATGATCTTAACAGAGTATATTTCGCCAAAATATAGAGGAATATTTCTAACAGTTAAAGCAGCTACGTTTTACTGGGGTGCACCTTCTATCATTGAAAGAATATTGCACTCTTTGGTATAGTTTGCTCAATTTATACCTTACTGACTGTTTTTATTTGGCCCGAGTCTCCGTATTGGTTAGCAAGCAAAGGAAAGCTCCTTGAAAGGTTGTGGTGAAAATTCAGAGAAGGAATTAGAAGCATTGATAAATTCTCAAAAATAATATATTGCCAGCTGCGGAAGTACAAAACTAACTGCAAGAGAACGCGTGTTTGATTTCTTTAAAACAATGAAATGTAAAGAATTTTATAAACCTACCATATTAGCCAATTTAACTGGTTTTTTGGGATTCAGCTCAGGAAAGTTAGTTTTCACAGTGTACGCTACAGATGTATTAAAGAAAATAACAAACAGTGAATCAACGGCTTACATCGCAATGTTAATAATAGATGGCTTCACAGTGTTGAGTATGTACGCAGGCTGCACTCTGTCGAAACTTTTAAAAAGACACACATTGTTGTTAGCCGCGTCGAGTGTAGGTGCCATGTTTTTGTTTATTTTATATATTTAATTAGTTTGAATGTAATTATAGAAAACAAATATGTTACAATTTCGTTATTTGTTGCTTTTTCAATAGCTGTAATTTGTGGACCTTTGTCAGTGGCTATTTCAGTATTATGGAGAGTTAATTCCGATAAGGTCTAGGAATTTATCAGTATGTTGTATTCGCATTATTTGGAAAACTTGTAACTGGTCTGTTTTTAAAACTGGCTCCTTCATTGTTTAGAAATTTTGGATTGGATGGGACATGTCTTATATTTGGTGTTATTTCGGTAATTACTTTAATTATATTGTATAAATATTTACCGGAAACTAAAAACAAAACTCTGCAAGAAACAGCAGATAGTATTAACGGTGTGAAACCAAATAAAGGTGAGGTGACATCAAAGTTACTAGTTAATAATAAAGAGTGGAGACCGCGTATCGGCAAGCGTAGTGACTACACCGCTTGCCGATACGCGATAGTTATAAAACAAAGACAGTGACAGTCATGTTAAGTTTATCATAACCCAAAATAAGTACATTTTATTGCACTCGTAAAATGATAACTTTGTGAACAAATTTTTTATCTTCTGTGTAAATGATTATATCTTTATTTCAACCTATCCATGTTTGTTTTCTTTTCCTCTCATACCGACAATAGCACTACTTTAATTTTTAATCAATTCATTAATTAAAACCACAGATAACAAAGATTGAAACATTTTTTATACCCTATTTATCTGAACTCTGGTATCTCCACGACTATTTTAATACCAAAGACAACGATATTTATTCCTACGAACCACGAGCTACGAGCAAAGTAACTGGAACACCGACATTTAACTAACCTAGGCCAACGTATTCAGTATTAAGACAGCAATAACCAGGTCGGTCTCAGGTCAGCCTGCGGGGGCCCGAAAGGAAATAGCACGGTGATACCGGCACAGCTCAACCGCTATCGAGTAGCGGACGCGCCGCCATCTTGGAATGGCTATGCTTGTAACTTTAGCTGGCCGGTTCTGTCTATGGAATTATTTGTTTTGGATACAGCTATTAATGATTGTGAAAATAAAATTTTGCCAATCATTTTATTTATTTACAGCTTTTGCCCGCTACTTCGACCGCGCGAAATGGCTTGCTCCCCTGTCGGGGTGGCCGTTGCATCGAGTTATTCCGGTCTGATCCCCTAAATCCCCCATCCACGCCCCCCTCGATCCCCTGCTAGTTCTTCTTCTGTTTTAATCTCTGTCTTATCGCATCGCCTGCCCGCGCTATTACTTCATTTTCGCTTAGCGATCTGTCTGACTTCATTTCTTCATGTTCGGCCCCTAAGGGTCCTAACGTGATGTTAAATATTAATTCTTAACCTTCCCTAAAAATTTGGCTATCAAACGCAAATAGAATTTTTCAAATCCGACTGGTAGTCCGAAAGAAACAAACAAAACTCTTCAGATATATTATTAGTATGGATTACAGACTGGTCTGGTGACATGAAACCTTCAGGAGATCTGAGAACCAAGGACCACAAGTCATAAGCCCGTCAAAACTTGACATTTTTGTTCTATGATAAGGGTTAGCAGGAAAAGGTAATATGCATTAAGAAAGGCCAAGCGCAACCAGTTAAAGCGCTGAGCAGACGATGGATTTTTCCACGACTGGATTGTTTCACGTATAGAAATCCATGCATTGAGCACGGATTTCACGGAGGTTTTTCTTTTTTGCACGGAGGGCAAAACGACCGCGCCGGCGTGGCGATGCTTGGCGGATGATGTCTCTCGCGGTCATTCGCGGTCAAAATGACCGCCGTCTTCAGAGCGCCATGTAACAGTGTAACTGCCAGCAGTTACACTGTTACATGGCGCTCTGAAGACGGCGACCTGTGCCCAGGAACAGGTCGCTTAAAAAAAATTACCGTCACTGTAAGTCTTAACTTAACCGAAGCAGAGAATAACATCACAGATTATTTCTCTAGATTTCCTTTTAAGAACCAAACCTGCAGAAAATTCGATAAAAATTTTCAGTCATCATAAACCGTCACACGACAAAGAAATATACCAGAAAAAGTTAATTGTCTCGCTTCGATACTTATGACCCTTTCGTTGTCTGTTTTCGATTGGATTCACAAAGTCAGAGCTAGCCCTAAGCCATCCATCATAGCTTTTTGGGACGACGTCACCGGGGTCAACGTCCTCTGTGGAATATTCGCGTATCAGTTGAAGGCAGGGATGAATTAGGATTATAGGGTGCATTCTTGGATGTCATACTATATGTTTTAAATGTGATAAATAATTGGTTAGTTGTTCTGACTGCAAAAGTACAAAAGCCGATTGCTGAGCATGAGGTCCTGGCTTTGATTCCCAGGTCGGGCAAGCGTTACCCATTATTTTTACCTATTGTTTTTCCATTAATAATTTCTCTGTCAGCAGCAATGACTTAAAACACACGCACACCTATAAGATATAAGAAGTACAGATCTCCTCCTGTATTCAGTTGTATAGGTAGTTATGATCTTTTTCTTTATTGCCAGGAGCAAACAAAAATACTAAGCCGGTCTGAAAGGGTTAACTAGGTTAACTAGCACCAATATCTTTACACCCGAAAATCCAGTCTAAATCCGTCCCGCTATAGGGCATTGGCGATTTTAATAAGCTGAGTTCAGTCGTTAATCTCTGGTACAAGTTTAAACAAGGGCCAGCCGTCCAGTATGCCGCCATCTTTGTTTCTACAAGTACTCCTGGTAATTGTAGGAGTTCAGGCCGTTTGCATTTTAAATTGATGGTAATGGGTAAGTAGCAAAAACGTGTTAGCTTTGAATCAAAGTTTGCCAATTGTTACCGGGTTGAGTTATGATTTGGCCGGTTTTGGCTCGCATAAGATTAATCATGAGCTAAATAAATAGGTACTATGCTGAGTTGGATTTAAGTATAGGACCAGGTGTACTGCTGTATAGTGGTATAGGTAGGTAGCTACCTACTGTTACGTTATTACTTGTCCTGTTTTGTTGGCCCTAATCTGCCAACTATGATGCGGTCGGTTCCAGATTAACCGGGTGCAGCTGAATACCAGTATTTTACATGGAGCGAGTGCCTATCTGACCTCCACAACCCAGTTACTGGTAATACGAGTACGATACCCCTTGGTACAACTGGTTGTCAGGCTATTGGGCTTTTGACTAACCGTAATGACTGTCAAATTAACATTCTAGACGAGGGGGCTTTTTTTTGTTTTATTTTTTAACAACATTAAACTTTTTTTGTGGTTATTTGGTAACAATACCATAAATTGAATTGTTGATACCATCGCATCTCGCGTGTCTAGTGCTGTATTATCAAGGAATATTATTTCGTGTCATTATTACGCTATTTATTTTGTTGGAAAAATGCAGTTATCTATTTTTTGTAAAATTGTTTATTTTATTATCTTAACAGACTGATAACAACTTGTATTAACCGCTGTACTATTGAATTTATAGAAAAGCTACAAGTTCATTATACATTCTGAGCAAGTACGAAGGCTTGCAAGGTAGGTACGCCACCTGGGCAAAATCCGCGCATAAATCAAAACCCATAGGTTTTATACCTATCATGCGTCTAGCACCTGATTACGTCATTTTCGTTAGTTTGGAAAGGTAATAGATAAAATAAAGGGTTGGAATTTCCTTAAGCTTTGTAGAATACCAAAATCAAAAAGTGAAAATAATAATTTGAAGCCATTACTTCAAAAAATTGTTTTCCCCCAATAAATTCAATCAAATAACAGATTACTGACAAGAGATCGACAGTTCTATTAAAAATTTAGCTAAGGGTATTTTTTTGGAACCTTAACAAGTTATTGCCTACTACAAAAAATCAATATTACTTAGATCCAATAATTTACATTTATTATGTTAGTGTTGAGAACACTTTAATAAAAAAAAATGCAATTAAATTAAGGGGGATGCGCTAGGAAGCGCGCGCAATTCAAATTTTCTTATGTTTTTTTTTAATTGTCAGGTCAGTGTCAGGTTGCATGTTGGACAAAATATGATTCGCGACCGTAACAAGTAGGTATGTATTTACAGAATTATACTTAATCATTAAAATTATATCAGTTCAACCCTCTAAGTTAATATTATAATCCAATTGAATGATTATTTCATGAAATATCAATCAATCTTATCTGGGTTATAATACGAACGTAGAGTACTGAGACTAACCTACCAATTGCAAAAAAAGTAAGAAAAATTGAATTTCACGAGTTAGCCTGACGCTTCCCCCTTAAAAAAAACTTATAAGATCATAAGATTTACATCTCAAGTTCAATTTAGCTAGTTGAATATTATAGGTCACATAATAGACCGGTCCACCTTTTAGATTCAATAACAATTCAGTTGATCCTCCTAAAACCATTATATTGGCAATCGATTTCCGACAAGCGACCTTTTAAGATATTTTTTTTGGAATTGTCCTGTTAAAAGGGTCAATGGAATAGGATGGAGTTGCTTTTTTATTGCTAACCAAATGTTGTAAAAGTTTCTATAGTAAAAAGACACTTATTGAACTGACTCTTCTGCGATGTCCTTACAGTTAATTTTTTTTTTTACTTACTCAATATTTTACATGGAGCGACTGCCTATCTGACCTCCAAAACTCAGTTATTGGGTAATACGATACCACTTGGTAAGGCTGGTTGTCAGACTTTCAGGCTTCTGACGACCCGTAACGGCTGTCAAAGATCCACGAATGACAGCCGGGACCAACCGCTTAACGTGCTTTCCGGGGCACGGAGGGGTCATGGTATTCGAAAGAAGAAGACAAGGCTTAGGGGGCAACTGGCCTCTGGTCCGCGGCCCACATTACACGGAGTAGGAACAGTAGTGGAAAAGTTGGCCGAATGCGTGGGCCAGAATACCATGGGAAAATGTATCGTAGTTAAATCGACCCTTTGGGATTTAATTTCACCGAGCAGTGACCGGTAGCCACCGGAGCGCCGAATGATTCTCACTTCCTTACGCCGTTGCATGGGTTTTAGTCAGTAAAAGTCTGACACTCCCTCTCGCTCAATCCACAGTGGGAGGGGTCGTTTGATGATCCCATCTTTAAAAAAAAAAAGTGGCTTTGTCTCTTTCGCACGCATCGTGCCGTTGTGTGACTAAGTATAGAGACGCCATACAACATTTGTTAGTAAGGGGGTTAGTACCTACGGTCGTCATTTGTTTGAAGCAAAACTTTCGAGAACTTCGAAAGGTAAAAGAAACAACTCGATCAACGGAGCATGATGACAAATGTCCTGGAAACAAACGCAGAGGTTATTGTCCCCATACCGAGCTAAAATACCCACATTTTGCGCCTGACCAACTTCCTCGACAAACAAAATGATGTAGATCCTTTAATGGCCGAGATGAAGTGCGGACATTTTTTTTTACATTATTTGCATGTGGATGGACTTTTATACCCAAAAATAAGGCAAAATTAATAATACTTTGATAATTAATATTTGAACATTATTTTTTACCTACTCGCTTTTATGAGATTCACTTGTATGTAACTAACGAAAATATCTCTCGAGTTTGGGCTCATATGATATGTTCTTGACGAGTTCAAATGTTGGTATCGACGGTCTGATAATGGAGCCAGGAAGTGAATAGTGGAACTCTGTAGCGGCTACTAGTAAACCCCTCGAGTTTAGGCTCTTGATTTGTTTTGACAAGTCCCTTATCGTCACAACTGCGTTGAATTTATATGAAGAACATACTAGAAGAAAAAGTTAAAAATATGTAACTAGTTTAAAAAAAAACCCTTAAAACGCACTAAAACAATTAAAATAAATAAATTCACTTAAATTGATAAAAAAAAATGTGGAGCGCACTTATAATTAATTCAAAAAGCGCTCCAAGCTTTTTATAATATTTTATTGACAATGGGCATTGTTCATATTTTTTTAAATGTTGTAATTGAAAAACCATTTCGAGGAATAGCGTTACTAATCATTATGGACTAATTAATTTACGAAAAATATTAATATTTATTGATATTTTTGATAAAATACGATTGACCTTCTGTGCCCTTTAAATTACGTCACCTGCGACCGTACAGTTTAGTATCGTTACCTCAAAAATAAAATAAAAAGTAAGTGGCAAGTATTGTCTACAACCCGTCAGTGTCAAGTGTAAAATTATAATATGGCAAAATATATTAAATTTAAACATTCCGACTTGCCTCATTCATCTCGTTTATAAATCTGATTACATTGTTTCAACAATCGACAATATTTAATATATCGGAAGAGCTATGGAATACAAAAAAAATGGAATGAAATGCTATGGAATGAAAAATTTTAATAGATTGATACTTTGACACTTTGATAGGTGTGGATGACGTTGTGTTGACAGATTGAAATTTTTTATTTCTGTACTAGTGAGGCAACAACACTTAATCTTTAGTGCCACTGATGACGTAACCTACCTTAAAAATTTTAAATATTTATGAAAAAATAACTATTGAGTCAACCATCAAAATATTCAAATTAGTTTCTCAAAATGCTCTAAATTTTCAAAAAAATAAAATAAGATCTAATGGTTAGAAATTTTGGACAATCCCCATTCAAAAGTGCGTGCAAAAGGTTTAATTGAAATAAATGCTTTGAGTTTGAATTATAACATTCGATTTAAGTCAATTTAATAATTTTATATTTTCTTATGCGTGATAAAAGAGTGTTTTTATTACTTATTAATCGTCTTCCTCCTACCTTCCCTAGCTTGCTATCCCTCACTCCCACGTCACAAATGTTTTGGAATGAATCCAACACATTATACACACGTGGGTGTTTTATATCCGAGACAACACCAGAAACAGATGATTTTTGATCAAACACTTGTCTGCAATAAATATTGTGAAGTACATAAGACGTTCAACTTATGATTAATATCAGCTAGAAAAGGCGTAAGTAGGGTTTAAGATGATTCATCATTCGAAAATTCGATGTGAAAATTAAGGAAAACATGTCAGGTCTATGAACTGTAACACCGTTTTATATAGTGAACTAGCTGTTGGGCGCGACTTCGTCTGCGATCCAGAATGTAAAGTAGGATATGTTGTGTGGTATAGGTATTTTTATTGTCTGCCACGCGGAAGCTAATTCTAAATAGTTTGTTCAGTTGTCCACTGTCACCTATAAATGCTGATAAAATATTACTAGGTACACATACAACTTAAACCTGAAGAGAAGAAAATCATCCCAAAGGTGCAGGTGTTTAGTTTGCGTAGGTTTTTACCTACGCAAAGTAAACACCTGCACCTTTGGGATGATTTTTTTTACAAAAGTAAAAAATTATAAAATTCAGACTCTAATAAAAAGCGAACACCGCTTAAGATGCTGAAAGAAACTCAATAAAACAAGATGATGAGCAAAATTATAATTTGAACAAGAGTGACGGTCATCGCTCTCGGCTAGCCAAACACAAGAGGTAACTCGGATACAAGCCCTCGGTAAATTGAAAGTACATTTTTGGTAAATCTCCGTCAAATTTAATTTTGCTGCCGACAGCATCTGTCAATACAGAATGTGGTGTAAGACACAAGATTCTATTCTGATACGTACTGCTGGGATAAAGGCTTACTCTCTTCGAGAGGGAGTGGGCTGGATGAAATTGTAGAAAAGTAATTGTAAACTCAAATAGATAGTTTAACAACGTTTATTGCACGGTAAGTCAGAGAACAGTGACATGACAGTTTTCAACAAAGACAATCTTAATTTGTTCGTAAACTATAAGAAGTATTTAATGTTTACTATTCCAACATCCTCCCTTAAACATAAATCAACCCCATCTTTGAAGCACAATAAGCCAGTTTTGGGTATGACGTTGCTTTAGTGAGTGCATCAGCTACCATCATGTCCGTCTGAATGTATTCCACACCAATGACTCCTTCAGTAACTTTATCACGAACAAAATGGTGCCTCACATCAATATGCTTTGACCTGGAATGGTAGGCATCGGAACCAGAAAGTTTTATAGAACTTTGATTATCGCTGTAGATGATCATTGCCTCATTCTTCAAAAGAGGCCAAAAACTTTCTTGAAATTGTTTCAACCACATAGCCTCTTGTACACAAGACGACAAAGACATATACTCTGCCTCAGTGGTCGATAGCGCAACAGTAGGCTGGCGTTTAGAATTCCAGCTGATTGCTCCTCCCTGAAACAAGAATGTGTAACCTGTGCAAGATCGCCGGTCATCCTCTGAACTTGCCCAGTCTGCATCACAGAAGCCATGAGTCATATTCTCCTCTGAATCTCGTTTATAACTCAATCTACACTCTTCAGTGCCTTTTAAATAGCGCATAACTCGCTTCAGGGCTGTCCAATGTGACATTTCAGGCTTATTATTGTATTTACTCAGCATATTTATAACAAAACTTATATCTGGCCGAGTAATTTGTGAAATATACAATAAGCAACCAATAATTTCTTGGTACGGGATCCCATGTAAGATACATGATTCCTCAGATTTTTCATTAAACTTTGTATTAGCATCAATTGGAGTCTTAACAGTTTTGCAATCAGACATGCCATATTTATGTAACACTTCTTGTATATATTTTTTCTGATCTAAATATATAACTCCTTTCTTCCTGTCTCTCTCTACATGTATACCAATACAATATTTTATATCTCCTAAATCCCTTATCTTAAATTGTTTTTGAAGCTCTTCTTTAATACGATTCTTGGAGTCCTTATTATTTGTATATATAACTATATCATCGACATATACAGCTACAAAAACCATGTTATTGCTGTTCTCAATTTTATAATAGATACAAGGATCTAACTTGTTTTGTGATAGACCCATTCCTTTCAGTACAGAACTTAGTTTCTTGTTCCACTGCCTGCTGGCCTGTTTCAGCCCATATAAAGATTTTCTAAGTCGACATACTTGTTTACCATTACCATACAGTGGTGGTTGTAACATGTAAATCTCCTCCTCTATGTCGCCTTGAAGAAAAGCTGATACAGCATCCATTTGACAAATGTCAAAATCAAATTTAACTGCTAGAGCAAACAGATATCTCAAAGTAGCATACCTTACCACTGGTGAAAATACTTCTGTGTAATCTATCCCAGGTTTTTGTGAACAACCTTTAATCACAAGCCGTGCCTTATATTTTATCATTTCTCCATTTTCATTAGTCTTCCTTTTGAAAACCCATTTGCATGGAATAGGACGTTTGTTATCTGGAAGATTAGTAATTTCCCAAGTATTGTTTTCTAATAAAGACTTGTATTCCTCATCCATTGCTGCTTTCCAATAATTAGCATTTGTGCTTGACAAGGCTTCTTCAACAGTTAATGGATCTGCTGCGCACATGAAATTATTGTGAATCTGACGTGATCTTAAAGTGATATTTCTTCTGAAATCATCATTGCAACTATCATCACTTGAACTGGGACAATAAGTTTCATCATCAGACATTCTATTCAACACACAACTATCAAATGATGTGTCAGTACTCGAGGGTGAGGAAGTTTTATCTTGTTTCTCATTCTGTGGGCTATCAATAGATATCACGGCATCATTTACTGCATTTAACGGGATGTTGATTGTAGCAGATATGGGTTGCTGTGTGACATTATCATTATTATTCATTGATTTTTCAATAAATATCACATCCCTACTGATTACAATCTTTTTGTTTAATGGATCATACAATCTGTAGCCTTTTGTATTGTCACAGTATCCCACAAAAATTAATTGTCTTGATTTACGATCCCATTTTAAATGCTTTTGTTTTGGAATATGTACCATGGCCTTAGAACCGAAAATCTTCATATGTGAAATATTTGGTTTCTTGCCAGTCCACTTTTCATAGGGTGTTACCTCATCCAAAACTCGTGATGGTGAACGGTTGATGACATAGGCGGCGGTGGTAACTGCCTCTGCCCAGAATTGTTTATGTAGCTTTGCTTCAAATAACATGCATTTTGCACGTTCCACTAAGGACCGGTTCATCCTTTCAGCTAGCCCATTCTGCTCAGGCGTGTATGGAGTGCTAGTCTGATGTTTGATGCCAGAAGCTGCTAGGAAATCAGAGAATTCTTTATTATTATATTCTTTTCCATTATCACTTCTTACTATTTTAATTCTCTTTTCCAACTCATTTTCTACTTCTTCTTTAAACATTTTAAACACCGATTTAATATCCATTTTATTCTTGAGAAAATATACATATACTTTACGGGAATAGTCATCTATGAACGTTATGAAATACTTCGCACCACCAGCAGATGGTGTCTCCATCGGACCACATAGATCAGTATGAACTATTTCTAGTAATGCGTTTGCTCTTGAACCAGAATTTGGAAACGGTAATCGTGTTTGTTTTGCTTCACAACAGGGTATACAGACAGTATCAATATCTTTATTGGTGATAGTTATACCCTCAGCACATGATTCTAATCTCTTTATATCAGCCAAGTTTAAATGCCCCATTCTCTTGTGCCATGTATTAATGTCTGCCTTACTTTCACATGAAATAGCATAAACATTTTCAGTAATAGTGTTAAGCTTGTACATATTATTGGTCAGTTTTGCGTCAGCTATAAGAATCTTATTGGCATTATATATATTACAGCCCATTTCAGTAAATTCTACTTTACAGCCATTTTTGGTTAATTGACTAACCGATAGTAGGTTTGCACTTAACTCGGGTATATATAAAACATTTCTTACCTGGATCGGACACTTATCTTTGCAAAAAATGGTTTGAATGTTTACTTTACCCATATTTTGCACGGAGATTGCATCATTATTAGCCACCTTTATCTGTTGAATCGGAGATGGTTGCAAATCATACATCCAGTCAGAACATCTTGACATGTGCATTGTGGCACCAGAGTCAATATACCAATCATCTTTATTTAAATTGCTGTAAGCTGAAAAAACTGCTGAAAAAGTATTATGTTTAGCCTTCTTCACTGTGCATTGACTTTTAAAATGTCCATATTTGTTGCAGTTAAAGCAACGAGGGCCTTTTCCTTTTGGTTTGTCATTATAATTATTAGAGGTACTTTTGTGCTTTGTATATAATGCGGAAGATTCGGAAACCTTCACTTCTTGCAAAAGTTTTGTCTTGACGAAGTCTGCCGAAATTTTTATGCCGGAACTTTCCAGACCCATGATCATAGGTTTATATTCATCCGGTAAACCCGCCAGCATGAGTGTTCCCAACCATTGGTCACCTACTTCGAAACCGATATTTCGTAATTTGTATGCAGTACTCATTATTTTGTTCACATAATCCTCGACGCTCGTGCAGTTATCTAGCGATGTGTTTATTAGATCTCGCAATAATCCGACTTTTCTTGATAGCCCAGAGTCTTCGAAAGCATTTTGTAAGTTCGTCCATACTTCTTTGGATGACTTTGCATTTTCAATATGAATGTAATTGATTGGTTCAACCAACAAAATGATTTTGGACTTAGCTTTTATATCATTCTTCACGTCGACATCGGTGCCCGGATCGACACAATTCCATAATCCTTCATGTTCTAGATACGATTTAACTGCAAACTTCCACGTAGAATAATTTTCTCGACCGGCTAATCTTTCAATTTGAAGGTTTGACGTAGCCATTTTTCTCGGGTCGAAAACGTTCGATGAAGTATTCGCAAATTATAAATATTGACGACTGTACTTTACTTTATAACAATAAATATTAAACATTGAATCTATTTAGGTTTACGGGGCGGTTTCTGGGCCCATAACCTGTAGAAAAGTAATTGTAAACTCAAATAGATAGTTTAACAACGTTTATTGCACGGTAAGTCAGAGAACAGTGACATGACAGTTTTCAACAAAGACAATCTTAATTTGTTCGTAAACTATAAGAAGTATTTAATGTTTACTATTCCAACAGAAATCTATATACAGGTTGAAATTGAAAACATGCGACAAATTGAAATGGGAGATTGTACTCATCATTATGAACAACTTTTACTATGGGACCAAACCTGAAATCGAGAAAAAAAAATCGCTGTTTCCTACATTTATGTTCGCATAACTCGTCCTTTTTTTTTTTAAGGGTGGGAAATCATCAAATGACCCCGCTCGCTCTGGGTGGAGCGGAAGGGAGTGTCAGACTCTTACTGACTAAAACCCATCCGTGTTCCTTCCTTAGCCCTTTATGTTCCGGGGCAGCGGTAACCCTTTCGGACAATCCCGCTGCCCCGGCAGGCTTCGGCCCTGTTGGGCCCCTCCTTACATGCTGACATCTCTTTGAGGCGCGCGTGGAACACATACGCGCCGTCCGGCACGGGCCTGGTCCTGATCGGACGGCGAGCTACCCATTACTCGATGAGATCGCGCCGGAGGTCCGTCCGCTCCGCAGCAATTTGCCGCAGAAGCGGGTTTTCCCCCCGGCGTAGTGCCTCCGCGCGCCACTCATAGAGGCGCGCGAGGACTATCGCCTCCAGATCCCATGGCGGCAGTCCAGCAAGGAGGCTTGCCGCCTCGCCCGAGATCGTGCGGTACCCCCGTATTAGCCGTATGGCTACCACCTTTTGGGGCTCGTTCAGGTAGTGGGCGGCTCGAAGCCGCAGTGAACGCGCCCACGCCGGGGCGCCATATACGGCCATGGACCGCACGCAGCGTAGCAAACTACGCTGACGCCATCAGGGAGGTCTGCCCGCAGCACCCAGTCGTAACCGATGTCCCACAGGAGCGGCCCCAAGACCGATCCCTGCGGGACACCGCACGACATCTCTCCGCCGGTTCCATTCCCCATCGCGACCGGGGTAGATGACGGCTCTGTCCGTCAAATACGCCCCGACTACTCGACGGAGGTAGGTCGGCACTCGGTGATACCGGAGTGTCTCCCCAATGCAGCTCCAGGGCAGGGTGTTAAACGCGTTAGCGATGTCTAGTGACACCGCCACGACCACCCCACCCCGAGACACCGCGTCCCCCGTCGTGAGGGCTCTCACGTGCATGATGGCGTCCACCGTCGAGCGCCCCTTGCGGAAGCCAAACTGGCTATCCGCAAGATCCGGCCCCGTCCTCACCAGGTGCCCGACGAGGCGGCCCGCAATCACTCTTTCAAAGAGCTTGCCGACCTCGTCGAGCAGCACGATGGGCCGGAATGCGGACAGAGAGTCCGCAGGGCGCCCTGGCTTCCGAATGAGGACCAGCTTCCCCGTCTTCCAACGTAGTGGAAACTGGCCTCTCTCCATGCATGCGCTTAAGAGCGCCTCCAGTCGGGGTCCGAGAGCCGTCGAGGCCAGGGAAATTCCACCCCTAAGAGGATGAATGGGAGGAGGGTGACATGTCACGCTGACAAAGTCGCGAGGAGAAGCTAGTAATTTATATAAAGTAAAGTAATAAAAGTGCACATAGTTCGTAATGGTAAAAATATTGTTAGTAGTGTTGTTGTTGCATGTAATGTTGATTGATCGCTGGAACGATCGTGCATTTATCTAGATTGAATAGTTAGGAAATTCTTAAGAATAGATTTCAACTACTTTGTTGTAAAGTAACATACAGTTTATATTGTATAACTTTGCAGAAAGGTTAAGATTTATTGATTTATGGGTATAATGAAACAACGAACGAAGATTTTATATGAAGCGTGGCATAACTACCTGCAGTCGCGCCATTATTTTTTTGAAAATAGCAGCCACACACGTAATCTATATAAATCGATAGCTAACATCAATGCAAACGGAAAATATACTAGGATCAATCCCCCCAAAGCGTCACGTTTCCAAACGTTCAAAAAGTAATCAAACATTTATGCAAAATGCTGTGAGCAAGTTCTGCTTTGCTATCGATTGAGCTATTGCTTTATATAGATTTCAAGCGTGGTCGCCGTTTTGTGAAAAATACAAAATGGTTGACAGGTAGGTATGCTACGGAACTTTAAAGTCCTTTGATTAGTCTCTGTCGCTTGTGCCTTGTGCCAGCCCGAACCGCACTAAGTCTGAGAGCCTAGTTCAAACAACATCCTATTGCAGACGACTTTTCCAAAACGACGCAGCATTTACTCAGTGTACACAGCTTCTTATTAAATCTTTTCATAATTCAAGATTCTTTTTTTATTTTGTCAAGTCTATCTAATATGATTACAATAAGACGGTCGACATACTTTAACTTTTTAATAAACATTGAATATTCAATGTCTTCTATTTTTATGACTACCTTATATATTTTTGAATTTTAATTTGATCTTTGTATTAATCGATATAAGAAATAACATTTTCAGACGGATTAAGTATGTAAATGTTACATACTTAAAAATATATGTAAACAGAACTTCATTTAATTGTAGGTACATTGGTTTTGCATACCGTTCAAACGGTGACGCATGTAGCACTATGCAATGTTATGACAACCTTTGTAAACACCATGTTTTTGGCAAATAAATATTCCATTCTATTAAAAAATCATTGTAATGCAATTTCTGGAAAAGCATAAGCATTATCATATATAATAGCCTATCATATATAATATTACCGAATGGAAGCTAATAAATACAAATCAAACGCAAAACAATTAAATTATACACAATGTCACTCATTTAAAAAACATATCTATACCTAACAGTTGAACACACTGCGAAGATGACACAAGCGATACGTTAAAGTAAACGCTACGCCAAACGATAGCGATCATATTTCATGACACGAGTAAACACGGAAAAACTTTGCCTGTTGTAGGTAAACAGTGTTAATAATATAGGTATTTTCTTTTCCTGGCATTCTTATCATAACGTCAATACATTATAATAGGACATACGCATTCTGGTGGACCACGGCAAAAATAATTGCCCATGGTCCACCCAGGTGGACTAGCCGGGTGGACCACGCAGTCTACCGTGACATTCGCTCGCCAATCATTAACAAAATAAAATAATATATACCAACACTAAATATTTCTAATCTTTTGTTCTGTCTCTACAGGGTCAAATTAAATTTGCTAGCGGAACTTCGCAGCTGTAATGGGTACAGTAGGCACCAAAACTCCTTACTGTACCTATCGATATCTTAACATCATAAAAAAGTTAGCAGAGAACATTTTCGAAATGTCTTATTTAAAAAAAGATAACTGGAAATCTCTGTTTCTATGGAAACTTTAATATCGGTCTAATTTGGCTGTAACACAATTTTTCGAAAATGTTCTCTGCTAACTTTTTAGACCTTTGTATCCTGCTTATGCGTATGAAGTTTCATTAAAATCGGTTCATTCATTTCGAAAAACAACGGCTTGAAAGTTTGTATGAAAAGCCGTACGGCGTAAACGCTCTTAACCGGAAAAAACAGACAGACAAAAGTAAAAAAAAATGTTTTATGATGTACCGGAAACACTTTCATAATGCATTTAGTAAAAAGCTGTTTTTGACATTACAAACAAACACTTCAATTTTATTAATATGTATAGATAGAGTATAGATAACGCCTGTAGGCACACGTTTCAATCCTCGCATATCTCGAGACATACCTAACACATTGATAGATATACCCATCTACACCATAATATATCCACTTACGGCACATAACTCCTAAATAAATTAATAAAGTAAGTAAGGTACTTACAAAAGATGGCCAGATTAAAATTTCTCGCCAAATCTCTGTTTCGACAAAAATGTAACAAAGGGACATAATTGGGCGTTACCCTGGATTACGCAGTGTTTGCCTTTCGGGAGAGATGACACGCTTCGCTACAATTATAACACAAAATGAACGTTATTCCCGAAAAGGATACGGCGGCGGCGGCGGCGTCGTGCAACTCTTGGGATGTTTTTTGGGGTCGTCAACCTAAGGATGGATTCAATTTTTTTATACTTTGTTGTCGTTTGTAGAAATGCGTTGTTTTTGGAAAGGTCTAGTGACGTTTTACTTACCTACTGCCCTTTTTAAAGTGTTTTGTATATAAACCCGCTTTGTTTATTTAGATAATGAAGAGACCTAGGTAATTTAAATGATTGGTTGGAGAAATAAATGTTTTAAGTACCAAAACATAATTAAACATTAATAATATGTTCTTTTACCACACAAACCACATCTTGTGATCAAATCCAAGTGTTTTAAATTTTACTTCAACTAAGTGTCTACTATCTTTGAACATGTAAAGGCCATTAAAATGTTATGCATTACTAATTGATTCTGTATTTAATTGCATTGTTCTGATAAATTCATCGGTGTCAACATTTTGTGGTTGACACTGTTAAATTATTCCATTTAGATAAATCTAGAATATCATACTCATTGTAGGAGGCTTGTGGCTAAGTAATAACAGCCGCATGGGTCAATCGATCAGGTTAAGCTACGCTTACCGCGGTTGGTCCGTGGATGGGTGATCATCTTTACATACGAATACCCATTTCGTGCCTCGACTGTCAGTCGTCGATCTTTGACAGTCATTACGGATCATCAGAAATCCGAAAGTCTGACAACCAGTCATATAGGTAAAGGGGTATCGTATTACCCAGTAACATGGTTTGTGGAGATCAGAAATGCAGTCGCTCCATGTAAAATACTGGTACTCAGCTGCATCCGGTTAGACTGGAAGCTGACCCAGCTCAATAAAGAAATGAACTATTTTTCATTCTAAAATGATTTTTAATGAGGTGAGTTTTAAAATAATACGTAAACTATTCGTTATTATTATATTATTATATAGGTTGGTGATGAGATTATCTATCAATGAAAACAATTAACATTCTAGTCGCGGTAAAAAAAAATAAGGAATACTCACCTAGAAATAAAAAAGAAATAGATAACCACTCAGGCGATCTCGGCAGTGTAAGCTAGCCAGGGGGGTTACCCTCTAATGAGTAATACGATCATGGGTGGTTTATTTAAAGACAATTTTTACGTTATCTACATATCTTGTATAAAACATGCGTTTTTTTTCCTATAATTGTTTATTTTATTAAAATAACAGACATATTTTTTAAGCTTGTATTTACCTCTGTATCTACTATTTAATGTGATATTAGTTTCGCTACTCTATATACTAAACTATAAAATTACTACTTAAAATTCTAGGCTAAACAATTTCCATGGTAGGTCGAGTCGACTAAGCGTACCTATGATAATAGTACCTAATAGTAGCTAAAACAAAAACTTTTGTCAGTTTAAAGGTCAGTTGATTTAGTATAAGTTAACTCCTGACCCGTTGCCTCATATTTAACCATAACCATGTCCTAAATCAATAAAACTCCTGTAGATACTGCCAGAGGCCAGAACATTATTATTATGTAACTAGCTGTGCCCGCGACTTCGTTCGCGTGGATGTCGGAAAACAACAGGTAATGTGTCGCTTAGGAAAGGTGTAATTGCCACTCCTTCATTGAAAAGGAAGAATCATCAGATCTTGCCTGGTAACGCTTTCCTTACCTAGGGTTCGCTACATCGTCTTCATGGTTCATAATGACAATGCGACAAAGTGTCACTTTGATTTTTGAGAATAAATTAAAATAAAAGCGCCTGCTCGAGGCTGATTATCTAACCAAACAGCCATAATTATGTCCATTAACCCAACCAATCATTAATGTACCAACTTGTAAAATCATATCACCATTTTATCTAAAGTATATCTGAGATTAGTAGGTGAAGTTTGAAGTTAGTTTTTCTAAGTCTTGGTTTCTTCTCTGTGGTGAATTCAGAATTTCTTAACTTGGTATTGAAGATATCATATATACCTACCAATATTATGCCTTATAAAGCATCGAGATATCTAGATGATAAAAGGAAGAATACATTAATGGTAAGAGTAAGAAGCAACCCATTAAACTTTGGTTATATTTGACACCGGCCGCCATTTAAACTACGAAGATGAAACCCATGAAAACTTTAGACATGATTTTGATTTAGACCTTATACTGCCGAAAACCAGAAAAAAAATTGTAAAGATAATTACAAAAAAATATACTTAACCGACTTCCATAAAAAACCCTAGAAAGTGCAAAATAACCTTAGTTTTCGAAGACGTTGCGCGTTGGCAAGAAATTACAGACTTCTGAAACCAAAGGTCTATTGCACTTTGAAGTGTGTTTTTAAGTCGGTTGTATTTTATTTTATTTCACACAAAGTCGTGTAAGTTTATATTGAAAACCATGAAAACGACACACATGATAAAAAAAGAAAAAGAAAATTGCAGCCGCCATCTTCGATTTTCATTTTGACGTCACAATCGGCTTCAGCACTCTCGAAAACCATGAAAACGACACACACTACCAATTTTTCGATTTGCAGCCGCCATCTTGGACTTTCATTTTAACCAGTACTGAAACGGTTTACCAACAGTCGATTGGTCCATGAACCGTTGGTCAACACCATTAACTTTTCATCCAAAGGACTTGGGACCCACGAAAGTTTCCCCAACAGAACTCTACGTCAGTGAATGCTTAACCAACAGAATGTTTTGACCAATAACTTTTCACCCAAAGAACATTTGACCCATGTCAAATAGAACTAAGGATGCAAGGGCGAGCGAAGCGAGCTCGGGACTTGGGGCACCCCGACTCGGACAGGTAGGGTTCGAGGGGATGATGGCGGCTCAAGTGAGCGAGCAAAGCGAGCGAAGGGCACCCCGAGGTTAGGCTTGGTTAGGTTACTTTATACCCTTTTCACAGAAATAAAGGACTACGTCTTATTATTATTTTACTTTCACCTTTCCCGGCGTCTGTTGGCCTTGTTCTTTGGGTGAAAAGTTATTGGTCAAAACATTCTGTTGGTAAAGCATTCACTGACCTAGAGTTATGTTGGCAAAACGATCGTGGGTGAAAAGTCCTTTGGAAAAAAGTTAATGGTTTAAAGATAATGTTCACCAACGGTTCATGGGCCAATCGACGGTGGGTAAGCCGTTACAGTTTCATTTTAACCTCACTATTGGCTTCAGCACTCTCAAAAACCAATAAAACGTAACCCATAAAAAAAATTGCAACCTCCATCTTGGATTTTCGTTTTGACCTGCCTATCGGCTTCAGCACTTTTGAAATCTATGAAAACGACATCCATGACAAAAAATCAAAACAAAATTGCAGCCGACATCTTGGATTTTCGTTTTGACCTGACTATCGGCTTCAGCACCCTCGAAAACTATCAAAACGACACCCATGACAAAACATTTAAAAAAAATGGAGCCGCCATCTTGGGTTTTCATTTTGACCTGACTATCGACTTCAGCACCCTCAAAAACCATGAAAACGACAAACATGACAAAAAAAAATTGCAGCCACCATCTTGGATTTTCATTTTGACCTGACTATCGACTTTAGCACCCTCGAAAACCATGAAAACGACACCCATGACGAAAAAGTTGAAAATTTAGGCAACCGCCATCTTTGATTTTCTTTTTGACCTCAATTACCGGGGTCAAGATCCACGAAAAATAGCTCTCTCTCTGTGTGTCTCTATCTATCTATTACTATGAAAAATGAGGCATAACGCTTTTTCGTAATTTGACGATATCTCCCTTAGAACTCCTACCGCAAGCTCCATATAAGAACTTCGTTAAAAAACGCTCTGCGTTACTCAACTTTCTATATCAATAATTATCTAACTTCTTTATCGCTCAGAACACCACATTAATTATTATTATATTACATTATCCTCACTTTTTGTTTAAAATTCTTTTAGCGCCACAGGCGCCACTAAATAAACCATCAATGGAAAGCGATTTTTTTAATATCATAAATATCATTATCATTACTTTTTAAAATAACATAGACATAAGTAGGTATCTGTGTTATTTTGGTAGTTTTTTGGTAGTTTTTACAAGTTCCCCCTTGTTTTTATGTTCATCTAAAACCGTTAGGATAGAAAAGTTTTTGGCCAATTTTTCCAAAAATTTCCTAATGTCTTTAAGATAGATAAGATAAAATACTCAACACCGCTAGACATTTATAGTCATGTATTCAATCTAGCTTGCATGCTACTCTGCTAAATATTACAACTTCTGCTTGGTGATTGTTATATTAGCATTCATGTTACTTGCATATTTTTGTGCAATTTGTGTGTACTGACGGTTGCTTTTTACCCAAACAGCACTAACTCTAGCTTTTAAGGACGATATTCCCATCAGAAAAGGACTTAATAAGTCGTCAAAGATGAACGTAATCCTCACCAAACGGATGTTTGAGAGTGAGGCGTTGAACCCTTGCGACAGTTTATTACTCCCTCTGACCTCCACAAGTGTTTGTCTGCTTGCTTTTATATTTACGCGTGCATATGTGAGATATTTTTACTTCAATTCTGGGAAGTTGGGTTATTAGAATAGGTAATTTTATTCATTGTTACAGGTACAGGTATTCCGGCATGGTTCGAACCGCCTGGGTTCGAAGCCACGACATAAGAAAGTCCGAACCGATGGGCCACCACGGACAAACTGGCCACCTTATCGGTATAAATATACCTAACCGGCTTACACTTCAAAGTTTGTAAACTTATTTTATCCTCGCTCTTCTTCGCGTTCTTCTTCTGCGTGTCGATGGCAATCTGAATGGACTCGGTCCAGAATTCGGCTATATATTTGGCGCCATCACTAGCGTCCTGTAACATGTCGCTGACAGGACACGTAGGACATGATAAAAAGTGTCCCATTCTTTGTGGAACAGTACCATATTTACATTCCTAGGCGGAGTCGTCTATGAATCTCCACCTGAACAGGTTTTCCTTGCTTCGGCCAACCTGGGTCTGGAGACTGTTTATCCCCGCTACTCTAAAACGACTAGTTGTTTATGGTTATAAACGAACACAGGTTGTTTAATCCAGTTTTCAGCGCAGTCTGAGCAAAGAATACCATCACGTGAACAGTTAAGAAGTAAACAATCAAAACAAACTTTTCCTATAAAAACCAGTAGAAATAGTCAATTTTAAAGTACGTGTCGTGAGTCCATGACACGATGTAAGTTACGGCGGGACAAGGACGTGATAAACAGATGGTGTCCGACAAAATACGGAGCGGTTGACGACCCCTGACGCCGTGACGTCAGGACACGCTGGCATTGGGGGACTGGAACTGCTGTAGTTAAAAAAGGGGAAACGTTTGAGTGATCCTCTAAAAACATAATGATCAACTTATTCCTTACTTATAGATCAACTTGTTCCTTTCTTTCTTAAAATTAACATCTTAAAACTTTTTGGGCTTCTAATGATGAAACAAATAATTGAGCCTCTTTTAACCCTTCTGACATTTTCTCAGAATTGGTCGCAGTAACTAAGCCCCCCGACCAAACGTGTTGGGCTAGGTTAGAACTACAACTAACCGCGTTGGTACAATTATCAACATCCAAGCTGGTCGAAGTTACTTGCCTTTTTAATATTTTTAGGCCCCGAAAATAGAAGTTACTTGTATAAAGCATGTTTTTACTTTGATTTTAGTTTTCAGTACCTACCTAAATCAGTTGCCCTTTACAGATCGTAGGTGCGGACCATCTACACAATAGGCCTACAATATAATATACAGTATACTGAGCAAAAAAAAACCTTGTTCGTCGGCATTTATCAATTTTCAAAATGTCAGATAAATGCCACAATTACGCCTCCTATCACGTGAAACCTGTGGGTGTTTTAACACAACAAGTTCACTTTCTAGATTGCATCCCACGCTTTAAGGAAATATCCTGTAAGAAAAGAATGGCTGTGTTTCTTGGAAGGAAAACATGTATTTTTCCTACTTTAACCTTTACAAAACTTAAGCCTATCGCTATCTGCTGGACATAGGCCTCTCCTAGGATGCGCCACAACACCCTGCCCTTCGCCTTTCGCATCCAGTTTGTCCCACCTTTTTAAGGTCGTCGGTCCATCTATCTGGGCAGCGTTTCACACTATGCTTGCCGATACGCTTTACTACAGGACTCGTCTGGTCCACCGGCCATCGGTCCTTATGGCCAGCCCACTACCACTTTAGCTTATAATTAATTATTATTTACGCGTTAACGAATAAATGCCTTACACATGTTGGAGGAAGGAAGTTTACGATAAATAACAAAGAATTTAGAATCTCCTTTCAGAAATATTAGAAAGGCGATCCTATACTAACCCTTTGTTGAATTTGTTGATCAAACGGTTTTCTGGGAATCACGCTAGACGAGAAATTACAATAGGGACCTCACATAACATCTCTTGTGGGGCGGCTTAGCTCGGCCGCTTATGCTGTTAGAAAGATAAGACAGTTAACAGATGTAGAAACTGCGCGTTTAGTCTATTTTAGCTACTTTCACAGCATTATGTCGTACGGCATTTTTCTATGGGGTCGAGCTGCTGACATTGAATCCATATTTATTTTGCAAAAGAGAGCTGTCAGAGCCATTTATAATCTACGTCGCCGCGAATCTCTCAGGGAAATTTTTAAAGGGATTAATATTATGACGGTACCTTGCCAATTCATTTATGAAAATATTATGTAAGTAAGAAAAAATCTACATCTTTTTAATAAAATAAGCAATAGACATAATTTTAATACTAGAAATAAAGATAAAATACATCAACCATTTTTCAGGTTAGCCAAAGTACATAGATCTTTTATGGGGTACTGTGTTAAATGTTACAATAAAATACCTTGTGATGTATTGCAATTAAATGAAAGAAAATTTAAAAGTTGCATTAAACGTACACTTAGTAAACAAGCATACTGTAAATTAGAAGATTATATCCAGGATAAGGACGCTTGGAAACATGCTGGTCCTGCTCCATAGGACAATCTAGAGTTTAGACAAAATCAAACCGGTTGCTAATTTAATTGTAAATAATTTTTTATTTTTTACTTTGTTTACGTTCTGTAATTACTCTAACTCACATCCTGACTTATTACTTGTTAAAATTGTTTTTATATTTTTTTTTAAGGAAAATCGTTTACTTTTACCATTTTAGTATATATGTGAGCACCATGTATCTATCAGATTATTAATTTATATGTCATGGTTTTATTTTTAATTCTTTTATCTATTGTGGTATAGTAATTTTATTTTAGGTGCATCGTCTTCACATATTATTTATAATATATAGTTAATGTATACAAAATATTGTAAAACATTTTTAAAAGAGTAACGGTGGAGTTTCTTGCCCATTCATTTTTTTGGAAGGAGCGACTAGAATCAATTCCTTTGCCTTTTATGTGCCTATTTGAAATAAATGCTTTGACTTTGACTTTACGAGTGGTAAAATCAATCATAGGTTTGGCCTTAAATAATAAAAAATTGCTATAACAAGATATTAAGATAAGATTAATTGATCAGCTAGGACCAGATTACATGGCATGGATTACCATGCTAAATTAAGAATCTTTATGTGCTTTATACATTAGTATAAAGCACATATAGATTCTTAATTTTGTTAGTGGGTGTAATTGAAATCACTGAAAACCTTATCAGGGATAATTTTACTCATCATCATGAACAAGTTTTACTGTGCAAGCAACCCTGAATTCGCAAAAAATAATTATACATTTGTGTAAAAAATAAAAACAGGTGCTCCAGCTGTGAACTGTGCATTTTGTACAGTGAGGCCCGCATGCACGCTTTTTACTTGCTGTGAAAAACTACGATTTATACGCCGCCGCGTCGTGTGTAGGCACGGTTGTCAGTGTTATATGGATCACTATGGAAGCTTGTTGACGGATAAGTTTTTTCTACGGCGCGGTTTATACGGCATGGTTCGGCCATGCCGTGTACAAAGGGCCTCTCTGTACAAAATACACAGCTGGATCAGCTGATTTAATTTTCGCGATTTCAGGATTGGTCTCCTAGTAAATTCAGGAGAGAGGTTCTTAGTTTTTTAGAGAGCTATATCAGATATTTATTAAAATACTCCGAATAATTTGTATAAATAACGAATAGTTTTCTTTAGCGACCAACAAACCTAAGAGAACGGCAGGTAAGTAATGAGTTAACACGAGCGGAAACAATTAAAGCCCAGCATTTATAACCCATTAATGTTAAGAGAGGCACTCAGACGTTATCGGAAAACGACTTGTTTTGATGACGTCATAATATGTTGTTCATATTACAGTTCAATTCAATTTTCTAACATGGTCCCACAGCCCGATAACTGACATGCCGCGCCAGGCGTTGCCACGCTTGTCGAGGCCTGGGGGCCTACTATTTTATTAGACGCCCATAACTTCGGCCGAAACGACGGGTTTCGTGCTTAGAGAGTAGACCCCACAGAATAGATAGACCTAGATAACGCAACTAACACGATCTGTATGAAAACCAAGCGAGCCATTTTTTGAATACCTACTACGACGTCACAAGCACTATTTAGTGATGGGAAAATCAAATCGTTTCAAGACGCCGCCGCGTGCGGCACTCGTCATGCCCCGCCCCCGGGACCTAGCGCCAGCGCTCACGCTCACCAGCCAGTAGTACACAGGACTGAGCGCGAAAGTGGCGGCTTACGTTTTTTGTACGTTAGCTGGTGCGATTTTTGGCACGCGACGTAGTTGCTCTTGCGTTATCTAGGTGTATCCATATACGAGTATGTGGTAGACCCCAGCAGCAGCCCAGCATTCTCATGGCGTATGTCGGCTTTGTGCGGCCTTTTGGCCGCTATTCCAACATGTCAAGTGATACGGACCGCATGGCTGCGTGTGCAACGGCTGTGGTTTTATTCAGCAGCTGCAGACCCCCTAGCGTACACATTCAGCAAATGCAGACCCCCTAGCGTGTACATTCAGCATATGCAGCCCACCTAGCGTAGAAATTCAGCATATACAGCCCACCAAGCGTGGACATTCAGCATATGCAGACCCCCTAGCGTATTAGGTTTTCAAATATTTCGTCAGGATATTTATAAGGGACTTTTGAATCCCTTCAATATTTTGCCGGCTCTAATCACACACAAAATTACCACAACCCCGTACTTAACATCGACATGGAGTGAACTTTATATCTAAGTAGGCCATTTGCTATCTGAGCGAGTTTTCTTCCTTTTACTAATGCGTTTACTAAACTTGAGCGAAGTTTTTTAACATCAGAGAGGTCATCATAAAGTATCATTTAGATAAAAGTTGGAAGTTTTAAAACGTTTCTATTTTTAAGGATAATTTATCGTCATTGAGGACAGTTTTAGCTTTTATGTAAGACTAGCTTTTGCCCGTGGCCTCGCCCGCGTGGATGTCGAATATCGTCCCACAGGATAGTACCGGGATTAAAGTAATTTATGTCCTAACCCAAATCATGGCCTATTCATATATGAAAGGCATACCTTTCATACAAATATGTATGCCTAACCTAAGAAATGCTGGGTTTCCCATACAAACTTTCTTTCTCTATATCACCGAAATCCGTTCAGTGGTTTAGGCGTAAAAAGGTAACATACAGACAGGCAGATTGGTTAAAACCTCTCCTCTTAGATTAACCTTATTCTGATTAGCATGCCGATAGCAAGAATAACTCAAGAACTTACTTTATTTATAGAACTTTCAAAGTAAATGACGTCGAATCCAAAGTTTATTCAGAATTTTATCACAAACTTCTGGAAGGAGGGTATCATATTCCTGCCACGCAATATCTTGTAGTTGTTTTACGAGGCGGTCTCAAAAATAACAAAATTTTGACTAAAAACAAATTGAAAAAAAAAAAACAAATTCTCCTCTCACACGTTTGACCGCCTACCTGTCGAAACACTCCACGCGTCGTCGGAGCAGTTGAATGGACGCAGTGATGTCATTGTTTTCACAATGACAATGACAATAGTTTTGTGTACTTGATGTACCGTTGACGTTTCGAGCACTTCCTCTTATGTACACGTGGTGTCAACTTCTTGGTTCAGGCTTTCTTGGTGCGCGTGCCGAATTGTTATCTGCCCGTCGTCATGGATGAAGACTTCTGGCCGCAGGACGTGGTGTTCCGTCGCTTCCGCGGACAAGTACCACAGAACAGCACAAGAACAAGCTAGTGAAGTGAAGGAATATTCTATAATAAAAATATGTATGTTTAGGTTAAGGTATTTATCTATGGGCCTGCGTCGCCTGAAATAAATGAATAATAATAAAGCTCCACTGTCCATCTGTCCGTCTCTCACAGTGCTGTATCTTTTCAACCAAAATAGGTAGATACTTGTACACAAAGTATTTTCTATTATGGCCGTTATAACAACAAACAGTAAAAATAAAATTAAGTTAAAAATTAGACACAATAAACGTGTTTTTGATTTACTAAAGTATTAAAAATAAACAGTATTAAATTTTCTACGGAACCCGTCGTGTGCGAGTCGGAATCTCACTTCGCTCATTTATTTTACTGAACCAATGAGTTATATTGGTTTTTTGGTCCATTCTTCTCCATACGAAAACTACCTTTTGGAATGGGCGACTAGAATCAAATCTATTTCATAATAATTTTTGACGTTCAAAAGTGCCTTTTCTGTGCCTATTTGAAATAAATGCTTTGACTTTGACTTTGACTTTGAGTTTGGTCTAAGAACATATTTTCAGGAGCCATGGTTTGGTCATCATCTTCCTGTCCTTATTCCTTAATAGTTCCATATATCCCCAGTAGCCAGCATCTCAGTAGCGACCTCTTAGTATCCATATCTTGATCTTTTACTCAATCTATCCATCTCATGGTTTGGCTTGTTGGTTTAAATTGGTGACCAGGGAATCTTATTTAATAGGGCGTTTCACAATCTAAAACTTTAAAAAACACGTGATATTCACTCAACTAGTTTTTCCACGAAACACCCATAATAACATACCTACATTGGGTCCATTTTACTATTTGTTAATGTTGTATTTTTTAATAATAATAATAATAATAATCTTTATTTATCCAAAAGCATACAGAGTTAATACAGTTTGATAATACAATATTATTTATAACCATTATATTATTATATTATTTATAACCATTTAATAACCATGTAATAAAAAAGGGACGAGCTCATTGGGCATCAAAAAATTCATCCGCATCGCTTTCAATGGGTAAAGTGCCCAAAATGTTGGATGGCGATGCTTATTCTTTGGGCTAAAACTAGGCCAGCCCTCTGGTCACGTGAAGACGGGACTAATCGCTTGGCGATGTATCCATGTTTATTCATAAAAGGATCAATTAAACGAATCTACATTCTTATTACTTAGGTTTTCTTATAGCCACTGACAATATATAGGTAAGTACTTAGGTACCTATATCAGTTCAGTTATCAACTAACACAATTCTCTAGGGTGAAGCTGTAGCCTCGAGAGCCTCACGTCCCAGCCGCCACGGGAGACGCTCCGGGCGTCGGGAGCGTCGGGACGACTCCCGGCCACCGATGGCGCAGGCCTGCGGACGGCGAGTAATGGGTAGCTCGCCGTCCGATCAGGATCAGGCCCGTGCTGGACGGCGCGTATGTGTTCCACGCGCGCCTCAAAGAGATGTCAGCATCAAAGGAGGGGCCCGTCAGGGCCGGAGCCTGCCGGGGCAGCGGGATTGTGCGAAAGGGTTACCGCTACCTCGGCACATAAAGGGCTAAGGAAGTAACACGGATGGGTTTTAGTCAGTAAGAGTCTGACACTCCCTTCCGCTCCACCCAGAAAAAAAAAGGGTGAAGCTGTTCCCGCCATGTTTCCGGTCCCAGGTACAGTAGGTACTAGTATATTTCAGTCAAAGTAATAAGAAGACTAATTGACCCAGTTTTATTAACTTTCTATTTACTTAGCTAGTGTATTAATTATTGAGTTCACTGAGATTTCTTAAAACATACATTACAATTATATCAACGGAAAGCAGACGACCGAAACGTTATTATTTGTTTTGGTATTTTCTCTTTCATCATTTTCGTAGTCATTGTCCTGTCTGCCGTGTTACGTAACGTAATAACTTTTTTTTTACGAATGGCATCTCGCAGTTCATCCTATGAGGATGTCTACTGCTTAACCGGACTTGGTAACGTAAAAACTGCAATTACTAAAACTTTTATAGTCCGAGAATATAATGTAAGAATGGAAAGGAGCACTGAAATCCGATTTCTAGTTAGTTCCGCAAGTGGAATGTGGAGACATGACAAGAGCGTGCGCACGCGCACCCCTTGATAGATACGAGGACACAGACTTTTAATAGTTGGCGTTGTAGGCAACTTGGTTAACTTTCTTCCTCACTTGAAAACATTCTGAACAGAGTCGTTACAAATAATTGAACTTTTATAATTATTTCAGTGCCTAAATTGTTTATTCACTTTATTACCGTTAATAAAGAAAAAAAATGTATCGGTAATTAATACGGAAAAAGCGTAATAATCTGACAATCTAAAAATACTCAGAAACTAAACTAAAAAGTCACAAGTCCTTACGACCAGAAACCAAATAAAATCACAAGTTCATTGCCCCATCTGGGCACAAGTATGAATGGCCTGGGGTGACCACACGGCGGGATGTTCCAGCCCAACTTAGCCCGGCCTAAGTTAACCCCAGATTAACTTCGGGACATAGATTAATTACTTTCTACGCCACCTATTTTAAATGTGAAACTTTTGAGATATGAGGTCAGATTCGGGTTGAGTGCGCTAATTAAAATTGTTCTAAAAACGTTGTTAAATCTTGATTTTTTGGATGGCTAATTTTTGATGTGTTTGTACAATTTTAGCACCTTTATACTCAGGATCGTTATCACCAATCACCAGAAACGAAAATTATTCCCTTGAGAAAAAACGCACTTATTTCAAACCTACAGCTACTTATCAAACATAGTACTTATCTCTTTTAAGGAACCATGCAATACGATTTCTTTTTAACATAAATGATTTCTGTTGCGACTAATTCTTAAACAAATTTCAACGGCCTTTCCAAGTTTGCCAATCTAATAAACATCACGAACTTAACAGTTCCAAAATGGTTTCCATCAACATAATATTTTCTTAAAGACATTATAAATTCAATTCACTTCAAGTGGACTTTGGAAACCGTTTGACTTTCAATGAAATATAACATTATAACTCGATTCGTTCTTGATGGTGTAAATTGATTAAGTGCATAACTTTGGTGACTTCTGGGATTGTTATATAGGGAGCAATGTTCACATTATTTGACAACTTTTGCTTGCGCGGTAGACAAAAAATAAAAAATGCAAGTGCATCACTTGATGGCACTTGTTGGGCTTGCTCGCTTGCCTGAAGAACTAGTAAAAACTCGTAGTGAACTTAATTGATGAGCAAATTGATAGCAACTTAAATTTTCTGTACATTCAAATTACTACAATTACTGCTATTCTTTGATAGTTGTCAATTAGCAGTAGCTAATTGACATACGGTGTCAATTTGCATAACATTTTTTTTACGTTTATAATGCTTTTCGCTTCTATTTGGCTATTATATAGATTTTGCCAGGGTTTACATTTGGGTAAGTCTAATCCACGTGTGAGATTTTGATCTTATCCAGAGAACAAATCAGCAATGTATGGACCATGAAACTCGAAAGTTGCCTATTAAACGCAACATACTTTCCGTCTCTGACAAGATGCTTTTGTCCTGCGTAAGTTTCCCAAAAAACATGGTGTCTCTATCAAAGTACTACAATAACACATTCAAGCAATACGTTTCCCCTTTGTTTTCTCAGTTTTTATTTATGTGGCAACATATTTGCGATGTTTTTCAAAGGGATACGCTTACTAAGTGAGGGCCTTTTATTAATTGTATAAGTATATTGACAAATTGCTTACTACTTACTACGTACTTGGAAGTTTGACATTTTCTTTTTAGGGTTAACATCCGTTTTATAGGTCTCGGTAGTGAAAAAACTACTTTTGTAGAAGTGACAAATTGATTGTGACAGAAATATTGAAATGTTTTGTGGCTTTTGTCATCTCTGACAGTGGATATTGGTGAAGGATGTTTCCCAGCTAAAGCACTAGGAAGCAGTGAAGGGCGTTTTTGGGGACTATTTTCTGACTAGTTTTTATTTATATTAGGACTAATTGGAATAAAAGATTTTTGGTTTGATTTTGATCCTATCTTGCAATTCTAGCGTACAAAAAGGGCCATGATTTTTATTTATTTTGTATATTAATTATATTTTATTTCGAGTATTCATAGTACCTTCCATGACGTTACTTTTTCTATAAATAATTTCAGGTTTTCACGAAATCCAAGGCTGGACATAAACCTCTCCAAATGTTCAGGCCCTTAATCCAGACGCGCATGTTTCTCACAATGTCTTGATTTCCAGACTACTGTGATAAAATAATATATTTTCTTAGAAATAAAAAAACATTTAGGTATGTATGTATATTTTTAACTCATTTATTTCTTAACATCTAAAAGTATTTACAAAAATACAAATCGACACTTTCGCAACACAACATCGTTACTAGGTGGTTAAACATTAATCTTAACAGACAGTAACAAACTCTACACTTACAGAACTCTACAAATGTAGAAACATAATCCAAATGGCACTTAATATCAATCTATGAATTCTTTGGACACACCAAATAGTAAAGCTGATGAAGGCAAGTAATTATTACAAAATGTCCAAAATATCTCTAAACTCTAAATTTATTTACATAGAATATACACATTTATAATTACATATTTTTAAATACAAATTGCACAATATTCTTATATTACATAAGTCAACGATTTGCGTAACGTTTTTATTTCACTATCAAAATATTTTATCTAATAGGATGTTCATAATCTCTTTGTTTACATGTTTGTGTGTGTTATTATTTATTTTACAAAGTCAAAGGAATAATGAATAAAATTGAGTGTAATGTTGATCACAATGAAAGGATTCCAATAGCTCAGACAAATCCAACATAATGTCTTCATCCAACACTTTAGTAGTTTTGCTTTTGTTATTAAATAAATAATTTTGTATCATAGTCACAGAATGTTGTCAACCCCAGGTGCAGGACCTTTAAACATTTAAACATAAATCGTCCAAGCACTCTGACGCACACCTATATATGTCCCTACAACCGAACTTACAGTTTATTTTAAAATGGCTTCGTTGCGTTCTACTATAACGGTCTAGCAAACATGAGTCTCTCACTGCCTTGCCTTCTCATGATCTCAGCAGCTGCCGGGGTGGCTACAAACACTGCAGCCTGTCCTCCCAGTTCCATGAACTTCCCTCTTCTGTGGTTCCTCGCACTCGCTCTGCTCTCCATCCTGTGCGTGGTGTCGAACACGTCTTCTCCCTCGCTATGCTCGTAATCCACCACAGGCTCATTGAGGACCTCTTTTCTTCTAGTTTCGAGTCTTTTCTTTCCACTTAAGAAGTATGATTGTGTTAGGTTTGAGACGTTAGGAGTTGAAATCTGTCTGGTCATCCTACCTCCTGAGCCAATCCTCTCGAAAGGTGGGAAGTGTCTCTGCATGTTCTCTGAAAAGGACTGGCGTCTGTAGTTGAACTGTCTCGAGTCTAGCGGCTGGTGGGTGAAGGATGCTCTCCTCAGAAACCGAGGCTCGTGCTCCACCAGGTAAGGCTTCCCCCGACCCTCAGGATTGCGAGTAGACTTCAAGGAATCTTCGTAACTGCACCTAGGAATTGAAATTGAGTTTGAAATGCCTTTTAATGATCAGGTTAGTAGAATTTTGGCCGCTGGTTAAAAAGGAATGCTGTAGTGATAAAATACTGTTGAAGATACTGCATTAAATGACAGTATGATTGTGATCGCTGTACAATTTTCCATAAAAATCAATATATTCTTTTTTTGAATGACAAGTTGTGTGTAAATGTTTAAATGATTATTAACTACAGGCTGAGGTGCAGGCTCTAAAGCCTCCATTTTATAAGTTTGCCAAATCTCCAAATCTTTTAGCTCTCTTTTACCCAAACCATATAATTATAGATAGTTGGATAAAAGCCACCCACCCGCTGCTTTCCTCCGATGTGTGCAGACTGGACTGGCCGCACGGACACCGCGTAGCCTCCGCGATGCCAGAGTCTTGTCCACTGGAATTCACGGACGTTATCGATGTATCCTGCCCCTTCCTAGAGGTAAAGTGTTTTAGATCTGTTGGTCATGTGCTGTAGCTGTAGGTGTTAGTATGTGCTGCAGGTGTTAGTGTGTCGATGGAGGGTTAGTACGGAAGCGAACGGAGCTGGATACGCCTTGACCTGCGTTAAGGGTTCAGGTTTATGGCAAAACGGTTTTGGGTTAAAATCATCTTAGTCTTAATTATACAAGTAGAGTTTTGTAAAGTGAGTCTTACAATAGTTTTGGTGGTAGTATTTCTGGTATCAATTCCCAAATATGTTGGGGTCCGCTTCCAGTCTAACCGGATGCAGCTGAATACCAGTATTATACATGGAGCGATTGCCTATCTGACCTCCACAATCCAGTTACTGGGTAATACGATACCCCTTGGTATTATATTATCTGTGCCCTTGGTAAGACTGGTTGTCAGACTTTCGGGCTTCGGACTACCCGTAACGACGGTCAAAGTTCCACGAATGACAGCCGGGACCAACGGATTAACGTGCTTTCCGAGGCTCCGAGGGATCACGGTATGTAAAGATGGTCACCCATCCACAGACCAACATCGGCAAGCGTAGCTTAACCTGATCGTTCGACCTGTTATTATTTAGCCACGGGCCCCCCCTATAAAGGTGCAATGTATTGTGTATGAATGCCGTCTGGGCTAATTCCTTTGAAATATGACATTATTATAATTATGTTGTGGCGTTAATTATGTTGTTAAGAGTTTCTGCTACGTGATGTCTCTACCTACGGACTGGCTAGCGACTTAAGACTATATAAAACGGTTTATACCATAAGGACTACTCAACATTTAGGCTATGGTCCACAATCCATGACGCTACTCAAAAGTAACATGTTTCAAACTCAAATCACCGAAGAGAAGCCAGAATGTCACATCACTAGTTTATCAATGTGGTCCGTATACGACGCGACTTACTGCGTTATTTAGCGGGATGCGTTAGGTAGCCCGCGTAATTCTGGTTGCGTCATGTTAAGTTTGTTACACGTTGCTTTTCTGTAGCGTTGCGGACTATGAGCCTGGTGATAAAAACAAGGAGTACTGTTATTAATATAACCTTCAACTACACATTTCTTAGGCGATACAGAAAGTAAAATGAAAACATCATAACATCACATTTATTTCATCTTTTGGATAAAATAGTCTGTAAGCACCTATCTTTAGAAGAACCTTCTCATGTATCAGTGTTCTTACAAAAAGTTTTATTAGAAGAATAAATTTAAAATAACGATCTTTCTACTAGTGATTGATGGTCAGCCGACCTTTAGTTGTTCAAGCATTGTTTTCTATACTTAAAGACTGGATTATTTTCAAAAGTAAAAATAAAAAATAATGGATTTTTTATTGAAAAAGTGAGGTTTTAGACATTCACTAATTATGTCTTAGACAATCTGGTTATGGGTAGACAGATTCTAGACACTTGATCCTTTCGACAAAATTTTTATTATATTATGAGGCCAATGATCCTATTCAAAAGGGAATTCAAACTTTTCATACAGCATTTGTTCCACTTATTTGGTAATAAATTAATGTGGAGCTATCTTATTTGATAAAAATGATGTCCCAAGTTGAAGTACGTATAGGTATCTATAAATAATTTAGGTAATTCGAAGTACATAGAGCGATTTAGACTACCTAAGGTTTAGGACTTAACATCGAGGGTTTTTAAACGAGTTAGTTAACTAGATTTTGTAACCAAAGTTCCAATAAATAACGATCAATTATGAAAAAGTCAACTTCTGAACAATTACAGTGAACGGTAAACGGTGTACGGAAATTTAGACCAAGCTAATACTATTTTCCAAAGAGCAAACATTGGTCATAAATAAAAAAAATCTGTTCCAAAAGTATCATAACACGTTGACTGCCAAGCAACAGACACAATTGAAAATCTATTGTTCGCTATCACCGGTGACCGCGTTGGCAGTCAACGTGTTAATTAAGTGTTTTAAAACATAGAATCTTCTTTTGTTTCAGTGTAGACTTGTCATAATCATTAACTTCCGAGTAAAATGCTTGCTTACATTATTTTGAGAAATTTTGTAATCAAATACAAGGAATATTTCAAGGTAGCGAGATATTTGTTGTGGATCCTGAACTCTGAATATTTCATTTGTTTTAGTTTGAAGGGTTTGTTGGTTTAAAGTTTTCGTTTTCGTAGCGATTAATATGAGTTCCTGTAAAGTAATATTATTACAAAACAAGCAAAAAGGTCAGGTCGGGAACATCATCCTGCTTTAAACCTATCCGTGCGTAAGTTGCCTTTTATTCAATAAGGCAAACGGAATAAATAAAAGTTATGATGCCTTTTTCAGGTTTTATTAGAGGTTTATTACTAAACTAGCTTGTGCTGCAAACACATTTAATCTTGCTTATAAATAACAAGTGATAAAAACAAGTTTTCACTATTTTTCTAACTTTTATTCTCAATACGTTCTCACTTAGATTTTCGTTTTAATAAACTGTGTTTTTGTGTGCGTATTTGTATGCTTAGTAACGAGTTTAGTATGTAGGTACCTAATTCAAGCGCACATATTAATGTTAATACAATTCAACTGCCAGATAAATGATAATTTAAAAGATTGCAGCAGTTGTTGATCTACTATTAAAAGCAGACACATGGTGTGCGGAAATGTTTTATTTTGTACACCTTATCGTAAGATTTCCTGATCATTTATGATTTCTACGACTATTTATACACTAAGCTATATGGCGTCTTGTGTGTATTTCAACGTCAAGCGTTCTAGAAAGGGAAGGAATGTTAGATCTTATCTAAATAACAAAGCGATAACATTCATACCTCTTCTGCAATGGCCGCTGGTTGAACTTGATGCACATCCTCTCATGCTTGAACTGGTCCTCCCCAAACTGGTTCTGTGTCTTCACACATTTCTGGTGTGCCTTCCCGAACTCCTCCACCGTGTTCCCGTGAGGACAGATCTTCTTCACATTATGGTTGATGACGTCGATGTAGGAGTCCGCCTCGCTATAGCTCTGGTTCAGCTCTTGACACTGGTTGCCGCCAGACGGGAAGAGGCCTCCGAATTTAGTTAGGTGCTCAGTTGAGAAAGCGTTAAGTCGTTGTTGGGAATATGGTTTTTGGTGTCGTCTGTTAGGGCAAAAGTTTGAAGTGAGTGGTGGGTTAAATGTGAGTAGAGCCGCTGAGATTGGTATTTTTCTTCTTTTTAATTAATATGAAGTTCCTTGCTAAGTAATCGAGCATAAGTAAATCCTCAAAAAGGTTTAGAAGTATAGCCATTCGAACTGCAACCTCTGCAAATTATTATTTTTTGCTTAGCTCACTTCGTAATGGTTCGAAAACATGGAACAAAGTAAGCCTATACGCCTACACAAGATCTTGACATTCAATATCAAACGTTGCTTTCCATGAGCAATGTATTGTGGTAGACCGATACGCTATTTTCAACATCAGTATAAATAAGCAATTAAAATCGATTAAAAACCAAAATAACAAGAATTGTACGAAATTCTTGTCTATAGGAGAAGTGACTTTGTGACAAAATGTCATATTAAAGTGGAACTAAAAATACCAAAATCAGCGACAAATCAAGTTTTAAACATATATACTTACTACGGTATTAAAACTATTATTATACCTACATAAAGAAGAGTTCTACGTTAAGTGCCAGGAAACGCTACATTTTTAAGAGATTTGTTTATTTTCACTAACGAAATAGTCTAAGAACAAATAATTCTACAACACATGCAACAAGAGGGTAGTTTCATATGAAGTAGTGGGTCACATGCTTTCGCCTGTGGTGGTGGTGCTTTCTGAAAATGATAAGCGAAAATATGTTGCTTACCATCTGTTATTAACATCTTAGCTAAGACAAGGTAGGTACTTGCAAATCGATTAAGTACTTCCGTTTAAAAACAAATATTTTATTTATAATTCCGTGTTTGAAATCCCCAGTGCTAAATCAAAGCATCAAAATTGCTTAAAAAACTAAACTGAAAAGTGAAGTAATAAATTTCTGACTCAAATTACGCGTAAAATAAGAGACCTCATCCACCGCTTTCCATCAGGCCTGATACTCAAGAGCGGGCCCATTTATTTATTTATTTATATTTAAGTACAAGTAACAAAGGACTCAAAAAATAAAACGCATTCATTTAGCAATAAAAAAAAAATAACGTTCTGAATAAAAGAAGTGCTAAATTTGCTTGAAAATCAACAATGTAATTGTAGACTTTTGTTTGTATATATATTTTATTATGTTAGGTGTATGAGAGATACTCGTACCTAGCTAGATGATTCACGCTTTGTAATAAGTTAATAATTCTTACCGGATCTGACGTTGATCTCATAAATCATGCAAAATTTTACACAGACTTAATAAAATTCAAGTAAATTCTCACCTTCGACTCCTCCTGACGCACAGTATACAGACAGCAGTGGTACAAGCGCCAACGAAGACGATACACCCGAGCGCCACAACACTGATCTCCATAGTGCTGAGCAGCCGCCCACTGCGGGCCTGCACCATGGCAGTGTCGCCCACTTCGAGCACGCGGAACCCTGCCAAGTTGTGGCGAAGGTCCGTCTCACGTTTCATTAGAGATCTGGAGAAATAAATGTAAATGCTTTGTGAACTTTCTTAAATTGGGTCAAGATGAATTATTTAGTTTTTATTTTATGCTGCAAAGCTAGGCAATAATTGAATTATAACTCTACTATGAACTGGTGACATAGCTGCCAACTGTACAGCGTGGATGGCAGATAAAAGCACCGTAACTTTATTACTGCATTCAATATTTTAGAATATAAAACAATAGGATTATTTACGATGTTATAAAATTCAAAATATAAAAGTTCAAGTACTTAAAACTTACTTCTGAAGAACATCCATGTCAATGATGGCATTCGACAGCGGATCCACTCCGTAGATATACAAATCGGTCCTGAAAACAAGAAAGCAACAATTTTAACACGTTGAACGCCAAGCAACAGACACAATAGAAAATCTATTGTTCGCGGTCACCGGTGACCGCGTTGGCAGTCAACGTGTTAAATATCTTTGATAGTCATACACAAGAGAACACAAAAGGCTGCAAAACTCACGCATGACCATCCATGGAAGCCTTATTGTGAGCCTCTAGTCTTCGGACTCTTATGTCGTATCCCGTCATAGAGGCCAGTGATCTAGTAATGTTCTCTATTCCTCTCTCTACTTCCATCGGTTTCGCTCCTACTACCAGCACCAGCTGTTTATTCTCATCTAGCACGTATACCTGGAAAATTACAACTTATTGCTTAACCACTAAATCCCGGCGCGGGCCGATATCGGCCCATTACAATAGAAAATCAATTGTGTCTCATTAGCGGTGATTAAGAGGTTAATCCTACTAATATTTTAAATGTGAAAGTTTGTGAAGATGTTTGGATGTTTGTTACTCAATCACGTATAAACTACTGAATGGATTTGGATGACATTTGTTACACAGATAGTTTATAACCAGGATTAACACATAAAATACATTTTTCCCGATATTCCCACGAAATCGAAACTAACGCGGGTGAAACCTCAGGGCGCTGCTAGTAGGTTTATATATCCCAAGTTAATAGGCTATTGAAAAAATTGAGCTAGTAACGATGGATATTATATGCGAATAGTATGAACTTTTAAAAACAGAATGAGTATGACATAAATCTGCCATGCAGATTCATTCATTTACCTATATTTATTTATTTATTTATTATTAAGGCACATCAACAACATAAACACAAACATTTACAAATAACAGAGAACAGAGACATGGACTAGTGTTTACGTCAATTACAGACGCATAACGACGCGCGCTATATGGCATTCTTATCAGTGTTTTAAAAGATGTCAATAAAAGCTATTGAAATACATTTTAAATATTGAAGCACGAGACTAACGGAGTTGTGCGACTGCTGAGCGTGGGGACCTAGGTTCGATTCCCAGGTCGAGCACAGTATTAATTGGTTTTCCATAAGGAACTTCTTAGTAACAGTCCAGAGTTTGGAAATTAGCGGTGTGATACCCACGTGCCTCTGAAAGCACGTTAAGCCCATCGGACTATGAGAGCGAGGAAAGAGAGAGTGTACACAAGTGTGTGCGCAGACGCTACTACTGTACTATAATATGCCACGCCGAAGGCTAGTCTCCTTTGAGATTGCTTGCCATGGCCGAAATACGGTCTGGAGGACTATTTTTAAATGTTGAAGAAAGTTTACTGGATACTCACGAAAACATTAGCAATCGCAGACTTCCCATCATCAGCCCCCCGCTTGTCTGTTGCCTTAACATCAAACCCGAACACACGCCCCGCGTCACGAGCGAGCGCCGACACGACACGCACACGCCCCGACACCGGGTCGATGGCGAAGCGCGGCGCCTGCTCGTTGATGATCTGGTACCGGATGTCCGCGTTGATCCCGACGTCTGCATCCGTCGCCTGAGCATGAGATAATGTTGCTAATGAATTTTAGGAGGCGATAGGTTAATAAATATTTGATAAAGGTAAATCTTCTCAAAAGTACACTGTATATGTTGTTATTATAACATGGGATTCAATGGAAATAGCAAATGGAACCCATCGTTTATAGCTAAAAATGGGATTCAAAGCGGGAACCAACGTAAATAAATCATAATTTTTAACTACGTTTGTACTGAAAAATATAATTATAAGGAAAAATAAAGAAGAACTTTAATAAGATACCATGGTATTTGACCACTTTGTAAAAATTGGTTTTTATGTGAACCAGATTCTTTGCTCGATTGTATTTTTTTATATTGAAATTAACGAAAACGAAACGACATCAATGACAGTGATAGATATGTTTTAATTTCCTGAATAAACTTTGACGTAACATAACATATCTAGTTGTAAAATAAAAAAAGTTTCAAAAATGTTTGCTAACCATTACGTACTACCTTAATTATTCTAAAACTAATTGTCGACTAAATTTAATTCATTGTCAGTCACTTACCTTCAATTGTATAACTTGGTATCCAAACGGTGCTGTAGTTGGAATTGCAGTGACTAAGGGCCGTCCGCCATTGGTAAACTTCGGAGCGTTATCATTCACATCCTTTATCCTAACGATGACTTTTACGTCATATTTAGTTAGTCCCTCCATTACATCATCGGCCACAGGATATATCATGTGCGGTAACTCTCTACTTATCTTTTGTCTTTCAGCTCTTACTACAATCTCATAAACATCCTGTACTTCTCTGTCTGGACTCCTCACTAAATATAAAGTTCCATTTCTTGGATCAATCACAAATGTCTTTTTTACATCCGCATCGTTTTCATTCAGAATGAAATACTTCATTTTGAAGTTCTCGTAATGCTCCGTCAAATTCAAAGTTACTAACTCAACTGGCGTATGAACATTTTCCTCAATCTCTAATTCGTAATATCTTGAAATAAAAACTGGTTTATCTGATACTTCTACTTCATCAGGAACATCAGTCACTGTCAACATCAGAATAGCTGTAGAACTCAAACTTGGTAAACCTAAGTCAGAAGCGACAATTGTCACATTATGAACTGTCTGGCTTTCATAGTCAAGTCTTCCCGTTGTTGTGATAATACCCTCCTTCGAGTCTATAGCGAAAATATTCAGTTGATTCTTTCTTTGTGGTAGGCTGTATAAGATAAGACCATTTCCATTACCTATAAAATCAGTATCATTTGCGTAAACCTTAGTGACAACTGTTCCAATAGGAGCATTTTCTTTTAATGTTGCTTTATAAATTGGCATCATCATAACTGATTCAAAGTTGTGATTTGAGATTTCATCAGCTTCTGGGTGTTTCCATTCTAGCAATTCATCATATGCATAAAATTTTGGTGCATTATCATTTACATCTAATACTTGCACCTCAACGCTGACAGAGGATGAAAGTTTCTTATCATAGCCATTATCTTGTGCTACCACAGTGATAACGTATTTATCTTCATTTTCTCTATCTAGTTCTCCGTTAACACTGAATACTCCAGTCAATGGTGCTATCTCAAAAGGCAAGTCTTTAGGTTGAGGTTGAATGAAGTATGTCAAGTTAGCGTTCTGTCCAAAATCAGCATCAGTGGCATCGACTTTACCTAAAACTCTTCTAGTATACTGAGCCTCCTCTACATTGAAACTGTACCAGGACTTTTTGAACATCGGGAAATGGTCATTTATATCTTTGATAAAGAATCTTATTGATATGTGATCACTCAAGTCTCCACCATCTAATGCTGTTATATTTAATCTAAATTCTGCTTCTGGGGGTAATGTTCTTGCAACGATTATGTGGCCATGTCTTTCATTGATCACAAAATATCTTTTCACTTGCATACCATTAGCAGACATACTATGAGGAGGTATAAAAACTTCTGAAATGAATTCATATCTTACTTGGCCATTGATGCCACTATCCATGTCTATCGCATTAAGTTTCAAAATTGTTGAACCAATAGCAACGTTTTCTGGTATCATAAACAACGGTCCAGAAGAGTCTGAATCCAAAGCAAACTTATTTTTAGGCTTAGCCTCTGAATTTGATATTCCCGTAGTAGAGTTATTCTTCCGTTCGCGGTACACTTTGACAGTAGAATTGTCATCTGACTCAAGGAGTTCTATGTTTTCTCCCAAGGGTATGATGATTTGATTGAATTTAGGAAGATTATCATTTTCATCTGATACTGTTATTGTCAGTTTAGTTTCAGAACTTAATCCACCTCTATCCCTTGCAACAATTTTTAGCACATAAGAACTTTTTTCTTCTCTGTCTAATCTGTTTCCTATAAACGTTACTACTCCAGTGTTTTCATGAACATGGAACATTTCACGGCCATCACCAAAGAGAGTGTACATAAACGAAGAATTTGGTCCCATGTCAGCGTCTTTAGCTACTATCTTATATGTCATTTTAACTTCAGTGTATTTAGGTGAATTTTCAGATATACTACCTTCATACATTGGAAGTTCAAAAACCGGTGGGTTATCATTTTCGTCGTCAACGTGTATCGTAACTTGGTATATGCCAGCTCCAGATATCATACCTTTAGTAAATTCAGCGATCACTGTCATTCTATACGTTTCTCGTTTTTCTCTGTCTAAAGGTTTCTGAGCAAAAATTGTACCGTCTTGTCCTGGAACATAAAATTTTAGTTTTGTGTACGTTCTTACATTGAAATCGGTGATTTATTTAATGAGTGACACTTATGATTTTGTATAGCTTACCTATCGCAATATCGTCAGTAACATCCTGCTGATTAGCGATAATGAACCTTATGTTACCAGTGTTGTTAGCTTGCGATGAGCTCACATTGACGGGGAAGATTTGACCCACTGTTGCACCAGCTATGTTTTCTTTTACGTGGAATACAAGCGGTGAATGTGCACCTCTGAAATAAAGTTATTTGAAACTATTGATAAAATATAATACACTACGATAAAGCTGCACTGAAGGCAAAGCAAACTATACCTTTGCTATATGCATAATTCATTATAGCGATAGATGACGGAGGATACTGACGGAATACAGCTCAGTCTAACCCTTCGGGAATTATGTGAGTTGTTATGTGATAGGACGGCCTAAATAATAAAAAATATAAATGTACCTCAACAACACTCCTCTCTCGTCATTGACATCAACTACGTGAACCGTAGCGTTTGTGGTTATACTTAGGTTCGCATTTTCTTGTATTGCAACCGCTTCGAAGTCGTAAATGGGTCTGTTATACTTGGTCAGCTCGTCTACGACTGTTATTACACCAGATCTTTCTTCTACTGCAAATGGCACTGCAAATATGAAGAATTATTTAACTCTTCGCATGTCGAGCGTACAACATGTGTACCAATAACAATAAAATTTCTATTGTGTCTGCTAATTAGACACGCGACGGGTTAAAAATAATACTACTAGTAAAAGTTATTGTGAAAAAAAAAACATAGTTATTCAAATCTAGGTTACACTAACCTCCATCTTCATAACTATGTAATAGATCATAGGATACATCGGTCTTTTCCATTGCGTCGTTGATACGTATTTGGCCAACACTTGTTCCGATACCAACATTGGCTCCAACCCAGAATTCATATGGTGCTCCTATGAAGCCTGGTTTATCAGCTTTGGAACCTAAGAAAAAAAACATTTAACACAATTTATTGGATTGCTACTTTTGCATTATTCGAGTTACATTAAAATAAGATTGTAGTAGAGCTGTTAACAATTTGTGAAGCAAACTAAATAATTGTAATAATCTTTCAAACATACGAGTAGTTGGGAAGTTAATTGGTACATTTCTAACTTGTCATTAGCCTTTCCCGACTCACCTTTAGTAGCACTCATAACATCAATTGTAACAACAGCTAACGAGTATCTTCTCTCACTAGGATTGGCAGGTTGATCCGACGCTTCAATAAATAAAGCATGTCTTCCTTCAACTATTGGTGACTCGGCAACACTGACGGCTCCAGTCTTAGCATCAATTTGGAAAGGCGACGTAATAGTCAAATTACTTGTTCTTTGCAAATCATACAAGACTATCCCATTTCTTCCTAAATCAGGATCCACAGCCTTCACTTTACCAATAGATGTACCGACTTTAGCATTGGACTTAATTGCAAATTCGTATAAATTACTTGGAACGAAGACTGGGTTGTTGTCATTAGCATCGAGAAGAGTAACTTCAACATTTACGTAGGACATGAGTTGTTCATCAACATATTCCATATTCTCATTTTTGTTTCCTAACTTATCTGGGAAGACATAAGTGGTTCTGTCCTTTAGTGGCGTTCTGGGAGTCGTAGCAGTTCTTCGCCTTTTAGAAATACGGTTCTTGTCCAGGACAGTTCCAACTACGCTGGGGTTTTTCTCTTTGGCGTATACCTTCATTTTGAGTGACGCGTGTTGTTCTCTATCAAGAACAGTCTGAAAAATAATTAAATGTTGGTATCATAATCAGGCCTGCGCAATTCAAAACCCTTTTATTGATTTATAAAACGGTTAGCATTCAGTAAAAACTAAACTTTGTGTATAGTTTGTCGTTATAAATGTCAATGATCTTATATCAAGTTGATTCAAGGATTCTTGAGCGACAAGGAAAAAATAACATTCTTCTGAAATGATTATAAAACAAACATACAATAGTATATCTGGATTATATCAATAGACCGGAACCGGACCGTTATCCGGAAGGAAAACACTTCTGAGCAGTTGTTAATGACACAATGTTCATTCCAAGATAGTTTCTGTAAATAAAATACCAGAGAAAACAAGCATGCTTGTTATTTATCCTAAACAAGCCTTCGATCGCCCATGGCATCTCCCGCGTGCAGGACGGAAATTATCCCACGGGAACTTGCCCTTGGGTCAAAAACTATACTACTTCAAGTTATGTTCTATTCATGTGGCTTTGAAGGTTCATGGCATACCTAAAAAAAAAAATGGCGGATCCGTGTCCGCCATATTGTTTTTTTTTTTTTCAAAATGGCGACCACGTATGAAATATATATGAATCGATAGCTGACATCAATGCAAACAGAAAACATAATGAGATCAAACCCCGTAATGTGTCACGTTTCAGAGATATTAACGTTCAATGTTGATCACGTGACATCCATATTTTTTTAACTTGTTTACATCTTGTTGCATAGATGTTTCATTACTTTAAAAAAATCATTATTGAGAAAAAATATCAAAATGGTGCACCAACAGGTATTTAAGGCTCGATAAAAATCTTTCACCCACATCCGTTTAGCCGTTAATGCTTGACAAGGTAACAGACTGACTGACAGAGTTACTTTCGCATTTATAATATTAGCATGGATTATTATTAAAACAATATGATTTTCTATAGGTACTAAAGAATCATTAAACTCTATAAAACCAAGTTAACTAACATTATCAATGAAAATTATATTATTTGGATTTAGAGTTAAAAGGGTACCTGATTTCTAACTGTGAGCCAACCAGATCGAGGGTCAATAGTGAAGGCACCTTCAGGATCCCTCAGTTGATACGTAAACTCTCCATTATCTCCCTGATCTTTATCTGTTGCCATCACTTGCAGTACACTAAAACCTGAAGAAGGTAATATTATCGTTGTAAAACATAGTAACAATTTCTGTTTTAGTTCAAATTATTATAAACAATTACTGAAAGTGTTAATTGCTGCACCAATACAGTACGCTATGTTACAGAGAGTCGTTTCTGTGTCATAATCATTTGTCCTATATCTGTGACAGTGTATATATTTCCAATACTTGATATTTCTGCAGTTTCTTGCCGGTTCTTCTCCTTATGAAAAAACTAATTGGAACCGTGCACCTAGCTTCTGACGTTTCATAAGTGCCCATGTAGGTTTATGTGAAATAAAAAAAATTGATTTTATTTGATTTGATGTGCCATTTAATAATGCATTGTAACCGGGATGGTGAAGGTAGATAAATATGTACATTATATTCTGTGTGATTTACGAAAATAATAACACGACAATATTGCCATTATCAAGCACATACCGTTGGGCAAATTCTCTACAATGCTGATGTTGTAGAAGTCCACTTCGAACTCCGGAAGGTTATCGTTCAAGTCCAGCAATTCCATCTCGACCCTCGCCTGGGCTGTCTTCAGTGGATTGTCCAACTGTGACGCCTGTACTTGCAGCACAAACGTGTTCCCTGAAAAAAACAAATAATTACGATAATGAGATGCAATTTTGGGACGACCAGCATAATCAGCCTGTGATGTTCCCACTGCTGGGACACAGGCCTCCTCTCAGTGAGAGGGAGTGGGCCGTAATCCACCACGCGGGCCTAGTGCGGGTGGTGGATGTCACAAGTATTCTAATTTTTTTGTTCTGGGCTTCCTCACGATTTTTCCTTAACAGTTATGAGAGTAGTGGTGATGAAATTAAACACACAGAGTAAAGTGCCTGCCTGGGTTCGAACTTATGACCTACAACACGTAAGTCGGGGCCGATACCACTAGGTCACCACTGCTCTTGTTTAAACTAGATTCACAGTAGTTATACAGGGTGAGATGTGTAGGCATCTTAAACTTAAAATAAATTATACCTGGTAAATTAGCTTCAGCATCCAAATCGATTTCTTTATCAAGAAATAGGGTGCCATTTCGCGGGTCCAAAGAGAACAGCTTCCTCTCATTCCCAGCCACCAGCTCGTACCGCAGTGCTGCGTTCACTCCAATATCTTGATCAAAAGCCTTGATTGGCTCCGGGAATAACAGCTCTTTGTGGATTTTCTTTCCCTGAAATATAACATCATGACATTGTTTTTCGAAGGGAAAGCAGACGTGTCCCCATATGCAATAGGAGGTGAACCAGTAATAGAGCAAAAATCTTCCGGTGAGAACTGAGAAATTCTATTTGAAAACCTAATAACACCGCACGACTTGGTGAGTCGCGCTTGCCACTATTAGAGCAATCTGGCATTCAAATTAGTTAAACGTAGCAGTTATTGTATATTTATATCATTTTTCTCCCAATATTGACCGCAATACCTGATAAATCTGTCAATCAAGGATGAGGAACTCAATTAAGGTCAACCCCTTTTATCGCTTGGGTCCAGAGTCGGATTATTGGTTTAATAAATTTAGTCGGCAGGTAAATGTTCGATGTTCGAGGCAAACCACGTTGTAATATTTGCAGATATAATAATATTACGTAATTTCATAAAAGTGCTAGAAAGTAGGACAGGTTGAACATTAAACATCGGGTTAAAGTTCATGAGTCGAGACATAAAGTCCTTTCGATTACAACTGAACAAAGGTTTTATTGATTTGGGATCTTTTTTAGACAATGGCGATAAAAGTTAAATTTTATGTTTCACTTTTGTACTTTTGTTGTTGTACTTTTGTACTCTAGAAAACGCTATACAAAACAAGTTATGCCGTAAGATAGACTGGCAGAAGAGGCCTGAGGCATAGTCTGCCTTTGTGCAGAATTACTTGTGCCATAAAATAAATAAATGATCTGAAGACATATCACAGACCCATCACTCTTTGTTTCACAAAGAAAACCTAAGTAAACCCAAATTGACACGACTTACAAGCAACGGGTAGAACTCTGGTATTTGTGTCCTGTAGAGGTCTGCAGTGAACTTGGGAGGCAGATCATCATTGTCTTGCACCACGATGTGGACTGTTGCGTTGGAACTGCGAGGGGGGGAGCCGCGGTCCTGAAACAACAACATTTTTGAATTTATCTTTTTTCATCTTTTCAGATCATTCTGGCTTCACAGCAAGCATTTGCTGCTCACGTAAGTTTGTTACAAAAAGTTACATTTGTTGTATTTGACAGAAGATAGTTGATTGTCAGTTGAATATTATTGATAGTAGACACAGTATAGTTTTAATTTTAAGTAATCTACAACTAATTGAATGGAATAACCACCGACGGCCACCATGGCCCACGCACAATGGTCCACTTGAAGGACTTAGTGCGGAACCTAAATCCTCTAACATAGAACCTGAATGGACATTATGTATGCCAAATAAGTACAGTATAGTATTACAAGTCGAGTGCCTGATAGAATTTTCTATTTGCAGAAATGACGAACTTCCTTAAAAATGTTCATCCCCTATTTGAAACTCCATCCTCAGTGATCACCTTCGTTACATAAGGAACCTTTTTTTCAAAATTTAATGCTTCTTGACCCAGCGATTAAGGCTGTACGTTGTCTGTCAGTAAACGATTTTTTTATTCTTATTATTTAGATATGCAAGTAATGATAAATGTTAATTCTTTATCATGAGGTTTGGAAAGCTTTTATCTGCTACGAGCTTCCCTTACACAACACTTTATTTTTCACTCACCGAAGCAGTAACAACTATTGAAAACTCTTTATCCCCTGCATCATAGTCGAGTAGTTTCTTGAGCACCAGGACTGGCTTGTGAGAACTTTCTAGAGCGAAGTGACCCTCGGTATCTCCTGAGATGATGCTGTACTGGACATCCGAGTTGGGGGTGTTTGGCTTATCGCGGTCAAACGCATGGATCCCTTTGAAGATTGTGAGACCTGGAAAATACAAATGAATGGTGAATAGAAATAAATGGAAAATAATGCGGATGCGCTGCCACTACCTATGGCTTTGTTTCGTGCATACGTCACAGCATTATGCTAAGCGTATCTGATTTATATTTTCGCCACCAATTTTATTTATTTATTTGTGTCTTTTTTTAAATATTTTTGCCTCTTGGCGTAATTCAACGTATTTATTTATTTTCATTCTAATTAATATCTGAGTTACTTGGAGGTGTGTTATCAAAAGTTTTATAGGGGGTGCCACAGAGAGGAGGCCTGTGTCCCAGCAGTGAAAACATTGTAGGCTGATTATGTATACGTGTGCTGTTCCATATTTGATTGTATTTTAGTTCAACATGCCATTTTCAGAGAAAAATTACTAATTAATGTTTTTTTACGAATTTTGTATTCTGCTTGAGCACTCCTGTTTGATTTTAACAGCTGTGTCTAGAATGATAATATTCCAAACATCTTTTTTAGAAGAAGGTCCGAATATCTTTAGTAAATATTAATTTTGTATCCCAAATATTCCCAATTTCCCTTTGATCATTTTGTGAAATAAAAAAGGACCCATTGAGAAAACTACATTTAAGTACTTATTTTAGTCTGCACGAATTTTTGTCCCATAAAGATCAATGAGAAAATATAATATTTTGGTGGACGATGTCCACAGACAATGTCTTTGAACTTTATTAATATTGCGACAGGCACGTAAACTTCCTTTGCAAAAATATCTTACTGAGACTTTTATTTATACAAAGCTGCTATTTTACCGATCTCCAGAGGATATTGTTGTATTTATTGTGTGTAAGATATATTTTTCTTGCGCTATAAATAGTATCTACTTAGGGTGACTTAGGGCTGACTTTTCAATCGACAGATAGTTTTTATTCGTGGAATAAAATTAACGTCTGACAGTTTTTGTATGGTAGAACTGTCAATAATTCAAGATTATTCCTCCGATAAAATTATTTGGCGTTGGAAAAATCAGTCCAACAAACACAAACTTTTACCAAAGTATTCTTATCAAAGAAGTAAAAATTGCAGGATTCCTTCCAAAAGATTTTATGTGAAGTTTTTGATTATTATCTATCTATGATGATGATGGGACTCCCTTTTCCGCACTTGGACTACCGTTCGGCCCGTTGTACGTGGGATTATTATCTAAATTGGGAGGAATTATTTTTGGCCAAAGAATCAGTATTTCCATACAACGTGGCAAAGCCGCCAGTCTTATGGTCACTTTTCCTGTTGAAAATCATGCCGACAAATTTTTTAATGCCCTATGATTCTTTCCTTTTTATGTACTTCTACATATTATTATTTTAAGACTGCGAGCATTAAAATTATGTAAATATTATAAGATAATAAAAAATCACGTAAAAAAATGGAAACATCGTTCTATTCCGTGACTTCCTTATTCACGAATATTTACAACCTGTTTCCTTGTATCTTATAAGCTACTCTAACACAAACAAGCCACTCAAGTATCAAACACTTGACGTCCTTCTACCTTCCCCTCAAGTACCCACCTGTTGGAGTTAATTCATCCACGGTGACATGGTACGGCGTGTCGAGGAACTTGGGCACGTTGTCGTTCACATCCTCTATGTAAACTGTCACTGATAGGTAGGCTGATATCTAGAAACAAGAAATAAGTACTTTAAATTACCTGATCTTAGCATTATTCATATTTTGGGAGGGTTTCCATCCGTCCGGACTTTGTCCGGCTTTGTCATTTATCCTGACTAAATAACTAGAAAAAAATATTTTTTGAATGAACTGTTCTTGGGTTTCAACCCAAGAACAGATCATTCAGAAAATATTTTTTTAAATATTAATACTCAAAAAAGAAAGATTGCAAAATTTATTGAAGCTTGTTAGGACTTTTCAAATTTCAAAATGGTAGTCCTATTTGGGAGGAGGGAACAAGAAACTGCTGAGGTCGATATTTGGATTTCACGAATGATGATTTCGTAATACAAGTCGTACCAAGGTATTCCAATCATCAAGAAATGAAGGGTGATAAGTAGTCCTACAAACGAATCAGATCTAAAACCCTGACTTGGCTAGACTGGGTCCCGGCATAGGTACCGAGGTGAGTATGGTGTGTCTTGTATATTATATTGTTATCTATGGTATGGTGTGTCTTCCTCATGCCGTATTTTGATTTTGTTTGAATGATAAAAAAATTGAGAGGGACTCATGTCCTCTATTTTTTTTTTATCCAAGGTTATAGCACCTTCAATATAGTAGATTGAATAACTAAAACAAGAACTAGAAAAACATAAAGTCAAAAACAATATTTTCACTTTTCAAAAATGTTGCAAAATTGAAGAAGAAAGCTAATAAGTACCCACCACGAAACTTTTTAAAAGTTTTTTTTTTAATTTTCAACATGTGTCATTCGACTTGGGTACCTACTTCATACTGCCAAGTCATAAAAATGTTTCTTTGCGTTTTTAAATAACAAATGACACTTGTTTTATCTGGATTTATTAAATTAACGATAGAAAACACAGAAGTGATATAAATTAAAGCAAATGAAGTAAAATAACGACTTTAATCTGCGACGTTTTATTGTGCGTGTGGCTGTTGGGCCTGATTATTTATTTGTCTTAGGTAAAAAATACTTTATGCACAAGAACATAAAAAGCGACTATAAGTCGCCTACGCACAACTAGACGAACTTTTAGAGCATGAAAAGTGAAAAAGTAATTTATGTAGGTATTTACTTCGGGGGTAATATATAACAATACCTATATTTTATAAGATCTTGAGTGCTAGCATCAATTTGGTAAGTGAACGTGCAGGAGCGTACATTTGTCATTCAGAAAGTCGTTCACCTGTATGACCACTCATGTAGGGAGACTTACGTTTGTGGATATAGCTGGCGTAATACAGGGTGGCGGGGACATCGACGTGCAGAATGTTACCATGGATTCAGTACATGATTCTGAACCTACAAAAAAATTTGCTGTTCTATACATTTTGACCGCGTAGGTAGATATTGCACTTTTTATGAAACAGCAGATTTTTTTATAGATAACCGTCGACAAATTTCTACGCTAGGGGGTCTAGAATCTTGTGTTGAATTCATGGTTTCAGTTTGCGCGTCGATGTCCTTGCCATCCTGAGATCATAATCATTTCAGTCTTATCATGACTCTTGGTAAATGTAACTACGGCATGCAAATAGCACTGGTAATTCATAAATTAATACTTTAAAGAATCATCTTATCCAAACCTCGTATTATTAAAAGTTCTGTTAAAAACCTACGCGTCCATTACACTCACACCAGCTAATGGCTCATAAAAATTCCAAGCTATCAAAATATCGCTACATTGATCGACAATATTCTGTACAAAAATGTTTTCTAGGAGTACTAAAACATCTCCAGTCGACACAAGTGGTACATATTCCACGGGGTGGGTACACTTTTACGTTTGCTTTTACAATGTGACGTCTTTAAACGTGAAAATACGTCTCAAAGTGTCAATGAACTTTACAGGCGACAAGAAAATGTACGAGGGAAAATGTGGAAGTACTGTTGACGAGAATGATAGGAAATAATAATTATGATATCAGTATGAGATGAAAGCGGTGGCTGGTTTATGAATGGAATGCGATCAGGTATCAATAAAACTTATTATTATTATTATCTATTACTTATTATTATTCATTTTGAAATTGTGACAGACACGGTTTTTATGTGAGTGGTGGTTTTTATGTTCGTTGTAAATTATTATACATAACGGGTGTAAAAAGCCACTTATCGAATCCGAGAATCACTTGTACTCCCCGTCATTGTATTTTTTTTTTATTTTACCATACCTGGGAAGCATCTGGTTACGGAAATATTGAAGGTCAAAGTTCCAACTCTTACTGACGTTTTTTTACGAAAACAAGTTTTTAATGTTATAATAACACTACTTCAAATACCAAGACCCCTGTACTGCTGCGTGCACCCACAAGCACAATATTTTGAGTGTGTCATATTGCGCAGTAGGTACCTACCGCAAACAGCAATTGCAATTTTGATGTACATGAGAAAGAGAAGCTACAGGAATCCGCTGGATGCGAGAAGTACAGAACTGGTCCAAGTGGTGCTGCTTGGGGGAGGCCTATATCCAGCAGTGGACAGTTTTCGGTTGTAATTATGATTAAAGACATCTTTCTATCTTCCTGAAAAACTTTCAAGTGGGTGTTGGAAATTCATCACCAGCTTTCATTCCGGTAGGCACTCGTTAATGTATGTGATATAACTATGAGCTTAGGACTCTTTTTCTATTTAACTAATTTTCAAATATAAAAGTGATGTTACAAAGTATTGTCAGCAGTCATGAAGTCCGACAGTAAATGTTTACACCACCAAAGCAGAACAAACATCGCAATGACCACGACATAACTCGAGACACTTAAACAAAGCAACCTAAACCCTCCCAGATGAATTCCTAAAATGGAGGAATAAGATTAAAAATATTATTTTATCGTCATGGCTAAATTAAGGACGGATATCAATCCCGAGGGTGGGATCCCGAGGTATGGGAATGATTCGACGGCGCACAGTGGAACGAATGTATGGGAGCGGTTGGACGTAGACATGTCCGAAAAATAAGAGTAAAATTATGACAAACTAATGATGCCATCTTATTCGATTACTTAATGCCTTCATAAATTGTGGTGATGAATTTCTTCATAACTCCCATATTTCGGGAGTAATTTGAGAAAATGTGAAATTTTACTATGAAAATGAGTGTATCGAGCTCTCTCCCTCCTGATTCCGGGCTTGTTTCAAGTAGCGGTCTCTAATATCGTAATGCTATTACTAAGAGCTATATTTAATACTAAGACACATAGTGCGCCAAATGTGCACTTTCTGGGATAAAAGGAAATGAAAATTTAAAAAAAAAAACGTTTTTTCCCCATTTGTATTTACTTTAAACCGCAGACAGACTTATTAAGAGGTCTATAAATATATTATATATATACAGAAATATATATTAACAAAAATATTCACAAGAACTGATGAGAGTATGACTTTTAAGTAAGTTGATAATAAATTACCTAGTTTCATTAAAAGTACAATAAATAATTAAGATGTAAGCTCTAATTTACTAAGTTACACATTTTAAAACAATAACATCATTTAATTATCTTCGTCATCATCATCATCATCAATTAATTCAAATTCAGAATCGATGTCCGCTAAATCATTTATGTTAACAAATTCGATATCACTTTTCTCAGAATCCGTAAGCTCATAAAATTCCTTAAAAGAAGATTTTTTTACAAACTTATTTCCTTTTGGACGGATACTTGTAACAAGTGGATCAGAAGACAGTAAAAGATTGTGCATAATATCTTCATTGCATGAGATACTGCTATGCTTTCGAGAATGCCCCTCTCTATATTTTCTAAAATCTTTATTTCTAGCCTCAGATGCCTCTTCGGATAGAAAACCAATGGGCACAATTGACATGTTCTGAACTATGTCTGGCCCATGCATTAAAATTTTATGAAGTGAAGAAGGCATATAATACCATGGGTATAACTCCACGTAAAGCTTAGCAGTATCAAAGCAGAACTCTCGGAATTTAGTTACGTTGATCTTCTCTCCTGATGAAATACACTGCAAGATCACACAGATTTTTCTTAAAAGCATAGCATCTATTCCGGTCAGTTCAGCAGATTTAGTGTAGTTTTCAAAAAATCTCCTTGCCGAGTTGCCATTGTTGGTGGATCCACTGCCTTGTTTCACAACATCGAGAAGTAAGCCCGTTTCTCTTCTTACAGCCTCTTGAACTCTTTTCTTCCTATCATCAACTTGCCTTTTTGCTATATCACCCCTTACTTGCCATGATTTTATGTCTAATTTGTAGGAAATGTGTAATAAGCATTCCATTGAGCGAATCCAAGCGTGAAGGGTGCTTAAGCTATATTTATACATGTCCTCGTTTGCGTGTTTATCTTTGATTAACTCTAAATTATTCATTTCTTTAGGACAAGCCTTGCATATGTCACACACTGAAGCTGCTGTATTGGATATAATGGAATGAATTTTACCATCAATCATTGTCAACAGCAGTTGGTGTTTGACACTAATTCCATCAGTGATGGTGGATGGAGTTAAGGCTTCAATCTCTGCTTCGATTTCAGCCATCTCTCTCTGCACATTTTCTTTGGTTTCCTTTATAAACTTAAACAATATTGGCCGGCAAAATGAAGTGGAAGATGGTCGCTCGTTTTCCCAAATTGTTACACCTTTTGAGACGAGCCGCAGTGGTACAAGACTAATCATAAAATTACTAGCAAGATCGATTTGCTCATCTTCACTCGTCCTTTGATGATAAATGCTTTGGCTAGATGATCCGTCAAAACCCCATTTGCTGGTCAATACGAGCTGTTGATTGGGATCAACAGGGGTTTAACGACCTAATAAGTCTTCTTGAGGTTAAATCCATCAAGGCTTGTAATTTGATTTTTGCAGAGCTCTCTGTAACTGTGAGATCTTCTTTGGCCGGATAGCACTTAATTTTTTCTTTAACCAACATGTAGTAACTCGGGTATTGAAGAGCTCCTTCTTGAGTGTTGAAATCCCGAAGAGTGTTATAGCGCCATTTCGATAAGTTCATCGATACATAAAGAGCCAATGCCTTCAAAGGGGATATTTCCCGTACCTGAATTGATTTACCTTCAATGAAGGCTTTGATTTTTGAGGCCTCTTCTGGATTCTCCGTCAAGTATTTCATAACATAAGCTGTATCGCTTTGTCCTGCCTTTTGAAGCGCCCTTTCGGCCGAAAACATAATTTCAGCGCTGCTACTGCTGCATGAAAGACTATATTCAGTGCGTCTTCTTTTTTGCCGGTTACTAAGGTCCTCAAAAGATTTACGAGGACTAGGATGTGTACAAGTTGAAGCATCAGATTTAGCAGGAGAAATTATGGGCTCGATGACGTCACTTATATTTTCTGTAGAAGGTTCCATATTTTCATTCTGTAATTCCGGCCATTGAATTGCAGCCTGTAGCCAAATCTCATGTTTCTTCCGAAACTTATCTGTGCTTCTTCCAGACTGTGTCCATTTTGCATAAATGCGGTAGCAAAATCGACGACACCAGTCTTTTAAACTTGTTTCAGCACTTTCACATAACTGAACACAACTGTTATCTTTTAAAACACTGAACAAATAGTTAAAGTCGCGTAAATCTTTATGTGCGCGTGCGCATAAAGCAACGTGAATATCAAGATTTGTATTAAAATTTGGAAAATACATTGCGAGATTAGCTTGGATACAACGAGGTGTAAATCAACACTGATTTTAAAGTTACTAATAGTGACCTATTTATATAAAATCCAGGTATCCCAGGTATCCTTTGTTAAATATTGCAAGGTAATTAGTTATTGTGATAATTAGTAAATGATGCATGCTAAATTAGTGTATTAAGAGCCATTTAGTAATTAAATAATAGCAATGTTCTTATCAGTAATCATTAGTGCATCAGTTTTATATGTAAACCTTAAGTCCCTAATTATATATCCTAATTAGCTTATATCTTCTCTAATTGGCTGCTCAGAAATGTTATTGTAATAAGGTAAACCTTTAGAAAAACGGTTTTAATCAACAAAATAAACAAAAAATAAAAAAATTGTGTTATAAAATAAACATCACTCTTTATCCCAGAAAGTGCACATTTGGCGCACTATGTGTCTTAGTATTAAATATAGCTCTTAGTATTAGCATTATGATATTAGAGACCGCTACTTGAAACAAGCCCGGAATCAGGAGGGAGAGAGCTCGATACACTCATTTTCATAGTAAAATTTCACATTTTCTCAAATTACTCCCGAAATATGGGAGTTATGAAGAAATTCATCACCACAAGTTATGAAGGCATTAAGTAATCGAATAAGATGGCATCATTAGTTTGGCATAATTTTACTCTTTTTTTTCGGACATGTCTACGTCCAACCGCTCCCATACATTCGTTCCACTGTGCGGCGCGAAGGCAACTGGGTGAAGGACGAATGGCTCAGAGGTGGCTGGATCAACCCTGGAAACTTTCAGCCGCATTGTTTCGGAGGCATTTTTAATATGCCTTCCAAATAATCCTTACTGTTCTCAACATAAAAACGGATTTCCTTTGTTGTAACTGTTCCTTCAACTTTGCAATCGTAATGCAAATCTTTTGAAAATGCTTGCAAGGTTGGATTTGTATCAAAGTGGGGTAAGTCACCCTTAATTTCGCTTTTAATGTCTCATTAAAATTGACTTTTACAAACTGGAAAGAAATAACTTTTTTAACTTTGCTATAAAAGGACCTTGTTGTGTCATGAAATGTTATTATTTTTGGACCATGAAAGTTTTAATACCCTTCCTGTGTTTGAAATTGTTTAGGCTCAATTATGTTTTTTTTTCTGTTGAGTGTTAAGTACATTAAAATGCGCTTTCGATTTTTTTTAGAAACAGGCAATCTGTAAAATAAAAATAACCTTTGGCACTTTAACACTGACTTTCAATCCCGTGTAATGTTTTATTAATCTAATTGAACAATCATAATTTTATGATCTCCATCAATATTTTGCTTTTATAAAATAATTATTCTTGAAATAACATTAATGTTAGAGCTTTTATGAAATATTCTTCCAAATCACCGCCTTGACATTTAAACTGAGTGACGAACGAGGCAGATATTAAATTTTGTCAAACACTCGCACATGTGGTTCCTGTTGACCTACTTCAGATAATATTGTTGGGATATGATGTGTTGCTGAGGCCCTCTTGCGGTGAGCGACCGACGTGCGACGGTATTTTGTGGGCAGAGGAAGTGAGAAATTACCTGTAGCCTTGAAAGTTTGAAAATGGGAACTACTTTTTTTGCTTATTTATTTCCAATTTTAGTGCTTAATTTCGTTATTTAGTACCTACGTACTTATTTTTGTTTTTAAAATGATTATTCCTTTTTTGCTTATTTTTCTCTGATCTTGGTCACATTTGATGGTTGAAACAAGTTATGACGTATATGACCTTTGGTTTAATCAATCAATCAACTCAGCCTATCGCAGTCCACTACTGGACATGGGTCTCTCCCATGCTGCGCCACGACACCTGTCCTCCGATTTTCGCATCCAGTCTGTCCCAGCCACCTTTTTGAGGTCATCAGTCCATCTAGCTGGGGGGCGCGGGCGTCCCACACTACGCTTGCCGATACGCGGTCTCCACTCCAGGACTCGTCTGCTTCACCGGCCATCGGCCCTTCTATAAACATGGCTAGACTCACTGCCACTTCAGCTTGCTTACTCTACAAGTTATGTAGGTAACTCCAGTTGTTTTCCGGATTGGTCTTTGGTTACAAAATATTATACCTAATCCATGAAGTGTCATTTTGATATTTTGTGTATAAAGTGATTATTATTTATACGAAAAAGTGTTGTATCGGCTTCCTCTATAATACTTCAATTCTTTTATAGTGATTAGAATTGGGACAAGTTTACTATAAATTATTAATATTATTGATGGAATGGATGACGCAATATTTAACTCGGGTTCGGTTGAAACTTGGCAACATTTTGAATCTCAATTCTCTCTCGGTCAGCTGTACCGAAGAGCGTACGTCTTCAGTGGCACTCTTTGACCTTGAGCTAACCTAGTGCAGAACGGAGACAACTTGCGAGACCAGCTTATGCTGGTTTGTTATTACTAGCGTGCGGCCTACTGTACCTACCAGTTTATCATATTATAATGTATCATTGTAGATGTACTTACAAGGTCATCTCCCGCGTCAAAATCGCAGCCAAGTCGGAACTTCACGACGTTCTGTGGGGAGTCGCTGTCGACCAGGTCGTCCACACTCTGCGCCAGTACTACGGACACGTGGGTTCGGTTGACGTCGCGGTAGGTGAACAGATGTGCGTCTTCTTCTCGGTCTACTGGCTGCAGACTTAGGTTCTTTCTGGAAATATGGGAAAATTTATTGTGAGTATGATTCAGTTGAAGTCTGAATTTATAAATTTTTGAAAAAACGTTTTTCACAATTCCAGTTGACAAAATGGTAGTCTGGAATTGTGGCCATTTGGTGGCAATAAGCTCCTTCATTACGTGGTATTTCAAACATAAATATCTGGCGAAATATAGGTGTACCTATCTACTATAAGGTCACCTCTGCCTACCCTACCTATAGGTTCTGATAATGTACTGAATTTAAAAAAAAGTTTTGTAACGTTTTCTATAACTTAATTTACATTGGTCATGGAACCGCAGTCTCATTTACAGCAGGCCTTTCGGTCGATTAGGAATACACTTTAATTTCAATAATATTGGTAAGCGTGGCATCTGTGTTGTCACATTCAAACTAACACAAAATTCTGCCACCTCAGTATTGCTTCAAAATTTTCTCAGGTTTTATACTCACTGTTTCACAATGTCAGCACTAGATGGCACTTTACTCAATATCAGAACATCATAATTTCGCAAAATAGTCGTACATGTTTGCACTAATTATATTCCAACTCTAACACAACATAACATACTTTAACAAAATGTCTTAAATAACAACGTAATAAAAACGGTAATGTCTGTTAATGTAACGTTTCCGCATGTCGCACCGTATAAAAGTTAGTGGGTAATCGCCTAAATAACAACCCGAAAAGTGTTATAATGACATAATAACTGAGAAAATAGCTTTAATTTGTGTTATTATGAGTAAATTTGTGGAAATTCTCACGGCGTCCGTCCGGAAGCTAAGTATGGCGGATGTAAAGATAAATCTTATTTAAACTGTGCCACCCATTGTTTAAAACGTTATTCGGTATAATTAGTGATGCAATCGATATTCATGTTTGTTTAAAAGCTTCTTGATCGTGAGAAGTCATCTAAGACGAATAATTATGGTAGGTTGCTAGTAAATACCAAGAGATGATGGAGATATCAGAGTTAATGAAACATGGCTATACTTTTGTCTTGTTTTCTGATATGTGAAATGATTCTAAATAAAATGAAAACGAATGATTGTTTTGATAAAGAACGATCATCATTTTTTTATTGAATCTTAGCACGGAGATCTAAAATCAATCTACCTAGACTTTTCCCAAGTATGTTGGGAATGGCTTCCAGTCTAACCGGCTGCAACCGAATACCAGTATTTTACATTGGGCGACTAGGCTATCGCCCAATGTAAAATCAGATCGGTCAAATAGGGATCTGACCTAGCTCCGCTACCCAGTTACTGGATAATACGATACCCCTTGGTAAGACTGGTTGTCAGACCATTGGGCTTCTTACTGCCCGTAACGACCGTCAAAGTTCTACGAATGACAGCCGGGACCAACGGCTTAACGTGCTTTCCAAGGCACGGAGGGGTCTGGATGTGTAATGGATCGTCACCTATCCACGAAGCGAAGCTACCGCGGCAAGCGTGGTTCAACTTACCATCAACCCGCGCGGCTGTTATACACCCGCCACGAGCCCCTTTACTAATATTATTTTAGTGTCAATCTATAAGAAGCTCGAGGCTGCTAAATATAGAAACAATGCTAAACTATCTTGCTTAGGTATGGAACTCTACAACTACAGTTTCATTTGAGATGATAGGTATGCTATGTTTTTAACAGACTTCCAAAAAGGAGGAGGTTATACATATTATGTTCGACTTTATGTATGTTTTTTTTTTTATGGAGGTATGTTCACCGATTTCTCTGTCAATTGTGGGCCTATTTTATTTTATTTTATTTTTTTGTTTGGAATGGTATAGTCTTGAGGTGGACCCATTGTCAGCAAGTTGGAGTCTGATGAGAGGATCCCATGGAAATCGAGGCAAACCCTCAAATTTCATAGGCAAACCTATAGCGATTTGGATATTTTTTAGAGTAACTTGAGCATTTGCTCTCGGAAATCATAATTTGGTAAAGAGGAGCTGATGATGAAGACCACAGATGGCCATCGGAACTACTCAATGATAAATATTTCACGGGTTGCGATTCGATTACTTTAATGTGGTTGCTAAGCAATTTGTGCTCGTCACAATGCGTATGGTGAGTGGTTGTTGAGGAGTTCGCCTGATTGTTACCAGGAGAACTCCTCAACAATTAACGTCCCATCATCGGGAAAAGCAATATTTTGTAAAACGTGATGAGCAGTTGACGTAAGGCTATTGTAACTTAGATAAATTACAAACTCTCCCACTAAAAAGTGAAAAAAAAACCTAAATAAAAAAAAAAAAAAACGGACTTCCAGAAAGTCAGTTATTTTTTTGTAAAAAAGTTTTGTTACTGTTATGTTTAAGTCCCATGTAATGGGGAGCGTGCCAATTGCCCTTAATCGGGTATACATTCAGACTCCGAACTGCTACTGAGAAAACTTTGACGGAAAAGCTTAATAGGACTACCCGGTTCCAACCCAGGACTTCATGGTCAGCAGTAGCACTTGCAACCCCTAGACCAACGAAAATCGTTCTTATTTTGATTCCATCATATTTCTATGCATACCTAAATAACTCATGGCGGATAATATCTATTAAAATCTAGATAACCTGTCTCGGTTCAGTGGGTATGGATAGCTTAACATGATAAAACAAAAAATGACATCAAATAATTTATTTTTAGTTTTATCGTATTTAAATATTGATAGCTATCACATTTGAAAAGTTTCGCTAAGCAATTTAATTTGACCGTATATGTAGGTAGGTATTAAAAAGGATAGGTAAGTCTTAAAACATTTATTGTATCATTTATTATCATAAGTACCTAGGTGTTATTAGACAGGTTGGAAAGACCTAACCGCAAGGAAAGTCAACCAAACCGAGGGCTTTTTTGGTAGCAGTATATATCTTGAAAACTCATAATCATTGTTCTAAATCTTAATCTAACGATAATACATCAACTTGACAACAAACAAGTGATAACATACCACAGATGGCCATTGGAACTACTCAATGATAAATATTTAACGAAGAGTTCTCCTGGTTCTCACCAGGAGAACTCCTCAACAATTGACGTATCAGCATCGGGAAAAGCAATGTTTTGTAAAAGGTGATGAGCAGTTGACATTAGGCTATTATAACTTAGATAAATTACAAACTCTCCCACTAAAAAGTGGAAAATAAAAACTTAATTACAAAAAAAAAAAATAACCGACTTCCAAAAAACACTACAAAGAGAAAATAACTTTAATTTCAGAAATCGGTGTCAATAAACGAAAATGCAGAACCAACGACACCGTTTTTTTTGGAAATTGTAGTTTTTTTTTTTTAAGTTTTTTCTTATTATAATGTTGACTTTTATTTGTTGACTACCTGCAGCAATATAAATATTATTATTATTCTATTCTATAATATCGTTGCATAGATACTTTAACTATCAACCGAATTACTGAATTCAATGTTTAGTTTGCCAAGTTGCTAACAAGAGCCGACTCTTCTTTCGCCGCGCTCGATAGATGGCGTTGTGTCCTCGACGCCCGCGCCGCCTCACGCCGCGCCGCGCGCCGTCGGCTAAAACTCGCTATGGTTTCGTTACATGGCGTAACTTATGCCAAGAGACGTTTTGTTTAAATACAAGAGTATTATACCCGTGCGTCTGTTACTAGGTACCTACTTATGAACAGCAAATTCCATGAATAATGCAAAATTGGATCATAGTATCTAGTTATGCCTCGGAACAGGAAAGGCGCCCGAGAAGTGAGTATTCTATGAGCATTATAAGCATTTTATAAAACAAATTATTACATTATAAAAATACCAGGTTTAAATCCTCTATTTTTATGCATGCTCACATTTCACTTGATTCTAAGGCTGAGATCTTTATACGTTACTTAGCTAGCTTTGATAGCTCTATCTTACACTTCTAGTGTGACAGTTGTGCGACTGCGACAAGAATAACGATAACCCAAAGTACGTGCTAAGTACCTAACGTTTATAGATCTTGCCTTAGATGCAGTGCAATCTAGCTTACGTATAATTTATAGTTTTAACCGGTGCTTATTCCTGACCCACTTCAGAACTCATCTCCAACGGCGACCACTTGCAAGAAGATTATTATGCAACCGGTAAACGAATTAGATCACCTTGTAAACTTATTCATACAGTACGTTTAGGAACTATGGCTAGAATTATTAGTTTAGTCTACCGTATAATAAAAGTTTGGTCTCAGCCAAATCTGGTGATACACGATGTACCAGAGCCTGTACTCAAAGTAAGACCTTTTGGGCAAAACTCCCAATTACAGATTAACCTATTACCTAATGTTGGAAACGATTTTGGGGGCTTAACGTTCAATAAGGAAAAGGTTCAGGACGGCGAATCGGTGCGTTCTACTGGGGATCCAGGAACTGTCCACCATAACACACAGCTTTAAAAAAAAGGAAAAACAAGGTGCAAAGAATTTCATAACATAACGTCACGCTTGTTTTTTCCCGAAAGGTTAGGCAGAGGTGTACCTATAGTACCTACACCCACATTTCGCCATATTTTAAGTCCCATGTAATATTGTGCGCCTATTATCATCAAACTGGTACAAATCCAGATTCCAGAATGCTACTGAGAAATTCCTCACGGAAAAACCTAATAACACGTGTTAATACGTAGGAATCGAAACCCAGGACCTCACGCTCACTAGACACGCTTGCGACCACTACACCAAATAGGCAGGCAAAGAATTTCAACGTGAAGAAAAAGGGGGCATCCGCATTCATGGCCAACTCAATGACAACCAGTACAACTACAAAGATGACTGTCCAACGGTGAAAGAATTATATGAATATGATGAGTGTTTTAGTAGATCATTAGACTCACACGCAATGCTTATGAAATTATCGAAATGTTAACGGAACAAAATGGCTATTTGTTTCTTAATAACTTAATAAACGTATCAAAATTTGTAAACGAGTATGTTTCTAAAAGGATTTCACAACAAAAACTCGATAAAAACGCTCTGATAACTATTTGAAAAGTCTTGAGAAACAATATTATTGAAATGAATCTATTTGGGTTTTAGATTAAATTTTTGATAATAAGTTTGTGAATACTGGATCCATTCCAGACAGCTTCGAAGTGAACCAAGTTATTTGTTACACGACTAGGGTGGATCTGTGTAGTCTGATTTACATAGATTCAAGTAATGCAAATCATTACTTGAATGCTATAGAAAGGATGTTTTCTGGCGTAACTTCTTACTTAAACTTTGACGGAAATGGTGGAAAAAATTGTGGTCAAAACATGCTAAGAAAAATAAAAATGGCATATTAGACTCCTGTAAGGAAAAATTGGGTCATTTCTATGTCAGATGAGACCATTTACTTCCATATCGACCTGGTAACGAATGAAACTCTCATTGTTGTGGCCCCAGCTGTCCCACCGCAGTAAAAGTCGAGCGAGGGAACTGTATCGCGGCCATTCATACATGTTGCCAATCTATCATTATTTATGTATCACTGTGATCTTTATCCTTTTGTGGTTTATTGCTTAGCTTCACTTGCAACACATGTTTATGACCTAGTACGAGACCTGATAACTTAGAATCTGCCTTGTTGATTATGGTTCTAAATGTTATGTAAGCCACACAGTCGACTTTTGGTCACGTTTTATGATAACTGGAATAAACTCTGTGACCAGAAATCTCGGTAGGTTTGCTTGACCACTTACTGATGAGGGACTCTATTTACAAGGGCTCAGGCGGGTGCTGGTCACAAAAAGCTAAATAAGAAAACAGCGGGGCAAAATTTTATCCGTGGAGGCTTGTAATTAGCAATTTAGTTATATATTATTGTTGTTATAATGATATTAGTCTGTAAGCCTTCCGATATTAAAGAAAAAAAAAACTCATAGCAATGTTTCAATCTGGTCGCCCCACTGCCACTGCTGCTATGCTCGGCCTCGTGGTCGCGGCTTTAGATATATTTACGATGGCTCTATAAAAGCCCAGACAAGTTGATTACCAAGATAATACAAAAGCAGAGCATTTTGCCTCCAACAACCACGCTCTGTTAGCTATAAGAGCCGATAGTTTGATTCCCTAATGGAGACAATTTGTTTGACATTTTGTTTGTATTTGAGAAGTTAATGACACCCACATTCTACAAAGATTGTGAAGTTAGACATAATTGAACTCCCGTAAGGGTAAAGTATAAAATAATGATGGAGTAAGCAACAGTGTATTGATGAACACTTAACATAATATCGCAGAACATGAGAAACCACTCTGAAGAAAGCAGAATTTCCAAAAAAAAACAGTGTTTTACCTGACCTGGAATCGAAACCACCGGACTTCACACTCGACGGTCGCGCTTTTACCACCGGACCAATTAAGAACTCTATAAGTTATGCTTATCAGAATAACATTAACACATAACGTTATCATTAGCTCATCTGCAATCGGTTGCTATAATATTGCGACTAAACTGATACAAATATTAGAATGTGGTGTCCTTGCAACACTTACTGCTCATGCGTCTTCATTATGTCATTATGATATGCAAATTAGCAGTTATAATTACATCGTTAGTATACTATGAGAGTATTTATGTATATATTATAGTTTACTTCTATTAGAAAATCATGTGAACTACATACTCTCATTAATTTTGGTTCATTACGGTTTACATTGCAGTGTTAAACTCAAGGCTTTGTGGTAATAGTGGTATAGTAAAATGGTTTGACAGGTATATAGGTACTTACAAAAATCAACTGAAAAGAAGAAGGTAAGTTTAAAGATTGCATATTACAGCACTAGATTTAGGTCTGGAGTTAATTATATTTGTTTTCCCTGAAGCTCCCTTAAAAGAAACTCTAGAGCACGTTTTCACATGCTTTCAGAGCCAAAATATGAAACATAAAACATAAGCTACAAACCATTACCTACGGACAAAAAGCCAAAGCCACTGAATCACTAAGTTCACGACAGAAACAAACACATCGCAGCGGAAAGTATTAGGTAATATTTGGCAAAAACACACAAATGCACATGCAAAGTTCATCACGCGATAAAACTGACCACGGGATGTTTCCGAAACTCAATGCGGAAGCAATTACTCGTAATGATGCAAAACTTATTGATAATCAACTACTCATAGATAATAACATAAACGACGAATTTAATAAACAATCATCCCTAAGTAAATAAACAACGTTACATAACCAACCTCGAAACTTATATAATATTAAGTATTGGATAGAAAGTAATACCTAAGCTATTAGAATTAGCCATTATTACCTAGAGATTAGATTTCCCTCAGAAAAATATTTAAAAGTGAAACCGCAGCCTCTGGTTTTAAAGCCTAGCTTAGACATTAAAAAGGAAAGTTAAAAATTCCACGATAAAACAATAAAACTTAGTGCTTTGTGTACGTGACTAAAGTATACTCAAGGTTTTAAGTATGGCAGTCAAATCATTATTACAAGAAAATAGCAAAACATGGATAAGTAATACAATATTATAAAGGCCTCGAAACCTCTTTGATATTTATAACTTATAACATTATACAACATGCAGTTTAATAGAACGTCAGTTTAATTTGCCAATGAAATAATAATAATGATTAACATGTTAATTTATTATTTTGATAATGTCATGATGAAACTCAGAATCCAATCTTGACGATCTAAAAAATATTTAGAAGTTATATCGCAAGCACAAAAAAAATAAAATAATCTAGAAAATATATCTGTTTTAATTATTAGGTACTGAAGAGATCAAATTACGTAATAATGATTAATCGAAAGACTGAAAGTGTCGCTATTGTGCGATAAATTGGAAGAACTTATCGATCTTTTGATTATCAAAATGGCAATGGTTAGATTTTTATGTAATGATCGTAATAATCTTTTGAGCCAAAGAAGAGCAGGTCAGGACAACAAACAAAGAAATACCTAGGTAGGAAATCAAGTATGAAATTTTGATGCTAAAATATAAATACTATAAATATTATAAGTTGAAATATTAGCCGAACAGATTTGAAGAAAGTCTCATTGGTTTGAGCCCAATTTTAGATTGATTATTTCCGTTGGAAAAGTTGGAATCTTTCAGGATATTTTAATCTTTGAAGGAATATTTTGACTTCAGTTTTCACTGCTCTCAAAACGGTGAAGGAAAACATCGTGAGGAACCCGGCATGTCCTGGAACCAAAAATTTTAAGACATGTGACATATACCCGCACTGGGTCAGCGTGGTAGATTACAGCCCACTCCCTCTTGAAGAGAGGAGGCCTGAGTCCCAGCAGTGGGAACATTATAGGCTGATTGTGCAGTTTCCTAGTGCTCCTGCTGAGCCGTCGTTAGCCGGAATTTAATGCAATGCGACTGATCAATCTTTAATTTATCGTAGATACTTATAATTTTATTATATAAATTCAACTGAACTTTATTCAACATTACAGAAAAGGTCACGTTACCATATTTACCTTTGCCAACCTCTATAACACTCTCGCTATAATTAATTCCTTTGACATCTTTTTATTCTTTATGTTTTTCATTTAGTACATACTCGTAATCCGTGTGAGAAATACCCACTAAATTGTTTACGTAAGTAACAGTTTAACCTTATTTCATTATCACTTTTACTATTGTAGTCGTTTTAATAGTCGAGTCATTCTGTCAAGTAATGAGTGCTTACTGCTTTGTTATTTATTTTAAACACGAGCGGGTGAAACGCGGCGTTTGGAACGCTGACCTATGCCCTGTGGCCATTCTTGATCTTCTGTTAGTTTCGAAAAAGATTTTATCAAAATGTTAGTATTAAGTGTTAATTATCTTAGGAAGGTATTAAAACTGCGTTTAGATTTATTATATTGTCACTCACCAAGTTTCTTTATTTCCAAATAAGTAGGTATTTTTTATCTATTTCAATAGTAATAAAAACCGGGCAAGTGCGAGTTGAACTCGCATGGAGCGGGTTCCGTACGAAGCGCACAATATTGAGAGATTTACCATGTTTTAAGACCACAGATTTCTTATAGGTACTTATAGAAATATTTTCTGAATTTTTTTCAAAATTAGCTAGCCAGCTAGCCTAGCTTTCAATAGAATATACGTTCATTTCCATTACTAAGTAAAAGTAGTACATATTGCAACATATTATCATGATAGGTAATAACATTCTAATAAAGTGGAATTATTCAAATTGTTACGCATCGATATTATCGAATAGAATTCACCACTTAACACTTTCTACGTAAATGTTTAAGTTTCGATTTTGTAATAAATTTTAAACTTTCAGAGTGTTGCGAATGCAAGTTTGACATTTTTTTGGTGAATAAATATCTAATATTTGTTAGGTCACTGACCATTAGGTAACTTATTAACTAATAAATGCTAGATTTTTCATCATTTTTGTTCTTAATTAGTTAAAATTATCATATTCTTGTATAAGCTCAATAAAAGCTGACATTTAGCACTAACCGCAAAATTAGACCTAATTAAAAATGTATGAATTAATATTTAACCATTGCCAGTGCCATTTTATTGAATTTTTACATAAAAAATCTGTGTGCGAATCGCCTTAGGGTTTGCATAATGGTGTTATTATCACTATGACAGTGATATTATCATAACCAAAACCCATCATTGATGATAGTAAGTGAACTTCTACTCCAGTTCGAACCACGATTGCTAACTATAGCTATACCTAATCAATTTGTAAGTTGGAGATTACACATGCAAACATACACTGCATTTCACTAATTGGTGCATAATTTTACTTATTTCTGTGATATCCAGACAAAACTAAAGACCAATGATTAAGCAAGCTTAAGTCACACTAGCCACAAGAATGCTACAAAAACAATAGAAGTGAAGAGTGGAATATTTATTTATTTATAAATACTTCATGACGACACGGTTGGCGCAGTGGTTGAGCGATTGACTGCTGCGCAGCATGTCGCGGGTTCGATTCCCGCACGGAACAAATATTTGTACGACCTACAAGTATTTGTTCCGGGTCTGGGTGTTTTATCTATAATATGTATGTATTTACAAAAAAAAAAAAGTATATAAGTAGTTTATCAGCCATCTCGTTACCATAACACAAGCATTAGGTTGCTTAGCTTGGGACTAAATGGCGTTGTGTGAAATGTCCAAGGATATTATTATTATTGTACACCAGAAAATATATCACAAAAAATACATTTAACACTACAAAACAATGTGAAGCCTGATCGCTTTCTGCGATCTCTTCCAGACAACCTTTAAATGGACAGTGATAGCGTGGACATAAAAGTGGGGTTGTCATTGGTGAAAAATAATAAGTATATTATAGATACAATAATACTGTAATGTTATACGAATACTTCCAAAATGCTACGAATGTCTAGATTTATCAATACATAACTAGTAACAAGGCTCATCTGTTTTCGTTGCTGTGAACTCTAAAATAACATCATAATATTAAACTGTCACGATAAAGCTCAACCGTTTTTTAATCTTTACACGTAGATACAGATGGCAGACATAAACTTGTACATCGTAACCGCTCGTCTGTAACGGTACTGCGATGGTAACCGCACTCTTACATGATTGCGCAATGCGCATGGGTCAGTATTTTGTTATAATATAATATAAGGCAGCCAATAAACTCTTTGCTTCAATATTATGTAAGTTATGGTGTCAGCGGAAGAGAAGATGTTTTATGGGTTTTCGATTTCTCATTTAACTTAATGTCGATTAATTATTTCCGGAATAGCTGGTATGCGCCCATGCGGTCAAGAGGCTGTGATGAAAAATTGAAATGGTCAAACGTCAAAGGTGAGATTTTTTAGAATAGACCGAATGGCGATATATTCTGTAAAAATCACACCATCAAAACATAGGTGAAGTGAGTCCCAATGAATTTCAATAGTGAGCAGCAATCGAAATTACAGTTCACTTCAAACTCACTTCACCTAAATGTTCACCGTAAGATTTTTAGGTTGTGGAGACCAAGCGATACACCAGCAATATTGTCGCAATATGAATTATTGATTGAAAACAAAAGTACGACTTAGTACAGAATCTATTTTTGTCGAGTCTTATTTGTCTGTAAAGTAACGTAATCATGACACACATGGAATTCCTAATGTGGAGTGGAGTAGGTAACTGAGAGAACATTCTAGGAAAAAATAATAGTTCTTTCTACTCATAATTATTACTTAACCGTGAACTGTTTTTTATTTTTCCCAAACTCACGTCAAAAAGTGGCCTTAATTCAAAAATTACTTTTATACGTCGTCGCACCTAATGTACTTAATACTTTTTATTACAAGTGAGTACAAAAAATTAATCGATCCGGACGGTTATACAACATTACATTATTCGATTATTATCAATCGATCGATTCGCGCTATTTAACCGATACACGATACTTTAGTCACGAATGTGGGGAATGAGTAATATTTTCGTAGATGGTTACAATGTACGGATAAGAATGTAACAGTATTATGCCTGTGTAACCCACGCACAGAAGGAAAACCGGGAAGAAGAAGGCGATCGAGATAATGTATTATGTTGTATTATCACTGACGACATTCAGGTCCTGAGGGCCTATACAAACTGACAGTCTATCAGCGATAATGATGAAGGAAAACTCATAAATAAATTGAGTTGACATAAGTTACCGAAAAGCTTACCACTAGTCTAGGCCCTCGACCTTCGATCTTTGTCCTTGCGCGACGAGTGTAGGTACTAGTCTTAGAGTGAGTTCCCATAAACTTTTTCGACTTTGGAACATGTTAAAGATGCCCTGCATATCTACCACGAGCTCTAAACGCGATCCACTTTAGGACCTAAACTGAACTGTTCTGCTAATTCGTACCATGACGTCAGTTTAACGATTCAATTTAGGCCGTGCCATCTGGGTACCTACCACGAGCTCTTAACGCTCATTCACTTTCAACGATCCAAATGCCGCTGAGCGTATTGGACGTCATGGTACGACTGTGAACGATGCAGTTTAAGAACCTAAACGGAAATGTCTTGCTTTTGAATCATTTTTAAATAGATCATGGTAGGCCTCCTGGTCCACTAGCATATTACGGTAACTTAAAGCAAAGAATATCCTAACGAGTTGAATATTTATTGAATATATGTATTAACTTAATAATTAAAGTCCTAATCATCACTGACAGTTAAATGATTAAGTAGGTAGGTACTTAACACCTTAAACATTTCATCAACTTCAGCGATTAGATATACACGCAAATTCTGACAGACAGATTACAACTATAAATTTCAATAAAAAAAATATATCTGCCACATTATTCATAAGTGCAATACATTACCCTCTTTATGCAAGTTCTCTTTGTTAATTGATTGATTAAGCACAATATTTTAATGCACGTAACTGACGTAAAGGATCACATTGAATGGACTATTTCCACATACAAGATATAACATTTACATAAATAACAAAACGCTTGTGTGTCATAAAAGTTTATACCTTTTTAAATAGGTTTACAGTTTTTTATTTTTCTTTTAATTTAATAAAAAACGAGAAGGTGAGGAAACCAGCATGTCCTAGAACTAAAAATTCGGCATGTGACATCTATCAACCCGCACTGGGCTCGCGTGGTAGATTACAGACTAATCCCGCTGTCAGAGAGGAGGCCTGTGTACCAGCAGTAGAAACATTATAGGCTGATTATGTTTATTTATTTACTATTATCACTTGCATTTAACACACACACTTTACACTTTTTCTTGTAAGTATGTTATGTAATAAAAAAACTAATACAATCGAATTATTCCACTTTGCTCCACCGGCCGCCCTACTGGTGGGGCAAAGTGGAATGCATAAAATTTTTCAGTGGACTCTGCCCCACAAAATCGAAGTAGTGGGGCAGATTCCACTACTTTAAAATCTTGTTGGATTCTTTCTAGGGTTGTCATTTCATGATGGCCCAGTGGTTAATCTTCAAATCCGGGGAAGTATGAATGTGACTTTTTCAATTCGTATGAACTTATCTTATCTTGGGCATCACTGACATCAGTGAAGGAAAACATCGCGACCATCCCTGGACCGGGACCCAGACTTATAGTAACTCATCTGCCTAGCCTTTTCCCAACTATGTTGGGGTTGGCTTCCAGTCTAACCGGATGCAGTATTTTACATGGAGCGACTGCCTGTCTGACCTCCAAACCCAGTTACTAGGTAATACGATACCCCTTGGTAAGACTTTTTGTCAGACTTTCGGGCTTCTGACTACCCGTAACGACTGTCAAAGATCCACTAATGACAGCCGGGACCAACGGCTTAACGTGCTTTCCGAGGCACGGAGGGGTCTCGGTATGTAATGATGGTCACCCATCCACAGACCAACCGCGGCAAGCGTGGCTTAACCTGACCGATCAGCCTGTGCGGCTGTTATTATTTAGCCACGGGTAACTCCCATACTTACCTACTTATAGTAACTATAAGTCTGAAATCGACAACCCGTCTTGAGCAAGCGCAGTGATTAATGGTGATACCTTCTCTGTATGAGAAGAAGGCTATGGCTTCCATTGGTACAGTAACAGGTTGGTATTACTATTATTAAGACTATCAAAATGATCACTATCTAACAAATGAGACAAATTCTCCTCTTCATTCAGTACAAATTCTCACAAACTTGCATAATCCGTCCCCAAGCTAGAATAAAACCAAAAACTATGCAAACTTATACAGAAATGTCACCACAATAAAAAACAGTTCTTGTCGCAAAGCAATAAGGTCCTCAATATAGATAGAGATAAGTTTGCAAATAAGATGCGTTTGAGTGTAGGCTATTTTGCAATAATGGTATTGTCCAAAGAAAAGATATATTGCTCTGAAGTGATATTGCATGTATCTTTGATAAACTCGTTTTGTGAATTTTTTTAAACAATAGCTAGCAATTGTACTGCACTGAAAGTATACAATTTATGGGTTCTTCAGAACAAAACTAAAAGCCTTTCAACTGTAACCAAGAGCTGTTTATTAAGAAAACCAAATGAAGTTTGGCATGAAACTCCTATTTTCTGTGAGCGTATTGACTTAAAAAAAATGATTAAAATTCTTAGTATTAACAGAAATACTTTAGGTATATTTATAAACAGAATCTACATACCTTGGATGTACTTCTACCCTGAGGACTTCATCACCAACTTTCAGGTTCTCAGGTATCCTCACGAACCTCAGGTATTCACCCACTGGGTAGAAATTACAACCTGCAACAACAAACAAAAACAATTGAAACCCATGTCTGAAACAAAAACATAATGACGATGATTGTGATTTGTTAGAATCTAGATAATTTAAAATTCTGGATATAGAATAACAATTTGCAAGAGACACTTCAACACAACATTCTTTTTCGCACGTCGCATCGCATCGCATTGTATGCCTGTGCTATTACTTCGTTTTCGCTTACCGTTCTTAAAGATTGTTTTTATTTTTACTCGGCTTTTAAGGGTCACAGCGTGATGATAAATAACTAATCTTCCTCAAGAAACAGTCAATCAAAAGCAAAATAAATTGTTCAAATACGATTGGTAGTTGCAGAGATTAGCGCGTTCAAACAAACAAACTCTTCATCTTTATTATTGTATAGATAGATTGTTGATAATTAAGATTCGTAAGATATGCAGACAAAAACCAAACATATTCAGAAATTCTTATTAGAATAACTCAAAGTAACCAACAATATCCATTATGCGCAAAAATTTAAACATAGTTCCGAAGACAATAAAGCAAAAACAGAGCTGCCTTTCGAAGACAATCAGGCTAGTGGTAAAACTAATTATTCTGCTTACGACACTGTCCCACAAATGGACCCCATTCAATATGGCCACCGATTGTTGGGGAGGGAAAAACTGTCAGTGATAAGTGATCGTTTAATAGTATTTGTTGATAACTGTTTGCAATCGTCGCTGTTAAGAAACACAAATGGAATCGTTTTGTTTTGTAATAAACTGAGTGTTATCATTAACACAGTATTCTCCAGAAAAACTGAAGGTTTACTATTAGCAAATCTTTTAGAAACAGAGAAAAGTAATACAAGTTGAAGAAATCTTCGGAGAAAATAAATGCTAAAGAGATTCCGAAAGAGCATAGTTTTATGTTTAACTAGCTTTTCTCTACGGCTTTACCCGCGTGGATGTCGGAAAATATCCCACGGAAACGTATTACGGGCATTTAATCTAAATCAAAAGTATCCTATAATAATATACACACATCAAAAGTGTCTAGGGATCAACATATATTTTTGCAATAACTTTTCTCCTGATTGATATTAATTAAAATTTTCTTTAAGGATTCATCAAATAAAGTGTTTTCGTTTGTCACAGTAACGATAAACCAAGTCACCTTTGCATTAATAAAGAAATTTGCCATTTTCCTAATAAAGGGATTTTTGACATTTGAACCACTAACACAAAAAGTTCGAAAAAAAGACTGAAATAACAGTTTTCTTTAAAATTTTATTGGGTAACTTAAACAATTAATAATCCGTGTTTCTACCGCGAACACTAACAACACAAGAACATCGGTTTGGCATACTCAAAATGAGTTCATCCAAATCACGCTGTGGAATGGCCGCCCATGTTCGTTGCAACAACAAAAAAAGGTCTTCTTGCGACTGGATACCCTCCATATTCGGCAGAGCTCTTCTCTGTAGCATATCCCATGCATGCTCAATCGGGTTCAAGTCTGGCGACTGAGCAGGCCAGGGCAGGACATTGATGTTAGCTGCGGCGAGAGTCTGTCTTACAACTCTTGCGGTGTGCGGTCGTGCATTATCATGCATTAACTGAAATAAGGGACCGATTTGCACTTGTAGAGGAACGATGACGTCTGATACAATCGTCTCAGCATAAATTTGAGCGTTGAGGTTGCCTCTGATCCAAATCAACTCAGTTCTTCCGCCGATCCAAATACCCGCCCATACCATGATGGTTCCACCACTATAAGGATGGACTTTCTGGCAGGATTTTAATCGCTGTTGGCGTCCAGGGGTTCTCCAGTGTCGTATACGTCTTGTATCCGGTCTCATACCAAAACGAGACTCATCAGAAAAGCACACGAAACGCCATTGTTCTTCTGCCCAATTTCTGTGTTCAAGAGCCCATTGATATCGAATCCTACGATTGTGCATTGCTATAGGTGGTACCCGTAGCGGTCTTCGGGAATGAAGGTTCACTTCATGCAAGCGGTTTCTGACTGTTTGGTCGCTAATTAAGTTCCCTGAAGAGTGATGAAGCCTCACGGCTAACATCATGACAGTTATTGTTGGAGCTCTTCGAGTTAAGATTTGAATGTATCGGTCTTGTCTCCGTGTGGTGCAGCGATACCGTCCTCCATGGCGCTCAGCCACGGTACCAGTGCTTCGGTAACGTGTCCAAAGTCGACTGATAACACTCTGACTTGTATTCAGAGCTAAAGCCACAGTACGTTGCCGGGAACCAGCTTCTATCATTCCCACGGCTCTGAGCATTTCTTCCCTGCTTAAATGACGTCGCCGCTCCATAATAACGTTGGTTTTAATCAGTAGTAGGGAAACAGTAGCACTAATAATGTCTTCAATGCGTTGTATGTTTTTATAGGGAAAATATTGACAGCTGATTTTCATCTTTTACTCGAATTTGATTCACAGTTCCTGATTCAAATTATGAAATGCACCAAAAAGGATCCATATAAATTTATAAAATCATAAATTTATTACAAAGCCACATCTCAATCTCAAGAAATCCGCATAAAAATGCTTGATCCCTAGACACTTTTGATGTGTGTAGTTTATTTCTCTCATAAAGGTGCATTGTTACAGTAGTGTTAATATACAATAGTTGCCTTAGGTATGCTAGAACCTTTGTGAGAGCTGGAGTCTGAACTAGGTTCGGGACCTGTGTGACAGATCTCCAGGCTCACACCCCTATAAACATTTATCATATTTAACGGCATCTTGATTCATTTTAAACACATTATCACTATTTGACTATTTGATGGGTTAGTGGGTTAGTCGTCGGTTAGATAGCCTATGGGTTAGTCCGGTTATAAACAATGTGTGTGCCGAATATCATCCAATGTTTACGCGACCCACGCCAGTCGGTCTGATTTTTTCCGACATCTTCAACAATCATCATCATATTTCAGACAATTTACATAAAGCCGTAATGAATTATACACGTAAAACCTTCCTCATGAATCACTCCGCCCATTGGTGAAAACAGTATGAAAATCCGTTCGGTAGTTTTTGAGTTTATTGCGTTCAGACAGGCAGACAGACGGTGACAGGGGGACTTTGTTTTATTATAGGTGATTTTTATTAACTATTATGGATTTTCCGAAACACCTTTAAGATTATTTTATTTGAAAGAATTTTATTTTTAGCGGAACCCTAGTAACAGAACTAGACATCGTTATCATACTGATGCACTTATCGGGATCGGCACAATATAATATCTTCTTCTTCCATGCTACTCTATTAGTAACAGAACTAGAATAGTAAAGGAATTAAAAAACGCAAATATGCAAATGGCACCCAAACGGACAGTTCGTTAAAATAGTCTAGATATCGTTGCAGAAAACGTCCAAAAGATTGCGTAGGTTCCCAGAGAACACCTAGACGTTACCCAAGCCATAACAAAATGATCCAAAAACTTCCTCATTGATTTCCATCAGATCGACAATGAAGTTGCGATTGCGCGACAAATCGCGTCTTGCAGCTGGCATGAAGTATTTTCCCATCGACAGTTTCACAATGGCGACGCCTGAGTAGAAACTGATGGCTTCCAATCCAGCCGTGAAATTCGCAATCTTTTGTCGCATGTGATTTTTTTTTGTGGTGAGTCTGCTGCTGTATTCAAATGTATTGCGTCAGTAATGGTATTACCACCTTTGTATATGATTCGTATTTCATCTTAATTAGGTATGTGTACAGTGTATTACTATGAACTTTTGTCTTTATTTATTCGGTTCTAGGCCATTAAAATATTTAAATTGTTTGTATTTACATAATTAATATTGGTATTTGCTTTAATTTTGTATGCAAACAAATAATGCATGGAGAAAAACTCTAAATATTATCAAACCATGCTAAATAAGTATTGTATACGGTCGGTGGCTGCATCTGATTATTCTCATCCACACCATGAAAAAGTTTGAAATTGTCGATTTGTTGCTTAATTTTGACCACAAAATATTGCATAACTAGCTTTTTCTTTTCAAAACACCTCAATCCTAAACTGTTCCTATTCATTATTCTCGCTCTCATCGTTTGACCCAAAACCCGGTTATAATGCTTATGAAGTTGTGGCTAATTAAACGACGTACACTTGACTGTACCTACTACATAAATCACGAAAGTGCTCACAACAATAGATTCTGTGTATACATGTGTGTCTGTTTCCTCAAATTCACTCAGTCAACGTGAAAGGCGACCGAGTATCAGTCAACAACACAAGAAATAACAATCTCACGGCCAATGAAAAATCATTAACTGATTACTTACATAACACCTGTTAGTCCATTAAAGCAATTTGACAAGTAGGTATCACACTGAAACGTGGAAAATAATGACAATGACTTTCAATATGAACGCGAACTCAATTCTTTACTTTTGTTACGGAGACTGCAAGATTTTCGACAGGAAAGGCTGATTCTAGAGCAAGATACTTAATTGTCAATGTTTCCTTGCATTCCAATGATGATAACTGTTGGTGCACTTACAAACTATAGTATGATGAGGTGAAAATTGTCCATAGATTTTTTGTTGAACTGCAATGTGACCCATGTCAATATTATTATTCAAGTTTAAGAACTTATACAAACACTACCTATAAAGAAGTTTGAAACACAACAAACATCGTACATTGTGGTTCATTCACAAGCCACAATCAAGGCAGCCTCGTCAATGAAGCGTGTGATCGCCATAACACGGCAGGTTCTCAGACGTGCCGATGTTCGGATAAAATACCGTAAACTATGGGACGTCTAGCGGGACGCAATTGGGTTCCTAACAATGTGTGGCTGGTTGAAGATCCCGATTGTTGTGTTGAAAATACACACGTTGCACAAATAACTGATAGTAATTTGTCAATATCAAAGATGTCTTGATCTTTTAAAGTTGGAGAAACAAGCGAATAATTTATTACAGCAACTTAATGACAACACTGAAATAAATATTTTTAAAGAAATTAGTTCCTATATTAAGTTTCGTAGAGAAGGTTCATACGATTGTAGTGATACTCAGGACCTCAATAGTGCCTTGTGTCAACACGTATGTTCATTATGTAGTTTGAAAAAGGCTGGGCAAACCAATGATCATGAGGTCTTGCCACAGCAGGAAATGTAAATTAAATTAGCATAATAATAAGATTTAATTATTATCTAAACCTTTCTCAAAGAGTCGTTAAACTTGTCCGAGGCAGTCATTTACAGCAATCAAAGATACAGTCTTTACCCTCTTAACTCACGCAAAAATCAAACAATAATATGCAATTTGGTTCGATTCTGATCTAAATATACACTGTGGGAACCCAGTTATGACTGAATAGTCACCGCTATATCACAAAGCAGGGATTTGCAGAAGATTTACTTGTTAACAAGCTAGGAAACACAGCTGCCAGACGAATTTCTACACGTAAGTTCGACTTTTGTGCATAGTTTTCGCAATACTAAGGAAAAAATCGACCAGAACAGAACCGAGAACGTGTTTATTTTAATTTTGATCAAACAATCTTTTTTTTTCAGTAACTTGTACATATTATTATATTATATTGGTAATACGCATTATGGTAATGACAGTTATACCTAATCTCGATCTGCAAATCGACCAACATCATTTTCCGCAATTCAAAGAGTTGTAATTTCTCAATACCAGCTTTTCTGCTGAATATCATTATATCAGCTATTATTGATGAAAGGTGTTTTTACGTGTAAGCCTTCTGACCCTAGTTGCCCAGTGACTATATACTGTACAAGTCAGTCTCAAGTCTCAAGGTGGCGGAACATCTCACTTCCTTAACCATTGTTTCTTTATGGGTTGAAATAGCGGGGTTTAGTGTTAAAGTTCCTATTAACAGCGCCATTTTTTATCCAAACCAAATTGGTATGGGAACTCTTGTTAAAATGATGTACAATGATCCTTCGAAAGATGTACATGATGATATATGATCTTAAGTGCTAATTCTACAAATAAATGCTAATTTTAGCAGTTAGGTAAGTTAGGCTACATGTTTTTCTTTGAAAACTTAATTATAAGTTACTTAATCTTTTCTTAAAAGTATTAACGCTCGTTAATTTTTATGATAAGATTATCTTTGTTTGAAATCTGATGGATTACTCTTATAATATTTAACATGGCTATCTTCTCACCATATAATTTAGTCTGAGCTAGGCAACGTGGACGCGGGTGGAACAAAGTTTTACCAACTTTTAATGTAATTAATTTGTTTTGCCCGGCTTCGTAAAACAAATGAGCCCAGAAACAATTTTTTTGTTTATGTAAGAGAATAATTTTGAAGCATAAAAATACAATTTATGAATGGGCAAAGGGCTGATCTTTTTATTCTAAGGATATCACTGCATCTCTGTGGACTTCCACAACTCCCAATCCATTCAACATCAAAAGAAAAAGAAAGAAAGAAAATCAAACACAAACAAAAACAACATCAAATCAAGATCACTAGCAAAAATAACTTCGTATCCTCAGTCCACGTTCAAATTAGGGGTTATCAACACAGCACCACACACCTCACCATTGCATGTTACTTACGAGAGTTAACATTCCTCACCGATTACAACATAATGGAGGTATTCTTGTTAGAGATACCATCAGCTACATTTTGTACAATACTACATGGTCCGTAATAAAATAGCCGTATTATAATAAGATAGTCATCGCGATGTAAATGATCTGCTTGTGACGGACGCGGTTGGGAGTGAAGTGGCTTGGATGGCCGTCTGGTGGTCTAGAAGATTATTAAGTTGTTTTGGTGACATGCTGGACCCCTTTACAGAAGGGTGTTCGATTTTAAAAGTTTCATGGTTAAGAGCTTCAAATAATAAGCTAAAAATGCTAATGTAGATAGATAGCGATGTTAAAAAATCTTGTCTTTATTAAAAGTTTTCTGCTTCTCACTTTGGCAATCCATTGCTACTTATCTATAACTTGACTTCTAAGTAGAACAATTACTGATGGACCCTTCGTTGGATAGCCGCCTTAGTTTTTATGAAACTTTAGTGCAATCGTTACAGCTGTTAAAATACAAAAAGAAATACAATAATGCAATCGTCTGATGTACGTATAAGCTGATATTGTAATGTATTGCCTAGATTGAATTAGTTACAAAATATTGTACTCATATGTTACCTTTTTCTTCTGCTGAGTAAACACTTGATATTCGAGCAAATGTTGTAACTTCACATTCGAATTAAACATTGCATTTGAGCATAAGCAGTGTACTAGTGTTAGATTGCAAAATAATACGTCTGACAATTGTCTAGATTTGTGTCAATGCGATTCAAAGTTCTGTAATTCCGTTAGATTAGTCATAAAAAGATGATCACGATTATTTTTTGTTGGAGACAAGGGTCTAAGTATTCCATTAATTCCCAACGCGTCGCAGTTAATGCTAATGCTTTTATTGAACAGGCACCGACTAAAGATAGAGAGGATTGATAGATATTCTTTATTGTACACTGAGAGGATGAGCAACGGGACATAGCCTACAGCCTACATTAGAAAGGTAAAAAACCGGCCAAGAGCATGTCGGGCCACGCTTAGTGTAGGGTTCCGTAGTTTCCCGTCCGTCACAATAAGTGTTCCCACTTATGAGTTTAAAGGTGGGTATCCATTATGTTCGCGCTCCAGCAGCGCTCCGCGCTCCTACAACTGCTCCCGGTAGTGGGTACGTCGCGAACACAGAGCGTGCAACATTGCACGCTCCGCAACAGGCGCTCCGACTCGTGACGGTTTTTGACACAAAGGGGAGCGCATGTAGAAGTGCGCGCGACGTATCCATTGGAGCAGTTGCAGGAGCGCGGAGCGCTGCTGGAGCGCGAACATAGTGGTAACCCAACTTAAAAAAGGCTATTTGTTACGGAACTCTAATAATTACGGAACACTAAAATCGGGCCCACAAAGGACATATCCGCAAAAGAAGTTAATTTTACCCACAATCTAATTTAATCAAACCTCGACGACTATTATTTCTTTACCACGGTAGGTCTTAGGTAGGAAAATCTTAACATCGATTTTTAAAAAAATGACGTCATTACGCAACGCCATCTATCGAACCATTTATGAACTGGTTTTTACCTTAACATTTTGATGGTGTTAAAAAAATGAATTTTAGTTTTGTTCTAAATTGCCTTAGCATGTTCCTGACAGAAGTTTTATGTAGTTATAAGATACCGCCAATGCCAAGGAGAGACCAACCGAACAATTCCCGAAATTTAATAATACCCGACCCAATGTAATAAGTACCTACAGCGCCATCTCTCGGGGAATTGGGTTACTAATTAATACATAGACGTGCCAGAAGTTTTTGGTGGTAATTTTGGATTGCGAGAACCGATTTTAATAATTCTTTTTTTGTTTGAAAAAAGATACGTTCAGGATAATAAAATATGTAAACGAAGTAAAAAAAATGCTTGCATATACGATTATACTACAAACTTACGGAAACGGAACGGAACCCTAAAAAGTGGTCTTATCGGAAAAGCAAGGTGTAAAACATAGACTTATAAAAAAAGATGGACTCCACGCCACGCATTTCGAAAGTGAAGCACAGTAAGTCCTCGTATGGACCGTTTGTACAAACACGCCTCATGCTCACATTTACATCATAGTATGCCGACCGGCCGTGACACGACAGCGTCAATCGTCAATCACGCACACATAGATCGGTACGGTGCTTCACTTTCGATATGCGTGGCGCGTGGTCTATCTTTTTTTATAAGTCTATGGTGTAAAAATGTCATAAGAAAAGTATTTGGGCTCGAGAATGGCCATTGGACCGTTTATTATCAAGTTACAGAAATTACAAATCATGAAATCGAAATATTTATTGCAATAATGACGAGTCCAAAAACAACAATAATAATCTGTAAACCTTCTATTTAAGATAAGATCAATAAAGCAACTAGAAATGCTTAATTAAACGTCAACCACCTCGGTGAAAGCTGACGTGACTAAACTTGACAGAAGTTACTAACTATAACCGTTCTCAGGGAATTACACACGATATTGCCCTTTGCAGAAACATGTATCTTTAATCTATAAAGGCACTTCTTCCTAGTGGATAAAAAAATAAACGCGATTCTATCCCTACACCTATTATGACTAATGGTAAAACAAATATTGACGAAAAATACTGTTTTTTTTTCGTTTATTGTAATGAACAAAATTAAATGTTCGTTTTTTATTCCATTTCTTCTACAAATTTTGTCACATTCCAAGTCATGCCACACCATTGGAAGAATAAAAGTAGGTACATAATTTTCAATGCTGCCATGCTCAGTTGTTGCTGTCCCATATTCCAAATCACCGCGTTGTTCTATGCAATCAGCGGAATAAAGCCTTCGCTTTATAACAGACTTGCGCTCCAGGTCTAACGGGCGGTAAAGGGAGGCTTTCTCTCGTCATTATAGATCACTATCTCTCTATTTGTTGCTTTCATATCCTTTCCAATATTGATCCGTTAGTAATGCTAATAGCTGTGTCAATGTTGCGTCGGATTTGTCTGTCAGGGTTGAGATTAACGATAGCTGCGTGGGATTCTATTTCTGTGAGATCTTTATTAAAATCTTTAGGTTGAGCATAATTATATTTGACATGGCAAACTGGTTTTGAACTATGGTCTTGACCGTTCAAACTGAATCTGTGTTGAATCATGATTGATTTAATCTCGCGATTTGCAAGTGTTATAAGTTGATACCGTAATATACTTAGGAAAAACAAGCTTAGATTTGCACCAGCCGCGTATCGTTCAATTATTGTTTTACTATGATGATAGATTAACATTGAAAAGTTACGTCAAGCGAACTCATATATATCAAACACAACTCTTACTTTATCACACCTTCATACCAAAAATAACTTTTTCTGCATTGATTACCATAATTAAACAAAAAAATAACTGAACACCGACAGTATAAAACATATACATAATCTGCATGCTTGTCAGTGAATAACCGGTGCGGTCCGGTCCGGTCACTTTCGTTTTTTTCTCCGACTTCAAGACGTAATTGGCGATACACTGCTCACTGCTCAGCTAATATCCGTTATTATGTCACCGACATGTGTCTTTTTTAGCTCCGACCGAACTTGTTAGACAATCGACAAAATATGACTGATACGGACTCACTTGTTTCCGATCGATCGAGATCTAGCAAGAGACGTTCCGGCTTATTAGATTGTCAATTGAATTTCAAATAGTCGTTAAAAAAAAAATAAAGAAAAAAAAGAAGAGAGAGAGAGAGAGGAGAGAGGGAGAGGTAAAAGAAGTTTAAAAGAAGCTTTTCGAATGGTCTTGTTACCTGAGTTGTCTTTACGATACGTATATGCATAAGCATAATAATTAGCCTATAATGTTCCCACTACTAGGACACAGGCTCCCTCTTTGTGAGAGGAGGCCTGTGTCCCAGCAGTGGGAGTGGGCTGAAATCTACCACGCGGGCCCAGTGCCGGTTGGTAGATGTCACATGTCTGCGAACTTTTAGTTTTAGGACATACCGGTTTCCTCACGATGTCCTCCTTCACCGTTTTGAGAGCAGGGGTAATGAAATACATTACACAAAGTAAAGCGCCAAACCTACGATCGTAAGTCACGGCTGTTTCTACTGCACCACCACTGCTCTCTGCTCTCTCGTGTGCATAAATGGTTAAATAAAAAAATAAACAAAAATATGCTAAGTAATCAACTTTAACTTTAGCTCAGAAGGATTAGGCAAGTCGTCGGAATTCAAAACGATGAGCAAATTACTCATCGGTGACAACCGGGAAATTACTTCAAATAACTAAGATTACGGTCTGGTTGTCCGTCATCAATTGCGTCTCCGTGTGGTCTATGAATAACGGTAAGATAAAACAATTTGTGGTGGATCTACTCTCTTGCACAATCAGTCAACTCTGCTGTTACTGCAGCTTATAAACGAACACAAATGCGGTGCTCAATGTGACTTAAAATAAATAGTATTTCTTTGTCATTTGTGGCTTATGGTAACATCTCACATCAATCATCTACTTCTTTACGGGTACTTTTCAGTTTATCTGTATGAAATGGTCCTACTTTTACTGTTGTGAAGAATCTCAACGTTATCTCAACAAAATATCCGTTAGAATCCGGGAAGAAACTCTCAACCGGTGATCAAACTAGATTACAACAACTAATATCTATCTCATTTGCAAAATCGCATATTTCCGCTATCTGCGCAGATCTAGTCATTTCATCGACTTCCCCGGTTCCTATAATAACTTACATATTACCCTAATGATGCCAAAGAAATAATATATAAAAGCATTTGAAATGAAAAGTAATCAAGACATCGGTCAAACGGGTTCCGGTAGAAATGGAAATCGTAGGTCAGGCCCGTTATTATATCATCATGAGGCTTTTGACCTTGTGGGTACTTTAGAAGCCATCAGGAAAAGATATACTATATAATCGTACTTTTACTTTTTTTTGGTTTTGATTTGCATACCTGTTATAATGTAGTGGGAATTCAATTGAAGAATTCTTTGGTATGTTTTTTTGAGGTTGTAGGAAGTTAGTTCCTTGTTTAGGTTGTATTAAGTTAGTTCCTTGTTTAGGGGGATCTCTGGAAAGGAGGTCAAAAACGTTTTGCTTTTCTTCTTTTATGACAGAAAAAGTTTATCTAGTAGTACAAATAGCTGCCAGTCAGCATGGCTGGAAGTTATGGCATTATGAGGACAACAAGTGACAGAATGTTATTTCGTGAAGCCCGTATGCGTGCGCAGTTATACAGGTTTCAATTCTGCTGGGTACGCAATGGAACCATTTACGTACGGAAAGCAGAAAAACATGGTTCCATCCCTATTCGGACCCCGCTTGACCTGGATGATAAAGTTGGCCGCCCCCAAACCGTGGACTCCGCCTGCCTGGATAATAACGAAGAGCCTTCCCAAACCATGGATGCATTTGTGGTTTAGTATAAGTTTTTTATGTTTTAAAATTTTCCATTCATTACTTACTTTATTTATAGTAATTAACTTTTATTTAATTCTGGCAACTTCTTATAACTTCTTTAAACTTACCAAAATGTGCAAGAGAAATGTTGCGTTATTTTCCTACACTACAGACACAGAATTAACTACGCTATTACATGCACAAACTACAGTCAGTTCAAAAATTGCCCACCCACAAACTCGCAAATACGTACTCAACTCTAACACAATGGCATGTTACTCGTACAGACATATAATGTATTTAATATTATTTTTCTTAACCTGCTCTATTTTGATTAAACTTGATAAAATCACATCTTTCAAAAGCGATCCAAAAACTTATATACGCGCGCCAAAAATACATGACCGCTTCATGACAAACAAAAATAATGTTAAAATTCTGTCAAATATTTTCAACTCTACCTACCAAGTTACTGACACTAAATTAATATATAGCTCTACTCAACTCTTTTTCATGTCCAAAAAAAATGGCGAACTTTTTATTCGATGATCTAGACAAAATTGACTTGGAGTGTCTGGAACTTAACAGAGCTGAAAACTGTCAAAACGTTTTGACTGCGAATTACAACTTAAAGATTTTAACTTTTAATATCCGCAGTATACAGCGTAACTTTAATACCTTTTGTATTGCGTTAAGGCGGCTTAATGTCATATATGACGTTATTGTTCTTACGGAATGCTGGTTATCAGATGGCTCTTTAATTGGTCAGATTGACGGTTACTCCTCATATTACACAGTAAATACACTTAACCAAAGCGGAGGAGTTGTAGCGTATGTTAGGGACTGCTGGAATGCGACAGTCTCAGAACCCCCACTTCAAGACGCTGAATCTCTTTTAGTAGAACTCTCTGATAACATTTCTCTAATTGCCATCTATCGATCCCCATCACGCAAACCAGATAGCTTTATTTCCTCTCTAGATCCAGTGCTTACCTCAATAAGCAAATATCAAACAATTATTGTGACCGGAGATATCAATATCAATCTTTTATCGACGACAGACAGTTCAAAGTCAGATTATCTAAGTTTAATGTCCGAACACGGACTGAAACAGGTTATTTCGAAACCAACTCGTCAAAACACATGCTTAGATCACATATTCCTCAAATCAAGATACCAGACTGTTATAGGATTAGTTTGCGATATTGATATTACCGATCACCGTATGGTAATGATGGGGTACAACATGCTCACGCCTACTGGTTCAAAATATCAACAACGCAAAATAAACAAAATCAATTTTCCTGCATTGATAGAAGAACTTAAAGACGTAGACTGGTCTGGAGTGATGTCTGAACTAGACGTAAACAATGCAACCAATGAATTTCACAACATTCTAACAAGTGCAGTACAAAAACACAAGGTTGTAAGAACAATTAGTCGCTCTAAATTCATCAGAAAACCCTGGATTACACCCGGACTTATTAGATGTATGAACCACAGGGACAAACTTCATCGTGATTCAAATAAACACCCTAATGACCAAACAAAAAAACTAATTTATAATCGTTACAGGAACTTCTTCACAAATATCGTACATAGGCTTAAACGCGAACACGACAGTCAACAATTAGAAGATAACAAAAACAATGTTAAAGGTTTATGGAAAGCTATCAGACATATTAGTGAACAGTCCAACAACAGAAGTACCCCTAATGAACTGCTTAAAAGCGAGTCTTCTGCACAAACTTCGATAAACCTCTGCAACGATTACTTCTCCTCTGTTGGAAAAAACCTAGCCAGTAAAATTCTCGCAGACATCAATGAAACCCAGGAATCAGTTATAAACAAACTACAGTTAGGAGAGCCTCAAAACACAAATTTCTTTATGCAACCAACTGACGTTTTTGAAATAGACCAAATAATCTCAAATCTGAAAAATGACAGCGCCCCAGGCCCGGATAATTTTACACCAACACTTATCAAACAATTAAAAAGTGAAATCATAATCCCGTTAACACACATTATAAACCTTAGCATAGGATCTGGCATATTTCCTAACAAATGGAAAGAGGCACAGGTCACTCCAGTTCATAAGAGTGGTTCAAAACAAAACCCAACTAATTATAGACCCATTTCACTGTTAGCAATATTTTCCAAAATTCTGGAAAAAATTGTCAATAAACGACTCACCTCATACCTAGATTCCAACAACATATTATCCAACAAGCAGTTTGGCTTCAGACAGGGAAAATCCACAGAAGATGCAGTAAGTCTCTTAGCCAATCTTGTAACTTCTTATTTAGACAAGAATGAAAAATGCATAGGAATATTCCTAGATCTAGCAAAAGCTTTCGACACCGTTGCCATTCCTATACTACTAAAAAAGCTTGAGACCATTGGTATAAGAGGTCTGCCGCTCAAATGGTTCGAGACCTACCTTTCTAACAGAAGGCAATGTGTGAAAATCGGGGATACCATTAGCTGTCACAGCAACGTAGAATTTGGAGTGCCTCAAGGTAGTGTCCTGGGCCCGACACTATTTATCATCTATATTAATGATATTCATCACGCCATTACCGCAAACGCAGAAGTCATCTGCTACGCAGATGACACGGCTATCATTTTTCATAGCAAATCTTGGGAAACAGTCCGCGAAAAAGCCCAAAACGGCTTAACTAATGTAAAAAAATGGCTCGACCTTAATCTTCTCTCACTTAACACTAAAAAAACTAACTATATCTGTTTCCATAAAACTCTCTCATCAGCACCAAATCTTCCTTTACAGCTTCAAATCCACTCTCCAACTTGCAACGCAGCCCCCTGCACTTGTGAGGAAATTAAAAAGGTCGAATCTTTAAAATACTTAGGGGTTCTTTTAGATCAACGTCTTTCATTCAGACCCCATATTGACTTAGTAGCTAAGCGAATCAGAAAGTTGATTCACGTAATGAAAATGTTACGTGACTCGGCCAACAAAAGGATCTTACACCTGGTGTATGGGACATTATGTGAATCAGTGCTTTGCTACTGCATTACTGTATGGGGTGGAGTCGGCATAACCTCAATGCTACAATTGGAAAGAGCCCAGAGATCAGTACTAAAGGTTATGTACAGAAAACACTTTCGCTATCCCACAAATCACCTGTATAAAGAAGCATCAGTACTTAATGTCCGACAGCTATACATCATGAAATTAGTACTAAAACAACACAAAATAACAATCCAATCCACAGAATACCAAGAACTACTTAAACAAAGAATCTACAAATGCCCACTTACTGTAGTAAAAACCGCTTTTGCTCAACATATGCAAGAATTCATGCTTAGTTTCGCTTATAATAAAATTGCGAAAATCAATGATATCAAAAATTGTAAATCCAACAAAGTTAAAAAAATTATCAAACAATTCCTGTTAACTCAATCCTACTCAGAAACCGAAGCCTTCGTTCGAGTAATGTCATAAAATATCTATCAAAAATACTTTTAACTCACTCATACCCTCACTCTCAAACTAACTCCCCAACCATTTCATACTCATACATTCTTACTATCATTCTCTTGGACGCATCCTTGCCAAAATTCAATTTATTAAATATCTACATTTACGGCACACCCTTTTTCAAACAATTGTTTTTGCCAAACAATTATTTATACTTTGTATTTCATCTTTCAATTATTTGTTTCTTTTGTTTTACGTTAATTTGTTAAACCAATAAGCCAATATGTAATAAAATCTACTTACTACAGTATCGACCCTGATAATTTAAATTGTTAAAAAATCTCTCAAGGACTCCACGAGACAGGCTCGACCTAGTGTGGAGTCCACAAGTAAAAATATTATAATTATGTTTCCCTTGCAATAATAATTTTAGGAATAGTTTAATTGTACTATATTTATAAGGAAATGTAAGAACACAATATGGTTAATAAACGATTATTATTATTATTATTATTATTACTGATGATTTGCCATAGTAATTAAGTACTTATGGCCTAGAGTTTAGAAGTTGGTGGTATGATACCCCGGTGGCTCGGAAAGCACGTTAAGTCGTTGGTCCTGCGCCTAATCTCTGTCCTGTCGGATTGCTGTCTCATCAGACTATGAGAGTGAGAGAAAAGAAAGTGCACTTTTGACTCTGCACACACGCTTGTGCACTATTATTATGTTCTCAATTTATGCTCTTGACTGAGGTACCATCATCGCGAACATTGGCGGTGGACCACTTTTCAACCTTATTACCAAGGGCATAAGGGTGAAAAGTGGTCGATCGCCAGTGTCAGCGATGGTACATAGTACACACCTATGACGAATAATAAATAATAAATCATAATCTCCCGCGCCGAAGGAGGACGCCGTTGAGATTGGCCGCGATGCCCAAAACACGGTCTGGAGGACTATTGTTTTATTAAATACCTAAAGAGGAAATCCACACAAAGCAGTGATTATAACGAAATTTCTGAAGAAAATAACAACAAGATAAAAGAAAACGTTTAGTAATAGATACCTATTACTAAATAGGTTGTAATAAACACCTTAACACACGAGTCGCTTAGGATGAAGCTGTTACCTCCATACTAGTACCTTTACATAAAAACAAGTTGGCTACAAGCTGCAGTTGTTCCGCGCCATGCTTTTATTGCTTCCTCCGTGTTTACGTCGAGGAAGTCACAAGTCACACTTATAACGCAGTCTTAACAATTATTTTGTAATCGTTGAGGTATGTTTACACTAGTAAAAACAAACCTATATAAGTAATAATAGGGTTTTTTTTTTATTGTTCTCGCATAATAGGAAGACCCTTAATCATATACTTAACTAGCTGCGCCCAGCGGTTTCACCGGCATAAGTTTCAATATCGTGAGAATATCGAAATTAAAAGGATTCTATGTCCTAATCCAGGTTATGGTTTACCCATGTGCCGAATCCGTTCAGCGGTTATAGCATGAAAGCGTAACAAACAATCATACAAAAATCAAATCTTTCCTCTTTATAATATCAGTTTAGATGACATGATGACACCTGATTTACAAAAATTCTCTCTGTTTACCTTTCGATTACTTTGTCTTTCTACTTAAAGTTTTTGCCTACTTCACTAAGTAGTTTAATGGGAATCACAAGATGCAGCAATAGGGATTGTAATCCAGGTAAGTAGGATACCGCAATCCAGCGGAGTCTAGCATTATTTTAGGAACGGCGGATCCCGCAACAGCTTGCGGATTCGTATGCAGATCCGCCTTTAATTAAAATTACTGGCTACGTTATGTAGTTCCATAAGAAGTACATTGAAAGACAACACTATTGATGTTCTTTGTTTTTATAAGATCATATTTTCAAAAAGAGAAGTGGTTTATTGATATTTTTCAATTTGAAACATTTTTTGATTGATTCTTTACTGTAAGTAAGTAAGAAAAAAATAAGACAATTATTAAACTTAAACTAAGTTCATATTATTAGGATGCTCTAAAATTTCTGAATAAAGAAGACTGCATGATTATAAATTATCTCAGATATAGATTAGAACTATTATTTTTAGTTAACTAGAGTTCAAAGACTACAAAATTACGAAATATTTATATATGTTATTGTATTTGAACTTTTTATTAACAAATAGAAACAAACAGTAAAATAATTAGTCAATTATGTGTAGTGAGATTGTTGCAGGAAGATGATTTTTGTACTTTTGAATAACATTTGGTTATACCATAACAAAGAATATTTACTTAAATAAAAAACTATTACCTTTGCGGGGGTTTCCGCTGGATTGAACAACAGTGGTGGACTGCAATCCTTATGCAGGAAGCACAGGGCCATTGTTTATGCTTGGGGGAGGTCTAACGATGAATGATAGTTATGATGCATTGATATTGGTGAATATGCGAAAGTGGTAATTGTCAAAATAATGATAAATTAGTAACGCCTCTTGGGTTGTGTTTTGCTCTCACAAAACATTTTTTACCGAAATTGGTTTTGCTAAACACCAAAGTTTCACACGATTTCTCGAGGCTTTCGTTTGCATCAATATGTTATTTAATTAATTTTATTTCTATAGGCATAAGGTACCAAGTATGAATTTTGAAGATGATTATTATCATTAATTTAATACTTTTATACCGGATATAAGTTATCGTTGCATCAATTTGTTTATAAAAGATGTAATTAGATTGAGGCACCGGTCTTTTGAGAAAACTCTACCTACGAGTTTCAGATCTCAGAGAGAATAATGTTACATAACATTACGCCTCTTTGCTACGAAGGATTATGCAGAAGTGTACCTACAGTACACCCAAATTTTGACAGACAATAATATTTTGTTATAAATAAGGAAAAGTATGAAAAGATTAGGAAATTCGCGTAGTTTTTCTCGTTTAGTTCTACAAAAAAGCAGTATTTAAACAATAAGGACTAGTAAACAAAACTATATTTTCGGGTTTCAGTAGTCGTGGTGAACTTTTTAGCGTCTTCATTTATGGCATAACATCTATCAAAGATTATATTTTCTTGAAGACCTGTTGGAGATTCCTATCTAGCCGTGAATCCGCACAAGTTATTGTAGTAATAGTTTTCTTACGCAAGAGATGTTGAACTTTCAACCAGTTTGATGCGCACGCGTTTACCGCTTTCTTTGGTAATCACCGGATTTAGATATTATCTGAGGAAAAACGTTCGTTTATTTATAATAGATATTATTTGTATTTTATTATGTAAGGTTTGATAAATTATCATAATTGAGCGGTGAATTATTTATTTTGAATATGATTTAGCTTTGTTTAATTACAGTAGCTATTGTTTAACGTCATAGGTGTGTACTATGTACCATCGCGGACACTGGCGATCGACCACTTTTCACCCTTATGCCCTTGGTAATAAGGTTGAAAAGTGGTACACCGCCAATGTCCGCGATGATCGTACCTCAGTCAAGAGCATAAATTAAGAGCATAATAATGTATCTTCAGCTCGGCTGTAATAGCTGATTACATCAGTCATCAATTAATATGTGACGGCAAATAAATGTGATAATTTATGGAAGATATATACAAGTGGCAGCATATGTGATATAACACCAAAACTCTCGCACTTATATTTGCCGCGATATATTAATAGATGTATAATGCAATCAGAGATTATGGCTGAGCTATTCATAATAATATATTTATACTCGTGACTGTATCTTTAAACCAAAGTGGATAATCCAAATTAGCTTCTAGTTTATAGCTTCATCTATAGGTACACTGCCCGAAGTCCCGCTCATTCCCAGCTATTACCACTATTGCAACACTTTCATACGTGAGAAGCAGCAATATCGTCACGCCTGCGATCGTCTAACAATTTATAATCGTACGTTCATGGTTCACTGATTACGCCATACATTAGTGCAAAGTAGGCAAGTATGCTATACGATCAAGAGTAGATAGTAATGACCTCTCAAATGAATAAATTATCTTTTAAGTTACCAAACAAGTATAAAAGCTGATCTCATTAGTCAAACTTGATATAAGATTTTTTTTTTGTCGGTGTGACCGAGTCTTATTTTTTTTTTTGTCGCAATTCATTTATTGTACTTTAATTTCGCTTTGTCATGGTATGGGCATGTGAGATGTGATATGGAGGAATGAGGAAAATGTGGTGAAAGTTTTGAGTATGAATGTTGATGGCTGTAAGAGTAGGGGAAGGCCAAAAAAACTATGGATGGACTGCGTGAATGATGATATGGATAGAAAGGGGTGACTACCGCTACTACGACTAGAGAAGTATGGAAGAAAAACGCATGATGCGCGGACTCCAAATAAATTGGGATAAGGGCAGGAGAATGGTGATGAAGATGAACATAAACCGACAACCTGACAATTTCACTAGCTAAAGATCATAAACTGTTATTAGAAAAAATTATACGCTCACCTCACAGAACTCCAGATATACTGTCATGATCGGCTTCCTGTCATCCGCGAACACATCACAGTCAGATTTGGCGTCCAAGAGATTTAAACGTTTGCGTTAAAACATTTTTTTCTAATTAATCAATCATCATCACGAACACGCGTGTCTCAATTACCGCTACAATAAATACGAGAGGGGTATCAGTACTTACACTCCAGCAGATGGATTGGTGATTACAGTTTATATAAAATCAACGAACGTAGTATACTATTGGAACACGACTGCAAAAAGATCTGCTTTATCTATAGCCAAGACCACAGCCAAGAAGATCTTGACTATGAATAAACGGATTGCCAATTACAAATTATTTATAATCAGCAAATAAAACAAAAGAATATTGGAGCACTACTAAAGAGGAGCTGCCTTATTCATAGTCACAGCTAAGTAGTTCTTGACTATGAATAAGGCAGCGAAGCTCAGTGCATAAAATTACTTTGTGGTTATTTCCTTTCACGAAGCTTCCTTCAATGTCCACTTTCCATTTAAATTCCAAGCTTTAAAAAAAGCCCTTTAAAAGTACAGCACGCATCCAATCGCAGAGGGAATGCGGACGTGTTGTACTTTTTCTGCTTAATCAGCTGTTCTCATGTTATTACGTATCTACGCACTCCGACGTCGGCGCTGCGCAGGCGCAGGTGCATTTCCTCAGTTTTTGCGTCGCACTGTCGATGCCAATGACCCGATCGATCGACTGCGATGCTGAGCTTTACTTTACACACACTACTGCACTTGGAAAATACTAAAGACAGATGACATTGATGGAAATATAGAAAATATAAGTATTTTTGCGTCTTCAAGTGTTGCGCTTAAGCTGCAGTGTTTTGGAAGTAAAGTCATTAATGTTATGGTTTTGTAACATTCATTAAATATTATTATGGTTTGTAAATTCATTCAAGTCATGGTAATAAAAACTTATAGGCCAGTAATAAGAAAGTAGGTTGTTTTGCATCGTGTACACAGCAACGAAAATGAGGTCCAAGCTCTAACTCAAGACTTAGTAACTCTTCACTTCAAGATTTAATTAAAGAAATTCTTATGAATTGATATTTAAAGATTTAAAAGATTTTCCCTCTAGCAATAAGCGACAGCCCTTACCCTTAAACGGAAAATGTATTGAGAAACTGGAATCTACGATGAAGGTAAAAGTAGAGTTACGATTACGATCGCCTGTCAGCTTGATTGATGGGTCAATTGACGCGTCGCTACCAGGAGTGCAGAGATATGAGGAAGTAGCGTAAGCGAGAGATGTGTTTTATAAGGTGAGTCTGGGTTTCACGATGTTTGTGGTAAATTATAGTAGAGTGAATTTAGTACGTTTACATTGTAATTTATATTGTAATTTACCGGACACAATAAAGAAAAAGTTGTTGCTGTGAAAAAGTCTAAAACATTTTTTGCCCAAGGATTATTTTGAAGTCGGATACTTATTGTCGGCAGCTTCAACTAGGCGGAAATTTCGATTTTCATTACAGCAAGCGTTATTTTGCCCAGCACTAGCGTCAATTAGGTACAGACCAAAAATGTTTGTTTTTCTGAAATCTGAAAGCCTTTACGAAACTATCTCAATTGACTGTGTTTTACAATCATTCCTCAATGAGATCATTTTATAAATTACAAAACATGAAATGCAAAAAAAATATTATTCAAGTTCACTCTGATACTATTTCTACTTTATTTTTAGTCATAATTTAACGCATAACAACCGTTTAAAATCATCGGCTCTTTTATTGAAAATTACTCTTTCACGACCGTCAAGGTTCTAAAGAATATTGTAAGTACCTACAATAACTCATTTCATTATTATGGTAAAAAAAAAGTTGTATTCAAAATCGTACAGGAGTTAATGAACTTGAAGCTTACTACGGCTTAGGAAACTTGAATTACTTTAGGAATTTCACTTTAATAAGCTCAATATATTTTCATAGTAAGTGTACCATAATTATTCAACTTTGTTAACTGGAGCACATAAACTCGTAGTTTAATCTTTACATCAAGCGAATTACTTCAAATGAAGCTAGTTGCCTAACTACCTGTTTAGAAGTTGTCTTTCGAAAAGGAAATTAAATAAGCACCTACCTACATGTACTGAAATGGAATTCATTTTGTAGACTACATCACTTGCAACTTGATAATTAGTATAAAAAATTACCTTGCATGCTCTTCTCAAAAAAGCATGCTTGTGCCCTAGCAATGGCAACATAGTAGGTTGTTAATCTTCTAGGTAGAGGACTCAAACTGCCTTTTTGCTAAACATTGTGTAAATTAGACCGCTAATAATGTAACGGAGTCACGTAGTCAGTACTGCCCAGAAAGCAACATAAAGACCAACTAAGCTAGCACCAACACTGATTTACTGCTCAACGCACAGCACACCGACTATCATACTAGTAACTATCCACGCTATCACCCTGCAGGCCAAACGTGTTGTTTTTTATGCGTAGATCGCCACGCTTACACACTGTGTGTGGCTACTTTGGACTACCAAGCCTAAACTCACGGTATTCATCTGACGTCTAACATTCAAGCCCCCACAACCTAGTTACTACAAGTTAATATACACACTATCCTCTAAACCATAAATTGAGAACAGGTCTCCATGCTACCGTAAAACATTATATTTTATTATTATATATAATATTATAATAATATTATATTATTATTAAACATAGGTACCTATACGTACGACATTGCAACACCGCATCTAACATTAAAGATTGCAAGTAAACGCTTTTTGCGAACGTCGACGACGCTTATTAAAGCTACTCGTACAAGTCACGTTTACTAACTGGGCTTTTAAATGGCCGTAAGTTGGTTAATGAGTGGCGTATGTGGGATATGTTAAGTACTTGTAAAACTTTAAATACCTAGTACTATGTCTCAACGGTGTAAGTCAAAAAGTTAAAATCGAAAATTTACTAGCAGACAGTGCTGTTTTACCCATACCATTTGTATGGAGTGCTGTAGATATCCCACCTGGATAAGAGTTGCCTTGGCTAACCTGGAAGTCTTTAAACAGACTCTAGATTGGCCGAAGCAAGGAAAACCTGTTCAAATGGAGATTCATTTACGAATCCGCCTTGGAGTACAAATGCGGTTCCACAAACAGTTCCACAAACGATAGGACAGTTAATATCGTGTCCTGTGTCTGCACATTACAGGAATTAATGGACGCTACTGATGGTGCCAAACAAGTAGCAGAATTCTGGGCCGAGTCCATTTAGATTGCCATCGACACGCTAAGAAGAAGAAGTTTAAAATGGTACGTAAGTCTTACTTCTTTTGATCACTTATGGAGAGATTTATAAAGGTAGGCATGCCTGTACTCCCAAAAGGGGCAAGCATTTAGGCAGAGGTGTCTAGAAGCATTTTCATTTCGCCATTAACGTTAACATGTTCAATACTAATAGAAATAATAGAATAACTAATAGAATGCAAGCCTATATTGCCACTAACCGTACTAGTACTGAGAAATTCCTGAAAGCCTAAAAAACTACTTTTCTTCGTGTAGCTGGCACGACAGTATTTCAATCTCTATTATTATTTTCTCCCAAAACTTGGCCATTTCCACTTCGTAGTTCGTGGCAGCGCAGAGGACACTTTGACTACTTTTTTTAGGAGTTTTGGGACACAGAGGGTAGAATGGAGAAGGAGGTGGAGCATAGTTATTACTATTTTGCTAAACAGTTACGTCATCTTCACTACGACTAAAACTGTTTAATCTGCCTAAAGAACAGACTTGTTCTTTACACGTACAATTAAATGAGCTTTCTATAATATTTATGAATATAATATAATATGCAAAAATACATACTCAAAATTTCACCATTAATGGTTCCGTTCAATGGAGTCATAGTAAATTGTAAATCTTTCAATGAATGACTAGCTTTCTATTACATGCTGTGTAATTGACGGTAATGAGACGGTAGCTTATTGTATATAGGGACAATTTCGATTACGAGTATCTAATGGACGAGCACATAAAAGAGCACATTGAACTGCACATTGAAGAGGTATGTTTGAACGACGTTAGGACTAAAAAAATTGTAATTGTGTTATTTATTGACTCATAAGTTTAAATAGTGTATAGAAGACACAATCACAATTTTTACCCGTTCATAATTGCAAAGAATTATCAGAAAGATCGCACTTCCCCACGTCCCGTAGGAAATGACTTTACAAAACAAACGTACAGTAATTCAATGAAAACGGAACAATAAAACTAGACGCCATTTCTTTATTGTTATACGCTAAGTAAGCCGTGTCTCACGACTATGAAACAACTTTAATATTACTATCAACACAACCTTTCAACCAAGTAAATAAGATTCAAAATCATTATGATCAGGTGCATGAGATGTTCCTGATGTTTGACAACCTAATTTCCGGTCAATGACGTTCTTATCTCGGAGGTGTAAGGTTGAAGACTGCCTGTCTGTCTGTGTGTTTGGTAAGTGTAACATTGTAAAGTCATAGCCCACTTTTGTTTAGCTTATGCCATAATGGCGATGACACGCCGCCTCCTTTCTTCGTTAATTAATTTGCTCGGCTTAGAGAAATCCATGGGAGTAGTCTGAGTTATTTTTTTCTTCGAGTTATGGCTGCGTGTCTATGGTATCGTCAAGGGCTATAGAACGTTTCATAAAGTCTTATGTAACAGAGATTTTCGCACGGGTTTTAGTCGTTTTTGGAATAATCTGTAAATAATCTGGTTATGGTCCGGGTACTCTCGTGGTGGGGTAATTAGACCTTGAAGAGTAGCTTAAGTGAGATAATTGTGGTCGTTTTTTTGTATTTGTTCTAGCGATTAAAATGGCTTAGAAATATATTTAGAGCATATTATTGAAGTCTCGTAGTGCAGTTCAAGACTAATCTTTTCATATAAGATTAGATTGGATACGAGCTTTCCGAAATCAGGGTCAGTTAGTAATATTTTCAGTGACAAGCTTCTTCCGATAGCCAATTATTTCATATCTACGGGAAACAATTAACTTATTTTTCTGATGTAAAAATACCACGGTAGTACCGATCACGATTTAGTTGAGATTACAGGTAAATGTCAGTGAATTTATGTTTATCGCTTGTATTAGCTTTCTCTTCAACGATTTCCTGCCTATGATCGACAACTACTCATTATTTTGTGTTAATTATGAAGCAATTATGTCAAGAGGATATATCAGCTTCCTTCTTGTGTTTAGTAATGGTATACATGAACCTAACCTACTGCGAATACTGATGGGATTATCAAGCGCGGTGATTTAGAATATAGACTTGAAGACCCGTAGACTGACTAGACCATGACGAAGGTACGGAGCTGAACCGTGATGGGCGCTCACGCAGGAGGCTGTGTACAGGGGAGAGTTGCACAGAGAGCCATGGAGCGTTCCAAGCTTGGCATAAGGCTTATAGAACGAGTTCCAAACGTCGCGATCCGAAGACGTCCAAAGGTTTTAGATATCGGAAAATGAGTTATGGAACTCAAATGGAGTTGAGAAGGACACCGGGCAAGACGCAGTGATGGCAGGTGGAGTAAGACAGTGGCGTCCAAGGATAAGACGAAGTATCGGTCGTCCGGCGGCGAGGTGGGCAGACGATATTGTCGCCATCGGTTCCAACCAGGGCATTGGCGCAAGATAAGAGAGGCCTATGTTCAGTAGTGGGTGAATTCGACCTATGGATGATGATGATGAGACCACTCGTGACTTGCTCGTTGGTCTGGTGTTCACAAGTGTTAGCATGAGGTCCTGAGTCCGATGCCTAGGTCGGGCAAACTGAGCTCATTTTGAACGGAAAGCTTTCCGTTACGAATTTCTGAATATATAGTAGCCCTCTAACTCAAGTAGGCTCTCTTGAAAATACAATTATGCTTTTCTTTTCCGACCTGAGCAAGTTGACATTTATCGTCTCATCATTATTGATCAATAGCCTATCAAATCCTAACGATCAAAGATTACGATGATCAGTGCTTTGAAGCAACTGCCCTAAATATTCCTCATTGCATTTTTAGAGATCTACAAAGTTTCATAACTAAGTCTTACACAAGGGCTACTGTCGACAGTCTAAGGCATAAATAATTACCTGATGAAGTAACGTAGATTAACTTTCATAATAACCACAAAAAATGATTAAACTTAGTTTAACTTAGACCTTGGTGTTCTATGAATGGTTGGTTAATATAACTTTGATTAGAGATATTTGAAGCGTAAATAATGTAGTTTAGAGGTCGTTGAGTCTGACTAGACTAAATGATATTTGATTCCGAGGATAAGATATTTGTTCAGAGATAAATGTCAATTCTGAAATGGACACTTATACCCGTAAGTGAGAGTGAGGAAAATCATTTACATAATCTAATCAACCATTTAAAAGCAATAGGCGTAGTAGTAGCCATTTTATGTTCCTAGAGGTGTCGCAAAAGCTATAATTTAACTTCGAGTGTCAGTGCTTAAACATTAATCGGAAAATCATTATTTTCTTTAGCAGCATACTGTGATCGCCATTTGTTTTCAATGTTTAGTGAAAAAGTTAATTTGATAGCAAGAAAACACTGCAGACCCACCGTACCCCTGCCTGGCCGCACCCCCGCTGGTACGATGGGTGTTTTAAAGTTAAACGTTACCACCAGGTAATAGTGTTGTATCACTACTTAAAACCACTTTCGACAACAATCATTTAATTCAATAATTTGTTTCAGTAGCTAGCCCAAATTGTTTTTCTTTTGTTTTGGTAGTTGATGTTTTCGTTCTCATAAACAGCATGATTTAATCACTATTATTTATGTAGTAGGTGGATGCACCCGACTTTTAGGAATAAAAGTATTTCACACAAAATTCGTTCGTTTCTGACGACACCCAAGTTATTAAAAGACATCTCTGCCATGGTGTTGCCATGGAATGTGGTTTGAAGTTCTGAAATCTCAGTTGAGCCATATGGGTAAGTATCTGATTGCGTGGTGTAAGTGAATTTAGTGTATTGCAAGTTTTGTCGACATTCTTGAAATGTATCGCGCTGGGTTTTCTCTGAATGAGTGTAAAATAATCGGTGGGTTGTTAGCAATACAGGAACTGGATGTGTTTAGGATATCAAAGGTTAGATTATTAGACTGGCTTCATGATTTGCCCACATCAGGATACAAACTTAATGTTTATTGTGATTTGGCTAATTATTTTCAATGATTACTGGAAATCGACTAATATCTATTGAAATTATTTATATTATCATGATTTACAACAAGTTTATTTTGACTGCCTCGTTGCTGTAGTGGTCGCAAGCGCTACTGCTGAGCGTGAGGTCTAGGGTGCGCTTCCCAGGTCGGGCAAAATGACATTAGGTTATTCCATTAGGAATTTCTCAATAGCAGCTCGTAGTCTAGATCTGTGCCCGGTTGATGGAAACAGGCTCGCCCCCATTACATGGGACTTAAATATAAACGGCGAAATATAATAATAATCTTTATTGGATACACACAAGATTCATGACACAAGAGCAGATGTACAAAAATCACATGAGATAACTACATAAATCTACAAATCATGTAACCCTGTCTCCTAAACTAGGTAGTCCTGTATCTTAGGAGACAGTGTTAGGAAAAACCAGGCGGTTATTCATGCAGGTATAACAGCAGCCAGGGTGATGCGAGGGTGGTTATGTAATACATTTGTGTGACGGTGTGTAGTGAGTTTGAGTGTAAGTGTGTGTGGAAGTGATAACAAGTACCTATGTGTAAGTGTATGTGTGGTGAGTAAGGGAGAGTGAGCGTACTACTGGGGTGCAAGTAAGAGAGATAGTGAATGTGCAGGGATAAGGGTTAGTAGATAACTAGGTGATAATGTGTTGTGTAAGTAGGGAAGTGTAGTGTAATGATTTTGGAATTATTCTATGAATGTAAGTAAAGACTCCGTGAATGAGTAGTCTTTTTGTAGGAGCCATTCAGTCAGTTTGGTTTTCAGGTTGTGGGAGTTTAGATTCATTATTTTTAATTGCCTATTAATTTTTCTGTACAGGTAGGAACCAAGAATGTAAAATTGGTGCCGAGCAAAAGCGGTTCTGTGCTGGGCACTGGGAAAGACTTCATTTCGTTTGTTATGGTCCGGAGGTGGGAGACGTTTATGTGTCCTTAGAATTGCTTTGAGCACAAAGAGCTGTCGCACTGTTAGCACTTGACAGTCGGTATAGAGGTCAGCTGTAGGATATCTAAAAGGTTTTTTTGTCATTACCTTTAGTATTGCTCTTTGTGCCCTTTCTATTTTAAGAAAAAAAGTTTTAGCTGCTCCACCCCATGCAGTTATAATATGTGTGTACTTCGTACTCCTCTGCCTAACCCATCCGGTACTACAGGCGATATATTATGTTATTTTAATATTTTTATAAATGGCGCCCACCGAATCGTTGCAGTCCACCAAAGTCAGAAAAACAAGATAGAGAAGGGTAGAAAGGCTCTTGGTACAATTAGTTGCCTTTTACGACATCCATTAAGCCACAATCAAGAACACTTTCTCCATGTTATTACAACAATACGCTAATATTTATTGTTATGTACACTAAATACACGTTCCAACAAAATCGTCCGTCGATTTGACGTCAAAGCTCGTAAAACAATCAAATGTCAGATGGCCTAATACATCGTGTCACAAACAACATTGCTCAATAACATGTTAAACCTATGAAACATCGGTAGCATTTTAAATGTTGTGTAAAAGCTTAGCAGTCGTCTTTAAATGGACATACAGAAATGTCAAAGGGCGATGACTAAACTTGTTAAAAGCATAATTATGCCTTACGCGATGCTGTTTCTGGCCTGGGGCATACAATGTAATTAAAGCAACGTTTGAACGGTGCGACTTAAATTGTTACTTTCACTTATGGGACAGCATTATCAGCCTATAATGTTCCCAATGCAGGGACACAGGCCTCCTCTCGGTGAGAGGGAGTGGGCTGTAATCTACCACGCGGTCCCAGTGCGGGTTGGTAGATGTCACATGTCTTCGATTTTTTGGTTCAAGGACATCCTGTTTCCTCACGATGTTTTCCTTCACCGTTTTGAGAGCAGTGGTGATAAAATAATTTACACAAAGGTAAAGTGCCTGTCTGGTTTCGAAGCCACGAAGCAGGCTTTAGTAATGAAACTTTGTGCACGAAGCTAAACCATTAAGCCGGCGGATCCTGCAGTGTGCCACGCTACTAACCTGCTGACAGGTTTATCTTTTTACAATGGCATGAGCTGGTCAAATGAAAATACGTGAGCAGTTTTTTAAGATGGCTTTTTCCGGTTCATTTTTTTTTTTTATTATTGTTATTAATAGGCTCGCGTTTGACCACTGTCTAACCGGATGGTAAGCGACGATTTAGTGCGCTTGACAAGAAGTTACCTTTTCACTCTCGCCTCCAAGACACCCAGTTAATTTCTGTCAAGAAACAGACTCCGCTGAGGCATTCCATTTCTCATCTGTACTGTACGCATAATGAAAGCCATATTATTATAAAATGAAAATATGTTGTAGAAATGTAAATTGACAAACTTTAATTGGTTGAATACGAGGCTTTTGGTTTCTTTTGTGTCTATTTTATGTCGTTTTTTTTATTGTAATGTGCGTGTAGTTGTACAGAATAAACAATTTTACTTCCTTTTCTTTATAACGAATTATTTAAAGTTTAATTACAATAGATATTTTTAGGTGACAAAAGTTATAATAACTTTCTTTGAGTTTGTCTTACCTTTTATTAGAACCAATTGAAATAGAATCACCACATATCGGCACTACGTACGTACAGTAAAATGACAAAGTAAATTATAATGGAAAAATAAAAAAGTAGTGAGGACTTTATAAAATAAAGACAAACAAAATTCACTGTAGAGATGACAGTAAAATGTTTTATGTAACATACTTGTTATTTATTTGTCTGTTAAGACTGATGTCTCGTCAACATAACATAATTTGCATCTCGCAGTACATTAATGGCAACATTATGCTTACTGTAAATTAAATAATGGTATTTTTATAGACTAAGTTTGTTTATTAATATTTATTAGCATATAAAGCGGTCTATTTATCGTCCTAATATTAATTATAACGGTCGTAAAATTATGCGAAGAGTAATTTGAATGCTGTAATGTAATCAGCGTCATTTTTGTATGTTTTCTTTTTTCGTATAGTGAATTATTTAATTGGATTATGAAACCTCCACATTATAAAATAAACCAGCAATGTCTGTACGGTCTTGATTTGTTTATTTACTTATGCAGACAATAGCGTTTAGTTATTGTCTTATTTTGATTACAATATACTAACAAACGAACGGTACTTTCATTTATCCCATAATGCAACTACAAACAAATATCTACCATTATGGAATAAACTATTTAGAAAGAATTTCTATTCATTAACATAAAAATAATAAAACATTAAATTCCAGACTTTTCTATCGTTCACTTTATGCTATTCACACAACTATTCCATACAACCCACGAATTCTAAAAAAAAACAATAGTAACTTGCTCACTCCGTCAACTTTCGTTTTCACCTTGACAGGCTGACCCAGATGCAGTGCATCTGAGATGAGATCTGGTGCCGCTCCACATATTACTGATAACTAAAGCCAGCAGTGTGTAGTGTGTGTGTATGAGCGTAATGTGAGCAATTTACTTTCAATCAGTTTTGACTGAGAATGACTGGCAGAGGAATTATGTTGGACGTGTGGTCATTGAGATATGGAAGTGGATCATGTGTGTGACTTGTGTGCAGTAAGTCACATACATATTTTAATGAAAAGGAAGTGATGCGGATGATATTTTTTCGGCTGACGGGAATTTCAATTTGCCACGAATTCCGTAGAAGAAAAGAACATTTTGAGCCTTGCCATTTTATGCCCAGGAACATGGAGAAAGGACCGGTAGAAAAAAAAAATGTTATTAGATGACAAACAAGTACCCTACCACTCCTACCAGGGGCTTATTAATAAAACTGAAAGATGAGCGGTAACAGGCGAAAATTGTGCATATATGTTTTATAGTTTTGTGCTTTAATAAAGAATACCTAGGTCGTGAATACGTGTCAATTTTGAAAATTTTTGACAAATCCGTCGCATTGTCATTGTTACTTAATAGGCCCCATGATGTCTGATGGTGCTCAGTCATTTTGAAACATTAAAGTTACCGAACGCATCTCGGGATCGTTGCCGTAGTAGAGACAAACTTGAAAGTTTTGACTGTGACTCAGACAGCCAGTCTGTGTATTAAATGATCGTTACGTAATATTTTGTTGTCTTTTGTTGCTTTAGAGATGAATCTCCGACGGACATTTAGGATGAGAAAATAGATAATGTGATATTTTTTCCGCAGAATCGCATGTATTTGATAGAAAAGCCCCAAATAAATATTGTAGTTAAAAGTATCGTGACTGAATACAATTAAATCTATCTTCTCACGACAAAAAACAAATAAGTTTCACCACGATTACAATTTCGTGAGTTCCTAAATTTATTTGGAGCATTACCGCTACGCATGCGCGACATAACTAGCATGTTTGCTCGTACCTATTGATAACATTATAAATTCTACCGAATACGCAACAGGATTCCGGACTGAAATACAGCCGTAAGTCATCTTTTAGAAACCCACCGGAAGAGGATAGTAACGATTCTTTGCCTCTGTCGAAACAGAAGTCAAAACTAATTACGTAAGTACCTACTAATAATTTCCTCAATTCAAAAAGATAATTACACTAACCAAAGATAACAACAAACAATAATGCTCCTGTTTATATATCAGACGATCTCACAAAGGCTTCAGTTTTATCGCAAAGCAAATCGTTTTAAAACAAAATCGCCGCGAAGAGAAAGTTGGAAAGCGGCCGAACTAAGTTTTTTTGTAATTAAGCGAATAATTTTGTCATAAAAATAACTATTTAGATTTAGTTACGTGCTCTATGGAATTATGATTTTGAATCATTTACCATTAAAGTTAAGTTTTTAAAATCATGTACTGAAGTCATGGTATTAGTTTGCGAATCGATGTTCCTTACACCCTGATACATAGTCAGTTTTAATGTTTATCTACACCCATGCTATAAAACCTCTATAAAAGTTTCTGAAACAGCTTATTGCCAAAACATATACTATTATGACATTAGCAATTACAATGTATAATGACATTTATATTTATTATCTGACATTTTTATTAAACTTGATAGAGCGGCTGAACTAATATAGATTATAGGTATAATTTGACATCTATTAATTAATTTGATCATTAAATATTTATTGTGCATGAGACATTGTTTGTTGTCTGTTGTTACTGTCTATAATTTTATTTTATTTATGTTTTTATTGGACCTTATAACTAAAGGAATGTAATTGTATAGGTTAAAATTTAAGATTTGCACACCATAAGTAATGGTAGAATGTAAAGGGGCCATTATAGCTTTAAGATCATACATTTGTAAACCTAAATTCTGGCAAATAAATGAATTTGAATTTGAATTTGAAAATTAAAACATCCAGTGTCATACTAACGATAATAATTATCATCCAAACGAGTGTTATAATGTTGTACTAAATTTCATTATGCAAATCTTTTGCTTTTCAATCCCCAGCCACATTCTCATTACTCAATTCGTGGTACCTTTATGAATTTCAAAAAAATATCGTTTTCATGCACGCGCGTTTCACTACAACAGCGCCGTGATAAAAAAAATAGATTATTGTAATTCACGTCGTATCCCACCATTTTTGGTCGATATTAGTATTGCTAAAATTTATTACTTCCTTGTTTACAAAAATGAGTGATACAAGCTTTGATACTCGGCAATTAAACTTTCTATGAATTTACACGGAGAGTTCTTACAACAATGTACAGACGCCAGCACATCAAGTTACTACAATCTGTCAAATTTCTTTGATAGATTATCAACTTTATCGCTAAAGCACAAGGTTCAAAGTTGATTGGGAAAATTTGACAGTTTCGGGTAGGTTGATGTGCTGGCATCTGTACAACACCCTATGGTTTCAGAAACTTTTATAGAGGATTCATATCATGTGTGTAGATAAAGTCTTGTATGCAATTGTACATAATTAGGTATTAAAACACTCATGTGATACTATTAACACCCCTTAATAAACAACAGTTGCATAAATAACTAAAATGTTATCAATAAATGTAAAGTAATACTCACATAAAGTCTGCTGGGCCACCACGGCGACGATCAGCACGAACAGATAGGTCTTGGTGTACATGACGATCACTGATTACACACCGCCTCGCATCGTCACAACACGCACTGAAACATCCTCACTGTCTCATTGTCCACCTGGCAACAAACGAAATAGTGTTTAGTGAAAAGAAGATTTAAGTAGTTTTGGTTTTATTTTTATTCCCAGAATTTCCTGATAAAGACTTTCTTATCACAGATCAAACAAGATTATTGTTTAGAACAGCGGCACACTTTGTAAAAATCTTTTTACACTTTGTTGACTCACGAACGCGTTGATGTCTTTTACTCTGAAACTACAAGTAGTGCACTCCAAAGTGCTCTAGACTGATTGAACCGATTTCTAATAGGCAAATTAAATTATGGGAATACTTAATTATTTAAATTGTCTCTAGGGACCTTCATGAATAGTACCTTGTGATAGACTTTCAGTTAACTTTATCCTCTCAAACACTACGTACTTAACCTGTAGGTGCATAATCATTAGAGAAATATAATGTAGAGCCGAGAAAGTTAGCAGCGAAGCCTCCGGCCGCAGGAGGCAGGTCGGCAGGTAGGCTGTTTTAAATGCGCCATACCGTTACCAACTGTACGTGGCTCCAGATGCGAGGGGACCTCGACAGATGGGAGATCGTATCTGCTGAGGCTCTATTAATATTAAAAGTGGGTGACGTTATATAAAGTGGAGCTGCTTGCGAATGCTGTTATGTCAATGAAGGAGTTATTCAAACAAATGCGCGCAGCTTTGTTTAAAAAAATCTTTGTTTTCAATAATGAAATAGTCACAACCCAATTAAACTATTAACTAAATAGGTTTCGTTTAAGTCATACAGTAAGTAATTGTAGAAGTTATTGGGACGCCTAACTTTGCCTGGGTTTGTTTCCGTGTATCTTCTAGTTTTTTTTTTATATTTTTAATGTTTAAAAGTATAATTATGTGTAAACGTACTTACAGAATTATATGTAATTTATCATTATAGCCTTATCAAAATTGGACTTATTTAGTTTCCCATAAACTATTCACGGCACTTTTGAAAACACGAGAATTATTTCCCATTTTTTATTTGGCAATTTCTTTACGAAAGATTCGGCAACAATCTCGAAGGATACCTTGTTAATTACCAATCATAGTGATCAAAATGGTGCGAATACTACACAATTATAACGAATCCTACGCATACAACGTGTGCCATTTATTTCAAAGCCATGCGCTTGAACGTCTCGCTAGTCTGTATGTGGCGGGAATGCCCGAGGGAGGTAGGAGTAGGAGGGAGGCTGTAACGGCACGCGCGCATACGGTACTACGACGCGGTTCATTGAGGATTAATTACGATCGAGTGTGAAGATATCGCTTGTCAGAGAAATATATGGGATTTTATTGAGATGTTTTGTAGTTACGGTGTAATAAATAGGATCTCTTACTGGAACATTTTGAGTTATGATAAGTGCGCAGTGACAGCTGTAGCGAAGGTTATACTAGTTGCACTATCATGATGTCCTAAGCATAGACTGACTGACGAGCATAGCTATGATTGTAAGGAATAGGGACTATAATTAAAATATCAAGCTTGGTACTTGAAAAAATGAGGACCAAGTTCAAATACAGAAAGAGAGTTCTTATTTATTTCGTCAACTGGTCAAAAGTACCACTTTTGTTTTTTAAAACTGAATGTTGTCGCGGTTATGGATTTGATAAAACATAGTGATAAAATATTACTTATTATATTATTCATTTGGCGCTAAAAACTAGGTTTTATAAATAGCTTTACAAGTTAGTGGAACTAACTGCAGTTTAATCTGAGCCACTCTGTTACCGTGCAAAAACTTGATTCACTTCACCCCAGCTCATACTTGAGAACTAGTTAGATGAGATTCTGTTGGTTTGACTTACGATCGTGTACTTATCATGATTAAGTCTAAGAATGAACCAATGGTGGGTGGTATTAGTCATTAGTACCGTGAAAGATGCTGGGTACCTTTAATTGCGTTTATATTAGTTTGTAAGATCGAGAGAGAGGCTCATAGTTTTCTAACAAACTCAATCGTTCTTGAGATATTCGTAGTCCAGGCACAATGTTAATTATCTTCAGAAGACAGGTATATCATTTTGAGCTCTAAATCTAAGTACTTAAAGTAAAATAAATAAGTTTTAGCGACGATATTTCTTTGTAGACGAACGATTAGTAGACGTAGTAGGTACTTCATGGTATTTTTTTAAATAATCTGAAATGTATATGAATGTAAACCGCCCCAAGAATATAAACGCTGGCTGTCTATTGGTCGCCTATCATGTTTCTACACGCACAGTAAGTTCTCATAGCTAAGATGGTGACTCGTGTAACTCTATCACATTACGAGTTAGTCTGCTTGCTCTCAGTAATGTTAGCGGAAATGATTGCGCTGTTCATTTGTTTCACAAAAATGTAGCTCTATGGTCTGGTATGGACAGACAATGGACATCAACCACTTATTTAATTTTAAATTTAGGGTTCTGCATAAATAACATGTTTCAATACAGCATTAACCAAAGTTACAATTCTTTTAAAAAATTCTTCTCGGCAACCTCTGAAATTATTAAGCGAGCATATTTTTTTCGAAATGAAGTAAACGCTTCATATGCTTTTGAATCACAAGTTAGAAAGTTTAAAATCCAAATGTAATACTTGGAAATACAACATCCCTGTTGGAGAGGTTCAAAGGGTTTAGTAAAAAGAATAAGTCAATCTAAAGTTGAAAAACTACAAATAATCTTACTACAGAACCACACACATATAACTTCATCGCTCTGCAAAATGTACATGATGTTAATAACAAATAGTAACTGTTGCGCAAGTCGAGCAAAGAAATATGAATAATGCACGAACAATAACTGTTCAGTAATCACCACGCAAAGCTTTACTTATACGCAAAACTATGCAATCTATTGAAGACTTCAATTGTAAAAATAATGACGAATATATTAAGAAATTTCCTTTTTCTCGTAACTGTTTCATAACTACATTTTCTCCGTATCAACATGTGAAGCTATTCATATGATGATTTTGTATGAATAAATGTAATTCATTGAATAAATTGAGTTTGAAACGTTGACGTTGACTAAGTTGGAATGGAACTGTATTTTAAGAAGACGGTTTGTTTTTGATTGATAACTGGAATAGATAGGTATAAATGTAGGTACACCGACTGAGTTATTGAGGCACTATAATATGCAGCTAATCCTACAATTGCTATGTAATATATTGAAGGAAACCATGTACTAAATAAACTTTTTCATACATTCCGAATGGATCTGAAATCTTTGCGAAGGCAGATTGTCCAATCGGGTTGATCTTTTCACAGTTTTGAATGACCACAAAAATGTTACTGTACATGAACTATACCAAATAGAGAGACATGTTTAAAAAAAAAAAACAATACCTCTACCACAACCAATCTAAAGCCTTTACAATGACTTTCTTTATGTATTTATTCTTTTACAAACTTATTGCAACTGCACTTTCTTCAGTCTCGGAAACTTGCTTTCCCTTGCTCCAGGGCGCTGTTAATTATTTTTAATGAACAGAAGTAATGCGTGGAAAGATCAAATGTTGATAGCACTAAAAGAAAAGACCTTTAAATGATAAATGATTTATTTCTGTAAGTAGGTTTGTAAACTAATACGTAAGAACTGAATAGTCTTTCAATTCTTACGTATAATCGATGTATCGTTACTAATTTTGCTAATATACGAAGATGCATGCGACATCATAATCGCAGCTTGTTGCCCGGTTCACATTATTCCAGTAGCATACCAGTCTAGTCACAATCCAATCCAGTGACTGGATTTTGTCTACTTTTTTATTCCAGCTCGCCGTTCGTCCAAGTGCTGTTTAAATCAGTGTTCTGAGTGGAATACCTCGCCTATTCCAGCGCCGTAGATTGGCTGTAGACGGCCAATGCAGTTCTAGCTTATTCATAAGAGGATACGTCCCACGCTCTCTCGAATTAAAGTAATTAATAAATAATAATCTTGTAATTAAACTATATTAGAATCGATCAGTAGAGAAATATATCTAATATATAAAATTCTCGTGTCACAGTTTTCGTTGCCATACTCCTCCGAAACGGCTTGACCGATTTTGATGAAATTTTTTGTGCTTATCCGGTATCTATGAGAATCGGCCAACATCTATTTTTCATCCCCCTTAATCGAAACTTACGCGGGTGAAACCGCGGGGCGCAGCTAGTAAATTATAAATATGATATTGCGGCAATTTATGCTAGGAGGTCTAAAGGCTCCACGCGAGTCTAGTAAAACGATTTCTATGAAAACTTGAAACATGAAATTGTTCTATAGACGCGTCGCGCTGTCGCGTCGTGCATGTCTGCGGGAGCTTTTATGCCAACCGCAAAAGCTTATTTGTAATGTACTTCGATATTTTATAGTCAATGCTCAAATCCATACAAATATTATAAATGCGAAAGTGCGTCTGTCTGTCTGTTACCTCTTCACGCTTAAACCGCTGAACCGATTCAGGTGAACTCAAATAGAGATAGTTTTTATCCCGAAATTCCAACGGGAAACATATGCGGTTGAAACCGCGTGTCGCTGCTAATATGACATAAAGTTAGTCAAATAAACTCCAACGCAACTTACACGACCAATTATTATTTACTTTCACATACCAAGATGTTTATCACCAACTGCAAAAGGTTGAATGATTGGAATGACCTCAATACCTCAAGATACCAATTATGTAACCTTATTGACACATTAAGTTTTGCAAAGTGTCTTCTACACATCGACTTTAATTATCAGCATCATTAGTTATTTTGTTGATTTATTATCATAATTATTAAATTATTGAGCATTATAAATGCATTGATTTTATTGGTAAACTGTAGTAGTATATTCAGATATTTTGTAAAGAAGACCTCTAGAAAACATCAATGGGTTAAGGGAGGGAGGGGGGTGGGGTGGGAAGTAGCACATGAAGTAATGTTTGCTCCGTTTGCGTTCCATTAGGAGGATCTATAAATAAGGGGGATGCGCAAAGAGAGGCCGCAAAATTAAAATTAATTTTATTGCAATTTGCCGGTCAGGCGACAGTAACATTTGTGCTAACTCTTAGAATTGACCTAAAATTACACGATATCATCAAATAGAGTGTTGTATTTATTATTGTAATGGTAATAATTATGGATATAAATATATAATGTTATGTGCGCAAATCTTATAACCTGCAAATAGAAGCCATTCATAAGGGATTTTAATTTTCAGTGACGTAATTCTAATGTTCGGTGCGTGCGAAATTTACAGAAAAGCAGTAGCAGCTGGAGATGTTCTCTAACACTTGTTAAATATAGACAATGTTACAAGATGATAGACAAGCTTTCACATCGGTCGATACAAAACTTTTCTCTTTATGAAATTAATAATATGATAACTGATTGCTTTAATTATGGATATCGTTAACTCTAATGCATTATAATATAGAAGAAAATTATGAACGAGTAACAGATTATTTTCTACTTCACCAGTAACTGTCAACGACCTCGCTACTTCAATATTATATAGTACTCGGCCTATAAAAGCTCAACATAAAGGAGTTTATTTATAAACGATGATAAAAGTTAAGTGACGTTTAAAGTAAAAAAATGTATAGTTAAACAGTTGCTAATCACTACTTAACTTTAAGCAACTTTTATGAATAAAGGAAAACGTTTAAAACCTAGTAATACTGTATTATGATGCAGTTAAAAAGAAAATGGCTTTAGTAAAACTACATTCATAACTAATAAAGTAACAAACTACGTTTTTTTTTTCAATCAATATAATAATAATCAGAATAATTTGATCATTGAAATTTGCTGTCATTCGCAGACCAGTAAGACACTGATGCCTGGGGGCCTAAATAGGCCACTTTGACAATACATATCACGCAATTTCATCTGTATGACAGTTTTGTATGGAGATTCGATTGCTATAGGTACAACTCTGCCTTACCCTTCAGGGATATATATAGGTATGAAACTGTCAAACAGATGAATTGCGTGATATGAATTATTTTAAGATTCTGCCAAAGTGGCCTTTTTAGGCCCCCTGTACTTTCAACTTTAATCCAGTAATGTAAAGGGCTATTACGAAAAACAGTTAAAATCATCTTCAAATGTTAACCTACAAACTTGTTGAACCGCGGTCAACATCGAGCAAATCTCTGTTATTGCATATGTATGTTAACACATTGCAGTCGTTCTAACAATTTAATTACAGATACGATCTCTTCATACAGTTATAAAACATTACTGGCTCGGCTGGTAGTGTATGCACATTTCTACTACCACTGCAGTCATTCTGAGAAGACAGTTTTAAGAGCTACTCTGTGTTGGGAAAAGCTATAATTAAATATGGAAAAGGAAGGAAACATACGTTTATGACTGAAACAATAGCGAAGAAGTGAAAATTATGAGGTATGAAACTTATTTATTTGTGCTTAAAATTACCAGAAAATAATATTGTTTTGAAAATGTTTCTTATAATAATTCTAAATGTAAAATAAATAAACACTAAAAAGCTTATTTATCTAACATACCAGAAAACCTCACCTCTATCCCGATAAGCATCCAAATAATAACAGCTTATAACACAATCACGTGACACACTTCCAAAATCAAAAACAAAATTCAAAATATTTGACATAAAATTTCCGCGCGACAGAAAGCGTCAAATCGTTTGGATTTGGAACGCGGCACGTCATTCGCCGACGTTGAACGGAACGCGACTGGGTTTGCGAACTCCCGCGCAACACAACCAGTCATCTGATGTAACTTTTGAATGTCATATTAGCGCGATTTTTACGTAATGGATGAAAGGTGAAAAAGATGAATGAAGAATGTATGAGGTTAGAATTCGCGAATGTGCTTTTTGTAAGGAAATTTTGGTTTTACACGTTTAACAGCACCTCTGAAAATGACAGTAGTTATGGGGTTTATTTAGAAACGATGATTAAAGTTAAGTGACGTTTTAACGTCACAAATGTATGGCTGAACAGTCGCTAATCACTATTTAACTGTAAGCAATGTTTATAATTTATTATGGGAATGTGTATAAGTATTCATTTGCAATTTGTTACCGACGTGAGTTTGATTTTATTCTTTCTGGATAATTCCGTCGATTTGACTTTCAATGTCTGATGTTCAGGGGCATGGCTAAAGAACTTTATGTACTATCATGAATTTGAAATTGATTGTCAGCAGCGGTTACCTAACTATAATATTATTATTATGTTTTTACAAAAATTGAGTGATACCAAAAAACGAAAGTGATATGTCTCATGAACACAGTGACCACAGAGAACACTACTTACGGAGTTGCGAAATGATTTCAAAATTATAATAATTGAAATAGACAAGAAACATAAAGGTAATAGATTACTAAGTATTTGTAATGTTTATTTTATTTGTGACGGTGCATGAACTCCCGGTTTTGAAAGCCTGATCACGAATCTTTATACTAAAGCCGTAAAATAATTAGACTAAGTAATGGTTGTTTGATCAAATTGAAACCCGACTTATCATTTCAATTGATAACAGATGACCTTTCAATAAATGGGATTACTCTGTCAACACAATGAAACCTTTTTCTATTAGCCTGTCGCACTCTTGGGCGAAGGCCTCCTCTCGGGCTCGCGAATGCTTCCACCGTCCAGGAGCCCACGGGCCACGCGCTCTGCTTTTAGTTTTGTTGTGGTTTTGTCTGAATGTGTCCAGTGCATTCCACCATCGCCTACGCGGTCTGGCGCGACCCCGCTTCACTGTCTCAGGGCACCAGTTCTGTGCTATTTGCCCAGAATGCCCACAGGTTGTCCAAACCAGTCCCATTTAGGTTGGGCAGCTTTTTGTACCACGTCAGCTATTTGTTTTGGAGCACAGATTTAAATACACATGTCCAGCATGACAACTAACGCATGCTAACACGTACATATAAACTCTCTTTTCACAAAAACTTGTCATTCATGAACCCTGCAAGTCTTACCAGTCATTATGCTGTCATTTATTTTTAAATAAAACGAGACAGTTTGCCTGTAGACTCTGTGTTAACGAGTGCATGCAAAAATATAACATGTAAACTGCAGAGAAAGCATTGTTAACAATGAGGTATAATAATTGATGAAGAAAATACGACTTGACTTTTGACGGCTCGCTTTGCTCAGTCTCGGCTGAGCGATTAGCTTCTATATCACAGATCGCAGGTTCCTTATACGTAGGTATAAACGTAATAAATATTTATTTGGCCTATTAAGATTATTGTTCTATTTGTGCATGCTTTCTTGCCCATCCTTCTCGATAGGAAACTACACTTGTATATTTTCGTCTCTTTATACTTTTGACTTTATAAAGTACATTTTAATCAATCAACTCAGCCCATCGCAGTCCACTGCATACACACATAGGCTTCTTCCAGGCTGCGTCATAACACTCTGTCCTTTGCCTTCCGCATCATGTCTGTCCCAGCCACCTTTTTAAGGTTGTCCATCCATTTAGCTGGGGCGCGACCCACACTACACTTGCCGATACGCGGTCTCCATTCCAGGACTCGTCTGCTTCACTAACCATCGGTCCTTTGACAAACATAGCCAGCCCACAGCCACTTCAGCTTGCTTACACTGCAAGATAAGTCGGTAACTCCGGTTATTTTCTGATTTTACCTGTCAATGAATCTCCCTGCATAACTCGCTCCAAAGCGCGCTAAGCGACCTTGAATTTGTGGACCAGCCCGACGTCAGTGTTAACGTTTTGGCACCGTATGACATAACGGTTGTACTATTATATGTTCTGTGATAACGGGCAGGCTTCAAACATTGCGGGATAGGTGACGAGATGACTTAAAGAAGTTACCTGATAATGATCTAATTGAAATATTAAAAATGTTTTAACTTTCATTTTGCATGTGAGATTTGTGTTTGTAAATTCACGCCGTTAATGGAAAAGTAAGATTCTTTCTTTGCAATGCAAAAACATACGACACCTGCTGGACACTAGTTTGCTAATTACATAAACATGACAAACTAATTAAATTCTTCATTAAACCTGACTTTCTCTCACCCTTTGGTAACGCACGCTCATTAGAAAGCGGTAGTTTGGCGTTTGCCCAACTTTGCGGAGTAAAGTCACGATAATGCGTTTTATTACTATTAATGCGCGTGCGATACATGCGCGGTCGTGCGGTTTGTGGGATTTCACATTTTATGAGCTTATGGTAGTACCCATTCGTGTATACAAAAGACGAAATATGGGTATGAGATACCAAAAAAACTGTTGGAAATCCTTACATGTCATTAGACGTAACGTTTCTCTGTTGTTTTATTTCAGGAACTATATTCTAGTTATCTTATCTTTATAGATCAACGTGTTTCTGTGACAAAAACCAATATTTGTTTCTTTCTTCTTTTTGCAATGCTTGTAAAAGGCTGCTAAGTCATAAGTACCTACTAACATAACATAACACCAACATTGTACACTTAGTTCGCAATAAACGTTTTGACTTTGACTTTGACTTTGACTTTCTCTGCCAATCCACGCGTTTAGTTACGCTTTTAGCTCGAAAACCACTTTTCTATGTCTTTTTTTTTCAGTAATGAGGTTTGTGGACCTGGTTTTAGTACCATTTATGTTACAAAGGACGCAGAATTATTATAATGATTACTAAGTTTATAATAAGGTGGAAGAGGCTTTTCATTTTACGCCTACAATCTTGATAGTAACTGAAGATATGGTAAGTGTTACATTTCTTGGCTTATTTTTTAGCTAAGAAATTAATTAAAAAATGATTTCATATTCGTTCTAAGGTTAATAATCCATACTAATATTATAAATTCGAAAGTAACTCTGTCTCTCTGTCTATCTGTCTGTCTGTCTGTATGTTACCTTTTCACGCCTCAACCACTGAACGGATTTCGATAAAATTTGGCAGAGAGATAGATTGCATCCCGTGGAAGGACATAGGATAGCTTTTATCGACACACATCGCGGGCGAAGCCGCATTCGGAAGCTAGTTACTTATAAAATAACCATGATTTTTCATGAATTTAAACTGGAGATAGTTTCAGCTTTTTCTTTTGAATTATTGCTAAGAGATTAATTTATTATGCATTATTAAATTATTTCAAACCCGGATCCTTTGTCATTTAATCACAAAATTATAAAATAAATATCTACCTATAGTACGTATTCAAATAATTCTTTAACAAATTCTGATTTTAAACTACTAAAATTCTAAGTTAATTATGTATAAAATGCATACATAACATAATCAGCCCATAATGTTCCCACTGCTGGGACCCAGGCCTCCTCTCTGTGAGAGGGAGTGGGCCGTAATCCTTCGAATTTTTGGTTCTAGGACATGCCGGTTTCCTCACGACGTTTTCCTTCACCGTTTGGAGAGCAATGGTGATGAAATAATTTACACAAATTAAAGCGCCTGTCGCGGGAAAAGAGTTCCTGGACGGACTTGGGGGAGGCCTTTGTCTACCAGAGAGAAAGTACAGACCTACAAAAAAAAACAGAGTTTGCATTTGCAGAGGGAGTCTCTTGTAAATTCAATAGGGTTTTCACAAAATTGTGATCTAGTTAGGTATATATTTAAACACTACTACTTATGCCATTAGTTAATTGGGACGGTTGTGAAAAATTTGTCTGCATCTTTCCAGGGTTTCCAACAAAATAAATAATGAACCATGTAGCAGCATTGCAAAAGTACATAAAATATTACCTTTTTTCTAAATAAAAAACTGAATGAGTATACTTTCCATACCCATACGACATGAAACAGTCAATAAATCTAGAAACAAAAGAAGTAGTCATAATTAATTACACGTTACAGGCTTACAGGTCACGCAACGAACCCAAAACAATAAGGTTTCTCGAGTGAACAAAAACGTGCAAATTAATCAAACTATCGCCCACACAAGTGAACCAGCAGGTTTTAGTCACAGCTTGTTGGCCGTTCAACCTAATGAACTATAATTTTCTACTTCGGTGTGAACTAAATAAATCACGCTAGCGATATGTCAGTAATCATGCATATGTTTTAGTTTTTTGTAGGATGTGCAGTATTAACAAATACATGATATTTGTTTGTTATCAATCATTCTTGAAGTTCATATTCAACCTCATTTTTAATACCTACTTGGTGTAACCAGAAATTTCCATCTATGACATTTTGAAATTATGAATCGTATTTACGTCAGATGACATTTTTGATGGTAGCCATGAGCGCCACATTTGTAGCTAAATAAAACGAAACTTAACACTTCGCTACAAATGGCGCCCGAATAGGGACGCCATTTGTAGCGAAGTGTGAAGTTTCGTTTAAATTGTAGGATTGGATTATCATACTGGCTTTCAGTTAAAGCATTTACTTGTTAGAGACGGCATAGAATATGCTGTAACTTGGAATATAACCATTTAAATGCAATAAGTATGCTAACTTGATTGTGTCTTCGGGATTAAAAAACGTCTCCAGCGGGCCATTCATCATCTTCATCAGCCTACAGAAATTCACCGCTGTAAAGTGGATATACTCAGGCATCTTCAATTGCACGCCATTGCAGCGGACCATTGTTTTTACCTCATCTATGGTTCAGTCAAAGTCATTTGAAACGGCGGCTTTGTAGGTACTCGTATTTCTCAAAAATTACTACTGAAATCAGAGAACCGAATCCAACATTATTGACATAGGTTACCCAATATAATTTTATTTATAAGATCCTTGTCGGCGAAGTCATTTATTTATTTATTTATTTTAGGATCTCCAACAAAAGATATACACTAAACATTAACTATAGTTAATGGACGACAAAGTATTTGGTAGGTATACTCTTTCAATTACAGGAGACCACAGCATGCACAATAAAAAGAACAACTAAGCTAACAAGCCAAGCTATCATCAGCCAGTCATCAAGCTATATTTCTTCTATCTACGAGTCAAGCTCCTCTCAATAGGTGTTCCCCCTATTGAATAATACCGACTTACATCAAAGCAAACTCACACCCAGTTATTTGTAGATCGAGTTATTTAAACTAGAAAGCGGGTGGTGCAGCGGACAATTTCATGTGCCGGCGACATCCTCGATGTAATGTTGTGTTACTACATATTCTTAACGATAGGGCTTTATTGTGCATGCCCGGCGAGCAGGGAACTGTATAGAGCTGAAGAATCGAAACAAATATTTCTGAATAAACTTTGATAGAATTAAACAAAAGTCGTCTCAACTAATTGTGAAAATAAGCATGGCTAAACATTAGATGCCTTTGCCTAGGAATGGATACAGTTTTCTAATAAATAATCGAAATAACCAATATTCTTTTCTAGAAAGATGTTAGCCAAAGCCCGTAAGCCAAACCCAAAAACATTATTTAAATATTTAACTGCAAATAAGCCTAATCACTTTCTTCAAACAGGCTCATTCATTCACCACAAAATAATCTTTATTTTAAATATTTGCTCATAAATATTGTCCCTCAAGTATCTACTAACACCTCTATATAAATACAGAAGATCGCAAACTCACGCGCACACCGCGCATGCGTAACACGCATTTCATTCTACTACACAATAAATATTTGAAGAAGGTTAACAATATAGCCCCAAGCAAGGAAATAATATCCTAAATCACGTACAAATTATAACTTTGGTTCAAGACACATTAAGATTTCATAAGCGTAAAGCAGATAATTATTTCGATAAAGACTGCCGATTACAATATCGTCGAACCGAAAATAAAATGTTTCATAGTAACCATTTGTGAGTCAATGATGTAACTATTCTGTAAGTAAAATAAGATGACGTTGCGACTTTTAGTCACTGAGATTTGCATCGCAGCTCTTGGTAACTTTTTGGTAAAAGTTTAATGCTGGGACCAAAGTTGGATAGAATCATGAACTAGAATATAATTGTTCGCACGGCTATAGATCAAGCTATACATAACCAGTATAAGCTGACTTCCGATGTTACGAAAAACCTATAGGTACCTACAATTCGAAAAGCACCTAACTTGTCCACTATGTATTGTCAATGATAAATTATAAAAAAAAAATGTAATTAGGTTTGTACGAACACTTTTACACGACAATCATCAGTTAAAAACTAGATGAGGTCAGCGTTTCTTATCCAACCACTCTGAAAAAAAGGCCGAAACTAACTCAAAAGTCACAAGCTCATACCCGGGCCAAATTCCGGGACACCTACCTATACCGCGCGCGGTCTCACAGACCGAAAGTACGGAACCTAATTTCAATACATTTTTTTGAAAAGTAAATGTGTCTTGAAATGATGTTGTCAGAAACTTGGAAATATCATGAACAAGATAAGCCCAATTAGTAAATCATTCATTTACTGAGCAACAGTATTTCATTTTAGTCTCTGAAATAGTAATTTATTCGTAAGAGTTTACAAAATATGCAAAAATATATTATTTCTTTTATCAGACAAAAGCAAACTTACAAATCTAAAAGATAACCTCATGCGGTAGGTACTTTAAGCAGACAACGTATTTAAGGCAGAAGAGTCATCATTTCAGCTCAGTACAAAATCGCAGAAAATAAACCCTGGTGTCCGCGTCGGTCCCACAGACCAATTGTCGCCTAATACGCGATACGGGCGCACGTGCTCGCACTTTGCGCCCTGGAATAAACGCAACAAAGAATCAGGCAGCTAACAGGAAATACAAAATGCCAGCATTTATGAAAAAATCACGAAAGTTCGCTTCGTTTTGTTCTCTTGATATTTTCTGAGGGATTTTAAATCAAAATTAAGGCACATTCATGCTGCATAAAATTCAACCATAAACACGTAACTAAACGTCTGGAACGCATAATTTAAGCGAACAACTACAGTCTTCGCACAAAATCAGATAAACTTGTTACCTAGCAAAAACAGCTATAAGCATCCTCAGTTGCAAAAATATACCCCCCGTTGTTGAAAGAGGCGTAATAGTATATTTCACACTTTACACTTCGGATGATAGCATCGGTGTAATAATAATGTATGGAAGATAGTGCCGCGTTGAGTCAAGATTGCCTGTAATTTCTGATAGCCTGGTAGCTTCATAAGATTAGCAATCTTTGTTATACTGTTATACAATTCGTGAAAGGTGTTAAAGTCGCGTTGTTCAATGGCATACATAGTCATTATGGTTTACTGCGGAGGAATATTTAAATTTAATCTTAGATAGTAATTAAATATAATGAAATAAAAAAAAGTAATGGCTGTTAAGACAGACAATTAAACTGGCTAAAAATATTTTGCTGTGGTTTGCAGGAGTGAGAGTGTACCAAATGTTTTGCGAGAAGACTTTGTACAATATAAATACTGAACATTCAAATTATCTATATAAAAGGGGAAATCAACCACAATTGCCTATCATCAATTTGATTTTATTTCAAACTTCAAATTCCTAATAATAGCTATACGACAGACGAAAAGTTTCTACTGGCGACAAGGGATTGTGTTTTGTTTTCCTCGTGTTTGATAAGAGGGATATACAAGGAGGCGCGGGTAAAACTTCGTTTTTTATTGAGTTTATACGCCCTCTTAATTGCGCTAACATAGAATATTTTTTTCGTAGAACTAATTTCACAGCACTTAATTCCAAACCAAGTACAGCAGCAACTACAGCGATGTAGGTAAAGGTATTAACTACAACAAACACGGCACCTCACTTTTCAATCTTCACCAAACATAATAATTTTACCCACAAAATTATTTAAAACAAACGAAAATGTTCGAACAGTAAATCCCCGTTGTTCTGTAAGATAAACCGCGGGATGCGACGCGCAACCACAAGCAACACCGGGCGAAATTATTGCATTACGTGCCCGCTATACCTGCAGGGATTAGCGGTACTGATGCTGTGCTCTATCCGAGAGAAATTGTGGTGTTTTACGCCTGGATTCACTTGTACTCGTAACAAACGTTAAATAATTGGAAGGTTATTTTGACAGCTGCAGGTCGAAATGAGTTTCGTTTTGATGTAGGAACAGAACGGGATTTAGTACTTACCTTAAACATATGAATTTTCCTTTGCTAGTTGTAGATTTTCATTCAATGTGTGATTCAGATGCGAATGTGTCTATAGAATGATTGGTATTATCAAATTAGCTCGTACTTTTTTTAGTCTAATCTGTCTCACTGCTGGGCAAAGGCTTCCCAAATCCCATTTGAGCCTGGCAGCCTTCTTTCTTACATACAGTATGCCCGTTTCCGTTCCCGTCTTTTTACAGCCATAATGCTGTGTTCCATCGGTCTTTGGCAAACTCCAAGGTGGAAATTTTGCGACTCGGTGGCCTGAGCACCGAGTTGCAAGTTATTAAAACTGGCAAACTAGATAAAATTTCTATCAAAGTTTTTATTATTAATCCACGATGTTACCTAAGTATATATGTTGCATCCAGTTTATTTTCTAATAGTAAACGCCCACCCATTGAGTTAGTTGGTATTTATTCGATTGAAGAGATAGTCAAAATAGTTATCACATAGATAATTTTAATCAAGTCTTTGCGTATATGACCTTGTAGAAGAAATCTAATCTAGGTATTTATATTATCTTTCTATATTTAAGCAATTAAATATAATAGCAGGCCTGAGAAATCTAGACATAAATATAACACTTAAGTAATGTGTATGTTTCGATACCACAAATAATGAGTGCATCTTGTGGTTTAGGAGCAATAGCGATAGATTTTTAGTTTTAATTGAAAAGTTGCTTCACATTCACATTCAGACTCTAAGGTTTCTAAGAACTTTTACACTACAAAACTATGACGGAGCTGGATGACTGAAAGTTGAACATCATTAAGTACCTACTAATCAATAATGTGAACAAATTAAGTTTCAGCAGACTAAGGTCTGCTTAGTCTAGATTTAACTACGAAAGTTGTCTATTCAGTATTGTGTCACTTTGGAGAAGGTCATTGTTTAAAGGACCATCCACCCACATAGGACCTCAAAGGTCAATATTGAGTCAAATTCAAAGTCAAAAAGTCAAAGCATTTATTTCAAATAGGCACATAAAAGGCACTTTTGAACGTCAAGAATTACAATAAAATATAATTGATTCTAGTCGCCCCTTCCAAAAGGTAGTTTTCGTATGGAGAAGAATGGGCAAGAAACTTCACCGTTACTCTTTTAAAATGTTTTACAATATTTTGCATAAGTACATTAATTATTTAATAAATAATATGTGAAGACGATGCACCTAAAATAAAATTACGATACCCCCTCCCTATAAAACGATCCCTCAAAAACGATGATCGAAGGAACTGATGAAGGGACCTTCATCAGTTCCTTCGATCATCGTTTTTGAGGCTTAAATTGATACACTCATTAACTCACGCCTTATTCACATGGGGGTAGGTAGAAATTACAGAACGCCACCTGCAGCGATCCTTACTTATCGTGTAATGAGATATATATCGTTTCATAAATTTTAATAGGTATACGGCATTAGGTATTAAATTAAATAAGCACCTACAGGCAACGCTGCAACTAATGTAAATATTGCAGGTATTGAAAAGAAGGTTGATGACAAATGATAATCACTTACTTATAACTTTGTATTGTTACCAGTCCAGCAAGACATAAAACAGATACGAGAAAAAAAAAGTTACTTTATGTTTTTTAACATTTCAAATGACAGTTGTCTACCCTTCCTATCTATCTAACATGAATATATAGCAACAGGTAAAGTTAACTGAACTATTCATACAAATCAAATACTTTTAAACCAAAAATTGTCACAATGCCTTTACAAAAATATAATTCAAAAGTAAATTAATCTCTTAGTATTATATATTCATAACAAAATAATGTATTGGAACTTATAAAGTCAATCATTTAGTATTTAAACATAGGTACAACAAATAAGTCAAAAGGCAACAACAAATAAAATGTGTTCAGTGTGACCTTAAACAAACTTTTACATAATTATACCTAATAAATTCAACTAAGATATCATTTGATACGATAACACAATTCTGAATTTCTTAGTATCGCCTATTGCGAGAGACACCTCATCAAATTGGAGCATCTTTTGCAACTACTGTTCCGAAGATAATATTGCACAATGCATGTTGCATGGTGTCAGTTTAATACATACGTGCTAAACGATTAATGTCAAATTTGATGTATAAGTGTATATTATAGCAGTAGCTGCTCAACTGGCCACACCCAAAGTGGTGCAATAGATTGATGAATTTGCGATATTGAACATACGAGTAGATAAGATTTTATCTGAAATATTATTTTCAACAATTTTTTTTTTTTATGTACGTTTATTGCAGTGATTGCAGATTGATTCTACTTTTTTTATTTATTAACATTAATATTCCGTCCGCCCGTTTGACTGCGTTATTAATTATGTTCATTGTAAAGCAGTATAGTGATCCTAGTTTTTGGGAGGGAAAGAAAAAAACTTAGCAGCTGAGTGTGCAGTGAATTACTTTCCATTAATTATTTTTGGGCAAAAGTTTCCACACAATGGGTGCTTGACATGACCTGGACGCGTACTGCGAGGGCTGGATTGAGGTGAAAAGAGGGAAAAGAGTTCCTGTAAGGACTTGGGGAGACCTTTGCCCAGCAGAGTATAGGGGAAACAAAAAAAAGAACGCATAATTCTTGGTAAGAATGAAAGTAAAATATTAAATTACAAACAAGAATCAATATTTTACGAAAGTTATGGTTTATAAAAAATACATGATTATATAATAACAAAATATGCCTAAAAAGTGCGTACTCGTTCAGAAATTGACAAATTCAATAAATTCTACTACGCAACACTTTCTATCAAAAAGATCAGCAGGTTGTGCTTAGTAAAATATTTATGTATTATTTGTTTCATCACCGCTGCATTTTGGCCGACATAGCCTTTGCTTTTTAGAAAACTGGGCAAAATATTTATATTTAAAACTTGCTAATAAATAACGCTGATAATTAAAACCGCAAAATCACATAAGAGCCTGGTCAGAATTAGAACCATTAATGGCCTTAATAGAATTTTGCATTTATACGGTGATATTTAAAACCATTAATTTTTTTTGTAACATTGACGACAACCTACTTAATGTAGAGTTTTTGACAGTACCATCGACACTTGCATACTTGAAACAGAATGTCGATACGTGTTTCTAAGGTTGGAACCTTAGAATCTATATTGAAACGGCGGAATCCTGGAGGTTTAACGGGACCCATACGATTCCACACCACCTTGCAATAAGCAGTAGTCTGCTTCGTATTATTATGATGGCGATATCCTTCAAAGCCGAAGACATCAATCACCAAATCAAGAATTAAGTGTGTTTGTATGACTTCCCCGGACTATACCATACAAGAAAGGAGCTCCTACTAAACATATTCATACAAAAACTGATTCCAGTGAATTATCAACAGGTTGCTGGCTAACAGCCGTAACAGCCCATTTCCTTCAGGTAATTGTAACAACTTGTTCATGAGTAGTGCCGGTTCAATACGTTTAGCGTTATTTTCCACTATGAATTGGTAAGTTCATGCAGTCTTTGTTTTACTTACAAACAAAATACTAATAAACGAGTGAACAGGCATCTTTTGGGCACACTCATTCCATCGTGGACCTCATTCATCGCTTTCGATAAGGTGAGACCGGATCAAGAGATAATTTATCATTCTTTTTAAAATGGTGTTAAGATATTTGCCATGTACATACATAATTATGTATTTCAAAAGCAAAAGAAATGTTGGTTCTAAGCACAACTACACCAAATTAATAATAATTAAATTAATTCATAATAATTTAATTAAGCTAAGACGACGAGCAGTGGTGGCCCAATGGTAATGGCTGCCACTTACGAGTTGTAGGTTCAAACCGAAGCAGGCACTTTACTTTGTCTAAATTATTTCATCACCACTTCTGTCAAAACGGTGAAGGAAAACATCGCGAGGAAACCGGCATGCCCTAGAACCAAAAATGTTTAGACGTGACACATTCACCAACCCGCAATATGCCCGCGTGGTGAATTATCAGTTGTTAATCCTCTATTGTTTGTTATCCTCAATTAATTCCTAACTTCAATATTGCAACTTTTGTATTGCATAATCCTAAAACTAAACCAATAGACTTTGAAGTCAGATAGACGATAGAAATCCATTTGCCTAATGTAATATTTATAAATTCTGCATGCAAAAGTTTATGTGAAAATTATTCCATATCTCTCAGACGCTTGGGGGTGGGGCAGGGGCTCAGGGGATGAGACCGGAATAAATCGAATAAAGTTGTAATTTGATTTCACTTGTTCAATCGGCTTCTGAAGTTCATCGGCCTTTGATTAAAAGGAACTGATGTCGTAGTTTTATCGTAAGATTTAAGTAAACAATGGTTACAATATTATTGTAAACAAAAATGGGCAACCGATTAAGCTGTAAAAGAAATGATTAGAACTTGTAATGATAATCTCGAATTTAAAGGTAAAGGCATTAATTTTCAGTGCCTCCGTTAATGTTGGTATTGGCTGACTCTCAAACTGATTACTTTCCTTTCTTAGATTATCCACACTTCGATTTAGTTCAGGTCGCCGTTTTGTATTCTGTTTCAGTCTACTATATTTTCCAGCTCCTCAATCATCTTCCCCAAAAAGTCTTCATGGATCTGAAGATTTAGCCTAAACAGGATATTAGCCAATATCCCACGTAATTGCAACTATAATTATCACTGTTCAGTGATGATCATCACCCTTCACTATTTACGCATATTAAGGTCTCAAGCACAGTGGTGAGTTGTGCAACCATTAGTGATGCTTTCTACAGCACCCAGTGTTGCCCACAACCGTGACTGATGCGTGCGGAACTCAGAAGCAATCCGCAACTTTAGGTTTGGTTTGCGTTTGACATGAACATCACTATGACGCAATAAAATATGGACCAGTATGTTAACCCATTGGTTATATCATAAATCCATAGTAGGCATCTTATGGTGATTGGTGCATTAAGTTTACTACTAAGAAGTTTTAAGACCTGTTTAGTAATTCTGGTTGTACCAGAAAGTCCGGCAACCAGTCTTGCCAGCCTAACCAGTAACTGGGTAGTGGAGGTCAGACAAGCAGTCGCTCCATGTACAGTTTTGATATTTTGCTGCTAAATGCAGCATGTTAGACTGGAAGCTGACCCCAACAGAGTTGGAAAAAGGTTATGCAGATAATGATGGTGCTCGATGGTGCTAGCATGGTTGTAGTGTTTCTTAAAATCTAGCTGTTATATATGTGGCCTCTTTGTTTCAACTTCATTCATTATCTCATATATTTCTTTTTTCACATTGTCATGTCATCGGGTTGTCACTGCGACTCTTAATAAATCATTGATACAATAATGAATGTGATTTCTTAATTAGAAAATACATAATATTGGCGACGATGGAGGCAGAACTGGCGCGACTTACTCGCCTGCGCGCAAATATACGCGGCCAGCTGACAAAGTTTGAACATACACTAGCACAGTTACAAAATCCTTCGGATTACGAAGTAAGTTCACGTTTGACAAGTATAACAAATTATGAAGAAAAATTTGAAAAAGTACAAAATGAAATTGAACTATTACAAACACATGATGCGGAAGCTGAAATTGAACAGCGGCATTCTACAGAAGAGCACATATTACAATTAAAGCTAAAGCTGCATGGCTTATGCACTACACCACCGAGCGCACCATCGACTTACGTCACGGCTTCACTTGTAAGTACACCGGAAACGACACCAAGAATTAATTTTCAACCGTTACAGGAAGGTGAAAGTTTCAATAATTTTGCTCAGAGATTAAAAACCTACATGAAGCTAAATAATTGTCAAAATTCACAAATCCAGACCCTCACGCTGCTTAGTTTATTGCCACCAGAATTACACCAGAAAACTTACGACTTGTGCGCACCGAACGATCCTTGTGAACTAGAATTCAGCAGCTTGGTTCAAATATTACAACACTATATAGATCCAAAACCGAGCATTTGGGCTCGTCAACACAAATTTATTTCTCGACTTCAAGGCTCTGATGAGACAGTCATGTCATACTCGTCAGACTTGAAACATTTAGCTCAAGATTGCGAGTTCACGTGCAATAACTGTAAAAAGTCGATCTGTGATAATTTTCTTACCTTACAATTTATAAGAGGATTAAATGACACCGATATTCGAACCAAAATACTACAGGAACAATGGTGACCAATATTTCTGACTTAATTAATAAAGCAACCACGATTGAACTAGCAAAATCTGACAGCAGCTATATGTCACCAGCTCACTCTTCAAACCAAGGTCTACTAAATGTGAAAACTATTCAAGCTGACCCTAAACACCGCAATCAAAGACCTGATTATAAACCTTTAACGATTAAGGACTTACGAGGGAAATGCTTTCGCTGTGGAAGCAAGGAACACCTAGCTAGCAGATGTCGCAGCATCAAGGATACTTGCAGCAAGTGCAAACGAGTAGGTCACCTTGCTCGCGTTTGCTTACAATCAACTCCTGGGAACAACCAACTGGAACCTGAACACGTGGTGGTGCAGGACACGGACAACTCTTCAGATACAGTCGATGACACCACCCCTTGGGATATGAATTTAGTACGATCTAACAGCACAGACAAATTTATGATAAATGTACGCATCAATGACTCGAAACTGAAAATGGAAGTAGATACAGGAGCTGCTCTGTCATCTATATCTTACAAAGATTTTAAAACATTGAACACTAGATGCAAGATTTATAAAACTAATATCATAATGAAAACATATACAGGAGAAATCTTCGCACCACTTGGAGTAGCTTACGTTACATATAAATACAAAGACCAAACACTTGAAGGAAAAGTATACATCATCAAACAAGATGTTGACCCTATCTTCGGTCGAGCATGGATACGAGCCACCAACTTGGATCTGGCAAATATAAACGCACTTAAGACTAAAGAACATACAGAACTGGATAAGCTACTTTCTGAATACTCGACGATATTTGATGGCTCCCTTGGGTGCATACCTGATTACAAAGCTCATTTGACCCTAAAGGAAGAAGTGTCACCAATTTTTGTCAAGCCAAGACGTATACCATATGCTCTTAAAAATAAAGTTGATGATGAAATACTGCGACTCTGCGAACAAGGGGTAATTACAAAAGTTGATAGTTCTGAGTGGGGAACACCAGTGGTTCCTATTGTCAAACCGAATGGCAGTATACGCTTATGCACGGATTATAAAGTCACCTTAAATAAAGCGATAAGGGATGAACAATACCCTATTCCGATCATAGAGGACATTCTGGTAGAGATGAACGGAGGTCAAATATTTTGCACACTTGATATCAGTCAAGCTTATCTAAACATGATGATGGACGAGGAGAGCGCTATGATGCAAACATTAAGTACCCACAAGGGTACGTTCAAAGTAAATAGACTTATGTTTGGCGTCAAGGTTGCTCCGAATTTATGGCAAAAATTTATGGATCGTTTGCTCCAAGGAGTAGCTGGAGTGAAATGCTTTTTCGATGATATAATTATTCAAGGACATTCAGAAGAACAACTTCTTTCAAGACTACGCTTGGTATTACAAAAATTACAAGACAAAAATTTGAAACTCAATAAGGACAAATGTCATTTTTTTAAAGAGAGAATCGAATACTTGGGTCATACCATTGATAAAAACGGACTGCACAAAAATAGAAATAAGGTGAACGCTATTCTGGATACCAAACGTCCCAGCAACATCAACGAACTGCGGACATTTCTAGGAATGGCTAATTATTACAATAAGTTCATACCGAATTTAGCTTCAATATCCAGCCCTCTTAATAACTTACTCAAGAAGGACATTAAATACGAATGGACGCACAAATGTAATGAAAGTTTCAAGAAAATTAAACAGGAAATCCTAAGTGACAGAGTTTTAATGCATTTTGACCAAGAGAAACCCTTGGTTTTTCGCAACAGATGCTTCACCTTTTGGACTTGGAGCAGTTCTATCGCATCGATTATCGGACGGATCTGATCGGCCTATTGCTTTTGCATCACGTTCATTGACGAGTAGTGAAAAAAAATACAGTCAGATAGACAAAGAAGCGACATCCTTATTCTGGGGATTAAAGAAATTTTTTCACTACTGCTACGGAAGAAAATTCATACTTATTACAGACCATAAACCATTAACTACGATTTTCAATCCACACAAAACTTTACCGGCGATGAGCACAATGAGGCTCTTTCACTATGCACATTTTCTATCTGGTTTTGACTACACTATTGAATACAGAACATCGGATGATCATAGCAATGCGGATTATCTATCAAGATTTCCGGTAGATACAGTAGCAAATAACGTAATTGACGTACATTGCGCATTTCAATTAAATCAAATGAACACAATTGCTGTCGACCGTATAAAAATTGCCGAAAATACCGAACGTGATGATGAATACAACCATTTATTGGAAGCTTTAAAAAATGGTACCGCAGTGAGAAGATACGGCTACAATGATAATGAATTGACCTTACAAGACGGTTGCATTATAAAAGGAACTCGAGTAATGATTCCGGCAACCCTGAGACACCAGGTTTTAGAAGAACTACACACAGGACATCTTGGAATAGTAAAAATGAAATTACTGGCGCGTGGATACGTGTTCTGGAGAAATTTGGATCAAGACATAGAAGAAATAGTTAAAAGTTGTCGAGAATGTCGATTAAAGCAAAATCAACCTACATGCGCAGTACTACATCATTGGGACACACCATCAGGCCCATGGCAAAGGGTCCATATCGATTTTGCTGGGCCGATTAAGGGTTATTCCTTATTTATAATAGTGGATGCTTTCACAAAATGGGTGGAAATTGTAGAAACAAAAACGACCACAAGCTCATGGAGTATCCGCCAACTTAAAGAACTTTTCGTGACATTTGTATTTCCGCTTACTTTAGTATCAGACAACGGTCGACAATTTGTTTCAAATGAATTCGAATCATTCCTCAGAGAAAGCGGGGTTGTTCACAAAACCACAGCCCCATACCATCCGGCCACGAACGGACAGGCAGAGCGATACGTACAAACAATTAAAAAGGCAATACATAGCATCAGGGCAGAGCCAGGCTCTCTACAAGACAAACTGCTGGCTATTAAGGAACGCCTACGGAGGACGCCGAGCAGCAACACAAATAAAAGCCCATATGAGCTCATGTTTGGCAGGGAGATAAGAAACACCCTAAGTGTTCGTTTCAAGGCGAGGACGAGGGATGAAAAACGTCCGCCGACTGATGAGGCAAAGGTACGCTCATTTACTGTTGGGCAGAGAGTGCAAATACGCAGCTACACAGACGACCAAATTAAATGGGAATTCGGAACCGTTTCAAGGATATTAGGCCAATTGCACTATCAAATAGAGACTGATTCTGGTCAGATTTGCAAAAGACATGTTGATCAGATGCTGGGTACATTAATACCAAGAGAGGAACAGTAACACCGAACACCCTTCGGAACTTAACAACTAGACGATTTGGGACGGAGGTGTTATATATGTGGCCTCTTTGTTTCAACTTCATTCATTATCTCATATATTTCTTTTTTCACATTGTCATGTCATCGGGTTGTCACTGCGACTCTTAATAAATCATTGATACAATAATGAATGTGATTTCTTAATTAGAAAATACATAATACTAGCCATTGACCAAATTGCACAGCTTTTTATTAATACTTCAATTGTACAGAAAACAAAGTTCTTCTTGCTTGTTCAATATTGGCTTCCAAGATTATTTACCTACGAAAATTGCGTTGTTTCCCATTACATGCAAATCCACTTCTTGTTTCTTTTTCTGGGTATTAGTTTTTTTCTTGTGAACAGGCTCGGTAATTAATGGGTTATATAACATTTTAGTAATGCTTTCGAAAGTACTATTGTTACTTGGAGTAGTTAAGGAACGTGGAACTGATCACAAAACTGAATATCATTGAGACCCTTGTTCACTTGATAGACGGTTCCGGTGACTTATTGATTCTTCAAATGTTGAACACGATAGTGGTGGTACAGTGAGTGACTTAAACATAATAATATATACTTAGAAATGCTTTCTATAGCTTATGAATTGTTTATTCTTTTTGATTCATAAAGCTTCTAGACATTTAGCTCCCTTCAAAATGGATGAGCTAAATGGTGCTAATCTATGCGTCATGTTCGTGAACGGGCGCCGTCAGTTGGGGCTGGTCATCAATTGGCTGCCTCGGCTTATTTTTTATTATTTTTATTACTATTAAAAAAAGGCGTACCCGTTAAAAGCGTCCAGAGTACAGCATCTGGACGCTTTTAACGCGTACGCCTTTTTTTTACATCGCTCTCATATTTTAATTATAAATTCAACATTAATGATGTAACTAATATTTTTGTAAAAATATAATTTAAAAGAGTGTCCATGGAGTTTCTTGCCCGTTCTTCTCCATAGGTTCCTATACTTTGGAATAGGCAATTAGCTTCATATTTTCTGACTGACCGCCTTCTTGACAATTCAAAACTGCTTGTAAATGGTTTAATTGAAATAAATGCTTCAAGTTTGAGTTTTTTGAGTTTAGTCATTTATGTTAAAACAATTTCTCTTTCGGTTGTGCGATTTGATTATTATTACTGATATTTCCAACATGTACATTTTTGCACTTACAGGTCATTTGAAATTTATCAAGATTTTAGAGCATTCAATATGATGACTATTACGTGGATAAGAGAAGAGGAGGAGGAGATTAGGAATAAGAAACCAATAAAAATACAGCGAAGTAGAATGAGTTATTAGAAATAATTTGTAAAGAGGAAGTGAATACTGAGATGACGGCTGGTAGAGATATATGGAAGAAAATGACGTACTACCGACTTCTGACGGCGTACTGCCAACCTCAAAAGATTTGGGATAAAAAGGCGGGAGGGTGATGAAATTTTACTTAATTCTACATGCAAATAACTTGCACATGCTGTAGGACTAAGGTCTTATTTCAAAACGAGGTAGTCTTTAAATGGTTAATCAAGAGGAATCATAATGTTTTCTATTAGACGAGCGTTGGACAACTTTATCATGTAAACTTTACGAGGACAACAAACTTGCTAGTAATCTTAGATTAACATAACACTTTACTTAATATATTATCATTTGTATAATTTAACTGCTGTCTCGAATCGTTTATAGTTTTTAGTCTCAGGTCGATCTATATGTGTCCTTTCAGCACGTCCCATTAAAGTTTATTACTCCTTTCCTTCTTATCTTTCTTTAATAAAGTAATACCAGCCTATTATTTTCCAACAGATTGCTAGACAAAAGCCTCTCCTCGAATAGAGAAGGTAACAAAATAAAAAAATTCAGTTGTGCCTATGATAAGTGTACACTGTACAGCCCTGTCATTAATTTCTATAATAAGTGAACAGCCCTCCTATTAATTTCCTTGTCATTATAGATGATACAATTTCCACGCCTGAGGAGCACCTATTGAGCAGTAGCGTCATGGTGCAATATTATAATTATATACCGTATCGTCAATTATTGTGTTAAAGCCGTGAATATTACGAATTAAGCAACAATAGCATGATTTGTAACTACCGCTATCCGATCTGGGCGGTGTTGGTTGTTTGTTGGTCATCGTAATTACCCCATAGATCACATCTTTACTTTGAGAAGGTATTCTTATCACAATCTTTGACGTTTTCTTTTTTGGCACAGAGTAGGATTTGCTACCAAAGGTCCTAGGGATTGTGTTAAGGGGATTGACATTTAGCGGCAGCATGTTTTTGTGTTTATGCCGTAGTGTATATATCGCTCATTTGGAGAAACATCGACGTAAATTTATTTTCTCCCAAAAATTCGTTTAATATGACGAAGCACTTAGCGTATTTACGTTAGGAAAGCAAAGAAGTACAAAAAAAAAAGTTGCCGTTACGTCGATGTTTCTCCTAATGAGCCATATATCGCTTGTTTAATTATTTTTTGCGAACCTGTTAAATTCTTTTGTAAAGTTACCAGAGGTGCCAAATAATAATGGAATAGTTGCACTTAGGCAATCGTCTGACATTATAGCCACACCTGCAGACATTTACTAATTCTAATATCTTGCCAAATAGCACACAGGATATCCCTATTGTCGGGCATATTTCCAATTTTAAAAGTTTCATAATACGAAATTATTTTGCCAATCAGAATGTATTTTCTGTTTAGACAATATAATTTTAAGTAGATACCTAAGCCTTTTTCAGTTCTTAGTAAATCGAACGATGAAAACCTGCCTTAAAATAACGTCCAGGCCCATGTGAGTGTTTCTATATTATAAAAGGGAGTCAGTTTGTCGTTCCGGGCGTGTTATCAGACGGTATTGCCGGATATTCCGACATATCCATTTCCACCATTTGCAAACCGACGATCACTTCCTGAGAAACAAGCTGCGCTGGACAATGTAAGTGCGAGTGTCGGGTTCCGTATCTAGTAATTCCTTAAGTTTACCATTTTTCTTTTTTTTTGTCCTTTGTCCTAGGGTTCAAAAATAGGATGGACCCTAATCTTATCACAATCTAACCTTATAAATAGACTAATAAGTAATTTAATTATAAAACAGCACCATTTGAAATAATATTTTTGTCTTATTGGAACAAAGTACCTACGTAACAATTTCTTTATTATTTTTTGCGATATTTTCTTAATTTCATCATCCAGCCATTGACACTAAATGTAAACCAATGAAGGCTTTTTGACTTCTTCTTCTTCTTCTTGTTTCTTTAATGTCTTCTTCTTTGAAATTTGTTGTGTTTTGGACAGGTTTATCTAAACCTTACACAAAAAACAAAACCCATACTAAAATTCAGCTTAAAATTATAATCGCTTGAAAAAATCGTAGACAGGACCATTTGCCTACGGAACCCCGAACCGGTTGAAGTTCGGGAAGCGTACCGGTGCTCCGCAAGTCCGACAAATAAATAGCAATTTGTTAGAAATTGTACAGGTTAGTTTATTGGTACACTCTAATGACATAATCTTGTGCCCACGGATGTGACATCGGTATCCATGGCTCTTTGAGAGTAGGTAAGACTTGGGTGACACAATCGAAGGCTTTGCTTAGATTCACCGTTTTTAGGGTTCCGTACATCAAAAGGAAAAAACGGAACCCTTATAAGATCACTCATGTGTCTGTCTGTCCGTCCGTCTGTCACAGCCAATTTGCTTCGAATCTAATGGACCGATTAAGTTGAAATTTGGTACACATATGAATCTCTGTGCCAAATACAAACGTGTAACGTAAATAAATGAATTTTGAATATGGGGTATCATTTTTGGGGGGAAATAAGAAAATTAAAAAGAAAAGTTTCGCAATCTATACCGTATGACATATAAATGAAATAGCTTACTGTGAGGATCTCAAATATTTTTTTTTCATAATTTTAAAGCAAATTGTATTAAAGTTATAACAAAATTGACGAAAATTTACCATTATCTTACCCTTATCTCCGATACGACTGAGCCTAAAATTTAGAAAAATACAAAAAATTGTTCTATACCTATAGATTACAGGAAAACCTATAAGAAGTCTGTGGTCTTAAAACAACATGGTAAATCTCTCAATATTGTGCGCATCGTACGGAACCCTCTCCACGCGAATTCAACTCGCACTTGACCGGTTTTTTTTCTATTTGGTATGCTTCTATGTATGGTTTTGCTAATAGAATCTATACTAATAGTAAAGCTGAAGAGTTTGTTTTAGCGCGCTAATCTCTGGAAGTACACCGTACAAGCGTCAACAAAGCCTTGAATGAGACAATATTACCGTAGTATTGAGCTGTTATCAAAACAAATGAGTGATCATTGATCACCAATGTTAAAAGAAAGATTATGTGTCAGATATAACGTTACTGAGTGGTCAGATATCAGTGACCGCGACCGGTTCCGAGTTCATTTGCACGTGTTATACCTACACTCACACAGTGTTTACTTTCACTGGCCAAGAGATTAGAGCTGCTTTCAGAATGGATGTAGCAATTTTGTTAGGAAAGGTCAACCTTCGAAACTAAAATAATTTTGTGCAATATCCTGAGCGGTTTGTAAACATGTATGAATTATGGGATACTGGATAAATATTGATGTATAGGTACAAATAGAAGGACCACCTCCTCCTTCAAAGTCAAAGTCAAAGCATTTATTTCAAATAGGCACATAAAAGGCACTTTTGAACGTCAAAAATTACAATGAAATAGAATTGATTCTAGTCGCCCCTTCCAAAAGGTAGTTTTCGTATGGAGAAGAATGGGCAAGAAACTCCACCGTTACTCTTTTAAAACGTTTTACAATATTTTGCATACATTCATTATATAATAAAATAATATGTGAAGACGATGCACCTAAAATAAAATTACTATACCACAATAGGTAAAAGAATTAGAAATGAAACCATGACATATAAATTAATAATCTGATAGATACATGGTGCTCACATATTTACAAAAATGGAAAAAGTAAACGATTTTGATAAAAAAAAAAAATATATATGTATATATGTATAAAAACTATTTTAACAAGTAATAAGTCAGGGTGTGAGTTAAGAGTAATTACAGAATGTAAACAAAGTAAAAAAGAATAAATTTACAATTAAATTAGCAACCAGTTTGATTTTGTCTAGACTCTAGATTGTCCTATGGAGCAGGACCAGCATGTTTCCAAGCGTTCTTATCCTGGATATAATCTTCTAATTTATAGTATGCTTGTTTACTAAGTGTACGTTTAATGCAAGTTTTAAATTTTCTTTCATTTAATTGCAATATATCCCAAGGTATTTTATTGTAACATTTAACACAGTACCCCATAAAAGATGTATGTACTTTGGCTAACCTGAAAAATGGTTGATGTATTTTATCTTTATTTCTAGTATTAAAATCTTGGAGAACCTTGGTAAACCTTGGAGTCAATATGAACAGTCCAGGTGATTAGAAGCCTGCCGGGGTCGCGGGATTGTTCGAAAGAGTTACCGTGGCCCCGGACTCAAAGGGCAAAGAAGGAACATGGATGGGTTTTAGTCAGTAAAAGTCTGACACTCCCTGTCGCTCAACCCACAGCGGGAGGGGTCATTTTATAATTTCACATCCTTAAAAAAAGGTGATTAGAAGGAAATAGTGATTTAAGGGCCAAATTTGTGATTCCAGCAAAGGTACCTAGTCCTAAAATAAAAAAATATGGAAACTAGCAGTGTTTTAATACTTGAATAACATGATCCTCAATAGACCGACAGATCTCATGATTTTGTAACAATAAGTATTCGATTTTAAACTAATATTTTAACAAACTCTTATTACATCTTGTCCTAACGATACATCTTCTACACTCAAAGATTAAAACGGCGCATCCAAATCTTTTCGTACATGACCGAACATGAACGTCCGGTAAAGATTCAAACTCACCATTTATTATAATTCCTCCATTACCAATTCATATAAAATCACTTTCTCACATTGCTAGTGAATAGTTATAACTTATGGACTTCTCCAATATGGAAATGTGAATTTCTAAAATGTTAAGTTCTTTGGTCTTTCAATTCCGATGTTTTGGATCCTCATGAGTCGACGTTTGTGACTTATGAGGAAGTTGTATGTTGTGTTGGTATGTGCTTGGATGATTCTGTTTCAAAATTAATTGACCACTTTAGTTTATAGATTAGTAATCATTACTTAATTAAGTATGCAAAAAGAACACACTTAGATTTCAGCATAAACTTGCAACTAATTGGAGCTTTTTGTACCTACCATCTATTGTCATTAGTTTGTACAAAGATATCCAATCAGTCAATTAGAAAGGTAATCTACCAGTCCAGCAATCAACCAATAGATATTAAGCTAGAAGGTTAAACGAATTAGTAGTGCAGAAATTGCTGAATAAATCTTAACATTTCCGGTTCCATACTCTTCTCGTGGAAATGAAGTAAAGCTCGTTCCTGTGCAAGCGGATTTTTGTGTTGTCTTTTATCCTTGACGGTTTGGTGAAGCCCACAGTGCTCCACTGTTTAGGACTACATATCAGGCTAACAGCATCCATAGTTTTTTAACAAATTTCGGCATGTTTTCCAGGGGCATGGCTTTATTTAATTATTTATGTCTATTTCTGATTGCTTTGAGTATTCCATCTAGCGACTTATTTCAATAGAACCTAGCGGTACCTATTATAACTTTCTAAAACTAAAACAGAGCGTGTAGTAAAGTGAGAGAAGTGGTTTCACTGATTCTCAGTTATCACAATAGATGGCGCTGATTTCAAGAAACCGTAATAGTTCACTACATTGCGCCTAGATGACACTGTACTAAAAGTTACTTTTTTAAATCTGCTATCTTTGTCTTTACTGCAATAGCCAGTGGCAATAGCATCCAAATCGTGCATCCATTCAATTTTTGTTTGTGAATTGCTGAACTCATAGGTACTGATAATGTTCAAACATAGATGTGACATGAAAGAACTTGGTAAATTAATAGATGAAAGTTGCAGAAGGTAAAAACAAATAAAATGTAGGTAGAGAATATAATAAGTTGGTTCAATCTGTATGCTGGTACATTCACATTTAGCCTTAATTAAATCCCACCAAAAACATTTCATGTAAAATATTTCCAAGACGACCACATAAGGTATGCCCTGCGAAAAAGACATCAGAACGCCAATTCTCGTAATTTAAAACGTTCAAAATCTAGTCGCAGTCTCATCTCGGCGACAAACAAATGTCAAAAACTTGTTAAAATGTAGGGAAATTACAGGTATTTTTGACAGATTGACACTGAGATCAGACTGTGAACGTTCTTAAAATTATGAGAATTGCCCCTCTGATCTCATGTAGAGCCAAGCTTCTGAATCTACACGGCCTAACTCTACCGACCCTAACTTCACAAATTCTACATATCAGTAAAAATGTATGGCTTAGCCGTTTCGCTACCGTTGTGGAGGTGATGCGAATATTTAGTTTCTGAAGTAAGAAACAGCCAAGCCATACATTTTTCATGTACCAGTGAGTGTGTCAGTGACGAAATCGGTGTATTTTAGATATCAATAAAATCTAAAGAATTAGAGCTATTCAATTGAGACTTTGTATGTTTAGTTAGTCTATTATTGACATCATATCCTGAGGATATGAACTATCTGGTACATCGGAAACTAACTCTATGAGGGTTCAAAAAAACGACGAAACACTTCGAGAAAAGGTAGGTAGTGCCCTTGCGCTTGGCTCGTCTTGGCGGGGGCACTACCGTGCCCCCAGATATTAATCTACACTTGTCCAGCATCGCAAGTACCTATCTATAACATTATAAATTATTCTTCTTTAATTTATTACTGCACTGTCTGTCGTAACAACAACAAAATACCGAGTTGGTATCTTCAAGTAGCTATGTTCATTGTTGCAGGGTCAAAACATATAATCCTGACAAAAATGTCCCGGCTCCAACTTCAGATAGAAATATTATTCTGCCTATAACTGATGATGATGATCTTTCAGAAGAAACACCAAAACGCCTGCGTTTTGGTGTTTCTTCTTCTTTCTTCTTTCTTCTTCTTTTGGCATCCAATCTTTCCAAACACTTGAACTTCCTGAAGTTCAAGTGTTTGGAAAGATTGGATGCCAAAAACAAAAACGATGTAATTGATTTAAGGCGACTACATGACCTAAAGCGCGGTCACTATCGGACTGATTAGACGGATTCAGCTTTAGTGTCTTAATTTTGATACGTCGATAAAAGATAAAAGGGTAATATGTTAAACATTTATTTGACTAGAAAGATATTTTTTTATCACTACTACAGAAAGAATGACTACCACACAAGCAATATACTTTCTATATCTGATCATTTGATCATAATTTAATATTACTCTTTTTCCAACACATTTCAAGGACACCCTTACTGCAGTTCGATCGATAGTATAATTAACCAGATAATGCCAGATGCAGTAACATGGGGAACAGATGCTGCGATGGCCGTAACCTGTCTCTAACTCAATTCCACTTCCCTTCATAACTCTTCACAAACCACTGCAATACCCAAAACTGTCTAGACCAATTAACATGCAGATAAAATTCGGAACGCTCCGTAAATTTTTGTTAGCTGCGGTCGACGACAGAGGGCGTGCGGATACACAAATTTATCTAATTACCAACCGTTAAAACTCTCCTGCAGACTTATGCGTTCAACAGATCTAAGTGAAATCTCTTAATTTGAACAAGTTATTAGTACCTGTTTTAAGTGTGAAACTTGGAGAATTGGGCTTTTGAAGTTTCTCGTCTTTTATGTGTATTGTTAAGTTATAGTAAGTAATGACTATGTTGCGTTGGAAAATGTAAGGGTCTTAATAAGGCAGCTTTGTAATAAGATTGTTTCTTGACACCATTGTACTGTTATAATGAGCAATATTTAACAATATAAAAAAATAAAAATAAGTTTAAAAAACCCTATCCGACAAAAGAAAAATAAAATTCGTGATTTAAATTTTTTTTTACAAAAAAAAAAAAAACAACTTCCAAAGAAACTGTATTTTTCCGTTATCCTGTACTGTCCCACTGCTGGGCAACGGCCTCCATTTCCTTAAGCTGTGCTTTCTCCGTCCAGTGTGTGTGTGTTGAAGAAGTATTTTATTTTTCACTTTTTAGCGGGTCAGTTAGTAATTTAACTAAGTTACAATAGCCTAATGTCAACTGCTCATCACTTTTTACAAAATATTGCTTTACCCGATGCAGGGACGTTAATTGTTAAGGAGTTCTCCTAGTAAAAACCAGGAAAACTGGAGCTGATTGTACTTCACCATACGCATTGTGACGAGCATAATTTGCTTAGCAACAACTATTATTGAGTAGTTCCGATGGCCGTCTGTGGTCTTCGTCATCAGTTCTACTTCACCAAATGGGGCTTTCCGAGAGCAAATGCACGACTTACTATAAAAAAAATACCCAAATCGGTATAGTTGTGCCTATAAAATTTTAGGGCTTCCCTCGATATCCATGGGATTCCCTCATCAGATTCCGACTTGGTGACAATGGGGCCACCTCGAGACCATATCCTTTTAAACAAAACAATAATTTTTAAAATAGGTCTACAATTGACGGAGAAATCGGTGAACATACATAAAAAAAACATAGTCGAACATTATAACCTCCTCCTTTTTGGAAGTCAGTTAAAAAGTACGAAACAAGAAAATATTTCTGACGAAAATCAAGACAGGTACAAAAATGTTATAACCGTGGTCGTATGCCTGTATACTATGAGGGTGCCAGCAGGACCACTTACAAAATTATCGTCGTGTCATAGCCATTTCATACTACTAAAATTTTCCTGACTATACATAAGTTAAATAAGTTTATATATACCTTCAGCTCTTTAATGTCACATAGATCTATAGTCCATCTAGTTAGTACATGAGGTGTACGTACAGATTTGCCCTAATTTCATCTATTGTAGCCGTACCGCGAACCATGTTCCCTGCATGATCTACGGCACTTTTAACGATAATATCTTCTCCAACACGACACCTGCCAGTTCGTCTCATAAACACTCGTCATCCAGACCACGCCGCGCCGCGTCATTATCATTAATCACTCGGCTAAGATTGATGGCTCAAATATATTCACTTTTCATATTTTTCTCGTTAACACGATTAGATTTTGACTGTTTGCAGTTTATGGCAGATTTTTTTTTCTCTAAACGAAATAATATCTGAACCTTGTAATTTAACTTCTTATCCATAATTATGCATGAGAGGAGCTTGTGTCTAAGTAATAACAATAGCATGGGTCGATCGATCACGTTAAGGCTACGCTTGCCGTGGTTGGTCCGTGGATGGGTGACCATCTTCACATACTTACTAAGACCTCTCCAAATCTCGAAAAGCACAGTCCCGGCTGTCATTTGATAAAAAAATGACAGCCGTTACGGGTCGTCAGAAGCCCGAAAGTCTGACAACCCGTCTTACCAAGGGGTTTTGTATTACCCAGTAACTGGGTTGTGGATGTCAGATATTCAGTCGCTTTTATGCATTTAGAGTACGTTATTTTGTTCTAAAATGTTAAATTCAATGTTTTTTTAACATATTTATAGTGACAGTCCCAGAGGTTTATTCCCAGAAAATAAAAAATAATTATTGAAATTGTATACGAGTCGTCTAGAGTTCTTAGTCACACTAACGAGTCAGTTTAGGGTATATTTCATTACAATATTCCAAAAGCAAAGTCATGAATATAACGAAAATTAATGTATTTTCTCGATTATTCATGCTAATGATCATTAAAGACAAGACTTGAAACACATCAGTCTTTAGTTAAGGCGCAGATATACGACTTCTAAAGATTTTAAATTCAACATCACGTCTAATCGACCGGACTGATTTTTTCGAAAAAAAAAAATTGTTATACTATACCATTTGCTTCGTAATTTGATATATGAATATTTGAAATTATATTTTTTTAACATAGTGTAATTAATTTGTAAAGTAATGTCTACCGCGGACAAAAACGATAATCACGCAAACACTATCGGGTGTATTTTCATAAAACTTTCACCATATAAAAGACAATTTAATTCCCCGAATTTTAGTATACGGTTTTATTTGTTTGGTGTTTGATAAATCAACAATAGATGATTGTTTCATATTTTGCAATAAATTATCAGCTTTGTGTCATAGCGCATCTCTTTCTTTTCTATGCAGTCCGATAGTGACCGCGCTTTAGGTCATGTAGTCGCCTTAAATCAATTACATCGTTTTTGTTTTTGGCATCCAATCTTTCCAAACACTTGAACTTCCTGAAGTTCAAGTGTTTGGAAAGATTGGATGCCAAAAACAAAAACGATGTAATTGATTTAAGGCGACTACATGACCTAAAGCGCGGTCACTATCGGACTGCATAGAAAAGAAAGAGATGCGCTATGACACAAAGCTGATAATTTATTGCAAAATATGAAACAATCATCTATTGTTGATTTATCAAACACCAAACAAATAAAACCGTATACTAAAATTCGGGGAATTAAATTGTCTTTTATATGGTGAAAGTTTTATGAAAATACACCCGATAGTGTTTGCGTGATTATCGTTTTTGTCCGCGGTAGACATTACTTTACAAATTAATTACACTATGTTAAAAAAATATAATTTCAAATATTCATATATCAAATTACGAAGCAAATGGTATAGTATAACAATTTTTTTTTTTCGAAAAAATCAGTCCGGTCGATTAGACGTGATGTTGAATTTAAAATCTTTAGAAGTCGTATATCTGCGCCTTAACTAAAGACTGATGTGTTTCAAGTCTTGTCTTTAATGATCATTAGCATGAATAATCGAGAAAATACATTAATTTTCGTTATATTCATGACTTTGCTTTTGGAATATTGTAATGAAATATACCCTAAACTGACTCGTTAGTGTGACTAAGAACTCTAGACGACTCGTATACAATTTCAATAATTATTTTTTATTTTCTGGGAATAAACCTCTGGGACTGTCACTATAAATATGTTAAAAAAACATTGAATTTAACATTTTAGAACAAAATAACGTACTCTAAATGCATAAAAGCGACTGAATATCTGACATCCACAACCCAGTTACTGGGTAATACAAAACCCCTTGGTAAGACGGGTTGTCAGACTTTCGGGCTTCTGACGACCCGTAACGGCTGTCATTTTTTTATCAAATGACAGCCGGGACTGTGCTTTTCGAGATTTGGAGAGGTCTTAGTAAGTATGTGAAGATGGTCACCCATCCACGGACCAACCACGGCAAGCGTAGCCTTAACGTGATCGATCGACCCATGCTATTGTTATTACTTAGACACAAGCTCCTCTCATGCATAATTATGGATAAGAAGTTAAATTACAAGGTTCAGATATTATTTCGTTTAGAGAAAAAAAAATCTGCCATAAACTGCAAACAGTCAAAATCTAATCGTGTTAACGAGAAAAATATGAAAAGTGAATATATTTGAGCCATCAATCTTAGCCGAGTGATTAATGATAATGACGCGGCGCGGCGTGGTCTGGATGACGAGTGTTTATGAGACGAACTGGCAGGTGTCGTGTTGGAGAAGATATTATCGTTAAAAGTGCCGTAGATCATGCAGGGAACATGGTTCGCGGTACGGCTACAATAGATGAAATTAGGGCAAATCTGTACGTACACCTCATGTACTAACTAGATGGACTATAGATCTATGTGACATTAAAGAGCTGAAGGTATATATAAACTTATTTAACTTATGTATAGTCAGGAAAATTTTAGTAGTATGAAATGGCTATGACACGACGATAATTTTGTAAGTGGTCCTGCTGGCACCCTCATAGTATACAGGCATACGACCACGGTTATAACATTTTTGTACCTGTCTTGATTTTCGTCAGAAATATTTTCTTGTTTCGTACTTTTTAACTGACTTCCAAAAAGGAGGAGGTTATAATGTTCGACTATGTTTTTTTTATGTATGTTCACCGATTTCTCCGTCAATTGTAGACCTATTTTAAAAATTATTGTTTTGTTTAAAAGGATATGGTCTCGAGGTGGCCCCATTGTCACCAAGTCGGAATCTGATGAGGGAATCCCATGGATATCGAGGGAAGCCCTAAAATTTTATAGGCACAACTATACCGATTTGGGTATTTTTTTTATAGTAAGTCGTGCATTTGCTCTCGGAAAGCCCCATTTGGTGAAGTAGAACTGATGACGAAGACCACAGACGGCCATCGGAACTACTCAATAATAGTTGTTGCTAAGCAAATTATGCTCGTCACAATGCGTATGGTGAAGTACAATCAGCTCCAGTTTTCCTGGTTTTTACTAGGAGAACTCCTTAACAATTAACGTCCCTGCATCGGGTAAAGCAATATTTTGTAAAAAGTGATGAGCAGTTGACATTAGGCTATTGTAACTTAGTTAAATTACTAACTGACCCGCTAAAAAGTGAAAAATAAAATACTTCTTCAACACACACACACTGGACGGAGAAAGCACAGCTTAAGGAAATGGAGGCCGTTGCCCAGCAGTGGGACAGTACAGGATAACGGAAAAATACAGTTTCTTTGGAAGTTGTTTTTTTTTTTTTTGTAAAAAAAAATTTAAATCACGAATTTTATTTTTCTTTTGTCGGATAGGGTTTTTTAAACTTATTTTTATTTTTTTATATTGTTAAATATTGCTCATTATAACAGTACAATGGTGTCAAGAAACAATCTTATTACAAAGCTGCCTTATTAAGACCCTTACATTTTCCAACGCAACATAGTCATTACTTACTATAACTTAACAATACACATAAAAGACGAGAAACTTCAAAAGCCCAATTCTCCAAGTTTCACACTTAAAACAGGTACTAATAACTTGTTCAAATTAAGAGATTTCACTTAGATCTGTTGAACGCATAAGTCTGCAGGAGAGTTTTAACGGTTGGTAATTAGATAAATTTGTGTATCCGCACGCCCTCTGTCGTCGACCGCAGCTAACAAAAATTTACGGAGCGTTCCGAATTTTATCTGCATGTTAATTGGTCTAGACAGTTTTGGGTATTGCAGTGGTTTGTGAAGAGTTATGAAGGGAAGTGGAATTGAGTTAGAGACAGGTTACGGCCATCGCAGCATCTGTTCCCCATGTTACTGCATCTGGCATTATCTGGTTAATTATACTATCGATCGAACTGCAGTAAGGGTGTCCTTGAAATGTGTTGGAAAAAGAGTAATATTAAATTATGATCAAATGATCAGATATAGAAAGTATATTGCTTGTGTGGTAGTCATTCTTTCTGTAGTAGTGATAAAAAAATATCTTTCTAGTCAAATAAATGTTTAACATATTACCCTTTTATCTTTTATCGACGTATCAAAATTAAGACACTAAAGCTGAATCTGTAACAACAATATAGCCCCCAGCCCACTAGGTATCATAACGACACATTCACACGACAAAACAAAAGTTTTTCCAAACCACTATCCCAAATCTGCATACACCAACCTACTTAAATGAAAATAACGTTAACCATTTTATCATTAAGAAAGTTAAAAACCCTTTAGAGTTAATAAAGTAAAACAAACAGACAGACAATGTAAACGTAGGTGCGATTGCGGCTCGCGCTTGAAAGCAATTCCTTGTCCCACTGAGTGGCGCAAAGAAGCAATTAAGATGAGAAAACGCTTGTACACGCCCTGCGCTGTGCTTGCCTTAAGCTGCGGTCATGATAGAGTTCTTGGGAAAGAATGCATGTGCTTTTATGTACATTTTCTTTGACAAACCTAGGAGGAAGTTGAAAATAGATTTTAGCATTTATTGATTCAAGTCACCTTTGAGCTGCACACATTTGGAAACATTAAAGTGTTTTATGTTCAATAACGTGGGATTCCATTTGTTCACGTATCCATCTTAGGGTTTTTGTAGGAACGAAAAATCTTGCAGTAGTAAAGTTGCCAAATTAGTGATATTTTACTCTTGAAATTACAATCCATTTGTTCTTAACCAAGCTCATTAATTTCACAAACCTATAGAATAATTACCAGTCCTTGTATTTTCTTTTCAATCTCTTATCATGGGAACTATCCCTTACATTCCCAAACTCGCGACAATGGCCCATAAAATGCTGACTTTCACGTGTAACTCAGCTTTACGTAAATGCGTGCATCCACTGCTGCACAAAGATGTCATACCTTCGCGAGAGCTGGCTGCGATCACTCGTCCTAAGTGGTGACATGCTGAGGAACCGGGGCCTCGTCTTACTTACTGTGAGTCGCTTTTTTATTGTTTTCAAAGTGTTTTCTTTGGTGGAAAGCTTAAGTTTCGTTTCAAACAATTTTCTTTGTTGTAAGGTTACTCGTGTTTGCTGGTAATAGTGTTGAATTTGCTTAATTGGGTACTTTGTAATGAATAGATAGTGTTTGTAACAAAAAAAAACATAATAGCAAAATAGTCAATATCTAATTTACTATAGGTATGTTTTTTTTATAAACTTTATTTCAGGTTCACTTTCAGATTTCAGATTTCAGAATAAAATAAAAAATCATTTTGCTAATTAATGAATTTTATTTCCAGATCTTCAATTTCATATACCAAATATCAACAGAACAAATAATTACCACCAATGGCTGGATACCAATGTCGCACAATGATATTTACAATCAAATTAGAAGAGTATCAACGGAATATCCTGTTTACTTCATTAAGAAGCCTTCCATGGATGATGATGATAATAACTTAGTGCAAAGACAAATAAATACCAAGAAATATTTCAGAGATTTCAAAGAAAGTTTTGAAGTACTAAATGAAAAGACTTTTGATACTGTCACAGTTCCAGATAAAGCAGGCAACAGTGGTCAAGCAATAGTGAACAGTAGGGAAAACACAAGAAAAGCTAAAAAAGTATGGAATAATAATATTGATGTTAGTGACGATAATATTCTGGACTTACATAACATTGATTCAAATACAAGTGTGACAAATGAAGAAAATGTTATAATAGCTGGAGCTACTTCAAAAGCATACGAAGTAACTGAAGATAATGATAAATCAACACCAACAGAAAATAATTATATGTCGGAAAATGAAGGATATCAATATAGCCCACCCACTGACGAAAACCAAAATCTAACATCTACATTCTACAAAATCCTGTCCAAATACAATATTAACAGTGAAGATAAACTACAAAACTATAACTTGTCCCTTCATCGTAAAGATCGAAATCCAACGACAAGTGCCTATCGGGCTCCGTTGGCATACGGATATAACAATTTGAATCATTTGCCTGTAGACCCAATGCTCGCTGTTTTCCTATCAAACTATGGGTTCTATTTGCCCAGTTTGTACGGGATCAAGGCTAATTACAATAATTTGTACGGTTATCTTGCCTCCAATAACATTCATAACAACAAACCCTTCGGTTTGTATAAAGTTTTCTCTGATACTGATTCATGGAATTAGAGATACTTCATGTTTTTCTTTGTTATTATTATTAGAATTATTATAAGTAATTAGTTTTGTTATTGTTAGAATTAGTTTAATGATGTTTGTATGATTTCAAAAACAATTAGGTATAGTAAGTTTAGGATGATTTCGTAAAGGCAATATTTAATCATATTTTGAGATCCAGGAATTGCTATCTGTACCTATTAAATTGCCTGAGGTTTAATTTGCAACTAAAATTTGTTAATCAATTATTATTTATATTCTTCACTTGACAATCAGATTTGAGAACTTATTATTTTAATTTGAAAGTAAATAGATTAGTTCAAATAATGTCTAATATGGTACAAGCTAAGCTTCAAAGGCTTTACAACTTTTAATTACTGAAGATAACTCACCTAACAGTTAAGCCTTTAAAACACTTCACCATTCAAGAATAACAAAAAATTGGCAAAAGGATATTTTTAAAAAGCAAACGAAGTACCGCATCAACTGCATAAAGAACGTCCAGTCGACAATGAACGTTATTGCAAAACCTTACGATTGTAATTAGATTGGGGGTCGGTTAAATAAAGGCTCGAAGCTTGGAGTTGTTCCAACAGCCACAGGCGTGAGTTTCATAGCGCGTTGTGAAAAGTTGCCTTTGTACCGGAGCCAGTTTGCACCACTTTTTATAATGCTTTTTACTCGTTAAACGTCTCGGATTTTGTTTCTGAGACTTTAAATCTTGTTAATTTTGGATTGTATGTAAACTTTATACCGGGCACATTAAAGTTTAGTTAAATTATGGAACATTTTTGGTTCGCTACTGCAGCTATGATGTTTGTTTTTATTATCACATACTTGAATTGGAATTGTCTTCTTTACCATGTAAATGTACCTAAAATTCGACACAAATTGTAAAATAACAATGGAAGCTATTCAATTTTACGGCAAGCTAGCAATTCTGTTTGCCCTTTCAAAGTTTTTGCATTTCAATTTATTAGATACATTATTTTTATTTCATTTCGCACAAAAACACTTAGTTCCTCTTTCAAAACAATTTCTATTCAAGAAACATCTCATCAAGCCACATTTTTATCTTCCACATCAACTCCTCACGAGGAAAACGGAACAAGACTTCATCAGCCCACGTCGATCGTTCTTCGCAATCAGTTCTCATACATTCTTATAAACATACCGATAACATGCGGAACATTTATGTAAAATGTTCCGCATTTTGTCATTTGTCAAGTTTTAAAATATGTATGAATTAATCCAACTATATTCGAATAGTGGTGTTGAATCCATACAATCCAATTTTAGAATATGTACCTTAGTTATACTTCGGACATGTTTGAAACCAGTGTTGTTCATATTTGGGTATTGGATACACCAGACTGTGACTGTTTCGTTCATTTTACATGAAACATATCGGATACATTGAAATTGGTTTGCAATTTTACACGTAAATATTTTCTGCGTCGTTATTCGTTTTCGTTTATCTTTGTTGTGATTTTAGCTACATTGCAAATCGGCTTCAACATCGCCAAACGACAATGGCCAACACCCGAACAAATTTTTGTTGACATTTTTTTTTGTGTCTTCCATTGAAAAATGTGTTAAAATACAGAGTTTGAATTTCTAAACAGTTTTGTCTTCAGTTACATATTTTTATAGGAAGTCAGGAATTAAAGATATTCCAGTTTGAAGTTCTAGAGATTATGCCTTATCATCAACAGACCCTAATCGAAAAATAAATCTAGAAATACCTACTTACCACTTAAAATATCATCATCTTAAGAATTGCATTTTTACAGCAAAATAAACTGCAGACTGTATAGGTACTTATTCAGAATTATAAGTACCTATAGGAGGTGAGGGCTTCACTCGCCCCTTGGATCTTGCCCCTAATTGCCTAAGTACATCAACTCGCCCCCTTCAATATTAGATACCCCAAACCGCCCCCGATTGTTAGTAAATTAAAAGTACTGTCAGCACTCCCAAGTTTTTATAATTATTGAAATAAATATTTTTTGTTAAAACTTCAATCTTGGAATTTAATGTTGAAGATTGAAATAAAACTGCACATGGAGTTAAAAAAGTGTAATTTGGAATCTAATCACGTATATAATCATTTCAATGTTTAACTATTAAATATTGGTACACTTTTTGGTTTATAGATAATTAAATAAAAATCACAGATCAAAGTTAAGGAGTCAACAATTATATGATTAAAAAAAAACTTGAAAATGAAGGAAATAATTTGAAACAGCTCTGCATGTCAGTTTGTAAAATTCACAAAATTATTGCAACAAGTATAAAAAAAAACAATTGTAAACAAAATGGCGTGGACATAAGCGTTACTAATTCTCTATCTATCTTTTCAAAGGTATCATCGTAATCGAATGATGCTACTTATAATTCTAGAGTGGGCAGACTATGGTTTAGTCTGCCAACTCTAGAATTTATTTTACTCAATCAGAATTAGTAGCCAAACACAAATAATAGATTATAAGGCGTTAGCTTAATACCTAATAATTTAATTTAACAAAAAAGGAAATTCGGTTGTAATAAAAACTTACCTTAACTTCCGATCAGGAATTCCACTCACAATACACAGGAATAATTCACCTACTTAGTTACACTTGGAGAAAAGTACTAAACTAAGGTTTAGCAAATATCGCAAAATGCATCCCTTCCACATTATAATATGAACTTAGAAAGAGAAAGTATTATACGACTCTCTTAACGTGTAACATATTTTAACAAACCTTTTGCAATATTACTTTTTGGTGGTTTCTTTAGTTATAATATCTAAGCAAGGTAGCAAAAACTATCACAAGTGTCACGAGTTGGTGAGATTACAGATAGAGTTAAAAGTAATAAAACATGGCGTTATTCATAATTGTGCATTTTTCTGTCTAACTGTACCTTTTTTGGTTAAATTTCAAAGGAAATGCCGTAAGGGGCGAATCACTACACCAAAATAATAAAAAACGGGGTGAGTGGAATATTTTGATCGAAAGGGGCAAGACCCAAGGGGCGAGCGGAGCCCAAACCCTATAGGAGACCCCGACGTGCGTAGGTCTGCCACATGGCCTACATGCGACTTAAGTAAATTAATGCTCATAAGAATATTTATTTAATAATCTTAGCCAACCTTTAAGACAGTTATATATGATTAACTAGCTTCTGCCCGCGACTTCGTCCGCGTGAAATTTCTTGTTGATTTATTCTGGTCTGAAAACAAAAAAGGCTAAAGGCTGTACATACACCCAGGACTTACAAAACTGGTCTGCTTGGAGTACTTAACCTCAGGTGCAGACAACCGCACGTCACATGTAACACTTGATCTACAACAACCCTTACTGCTACAACATACAGACGCTGTCACTGTCAAATTCTACCCATGAACGTGCGGTTGACTTTGTACACAAACAGCGTTGGAATCACTCCAAGCCAATAAAATGGCGTATGGCTCGATTTTTTTTCTCATATACGAGCACTGCAAACGTGTAATATAGTTCGTATTCGTGGCTCCGTATTCTTTTATTATATATTACCAGTAATGGCGTTGTTACAAACAATGTTATTTGATTTTCATTACCTACTCTTATTTATAATTTTGCGACACGGTCACAAAATTAAGTCATGGTAAAATAGCCGGTCTGCGACTTGTGGTCTGGTCATGACGACCTAGGTACCTAACGTGGGATGGATTTATGGGAGGTTAGGAAGAAGTGGGATGACATAAACCAGTTAATTAATTCGATCATCACACAATTTTATAATATTTCAGCAACTTGCGAATTCGACGTTTTGTTATTTTTTTAACTTTGGTACCATATTATATACCTAGCTGATTAAAAAAAGATGTCTTCCCCTTATTTTGTATTCTTAATGCCATTCTAATTTTTTGAGATAACTTGTGTTAAACTTCGTGTACGTAGATAATTTAAAAAAAAGGTTATAAATTTCTTCTTTTAAATAAAAAAAAATGGTAACGTTGAGGGATTTGTTAAAGTATTCAATTTAAGAGTTTGGAGAAAAGTGATTTATGGTGATGGATCCTGGGAAATTTTCAAAAATACTTAAAAATTTCGTTTTCTCAAATCCCATAAATTTTCGCCTGGGCTTTATGAGGCGATGAACTGTTCCATGTCACTATCACATCCTGGATGGAAAACGTCTAATTAAGAGCCTGTGTATGTTTACAATAATAATAAATTATAAGGAAACCTGAACCCCACAAGCCGATCAGTTTGTATAAACTACTTTACCACAAAAGCAGCACGTAGTTACTGTGCGTGGTGACCGGAAAAGTACGAGATTTTCCGCCTGTCCGCGCGCAGCGTCCGCGCGCAGCGGACAAAGCTGCGAATGTGTTCCATTTCCGTGCTGACACTGTTGCTCGCGATACTGTTCCCGACATAAGTTGCTGTAAATTACATTGCTGAGACTTCTATTTATATAAAAAAATATTATGTTTTTATATACTTGCTTTTAAGTAGGTACCCGGGCTCTATAGTCACATTTTTAGAGAAAAGCCACTGGCACCATGCAGATATGATTAACAGAGACGACCCTCTAAAAAGCTAACTTTTTCTAAAATACTATGAACGGCCATTTTTGATACTTAGTTAATTACGAAGTCGGTTAATTGGTCTGCCTAATTGTGTCAACAATTTAACATTCAACATCAAATTATCTTGTGCTGTTTGGGACCATCCACTTAATGAAGAAGTTAAGATAAACCAATTTAGTACATTTCCAACAGTAATGTTTCTTAAACTTATCCTGACACAAGTTAATTTAAATAAAAATAAAGCAATTGCTTTAACTACACATACATAGAACTATCCTCAGTAACCCACCCACACACTCTTATATGTAACATAAACTCCATGTTCTTCTTCTCTGTGGCCTCCATACAACTTGTAACTGTATTGTGTGCGGTCCGCGTAATTCCAAGAACAAATGTTTGTCTCCAATACGTAGTGGTTTATTCATTAGAGCTTCGTTGGAAACGCGCCCAATAAACTGCTGATAAAACTCTAACTGGACCAACCACACTTTGTTCTATGGAACCCAGGGCTGGTGGAAGTTATAGACTGGGTGTGGATATTGTTGTAAGCTTCGAGAATACATTTATAGTACGACGTCTAGGTAAGGAGTGCACCGCCGGAGTCTCTGTGCCCCCAAAGGTAGGTAAGTGTGTCCTAGGTGACTTCAAGTTGAGTGTGAATGGATTACTTCTCAAGCGTGTTCCATCGTCACCCACATCATCGCTTTTGATCAGATGTTATAGTGATAAAAGGGGAACTTATAAATTATAAAAGAAAAAACGCAACGACCGTGTTAAGTACACTTTTTTAACCCACTCTCACTTCAAAAAAGGATTAGGTTCTCAATTCGGATGTTCATATTTAATTTATTTTATGTATGTTCGGGGATAACTCCGTCATATATAAACGGATTTGCAAAATTATTTTTTTGTTCGGTTAGGTACATCTCTGCCTAACCCTACCGGAACACAGGCGTGAAGTTATGTTATATAAGTAAGATAGTATTATGTTATGTTATATAAGTAAGATAGTATTATGTTAGGTATATAATAAGTAAGATATTTATGTCACACGATAAATCGCCAGTTTTCTTTAACTTGCACGGCTATAACAAACTTATTGCTTTTCCCGATGTGAAAACTTCAGATTTACTTCTTTTTATTTTGCGGCCAACTTGGTTTACCGACTTTAATGAGCCTGATGAATCGTTTATACTTAGTATTACTTAGTGAAACTACTCAACTTAATCAATACTCGTTTGCAGGACGGACGTTTACTTGAACTTTCTGCTTTTATGTAAACCAAAAAGTTGTCTACGTATAAATTTATTTTTAAATAAATCATTTTATTCTCAGATTTAACTTTAGAGAGATAAGTACATGATAGCTAATGCTGATGTTTTTCCTTGATATAGGTTACAGTTATGAGGTATTGGTGCAGATTCTGTTGTTTACAAACTAAATTAAATTTAAGTTTAGTGCATCTTTTTCTTTCTATTTCATTAACAAAAGAACATAAGATAAATTTTAGTTTAGGCCTATCAAATTAATCAGCGAATGGTGTAAATTGACGTAATTTTTGTAGGCACGTTTTTAATCACATCTAAATTTATATGGAGTAGTGTCAAGCGCTGATTAATTTGACAGAACTAAACCAAAATTTATCTTCTGGCGTTTTCGCGTTGAAATAGAAAGAAAAAGATGCACTGAACTTAAATTTAGTATAAGTTTGTGAACAAGGGAATCGGCACCATTATTTATTTATGTACGCAAATCTTACCTACAACTACCGTTACAGATCGGCAATCCAATGCGATAGAGTGGCCTTACATGCTAAATCCTTTATATACATCCTTTAAAATTACATACTAGGTATATCCTAAATCTTAACCTAATATCTTTTTTTTTTTTTTTTTAAATGGCATCTCGCAGTTCATCCTTTATGAGGATGGCTACTGCTTAACCGGACTTTACCTAATATCTAACTAACATATTATATTTATATAATGTAACTTTTGCGAATTCACTCAAGTTGCACCACAATACATCAACTATGTCGTGAACCTCGTTCACCACACGCATGGCTCTAGTGAGAGGAGTTCTCGCCAGTATGTTGGTTCCGGCTGCAGGCACAGCAAGCAGGGGCAGGCGTCGCCGCCTCCACACGTACCGGTCTGGCACGCAAAGTTCTAGGTGCAGCAGCACTCCCGGGTTATGCGCAAAGTCCCGTCGCACCTTTAACGCGTTGTACCCTACCATACCCAGTACAAATAGTGTAGGGTACATCAAGGGGTAAAATGGATATACCCCATATAGCTTGAAGTACAAGTGTCTTGTGAACTTATTTTGGACACAAAGTTAATATCATTATAAACAATAAAAAATAAACTAAGTTAAGCATAGTAATAATAATATTAGAAGTGATGAGGTCGTATCCAAGTTTATTCAAAGAATAAAAAAAAGACAAAAGACAATAAATAGTCTAGCAACAGTACGTCATAATCTTTTGAATGTTAGATATTATTGTTATTGTGTATGCAGACCACGTAGCTAACATTCAGTAAGACCGAACATTTGTCAAGCGTAATGTTGGAATTTAGGGAGCATATCATATGTGCAAGTTTAACTTAACTACGTATCAGACGGCAGACTGGCATATTTTGTTACGTTACGTAGAATTCATGGCGATGAGAAAGAAATATATCAGCTGCCTAACTACTTTTGTAAAAATAACTATTTGCTATAAGCACGCATGATTATATCATATGTTATGCTTACTCCGCAGTTTTAAAGTCTGTTATGTACCTAAATCAAGGGGGAAAAAATAGAAAATCTACCAATATGCATACATACAAGATTACTTAAGCGAGTTGTCATCATCTCTTTTTACTTTTTTTTTTTTTTTTTTTTAACTATGGCATCTCGCAGTTCATCCTTTATGAGGATGGCTACTGCTTAACCGGACTTTCCTGTGGATGCCTCGAATTAAGGCCTCCAGCCAGGGCATACAATAACTTAAAAACTAAGCGACAGCGCTAAGGGTAACCCCCTGCGGGGTTCGGACCTCGGCTCAGGGCGTCGCTGGAAGAGGACAGCAAGGGACAGGCTGGATCGGTATTATTATTGGTGTTTAGGGGCGAATTTAAAACTACAGGCTCAGCTGCGCGGGCTGGCTCGAGCAAGGGTCGGGGGGGGCACGGTGATGGTGCGGGGCGTCGCGACGGGCCTCGGCGGCGAGGACGGAAGGACGGATGTCTGAGCTTGTTTTTGTGTTGTCGACTGAGAGTACTCGTGGCCTTACTGCTCTCCTGGAGGAGGGTAGTGGCGTCGTCGGGGATGGTGAGGGTATGCCTTGGTCGGCGAATCCTACTTATGCGGGAGGGAGTGTATCGGGAGGCCGCCGCAATCAGGGGATTGGGGTGCTTTATGGCAGAGTCAAAGAAGCGCTTGGAAAGGCGTTTCATGAACTGCTGGATGGTGGGGAGTCTGAGATCTAGATGCAGATTCACATTTCGGACATAGAAGGGGGCTCCCGTGACCTTTCGGAGGAAACGGTTCTGGAGGGTTTGCATTTTATGCAGAAATCGCGGCTTGGCGTGTGCGAAGACTACGCAAGCATAGGTCATGATGGGACGGATGACCGCGGTGTAGAGGCGCAATTTGCACTTGAGTGACAATTTGCTGCGGGCAGTTATCATAGAGTGGAGCCTACCGAGAGCGAAAGAGGCGCGCGAACGCGCCGTCTTTATGTGCTCGTTGAAGGTGAGGTTGTGGTCTAGGATGACACCTAAGTATTTGGCTCGCTTTCCCCAGGGGATCGGCTTGCCATACATAGAGATCGGGCGCGGGAGGGGGGGGGGTAGTTTGCGCGGTTTCGAGAAGATGACCGCCTGACTCTTATCGGGGTTGACCTCGATTCTCCATTTCCGGAACCAATCGCTCAAGGCGCTTGCGGAGGTTTGGAGGTTTCGAGCTATGGATGACTGGTTGACACCCGAACAGTATATGGCAGTGTCGTCGGCGAAGAGCGCCAACTGTGCCTTTTTACTGTTCGGGATGTCACTAGTGAACAGGGTGAAAATGAGGGGAGACAGAACGGAACCCTGGGGGACTCCGGCGCGGATGGGGTGAGGGGGAGAGAGAGCGCCCTCGATACGGTAGCGGAAAGTGCGGTCCGACAGAAAATCTCGTAAGATGAGCACGAGACGGTCTGGCACACCTAGCAGGTACAGCTTATATAATAAGCCATTGTGCCAGACCTTGTCGAACGCCTTCGCTATATCGAAGAACAGGACGCCTGTCGAAGCACCTCGCTGAAAAGCAGCGCTAATGTGCTCGACTATGCGGTGGAGCTGGTGGATGCACGAATGCTTCGTGCGAAAACCGAACTGTTCGGGGGGGATGAGGCTCTTTGCTTCGGCATAGTCTTTGAGGCGCTTATAAATAAGCCTCTCGTAGACTTTACCGAAAACATTGAGCAGACTGATGGGGCGGTAGCTGGAGGGCTCAGACTTGGGCTTGCCTGGCTTTGGGATGCCTATGACTGTGGCTTCTTTCCACATTTGGGGGAAGATGTTGTTGCTCAGGGCGCCATTGAAGATGGCGGTCATGAGCAGTATGAGGGGGGCGGGGAGGAGTTTGTACACCCTATTGGTGATACCGTCCGAACCGGGGGCTTTGCGGGTTGCGAGCCCTTTTATGATGTCTTGCACTTCGTCGGGAGTGACGGGAGGCAGAGGATCATCAGGGTCTTCGACTGGCGGGAGGGAGGCTCTCCGTTCGACTTCAGCGTTCACCTCGTCGAGGTGCGCTCTGTCTACTGGTTGAGAGCTGGGAGTGCATTGAGCCTCTAGGCTGTCGGCTAGGCATTCGGCCTTTTCGAGATTTTCGAAAGCGACCGTTTTGTCGGGGCGTGTGAGGGGAGGAACTGTGGCCTCTTCAGAGGAGCGGAGCTTCCTCTGGAGCTGCCAGAAGGCGTGGTGGGTGGGCTCGAGTTCGCCGATCATCTTATCCCATCCCTCGGAGCGCCATTCCCCTATGCGTTTCTTTACAGCACGCTGTAAATGGCGCATGTGGGATTTGTTCGCGTCGCAGGGAAAAGAGTCATAGGCACGAATGGCAGCGTTCTTCTCGGTCACCAGTTCACGTACGTCATCGGGCAGTTTCCAGCGATGGTCTTCCATCACTGGAACTTCCCGTGAGCAATCCGTCAGTACGGATTGAACGTGCTCTGTGAACGAGTCGATCGCCCCAGTCGTGTCTGCGACTGAGATAATTTGCTCGGGGATGGAGTCTAAGTGGGGAGACGTGGTGGATTTCAGTCTTTCGCTTACTTTCCTCCAGTCGGTGACTATTTTGGTCTGGGGGGGCTGGTTGGGGTCGTGCGGGAGGCCCGAATAGGGGGCCAGGTGCAAGATGACCGGGCGATGGTCAGAGTCGAGCTCTTGTACCGTCTCGATAGACTGCAAACGGAGGTTTACATTCTTGAGAAGCGCTACATCGAGAACGTCAGGACGTTGGGCGGGGTCGCCCGGGAAATGAGTGGGATACATCGGAGCGATGATATCGAAATTGAGGGAGTCGCCTAGTTTGAACACGATCCTACCTCTGGTAGAGGTCGTGCTGCTATTCCAAGCGGGATGTTTGGCATTGAGATCCCCCGCCATGATGACGGAGTCACTCATCGTCATCATCTCATCTCTCATCATTGTCATCATCTCTTTTTACAATAATGTTAGTGTTTTTATACCGATCGATTGATAGAACCTTGAACGAATTTAATTAAGGTGTAATATTCTGCTCCTAAAATTCTGATCTTCAGAAAATGATTTTACGTGTTTTAAAGCAAAGCTAATATTTATTACTAGACAATAGAATAACATACACACATTATGTAGTACAGGATTGTAACTTGAACCGCGTTTCCCGAGCGCGGCGCGCGGCGATCCGGCGTTTTTGCGCTTTTTTCGCTCCCGACCTGAGCACAACTAGCAATGGTTTGGAGTGATGCCATGTACGATAAAAATCACCATTTTATTGTAAAATGGATGGCCACATTCTGTCAGAGTGTTAATTTGTTTAGTCATGATTGGTACACGATCTTTAATTGAGAGGCTGTTAGGCCCTTAATTTTTTTTTTATTATTATGATATATACAAATAAAAAAAAAATACATAGATATAAAGTCACCTAGTTTGGTTATAGGTTCGTTGTTTTGGTTTTGTTATAGGTACGTCATCAGAAAATTAAGATAAGTACAATAATTGTTAAGACTTTATTATTTTCGATTGCATCAATAGTAAGAACATCTGCTTTAAAATTAGCAGCAGGTACCTACCACAATCCTGATGGAGTTTTAAAATTGCTTAATCTTGCACCCTATTTCAAAAATGATCAAAGCTTACATTTAGAATTACGTTTTTATTCAAAGCCTCCACTTTCTATTTCTTACAAGCCTTAATCTCTTGTACCTTCGTGTTTTACATCTACCCAACTTTAATATTTCCATAATAAATATTCAATGGGGATTTTTCATTAAGATTTTTTTGTATCATTAGCAAGGTTTATTATTTAGAGAGGAGGGTCGAGAGACCTCTCAGAGGGTCGGCTAAGTTCACTCATAAAATATAAATTTAACGCTAATACGTTTCTTATTTGGACTTTTTCTCATCGTAAACATTGAGCAATGCATAATTTAGGACTTCCGGACGGTTGTTGTAATTTTTATTTTACTCTCATTTCGCTTTTTATTTCTCGGCTTTTATTATCATGGCTTAGTTTGCATCAGTAAACACTGTTTTGAAGTAAGCTCTAAGACAATATTGTACGTTTTTCCTCGATGTACCTACTATAAAAGTTCATGTAACATCGCAGTAATAATATTCTGACAATTAAATGGACTATAGCTATTTACAAACTATTAGGTACTTTAACTATAATTCGCGAAATCATTATTTATTTGATGACAACCTCTTCAGGGACTCTAAAGTCAGGTAAAAAAATTGTAAAAAAAAATACTACCAAACTTATAGAGTCCGCATATCACTGATCATTGTCCGTATATTCAAATCACAACCGTCATTCATTGACAGTTGCATACAATGGATATAACACGGCCAATTGACGTAAGGTGTTAATTTGCTTAACAATCAACTACAACAAAACATTGAAGACAGCTCAAAGCAGATTTAAAAGAAAGCGAAACAGTTAAGAAGAAGTACCAAAACAAGAGCCTTTCAGGCACTATAACAATAATCGTTGAGTATTCACTGGTTGCTTTATTGCCGCTCTCCCTCAAGTGACATTTGTGAGAGTGCCTCGGATTATGCGCGACTACCCTCCGCGGCTCTTAACGATCTAACTCTAAACAGATTTATTTTATACACTAAATAAAGTGTGTCCTTTATTTTTTATTGCTTTCTGTGCAGTTGGTGAACATAATTTATAAGATTTGTAAAGAACAATATTTTGTTGGGTAGATGATGGCTGCTACTTTCTTAGGATTGTTAAGTGTCTTGATAAAAAATATTTATCTATGTTTAAGTATATTTAACCAATTGTGCATATAACCATCTGTTTAACAAAACTGAATTTAAAATTCGCAAAGCGCCGACAACGAAACGGATCTATTATACGTACCAAGTTACAGTGTAATTGACTTACTCACAAGTTTCCTCCACTACAGACTCTCTAATATACTTATTGACTTAATAAAGCAGAAGTAGAGTCTAAGTAAGTTAAGATAATGTCATCTGATGCCGAGATGCCATTACCAAGCCGGCTGGTTCGCACTCAATCTACTAATTAGTAAATTAATTACTAAGGCGACAGATATTAGCTAGTAACGGCAGCTCTTAAATGACATCCATTTGCTAAAGTGCTTCGGATTACTCTGAGGTGACTCTGGGCTGCTTCTGACAGTACCGGGGAAGACGCAAAATGCTGCAGAGCTGTCTGGTGGCTGTTAAAACTATTATGGTTATGTCCTCTCTGGTTGGTTTTAGTAGCATTTACTTAGGCACTAAGAGGTGCTTTTAGTTTGGTTTTATAATCAAACTAGCAGCGCCCCGCGGTTTCACCCGCATAAGTTTCCGGTGGGAATATTGAGATAAAAACTATCTTAGTATGTCCTTTCCCAGGACTCAAACTATCTCTATACCAAATTTAATATAAATCGGTTCAGCGGTTTAAGCGTGAAGAGGTAACAGACAGACATACTTTCGAATTTATAATATTAAGTATGGAGTACCTATATTAGTTTGGATTGTACGTGCATGAGAATAGGACTTAGAATAAAAAGTCGTGGAGTCGGTCTCGCACAAGAAAGATCCGTACTACAAGGCAAAAAACGCCAGAGAAAACACGTTTTTTGTATGGAGACCCCCTTTAATTTTTATTATTATTTGGTATAGCGGCAACTGAAATACACACTTTGTAAAAATTTCAACTGTCTATCTGTTACGGTTCATGAGATACAGCCCGCTGAAAGACAGACGGACGGACCGACGAACAGCAGAGGCTTAGTAATAGGGTACCCCAAAACTCAAAAAACTCAAAACTCAAAGCATTTATTTCAATTAAACCATTTACAGGCACTTTTGAATTGTCAATAGGTCAGTCAGAAAATATGAAGCTAGTTGCCCATTCCAAAGCGTAGGTACCTATGGAGAAGAACGGGCAAGAAACTCCATGGACACTCTTTTAAATTATATTTTACAAAAATATTAGTTACATCATTAATGTTGAATTTATAATTATATGTGAGAACGATGTAAAAAAAAAATATACGTACGCGTTAAAGTGTCCAGAGTACAGCAAATAGTACTTAACAAAACAATAATCCAAAAGTAAAATAATTAAAAATAAGCCGAGGCAGCCAAGTGATGACCAGTCCCAACTGACGGCGCCCGTTCACGAACATGACGCATAGATCAGCACCATTCAGCTCAACCATTTTGAAGGGAGCTAAATGATCCAACACACACGCCACCGTTAGCGAGACATTTTAGTGAGCATGACATACTATGAGCCGCCAGGGCACATTCAAGTCAATGAAAGACATTATTATCATTACCCGGTAAATGGTAGCACTACAGTACATAGAACTCACATTTGTGCTATGCAATTATACAATATAAAGGAAATTGAGTTTATACAATGCAAAGATAGTCTTACAATCTTCAACAGCTCCAACAGTATTTTCAAGAGTTAATCAATTAGTTGTGGTTGTGGAGCAGGACCAGCATTGAGCCAGGCATCTTTATCAACGATGTAACCCCCTAACTTATAATATGCCTGCCTATAATATGCATACCGTTGGCACCCTTTGGGTACGGAACCCTAAAAACTATACTTAACTGTTACTTAATGAAAAAAATGCTGCTAATGGAATAATGTTTTACTTACGCAACATATTTCTTCGTCTTTTCTCCCGCAAATATTCGTTTGAGCCAAGAATCAATCATAATAAATTAGTGTTCGTTGAACTCATACACTCTCAAACTCAAACTCAAACTCAAAGCATTTATTTCAATTAAACCATTTACAGGCCCTTTTGAATTGTCAATAGGACAGTCAGAAAATATGAAGCTAGTTGCCCATTCCAAAGCGTAGGTACCTATGGAGAAGAACGGGCAAGAAACTCCATGGACACTCTTTTAAATTATATTTTACAAAAATATTAGTTACATCATTAATGTTGAATTTATAATTATATGTGAGAACGATGTAAAAAAAAAAAAATATACGTACGCGTTAAAGTGTCCAGAGTACAGCAAATAGTACTTAACAAAACAATAATCCAAAAGTAAAATAATTAAAAATAAGCCGAGGCAGCCAAGTGATGCCCAGTGCCAAGTGATGACCAGTCCCAACTGACGGCGCCCGTTCACGAACATGACGCATAGATCAGCACCATTCAACTCAACCATTTTGAAGGGAGCTAAATGATCCAACACACACGCCACCGTTAGCGAGACATTTTAGTGAGCATGACATACTATCAGCCGCCAGGGCACATTCAAGTCAATGAAAGACATTATTATCATTACCCGGTAAATGGTAGCACTACAGTACATAGAACTCACATTTGTGCTACGCAATTATACAATATAAAGGAAATTGAGTTTATACAATGCAAAGATAGTCTTACAATCTTCAACAGCTCCAACAGTATTTTCAAGAGTTAATCAATTAGTTGTGGTTGTGGAGCAGGACCAGCATTGAGCCAGGCATCTTTATAAACGATGTAATCCCCTAACTTATAATATGCCTGCCTGCATAGTGTGCGTTTTATACAAGACTTGAATTTTGTCTCATTCAGTTGAAGAATGTGGGGAGGTATTTTATTATAACATTTTAAACAGTACCCCATAAAAGATGAGTCTACTTTAGCCAGTCTGAAACCTGGTTGAACTAATAGGTCCCTATTTCTAGTACTATAATTATGTCTTTCACCTCTTTTGCTAAAAAGATGTAAATTTTTCCTTACATACATGATGTTTTCGTAGATATATTGACAAGGCACCGTCATGATGTTAATTTCCTTAAACAGTTCCCTTAGAGAATCGCGCCTGCGAAGATTATATATGGCTCTAATGGCTCTTTTCTGCAGAATAAAAATAGAATCGATGTCTGCAGCCCGTCCCCAAAGTAAAATACCGTATGACATGATACTATGAAAGTAACTAAAATAAACTAGTCTCGCGGTATCTACATCAGTAAATTGACGGATTTTTCTGACAGCATAAGCTGCTGAACTTAACCGTCCTGAAAGAGATGTTAAATGAGGACCCCATTGTAGCCTTGAGTCGAGCGTGATCCCCAGGAAAACAGTTTTATCGACGAATTCTAGTTTCTCTTGATTCAATATTATCTCACAATCACTACCTTTGGTAAAGAAAATCTTATGCACTTAGTTTTTTTTCCATTTAATACTAAATTATTAGCAGTGAACCAATTTTGAACCTGCATTAGGGCGTTATTTACGTCGTCAAAATTTGTAGCCCGTCTATTTACCTTAAAAATTAAGGAAGTGTCATCAGCAAATAACACCATTTGAGGTTGATTTCTTAATAAATGGAGTAGATCATTAATATACACTAAAAAGAGGAAAGGACCCAATATCGAGCCTTGTGGCACACCCATTATTACTGTTAAACCATGTGAATTGACACCATTTATTTGAACTTGCTGCTGTCTATCATTTAAATAAGAACTAACTAAATTGAGCGCAAGTTTTCCAAGTCCGTAATGCTCAAGTTTCAAAAGCAAGGTTTCGTGATCGACGCAATCAAATGCCTTGGAGAGGTCACAAAAGATTCCTATGGCGTCTTGAGCCTCTTCCCACGCGTTAAAAATGTGTTTTAATAAGGTTACACCGGCGTCGGTCGTACAACGTCCTTTGGTGAAACCAAACTGTTGATCGTGAAGGATTTTATTAGTGTTAAAATGATTGAGCATCTGATTGAGTATTATTTTTTCAAACACCTTGCTGAAAACCGGCAACATGGATACGGGTCTATAATTATTGGTGTCTTTACTGTCCCCGGATTTGTAAAGTGGTATTACCTTACTGTATTTCATTAAATCGGGAAAGACTCCTTGATCAACACACGAATTAAATACTAAAGCTAAATAAGGCGCGATAGTCTCAATTATGGAGGTACAGGCTTTAATGGACATTCCCCAAACATCTTCGGTCAATTTGATCTTAATTTGCTTAAAAGCTTTTATTACTGTTACAGGGTTAATATGTTTAAATTGAAATTCAACCGGGCAGGCTTGAACGTTCGTTCTTAATAAATCAATTGATACGTCGGGTGAAGAATTTAAGGCTTCCGTCGTTTTTAATGGTATATTAGTAAAGAAATTTACAAATTCTTGAGCAACTTCTAAGTTAGAGCTTATGGCACCACGTGAAGTCTCCAACGTGTAATCAGTGTTTCGTTTTCTATTCCTACTAGTTTCGTTATTTATAATTTTCCTAACTGTTTTTATTTTATTTTCTGCCGATTTGATTTTATTGCTAATGTACAGGGCTTTGGCAGTTTTGCAAGTATTTCTAAAAATTTTGGAATATGTAGTAACATACTTGCTGAAAGTTTCAGTATTGATGTAAGGCTTAAGGCCATACAGCTCGAACAGTCTTTCCCTACTTATCCTTATACCTCTAGTTGCCCAGTCACTAAATATAAAATTAGGGCAAATGTTTTTTGATTTCTTTTCAAAAGTTTTATTGAATTGAGTGTGCACTAGTGAAAAGAAATCCTTGTACAATTTATTTGCATCACCAATATCATGGCACAGATCATTTAACTTATTATTTAGGGTACTATTGAATCTAATTAGTTTACCAGTCGTTATTGGTCTAAATTGAATTTGCACTTTTTGCAAAGGTGTTTCAAACTTAAAAGTGACCGTTTGTCCACTATGATCAGACGGCAGATAATTTACGATGGCTTTATCTAAATAATCACAGTCGCAAAAGACATTATCGATACAAGTAGCAGAAGTAGGAGTTACTCTAGTCGGTTCTGTAAAAACATTAGATACATTGAACGATTTGAATAGGCTTAATAATATACTGCTATTTGAATTATTTTCTAAAATATTAATATTAAAATCACCACAAATAATTGCGGCTTTGATATTTGATGCAAGTTTCGCCAGGACATCCTCCATCACTGACTCAAACACAGAAAAGTTCTGATAATTAGGGGGTCTGTAAACGCACACTACAACATGCTTATCTAGCTCAACACATGACAGTTCGATGCAATGTTCAATTGATAAACTCACTATGTCATTTCGTTGCTTTGATTTTAAACAATTTTTTATCAATATTAGAGAACCTCCACGCAGCATAGATTTACGGTTAAAACAACTGCCTACACTATAGTTCTCATAATTGATTAACATTTGGTAATCCTTTAACCAATGTTCAGTACAACAAACAATGTCAAACTTTGTTTTTTCTAAAAACATTTCAATTTCTAATAATTTGGAAGAAAAAGCCTTGAATATTTTGATGAAATAATTTCAAGGCATTCTGCTGATCTCCTTTTTGATATTTACTTATTTTAGAGCAAGAAGATACCTTGTTGTTGTTGTTAGGCATAAGAATATTATTACTGGTACCTTCTGTTGTCTTACAAACTAGTTTAAATGATTATCCGGAGTTAACCCCAAGACTTCAATGTTATCACCAGGCAGTGAGCTCATAGTGCGTGAGGGAGAGGGAACCTCCGTCGTACAATTTGTATAAACATTTATAGCATTTGAGCTACATTCATTCAGGCATACCACCTTATTATTAGTATTATTACTAACTGTTGAGGTGTTAATAATACAAGACTTCGACATAATACTTATGTCTGAGTTTATATAAAAAGCTAATAGCCTTGCTATTATGTGTCTAAAACTAATAGGCAGATACACAGTATCCCTAGTCGATTTCAAAGTTTCTACAAAACTGTTGGTGTCTAAAAATACAAGCTTGTCACTGTAATGACTAACTAAAAAGTACATATGCTTATTTAACATATGAATATAATTGTTTTGTCTATTTGTCAATTTTTTTAAATATGGGAAAGCACACAATATTATTTTATTACAATTTAACTTTAACAACTCAGTTACACAGTCAGTTATTTCATATTTTTTGACCTTAGAACTGTTACCTACAAATACAGTAATGTTGATTTTAGGATTAAATACATTTCCTGTTACTGATGCCATTATTTGTTTGTAGGTTGACCCTGGCATACAATTATTTTGAGTAGAATAACTCAGGTTGTTACTAATTAATTTACCTAAACCTCTTCCTATACTATCTGAGAACATAACTGAATCATAACAGTCATGACTACTGAAAGATGGACAACAACTAAACTCAGGCTGAACAACTTGAGATAGATCCTGTTTTATATCAGATACATCATGGTTAAGAATACACTCTTGAGACAAACACTCAGTCTGGGACGGGTTCTCCGTTGCCTCAGGCTGGACAGCGACCGGGTTTGAATCTTTCTGACAAGTACACTGACACATAACTAACTCATTAGCAGCAAGAATGTGTTCTTTTATTTGGTTCTGAGAACCTACATATTTAATGTAAAGGGAACTAAGTCTGCCCTCAAGTACCTGTATATCAGACTGTAGGCGCTGTGTATCAAATTCATATATTTTCTTGCTGTCTTCTAATTTGATTTGATAATTGCTTAACTTATTAATTAGATCAACACGTTCTTTCCTCAGTGGAGTATTTTTGGAAAAGTGTTTTTGTTGTTTTCTAAATTGATTACATTTTTTAATTATTCTATTCATTCTTGCATATTTTTTCATTTTATTATGACTATGTTTATAACTATAATTCTGTTTCAGCAAGGAATCTTCAGTAAGGTCAATAGTTATTATGGAATGAGGGTTACAATTAATATTTAATAATTCATTGTATAAATGGTTTGTTTCTTTAACCTGATTACATTCTTTTTCTTTTTCTAACTGGATGATGCGACTATTAGCATGAATTAATTCATCTTCTAGGTCCCTAACTTTACTTAAAGCCTCCTCATACAAATTACTACAGTTGTTGAAACCATCCGTGACGACCTTCAGTTGATCGCGTTCATCAACAACATTCAGATATTGTTGATGTAGGTCTACTAGCTCCCGTTTAAGGCTTGAGTTTTTGTCAACTATCTCGTGCACCTAACTGCTCCACATCCATTACCAAGAAAGTTATGGAAGATATCTGAAATATGTGAAATATTTATTATTTACTTGTTAATTTTATACTGCAGTCATAGTCATCTCCATCCTACTGTCCTTATTCCAATTTATTTAAGGTCAGCTTAGCATGTATTCTTACATACATTTCTACGCCGTAATCTTAGTAGTCACCCCCTTTCTCTGAACAAATCCTACTGGTTTAACGGAAAATTTAATATTCTGTTTTCACAATCTGACGGTTCACTTTACTACACATTGCTGTAGATATAACGAGTTTTAAAGAGAATTCATAATCTCTTTGAATCTGCATTTCTAGAACTTCAAGGTGCGTCTAGACTGTGAGAGGCATGCGCCACAAATACATTTCTTACATGTCTGACGCTTCAGCTTATGGCATGCATCAGATGAGTGGTTTACCATTCGAATCACATGCCTCGCACTGTCTGGGCTCTGGGCACGCCTTAAGATGTTCAAATGTACTACAATAATTACAGAGTGATTAGACTATAATACTCTTCGAATGTAGAAAAATTGCAATACTCCTCATCGAAATTAATATGGTTTATACCTTGTGTGAAAGAGCAGTGGTGGCCTTCTTGTAACGGCAGCGCTTTATTTTGTGTAAATTATCTCATCACCACTGCTCTCAAAACGGTGAAGGAAAACGTGAGGAAACCGGCTTGTACTAGAACCAAAAATCAATAGAAAAATTTAATAAAGAAATCCTTCCATTTTCCGATATTATTATACCAAAGGATCAAATCACTAGTAGTAGGTGTTTTCACTGCCTGCGCTGCACTACTGAAAGTCAGCGGCATCGGCACCCTCAATAGAGCTCTGTCATAAGCTATCAGTAATAATAAATATAATAATAAATTGTTTATTTGTACACACACAAAACCATATAGTACAAGGAAAAGTCTTAGGATTAAGTTGTACAGCAATGACACAGTTTAAGGTCGAAAACATCTGACTCCTAAACTAGGCAAGAAGCCTGTATCTTAGAAGCCGAAGTTCCCCCAGATTTCATAGACATACAACAATATAAACATTGATCGTCGTACAAGTACATCTTTGTTTGAGAAAATTAGCAAAAAAATTAAAAAAAAATAAATAAAAAGGAAATAAACAAGACCATAACACCTACAGTATTGTTAGGATATAATCATTCTAACATTTTCAAGACATTACTCTTAGTAAATTTTCAGTTTCATCATATGATAACTCTTGCAACCAATTGGTAAGTATATTTTTTACCTCATACTTTGGACACGTATATATTGACAGTACTTTATTTATTTTGTTATATAGACGAGAGCTTAGGGCAAGAAACTGACGACCGGCAAATGCGGAACGACACCTCACAGGATCACAGACAGAAATTCCTTTGCGTCTCAACAGGATTTTTGGGTCTAAAGGTAACATGGAGTGTCTTCGCAGAACGGCGCGGAGTATAAACAGCTGTCTGACTGACAGCACATGGGCCATGGAATACAGTTCAGCAGTGGGGAAGTCTCTGGGCTTGAAATGCATTATTTTTAGGATTGCCCTTTGAGCTCGCTCTGCAAAAATTAGGGAGGTTTTATGGGTTCCACCCCAGGCAGGGACGCAATAGGTGATAACAGACTCACAAAGACTCCGGTAAACCATAAGCGCTGTTTCAGGATCAGTAGAGTGTCTGAGCTCTTTAAAAATATAAATTAGCTTCCTGATCCGGGTGCATAGGGCTTCAATATGAGGTTGCCAGCTTAGCTTATGATCAATGTAGACCCCTAGATATTTTAAGTCTGGAACCAGAGCCAGGAGTGGGCAATTGCAGTCAGAGTTGTTTCCTAGGCAAGTATGGGCTTTGACTAGTCCTGACTCTGGAGGTGGAGGGGTGGTATTAGGTAAGGAGAATCGAACAATTTTTGTTTTTGCTACATTTAGTGTCAGGAGATTTTCAGAGAGCCATCCCATCACCAACCGAAGCGCGCGTTCTGCTCTTTGTTTTGCTTTTGTCCAGTTAGTGTCATAGACTATCAACGCGGTGTCATCGGCGTATGTGAATATGTCACAATTCGGTAACTGGGCCTGGCACAGATCATTAATATACAGAAGGAAGAGTGTAGGCCCAAGGATGCTTCCTTGAGGGACTCCGAAGTTGATAGTCTTATGATCACTGATCAAAGAGTCGATCTTCACACACTGCGTACGATTGGATAGATAGTCTATGAAGATATTCAGTGCCAAGCCACGCACCCCAACGTGCTCAAGTTTTGCGATGAGAGTAGGAATAGATACCGTGTCGAATGCTTTCGACAAATCGAGGAATACGCCATAGCATTTCATCTTTTGGTCCAATTTATGAACTAATGTTTTGGCGACATCCACGACAGCATCCTCCGTCGATACACCAGATCTAAAACCATACTGGTTTTTCGCAATTATGTTATGTTTATTTAAGAAATTTACAAGACAATTGTTAAGTATTCTTTCCAAGATCTTCGATAACGCGCTTAACACAGAAATGGGTCGGTAGTTAGTGACACTCGTCTTATCTCCACTTTTGAAAATGGGATGCACAACTGCTTTTTTGAAAGCGTCTGGAAAGATGCCAGATTCAATCGCTTGGTTGCAGATGTGTGCAATAGGAGCAGCCAAAATTGATCTCGACTGCTTAAGTACCTTAGCTGGTATATTATCGTAGCCTGTGGCACAGTCGCTACGTAAGGAGTCGATGAGCCTTTCTACATAAGTTTCATCTACTGGCAGGATTACGAGTGAGTCACCACAGGGTGGGAGCGCTATTTTTTCTTTGCAGATTGAAGGTCCACTAGGAGATGAGACGTTGGAGGCCAACGCTTGCCCTATGTTGACAAAGAAGCTGTTTACTTCGTTTATTGAAGTCTCCGGATCAGCGGCAATTTGAAGTAGTTGTTTCGGGGACTGCGGTTGGGAACCTGTGTTTGTAATTTGTTTTATTGCTTTCCATGTAGCTTTTACATTGTTCTTCGCCTTAATTAGCTCGTTTCTATCATGGGTGTGTTTAAGTTTTTTTAGTAACGAATTTAGAAAGTTACGATAACGCTTGTAGGTAACCTTAAGGATGTCGTTGTGTGGATTACTTGTTACTTTTTTATGCATCATGTCTCGGTTCCGTATGCAACGGACCAAACCTTGTGTCATCCAAGGTTCAGTATCAGTGCCTCCTTTGTCCCAGCTGTGTAGCATAATCAACCTGTCTGGTTCCCACTGCTGGGACAGAGGCCTCCTCTCTGTGAGAAGCAGAGAAGCATGGGCAGGAATACACCACGCGGGCCCAGTGCGGGTTGGTAGATGTCACATGTCTTCGAATTTTTGGTACTAGAACATGCCGGTTTCCTCCCAGCCGTGTAATTAAGATGAATCTCAGTCTCATTGTATCACAGACGAATGCTATTGTCCAATCCATTTCCTCCTACGAAGACCAGTTTGCTCGCAATACCTACTGGAATAAATTCAAACAAAAAATCTCAAGTTAAAATCACATTTAAATTTAATTATACGCTCTGGTGTACCATTAGGGGGAATAGATTGATACATTTTCTAATAAATCAGTCAAATGATTGAGACATATTACTTCTAAAAGCAATTATATTGACAGAGTGTTGGCTAAAACCTATGAAGCAACTAGTTTCCGCCAGATAACTGTTCCTAATTGTACAGGAAGAACTTAGAGCATTGGGAAATTCTGACACCACAATAAATCGGATCACTGGCTTTGTAATGTTGTTACTGGCGTTTGAATCTGCTACCGAATTGATAAAACACATTCGGTCTTGAGATTGATAAAGACAGCAACAAAGATTACTAAGTAAGTTGCTGACAGGAATTTTAATTAGGATTTATTAGAACACTAGCTGACCCTGACCCGGCGAACTTCGTACCGCCTAAATGGATGAGGAAATGAATTATTTTCATTATTATTTTTTTCGTGAATTTTTCCAATGTTTTAATTTCGTTATTTTGCTATTCTTGGCGGAGACAAATCCCAGAAATGAATCATCATAAAAATTGGTCCAGCCGTTCTTGAGTTAAAATGGGATTCATTCCGGTCTGATCTCCTGAGCCCCCCCTCCACCCCGCCCTCCTCGATTCTCTGCTAGTTCTTCTTCTGTTTTAATATTTTTCTTATCCAACTTTCTCATTCCAAGTTATTCCGGGTGTAACTAACTGACTTTGTTTTATATATGTAGATATATTATAGAATTAAACCATATTGTACCATGTATAAACGAATTATAAATTTAGAAGTTTTATTATAAATTTAGAAGAGGACCTCGGCTCAGGGCGTCGCTGGAAGAGGACAGCAAGGGACAGGCTGGATCGGTATTATTATTAGTGTTTTGGGGCGAATTTAAAACTACAGGCTCAGCTGCGCGGGCTGGCTCGAGCAAGGGTCGGGGCGGGCACGGTGATGGTGCGGGACGTCGCGACGGGCCTCGGCGGCGAGGACGGAAGGATGTCTGGGCTTGTGTTGTCTTCTGATAGTGCTCGTGGCTTTACTGCTCTCCTGGAGGAGGGTAGTGGCGTCGTCGGGGATAGTGAGGGTATGCCTTGGTCAGCGAATCCTACTTATGCTGGAGGGAGTGTATCGGGAATAAATTTTGAAGTAGGTGTTGTATATATATATATATATAGGTGTAAGTATTGTATATTTATTTTATTTCTTATTTTGTTTTTTTTTTATGTTATTGTATGCTGCACCACGCCGCTGTCGCCGAAACCAGCGCTGGGCTCTATCTCGTATAGGGTCTTAGCATTATGCTGAGCGATGGCCGTTTTGCGTGGATGTGAGGCATATTTTCACTCAACTTGTTCTTTTTTTTGTATCTGGTTGCCGCAAATAAATGTATCTTCTTTCTTTTCTTTTCTTCTAATTCAATAAGATATTAATTACTCACGATGTGACGCTGCCATCACAGTGAGCTGCAAGTAGCTATGTTTCTGACAAATGATGCTCCACAGGTCTCAGTAGCACCCGAGAATGGGTGAGGTAGAGGTAGTTTCTTTACTGAAGAATCTGAAAATGAAACAATATTAATAGTTGATGAACAATCAGTAAAGAACTCCAGCTGGTCTGTTCTGTAAAATGTCACCGTAAAAACTATAGAGAAGGGAGCTGTCAATCCGCCTGATGCTGGGGACTGACACTATTGATATTGATGTTTCACTCATCACTAGTGATATATTTAGAGCTGGTTTAATTCCTTACTAGCTAGTATTAGTCAAACATTTTTATCATAAGTAAAAGAAAACTAAGGAACATATATATGAACACAAAATATATCATCTTGCAGCAACCCTAGAGACATTCATATACGACTAATGAGGGTTTAATTTTTAATTTAAGAAAATATAAAATTATTTTAATGTTAGTTACAACAAAATTTAAAGTCTTACTAACTCTTGATAATAAGACTCGATATTATCTTTATCGTTAAGGCTATAGCAGAACCCAGTACAGAGACACAATACAGTACCTACACCTACATAGGTACCCCGGTACCTAGTCAATTAGCAGCTAGTCCAGGACACAATAACTCACAATTGGACCAGATTAATGCCAGCACTCTGGCTGTCGTTACAGGAATTACAAGCACCATTAAAATGCCATAAATTCATATTAAAACAACGTACATTTTGATTTACATGTAGTTTTGCAACGACCGAAATTCGCGTGGGTGGAACTGGGATAAGATTCTGATGTAAATATTGGTTGCTCTTGTTATTTTGAGTTGGGTTTCTTGATATGGTTATTAGTATTAATTTAAAACTAATTAGTAACAACAAAATCCGGTTTGACACTGTTATCGATTTATTGTTCTTAACAGCTTGAAAGCGTTTTCTAATTCGTAACTAAGAATCATTTATGGAGCTCTTCGCCATCGTAGGATTATTTGACATAACTTATAATCACAAATAACAATAACGCATGGCGCTGAATTTTACATATAAAAAATCCAATTACAGTATCTGTCGAGCAATTTCAATCCCAAACACAGAATCCATTTCACATAATAATTCAATCAAGCTCTTTAAAAATCCAATTGAACCTTGCTCAACAAATTCAGCAAATTTTTCACTATCACCTAAATCACAGACACATTTCACCAAAACGAACAATCACCTATTTCCGTCTTACATGCACAGCTACTTGCTCTACTCTACTAGCTTGCTCTCTGGCGTTTGTAACTCATTATCCGTGTCTCCTGTCCCTCCCCTTAAAAATTCTTAATTGAATTTTTGAATGAAGCTTTTTAGATTCTGTGCCTTTTTGGCCTTTTCGTGTTCGTGTTGTTTTTTGTGTAATTTTCGAAATGCCTTTGAAGGTTACTTTTATTTTATCTGTTGCTTTTCTTGTTCTAATGTGTTTAACTTTTTGAAATAAAATTAAATGACATTATTAATGACAAATTATTTATTCTGTAAATAGGATGTCAGAATGACTGCGTGTTGAATTAAAAAACAGGGGGGTCCCCCTGACCCGGCAAGAAGGAATTTCAAAATAAAAATTCAAGATGATTTCTGTTTTTAGCATTTTTGCAGTAGCCGATAGTGAGGTCAAATGTCGGAACATCTGACCTCACTATCGGCTTCAGCACTCTCGGCCCATAATTTTGGTCACTACCAGAAGAATATTGTTATGATAAATATTGCTGTAATACAGGTTGTCCCGTAATTAATGGATAACCTCTTAAGGGGTCATTGTACTCATCATTATGAACAACTTTTACTACGGGACCAAAGAAAAAATCGCGAAAAAAAATCAGCTGTTCCCTACATTTATGTTCGCATAACTCGTCAAAATGTAGGAAACGGCTGATTCTTTTTTCACGAATGCTACTCTATTTATCTTCTTTATTATTTATCTCATATTATGCAAATGGTTTGTTTCATCCACTGCATTGCCTTGAAAAACTAATGTTAAATTTTGTTTAGAAAAATAGCACAAGCTTTTCAATCTACACAATTAAGAGCCGTTTAAACACATTGTAACGAATCTAAATGTTTTTTTAACAAAAGCTGTTTAATTTTTTTACACAATAAAAACGTCTAAAGTATAATAACTATAAACCGAATTTACAGGAAAATAAAGACGTAAAGGAAATTATTATAATTTTATTATTCATTATAATAAGTATGCAGTAATTTATGTGGCCATCAAATTCATAAAACTGACAAGCAAAAACCTCATTTTCATTTAGCTGGTTTCCGTTTAATTGTCAATGAAGTTACAGCCTATGCTTAAAACGAACTTCAAGACTTGCGCCATTAAACTTAACTCTTTAACTTTAAGATTTGCGGAATCCCCGGTCAAACACCCCGTTCGAGGTGCTGCCCCTTAATTAACACCATACTTAATTATATACATAAACCTTCGGAGATGTTTAGGAAATTAAACAAGTGTGTAATAAAATCTTGTTTCCCGTCGCGTCTCAGGTAACCCATAAATTACATGTACTCCTCACGCTTTGTCAACGCAAGTGATTTTTAATGTCGACTGCAACGCCTTGTTTAACATACATTGCTGCTTAAACAAGTAAAGTAAACTTACCATAGTATACAAAACCAGCATTGGATGTAGATATTAATGAAAAGGCCGTTTCACCAAAATTTCTGCAGAGATATTTGCCTCAAAACGAGGGTGACCCCACTGCGTATAAAACGGGGAGGGAATTTTAATTTACCCTTGTTAGAGGCATGTTTGGAGACATCGTGCGCTGCGTGCCGCGTTACTACCGGTGTAATGTGCTACAATAATGTCTGGAGCTGACGGCCTGTTAGTGGATCCGAGGAATTCTTTAACTTTGTTTCGTTTTAAATGTCGACTGTTTGTGAATGCGCAATGCGCTTTTTAAGTAATGAACAGTGGAGTGAAGAATTCGAGGAATGGTTGTGTATTCAGCTCACAAATCTAAAATGTTTAATGAAATTACATTTTTCTAATGGTTTCTATCTCAAGACTTATAAACTGGCAATAATTTTTGTTTAGTTAAGTTTTATTCATTATTCTGTTTTTATTTGGTTGCTCACGCAAAGTTTACGATGCGCGATGGATACTAGCAAAATAATATTATCTCAGTCACTGCCATCAAAAACACCATCAATATCAGTCGATACCCGAAACTCGCGGCCATCTCAAGAACGTTTTATCATCTCCACTTCCATATTTCACACCCAAATCCACAATCCAAGATTGGGCCATCCTAAACGCACAGAGATTCACCTGTCGCCGTACCATTTATCACTTGCAAACACTATCAGGACAGAAAGGGGGATCCTTACACCGTCTTCCAGATTCGAAAGATTTATTCACAGCGGGGGAGATGAAAAATTCCTAGTCCCCTGACAGTTGGTAGAACTAATAGGACCCGCAGGTTAGCTTCAACATTTACATTTTTATCAGTGTCACCCCGGGACGTTACTACATTAGCCGCCATGTAAAACAGGACCCAGAAATACCCTTAATTGCTGGCGACGCGATTGAAGAACAATTTATATGCAATTTATATGCAAATCGTTTAGTTACTGCTTATTGTCATGGTAATCGAGCCGAAGATTTCTGATTTTATATGACATTAATGTTTACTGCGATCATAAAGGGTGGCCGGGTGCGGTTTGTTTAGTACTCTTGAAGATATTGCAATGGCCGCGAAGCTTGAACTCGAGTGCGGAACTTCTAAGAATACAAGGAAAGGTTTCCGATGAAAAGGATCATTAGTATTTATTTGTTTGTTTCTTTACACCCAGTTTGTCGTTTGTTTTTATAATATTCCATTGTGTACCGTAGTGCTTCACGCTTTATAATTATTTTAATAACTTTATATAAGAAATATTATAGAGCCTCGTCGTCCGTCGATGGGTGACCATCTTTACATACTGCAGAGACCCCCTGTGCCTCGGAAATCACGTTAAGTCGTTGGTATCTTGTATTTTTCGGGTGTCGTTCTTGTGTCGTTACGGGTCGTCAGAAGCCCGAAAGTTGACAGCTAGTCTTACCCAGTTACTGGGTTGTGGAGGTCAATGAAAAGCAATTGCTCCATGTAAAATATTGGTATTTAGCTGCATCCGGTGAGACTGGAAGCCAACCCCAACATAGTTCGGATAAGGTTAAGCAGATGATGTAAGAAATGTAATAGTTCCAAACCGTGTGTAAATATTATATGAATCGGTTATTTAATTATTCACGATCTATGGAAAAAGGTGGCGCAATTTAATTTGAATCAATTTCAGGGTTTCGGTACTTATCAAAATAACATTACCTGCTATGCAATGCTCTTTCGTGTTCGCCAATATCTTTTTAATATACGAGTAGAAGAGCAACTTTTTAAACAGAGGGTAGATGAATCACAATGATGTACTACCGTGATTGGTACTTATGTATCTCTTATTAGTACACAGTACCGTTAGGTAGCTGTTAAAGTTTCTGGTCCATTATTGTCCTTAGATCACACGTCATTCTATAACATGCATCTCTACTGCAGCGCATAATCTGTCCAACATCACATACATAAATAATTCAAGAGATCAAATCAACAATCACAAACCTTGCGTTTAGCATCCGGAACATACAATGTAACACGTCCATCAAAGTTTGGTAGTTGGTACTGTTAGGGTACTCAAGCGGTAATCGACACAACTAGAAGGGCAGTTAACGATGGACGGGCCACTTCCTTTCCCGCGGGAGCGCGCAGAGGCCCCAGTGCCAACCCACCGGCCTACCGAGCAACAGACCACACGAGCCAATTGATCCACACACGTCTGACCTTACGGCCATACCGGTCTTGACAATGATCCTTAGCCATCATTAATCATTCATCTAAAAATGGCTAATCCAAATTTCAGACAGGACGGTGACAAAAATGTCCTGAACATTGTAGTGTTATGGTGTTGTTGTTTATTCTTTTTTATCATTTGTGGCTACGGGTTGTATAGGCAGCACACCCTAGAGCAACGTGTGATAGTGTTGGAGAAGCAGTTCCAAGAGTTCAACAGAAGAGCCGCAGGGAAGGTGGAGGAACCAGTTCTGAGTGCAGGACCGGAGCTGTCACGGAAGGAGCGAGATGTTGGAGACTGCATCTGTCCACCAGGTTAGTGGCTTCAAAATCCATTGCGTTTTTTTTTAATTACTTTAATATCTTATCATAATTATGTTAGATACCTAAAGAATAGTTTAAAATATTAATACCCAGCGTTAAAATTTTACACAACAGAGAAACTCCAGTTTTTAGTTACTTTGTGTTCCGGGTTTAATGCTGGCTTGGTTGCTTCATTTTGAGGTTTAATTACGCCTCAATCGCTCTTCACGTAATATCATAAGCTGTGGAGTGTACCCAAATTAATTTTAGTATAGTCCCATAGGTACACAATCGGGGGCCGCAAGCGTGCCGCAAGCCGTCAATGCCTACCGACACATTGTGCCTACTAACTACGACCATTTTACAATATCCGGTGATAAACTCAATTGGGAGATCTCCCGTATCCACCCGAAAAACAACCTTCACATGATAACAATAAGATCTACATTGTCTTCCGACATCAATCGTCCTCTTGTGCTCCTATGGCACCCGGCTTGAGCTCGACGAGACAAATTTGTAATGCCCTATTGTCACAGCCATTAGACGTAATGGTTCAATAAGGAGTATTGAAAACGTTCTTTCAGGCCTACAAATCAACCTTTATTCAATTTAATATGATACATAGAGCAGCGGCCACGCGCGGGGCCGTGCGAAGGGAAGGATGTTGACCTCGAGCGGATATTAAAAATGGCCCTTTAAATTGCTCCAAAGATTTGTTATCTACGGCATATTGGTTGCTTCCGTCGAGCCTCCGTGCGATAGATCCAATAAAACATTGAAGCGTCGCTCCGTTAATAAGATTCCCCGGGGTCAGCGCCGAGCTTGATGAAAATTTACGAACAATAAGAGGGTATTTTGAAAAGTTCCGTTTGTAAAAAATGCCGGAATCGTCAAGCACTCCGCTAATTACTTCTCATTGTTGGAAGCGCGAAATAAAGGCTTAATTGTTTGAAGTTCTCGCATCGGAAAGTTACTTCGATCTACTTCTTATCGGAGGCGCCATGGACCGGAATTAAAGAAGCCTTCGCGAGTTCCGACGAGCTACGGAATAGGGCTGCGACTTCAGAAAGTGCACTGAAGCGAACACACAATTGTTAAGATAAATTGAATAATTCTCGTGTTGAAATACCAATAATTATTTACATCAATGTCTTCAACTAGTTAAAACATTTCAGTGGGTCGATCAAATGATATGTTGTTGGCAAAATTTTGAAATGTTAAAAGCATTTATTTGATAATTAATACAGATAGAATTTAATATAGCTAATTTATTAGCAGAACAGGTGTCAACTGCAAACATTAAACTGTTTCGGAACGCAACAGTAATTTACATTACGATAATTTTATTTCAACACCGATTAAATTGCATACGTAGGTACCGAACTAAATGATTCTGGTTGTACAGATATTATCTGTATTTGTTAATCCAAATAAATTTTAAAATCAAGTTCGTTTACTTTAAATGTTTAAACAGAAATTGCTATAATAGTTTTACCTTTTACAAGCGTATTGCTGGTAGGTATTGTTAATGTATATTTTGGTGGTGGTCGATATTGTGCTAGGTATTGATCACAAACTTTTAAGGAAATTAAAAAAATACAGTCTCTAAGTAGGTAGACAGAAGAGACGCGCGCGCAACCCCCACCTCTAATGTCAATGTCATTTAGTTCTTGTGGTGGTTCCTGTGTTCGGGCATCGAACGAAACGTTGATGCTTTTAGTTTTCTAGAAAATGAAAAAGTCCCAATTGTCATTAATTAAAAAAATCGTTAACTGACTATACGATTTCTTGAAGCGGTCATTATTTTTTTAAATGCCAGTCCTTGCGGCTCAAAGATTTCATGACTTTCCCTCTGACAAATCGACTGTTACCACAGGCCTGTTATTTTGACAGACAGACCTGTCTACCCGCGTCCTCTCGTTACCCAGTCCCTTACCCAGCCCGCTCCTTGGGGTACTTGCACCACAACTTCCATTCTCCATAACTGTTATTTCTTCTAATATACTTACAACGCGGGGGAGACGTCCATAATTGTTACATGGGGCGTTATAGGTACCTACGTCTCGTTATTGCATTACTTTTGCAATATAAGTTTTGTTTTGTTTAGTTTTGTCTAAACAAATCTCGTTGGAGAGGACATTTGTTTCTATTTTCGCGTTTTCATTGACTATTTAGTTAGTTCTGTTGATTTTACTATTGTTGAAAGGTTTGATGTTCAAACTATTGAAGCAAATACGTCTTTTTTTCTAGTGATTAGTAGGTTTGTTGTTTTATCTGATCGTTATTTTCTCGTTTTTTACCCGTATCTAGGTAGTATTTTTATTACATCACATACTATGTGAGCAATCAATCAGTTTTCGTTTTCCTCCAATTTACGTATAAAATGCCAGACTGTCGGTTCTAAATTAAAATTTGTTCAATATAATGTACTTTTTCGTTGAAAAGCTGGTGTGGATTATGGACAAACTAATTTTATCGACAATATGCTAGTACCAATTTGTTTCAATCCATTTCATATCTGGATTAAAAAAACCGAGCAATTAACCCTAGAAAACCATTGCGCATAAAATTATGCGCTCAATAAATTTATACCAACAAAGAACCGTGTTTAGAGTACGGTTACGGATAACCGGGTGCATCCCAGCCCGGCCCGGGTATAACCCGTGTGCTCGGGTAAACCCGGGGCTATTTGTACAGACAAGTTATAAAGCAAACGAGCGAATAATTTATTTAACCCGACGTTTGATTTTGTAAAAATATGTTAATTACTGTTTGTTTGATATTTGGGTGCGTATGTTTGAATGTTTGAATTATACGCTAAAAACCTCTTAAATTTGTTTAAATCTGAGCTTCTTTGTTTATGAACCAAGTTATGAACATAATATATTATCCTCACATTTGGATTTATGAACCTAATCAATTTTAAGTCAGTACTAACGTCCTATTAGGTCTTGTTAGGTCATCTTTCATTTATTGCATACTGTTAAACTGAGGTTAAGCAAGGCAAAAAACAAAAAATAGACATACACTCATAGGTATCATAATTTTAGCCTATTACAAAACTATAACTATGCTTGGTATATACATACATTGGTGATAGTAGTTATTCTTCAAGACCTAGGTACCCATGATCATCCATCCTATTTTAACATCAACCTAATGAACCATTAACACAGCAAAACAGACTTCAAAAACATCAGCACAGCAGCTTTGGCTCGAGCTGCGATACACTGGAAGGATTTACGAGACACCCTGACAAATGAGATGTGTACACAAGATGGCCGCCCTTATAAATTCGTCTGTCAACTTGAGAGTAATGAGCCAGTGGCCCAATGATTTGTCGATCTGAGAAATGCTTTTTACGACTCAATTTTATATGAATACTAGCGACCCATCCCTGTGTCGCACGGTTTTTAGGACTTGACAAAACATGGAGATTTCTTTATTATGTTGCAGTTTCATATTAACGTTTTATACACGCAAACCTTCCGGAATAAATTTTCCTAATGATGGTAAAAACCGCTTCAAAATCCGTTGCGAAGTTTAGAAAAACATCGACGTCACACAGACAGACACGAAGTGACTTTAATGTTTATTAAATCAAATGTGTGATGCTTTTTCGTTAAAAGGGTAGAACATAAATATGTTTGATAATATGAGTCATCAGTAGTAGCTAATGTTACGTGCTATGAGTCATCAGTAGCTAATGTTACGTGCTATGAAAGATGTTTCTTTTCATGATTTATTCAATATCAAGGGATTGTAAATTTGTTGTTAAAAATAAATGTTTCGTGATGAATATATTAGTCTATTCTTGTAATTATGAACACGGTTGTACATATATCATACATGTACACGATCGTCTTCATATTTGTGATAGGTACACGATGTTGATATTATGTTACAAAACTACAACATTGCTCCAGAGATTGGGCTTGTATTCTAAACTATGCTTAAGCATAATAATAATATAGGCCTTTCGATTTACGTAGAGATGCGAAGAGATTTGGTTTGATAATTTTGATTGGCATTATCAGGCTGCAGTTTATACAATATATTATCTTTTGCTTAATGTTAACATGTTGCTCTACAACATGTAACATCGATGTGGCTGACCTTCCGCTTATAATTAGGTTATTATTTATAAAAATGAACGATGAATTCTTAGAACACAACAAAACAGCACTGTATTGTATTAGGTCCAGTTGTGTAGTACTGAACGTTGTCGACCGCGGCTGCTTCGGTTACACAATCTCCATACACTTAGCTTAAACTCGCAAGAGACCAGCCTTATGTAGTAAACGCACTGGAAGGAAATAACGCGATGTTTATAAAAGTCCGTGATCTTCTGTTGCGTAAACACACTGACACAAAGGCAGGAGCTTATTTACCTTTGTTATTATGGTCTTGTAAACTTTTAGGCTCCATTTTTTGTTAGTAACTCACCACAGTGCGTTACGTCGAAAAGTTTGAAAATCAATAAGACAGTTTAACAATGAAGTGCCATTTGTGTTCCGAAAAAAAAAAACATGAAAATATAACTTTTTTCCGTATTTAAGTACATCATTATTTTTCGTCTTATGTTTACAATTTAGAAATAGTTTTCTCAAAACTTTCTTTGAACAACTAAAAACGCTACGAGTTTTCCAACCAGTGTGATTCCCAACATATTTCTACTACAGTAAGTATATGAACCCACGCAACTATACTTGTGTCCCAATACTCGCGCGTGGAAAGTTTTATTTAAGAAATAAATTGACTCCGCCATACAGTCGCGGGCTCGCGGGGTTTTGAAAACGTTCACTTACTATTTTTCCGCTACAAGTTTTCTGGAAAATGTTTATATTTATCGCAACATAACTGACGTTATTTAATTAGGTTTTTCGAGCAGAAATTTTGCGTGAAGGAGAGGAAAGTTACTGAGACTAAGCAATGTTTTATTCTTCAGCAAAAACGTAAATGATAATTTTTTTTTTATTGAACGTTAGTATTTTATAAACTTGATTTCCTAAAGGTTTCAGTTTTCTGAAAACTTCGAGGAGAAATCAGTTCATTCCAGCTCTATGTCATCTATAATATTGATTGATCTATTTATTCCGTTGATTATTTATGTAATATAACTTCCATTAACTGTCTCGCCAATATTAACGTGAGTTGAAAAATTTAAACTAATTGCCAATTAGTACTTACCTCGTTGTTATGAAATAATTATTTAGATTCCTTAGTAAATGTCTAGACTGTCCTAAGTTCCTGAGTAAGATTAATTACAGGGTTCCTGCTAGACATCCCCCGCATCCGTATCACTCCTTTCTTTGTTTGTTACATTTAGTTCTGTATTATGTTGTTTTTTGTAATTTCTGTAGTGTATACGAACGTTGATAAATCTAAATAAATATCAAAGTAATGAATTTGAATCCTAGAAATTCCAAACACGGTATAACAGAAGAATTCCAAATAATCGCAGAATTAAGTTAAACGCACGCGACAAATACGCAATTCCCAGCTACACGTCGACATTAATAACGCAATGTAATACCACGCAATGTAGTACGCGCGTCACTGCGCTTCTGTCGCAAACAAATCACATTAACCATGCAATTTGTTAACGTTTACCAACGTGCCAGTAATATGACAGTAGGTGTCATGGCGTACTCTAATATTTTTCAATCTAAAGACGCTGCCACACGAGACGTTAAAGTCGCCGCGGTTAGTAGTAGAAGTTATGAAGCGAACATATAAGTTTTCTTTGGGATTTTCTGCAGGAAAGAAAGGAAAACTTTACACGGGTTAGTAATTTGAGATAGTAACAAGATTGATTGTACAACCTACAGTGATTTATAGTCTTATTAATAGGCAATTTAGAAAAAAGAGCTACCTACCTAGAAGTCGTTTTGTAGATAAGTGCTACATCTACTTTTTTCAGAACTCTGAAAACTAAAAATACCTAAAGAAGAGTTTTCTGGTCTTTAAGTACCTATCTTGTTTTAGGTATCTAATATAAAGGATTAGATAGAAGTAAAAAACTCTGCTTACATTAAGTAATTGTATAGTGGTGCGACAAACAGTGTATGTGGAAGGTCTTTTAAAGCGAAGACTGAATAACATCGCGACAAGTGTCAAAGCCAGTCGCAGAAACACGTACAAAACATATTCTATAATACATTTAGTACCTCAAAAATGGTCCTTATATCCTAGAGCAAAAGGATCAAAATAGCTGTAAAACGACTTTCAGTGGTTTTGCACACACGTCCCGCGGAATTTTCAATATTTCATTCAGCGGAACATGCATTGCTTTCCTTGTAAATACTTTTATTTCCATACCAAAATGAGCTCTAATTTCACACAATTACAATATATTTTTAATTGCAGGAATACATACTGATATTATTTAAAGCTTAGCTCTTAAACCGTTTTAAAATGTCGGAATGTTTTGAACGTTTTTAAGAGTATTTTCGCGATAAAAATGCAGATGCAGATTTTCCACTTTGATAATTTGCGAAACATTTTTCAACTGTTTTTGTGAACGTGCTGGTACAAAATATTTTTTTTACTTTGGTTTAAAATATTTTATACTGACCATATGAGATAAAAATATCAAACTGTTTTGTGGAGCTTGAATATTATTATCATTACTAAAAATATTGCAGAGTGTGCTTTTTGGCTACTTTAGTAAAAGCTGCATACTATTATAATCTAAATATTCGAGATAAAGCTTCACATAATATCCACTGTCTGTTTTCTGCAACGTACAAATACACCCGACCAAAATGGCGTTAACGTCTTTTGTCCTTATGCAAATGCACAACTTGTAGAAAAGCAATCCAATTTGACGCTAAATCCCTCGAGATATAAGTGCACACCGCAGTTTTAAATTAAATTTCAAGAAAATATACAAATATCCACCTTATACTTAAGTAAATTAGGTTTAAAATTAGTTCAGTGAAGTTTCTAAGAGGTTGCTTAGTTTTGCGCTATTCTGAGTTTCGGTTGTAAAGCTTGTGATGCATGAATTGTAAAAATCAGAATATCGCGGTGCAGTGGGAAGTGAGTCGTAAAAGTTGGAGGAGTCTTGGGTTCGGATGAAATAAGCCGGGTTTAAATCACCCAGAGACGTAAGAGTTATGTGAGGACACAGAGAGTATTGAAGCAGTCAGAATGAGAAAGTTAATTATTGTGTGGTACCCTAAAGTTAATAATCGTATTTTTAAAATCGCCATCCGAAGCTAAAGTTAATTATTGTGTGGTGCCCTGAAGTTAATAATCATTTTATAAAATCGCCATCCGAAGCTACGAAGTAACCTTAAATCTGATCTCTGCTTGCTAATTCACAACTTTGTGATTGTTGTGTTATATCCGAGGTCGAATACCTAATCGTTTGCTGTTTTCTCTTTCCATACCTAAATTACGTTTTTTGATTAATTCCGGTTGATATACAAAAACTCTGCACGATTCACACAACTGTCAAATCGGCAAATCAACTCCTCAGTATATTTAATTTCCACACATGTACACTTAGCTTTACTACTACTGAAGTAAGATAACATTTGCACACAGACAGATCGCTCCATTCATCATTCCATACAATTTTATTAAAGGGCATTAAAAACAATAGCCGATAATAAAACTGTAGTAGTCTCACAGATGTGGCGATTACCAGCAAAATGTAACACTCTTCAGAGGCATCTTCAAGGACTAAATAAACTTTATTGCAGCGCCCGGCGCGACGTTAGCACTTTTTTCAGTATTTTTCTGAGGTGGACAATATTTTTGTTCCTTAACTCATAAAAATATACCTAGCAGTCGTGATGGCATCTAGTGAAAAAGTGAAAAACTTTTGTTCTTGAAACAGAGAGGGAAAACAGATTTTATATGTAGTTTTGAAAGTCCCGAAATAATAAATTATTTAAAAAAAACATAACATTATTATGGAATGTAATTTAACAGTTTCATAATATGTTTTTTTTTCTAATTCCTTAAAAATTAATGTCGAAGACATTGAACAGATAACAGACAACAGACTATTTTTGGTACAAAAATAAGTAACAACACCACGAAAATTCAATATCAGCTCTCAATAAGATCCATACACACTAACATTGTTTGCCAAAAGTGATCGTTTCTGTTCTATTCCTAAACAAAGTTACCAAAACTAAGCGAGCAGACCCGGCCGCAGTAGCTAGCTCCAAAATAATATGAAGTGTTACAAGAGCATTGTTCTCTTGATAAGGCAAATGCTCTACAATGCATACTAATTCCACAAAGTTATGCTGTTCTAACTTGCTAGTTAATTGTGGTGGGTGGCTGGGATGCTATGCTGTGCAATACGAAGATATGGATTTGCATATTTTTGTTAAACAGTTCAGTTGGTAAAACAGCTGCTATGGTGTTGATGTCTAAAGACAGCAGAGAATACTAGGTAATCAGTTTTTAGACCACTCTATATGCTTTTAGAGAAGCGCCTCTTTTTAAGCAGATATCCTCTGTTCTGAACGCAGTACAGTGTAACGTTACACTGAAAAGCTGATGCCGATAATACGATTAAATCGATCCGATCCTTTCATGTTGTAGCTTTTGCTACTCACTGAGCATCATACTACGAACCAACGAACGGATAAATTCTTTTCGGAGGAATGTTACACCACTTTGATTGGAAAAAACCGAACCCTCGCTCACATTTGGCAGTCTCCATAGGAACTTCTGAATCTATAAGATAGTCTTCGATTATTAATCACTATGTTTTTTCATTAACAATACTAGTATATTATTTTATCATTGTTTCATGTATCCAAGATAAACTCAGAAAGCACTTAAAGAATTGAAAAACTCACTTTCGTACTTGCCTTATTAATAGAGTTATTATTAGTAACCTTAACTTGCCTTATTATTAGTGCATAAGAGACGACGACTTATCGCCATCACATTTTTTCATACAGAAAACTTGAAACATAGCATTGTTATCTTAGATTAAAACAATAGCTATCTAAACGCTTTCAGAAAACTTCTCTCCCAGACACCGACATGGGACAGGGAGTTTAATCCGAGTGTTATATTGTTGCAGCGCTTTCACCCTAGAGGCATCTATGTATGTGCTTATGTAGTTATGTACACATTGTGGACATAACCGACCGCAGTGTTAATACTAGTGTTATCTTGTCGCAACTAGTTGGCGAGCGCCTTTGCATGGTACATAATTATACCGTCGCCTTTGTCCAATTGTGTGACATCTGATACATGGAACATAATGGTCTTTTTTGCAGAATAAATAGTAATTGAGGTGATAGTAATTGGGGATTAACAACAAAATCAAAAACAGAATAGGTACCACTAGAGCTATCACTGCCCTTATTGGTTAGCTTATTTATCATTTGCACTGGCCAGACTTCTTTTTCTTTTGAGCTTGAGCCTTATGAAAAGGTGTATGGAAAATGTCGAGGCGTATTTAAGTCAATCATCAATGAAACAGTAAGCGATACTGTTTCTTCAGTATGGCTTCTCGATGCAACTCTTTGATGGTAGGTACCTCCTTAAGTTTGCAGAGATCATAATATTGGTATAAGACGGAGGTGAATGTGTCCCTCAGAAATAGTAATTCCATAAAAAAAGATGGAGGTAACTTTCGGAGCGGGAGCGGGTCTTTTATAAATTCAAACCAGTATTTAGGAAACAGGAAAAGCTGTACCTGTCTTATTTTGTGTAGACCTAGAAATTAATCGCAGCAGTTATTACCCCTGCGTTTTGCTGAATACACAGACAGGCAGACGTATATCCCCAACTAAGAACACTTGAGCTCTTACGAACCTTGTAGCTATATCAAAACTAATACTCTTGGCTTCACTTCAAATTCTTGGCTGCAACTTCCAATAGTTCAATCAAAGACGATCCTATCCCATCAGCGACTATTGTATACCCGCCAACTAGTCTCACCATAAGTCTTCTAGAATATTCCATGGCTATACCGGACCTGTGCGGTGTCCAAATGGTTATGGATGAAGAGATGGACTTCCGATACCTTGTGCTTATTGGCCGTGTATTGGCATGCGGCCATGTGACGTGTTCTGGTCGGAAGTCATAGGGTTGAACGATGTGGTAAATTATTATCGGTTCCTATGTTTATGATTATGAATGGATCTTTTTCTTTTATGGCATGTATTTTTTTTTTCAGATATGTTTAAAACGTTACCATTATCCATCGTTATTAAAAGGTACAAGGTAAGATTTTATGCTTAGTAAGATAAAAACTTCATCTAAAAGTCCTTATTTGTATGTAAACTTTAACATGAAGTTACCTAGTTGGTACTTTTTTAAACGCACATAGCTGAAATAAAACGTTGTCCCCAGACGAGTCTTACCTAAAACTTTCAAAGATATATCCCAATCTTAATAGTATTGCCTACTTAATATATCAAATTAACTTAACCGCAATTATGTAAAACGATCACTGAAAATAATATTATTATAATAAAGTGTTTAAACGAAAACAATTAACCCCAACCACTAATAAACCCTCCATCAAAAGTTGCCTGTCATGTTTGAGTTATTATCGCTAAATAGCGGTTAACACCGGTAAATAACGGTTATTTAATAACGTTATTTGTCCAGCACTAGCGCTCGTAAAGTTTACAGCCGCAACTAAAGCAGGGCTGAGCTGCGACTGATATAGGTATAATGGGGTGTTTATTAGACTGGGGCAGAAGATATAAACTTTAGTGACACTTGACATGCCGCTTTTATGCCTATCTTTCAATACTTTGAAGATACAACTACGCCTATTCCGAGTATCAGTCTCATTTCGAGTTTTTTCTTGAAGTATCATCCTCTTACTTTGTTTTCTCACAGTTTAGACTTTATACGTACTTTAAAGAAAGGGCTTTGAATCTGCCGCCTTTCCAACGCTTAAAAAACTGATTGATATCATTAAAACACTGATTGTAAAAATAATTATACCGTCTACTATCCTGCCGGTTTTTCTCCTAAATAAACAACAAATTGAGTCCGACATTTTAAGTGACGTCAAGTAATGTTTTGTATCTTATAGTCCTTTACAACAAGTATTTCACAACAACAATTGATAATTTGATATTCACTATAAACAAAGGGTTTCTAAGAATATCGTTTTGCGTAGTTGACTTGATGACAGTTAAATCGATATTCAAAACCGATGCGTAATCGATATTGCTTTTACGGTTATAATAGTTTTCATAAATATCTGATATACCGGTATGAATATCTTATTGATATGGCCTGTCTCTAGATGTTTATGGTGTACATTAAACGGTTTAGAATATCAAATGAAGCAGGTGAGTTGGCAGTGAGTTGGTGGTGACTTCAAAATTGTCTCAGAGGTTTAGGAGATTAGAGTCCAAGTTAGGTTTTTGTTTATTACTTGGTTATGGCTATTTTAGAGCGCTGTTTGGCCGTTAGTGGAATGAGTATTAGTTTAACAAATGTAAATTTTATGACAATTACTTTGTCTATAAATGGTTACGGAATATAGTAACGTCTATATTTCTTTCTTACATGTATAATTGTTAGTTTCTTCCATTTGATGTGCTACTTAACATGACCATTTATTTGCTTTAACGGGTAGCCATAGACTCATTTTAAAACAGTTGACGATTTATTTATATCATTTTCTGAAACCCTAATCAAGTCTTTGAATAACTCCATATTAGCATAATCTGCCTATAATGTTCCCACTGCTGGGACACAGGCCTCCTCTCTGTGAGAGGAAGTGGGCCGCAATCCACCACGCGGGCCCAGTGCGGGTTGGTACATATTACATGTCTTCGAATTTTTTGTTCTAGGTCATGTCGGCTTCCTCACGATGTTTTCCTTCACCATTTTGAGAGCAGTGGTGATGAAATGATTTACACAAAGTGCCTGCCTTGGTTCGAACCTACGACCTACAACTCGTAAGTCACGGCCGATACCACTGAGCCACCACTGATGCTGCTATTAGCAGATAACATTGTTTACCAAAAGACCTAATAACCTATCAAGTAAGAATTCACAAACCGTGATTTTTCTTCTATTTTCAATATATTTTTAATGGTATTTCAATTGACGTCCTACCAAAATAGATTATCCACGCGTACATTTCCGTCGATGCTCGATTAGCGCTGGTATGGACTCGGGGCAGTTGACAGAATATGTACGCGTGGTTTAATCTGTATATAGAGATCGCAAGAAATATTACTGATGAAAGCAAATATTTCAGAATCTTGCTGAACGATCTATATGAATTTATAGTAAAAGTAATTTACGTAATAAATCTCGGATTTAGCCAACAGCATAACATCATGCAAAGGGATGGAAAACACAGGCATTTTCCGAAAACTCCTGGTATATTTTGGTTCTTGTTAAATCACCTGAGTATAAATTCAAATAAAGATTACATTTAATAAAATAACTTTAATTAAAATTTTCTTATTCTCATTAGTACACTTGTCGTGTCCAATGTAAAAGTAGCCATCAAGAAATTGCATAGTTCTCTCGCTTCGCTACTAGTCTAATAAAGCAATAAAATAAGCGGCGGTTGTCTGCTGCTACAGGAGCCGGAGATGTAGCAGCATTCGGCACAAACGGATGACGTCATTAAAAACTTCCTGCGTATCGCGTGCTGCAGCAGTGTGCAGTGGTAGGTACGACCACTAACGATTATGACTGTCGTATAAGTCACAAACCAGTGGAATCAGTGGGTTGACTTAGGACATAATGAAAATGAAAAATCGGACTGATCAACATATCACAGACTGATAAACATCACTTTTTGAACGTAATAGGTTACAAAAGACAAGAGGCTTGTGGCTAAGTAATAACAGTCGCACGGGTCGATCGATCAGGTTAAGCTACGCTTGCCGCGGTTGGTCCGTGGATGGGTGACCATCTTCACAGACAAGCCCTACCAAGGCCCTACCAAGCCTCGGAAAGCACGTTAAGCCTTAGGTACCCGGCTGTCATTCGTGGATCTTTGACAGTCGTTAGGGGTCGTCAGAAGCCCCAAAGTCTCACAACCAGTCTTACCAAGGCGTATCGTATTATCCAGTAACTGAGTTGTGGAGGTCAGATAGGCAGTCGTTCCGTGTAAAACACTGGTATTCAGCTGTATCCGTTTAGATTGGAAGCCGACCCTAACAAAGTTGGGAAAAGGCTAGGCAGATGGTGAAGTTACGAAAAACAGTCCCCAAAACGCCCATTCTGCAATAATTCCGTGGACTTCCCACGTTTTTTTAGCTGAGAAAAAACAACATTTTTAGAAATGGGATGGTTGATAGGTAATACCGAAATAAAGACTTAATGAATCATGATTTATGGTATCAGGAAGAAATTATTTCATTGCCCGTTGTAGAATTTGTAAAACTTTTTCGCGCCCACTATTGGTTATCACCTGTTATAAAACTAGATAAAAATGGCATCAACTACTAAGACAGTCTGATTAAATATTCAAGAGACATTTTCCAGGGATAAATTTTAAAAGGGAAAAGTTATCCCTTCCACATATCGCGGGCTGCGGGTCTGCGACGGGACCACTAACGATTATGACTGTCGCACACGCCACAGAAGGGTTGTAGCAGCAGTAGGTTTAGTTAGGACAAAATAAATAAAGGCAATAAAGAAAGTGTTAATTTTTGCAATGAAATATAAGTAGTTTGAAATTGGTGCACAGAGGTAGTAGATATGCTGTTATAGGATGACCAGACCTGCGGCGTTTCAACATGGCTATATCGTGGATATTTCACTTTTACTCGCAAAGAGTTTGGCAACACATAATCCTGCAAATAAAAAAAAAAACAACCGCTTGTCAATGCCTCAGCGTTTACTTATATCGCTCAGATTTTGCACTTTATAAAAGTGCTAGTTAAGCAATACTTCTGCACAACCTCCACATGCTCGTCAATATAGCAGTTTAAATTTCCGTCACGCTGTCGACACGTGTCGCGGGTCGATGGTGCCCAACAGTCCTGCGGCCCGACCGAACCGAACCTTGCAGGAATGTTTATACCCTTGCCAGTTGTACACTTGTCCCCGGTTTGTAACCACGCATGCTGTTTGTTTAACGTGACTTTTTATTTCTGAGGGTTTTGAGGTGATGCTATGAAAAACTCGGAAGCATCTATGGACCATTTATTATTTATTATACAGGATCATATACGACTTTTTGGTTTTAAATTGTGTTAGGGGGTTTGACATCTTCAGATGCTGACTTTATAACAATCTCTATTAACCAAATATAAAGACTGAAAAGCCTATGTGGGTAGCAACCCACACAGGCTTTTCAGATATTTGCCATAGTACGCTTTTTACTTTTGATAAGGGTAGTTTAGTCTGCATCTATTATAAGGCTGCGTTCAGACGACACGCGCCCGCTAAGCGCACGCCACGCATGTCAGCACCCGCGTCTAAACTAGCTTTGAAAGCGGGTGTAAGGCGGGCATAGCGCGTGCGCTTAGCGGGCGCGTGTCGTCTAAACGCAGCATAAGGGTAATTTACTCTACATCAATTCACAATATTATGTGTAGGTACCAGTGTGATGGCTCAAGCCTTTCCTTAATAGGAAAGCGTATAGTGAATTTGCAATTTGCTTTCAACTCCATTCATTTGTCTTTTATTTGTAAATAACAAATTCACGTGTAACTCATTCAAAAACATACTAATAAGAGCTCGGACAACGCCAAGATAACTCAATTTTCCAAGAAAGCAAACTAATCACACTAAATTCCAATTGAATCTACCGATAAATGAGTTATTTCTTACGAAACCTGACCAACCTAGTCTCATTTAACACGACACCCTCCAAGTATTACTTCAACGAATATTCCTTAGGTAGTAAAGTAACACCATCATTTACCGCTCAAATAACAACGACCAATAGTCTATAAATCAAGCACGGATTGGCTATAAACATATATTCTGTAAAATAGCCTATTCTCTGAAGCTTGTTTAGCCCGAGGAACTATTTTTTCGATGTGAGAAGGGTTCCTCAATGTGCTCAATAATATTTTATTTTGAAGATTACTTTTGGTAGTTTTCGTAAGTAGCTATAGAAATAGGGATTTGAAAGAGTTTTTGATACGATTTGGTGTTGCGTCATTTTAAAAGGATTTTCATGTACTTAAGTACTTTTAGCTATAGTTGAACACTTATATTATAGGTATATTTTAAGTTATTTACCTACATACAATTTATTAAACACCAATAATATAATAGTACATTATGATAATTGTGTGCTACGTTGATCACTATACCCGACGAGGTATTATTCGCGAGAGACATAGGCGAGCGCGATAAGGAAGGCAATCAATGCACACGCGTTTCATACGATGTTTTTCAAAACACACTTGCGAGGAAAAAAACAGACTTGTATTGTTATTAACTTTTATGGAAAATGGCGCGCTGGTTTTATTTTTCCGCGCACCGCGCTAACGATGCGCGCGCAGGTGTAAATAAACGCACTGGCAAAACCGCTAAACAGCCTAAAAAATATAATAATTCTATCTAATTTTGTAAATGTGAGGACTTTGTAGACCTTTTAGACTAGATCTGTAGATGATTTTTTATATTATCAAGTACCTGGTACTTGTTGACAGGCCTACGCTGTCCTCCCATACCTATTGTAACTTGAAAACATTGTAAAAACCAACTATTTTTAAAAGAGTAACCGTGGAGTTTCTTGCCGGTTCTTCTCCATAGGAAACGACCAATTGTAACCGTGCACCTAGCTTCTGACGTTTCATAAGTGCCCACGTAGGTTTATGTGAAATAAAATATTTTGATTTTGATTTTGAATAAACACAAAATAATGTTTAGACTGATCGTAGTGTTGTCGTATGTCAAATTTTAGTTTAGTTAGTATGGAAATAGAAAGTATTATTGGCATAGAGAAATCTAAATCAGTTCAGTGAGAATCCGCAATAATAGAGTCAGGATCTTTTCCGTTTGGTTCCAGGAGGGACCACGGACAATTATTGGGACCAATGGTAATTCAGACTATTAAAAAAAAGTGAAATATGGCCCGCTGATTCCTTTTGGTATAAACAAAAGACATTTTGTTTTTAACTTACCGTATAAGAAATTCTACACGGAAGACGAGGCGGTATGGTCGAAACACTATAGCCTGCCCTTAGGAGGAAAAAAAAAGGATTCCGTTTTTCATGAAGTCTCTTTGATGAGATAAAAAAAACGCGCTCCGACTAGTAAATATTTACCTGTGGCGTTACCGCACTGGTGTGGTAACATAAAGTAAAAAGCACACGTGTTTAAGAGCCCATACTACCTCAGCTAAAATTCACTCTTTGTCTCGCTCGCACGATACTGCTCGCGGACTAAGTGTGAGCGAAACAGAGTGCGGTGCTGGGTGGCAGGCAGCGCCAATAGTTTAGGTTTTTGCTTTTTACGGCGAAAATAATTGTAATTAAAAAAAAATAAAACACATAGTCGCTGCTTTATAGTTAGTTTAGTTATTATACAAAGTTTCCTGATCAAATTTGAAGTATTTTTTTAGTACCAGCGGTTTATTGTTTAGTTTCGAGGTAACTTTGGAAAATTTTACGGAATCGTGTTTTCGTCACACATAGTACCTTAAATTAATCCTCAACTTTACCATATATTTATTTCAAAATTAATGCTGCAGTATTTTCGACATAATGGAGGATCCTGCTATGCAATTTGAGGTAGTATAGGCCCTTTATACACTGCATTCAATGATAATATCATTGACTGCATATCATTGACCTAAAAGCGGTTCATTAGAGCCGCTTTACGAGCAAGTGTGTTGAAAAATTTGTAAACTGATATTATCCAACATCACAAATTCTATTCAATAATAGTCTATCCATTTGAGCTAAATATGTTGCAATAATTAACAAAGTTCATAACGAAAACGGAAACCCATGAGCTTTTCTTTTGTTTTAGCAGGAAAATGAACAAGAAACCTGGAGAAGGTTTCTTTGAAAGTCGAACCAAACACCGCAGACTGTAGTCTGTATCCTCGTCTGTATGGGGTATGGAGCACAAGTCTACAGTCTACATTGTATGCGCAAGTGTATCGGTTGGAGCAGAGTGTAGCTGTAGAATTACACTTGAGTAGCTGTTGCCTGCGACTTCGTTTGCGTGTATTTTACATTTTATCTTTTTAATTCAAATATTGAAGATAAAAAGTAGCCAATGGTGCCGATTCTGTTGTTCACAAACTAAACTAAAAAAATTACGTGCATCTTTGTCTTTCTATTTCATTAAGAAGAGGACAGAAGATAAATTTTAGTTTAGTCCTGTCAAATTAATCAGCGCCTGACGTAAATTGACGTAATTTTGTTAGGCAAGTTTTTAATCACGTCTAAACTTGTATGGAGTATAAGTGTCAGGTGTCAACTGTGGGAGCGAAAAGTAGACCAAAGATATCGATACAACGATTCGATGTTTTGTTTCAAAATATTTCAGTAAGCAATTGTCTAAAAATAGTCCGAATTTGCCATTAATGATAACTTATTTTTCTATGGTGTTTTTTTTAAGGGTAAAGGGTAAAACGGGACCCTATTACTAAGACTCTGCTGTCGGTCTGTCCGTCTGATACTAGGCTGTATTTCATGAACCGTGATAGTTAAACAGTTGAAATTTTTACAGATGATGTATTTCTGATGCCGCTATAACAACAAATACAAAAAAAAACCGAAAAAAAATAAATATTTAAGGGGGTCCCAACATAAAACGTGATTTTTTTGCTCGTTTTTGCTCGATATTGATAACGGCAACAGGTACGCTTGAAATATTGACAGAATATTTATCTATATATTCACTTTAAAAATAAATAATTAAATTAGAATAAAACAAATATTTAAGGGGGCTCCCATACAACAGACATGATTGATTTGCCGTTTTCATAGACAATGGTACGGAACCCTTCGTGCGCGAGTCCGACTTGCATTTGGCCGGCTTTCTTGTTTCCATTCCACGAAGAAAATTAAAGCTGTTGATTAGCTTGTAGGTAGGGCCATTTTGGATTGAAAGAAAAGCTTAATTTTACACTAGTAAACAGGCCATAAATTTCCAATTTCCAACCTAAAAACTTTATCATCAAAAAAATATCCAAAATGTCTGCGAGGACGTCGTGCGTCGTATAAACGGTACTAAACCAATATCACACATGTTTTTTATAAATGGTGTAAAAATCGAGGGGCTCGCTGAGGGTCCCAGGATATATAGTCCAATAAAGCAGGGCTCCGGCTATAAACGTCTACCCGCCACCATCGGCCAACTTCACGGTAAATTGCGAAAAGGGGGAACTTGAGATTTTTCCCCCAAACCACGTTAATAGTGTGTATTATGAAACGGTTTTGGATATATTTACATTTAAGGTCCTTGAGGGGTTGACGGTCGGGGTTCTGGAGTAAGCGGTCAGTTCAGTTAATTTAGTTTGTAGTTTTTCTTGGAAAATATATTTTTGTAGGGCTGATTAGACCTTAATCGTTACTAGGCCTTAATAACATTAGGGATATGGGGATATATCAACTGTGCAGAAAATTTAAAATAATTGCCCACATATTTCATCTGTTACAAAGTACAATTAATCTTTAGTATATTTCTAATGAAATAAAGATTCTTAAAATAATCGTTCATTCGACGTGGTACAAAGCATACAAATAAATTGTTTAAGAATATTAATAACTCTGTTTAAAATCATATTAAATAATGAATCACCCGCAACGTTTCGCCAGTACAATGTTGCCAGCATTTTACTGCGAAATTCTGCAATAAAAAGTATTTCATTTCCCTTGAAATATGACATCACGGATTGTAGCGCGGGAGCTCTGACTGCACTTTACGACTTCATAAAAATAGTTTTATTTTTTATTACCTGCATAAATAGATTTGAAATTCAAATGTAGCGATAGATTTTGTTTAAATTACCACATTACTTTTATGCTTAGTGAGGGAACTGAATAATATTTTGTATATTTTTATGAAGTATCCTTGTTTACTTCTTTGGGAAATAAAACTCTGACGTACTACAAAAAACTAATAAGTACAAAAAAAAATATGCAGGTTATTTAGATACCTACGTTAAATTATTTTTGTACTACTTAGAGAATTTTATCGTTATTCCTGATATGTCCGTTTAAATAAATTCCTGTTAGCATATTTTATGTTCTACTTCCAGTTCTATGCGGAAGCATTCGTTCAAATAATATTATTATTTGCTCCAAATGGAAAACGTTAAAGATAATACCTTTTTCATCAAAAGGAATTTATGCCGTATATACGTAGGTATACCTCTTTTACGTTAAAAAGGTCATATTTTTATATAGATCGGCGCAATTTGGCGGAAAGGCCTTCGATGCTCATGTTTCTACTAATTTATTACGCTCATAACATTTTAGACGACAAAATGAAAAATGTTGACTCCTTCATAAATTGTGGCGAGTTCCAATTTGGTTAGCCTTGAAAACTCAAGCACCGTACTTGGTAAAAATAAAGCATAATTCATATATACCTCATATTTTGTTAACATTTACGAGATTCTCTAAACAATAAGAAAACAAGAAATTAAATTCTTCGCTACATTGTGAAGATAGGTTCAAACTATAACATGGCCGAGACCGTAGTTATTTCTTTGTCCAAGAAAACTTGTACAGACAAAAGCAATACACCAGACCGGAGATACAAAAGAAAAGTAAAATTATTGTTTCTTAACGAAATAAATGGGGCAAGTAGTGAATGTTCCGGCGATACAGCGCGCCGCCCGACTTCACCCCTTGTTTTGAACAAAACTTACTCATACGGAGAATGGTTTTAGGCCGAGAGCCAAATAGCACTTTTAAAATTTCTTAAATTGCTATCTTTAAATAATTTTTGCCTATTTAAGATTTCGTACCTAGGTTTTGACTCAAACTTGGATTTATATGGAAACTTTTGGATTTATATATAAAGTTTTTGACACCTGGTTAAAACTTGATGTTGAGAATATACCAAAAATATAACTCGTACCGTGTTTTATAGGCACTTGGAGTTGGAAATGTATAGTTCTTCAGATGCTTATTTTTAGTCGTAAAAGTCAAGTGCCGAGAATTGGGTCAGCTAGCACTTTTGTTCTAGAGTCACCTTCAAGTCTAACACATTATTGCTATAATAAAACATAAATGTACGTTTTAACGATATGACGCAAAATGGTGGTTATACAAAAAATAAACAAAATAGTTATTAAGATAAAAGGAAAAGACTTCGATATTAGTAGTACGTAGCAAAATGTATTCAGAAATATTAAGGGGGCGCCGACCTACTAGTGGCGCCCTCATCGTTTGTTTGGTTATTTCTTTTATTTTAGAATGAAAATGCAGAAAATAACCACGTTAAGTTGTGCTCCTCAAGGTTATACGTTAATATTATTAAGAGCACAACTTAACGTGCTTATTTTCTGCATTATCATTCTAAAATAAAAGAAATAACCAAACAAACGATGAGGGCGCCACTGCGCGGTCGGCGTTTGGTCGACGCCGTCCTCAATGGTTTGTAGAACGTCATTATTTTAAGTCTTCATGCTTCATTCTCACAATAAATTTGTATATTCATCAGATCCCCACTACTAGGTCACTTTATCTATTTTTGTACATCTTCACCTGTGTTCTAATAATCTCATAGTACCTGTAATTGTTTTGTTCCATCTATTACTATTACGTACTATACATTGTATTCGCTGATCGTGTATGTTGTGTGCCTGCTTTGATCTTCTAAGCTACACAATTTTCGATTTTCATCATCGTTTAGAGAATTTAATCCGGAAGGTTTATAAGTTAAACAAATTAATATTAAACTTATATGTAATAAAGAAATCTCGATGTTTTGTCAAGCCGTAAGAACCGTGCGAAGCAGGGGCGTGTCGCTAATTAGTTTTTTTTTGTGGAATTAGTAATAATGAAAAAAAAAAAGAACTAGTTCTCAGCTCCCGGTCTACTGTCAGTTCCCGATAGCATCGTCGATCGCGGCGCCTTTATCAGCCATTTTCCCTTCATATCCGATATTATTTTATACCGTAGCCCCAGGGCTCCTGCACCCTATATTTCACAAACGATGGGAAGCTTGTAAGAGATTGGATCCGTTCGTATCTTGAGTGGAAATTTCGCATACGCCAACTTGATCGGCATCATAATATAATCATACATAGTGATTGTGTTTATGATTCAGTTTGATTAGTTTATTCTGTGCGTAGTTTTAAAAAGACTCACTACATTTTTTATGCCTACGTCCGTTAAAATATGTATTGTGCCAACGTATTTAACAAGAAACGATTAGATATTAACGTGTAGATTTAAGTGTTTGACGGAGAAAAAATAAAATTTCCTTAACACTTTCATTTCCGAAAAAGTATTATTTTCTTATAGTGATCAGGATATGGATAACATGATACCTATTGCTGCTGGCAACACTCGTTGATTATTTACATAACTACTTTTTTGTCGGAATATAAAATAGAAGTAACAAAGAAATCAAAATTGTTTATTCTTCACAAATCTATATAATATACCTATAAATAAAACAAAGTCGGGTTAGTTACACCATTTATAACTCAAGAACGGCTGGACCGATTTTTATAATCTTTGATTTTTTGGATTTGTCTCCGCCCGGAATAGCAGAATAACTAAACAAAGGAAAATGACGGAAAAAAAATTTGTGAAGATAAGTAATTCATTTTCTCAAAAATTCGTTCTTATTGATTCTGAGGCGGTACAAAGTTAGCCGGGTCAGCTAGACACACTAATATTATAAAGGCGAAAGTTTGTGAGTTTGTATGTTTATCTGTTTGTTACTTCTTCACGCTCAAACGGCTGGACTAATTTTGATAAAATTTGGTATAGCTGACACCCTGGATTAACACATAGGATATTTTGTTATCCCGATACTCCCACGGGATGGACACTTATGCGAGTGAAACCGCGAACGAAACATAAAATACACTAAAGCAAAGGAACAAAAAACCCAGTATTCTACAAATAAAACAAAGAAATGTAAGAGTTTTTGTTTTTACAATATTGTATACTATTATAGTATATTCTGTGTAGATATTCTGCAATGTAGTGTAGATTAATTTCAATAGTGCGTAATTGTGATGATTTTACAAACTGGTAGATACGGTTTACAAAGCCAATCTCGCAACATGTATCATCGGGTCCATTATTTTATAACTTTAACAAAATCACAGCAAAACCGACACACACGCAATTTCCCGAAACCGCGCGTACACAGCAATTTGATTCCGTATATTTGTCAGTCTGTCGGTCTGTCGGTACGCTACGTAAGCGCCAGACATTGATTCGACCGTTTTTCGTAATTTAATTTGTGTAACCCCCCGCCGCGGCCGGTCCGACCTCCCGCGGGTCCCGGTTCATCCCGACACGGTTCGGGCGTAACTTCGACTCGGATCTCCGCGATACTGTCACACATTAGACACGCTGTCAGCTTTATTCCAAATTATGTACTGTTAATACCGAGATTTTCTACTCGATATGATCTTAGAATGAATGTGTAAACTTGGTTGTCGAGTCATATTGTAATAGAAGAGGCGGTGCACTACATGCATTAAGCGACGTATTGTTGTCTGTACGATTCGGAACAAGTAACTTTACTATTGTGTCTGTAAGTAAACACGCCCATTTGTATTCAGCTCTATATCGCACACAAATTTGAATGCATACCTCAATAACTTGTCTGTGCGTCGTACACAAAGAGCATTGTCTTACCCACATACATGTTAGCGTCAGGCGAATGCAATCCAATCTTTTTAGCTACAAAAAGGGTTGAATCTGCGCCATTTCACTGTTTCCATTCTAAACAGACAGCGGGCGGCATGGCAGAGGTCCAACGAACCCCGTTGTACTTTTTAGTAGGGAATCTTTTTACGGCGGCCGAAGGGTTACTGTATTTAAAGGATTTGTTGGAGCCGTCCGGTGCTTATTTAAACTGGTGTAAGCTTCTTGTTATTTTTTCATAAATTCGTTGTTTTTAGGAGTTTTTAGAAAGCCTACTTTGGCAATATGAATATTTAGATTGTTGTTTTAAAACGTTTTGGAGTTTTTAAAAATTCTCGTGAAAATGGTTGTGTTTATTTGACGGTAGGTGTCTGTTTAAGTTGGAAGTCAAAGGTTTATTCAAGTTAACCCGAATATCAAAGATAAATACAGAACGCTTAGATAAATACGCGGATGTACTTAGGATGTAGGACTCTCCCTGCGTTTTGTAAACTTATGCTCTAGCCATTCCTTTAAAATATTCACATTTTATTTTCAGATCATTAAGTTTTACTTATCTCCTTTCTCAAAACTCGCGTATTATTATTACTCGAAGTCAAATCTATCAATTTCTATAATATTTCATCTATTTCTATAATTTCTCGATATTGACGAACGAATTCAGAGAAAATAATGTTATCACTAAAAGCAAAGATAAAATACAAAAAGCAACTCCATTTTTCCATATACTTGAGTAATAAAATGAAGGTCTTTATTGTCTTTCAGTGCCACGTAGGTAGGTACTTAAGCAAGCTGGTGTTAGTATAGATTTTTACTTAACTCTGAAATGTGTTGAGATAAAGAACTATTACTAGGTGTTAAATATTAACCTCCTTACTAATAAACGTATTGTATCAGGTGAATAGTTACACACCGATTTCTCTCTTGCAGTCGTTAGTAATTTGACTTTCGAAAGAAGAAAACAAAGCTTTCTGTAACTACGAGTATAGAGACGCTATACAACGTTTATTAGTAAGGAGGTCAGAGTATTATTGTGTGTAATAGGTTAGTATTTTCTTGCATGAAACTAGATCAGTTTATGGTTTTAACGTAAAAATAACATACATATAGCAGTAGTAACCCAGCTCTTCAAACAGCCTACTCGATTACTTACTGATTGTTTGGCATCCATCTGAGTAATAAAAACTTTGTTTTGAGATAAGTACCTACTTTCAAAAAGCCTACCTACCTGCTTTTCGGAACGGCAGAAGGGTGTGATTGCGGAGCTATGTCACAAACCATGCTCCACCTCTTATCCTGCTCTCTGTGTCCCAAAACATGCAGTCAAAGTGACCTCTGCGCTGCCACAGACAACGCCGTGGAAGTGGCAAAGTTTTGGGAAAACAAGATTTATATATAAAACATAGTCGTGCCAGCGACACGAAGAAGAAAAAGAAGAAGAACACCTGCTTTTTAAAATATTTTACATCTAGGGTCTTACGCGAGATTTGAGCTATCGCCTGGAATCAACCATAAATAAACATAGCTTAGACCTAGTATTACAAATGATACAATGTGGACCTTCTCTTAATCAAAAATAACTTCAAAATTATACGCGAGGGTAACTAACCACAATTTCCAATTGACAGTATTTTCCAATATGGCGTGGGTCACAAAGCCTACGCTGATATTTGGGCACAGCTCCAAAGGCTATAATTCTAACTGCAAATGAAGTTACGGACATTAATTGAGCCGAAAGATGGCCTAGTTCATTAGCAGTTACTTAAAAATGTAAAATTTTGTTATGAGAAGTTAAGAATCATTTGTCTTAATTAGTGAAAAGATCATTTTTAATAATTGTAAAGTGAAATGGGCTGGGTGTTATTTATAATATTTTTTTTTTACTCTATTGAATCATATTTTCCTACATTATATACTTATTTATTTACATAAACTGTCTAATAAATAAAATCTGATTTTGTTTTGAGCATGTAATGTTCATGCCCTGCAGTGGTTGAAGTCGGGATATGGATAATAATGATGATATAATTTAATTGGATTACTATTCATTCTTGTTGGTTTTCGTGACAAGTCGTCGGTGTGTCTTAAGTCAATATTTTTCAAGTAATAACCTAACAGAAAACCAATTAAGATATCGCACTTGGTTGGCGCATTGTTAATCGCAGCTGGGGCATGAAATATTGTTGGGATTCTCCAGATTCCTTTTGTAGTCTTTACGACACCAACAGAAAACTAATTTTTCTTTTGACGAGCTAGGCTGTAAATGATCTTTTTCAGCGGTCTACATTACGACTTCCCCAAGATGAATGGCAGTTATAATGCTTTTCTTTCCTCTCGTCATCGCGTCAGCGGGAAATCAGCGCGCCGCCGCCGCCGCCAGCTAATGGCCGCAATATTGTTGCAGAGACATTTTCACAACACATGTTAGGAGTTATGCGATCCTGGTATTCGCGGTACGGATGTTTGAATTGGATGTTGATAAAATATGTTTGTTAAATTGGTCTGGAGGATTGTGGGTTTCATGAAAAGAGTAGTATTTTATTGTAAATTTGTTGCAAATGGAAAATATGATTTCGTATTATATTTTTTTTTTTAAATTGCGTAGTGGTTGTGCGGAAAAAAATGTTGCCTTAGATCAACTTTTTAAAATAATTTATATAGCTTGGAAAACTTTGTGTATCGCTGACAGGATTATAGTTTACAATTTGAAAAAGTAGATATTTTATTTCGAATGACAGTCGGCATACTGGCAGTCATGTTTGAAATACCCATTGTTGGGACTGGAAAACAAATTTTCATCCATTGATTAATTGTATTGTAAAAGCGTCATTAACAATATTATATCGAGTACCAAAGCCCCTATCAATACCGTAACATCTATCTTCTACCAACATTTGGGGAAAAAACTTGTGTTATATGAAAGTTGGCGCGAACTCGCCGATATGCCGTCACACGTGCACTTTATGGTGGCGACGAGACTGAAATTTTTTCCCTCCAATGCACGCCCCTTCATGAATATCTGGAAACTGTGAAGAAAGACGGTGGGGGAGGTACTGGCAAAGTTTAAGCGGAACAACGTGGCTTTTATATTTTTTTTGGAATATGTGACTTCATTAAAACGTAACTGACTTGCAGAACTAATGAGAGGAGTTCATATGATATTTTGCCGCATGAGAATAATATAAAATAATTTAAGCAAGTTGGGACTTTCAGAGCACATAAAATAATTATTCTGTTACGATATTTACTTTAAATATAGCAGGCCCATCCAAGCACTTTAGACATATGAAAACTAAAGTCATAATCAAGTTTTAAAAGTGTTAGTTTCCTTATGTTGTATTTAATTAATTCGTGGCTTCATTTTCAGTAATTAGGTATTTTGGAGCCAGACACTGTTTGTCGATATTACAATTAAAGTTGTTGGACAACTTTATTGTTTTCTTTCTTTTATTTAAGTGAATTTAAAACTGAAGAGAAACCACTTCAAGTTGTAGTAGCCCAAGGCCAACATAGTGGGGCGAAAAATTATGCGTTGATATGCCCCGCTGCGCCGCGCCGCCGCCGCCTGCCGCCGCCACACAGCGTAGGAACCATTCTGATCACAAGTAGGGAGGCATGTGCGAAGCCTTCACAAACGTATTGTTTTGTTTGCTTTGATCTACAGACTTGCATCACAATACCGCACCGAAATATATCTACGTGTGTCTTCCGTCTCCATCTTGCACATGAATCAAGTTTCGTAATAAAATTGGTAATCGATTTATTGGTTCTATTTGCGACGCCGCCGGCAAACAATCCCAACTTTCTTCATACAAACTCCATACAAATTCATACAAACTTCATGCAAACTTCGCCGACGCCTATTTAAAAGTTTTTTTCGAATATTTTCTGTACACGTGTCGCGTACAACCTTGTTGATGACACTTTGATGGATTTCTGAACTGTTTTTTTTTTGTGAATTATAATGGCGGTGAATGCGTGGGATTATGTTTTCAAAGTAGGTATTGTTGTTTGTATACCTATGACAAAGTTGGATGGCTACTTATGTGGTCGACGATGGTGTTCGCTTGGCAAATGAATAAAGTAGGTCATTAACTATACAATTTGAATGACGTAAAACCAATGGCACGACGTCAAAGGAATCAGCTTACGGTTTAATTATAATATATAGCATCACGAAAAAATCTAAGTCATTGCAATGTAACCTTTTAAAAGCGTTAGTGGATTCAAAATTTGACGTCGCGCCTTGATTTTAATCGGTTGGCTTTACATTATTCTGATCATGAATGTACAACTTAAGCAATTCACTCGTGAATTAAAGAGTTCTGCGCAACAGTTATCGCGCAACACTGAATCCGGTATTTAGGTACCTACCTACAGTATATAGGTACACTTACGACTACTTAAACATGCTTAAAGATTTTCATTGTAACGTGTAAGTACCACTTGAACCAAGAGTTGGAATTTCTTTTTTACACATTTGTTATTCGAATAAAGCAACCCATTTGGTGGCCTCCATAACATTAATTGTATTAATGTTAAAAGGTATAATGTTAATGTCATTAACATAAAAGACTGTGAACGTAATGTAACTCGATCCCGACTGACGCGAGCGAGTTTATCTGTTTCACATTCGCGTTAACAATGTCACGTATCGAGTTACCTACGTGCTTTTGTTGTTTCACAACGTCAAATGTATGATGTTTCCAGATTTTTATTATCTTTTTCGTAACAAAATATTTTTTTGTAAGTATTTCACAAAGCGATGATTTTATGGGTCAACTTTATACATGTAGGTGTCATTCAAATTATGAGGTCATATTTCCTTTGATAGTATTACTATCATTTTGTTCATCGAGATCATTCATTATACACCAAATTTTGTATGCAAATAGTACTGAAAAACCGCCGCGCCGAGGTTTTTCCGAACCCTACCTACCTACCAGTGGCGTGCACTCCATACATGCAAATAAGCTCTGCATACCCTGTAGTCCCATACATACATGCCCATCTGAATGATAAATAACTATAATTTAAAAAAACATGGTAATGTAGCTTTCGCGCCATCTATTACTTTTTTTGGAACTAACTCGTTGGAGCTGCGAACATCCGCCACCCGCGCAGGCAGCGCTCCCGTGAGCAAAAGCGATACTACGCCTTGCTTATTCTTCATACAACGCATCTCGTGTAGTACACAGCAAAAATGTGACTGTGTGCGTCAAAATGTGTGCGCGTGTTGGAGCTTTAGAAGCATAGCTTACATTGCAAACCGTTAAAATTGAGAACCGGTAAAAACACTGCTTAATTGTTGATTGCAGAGGGTCGACTTTTTTTTGTAGGATTGACCAAATGACCGATTAATTAGTTCTTAACGTAATAAATTGCAAAGTTTTTTTCGCCATATTGTTTTTCTTGGTGCTATACGCTAATGATTGACGAGTAATTATTTAGTAAGTCTATTGTAAAAAATGGAAAATTATACATGTGAGACCTGTGCTGGCGGCAAAGTGTGTTTAAATAGTAAATTAAAATCGGCCGCGATTTTTTTGTGCATACCCCTGTCTGAAATCTCTGTGCACGCCACTGCTACCTACATGTAGTACGCTGAACGTTGCAGATTCGTACCTGAGGGCTGGGTAATACAAGCATGCTGGTCGGTTCTGTCACTTCAATCAAGTTTACCATGCATAATATTATAATATACTAGCTGCGCCCCGCGGTTTCACCCGCGTATGTTTTCCTTTATCACTTAGGGGGATGAAAAATAGATGTTGGCCGATTCTCATAGATACCGGATAAGCACAAAAAATTTCATCAAAATCGGTCAAGCCGTTTCGGAGGAGTATGGCAACGAAAACTGTGACACGAGAATTTTATATATTAGATACTGAACTTTTCACTCTGAACGTTTCACCACGTTTCACTCACAATCCAATACATCTTAACACAATACATCTCGTTCAGTTCACACGTATCGAAAGTCGACTCAATTATGACGTGCAAACAGCTCCCCAATCTGTTTGTCAGCACGCCATTACGATCGAATGCCCGTGGGGATCAACCAATGATTATTTTGGTCGCCTCGCTTAATGTCATCCCCGTACTGAAGCGGGAATACAACGTAAACACTCGATTAGTTTCGAGCGGCTGTTGAGAGAATTATGGGATCGTTTTTTTAATGTAATTAATGTTAATGGGTCATTGGTTTTGCATGGTAACACTATTTTGTGGAAACCAATCTGTTTAGTATGACAAGTTCTTACTTCCAGTTTCTCCAAGGCAGAACTATGAAGTTTCTTATGAGTACTTTGTGATTGCACTGATAAAATAACCCTCCTTCTGGCGCAGTCGGGTAAAAAGAAACCAATTTAATTTTTTGAAACAGGAGTTCGTTTATGTAACGCTTGCAGAGGAAAATCATTGTTCTTCGTTATCATTTCTAATAACCTAATCAATATTCCAGGTTTCTCTAGTTAGTCGTCTCGGGTGTATGAGATAAGGGTTAGGTACTTTCACTTTACATGCACGTGCACACAGAACCGCTTATGTATTCAATGCTTAACACAGATAAGTTTAATCAAGATGTACCTATCGATACAGCTACCGGAGTACGCATTGATGTCACAGCACAGATTAGTAACACAAGTCCTAGTGTCGTTATATTTTATTGTCTTTTATGTGGAATATTTCTACAAAAAGATGACGGCCTCATAGTACCAAAAAAACAGCTCGAGTCAGCTTGCTTCTGTTCTGTATACAAGGTAGAGACAGACGCCAATAAATTTAATTGCGTACCTATATCTAATGCCGTTCCCTGCCGCATCCAAAAATTCAATCAAATATATTTTAGTCACTAAAGCTAGTCAAATATTGGCAAAACCCATAGTTAGCCCAACACTACTATTCAGTTTGTTTAAAAAATCAATCTTTTATTTTAAATGCTAGGAGTTATTTGATAGTTCCAAAATACTCTTAGGCATTAGTATTGCCAGTGCTCATTTATTAACTTATCACTGCAGGTCAGACATGTTGATGGTGATCGCCAGAATTAAATCCGCTGTTTTTTAGACAGACTGCTTGCTGCCCTAATATGAATACATATTTGCGAGCCAAGAAGATCGAAGAATGTGCAAGACGTGCTTTCAGTATCGGCACTTGTGCAGACTTTTAGCTTAGTTTATTTTATTTGTTGTTACGAATTATCCTTCTGGGTCTTCTTGCCTGCGGTTATTACGCGTTAACTCCACTGTTTAACATCAACATTTACATTTTTTAGGGTTCCGTACCTCAAAAGGAAAAAACGGAACCCTTATAGGATCACTCGTGTGTCTGTCTGTCTGTCTGTCTGTCCGTCTGTCACAGCCAATTTGCTCCGAATCTTATGGACCGATTAAGTTGAAATTTGGTACACATATGAATCTCTGTGACCCAAACACAGACGTGTAACGTAAATAAATGAGTTTTGAAAATGGGAGTAATTTTTGAGGGGTAAATAGACAATTAAAAAAAAAAGTTTCACAATCCGTACCGTGTGACATATCAAATGAAAGGGCTTACCGTGAGGATCTCAAATATTTTTTTTCATAATTTTAAAGTGAATTGTTTTAAAGTTATTTAAGACAATAGACGGAAATTTACCATCCCCCCCCCCCTTATCTCCGAAACTACTGAGCCTAAAACTTTGAAAAAAATACAAAAAATATTTCTATACCTATAGATTACAGGAAAATTAATAAGAAGTCTATGATCTTGAAACAACATGGTAAATTTCTCAATATTGTGCGTACAAACTTACATTTTCAGTTGGAATGTATGGGAGAACATGTTTTTCAACTACAATGTTAAGTTTGTTCTTGGGATAAATTCATTCCAACTACGGAACCCTTCATTGTGCGTGGTCCGACACGTACTTGGCCGGTTTTTTTATTAAAGCGAGCCGACTACGTGGGAGTCGCTTTAGATTTATTGGATTATACAAGTGAGCTCAATTCTTGCCCTATATTGTGTAAAGTTTTACTTTCATTATGCTGAGGTACATAGACCAGGTATGCAAATTTCCATACTACTATGATGATTGAAAATACAGGAGTAAAGGTCCAGTAACACTTTGTGCCCTGGAATATTAGTTCACAGTAGACTCAAAGGTATAAATGCCACAGAACTTGTTGGCACAGGAACCAATCCAACTTTTTCTCCCCGGTTACCTGAGAATCGGCTAACTCCGAACCCCCCCCTCCGCCCCTCCCCCGGACTTCGATAACCACTTTCTATAGGAATATTCGAATAGCCTATTTCCCAGTTTACAACAACATAGACTATGCCTGAGAACCCAAAGCGTGATAGGTCTATCTATGTTATCTATGTTATGGGTTTGGTTTCCGCACTTAGTCCTTCAGTGGACCATTGTGCGTGGGCCATGGCGGCCGTTGGTGGTTATTCCAACCAGCCCACCTCCCTCCAGAAGTGTGATAGGTCTTACACCTACTAGATTAAGATTTCGTATGCAAGCACTATTACACCAATACACAGGGTTCGCAGGTCCGAAGATATCATTTATCTTGTTGAATACGTAAAGCGGAGAGCAGATCTGTCGGATGATCGATAGACACTTTACAACCCGATTGTGTAGTAACCGCTCATGTTTCTCTGTTGGATTTTCCTATCAACGGGTTTAAGTATGACTGATGATCTTGAAGGCTTATTGCTAGTTTTTAGTAGGTCAGCTAGCTTTTGGCGAGTTTCATCCTTAAGATTGCCTTGTAAGTTGATTATTAATTACTTTGCGTGACTTGCTGGCACTAACCTATTTGATAGCTTAGTGTTAATACAGACGAGCGGCACCGGTTACCGTTAGAGGCACACATGTCGACGGCTGCAGTTGCCTCTGCTGTTGACGAGCGCCGCTCGTGTATATGCGCACTTACTTGAAAAGATTCGAGGCATTTGTATAGCAGTGCTTTATACACCTGAAGACTGTTTTCTAATGGAGTAATCCTAAAGTTGATCACGTTCATCCTTTGATTAGTTATACATTTAATTTATTTCAGAGTCCAACCGTATTCAACCTGTCATCACTTTTGCTGACAATCAGGATTATCCTCCAACAACAGCCTTTGATCAAAGGATAAAGGGGTGCCTTACAGACTGTTTGTTACCTTCATAATAGGAATTAATTCATTTTAATACGGACTGAGTTCGTATGGCAAGGATTAAAACTCGGATTTAATTTTGTAAGAACAGATAATTTTCGATACACTGACCTGATGGTGTCGGGCCTTGAAACAAGAGGACACTCACTTAGCACACTCACTGCTGGGGTGAGGTCAACTAAATCCATTGTCGAGTAAAGATGGTGAATTTATAATACTTACCACAATTGCATCCAGGAATGAATCGGCATAATCAGCCTATAATGTAGGCCTCCTCTCTGTAACAGGGAGTGGGCATCCACTACGCGGGCCCAGTGCGGGTTGGTAGATATCAAATGTTTTCGATATTTTGCTTCACCGTTTTTTTTGAGAGCAGTGGTGATGAAATAATTTACACAAAGTAAAGTACTTACCTGCTTGGGTTCGAACCCAGCCAGCCCACTGAGCCACCGTTGCTCCCAGATTTTGTGGTTAAACTCGTTAAATAAAAAAAAAAATTTAATAAAACATCAATCAGTACAGTTTTACAAATTATGTGTTATTTATTTTTAGAACGGATAATTTTTATCAACTTTAAATATTTTTTAAGTTGTTTAAATTACTTCGGTATAAATACCTGGATGAATGTGGTATAACAGGATATTAGAATAACTGTGTCATTCATTACTGCCATGCTTGGGACCATGATACCAATAGGTAATTTCGTCAAACGCGAAAACCAAACACTGTAACACTATTCTGATTCCCTCAGTTACCTTTACGACTTCCGGAAGAGACAAGTTATTCTTAATCGAGCCCTATTCGCTATTAATACTTCGGCCTATTTTAAATTCTCGTGAGTCACTGATATCCGCTTGTTTCCGAGACTGAGTAAACTGACAGGTGGGTATAATCCCATTTAACAGCTCTCAAAAATAAACCTTATAAAATATATCTTTCAAAATTAATTCCAGAAAACAACGCAAAAGACATAAAGTTATTTTAAGTTGTATGAAGGTAGTGTCGTTTGGCATGGGCTGGAGTACCAATTTTGTCTTTAATTTACGTTTTCATCGTAGACATTGGGAAATTTACGTTGGTCTTTTAAAATATCATTGTTCTTTTCCTCTCATGATAGCTCGAAATATTCATGAATAGTCTGTTCATACTGTTTGAATTGATTGACTGAATTGATTAGCTAGTCAGCAAGTTTGGTGGCGAGGGTAATAACCCACGGTGCACCCGACCTGAGTTTTTTGGAGGCTCTTTTTATAAACCTCAGAGTTATTTTAGTATTAAATAATGATTATTTCCTATACAATCCAGTTTTCTCAACAAAAACAAAACAGTCTGTGTTTCCAACACATCTCCCCAAAAACCAACTAATTCGACTCACATCTGGCGATGAAGCGTGGAATAGACAAAAGAATGTTCCACACTCGCTAACAATGTGCCAAATATATCCGTCGGGTGTCTTGTGGTAAAAACAGTGAGTGGTGTAATTAATCGGGTGACCGCTGCACTCGGGGTAACGAAGACACGGAATAGACAGATACAGAAGGTTCAATACGAAGAGCGGAAACGCACGCACACATCTATAGACATGCTCCAACATCACCTGGTGCTGAAGTACTCTCGGCTAGCATTTATTTGACATAGTTTGAGTTCGCCGTACGTACGCGTCAATACAGGGTGTAAGGGACATCAAAACCCGAACTGTAAAAAAAATTAATCACCTGTTTCATACAAAAGTTATTACGGTTTTGTATGAAACGGCAGCTTTTTTTTATAACCGACGAAAAATTTGTACGCGGTCGGGAGGAGTGGAATCATGTGCTGATCATGGTAACAGTTTGTTCCTGTTTTCACTCGATGCATGGAGCCGGTCTTCTGTACCTTACTGTGATGTGACGAGGAGCATGCGAAACGTTTTGAAGATTACAGCGCGGTGGCGGGTTGGGGGATCATGCGAGTAGTGCATTTTTGTAGTTATAGGTACTTGAGTAATATTGACTGAGATTCGAGAGTGGAAAAGATACAGCTACTAGACCGACTTGAGACAATCTCGGTACCGTCAATCCGTACGTATCTACAACAATAAAGAGACTGTTGCCAATTGGTTGCGGATCTTACTAATAATGTTCAATTGTTCCATTTGCCTGTCTATTGTTGAAGCCGGAATAGAATATCTCTATTACTGTATTCCGGTTTCCAGTAGCACCCGGAACCATACCAAAACACGTTCACACAAATTTCAAATAATAAACCATAAATAATATAGGTCCTTCTAATTCCATATTCTACCACTATTCCTCTGTACCACAGTCTCATTATACTCATTCGTTTATTTAAATATTTAATTGCTAGCGGTACGTGAGTGAGTGAGTGAATGCAAGCCATGAACCACGTGTGACCACGCAGCGCTATTGTGGTATGCAACTTTTAACTGAATTTATGCCATCGTGCTAGTTATGTAGTTGTTGTACTCGTAACGGGCAGAATTGAACGTCGTGCTTTGTATTTTGTTTTTCTTTTTATGACGTGTCTTTTGTTGACTTGCCTTTCAATTTAGAATTGAAATAACAGTTTTCAGTCAGGTAAATAAAACCTCATGTAGGCATTAATAATTATATCGCCAAAATACGACTCGTAATAAATTATTCTATCGTCATAAGAGTTTCGACAATATAATCAGAAAATTACTTATTTCTTTACCATAATACATAAAAGTAACTGAATAGCCAATCATTATTATAAACAAAAGCGACCACGTATTAACTCCGAACATGATTACAACCCTAAATTCCTTTCATCATAAAGTTACAGTCACATCCTCAAACTTCCCCCGACAACGTGCCTGCGCCTCAAAGGCAGAGTTACAGCAAAAAGGCTGGACCATCACAATTACCGACTTCCACTACATAAGCCTAACTTAAGTCGCAGCATCTCCCAGCAAAACATCGGAGCTTCTGCCCCACTTTACATTAACTGAGCCACTAAACAGAAATGTGCAGAAGTACCATTTGACTCAAATGTAAAAATATTGTATAGAGTGTTGTAAAAAGCCAATAAATAGAGCTACGTGCCACATACAGGTTGTTAATAAAATGTTCAGTTTGTGTATAAACTTGCAAGTCAAATGATTATCAAGTTTAAATAATCGTGGAAGCGCGTGTTTTATTTAAGAATATCGCTGACCAATATTGTAAAACGTTTTGTTTTTCATGCCTTGGCGTTGATCAATGAATAAATTACCACACAGTTGGAAGGCCTTCTGTACCTCTCAGTTTAGCGGCAGAGCTCACAAAACGGCTGAAATCCGGAAAAATCCTGATACGTCCGGCCCAAGCCGCTCGAAACTGGTTATTTCCTGTCTTTAGATTAAGATGGCCGACCGTATCGTTCTATCACACTCTGCACCGGCACACTCCAGAGTGGGAGAGGGACAGCTAATGGTTATTTCATGATAGATTTCGATACGTCGAAAAACGTTGGCGGCGGCAATCGCATCAACACTTGAGCCTGATTAAATGACGGTCGGGGTCGTTAGGACCCCGCGGAAATTTGTTTCAGGCCCGCCTTTTCCCGATTCGCAAGTAAATAGTGCGGATTATACGAGCTGTGGTGTGCCGCCGGCGATATCGGCCTCTATGGAGTCTGTCGGCCGAATCATTGATTCGGACAAATCTTGTATTGTACCTAGAGAGAAGGAAAAACTCAGTGGTCGAGATATTCATGGGATTTACCCCGTCTGTATGATTTGATGGAGCCGTTTGAGGCAGTACGTGAAAAAAAGATAAGGGCATAACTGAATGTGGTGTCGGGGGTCTATCGAAACAAATATATTGTATTAGAACATAACATTTCTTGTTGATAAACTCGTTACATTTCTTTCATAAATATCAAATACTTAACGAACGTGAAACAGACAGGTGTACCTATCTAATTTGGTGAAATAAATATCCAACTATAAGGCTTACAATTCTTAGCATTAGGTACAATAACTCACAAACTCAAACTCAAACCATTTATTTCAATTAAACCAATTACAGGCACTTTTTAATTGTCAAGAGGTCGGTCAGTCAGAAAGATGAAGCTAGTTGCCCATTCCAAAGCGTATGTACCAATGGAGAAGAACGGGCAAAAAAACTCTATGGACACTCTTTTTAAAATAAGCCATGGCAGCAAAGAGATGACCAGTCCCTACTGACAGCGCCTGTTCACGAACATGACGCATTTATTAGCACCATTCAGCTCAACCATTTTGAAGGGAGCTAAATGATCCAACACATGCGTCACCATCAGCGAGACATTTGAGTGAGCATGACATAAGAGGCTATACATTTTTATACATTCAAGTTAATGAAAGACGTACCCAGTAAATGGTAGCTTTATAGTATGACATAGTACTCACATATTACAATTAAACAATACTAGAAGATTCAGTCATCATAAAAAGTCAGCTTAGCAGTACGGTTGGGACTTAAAGCAAAGGTTACTTGAAAATGGACAAAACGTTGGTTTTTAAAGCAGTGTATCTCTAAACCGTAAATAATTTTGACCAAAAAAAATTGTCATATTTTCAAGTCTTCTTTTAAAACAGTGATGGAACTCAAATCACAATGAAACGTACATTAATGCATCAAAAAAATCTTCAAATACACCTCCGACATTTCTTTAAAAGCAGTTTATCCCTTCATTAACAATTTTAATTATAATAAAAAATATACCATTAAATTGCTAATGCCAAACTGCATTCGGTGATGGATTATTTATTATTAAGTAGTTTGTAAATAGATGATTGTTTCATATTTTCCAATAAATTACCAGCGTTGTGTCATCGCGCTTCTCTTTCTTTTCTATGAAGTCCGATAGTGACCGCGCTTTAGGTCATGTAGTCGCCTTAAAACAGCCTCTTATATTTTATTTCTTGTCAAAATGTCTACGGCGCGTGACGTCCCAGTTCTGGAACATTTTGTAAATCCAATTTTGTTTTACTTTTAAGGGAAAAGGCGATGTTTTAACAAGTTTATAAGAATCGGCTAACCCTTTCAGATGGAGTTTTTTATAAAGAGATTTGTTTTTATGCCTTTATGACGATTCCAGATTTAAAATTGACAGATCTGTTACTACTTTAAGAGTACAAGATTAAACGAAAAAACCGAGTTTCAAAAAGGCTTTTCTGTTTTTAAGGTACTTATCTTATTACCCACTCTGTTGAGTACCATGTTTTTTATGTATAAATCCGACATTATACACCTGTCAACATGTGCTATGTACTTTAATATCAGCTTTTTAGGTAGTAAACTATATTGCATTGCATTTTTAGGTAGGTAGTGCCTTTGAGCTAATGGCGCAATCAGAGGACTAGCGCGCTAAGTTAGCTAGCGGCCAATAATTTAGACAATTATCTTATAACCTTCTTTTCCGGGAATCTAATTCTACTTGATGTTAAGGCTCCCGCAGACAGGCGCGACACGACAGCGCGACGCGAGTCTAGTAGCACAATTTCCATGACGTTTTCAAAGAAATTTTTCCAATAAAGTCGCAACGTGCGTGCCTGTCTGCGGGAGCCATTAAGCTTACAAGTAACAGCCTTAGGTAATTAAGATAATAATAAAGCAGTAGATAACTACAGCTCCATCACAATTGTTTGACAGTAAAACGAATTTTAATGACATTCCCGCAATCAGTAAGGGCGCGGTTTATGGCTCGATAAACATAAAAGTTAGCTGCTTCGGCTAAACACAGACAATTGGCGTTTCTTATCGCTTTTATTGCATAATCCTTGGCGAGAGTCGTACACTCAATTAGTATTAGTGTGGAAATGGTCGTGGAAACGTACGGGGAAGATTCATAAGAGCGGATGCTGCGGTTTGATGGGTGAATAGATTTTGACGCCAAAGAAAATTCAACTATTGTACTAAAATATCGCAGTCCACTTCTGGACATAGCTTCCTCAGCCACGCTATTGTAAAACTTCCAACGTTTCAACTCAAAAGATACATAATTATGATTGCCGCCTTCCTGAGGTCGTTTATACTTTAAAATTTTTAGGGTTCCATACCCGAAGAGTTCCAACGGAACCCTATTACTAAGCCTCCGCTGTCCGTCCGTCCGTCCATCCGTCCGTCTGTTTGTCAGTGGGCTGTAGCTCAAGAACCGTAATAGGTAGACAGTTGAAATTTTCACAGAGTATGTATTTCTATTGCCGCTATAACAACAAATAATAAAAATTAAATAATTTTATGGTGGAAATGAATCCTTCGTGTCCTACTCGCACTTAGCCGGTTTATTTTTTCATTAACTCCACAAAGTGCAGACAGTAGTAAAAACACATTGCATAAATAAACCGTACGCGCTCCAAATAAACCCCCGTGTACACCCATCTCAAAGTACATAACAGAGACGTTAAAAATGGCTTAAGTGAGACTAAAAGGCAGTTTCAGAGGCAACGCTTAGACAGAGCTCTAGGCTCTAATGCAATTAATACGCCTATCTGTACCGTCTGGTGCGACAGATCCAGATTATGTGGCTCAGGGCTCTGGCCTTGGCTTGGAGGCGTCTTACCTGAGACTTTTAGGGCCAATTAAGAAGATTCTAATTAATCCGTAGTAGTTTTGGGATCAGGAGACTACCTCCTGATCCCAAAACTACTACGGATTAATTAGAATCTTCTTAATTGCAATAATTATAGTCTTAATGTACATCTGCATGCTTACGGTACAAAATAATGATATTTTGTTAAAGACCGTCAATAAGATAATGAAAAAAGTGGTTTGTAAAATAATTTATGACTTCGTTTAGGTACTGTAATTTTTCCAATTTTTTCAAAACCTTATTTTTTGTGCAACGTCAGCGTTCTCTTCTGTGCATAAATCTATAATTTATAAAACTCAAAGTCCTAACTGAGTGATATATCAATGCACAGCCTAAACCGCTGGTCCTAGAGACATGAAATTTTTAGGGTGTGTTCTTTGTGAAGAGTAGGTATCCACTAAGAAAGGGTTTTTCAAAATTAAACCCCTATTCACCCTCTGTGAATGGGGGGAGGGTGACATTTCACGCGGATGAAGTCGCGGGCAGAAGCTAGTCACTTATACATACATATAACTTCAGTTCCTAATCGCTTCTGGATTATTAATAAAATAAATAAAACGTCTGAATCGTTCGTTAAATTAACCGACACTAGTAGACCCAAAACTTAAAAAATGCAGCCATTCTGGTCGGGGTCCCGATGTTAAATAAAATCGTGATATATCAAACATCCCCATACATCACGTATTTTTCCCCTTACAGCAATAAAATCGCATCACCATATTATAGATTTAGCAATAAAAACACCAGCAATATAATATGTCCAAAAAAAGCTGTAATCGCAATTGCGAAAATAAAATAAAACAAGAACCAACAAACACATGAACCAACAAACACAATAATTAATGATTAATTACAAAAAATATAATTCGTATTTGTGCGAATGGGGAGCAATGAATGGCGCATTAACGAACAATATTTGTTGCGATAAATAACAGCACGTGTTGGCCGAAATTTGCGAAACCCGCTGATTTATAAAACGACGGTGCACGCGGCTGCTGTGGGGAAGGACACAGTATGTGGCTGTTTTTGGTTTGATATTGGTAGTGTACTGTGTACGAATATGGTTTCTATCGAAGACTGGAAAATTGAACCTCAGTTTATTGGAGTGATTAAAGGTGAACCTGGTGTTGCGAATGTTAATGAATTTTTTTTGCAAGGAAAAATTGCCCTGTTAGTAATGTCTTCTGTATCGTTGTTGTTTAAAGACATAAATCTTGTAACATACATGCACAAACACCCGGAATAATGATAATATAATAGACTGATAAGACATTCTCTTAGTAACACTGTCCCTGACACTAAGCTGAAAAAATACGACAAGGATGAGGCATAAATTATATTACCCGCAAATTATTCAGTTACCGAGCTCAAGCGAATAAAGCGCTGTCAATCCGAGCAGCGTTTAAATAAACGCCCTCGAGGCCGCACGGTGATGTGTCACGCTAAAAACGTTGCGTTCGAATTCTCCGTATCGCTGCGTAGCACATAATACGCGATACGAAATATACAGAAGGTTCAAATTAATACAATTTTAAATATTGGCTGTATGAAAATAAGTAAATGCGTGACAGTCTAAAGGACTTTTTTAGATAACTAACCTTACGGAGATGTTATCTTAAAACACCTTCATTATTAACAGTATTTCTAAAAGCACAATTTGTAGGTAGATACTAGAATGACGAGTGATGATAAACTCAGCACCGTTTTCAATTTTTCACCGATGAATCATAAACGGTGAAAACGAGTTTGAATTATTTTAATTAACCCATGGCATTACCTCTGACAAAAATTATGAATGATAATTTTACTATACAATACGCCAGGGACCGCCGCGTATCGCTTCATTACAGAATTACCTTTACCGCGTTATGCTTTGTGCTAATCAAATCATATTGTTTTATTTTATGTTAATTATAATACAGCCATGTTAATGTAATCCTTTGTTTGTTCAAAATGTTCAGGGAGCTTTGAGCTTGTTATTTCTGCTTCGTCTTCTTTTTTTTTTCGTACCGTTTCCAAGTATAATCATTTGGGAAATCATTTTATTTTTATTTTTAGGTCATTATTATTCTTATTATTTCGTTTTGACTAATAGGTACCTGAAATAGCAATGGAAGGCCGCCCACGAGGTGGACAGATGACCTGGTGAAGGCCGCAGGAATCCGCTGGGTGCGGAAAGCTAATCGGTCGATGTGGCGGTACTAGGGAGAGGCCTATGTCCAATACTTCGTTACTTTCATTCTATATTTGCTTTGACTTCAGGTTTTGCGGCGCAGAGGACAGCATGACGGGACCATCTGCCCACTTGGGTTCGCAGACTGTGCTGTGACTTCCTAGATTAATTAATCACTGTGATCTACTTATTATCATTCTTCATAATCTACAATTTTAGGTTCGAGCATTTCTTCTTTTTGTTTTTGCTTTGTGAGGCCTAAATGTTAGCCTTTTGGACCCAGAAAGTGGTCACGCTTACGGACACTAATAATGTTATCCAGGACAAGCATAATAGTAAGTAAAACTGCAAATAAATTGAAATATTTGTGACGTGGCCACTTAAATGTCATAATAAAATAAACTTGATTTATAACTCAATTTAACTGTTTAGCCGATTCTCACGATCTTTAGATTAAATTATAGTGATTTAGTGATAAACGATTGCAAGCAGATACTTAGAAGATTAATAAAGTAAAAGAAAATGAGCAAACCAAGGAATGGTGCAACTTAAATTTATCGCATATGCAGTCAGAGGAATGTATTGTCTAATAGATTGACACGCTACGTAAAGGCACATAAATAATGATAAATTAAGTTGATTCTAATTAGTCAGGTTATGGTCAGATATACAGTCGCTTCACATTATAATATACTGGTATTTAGCTGCATTTTTTTTGGCTTTTAACAAAAAATCCGTTTATGAAAATGAAGATTGCGAATGTCCCGTGGGAAGATTGCGAATGTCTCGTGGGAAGGTTCTCGAGTTAAGTTAATGTCACAAATTGGGTTTCCCCTTACGATCAGCTTGAAGGATTTATTTAAGCCGCACGCGATATTTTTACGAGAACTGACGTGGCTCGAGATACGCTCGCTGCTGACGACGTTGTGGTAATAAGACCCCGTTTATTGGGGACAGATTGTATTGTAATGAATATAACTTAGAACAGTTTTGTTTGTGTACTAACAAATTGTACTATTGAAAGTAAGATCCACCACCACAATATGTGAGAGATCCAGCCATAAAAACTCTAAAAGCGAAAAACTATCAGATGATATTGTCTCACAAGCAATTCTACTCGCCCAGGGTTTTCTAACACTGCACACATTTTTAATAATTGAGCCTCTTTTTAACTTTATAACATTTTCACACAGTTGGCGGCAGTAACTAAGCTGAAGCTCCCAGACCAAACGGGTTAAGTTAGGTTAGACAGAAGGTCAATTCTTAAGGGATTTAGCCTTCTGTATAACTGTTAAAACCGTTCAAAATCTAGTCGCAATCTCATCACTGCGACAATCAAAGCAGTTGCAGGCATCCCATAGACGTTGGTCAATGTGATTTAAAGAAGGAATCTGGTGCCTTTACCTTTTATGCCCTTAGATTGAGAATTACTTTACCTGGATACGCAAACTTTTTGTGGTTAAAGATCCGCTGAAAAAAAACACAAATTATAAATTACTATAACCTCCCCTCGATACATCCATTTTTCCAGATACTTTACTCGACTCGTAAGCAACAATACGCTTCCCTGAGAACCCCCCCCCCCAGAACCGCCCCTCGCTCCTCGGGACGGTGGCCACTTTATTTGATTGGCCCTAATGACCGCCGTGATTCCGCAGCCAAGTGCCGTGGAGTGGAAATGATAGCGTGTGGACGTTTACGTTCCTTCTGGTACAGGATGAGCTGACTGATGAGTGGGTCATCTTGGAGGATTGTTTGGTTGAGTTTTATGTCCTTGGAGGAGAAAGAAGAGAAAATGGTATTATTGGTTTTCCTGTTTACAAATCACTGTAGTCAAATATCCTCTCCTACTGCTGGCCCAAGATCTCCTCTATATAATTCCATTATAGCTTGCTCTATACTCTTCTGTGGCCAATCCATTGATAATATTTAAATAAGGGAACTCGCTTACGGTAATTAAAAATATCTTGCGAAAACCCATACACAATAGCCTGAAATCATCAATGTGCTGTGGTAATAAAGGTTTACATCATCCCTCTGTGACAAGATACCTTTAATAATGGGTTAGTTACAGGCTGCTGATATGAAACCTCATGACAGTACCCGCTACCACTCACAACGTACCACTCCCCTAAGGCTCGTCCTAAGGGTTCCGTACGTTTTCCTGGACATTGAGCTCTTTTAGCACAACAACGATAACAGCTGGCCTTAAAATGTTCAGGATTATGAAACAGCTCAACTTGTCTACGTAAGTTCAGTAAATCTGCACTTTGTATAATATCTCGCAGAGTCATCAAAAGAAAGGGAGTATACTGAAAATCCAAGAATGATTGCATTGGTTCTCTTAAGTACCTACTCACTAATAAGATACAGGTAATTCTTCTCTCGTGTCAGAACGAGCTTTAATTCTAATGTTGTAGATATAATATAAGGTAGTTGAAGAAAAATAAAGGATGGATTAACCAGAACACAATTGAATAGTAATCAGGACTACATTAGCTACACAATCAATCGGAATCTTTTCAATTAACCTTGAAATAGCTTATAAGCATAATCTGCCTATAATGTTCCCACTGCTGGAACACAGACCTCCTCTCTGTGAGAGGGAGTATCCCGTAATCCACCATGCGGGCCCAGTGCGGGTTGGTAGATGTGACATGTCTTCGAATCTAGGACATGCCAGTTTTCTCACGATATTTTCCTTCACCGTTTTGAGCACAGTGGTGATGAAATAATTAACACAAAGTAAAGCGCCTATCTGTGTCCGAACCTACGACCTACAACTCGTAACTCGCGACCGTTTCCACTGCAGCATCACTCCAGCAGTGATGAACCAGTGGAACAGATCCTAGAAATAGCTTGTTATACCCAAGCTATTGAGATATTTCCTGGCTTTTCAAAATGTAGTAGAAGCTTTTCAACGATCCATGTTTGAGATTGTTTCACAACACATAGTCCCTCAGCTCCCAAGGTCTGGCAGACGTAGTAATCAAGGATTATTCCATTTAACATGAACTAAAGCGGCGCTGGTTTTGTTAGAAATAATTATTTGCGTGGGATACTCTAATTCGGGCTCCAAGTAATGCGGGATTTACCAAGTATAAGGTACGGTTGGTTAGTGAAGTTCCAAAGTAATTTAACTGAAAGTGAAAATGTCTTGGAGTAAATAATTAGAAAATACCTACCTATTTCCTTTTAAAGGATAAGCACCGTCATACCATACCAGTTCCTTAACTGTTAAAATGATTGGATATAAAGTTCTTTAAAAACGTGTTAACGAGCTTTGCAATTTCCACGGCGGGCCTTATCAACTGTCGGACTTTCTATCCTCGTACAATGGTATGAGACTTACAGTAATCCTAGTGACTCTATGACTACACGGTTTTATTTGACTTTTACGGCTGTTCGATAATACCGACATCTGACATTTATGCATTTAATCCAAACATGAAAATCACAAAATATATTATTTACGCCGGCGGCTATAAAGCCCTTTTATCTAAGTTTACAATCGAAGTGATTTCCTGTTAAATCCGAAATGTATTGTTGGTATAAATAATAATTAATCTATCAAACACACAATCTATTTGGATTGTTCAGTCTGTATATTGTGGTTAAATTGTGACACCATTTTTTATGTGAACAGGCATGAACTATAGAGTACCATTATCATCTTTATCCACTTTCGAGCATACTTCAATGTGCACACAGCGGGGCCATTGCGTAATACAGTAAGAGTAGGAATGGCTTTGATTTCAACAATATTCATTGCGTTGTTTGCGTTGGAAGGAAGAAAACTTTTTGCACATATGAAGCAATGGATTAGGATTATCTTTCAAAATTATTGATAGTGTGTTAGGCAAGTAGGTAAGTAATACTAATATATTTTAAGTTTGGGCTACTATTGTATCCAAGAAAAGCCAAACAAAATAGACCTTATTTGACCTTTAACAAAAAGTATTATTCAGTCGAAATCGGAAAACCAGGCAGAGTCGCAGACAGCACTAGATCTACAACACATTACCGTCATAAATTACAGTCCTAAGCCTGTAAACTAGGACCAATAGTAATTTCAAGTGAAAATAAATCATTTTACGTGATTGAGAAATCTGGTGAGATAACGAATTGACAAATATATCCTCGTTAGATATGCATGAGGCTGTTCCAAATGTCCGGGCCTCGATTTGTATTAATATAATATTTCATGGCACTTCGAGACGCCGGTAATGGCTGGTGGGTGTGTGAAACACGAACTGTTTCTCTGCTCCTACTACGATTATCTTTGTTAGAAAATACCGTTTATCTTAACTAGTAACCCTCATTTTCGTGTTGTTCCATATCGAAACTGCATGCAATGATGCCAGCAACATCACTTCTGTTCTCGATTCTGCTTGTCTCATCGTCAATATAGCGTTTTTTGCAAGGCAATTTTTAGCAGCTTACGAGATTAATAATAAACACATCAAGGTAGCTTAAACATTACAACATTTGAAATCAAATACAAAAAATATTCTACTTATTAAGAATACATTTCATGAATATTTTCACATTAAGAATACATTTCATGAATATTTAACACTAATTTCTTATGTATAGTCCTGATAATAAGATCAAAAATGTTTATAAATAGTAAGCCTACGTCAAAGCAAGTAAATCACGTCATGCGTAGGCTGTAGTAGCTCGTAGGAGTGTAGGAGTGTGGGATGTAGTAGTGTAGGTAAAGATTGTTTTCTATAGAGCACTTATCTAATTTCGTTCTCCTTTTTCAGGGAAGCTAATAAGTTTATTTCATATTCTAATTACAGCACAAATTCTGTACGTTGGTAAACATCACTTAAGAATGGTTGGACCGATTTGGCAATTTTTTTTTGTTTAAAAATGTTCGTGATACCTAGTCCGAATCAGGTTTTTATGGAAAGAAAAATTGGAAAAGTTTCCCTACCTATCTTCAAAACCGAATGAATTATTGAAATTTGGTCAGGACGTCTGCCCGATAGCTCGTATTTAAGAAAACTTATTAATTACACCTAAAAACTAACCATTATATATTATTAACCGATTTCAAAAAGAGGGGGTTTTTTATGTATGTAGGTAGATCGATTACTCCGTCAATTGTGGACATATTTTTTTTTTGTTTGACTCGGTATACTTTCGAGGTCGTCCCATTTTCATCAACTTGGAATCTGATAATAGAATCCCATGGAAATCGAGGGAAACCCTCAAATTTTATTGGCATAGCTATAGCGATTTGGATATTTTTAAAGTAACTTGAGCTTTTGCTCTCGGAAATCATCATTTGGTAAAGTGGTGCTGATGATGAAGACCATAGATGGCCATCAGAACTACTCAATGATAAATATTTCACGGGCTCACGGGCAATTTATTCTCGTCACAATGCGTATGGTGAGTGGTTGTTGAGGAGTTCTCCTGGTAAGAACCCGGAGAACTCTTCTACAATTATCGTCCCAGCATCGAGAAAAGCAATATTTTGTAAAAGGCGATGAGCAAGTTGACATTAGGCTATTGTAACTTAGATACTTTATAAGCAGACCCACTAAAAAGCGAGAAATAAAAACTTTTTCACAAAAAAACACTGCAAAGTGAAAAATTTTGGAAGTCGGGGGCAATAAAATACAGATCCAAAGACTTCCGAAATTAAAGTTATTTTTCACTTTGCAGTGTCTTTTTTGGAAGCCGGTTTTTTTTTTTGGTAAAACTATTTTTACAAAACCATCTGATGAATGATAAAGTGGTGAGATAAGGCTAAAATCCACTAAATACAGACGACTGTGTTGCTATTTCCCTGTACCGAGTGATTGCGTTTGAATTTAACCTGAACAGACTTTGTTTACACTATCATCAGATATTTTTGGATCAGACCATACTTATAATTATTATAGAAACAAAAAAAAAGTAGGTATACTAAATAAAACCAAGCACCTTTAGGCGTCACCGTCTAATAATTTGACAAGTTAAGTACAAGTTCCAACTGTGCTGCCTCACCAACCGAAACCTTTGTCGTGGTCGTTGCTGTAATCATCTTGCACGTTGTAGGAACTACAAAAGCTACACCTTAAAATAGAGAAACAATAAATTACTTAGTGTATAATTAAGACGCACTTACACACACTATGCTTTGAAAGACCCATCACTAAACCACAAATAACAACATTATAAAATACCGCCACCACATAAATCTCTTTGACAACCTTATTTTATTGCGTAATAAATAACTTCTAATAACGTTTAATATGTTCACTATAACTCACGGAGGAGTAGTACGTACCAACAATAACACATAGTAGTGGCAACACCTAAGATCGTAGAAACGAGGTAGACATAGCATGTCACTTCTAGAGTAGCGTTGCCACTGTTCAATATCTAGTGACGCAAATCCCTTGTACTTAATAGGACTTAGAAGCCGTTTATCATGTTTTAAACGTTTTGTGACATATTTTGACAGGGCTTCACAACCTACACTGTATTATTTTCTTCTTATCAGCCAGTAAATGTCAGCTGCTGAAAATAGGCCTCCAAAAGACACCCACTTCGGCTTCTATGAATAATTAAAAAGGATATTGCTTTTATCACTAAGTTCAGCTGATAGTTCACTTGACAAAATAAATGTTGGTAATATTATGTATGAAAACAAAATGTCCCTCATCTTTTGCTAGAGTATTGAGTCGTCTTCTAAAATACTTAGTTGCTTTAGTAAGAAAAGCTGTCTCTCTGAAGACATCACAAGAAATAACCCTGACGTCTCATCGCCATCATCCACAGCCCGACTTTACCCCCTACTCAGCATAGTTCCCTCTGTTCTTGTGCCAACCCCCACGCTCCTGTACCAGCCTCATCCAGGTTCAACCCCGATGGCAACAACGTCGTCCGCCTATCTCGCCGCTGGACGACCGACACTTCGCCTTCCATTCCTTGGACGCCACTCGGTCACTGTAAAACTCCATTTGAGTTCCATAACTCGTTTTCCGATATCGAAAACCTTCGTACGCCTTCGGATCTCGACCTGATCCTTACGTCTACTATACTAAAATTACTAGACACTATAATTATAATAAAATTATTAGACAGTTTTACTTACCCACGCCCGAGTTCTATTCATTTCTGAAATCTCATGTCAGCTTAAATGATTGCCGTTATTTCAAACAATCAACCATGAGATTGAACAACGAATTTCAGCATCGAAGGAGGGGCCCGTCAGGGCCGAAGCCTGCCGGAGCAGCGGGATTGTCCGAAAGGGTTACCGCTGCCCCGGAATATAAAGGGCTAGAAGGAACACGGATGGGTTTTAGTCAGTAAGAGTCTGACACTCCCTCCATCCAGAGCGGGAGGGGTCATTTGATGATTTCCAATCCTTAAAAAAAAAGCCAATCAGCGACTTGATCAGGCTTTCAGTAGCCGCGGGTCCCCCTCACTTCCATTTGCAAACCTAGATGACTCACAATCGTTTACCATATCTATGTAAGTTCTACGATCGCTTGCTTGGCTCGTATCTTATCTGTTAAACACAATTATGTATCTGGCGGTAATAAATCAGGGTTTAGCGATATCTGCGGGATCTGTCTGTCTGATAGTGATTAATAACGCGTCGGCGGTTGCGGGTTAATGAATACTTGGAACTTAGGATTTTAGAATTTCATTTAGGATTTGTTATCTTACAATTATATCTTCTAAAGAAAATGTAAACTTACTTCTGATGACGTCTATTGTGAGGTTACTCTTCAACTCTTGCGGCTGCCGTTACGCCCTGCGTCCTGTTTGTCGCACGAATATGTGATTTCGCGTTCGTTTACCTGAATAAATGACGTACTTACGCGATTTGAATGATCGCGCGAGTATGTCATAAAATCAGAATCAAAAGTCATTTATTCAAACTAGGCTGAGAATCAGCACTTTTCGAACCTCAAAATTACAAAAGACGGTCCCCTAAAACGCCCGCCCTTCACCACTTCCTAGTGCTTTCGCTGGGGACAGCTGCCTGTTCAGTTAGAAAATACTTGATTGTATACAATTCTAGTCATGCAAAGTTATGAACATTACAGGACATAGAACATTCAATTTAATTATTTGCCTTAAGTTAGCTAGCCACGCTATTATACCAACACATACAATAAAATCTATATTTACCTAATAAAGCAAAAAAAAAAATTAAACAAATTAATATTTCTAGGTACCTAAATAAAAGCCTAGGTATAAAGGGTGTGACAAGTAACATATTTATGCAATGCTGGGTTCTGTTCACATAGCTGTCACTTGAAGCTACAAATGATAAATTAGGACCATAGAAGTAAAATAAAACAAGTTATTTCTATTAACAACTATAAAACCAGGGTCAGCAAGACGACCAGTCACCACAAGCAGCACCCGTTCACGAGCATAACGCAAAGATCAGCCATTACCCCTCTCGCCATAATGTGTTAATCGTAGACATCGTCGAAGTTTTTCTAAAATAGTACATAATTAAACCTAAGCTGGTAAATCAGAGGAACAAGGACTGAAAGACTAGAATCCGCTCTGCCAAACACCTTTCTAGCTAAAACTACTCAAAACTATTAATTCCCTCATCCCCAAGAGCCCCGAATTCCAAAATCTATTTACCAAACCTATTAATTATAAATGCTCCCTATAATTAACAAGAATTCCCTAAATTCAATACATCCATTGGAACCAGGCCGCAACTCTCCTGTGACATACCACCTACTAGAATATTAAAGGGTACAAATGAGTGTATAGTCAAATAAAGAGATTGTTATATAGGTACCCAACTTGCAACTACTTTTAAACAAAGTTATGAGTGTGCTGAGTAGTCAATTCGTTTTACATCACTCACTACAGTGTATCATAATCATTACACAAAAAATATTGGATAACGGTTTTGGTTCCGATTCTGTTGTGCACAAGGTAAACTTAACCTTTAAAACAAGAAAGAGACTGATATAAATAAGAGCTATCAATTTTATATGAAGTAATACTTCCTTTCATTAAAATATCATGGACAAGTCAGAATGTATTATGATTAAAAACACGGCGAAAGTCAAGCATAAATTAATTTGACATCAACTCAAATTTATCTTATTTATCCGTAGATGAGGTCGGCGTTTCCTATCTGACTATTCTGAGAAGAAAGGCCGAAACAAACTCAGAGGTCACAGTCTCTTTAAAGTCCAGACATAATCTTGGTCAGATCATGTGAAGACCATGTAGATTGGTGTCTGTAATGGTCTTTTGAGGAAAGAACCACACAGATTGAGCGGACCTGTCCAGTCAGTGCACGCATTTGTCAAAAATCGTGCAGCTCAACTCAGAAGTTGAGGAGCTCAACGATTCGACGAACAATACCAAAGAAAGGACATTTGGGTAGGCCGCGTAATTTACTCAAACTGCCAGATCATGATTAAAACTGACTAATAAGGAAAACAGTAAAAAAGAAATGACCCACATAGTCCTCACATTCACAAAAATTAAATAAAAAAAATAAAAAATACTTTACAAAGTAAATATTCATGTCATTGTATATATAAAAATCATTAATGTCAAAGTGTATATAAAGATTCGGGCATAATCTTTGAGGACCATGTAGATTGGTGTCTGAAATGGTATTTTGAGGAAATAACCACACAGATTGAATGGACCTGTCCAGTCAGTGCACGCATTTGTCAGAACCGTGCAGCTCAACTCAGAACTTAAGGAGCTCAACGATTCGACGAACAATACCAAAAACAGGGCATTTGGGTAGACCGCATAAACTACTCAAACTGCCAGACCATGATTAAAACTGAAACAATGACCCACACAGTCCTCACATTCACAATAATTAAAATAATATAATACTTTATACAGTAAATGTACATGTCATTGTTAAAGAAAATAGATATTTTGAAAAAATAAAAACAACAATTACAGTCTAAACCTATTGGAGCAGCTCAATCCCAAGCCTTTTTGTCCTCAATATAGGCTTTCTGGCATAGTTTTCGCTTTATAAAAGATTTGAATTTATTAAGGCTTAGTTCTTGAATGTGACTAGGAAGTTTATTATAAAAACGTATACATTGGCATCTAAACGACCCACCTATTTTCTTGAGCCTTGTTGTAGGAACAACAAATTTGTGTTTGTTCCTTGTATTTATGTTATGGATATCACTGTATTTTTTAAACAGATTAATATTTTTATGTGCATACAAAAGATTATCATAAATGTACTGAGAAGGCACAGTCATTATAGTAATCTCTTTAAATTTGTCTCTGAGGGAGTGTCTGGTACTTAATTTATAAATGGAACGAATTGCCCTTTTTTGTTAGTTATCAGGGATCTATTTTTTTCAATATATATTTTTTTGTCGTGTCTATTTGCAAATTACCAGTAATGTCCAGTTTCAATGTCATTCAGATGCCAAAAATTCTTGCATAGCTGTAGTAGGAAGATGAAAATATTTTTGCCTGTAAACTAAACTCTTTGTTTGACTGTACTTCATTCCAGAGAAGCAATCATTGAACTATGAATTAAGTATGAGTTAAGGGACATGTTATAACGGGATAACCTTTGATCTTCATCGTATTTGGTTTTGATAATAAGTTGGCATGTAAGACCACCCGCGCACTAGGCAGCCTGGCTGCGGCAGTTGGCTGCGGCAGCCAATCGAACATAAATAACGTTGTATGGGAGCCCGTGCACTAAGCAGCCACGAAGCGTCATAGTTCGAATGGCTGCCTAGTGCGCGCGGGCCCTAAGTGAACAGTGGGTGGTTATAAGTGGATTGGGAAGTGAGTCAGAGAAGGGCAAATATTCAGAGCAACATAATAATAATGTAGTTTTAAGTTGACCTTTTTGATATATTCCAAACAGGCACATCTGGTGAAAAGTCGTTATCGCCCTTCTGTAGATACCTGCTACATAAAAATGTTTGCTGATGCTATAAAAAAACCAGTAAACATTTATAGAATTTTTATGGTCTCCATCTGTTATTCGCGAGTACTTTCTTAATTGAAGTTATTTCCTATCACTAGAATTTATTTTAAAACACTCTCCCATAGAAATATATCTAGTCCCAACACTTTCAAAAATCAACAGAGAACAGCGTACCTTTACCTAACGATATTTTACGCAAAAAGCCTTATAAAAACGGACAAGGTAAAAGTCGTTCGTTTAGTCTGAGTTAGATCTAGGGCACCTGACCTCACTGGAGCTATGCATGCACTGGACGTGTGGGAAATAGTTTCAGGCCATTCTTGGCTAAAAATGTTGAAGTTAAAAGTGTTAAACCGCAAGATATAAAAGAGTGAAACTATGTCAGTGGATTTATGAATAGAATCAGTGTAGTTTATAGTTCACTTTCTGTTTTTATGTTAGCAGAAGGCTAATTTTAATACAGCCTGTACAAATAAACATACATAATTATCCATTTTCTATGTCATAAAACTGCTTCAACGTTTTTTTTTGAACATAAGCTTAATCTCAAATTACAAATCGCACACCCACCCAACGGCTATCATTTTGAAGTTACCAAGCAAAATGAAAAAAAAAACAAGCAATATAAACGCGATCATTGATATCTAAGTACGCACATTTGCCTCATTCACCATTACGCGTTATCTCTAGGAAATTTTTTGAAAAAAATATCATTTTTATCTTATATGGAACATAAACCTAATTTTATGGTAATTACTGTTATCAAAAAGCAATATTGGGATGTCGTGTGCGGCATGAAGAAACGAATATGTTATTATTTGAATACAGATGATGTTGGCTCGTGGCTCCTTAGTATTCAGGGAAAGTTCCGGTGCTTGAAAGGATCGCTTTCATGTCCTCAAAGTAGCAACAATCTCAGTTCCCTGCGTTCCGCCCTTATAACTGTTGTACGGGGGTTATTAATCACTGTTTCTTCGTTGGAGTTATCAAACTATTTTTGACTAAATTCAAGAACGGTTAGTGACGATAATAATAATACATCGATCGATTTCTTAACAATTCTGAATTAAATTATATTTCAATCGATGTGACGTCAAAGGCATGAAAATGATTAGTAGGAGAAGCAATTAAAATGAGTTCGCAATAATAATTCTCATTAAATATTCAAATTGGTACCAAAAAATAAGTTAAATATACAATATTATGTAGTTACTTAGGTATGCTAGACAAGCAAAGATAAGCAAATCATTTATTTACAAGCGACCTCGTTACAGTATCGTAATTTATTTATAGTTGCAAGAAAACATTTTGTATGTATGATTCAATACTTAGAAATGTTCTCTTAATTTTTTATTTTATGTATTTTTGGGTCGTAGGGCTTTCTTTGTTTTATTTTTTCATGATATGAATTTTAAATGCAATGGATTTATTTATTCTGTAAATAGGACATCGGAATCACTTTTACACGTCATATTATAAAATAAAATGTAAAAATAAGTTAGATGAGGCTGGCGTTTCCTATCTGACTACTTTGAGAAGAAAGGCCGAATCAAACTCAGAGGTCACGGTCTCTTTTAAAGTCTAGACATAGCCTTGGTCAGATCATGTGGAGACCATGTAGATTGACGTCTGCAATGATCTTTTGAAGAAAGAACCACACAGATTTGAGTGGACTAGTCTAGTCAGTGCAAGTGTTTGTCAGTAGGTAAATACTTCATCGTCTATCTCAACTCAAAACTTGAGGAGCTCAGCCACTTGTGTATTTGTTATGTATCTTTAGAGATTTTATTAATAAATTGTCAACTCTTGGAAGTCCTAGTGCACATTGACTCGTTGGAAATTATATAGCTTTATTTAAACAAGCTAGATTTTAATTTCATTTTAAAATTAGCGTCATCATTCATCTCTCGCTAGTAAAATGAGAAATAGTCCTTATAAAATATGTAGTTTTAATTTAAGCTTGGTGTAGACAATATTTTTGCTGGAACGCTGCCATCGCAGGAATTAGTTCAACACCTGCTTCACACCAAATAGACAAGTCAAAAGGACAGAGTACTCTGCTATTGTAAGTGGGTTCATGACCTTCATGTGCCAACGAAGAGAACTACATTTATTCTGATAAATATACAGGGAATAAAGGACATCGACGCGCAAACTATTACCATGAATTTAGTACATAAATGATTCTAGACTCCCCAGCGTAGACATTTTTCTCCAGTTACGCGTCGATGTTCCTTACACCGTGTCTATGTTACAGCATGGTTGCTGTGTTCAATTTGAAGGATATGAGTGAAGGTGTGATAGCAGCTTAGTCTCTTGAATGACATGCACCAGCGATAAACTTAATGTTGCAAATTTCCAACACCTACGGTGACTACTCACCATCGGGAAGGCCAACTAATTGTGTGCCAATATGCTAGATTTTCTTTTGTTATTGAGCTATTTGTATAGGGCTCGAGCTGACACAAGTTTAGAAAACTTCAGCTGTTGTTGTTGTTGGAAGTGGGCCTTCTGTCTGTTCTTGTCTCACCTGCTCCCAGCAGATAAACGCCATTAATTACATTTGTTAGCTGGTACTAGGGCTAAGTGCCGTGTACGGACGGGAATTTTAAAAGATTTTTTTCCTGGTTTAATTATTTTCTGAGCGCTAAAGAGAATAATAGGGTATGACCACCGCTTCACGTCCTGTGTGATTTTAAATTACTGGGAAATGAGAGAAGGGATTGCTGTTAGGTGCATTATTCACTCTGAACACTGGGCAGTGAATGGTAGTCATTTGGTAATAACGTAGGTGCAGTAAAAAAGATTCTATAATACTAAACATTCCACCGACGCACTCTGGACAGTCAGCCACTCTATCTACCTGCTAACTGGGTAATACTTTTACCACGATGCGCCTGGTGGAAAAGTATGGATGAGGTCTGTGATGGAACGAGCCAGCTCAGAAGATACCTATTCACTCATGCTTTGAAGGCTGACGGTTTATACTTGGAAAGGGGGAACACAGATGCTAGCAGACAGTTCCACACTTTGGCAGTGCGCATAATAAATGTGGAGGAAAAGCGCTGAGTACGACTAGTCTGTATGTCGTCCAAGTGCGGATGGTACTCTGCAGTGCGTCTGGTAGTCCGGTAGTGAAAGAGAGATAGTGAGATCAGGTCGTGGAACTCCTGCGCACACTCTTCTCGAAGCCAGATTTACTATTGTCTAGGTACCCATTCACGGGTTCTGTCCTGTATAATGTTGGAGGATTCCTACATAGCTAATACAATCATTGGAATATATGCTCACAATTTCTAGGACTTGAGACACCACATTACAAATGTCAAGTTACTGTGCACTTATAGTCCAGCAAGAGAAAAAACCAACTAAGATAAGCAAACACAAGAGTATTTTCAATTCTCCTAAGTTCTATTTAAAAGTCTGCAAATTAAATCTCACCGAAAATTCTGCAAAAAAGGGAATTGTTTTTACATTCAGTATCATATCTGCGGATTAGCGCCACCTGAAGCAGATAAACGCCTTTAATTACCTCTGTTTCCCGCTCCGTCGCCCGCACCCCCTTTTTTTTTTTTTTTTTTTTTTTTTAGGATGGGAAATCATCAAATGACCCCTCCCGCTCTGGGTGGAGCGGAAGGGAGTGTCAGACTCTTACTGACTAAAACCCATCCGTGTTCCTTCCTTAGCCCTTTATGTTCCGGGGTAGCGGTAACCCTTTCGGACAATCCCGCTGCCCCGGCAGGCTTCGGCCCTGACGGGCCCCTCCTTCGATGCTGACATCTCTTTGAGGCGCGCGTGGAACACATACGCGCCGTCCGGCACGGGCCTGGTCCTGATCGGACGGCGAGCTACCCATTACTCGCCGTCCGCAGGCCCGCGCCTACGGTGGCCGGGAGTCGTCACGCGGCTCCCGACGCCCGGAGCGTCTACCGCGGCGGCTGGGACGGGCGGCTCTCTCAGCTCTCTCCCTCGCCCATCCCGCCACCTCCTTCGCTAGCATGACTGCTTCGCAGAAGGAGGTGACTGCCTCCCACTCCCTCTCACCCCGGACCATGGCTTGGACCAGGGCCGGGCGCGAGAGGTCGCCGCCGCTGCCGATCGCCTCTACGAGGACACGGCGGTGCTCTGCCCAAGCCGGGCAGACCTCCACCGTATGCTCCACCGTGTCCTCAGGGCGATCCTCGCAGTGGTGACACCCGGGCGTTTCCTCCCGCCTGATGATGTGCAGGAACCTCCCGAAACATCCGTGTCCGGTGAGGACCTGCGTCAGGCGGTAGGTGAGGGCGCCGTGACGCCTCTCTAGCCACTCCTCAAAGAGGGGCCTTACCGCCGCTATCGCGGCGTGCCCTGCGCTGGGTTGCGACAGTCGCGCTTTCCATGCCGCCATGAGATCGCGCCGGAGGTCCGTCCGCTCCGCAGCAATTTGCCGCGGAAGCGGGTTTTCCCCCCGGCGTAGTGCCTCCGCGCGCCACTCATACAGGCGCGCGAGGACTATCGCCTCCAGATCCCATGGCGGCAGTCCGGCAAGGAGGCTTGCCGCCTCGCGCGAGATCGTGCGGTACCCCCGTATCAGCCGTATGGCGACCACCTTTTGGGGCGCGTTCAGGTAGTGGGCGGCTCGAAGCCGCAGTGAACGCGCCCACACCGGGGCGCCATATACGGCCATGGACCGCACGACCCCCGCGTAAAGCCTCCGGCAGGAGGCGTTTGGCCCCCTCAGGTTTGGCAGAAGCCGCTTGAAAGCGGCCCCAGCCCGTTCCAGTTTGGGGGCCAAACGTCGGAAATGCTCGACGAAGTTCCACCGGCTGTCGAGGACGAGACCCAGGTATTTCATCGTCGTCTCGACGCCGATGCGAACCCCTCCTACCGTCAGTTGGGATCCCGATGGTGGCCCGTTCCGAAGCCCATGAAAAGACATGGCCTCGGATTTGTGCAGAGCCACCTCGAGACCCAACTGCCGGATCCTCTCCACGACTATCGCAACCCCGCGTGTCATTGCGTCGGCCGCCGCCTGATGCGACCTCCCCTGCGCCAGGACCAGCGTGTCGTCAGCGTAGCAAACTACGCTGACGCCATCAGGGAGGTCTGCCCGCAGCACCCAGTCGTAACCGATGTCCCACAGGAGCGGTCCCAAGACCGATCCCTGTGGGACACCGCACGACATCTCTCGCCTGTTCCATTCCCCATCGCGACCGGGGTAGATGACGGCTCTGTCCGTCAAATACGCCCCGACTATTCGACGGAGGTAGGTCGGCACCCGGTGATACCGGAGTGCCTCCCCAATGCAGCTCCAGGGCAGGGTGTTAAACGCGTTGGCGATGTCGAGTGACACCGCCACGACCACCCCACCCCGGGACACCGCGTCCCCCGTCGTGAGGGCTCTCACGCGCATGATGGCGTCCACCGTAGAGCGCCCCTTGCGGAAGCCAAACTGGCTATCCGCAAGATCCGGCCCCGTCCTCACCAGGTGCCCGACGAGGCGGCCCGCAATCACTCTTTCAAAGAGCTTGCCGACCTCGTCGAGCAGCACGATGGGCCGGAATGCGGACGGAGAGTCCGCAGGGCGCCCTGGCTTCCGAATGAGGACCAGCTTCCCCGTCTTCCAACGGAGTGGAAACTGGCCCCTCTCCATACATGCGCTTAAGAGCGCCTCCAGTCGGGGTCCGAGAGCCGTCGAGGCCAGGGCCCAGGCTTTACCCGGCAAGCCGTCGGGCCCTGGGGCGGTATTTTTGGCCTTCAGCCTACATACCGCCACTCTCAGATCTACCCCGGTCACTTCAGGGATGTCGTCGTCGTCGTCCGCGTGGTCCGCTTCGGGCACCGCAATTGGCGGAGCCATAGGCGGGGGAGTATGCTCCCCCCGTGAAGGGAACAGAGCGCTCACCACCTCCTCCACCAGCTGGGGGCGGAGACTCTGCGTCAGCGGGGGGGCCCAGGTGCGGAGTTTGTTCCGCACCATTTTGTAAGGGCGCCCCCACGGATCTCTGTTCAGAGTCTCCAGCATCTCCTCGCGGGCCATATCTTTGGCCCGCTGTACAGCCTCTTGGAGGGCGGTCTTCGCCGCTCTGTACCCCTCGTACAGCTCCGCCTCCGCGGCTTCCGCATCCGGAGGGCGGATGCGTAGCCTGCGGTGCCTGGTGTACAGGTGTCGCGCATCAACGCACGCCTTGCGTAACACTCCTACCTCCTGCGACCACCAGTACACCTGACGTCGGGCGCATCCTGGCCGAACTCGGGGCATTGCCACGTCACAAATCTCGGACATGGCCTCCCGGAACCACTCCGCCTCGTTGTTAATGTCGGCAGGCCTGTCTGGTGATGACACCCAGGCCTGCACGATTGAGGCTTCCAGGAGGAGCTCCCGGTCCAGCTGCTTCAGCGCCCACCGCGGACCACTCGGGGTCTGTTGGACCGGCGCGCTAGAGGTCTGGGCGGAGACGTCGATCCGGATATACCGATGATCGGAATAGGTCTCCACCTCCTCCATGACGCGCCAGTCAATTACTCGCTGTGACAGAGCGGGGCTAGCGAACGAAATGTCCACCACCGACTCGCCCCGCATCCGCACACACGTGGGAACAGAACCCCGATTTAGGACGACCAGGCCTGTTTCCAGAGCCCAGTCCTCCACCATCCTTCCCCGCATGTCCGTGCAACGGGAACCCCAGGCCAGATTTTTGGCGTTGAAGTCCCCGAGCACTAACACGGGGAAGGACTGGTTTCCGACGACGACAGTCAACTCTGTTAAGGAGTTGTGGAACTCGGCGAGAGTTCGGCTCGGAGAGAAGTAAACTCCCACTACCACTATCTCTCCGAACCGTGCTGCTACGCACCCCTGTCCCTTCGTGACGCCTTCAAGGGACGGGGTACCGGCGGCAGCCGACGATAATATGGCCACTGAGCCGCTCAGGTCCTCCACCCAGTCATCCCTGGGCGGGACAAAGTACGGCTCAGCGACCACGGCGATGTTAATCGACCACTGCGCCATGCTCTGGAGCAACAAGTCCTGAGCACAGGCGCAGTGGTTGATATTCGCCTGTAAGAGGCGCAATGGAGTCGTCACTCCTCCATTTCAGCCCCCTCCCGGGCCCCTTGTGAGGGCCTCTCTACGGCGCTGACGGCAGCGGCACCGGAAGCGGCGGCGGCAGCAGAAGCGCCGGCGGCGACAGAAGCGGCGGCGGCGGCAGAAGCGGCGGCGACGGTGACGGTGGCGGTGGCGGAGGGCCTGCCTTTCCTCCTGGTTCCGGCGGGCGGAGCGCAGGACTTGCTCCCCGCCCGGTGTTCGGCCGGCTTGCCAGCAGCCGCACATGCAACGCAGTGCGGCGCGGCAGTGCACGAGCCGGCCTTGTGTCCGGGCTGGCCGCAGCGGAAGCACAGAGCGCTGCGGTCCTCCGAGGTGCACTGGATGCCAACGTGGTGCCCCACGAGGCATCGGAAGCACCTCAGAGGCCTGGGCTCCAGCAGTTTGACCTGCGCTGAAACCCAGCCCACCAGGAGTCTTCGGCCCTCCACGATCTTTTTGGCCGCCGTCACGGGGCAGCTTACCGTAACGGTTCGCATGCCCGAATGATCAGGACGTACGGTGCCCGCCTTCACCTGATCGGCGAGACACCCGCCCGTCCTGACGACAGCGGCCACTACCTCCTTCTCCGTTACGGAGTCGTCCAGGCCCAAAATGCGCATGTCTGCGCACTTAACGGGCCTGGAGACTCGAGCCTCTTCCGCGTTAATGGACGCCCTTAGCTTCTCAGCTAGGGCGTCAGCGGTGGGGCCACTCGTCGCACCAGGGATCTCAAGCATGCGGGCGCCAGTAGCGGTCACCCTATGCCGGAGGCCCCCGGTGATCCCCAGCTCCTGGAGGTCCACCGTCTCCCGCGCTTTGGTGAGCACGTCGCGGTACGTCACTCCCCTCTTAACCGCGTCCGGCTGTAGCGTAATCACTACAGCCGCGGTTTTTGGGGAGCGAAGCCTAGCCGCGACGGCTCGCTCCTTGCGACGCCTCCTCTGCCGCTTCTTCCTCGCCGCCTTGGCCGCCTTTTTCTTCTCCCCGACCACCTGCCACTCGGCGGCGGTCGTGGGAGAAGTGGGAGACTCCTGGGAGGGGCGGGGCGTAGGTGCCGCGGCCTCCACCCCCCTTGCCGGACGGCCCTTCTGTTTCCTGGCAGGCGCCGGTTTTGCCGGCGCCGGGGCTCCACCAGTCGGCGGCGCCGGTTTCGCCGTCACCGAGGCTCCCCCTGCCGGCACCGGTTTGGTCGGCGCCTGGGCCCGGCCGGACGGTCCGGGCTTAGGGGCGGCAGCAGCCGCGTACGAGGCCGCCTTCGTCGGCCCCGGGGCCGTCCTGCCCGCCAGTGGGGGGCGGAGGACAATACCCTCCAAGACGGAGAACCGCGCCTGGAAGGTCGCCAGCTCCTGCCGAACCAGGTTCAGAACCTGGTTCTCCACCGGGACGGGCTGGCTCGCCTGGACGCCACCGGTGACCCTTAGGGCGGCCAGGTCTGCCCGGAGCCTCCCGTTCTCCTCCTGGAGGCCCCTCATGGCGGCCGTCAGGCGGGCGAGCTCCGCCCGCAATTCGGCGACTTCGCCGGCCGAAGGACCGGCGCAGCCCGCCGCCTCCGCTGCCGCCATGATGGAGGCCGTCGCCGAGACTACGGCCCTGTTCTTGGAAGCTTTAAGCTTCTTCAGGGCCACGTCCCGGATCGCGGCCTCCACGACTGCCGCGAACTTAAGTTTGCGGTCCGCCTCGGGGCCACCAACCGTACCGGTCTCATCGTCTGAGGACCCCGAGGCGACCGCGCGACCAGTCGGGGGAGACTCTTTTGCGGGCTCCTCCGCTCGCTCTGCCGCCTCCCGGGCAGTGAGCCCCCTCCCCTTGCCTCGCTCTCGGACTCCTCCCCGCCTACTGGTGGGGATTTTCCGAGCCGAGGCCAGCTCTCCGTCTGAGGACAACCTCTGGCTGTCCTCAGACCTTGGCCGCTTGCTGTAGCTCTTCTTTGCAGCAGCGGCCACCTCCTCCACACGGCTAGGGCTCCCAGAGCCTTCCGTGCTCGCTCCTTCAGATGCGGCGTCGGACTCCGACTCCGCATCACTCCTCATCTCTTCCGTTTGGTTTTTTTTGTGTTTTTTAAATATTTGCCCGCACCCCCTCCGTCTCCGTAGGTAGCCACTTCACCCCCGCGGACACCCACGTCGCTCGTTAGCACGGATAACGACAAAGATTGCATTACACTGGACAAAGAATAGATGAGGTGAGGAACAGAGTGGACGAAACTGTTGAAAGGAGAAGTAATCACAAAGGTGATGGGTACAGTGGAGTTACAGAAGTAAACTTCTAGGACAGACGGACAAAAAGTAATGTTATAAAAATATCAGAACCTCATTATATGAATGAATCAATCGATCATAACATCTTGTATGTTTCCCCCGAAGGGGTAGGCAGCTCTGTGTTCCCTCTGTGTTCTATTAGTACACCCACATTTTTCCAGTTAGGAACACGTTCTGTTGTTAATTCATGGATCTTTAATGGAAACTGAAGAGCCCTGAAGCGCACTTAACTGAAATGAGATACCATTTCACTTTAATTTTACTATTCAGGTTTATAATACTGAAATCATTTAATACGAAGTGTACCTCCTTATCCAATAAGAGACGCTCAAACACAGCTAATTTAATAATGCAAACCACTTCCAAGTTGGCTGAAGTCATTTAGATACAGAATTTATAATATCTCTAAAAGCTCCATTCTCTGAAGAGCTGCTTACCCACTTAGGAACTTACATAATTGTATATACGATTATAATTTAATTAAAATCATCTTGCCTCACGCATGTGGTTCAGTGGTGATAGGTATTTCTCAGACAAAATATGGCCAATACTTACTGACTCGTTGGTCTAGTGGTCGCAAGTGCTACTGCTGAGCATGAGGTCCTAGGTTCGATTCCAGGGTCGGGCAATGTAAAGGTTTTTCAACCTGAAACTCAGTAATAGCCCGGAGTCTGGATTTTTGCTCGGTCGTTGGTAATAGGCTCGCCCCTATTACATGTGACTCAAACTTAACTGGTGAAATGAAGGTGTACCATCAGTACACCTCTGCTTTACCCTTCGAATACAGGCGTATAACATGACTTTATTATATTTTTTATTATGACAGTTAATTTTTTTCATTGTTTCCTTTTTGAGATTTTTCCTATATTTAAAATACTATATTATTTGGACGCATTGAAAGAAAACAGTATATATAAAGTATATTTGGCAAAATCGAAATCAACATCACACACCACACACACATTTTTATACACACACACCATCACATTTTTATACATTTCGGTTTTACCTTAGGATATCACTACACTTGAGAATGTTGGTTCACCTGTTATTGGCAACTGTATAAGCACATAACTATTACCTACTGTTATTTGATAGTTTGCATACAGAAGCTGTTGGTGTACCTGTAAAAATAAATAACACTTATGAATAGGTACATAACATAAACACAAAAAAAATATTTCTTGTAGTTTGCATGTGTTTACCTACTCACCCATCTGCGACCCCATTTTTTCCTCCCAAGTGTTTCTACTCGATAATTAGCGAGAACGCTTGAACCCCAAAGCAGATAAGCTTTGCATTCCACAACGTTATCTTTTACATTTAATTTCAAATTTATAACAACGGCAATAAGGGTGAACATGGCTTGGCTCTGGTGTCTTTTTAAGATGGTTTTTTGTAAGATAGGGTCGTTAGTAACCTATGCAAGGATGGGTCATTCGAGCTGTATCATGAAGTCTGCTTTGTATCGAATTAGGGAGATCTGGACTGTATCAGGTGTATTTTATTGTTCTAAAGTTTATTACATCGCTATTGTTAGGAGGTTTTCTTTGTTTTAACTTAGTTTAGAGTTAGAGTCAGCTTCGATGGTAAGATATTTCAGCATGTATTTACAAGCTGGTGTTACTTGTTCATTGATTATCTTCATTTAGAAAAGATTTGTGTGGATGAAGAATTAATAAAAACTTTGTACACATTTTTGAATAAGTCGTTATTTTCAATAATAAAAGGTAACATTTCTCTAAAAGACAGATTCGATAAAATATTTGAGTAGTAGGGGTCCAGTGGCAACGGCCCTGACTTACGAGTTGTAGGTGTGACCGTGCTTTACTTTGTGTAACTAATTTCATCACCACTGCCCTCAAAACGGTGAAGAAAAACATCATGAGGAAACCGGCAAGTCCAACCAAGAATTCGAAAAAATTTACATCTTCCAACTGGGCCTCGTGGTAGATTACAGCCCCTTCCCTCTCGAAGAGAGGAGGCCTGTGTCCCAGCAGTGGGAACAGTGTAGGCTGATTATGCTCATGCTATGTTAAGTAAATATTTCTACAGAACATTTAATTTCGCCAAATAATTATTAGGTATTTGGATCTCGTTGACACCAACTTTATCTACACATAAGAGCAGCAAAAGTATCTCCCTCTAACATGTTAACCTCTAAGCAGAGACGGTAACAAAATCTCAGGAATATGCTTGTATCGCGAGCTTCACGCCTCATTAGGCGCGTGTCACTCAGCAGAGCTCGAGGTATCTGCAGCAGTTCGCACAGGATATTAAGTCTATACGACGCACTCGCTGATTTATCAATGTATTGAAAAGTTAAGAAAATGGAGGATGGTTTAACATGTTTCTGGAAGTTTCTGGGGGTGGAGGGTAGAATACAGGCAGTTAATTCTTTACAAATTATAGAAATAGATGGACTTCTATCAATATAATTACTGAAATCTTATGAAAAAATGGTATCCTCATTATTCTGTGTTACAATATTGAGCAATATTCCGATATAAATACTAGTTAATCGAAGTGCAAGTGAGAGAAATAATCGAGCTAAGACAAAATTATGGGAACAGGTTTCTTTAAAAAAGTAGGTACTTTACGAACTAATGACTCATGAAACAATACAACACTGCTTGTTTCAGCGTATTTAAAGGAAAGTAGAACCAAGCACATTATTATGTAATTAAATAGGTAATTAACAATTTTTTTTTTATGTCTATCTTAGATCAACATTTCTATATCTACACCACTTGAAGTTTCACCCCATAAGAACAAGAGTGTATTAATAAAATATAAGTAGGTATACTTATTAAGGCAATTCACACCGGATCCAGATTGATCCCCTGGGACCCATTTATAAGAGCGACTGTAATGCTCACTGCGCTATCGAGTGCATGATTTATTTGCTCGTGAGTGTAATTGGAAGGGAATTGTGTGAAAAATGAGCAGGATTACACATTGGGGCCATTCAAATTAAAATGAGAATTTACAGCTGAAATATGGTGGCTTTCAGTAAAGCCAGTGTTGTTAAACAGGCTTTAATCTTCACAGTAAATATCATTTACTACTCTTTTCTTTCATCTTCAAATTGACGATTATCCTTTTGACCCGGATCCCTCACAAACGTCGACAAATTCTTACTCAAACACTGACACCACAGTTTCAGTGTAATTCATTTTATACGCGCAGGCGAAAATTTCAGACAAATAGCCCAAAAGATCGTAAAAAAGAATTCCACTCTAACATTGAACATGACGAGCGAATGTTTTCTGATTGAATGAAAACCGCGGGGAGTAGAGATGTGCCGGCGCCGGCGCGCGACGAGGAAAACACATAACACCGCGTAATTACGCTTTTTGTTCCCACGAACGTTTGAGATGATCACGAAAAAAAATACAACCGAATTGAGAACCTCCTCCTTTTTTGAAGTCGGTTAAAAACGGGATTGTGGGAACTGTTATACGTACATTATACCAAATGCCACTGTAACTGGTATATTGGAACCGAGACAAAGAGGTGCTGACTTGATTTTATAAATTGATTTATACAAACGAAATTCCAATAAATGTACATCGGCACCAACTATTTTATTTTCACAAAAAAAGGTGGCTCTAAAAGGATTTTCAGCATACATATATGTTTTCATCCAAAATGCTTGCGCAAAATAAATTCTGAAAAGCATTGCAAAATAAATTCTGAATATTTTGTCAAAAGGAAATCTGTCGGACGACCAAAAACTTTCGTGCACAAAAACTTGATATGACAATCACACTGATGCGTCACTAATATTTTCACATTACAATCACTGTCCGTTCCGTTACGCCCACCGCTAAAGCGGTTCCGTTTTCCCGCGATCAAAAAAGCAACAGAGAAATTAGAACGGAACGTAACTGACTCGGGTATAAAGAATCGTAAATTAAACAATAAAATAAATATTTTTATTTTCCTTAAATTACGTTTGCTGTTTTATGTTACGTAAAAATGGGCAGAGGATCTCGTTTGCGGAAATGCGGAGTAATAAAATTAACTGTTCTTTATAAGTATCCTTGAGGACTGCCTGGGTATGGGTAACTTCGTGTAGATGTGTATAATACCAGGGTCAAAAGCTATAATACTTTAAGCTGAAATAAGCTAGCTATCAGCTTTCAGAGGAACAAACTCATAGCAATAAAATGCTAACTTTCCTAAGCTCGGAAAATTCTGTTTGAATTTCCTTAGCTTTTCCTCGCGAAGCAACTAGTAAAATTGTTGATAGATATGTTTTATTATTTTTCATAACATACCCTTCGATTAAATTTTTCGACGGAAGTTTAAGCGACACGTTTTTCATTTCCCGTTTGTTTTACCAATTCTTTTTTTTTGGAACTTCTTTTTAAAAGTAATTCCAAAATAAATTCCAGAATTCTTGTATCAACCGTTTCATTGCAGCCACAAACGTTTCACGTAACAGAATTCTCTCGTCTCATGTTCGTGAAACAAACGGCGTATGATATCGAGTTCCCACCTCATTGCCGAACTGTTGCTTCAACATACGAGTATCGTTCTATCAAAACGTCTTTACATTTTACGAGCTCCAAACTGAACGGATAAGAATTCGTGTGTCGTGTACTGAATCGGAAGGAACGCTCCATGAACGAATTAGTTTATTGAGCGAGACAGCCGCTGTCGGGGCATTGGTTCGGAATAGTATGTGTTTCATTAATATCACATATTGTATGGACATAGACGGTAGTAGTTGGCTAAACGATTAAGAATTTATTTACGATAAACTGGCAGAGCTTTCGAATAACGCAACAAAAAAAGATAAAATCAAATAAATCCCCTATAACAGGACTCAATTTTTAGGCGGTCTCTAAAACAGTATACCCGTAACAAATAATCAACTTAACTGTCCCAAAAATGATCCGTCTCCGGTAGCTGACATCATTACGACCGGACAAACTTGTCGCGCGTCCAAATCGTCGGGCTCGCACATAACAATATAAATTTTCCGGCCCACGACCCCCACTACTTCGGACCCCCTCACCGCTCATAATTCCATAAAAGGTCCCGTTCATCAAATCGCAGGGTGACGGAACCTTTCCGAAGATATTTCGTTAGTTCCGATTCGATTTTCATTTTATGCAAAAGACGATCCAATTTCGAGCGGGGGACAGCGAGGGAAGACCTCCAATCGGGATAATAGTATAGAAGAATGATCCAAATTGAATTCGTTTCGCGACGAATATCCCGCCCCGCGCCCCGCGCCCCGCGCCCCGCGCCCCGCGCCCCGCGCCCTCGCCGGCTTAGACCCGCCGATCCGACAAATACCTCGATTTCGTCTTAAAGGGCTACGATTCAGCGAAAATTTTCTTGCTCGGTTAGGTCCCTAGGATTTTTATTAAATTTTCGGGAGATGTTCTTGTGAGGAAGGGAATGATAACGGAGTAACACGCATTGTTGCGAACACGCGTGGGGTATTTTGTCTTTGAGAAGAAGTGAGCAACATAGCGACCACGTCAGCTGTAACGTGACGAAAAAGGGACGCGACGCGATCCCGGAATTACTTGAACTACGGAACGTCCGCAATTCTGTCAAGAGTGCTGGATAGGCGTTTGTTTACAACCATTGTGTCACGAATCTACATATTTGTTTAGGGTTCATTTATTTGCCTTCGTAAGCAATATCATTCACTATGTCAGATGAATTTAAATCTGACCTTTCTAAATATTTACGATTTAATTCTTGCTACCTTATTTCAAATGATGTGGCTGACTTTTTCATTTGAGCAGAAGAAAGAAAAACTAAAGCATATCAGTTACTTGTGCAAATAGAAAAAGTCGCCGGCGACTGAGAAAGCAGTTTACTTGGCTACGGTTGACGTTCCAGGACCAACAATAGTCTTTTTGTGTAACTACTATTGCAATTCTTTCGTTGTCATTTCAAAGAAAATGCTTGGCTTGTTGTTGTGACGGATGATATAAATTAACAGACTTTAGAAATGTTGAATCTTTTTCAAAGTGGAGACGATGGGCTCATTGAACTGAAATGTTTTATTGCCTTATTTTGGTGATGAAGAATTTAAAAGTCAGTAACGACCGAGTCATAGCGGTCCTTTATGCACTTGATGAGATTTCAGAAGAACAAATTCCAGATGAATAAGATAACCCTAGCTAACTAAGATAATAATATAAAGCCGTAATGTTATAGTAACAAATATTCTCCAAGAGGCACTAACTATTGGTGAAGACTTAAATATAAATAATATAGACAAAGACACGATGCGAAGGGCTGACTTTACGAGTATGTAGTGATAAACGTTATTTACTTCAGAAGGGCGAATAAAAAAAGACATCCATACGTTACCCGGACAAGAAACCTCAAAGAAAAATGTCGGCCATGAAACGTGAATATGCCCGGACTGTGAAATGAATCACTATCAAATAGATACAGAAGGCTTATTTAACACACCGCAGTATCAAATAAAAAATCACCCTCTAAAATTACTTTATGTCTAATTAGGTATATACTACTTGATTCCGCACCAGCTGCAACAGCTTGGGTGCACCTCTGCCTAACCCTTCGGGGATTACAAGCTTGATGTTATGGTATACGTTACTTTACTTTTGCTGATCTGAAAAAAAGCTGAATGTGGAAGAATATTTAGTAAACAAATGGCAGAATCTCGACGGGTGACTTATACCCTCATATTAGGTATTACACCAGCACTTAAATTGCGAAACACATTATCAATCTCAATCTGAACAATTTTGAAGGACAAAGCTAATCCATTGCAACATAAATATGTTCGAAAAATTTGTCAGCTCAACAACGTAAATAATGCAAGGAATGTTGTAAAACTGTCAAAATGAAACCCATTGCTACTGTTCAGTTAATGTGTCACACAATCACCCGCAAGTTATTCCTGATTGTGTTGTGATTGACGTTTACTGCTGAATATTGAGCATCGTTGATAGCGATCGCGATGAAGAAAATGTAAAAACTCTTCTCATAGCGCTGTAATGAAAGTAGACCTTCTAAGAATGCCTTCGGTTGTATAAATGACACACACACATACTCGTAGCTCTCACACAAAGAATAAACAAGTCTAAGAAATGTCCGGGTATATGTCCCTTTGTCAGAGGATTACTTCGTTACGGCCGCCCCTCACACCGAAATTTGAATATATTCTGCGTTTCACAATATTCTCAATATCACAATATTGAGAGATTTACCATGTTGTTTCAAGATCATAGACTTCTTATTAATTTTCCTGTAATCTATAGGTATAGAACAATTTTCTGTATTTTTTTCAAAATTTTAGGCTCAGTAGTTTCGGAGATAAGGGGGGGGGGGAATGGTAAATTTCCGTCTATTGTCTTAAATAACTTTAATACAATTTACTTTAAAATTATGAAAAAAACATATTTGAGATCCTCACGGTAAGCCCTTTCATTTGATATGTCTTACGGTACAGATTGCGAAACTTTTTTTTTTAATTGTCTATTTACCCCTCAAAAATGACTCCCATTTTCAAAACTCATTTATTTACGTTACACATCTGTGTTTGGGTCACAGAGATTCATATGTGTACCAAATTTCAACTTAATCGGTCCATAAGATTCGGAGCAAATTGGCTGTGACAGACAGACAGACACACGAGTGATCCTATAAGGGTTCCGTTTTTTTCCTTTTGAGGTACGGAACCCTAAAAAAACCTATAACGGGAACTCGGTTGCTGAGGTCACATAGGCAGTCGCTCCACGTAAACTACTGGTATTCAGTTGTTTCCGGTTAGACTTGAAGCCAACCCAAACATAGTTGGAAAAAAGCTAGGCAGATGACGACGATTAACAAAACATACGTGCCATCAATTGTTTCGATCATCAATTTACTTGGTAAACAACGCCAGAGAATCAAATGCAATCATTAACTGTCACAAAAGAAAAATTCCCGGTCGAAAATCTTTAAAAAAAACCATTTTCAAGATTTATTTTTAGGCGTGAATTATAAAGAGACGGCGTAAGGTGAAGGCGCGGCGCAGGCATGATGCCGCTTCAAAACGTTTTCATACAAAATGTACGAAGGCGCCGCCGCCGCCGCCGCCGCCCGCCGCGCCGCTTGAGTGTAATTCACGACATGAAAACGTTTTGAAGCGGCATCATGCCTTGGCCGTGCCTACTCCTTACGCCGTCTGTGTATAATTCACGCCTTAGGATGTCAAGAAACATTGTTTTTATTTCATGTGAAATATGAAATCCTTTATCTTGTCTAAAGATGTTTTCTTTCATAAAACAGACCCCGAGCTTACTTTTATAAAGTACGAGTAACTTGGGTTCAGTAGCTTATTTATAAAGAAATACAAAATATGTATGTAATGTAATGTTACTTACTTACAAAGAGCTGTAAGAGACAGCAGAGGAAAGTAGTTTCGCTTGCTAGATAATACGAGTTGATAGGAGTCTTACACACTTATACAAGGAAAAGCATCTGATCTCATTTTGGAACTATATTGTTTTGTTTTGTTGGATTTACAAGATATATTTTTGACCACTCGGTTCAGCAGGGAAGCTTACATTTCGTTTCAGTGTTTAAGATTTTCACAAAAAAAACTTTTTTACAAAAAAAAAACAACCGACTTCCAACAAAACACTACAAAGTGAAAAATAACTTTAATTTCAGAAGTCGGTGTCGTTGGTTCTGCATTTTCGTTTTTTGACACCGACTTCTGAAATTAAAGTTATTTTTCACTTTGTAGTGTTTTGTTGGAAGTCGGTTGTTTTTTTTTGTGAAAAAGTTTTTTATTTTTCACTTTTTAGGGTTCCCTACCCCAAAAGGAAAAATCGGAACTGTTATAGGATCACTCGAGTGGCTGTCTGTCTGTCACATCCAATTTTCTCCGAATTTAATGGACCGATAGGTATTGTCTGAGAGTCATCACTTCATGCTGCTGAGCTGATGATAAGTGAAAGTGAAATACTTTTATTCAATTAGGCCTATTACAAGCTCTTTCGACAATTACAAGCCCTTACAATCATCAGATGCGGGACATGTTCGTCCCGTTACATCATTACGAGAAATGGAATGATGAAGACGATTATTTTCAAGTCCACGTCTATCCAAGAACTGCTAAGTAGTTTCTGTCGACATATTGCCATATCTCCTAACTCCTAGCAGTTAAGGACTGCTGTGGCTACCATCGACAGCTCGGTAGCATTATAGTCGGACTTTTAATTAGCTGCAGTAAAACGACAGCTTATGTGTAACTTAAATGACAAAATTTGGCGTCCATTTTGTTTTTGTCGCGGCCATCAACCAAACCATGTTTTTCTAGTACAGAATAGTGTAACAAACGAAACTTAATTGACATGCATATCTCTAAATGCAGTCCGAAATGAGTTATTAAGAAATGTCATTTTACTGCAGCTAATTAAAAGTCGGAGTATAGGTAATGACTCTCAGACTCAAACACTTGAATCATCAATAGGTTTCATTTGATTTGAGAGAGTTCAACTAACACACTGTACATGCCTACCAAAGAGGATTTTCCTCGACTTTCATGGGATCCCTTCATCAGACTCTGACTTGGTGATAATGGGACCACCTCGAGAGCATACCGTTTCAAACCCTAATGTCAACTGCTCATCACCTGTTACAAAATATTGCTTTTCCCGATGCTGAGACGTTAATTGTTGAGGAGTTCTCCTGGTAAGAACCAGGAGAACTGGAGCTGATAGTGAAGTCACCATCAGCTCCACTTCACCATACGCATTGTGACGAACATAAATTGCTTAGCAACCACATTAAAGCAATCGAATCGCTACCCGAGAAATATTTGTCATTGAGTAGTTCCGATGGCCATCTGTGGTCTTCATCATCAGTTCCACTTCGCCAAATTATACTTTCTGAATGCAAATGCTTGAGTTGTTAAAGAAAATACCAAAATTGCTATATGTATGCCTTTAATATTTGAGGTGTTCCCTCAATTCCTCATGGATCCATCATCAGAACTGGATTTTGACAAAAATGAGACCAATCTGGAAGTATATCCTTTCAAATAAAAAAATAATTTTCCAAATCGGTTCATAAATGACGGCGTACTGAGGTAACAAACATAAAAAAAAAACATACAACCGAATTGAGAACCTCCTCCTTTTTTTGAAGTCGTTTAATAATAATTATCAAAAGGCCAATCAATGACATGTTTAGTTTCGGCCATTTGGGTTTCAAATCTATGTAGGCATGTGTTGGAAACTGAACTCTATCTCACTCCCCATATCTGGGGGCTGACTCTTGAAACTAATTTTAATTCCAATGAAATGCCAATATGATTCCAATGTTAATTTTAAAGTCACGTGATTCGGTAGTCTTGTAAACAATATTGTCAACATTGAAATTAAATCGACATTGATCTGCGATTATTTTGTTACACGTGAGGTTAGCTATGTTACGGGCTGCAATAGTGTGGTTCAACTCATTACAATAAACCGGTAATAGGGCTTTATATGCTTTATGTTTTAAATAACATGGCTAATAAATAAATATGATATAAATATTTGTGTAATGGATTATTTATAACGTACCTATTACATTCATTTGGGCGTAAGAAAACAATTAAAATCATAAAATTAACCATGACTTTGGCTGCATGCGGTAGGATCGTTGCCAACACTACAAAAAAAAGGTAAGTCTAGTGGTTTTAGAGGTGAATTCGAAATGCAAGTTTGTTTTTTATAAATATTGTTAACGGACAGTAATTATTTCTTACTAAAAAAGATTTAGTAAGAAATAATTACTGTCCGTTAAGTTACTTAACTAATATTACAGCTTTATACAAGTGGCTTGCCACTTTTAAAACTTAAAAAAATATTTTTTAAAGAACTAACTAACTAATATTACTTCTTTAAAAATTTTTTTTTTTCTAATGTAATGCCGTACGTGTATGTGATTAGTGAACATGACTGAGTTATATGCCAGTGAAGTGATAAATAAGTTAGAACAAGTGTAAAAGTGATACAATAGGATAGTTAAGACCCTATGCGCGCTCCGGGCGCATAGCGTGGGAGTCGATACGGACTATTATACTATTCTACTGAGTAAGATTTTGAATAGAATAGAATAGAATAGAATTAGATTTTATCTAAATGTTTTTATTTTTTTAATTAGCTTTCTAACTGGTTTTTATTATTAGTTTTCGTATTAGAATTTTTGAAGAAGAAGTAGAATTTTTGAGAATTTTAATGATGAAGAAAAATGATAGAATAATTACGTAACTTGAAAACGAGGTTTTTTGTTTAAAGGAATATTTGCATGATTTTAGTGTCAAATGAGAGTATTTTGTTTAAAACTGATATTCCCTTTTGAATTATGTAAATCGGTCCACGGGTTTTAGAGATAGATACAATTTTATATAATGAAAATGCCGAAGTCCGATTTTAGTAAGTTAATGTTCTAGAAAGTTTTATTGTTTAAAGATAGGATAAAAATGTTGTTATGTAATACGAAAGAGGAGTAAAATCCTTGCTCACTATATAAAATCGCTTTAAATTCGTATTCATTCATAGAAAACGCTTTGTCCGTATAACGCATCATCCGACGCTCATCTCGTCTCTGTTTCAGTTGTTTTTATGGGAATTACGTAAAACACTAAATATTACTACTTATCGTGCCATAATATACTCTTATAACCCATAGAAACACTTAAAAGCAAAATAATTTCTAAAAAAGTTACACTTTTGTTATTGGAATAATCACAAACAACAAACTATCCCAACGCAATATTGACGGAATACACAGCTGTCAAAATACACTCAAGAGTACTGTTTACCCCACGCCAAGCCCAATCCCAATTCCACTTAGTTCCCCAAATAGGACACCCAATTTAAAAGTCATTTGGCGCTAGCATCGAAGTCAATAGTACGAAACGTCACAATTCCAATGACGATCTATCGGAATTAAATTCAAGAGTCAGCACCCTGGAACAAAGTATTTCTTTTGATCCCATAAATCCCTAAGTCAATAAACGTTGAAGGCAAGATTTACATCTTCATATTTCAATGTCAGCATCAGCTCTATTAGATACGAGCTGGTGCATCTGACTCGAGTGACATTAAACTTAGAATGTCATTACTAATAATTAGGGCGCCAGTTCGTGTCAGAATTAGTTGCACTAAGCCGCTTACAGCCAATATTATGTTCCCGTAAGAGCCACAATCGCGATCGTATTACCAAAATGGGAACAATAAATGCCCTTTAATGAGGGTCCAAAAACGCTGCGTAAAAAACCTACAGTATCGGACCACACATAGAGTTGGGGTTTGTAGTCAATTTGTTCGAATTCACCAAGGAATTCTGGAAGGTACGCAACTAAGTTACATGACGAGCTATATTTCAGTTAAATTACGGAATGATTGTTGGCTATGAAGATTTTCTTAAGCTACTTAATCCTTAAAACGATATTTCATGCAATGTACCTGCCCATTTACTATGTTATTAAGACTTAATGTAAAAAATAATAGCAGAACTGCCGAAGAGCAGCATCTTTAGTCCTCATTCAGAATCAAAATATTCCAGAATCACTTGAAAAGTTTTAAAATATCCGTATATTTAAAAACTTTAGAGGTTCTAATTTACACTGTGGAACCCTACAAACGGCTGAGATTGTATCAAACCTCTGAATGACCTTAACTTTGCATATTTTAGTTCTGCAAAAACTCTGAGAATCTTCGAGATAAACTTAAGATCTCTTAGGAAGATATTGAAAAGCAAAGAAAGCAAGAAAGAAGGCAATCATACAGTGGCAATGATCCAACAGTAGTGGCGAACTGGCGATCTACTGGGGAGATTGGGGACTGGAATAGTCACACGCATCGAAGGGATATTGGAATTAGATTGAAGGTATAATGATTACATGACTTTAGTAACTCTAATAGTGTGAACAAGCATTTTAATCACACACACAGTGCAGGGTTCGCTTACATAATATCAGTGAATTTATATCGCAATAATTATATTTCTAACATTGCATATTTATGTGCAAAAAATACCTATGGACACATTAATGAACGCATGAGGTTTAAGTGTTTGCTAAAATTATTGCGACATCTACAATTATTATTTTTATAACTATTTACAACATTGCCTAAAGCAAAACATACACCTGATTCTTTTCTGTCTACAAAAGATTCTAGACAACTTGTCCAAACGCAACCAGCGGCAGTTTGCCAGATAATGATATCATGATCGATGCATCCTCAATTGATGACAATACCGTTCCCACTTGAGTCCACAATGCATTAGTCGTAACCTGATCGTGGGCCATCCGTCTTCCTGCTATTTATTTTGCATTCACTTAAAAGTGTATGAAGATTCCGTTCAAAGTGTATTGGATCGATACCCACTCAATTAGTCTCTGGTTCGTTTGAATGGGATGCAACCATGATTTATCGAGTTTAAAATAGTACTGTATCATTAGTGGCAACTTTCTTTCTCTTTGAACGGTTTTGGAACTTGGACTCATTTATCATCGCGGGACACGGTAGCAATTTATTTAATATCTATTGGGGATGGTTTTAAACCGTTTAAAATTTATAACAATGCATCAATGGCAAGAATTCAAAATGAAGTATACCAGCGATAGCGAGAATAAAATAAAAGTATCATTCATGTCTTTTCTAAAGGAATTCTCTGGAATACTGCAAAGCTCCAAAATTACCTTCTCAAGTTACTCTGGTCAGGCATACCCTCCAGAAAATGTCTCTGAATGTAAGCACACAGATCACATGGTTTCGTCCATAAACATTGTTCATTGTTATAATGCTCCACTTTGGTGCATAATATTTCAGAAGCTCCCTCAGAAATAATTCATTGTCCCGTTTTTGATAACCTAAAAGAGCATGCACTGGCTCATTTCATATTCCTGCGACGTACATTTTAAACTGTATAAATAACTGGGTTCTTAAGAAATAAATAATATTAAGGAGACACGAGATACGGGAGAGCTTAAATATTAATATTAGTAGTATCAGCTACATTCTTGAGACATATGAGTACATAGTATTTCAGCTGTTGTTCTACAAAATAAGATCCTTGTTCTAACTCCATTGTTTGACTTGCTGGAAAACGTTATCAGCACATGATTATCATAAAGTGAGTCCATTTAAGTAATCTACTGAACATTATTTGCCACCCAATAAATTAATATGACCATTTAGCCCCACCAGCCCGCAATAGGCCCGCGTGGTGGATTACGGCCCACTCACAGAGAGGAGGCCTGTGTCCCAGCAGTAGGAACGTTATAGGCCGTGTTTGTGTATTGGCGCAGTTACCGAGCATACAATGATACAATATAGCATAAACATAATATATCGCCCGTAATCCCCGAAGGTTTAGCCAGAGGTGTATCTATATAGGTAGTAGGTACACGGTACACCCACATTTCGCCAGTTATGTTAGGGCCGATGTACTAGAGGCGAGCCTATTGCCATCAATCAGACACAAACCCAGACACTGGGCTGCCACTGAGAAATTTCTGATGGAAAGACCCAATAACACTTCGCCGAGAATCTTTGCTTGCGTGAGAACCCAGGACCTCATGCGCAGCAACAGATTGTTCAAAAGTGCCTCTAATGGAATATTTCAATCTAAATAAATAATTTGAGCTTACTTTGACATTGACTTAGCGCTTAAGACCACAAGACCATCGAATCATACCACATTCATCATAATCCGTTTGTGTTTGTTGCTCTTGTTGGCCAGAAACTATGGTAAATTGATCACGGATCATCTGCCATCATGTGCCATGTATGAAATATTCTTATTTTATCAGATAGTACCCTATCCTTCCAGAAGTCATGTATTTATATTAATATCCGTCGTGCTTGTCGTTTACGCTCGTGTGCACGTAAATGCTTCGGTTAGGGGGAGGGCGGTAGGGGAGGTACCATTAATACTTTTTGTATGGGATATTTTCGTGCCAGAAACGACGTGTTATTGTGGTATATATTTTGTGGAAAAGAAGTTTTTGGCCCATTGAGTATTTTGTGTGTTATAATTTTGATTTTCCAACCGGCTATTTATTTAATATAAGGAGTTAAATGCTTTGCTATATTGTGTTTAGGATAAATAAATGATAATATCTTGAACAAATATAAACCTTATTATTATTTCCTTTATTCCATTATTATTATTAGCCTGTTATGTCCCACTGCAGGGCAAAGGCCTCCCTACTCTCTATCCACTTCTCTCTGCTCAAAGCTGCTGAGGACCAGTTCTTGTTGAATTAGTCGAGCTCATTCCGCCATCTCCGTCTGGGCTGCCACGATGTCGCTTGCCATTAAGAGATAAACCTTATTGACTTTTATTTATTTTCTTTTCAGGTATGTTCATGTTTCCAGGATCTGCATAATTATACAGTTGAGATAACCGATGATACATAGGGAATAATGAGGTAAGTGCTTATAACATGATTTCAATGTTAAAACGAACAATGCCAACCTTGCATTGGATGCAGTGACATTCATTACTACAATTTGTTCAATCGGAGAGCATTTCAGCGCATTTGCTGTCAATAACGTATCTTCTATACGAATGACAAACAAAGCAAAAATTAATCTGTTCCCCTATTGTAACTACGTTTTCCAAAATCCGTGCTTATATCCAACCATTATCACTATCAGATATCTATTAAAATCTGTCCATTGTCGGCCAATGTGGTCCACACATTAGCGCATGGCTTTAAATAAAGCGTCAGTTTACAAATGAATTGCCATATTGTTCGACACTCGTTTGGTTCTCGCCTCAAATGAATAACTGTATCCATTCGGGATTCCCAACTAAAATGCAGATATTTTTGATTCTGCTGTTACATTTGAAACGCGGATTGAAATAATAAATTCAGGAATGTGAAATATATCTTTTGTTTTGTTTATTTTTAGTTTTGATGTTTCGCTCATATACCTACGCAATTTTGTTTGTTGAAGAATTTTTTGTTTGAAAATAATTGAACGATTTCATGTCAATAAATCCATAATGGTTAAAAGGTCGTGGTGATCGTGGTTAAGGATCGTTATTATCGTAAAAACATCCTGTAAATACGAATTTTTATCTGACGCTGCAGTCCTACAATTCTTTAGGTTTTTGGTGCCCCAAAAACCAGGGTTCATGACAATCGGAAATTCGTTTATTGACATGTGAAAGTGTTTGTATAAACCTACTTACATAAATAATATCATTTATCACAGGAAATAGCTACGTATACAGGGTGAAATTTTAATCACTGTTTGCCTCTTAAGGGGTCATTGTACTCATCATTAACTTTTACTATGGACCAAACATGAAATCGCGAAAAAAAAATCAGCTGCTCCCTACATTTCATGTTCGCATAGCTCGTCAAAATGTAGGGAACAGCCGATTTTTGATTTCACCCTGTATTTAACCTGTTTAAACTTTGTTCAAGCATCAGAGCCAAGAGCCACACTGTGAAACACATTCAACTATAAAGTTCCATAGAACCGTAGCTTCGTCTCCTGCAAGTAATTTAACTTAGTGGCAGTATTGGAAACACAATATTGATGTTATTCGGACCATAATGTTGACGTTATTTACCGCGTCGCAGACCGCGCACTGACTCGTATCTAAAGCCACTCAAATTGTTCGTGAACCTATTCTGCGGGGTTTTCTGTTTATATTTTTGTTGTTTTATGAGGTTTGTAGACCTGTTGCCTTGGAAAATAAGTTTTATTTTTCAAAATAGTGAAGAACTACGACACGATGGAAGATGAAAATCTTGGTACGAGTCACGTAGCTACAAGAAATAAAAAATGTTACCTATTTTTGTATTATTTTTGTTTTTTCTTCAGAATAATGATGTCCTTTAATGAACTGTCACCACTCAGAAAAGCTTGCACTCAAATATTTTAAGGTAGTTGAGAACTCTTCACAGTAGAGAAAATAACAAATTAGAATGTTCAGGTAACCAAATACGAACACGTAACAAAATTGAGCGAATTCAAATTGAGTTTAACGGAACATACAGCAGACAAATTATATTTATGTGGTACGTAGCTAATTCTCTTTCCATCTGAGTTTGAACGGTTCATTAAAATAAAATATTCGTGTTCATTGCAAAATTATTTTCACAGCGTTCAAATCCCTGTGGAGTAATTGTGAACAATGTTCGGCCAAATGTAAAATCCCATTATCTACATGTGTGTATCGCTTTGTGTGGAGGAAGGGGTAGGCAGAGCTGTAAGGGTCCTTTAAGATATTGTACACAAGGATGAGTTTATAAATTAATCTAATGCGTGTTTTATTCAAGCGTGAATATTCGAGACTAAGTCTGAACTCTTCAAGGTCTTGTCGATATTATGGCAACATAATATTATATTGATATTCATACATAATGTAACGTGTCGGTAATTATATGATCGTTCAAGTATTATTACGGGTTATATGAAAATCGTTAAGTACTGATCTTCACTTCTGATCTTAATTTCATCAGATTCATTGAGCCAGTTTTCGCAATTTTTTGCTGTTGCAGCTCTTGTTAATTAGTTTACTGTCTTTTTCTTTAATTAAAATTCAAAAATGTCAACTCTGCCCTGTTGTTACTTCAGTTAAGCTTCATGTGTAAGGTTGCTAAGAATGTCTCATCTCCTGTTGTAGCGGGTCAGTGACGCGAGACTAAACATAAAAACAGAGCCAACTCCCCAAACCGCCTGGAGTAATTTATAAGAGGAACAAGAAATGTAGGTCTGGTGGAACTAATCGTTGATAGTAAAATATACAGGGTCAAATTAAATTAGCTGACGGAACTACGCAAACGTGATGTGTATCGATATCAAAACATGAAAAAAAAAGTGTTATGTTTTATGTGGGGTCATCGAGTGCAATTGAAATATCAGTTTAAAAATCAGTTTTTTTTTTGTGTGTAAACTTCACAGACGTGATGGGGTTCGATGTCTAAACACGATAGTAATAGGTATAACAAAACAAAACAGTTTATTTTTAAATCAAACTTCAATTCAAAAAACTATCAGCGGTCGTTGACCCCTCAAAAAAACCAACAAATTATTTTTCCTTTTGTTTAGATATCGATAACCATCACGTCTGCAAAGTTTCGCTAGCTAATGTAATTTGACCCTGTATGGTTTTTAAAGAAAGTTCAAAAGTGACAGTGTTGATAGGATTTATTCCGGTCTGATCCCCTTCCTCGATCCTCTGCTGGTTCTTCTTCTGTTTTAATCTCTGTCTTATCCACTTTATCTAGTTATGGGATATCAGATATTTCCTGTGCCCTCGCGATCTCCCCCAGATCGCGAGGGCACAGGAAATATCTGATCTTGATCTGATCCGATCTGGGGGCACGGTAGTGCCCCCGCCAAGCAAGACGAACCATGAGACGCGCAAGGGCACTACCAACCTTTTCTCGAAGCACTTCATCGTTTTTATTGTTCCGTACCCAAAGGGTAAAAACGTGACCAGTTACTAAGACTCCACTGTCCGTCTGTCTGTCTGTCACCAGGCTGTAACTCATGAACCGTGATAGCTTAGCTAGACAGTTGAAATTTTCACAGAATGTGTATTTCTGTTGCTACTATAACAACAAATACTAAAAACATAATAAAATAAATGTTTAAGGGGGGCTCCCATACAACAAACGTGATTTTTATGCTGTTATTTTATATGTAGTGTTAAATAATGTATGGTGGTACGGAACCCTTCTTGTGCGAGTCAAACTCGCACTTGGCCGGTTTTTTGTAACCTCATAACTTGGGTTTGGATTATACCAGATAAACAAAATTCTCGGGATATGATGTCAATAGTGGACTTATTCAACATAAAGTTTCAATTGCATGGCTCTTATACTTCAGATTTTATTGATATCTAAAAAACCCGATATTTGAAATTGAACCATTTTTATTTAACCATAAAGAATCAAATATTCTTTGTATTGATCTGATAAAAAATATAATTATGTTGTAGTTTAAAATCAGCGTAAATACATCATTACTAAAGATTATTAGTTTGTTATTTTTTTTTACTCTAAAAATTCTACTTCATCGATCTAAGAAATCAATTTTTTAAATACTTAAATTAAAGTTCATTAGGAATAACGTTTACTATACTTACACACAGAGTTATTTTCAATACACAAAAAATCTTAAAAATAAGAAGATTTAAAAGAAATGTTTATGATTAGAATTATTGCGTTTTATAAATACAATTTATTTTTTTGGAATCGTAATTATTAAACTTAATTTCATTATAAAATTATCCTCTAATATAAATTATTATTATCCTCTTTTTTATAATCAATTTAACTTTAATCGATTTTGAACTGAATGTTAATGGAATGCATCGATTCTTTTGTCATATCACTATTTAAATTTCGTTAAAAAATGGTAATGCTGTCATTTGACTGCAGCTAATTAAAAGTTCGAGTAATGACTTTTAGAAAATGACGGCTTTGTAAGCAGTCTATGCCAGTATTTGTAAGCAGTCTATGCCAGTATTTGTAAGCAGTCTATGCCAGTATTTGTAAGCAGTCTATGCCAGTATTTGTAAGCAGTCTATGCCAGTATTTGTAAGCAGTCTATGCCAGTATTTGTAAGCAGTCTATGCCAGTATTTGTAAGCAGTCTATGCCAGTATTTGTACGCTCAACGCACTTTCGGCGCAACGGATCTTATTAGTAGGAACTGCTGTTTCTATTCTAGACGCTGCCAATGGCGATTTCGAGCTTTGTGCTCTGGAGTTACTTCATTACGACAGCTGAACTTTGATCATGCAGTCAGTCCGGTAACCAACCTTGCAGTCCTTCTAATCTTTATGACACGGAGAAGCCACATAGATAATGGGGCGCCAACATGATATGAATCTTCTACTAATGTATCACTCTAAAGTCTAAGTTAACGAGCATTGATCAAAGTCTCACCTCACAGCCGGTAACTGTTGGCAGGTATATTTATACCCACAGCGTGCCGATCATCGCATCTGTGGTGATAAACTATGCTACAAGGACAGCTATATTAATATATTGCTCAGGAAGAATTACTTGAAATCAGAGTTCGTGAGGTTCTGGTAAAAGATACGGTTTTAGAAGTTATGTCGATGAAACTGTACGAAGGAGTACTTCTAAAGCACTGTTCAAGTTGAGGCGACTACAGCGTGGAACGCGGCAAGAATTCAGGCGACTTCGCACCATTTTGAACAGTTCCGTACAAGCAGTCCACACAATCGATGCAAGTGAATTTCTTCCCGCTACGCGCGCAGGTGTGCCCTCAGTTTGACTAGGTTCCCTATACATAATTCAGAGAAATGTGTTCATTGATCTTTTAAGTTCTTTCACTTTTTTATTGCTACTGCAAACGTCAACCAAGTACAGTATTTTTTCTAATAATTATACTTTCTTCATTTGGGTATTATCAATTTTTAAGAATAGTCCTTTATCTACATCTACACTAATATTATAAAGAGGAAAAGTTTGTTTGTTTGTAATGAATAGGCTCAAAAACTACTGGACCGATTTTAAAAATTCTTTCACCATTCGATAGCTCCATTATCCACGAGTAACATAGGCTATATTTTATTTAGAAAAAAAATAGGGTTCCGTAAGATATTTGGGTTTTTCGGACACAAGGTGTCAAAATCAACCAGAAAAGTTACTTATTTTGCGTACGCTGCCTAAACTATAAAAGATAGAACCATAAAATGTTTTAATTAATTGTAGATCTTATAAATATCTACAAAAAAGTCAGCGACACACTATACCTATCTATGTCGAGTGAGGCACAACAACCATTTTATATTTAAAAATCTTGAATTTTTTTGGACTACATTTAAACGCGTTTATTTTACTCATGCTATTAATCCTTATCAAAATAAATAATTTCATCACTAAGTACAGTTTATGTAGATAATATTTGGTCTCTGAATGATTAAAATTTGACGTTTGGTTTTGAAGCTATGGCGAAATTAAAATATTACGATTTCTGCTATACGGCCCGTTGCCGTTGCCAGGCGTTCGTCACTCGCTCAAGACCACGCGTTATATGCCTACCGCTTCGCGTATCGCCGTCGGTACAACCGACAGTGGGCTGTCGGACGCCTGCCTGCCTGAGAGCTCGCTCGCACGTCACGGTTACCGCGTTGAGTATCAAAATGCCGATTTTTTATATTTTTAAAAAATCTTTAATATAAAAATGAATCGCTAAATGTGTTGCTAAGCGTAAATCTCGAGAGCAGCTGAACCGATTTTGCTAATTCTTTTTTTGCTGTGTTCGGTATTGTCAGGATAAGGTTTGTATCAAAGAAAATTTTGGAAATTCGAAAAAAAAATATTGCACCCGTGCGAAGCAGGGGCGGGCCGCTAGTTTATTTATAAATCAAATTAAGAAAACAAAACAAACGACTGAGCGACACACCCTGCTATAAGTAGCTGGTTTTTTCTTTCATCGTTTTTTCCCGCCTAAAGGGTTATTTGTTTAGACTGACACTCTTTAAGGGACGGCTTTGTTCTAACAGAATAATAAGAGGGATATGATAAATGGCTGCTGTGCGTCACTCACACTAGAACAATATTAATATTCCGACAATAAACGATGCATAGTTAACAAAATATAAATACTTCTTACAGCCCCACTGACATCAGGATTTCTTGTGATATGGTGGGAATATGAATAAACATCTGTTAGCTGAATCAATTTCTGTTTTTTTGTGAAATTGAGCTGCTGCGAACACTAAAGACTAGAACTTTTATGGGTTATATATTTACTCGATGTTTTTAGATCATCACGATGTTTTTAAATCAACTCTATTCGAGGTTTTAAAATAATTATCATGAAAAAAATTAAGTTAGAATAAAATTTCTTATCAGTCTATTAAGCTAGATTGTAATTAAGTAATTATTAAGAACCTGGTTCAATTTAATAAAGGAAAGAACTTCAATGTGCTCTACTACATCCCGTTGGACTGGTAGCCGACCCCAACGTAGTTGGATAAGGACAGGCAGATGATGATGCTCTGCTAGACTATTTTTCAAAAAACAAAACATTTGGTAAATTATGATTTTATTTAGGTATTTGTGAAGGATTATTGAAAAGGGTTTTCGTTAAAACTCTAATAATACTAATCTGGAGTTATTTTTAGATATACTTAAGTACCTACCTGCATAATATATTTAAATCATAATAATTCAGATGAACAAAAAAAAAACGTGATTAAAAATCTCAGTCGTTACGCTGAAGACTGTAATCAAAATTGACAACGTAAAAAAAACTTAAAACGAATTTAGAAAGTAATTTAAATAAAATATGAACAATTTAACTTTGAAATAACTCAACGCAAATTTTTTTTTTATGTTTGAAGTAAAAAATGAAGACTTGCAGAAAAGTTGAAGTTAATCACAGCCTTAAAGAATCATTTTTTATATTTTGGGTTATGCCTATATACACGGCACTATTTCTATACGGTACGGCGCGCCGTAGAAAAAACGTGTCTGTTGTCAACAAGCTTTCACAGTGATCCATACAACACTGACGACCGTACCTACACTCGGCGAATAAACCATAGTTTTTCACGGCAAGAAAAATGTGTGTGTACAAAGGGCCTAACTCATCTGTATTATTAAATACTCATAAATCAACAGCATCAGATTTAATTGATTAGGGACTTTTTACTGAAAGGGGAACCATTGTTCGCATAAAAATATATTGGAGTGACATAAGTGACGGAAACTCTAGACTCGTTGTAGATACTAATAGCTTTGAATGCGATTGTCAGTACCTTTTTACACAACCATATTAGGTATTGTCTTTAGTAAGTATAACCTACCTTGCTCTAAGATTACGGTTATCATTCTAAGAATTCAGTAGCCGAGTATGTAAGTTCATATCCCAACAGCAGGTGGTCTCAACTACGCTTCGTTCAGGATATTACGCAATAGAGCAGCAACAAACTTACATGGAGGTTATTAAATACATATATTTCTTTTTATTTGCCTTTTATGGCTACGTGAGTAGATTCACAAGATTTTTCATTAAACTGTGTACATATTTTTCTTATAATGTTTAAGTATTTTGTTTGTAGAGGATACCATTTTGCTTATATTTAGTTCGGTACGATCAGCGCCTACTTTAACATTTCACTTCCCGCAGTAAGTTGGCTATTGGGTAAAACGCCGGCAAACAATTATCTTTGCCTATCTCTGCAGGCACGTAAAACACAAACAAGCAACACAACAAAGTAAACAGAGAATTATCTCTGTCTATTGTTTTTAATAAACGACGATTTAACTATCGATTTTCTAAAACTTTAGTGAACTATACAGACCTAACAGACCGGAATAACTCTATTTTAAAATATTAATCATTTATCTAGTTAGCTAGCTATTATTACATCAGTACGACAAAGACCACGTTATCGTTTTTTTTCAAAAACCAATTCAATCACATTTTCATCGTTTGCCCCCAAAAAAGCTATCCCTTTCAAAATATTATTGACACAATTTCAATATCATTTTTTAATTTGACCGATCAACAGACGTCGCCAAGTTACCAAAATCCGGCACTTTGGGCCCAGTCAATGTTGTCTCGAATAATACTCATAATACCAGCACGGGGTAAACTGTAAACATTGAGATGTTCTACAATTTGTGTTCAGAAATATGCTCGGCTGCAGTCAGCAGGTAGCTTGAATGTGTGTTGTAGGTTTGTGGAATATGTTGTTGTTATTTGAAGATTGTCCTTGATTACTATAGCTTCATCAAGGAACAACAGGATTCAACAGGATTTAGGTAAGTATTCGAGTTCCTATTCATAACATCTTACGTCAAACACCATTAGCCACTATATACACAATGTTAATTACTGGTTCCAATGGTCTTAAAATCGTGGAAGTCTAGTGGACCATCATGGAGGAACTATTTTTATGTTAACCCATGCAGGGACACATTTATTTTTTATTACAATTATAAATAAAAACAGTATTGTGTCCCAAAATGTCATCATCACCTGCCCATACCTCGAAAATAAAGCAATAAACATAATCTTACCTATCATTCCCATTCATGACTTCACGCTGACAAAAGCATGTATAACATAACCAGTACCATTTACTTAACTGCCCATACACTACTGGGAAAGCCTGTAACATAAAATGTCAACAGCTCAATGCATAAAATAATAGTTTCCTTAAAAGCAACGCGACAAAACATTGGAATAAACCCTTTTTATTAAAAGGTCAAATCGGATTGCGAATGGTTGTACTCACACAAGTATTCAATATCATATTTACTTGTTTGTATAGAAGTAAAAACGTTACATTGTTATGGTATGAAGAGACACAGAAGGCCCAACCTTTACAAGGTATCTTAACGTACATAAAGTACATAAATGCATGATGCCTAACGAAAACGCAATAAAGACTATAGTCCTTTGATTCATCAGATTCTGTTGTAAGAAACGCGACTTACTTATGTTCAGCTATTCTTGCGAAGAGAACCTTCTCTAGTATTAATTTCTCCCTTGTCATACAAAGGCATAAAGTCTGCAATATACCCCGCGTAAATGTCAACAATAACAGTTAAGGGCTTATTTATTATCATAACTATCCTCAATCCCAACATTATAAAAAGCTTCTACATAATATTCCTACCTTCTATTTGTTTGTGCTCATAGTTTCACAGATGTTAGGATGTATTCTTGACAGCACAACAGTATTTTTCTTGAAATATGTGCTGCAACCATAGACTTATAAAAAAAGATGGACTCCGCGCCACGCATATCGAAAGTGAAGGTACCGATCTATGTGTGCATTATTGACGATTCACGGTCGGCAATGGCGGCATACTATGGTGTAAATGAAGCGTGAGGCCGTGTTTGTACAAGCGGTCCCGGCATACTTACTGTGCTTCACTTTCGATATGCGTGGCGGGGAGTCCATCTTTTTTTATAAGACTATGGCTGCAACATTGGTTCCCAGTGTGCATTATTATTTCATCTAATTCTTCTAGCTTAAATCCTAACTTAACGTAAATTAGATTTTAACGGATTCAAGCTATTTTCATAAATAAAGGATTTTAAAAACTTCAATTTTCTTTACCACTGGCCAATAATAAGACAGTGCTCTTTTTGACTTTACTACAATCGTTCGGATCGGTGGTTTATTGTAATATATAAACTCATTCGTATTGTTGTTTTGCAAGATTATAGCCCGGTATACCCCGGTGTAGCCGGATCCTGCTTGTGGCCGTTCAATTTAGTCAGACACGGTTTACGCGGAGTTTATGTTGATCCTCCATATTTGAACGTTGGCTATATTGCTTCAAATATCGAGATTTTTTATTGCTGCTGAGTTTAGTCAATATTTATATTCGAAGTTTGTATTTGTTATTATAATAATATTAAAACGTTTTTTTGCAATATTTTATTGATTATAATGCAACAATATTATATTGAACAATTTATATAACTTTGAATACCTACCATGCATTTTCTTTTCTCAAAGAAGATTGGCTACATAGCCAAGCTCACGAACGACAGCTACTGCGGATTTGCCCACATTTTCTCATTCGTTCATCAATGACTTTTTTGCAGGCCGCAGTACATGGCTAGATAAAATTAGCTGCACAGCGCAAAATATTGTTGCTTTTCTTTGCAAATTTTAAATCTGTTCAATTTAAAGTCCTCTGTTCTAAAAATGTATGCATTTCCAAGTTCAATACAGTTTTTGTTTTCATTTTGTTGGTTTTGTTAATATATGGAAATTATTAAATTTTCAAACCGACAATTTAAAAACGCAATTGGTAGCACATAATGTACTAAAACGAACAATATTCCAGCAAAATAAAACTGCAATACATTTTCCAAATATTAACCATGGAAACATCCAAATACCCAACCAATATCATAGTTAAAGGAATGCCCACAGTTTCAGTCCATTAGAGGATAAGCCTGTATCAAAGCATGTCTGCGATCATAAATCATGTCGGTAGCTCCATTGCTCGGCCGCTATTGTGTCTCCCTCCCGGCTCCACATTCACAAGCGGCAATGAATGCGCCGTGTGATTTACTGACTCGTTTCATGCAGCTATGGGATACATTTGCTTGAATAACCGAAGGTTACCACTACTGACGTCGGTAAGTTCCGCAAAGTGAATGAAAGAATGAACATTTTCTTTGAAAACTTCGTAATTCTGCGGTATAGTTTGTAGACGTGCGTTGGAATATAGATTTGCTTGCTTTTTTGGGATATTATGTGTGTTGCTAAATTTTTGCTTCAGAATATAGAGTTCTGAGGAAATCGATTATCGTTCCGTTTGATACCGTTTTGTTTGATCTGCACAACGTAGTTTTTTACAACATAAGTATTCACACTGTTATATAGTTCTGCATTTGTTGCGATCACTTTTCAGCACTCTTTTATATATTATAGAATCACACATGACTCAATCTGCCTAGCCTTTTCGCAATATGCTGGGGTCGGCTTCCAGTCTAACCAGATGCAGTTGAATACCAGTATTTTACATGGAGCGACTGTTTATCTTACCTCCACAACCTAGTTACTGGATAATACGATAGCCCTTGGTAAGACTGGTCGTCAGAATTTTGGGCTTCGGACTACCCGTAACAACTGTCAAAGATCCAAGAATGATAGCCTGGATCAACGGCTTAACGAGATTTCTAAACTTTCTCGGCGTTTATGTACTCATGTGGTCTCGGTATGTAAAGATGGTCACCCATCCACGGACCGACCGCTGCAAGCTTAGCTTAATCTGATCGATTGACCCGTGCGGCTGTTATTACTTATCCACGAGCCTTGTGAATCACACATGTCTGTAGTAATTTAATTTTAAAAGCTCTAACTTAAAATTTTTGATCCATCAGAATGAAGCTTTCAATTTATTCCGGTCTGATCCCCTGCCCTGACTGACAATTTTACAAGCGATCAAAAGTCTAACCAAATTAATGAAATGACACGATCCGATAACCAGAGGGCAGTAGCTGCCTCTGCCTGTTTTAATAAAAGCCTCTTCTCCAGCTCCTGTTGATTACAAAGTTTCACAAGTAATCAATTTCGAGTTAGCGCCGATTGGAACGGCTGATACTTTAACTGAGTTTATTGGCTTAGCATGACTGTTAATTATTTTGGGGTGAGAAGATGTTTAGAAGCATTGGCACTTTTGTGTTTTATCAAATTGGTTGAATAAATCATAATTATCTTTAAAATCTCCTGAAATTTTGCATATACGTTGTCAGGCGTACAAAAACGCACATAGGGTACCTTTCATCCCGAAAGAAGTGCTGTTCCCGAGGAAAACAACAATAACGTTATTATGTTATTAGATGGCGCCACGTGTCTTTAGAGTCATGATTTAATTATATTATAAACTTTAGTTTAGTTTTTGTTTTATTTAAGCTTAATACATTTTGTGAGTCAAGAGTGTCGATAGACCGGTTTATTTATTTTTTCAGGGTAGGTACAACCCGAATTAATTGTTAAATTCTAAATTAACGTGAGGGAAGCCGTGAGTAAAAGCTGGTTTAATAAGAAAAGAGTTTGAGGGGATACGCTCAACTGATTGATTCTGTTTGCAATTACTTAATATCTTGTCTTCTTTATTAGTTGTGATTCGTGTAAATGTCGATTTCTTTTTGTGTTGTTCTAGCAATATGTGCACATTTTTTTTAATCTTTCTTTTTAAAAATTTCAGGTAAATGTTTAAAGTTTTAATTCTTGCACCGACCAACTCAAACTTATGTATTTCTCCTAAGAGATTCCGTTTCCGTTTAGCTTTTCAATATTTTAGATCTTCCACATCCTTAATGTTCTGAAATACTTTCGTACCATCGCCACGGATATTGCAAGTAAGTAATATGAGCATCACATGCACTACATTTTTATGTTCTAAGCGCCTCTCGTTTATCCTCAAACATGGGCGGAGCGGGCTCCATCAAATATGCACGCTGTTAGGCAACTGCATTAGCACAAATGCATCGGCTGATATTATATGTTGCTCTTTTTTCGCTCCCAACGGACATACTGCTTGCAATATTTGTGCAAAAATTTTAGAAGGATCTGCAAATGATTTCTTTAATGTACGGAAACTTTAATAGACGTTTGGTAGGATATTTTGATGTGATGTGGATACTTGTTTCCTTTCAATTTGGTTTTTTTTTATATTTGCTATATTCTCTTTCGCTTTCAAACTTCCGTAATACCCAAATGACTGTGTACTTCTGGGTGAAGTTAAAGTTTCCATAATCAGTAAATGGGTCTAAAATAAGCCTTTGTACCGGTACTTGCCCGTGGTCCCCCAGTCTAGTCCCCCTTGGGGTACCACGAACAAATATTCTTGCCCGTGGAACCCCCAAGGGGGACAAAGTGGTACCAAGGGCAATACCTCATCCGGGGCAGCGGGATTGTCCGAAAGGGTTACCGCTGCCCCGGAACATAAAGGGCTAAGGAAGGAACACGGATGGGTTTTAGTCAGTAAGAGTCTGACACTCCCTTCCGCTCCACCCAGAGCGGGAGGGGTCATTGGATGATTTCCCATCCTTAAAAAAAAAAAAAAAAAAAAAAAAAAAAAAAAAAAAAAAAAAAAAAAAAAAAAAGGGCAATACCTCTTTATAACGTGCCATTTTTTTACACAACAGGTAAAATAGGTTATCATAAATTATGTTTATTTTGTATTGCGTAGAATTCTGTTTCTCGTCGCAGAAAACAAGCGACAAATCACATTTCTGAATCTGCTCGTATATATTTGATATAGTGAGCAATATCTCAAAAATCAGCAGGCAATAAGTTAGGTAGTGGGTGGCAGTGGAACAAAGCTTCTGTGGTAACTAGTGGCGCCCCCGGGGACTCTCAAGACCCCCACATAAATCGGTTATGGCACGCCTCTGAACGCGTTCACATGTAGACACTGAGTGATGAGTAAATGGAGTACTTCATTGCATTCAAAATGACAAGTGCGACGAGAAATCTAGTTCTGTTCTAAAAGGTATAAATGTTAAGAGGACTTCCATCGCCGTATTCATCCATTTGCTACCTTTTCTGTGTATTTAGATGTTCCACGCCCTCTTGCAACTTGGATAGCTCGCTGTTATTATATTAGACTATTACTGAAAAGGTAATTTTCAAGCAGTTGAATAGACTACCTGGCCAATGAACATTTTCATGAAAGGAGTTCTCACGATAACAAAAAGTCTCGTAAAATCTGATGAGCACAAAGATTGTGGTTAAAATATGCGCCTATTTAGGGAAAGGCTTTTAACTTTTTGAAACAAGATTATTTACAATCTCTGGACACTCGAGATCTTTTTCATAAAGATAACATAAATTAAACCAAGAATTCAACAGGACAGTTTCGAGAAAATGTTCAAAATGTTGTAATGAAAATCCTTAGAGGATAGCCGAGATTTTACTGCTTTGTTAACCAAGTCAGTACATGTACGATCGTCAAGCGTCTCCAGAAATCGATGTTTCATACGCAGCGCGGAAGTGATATCGCGCTCATAAATCTACCGGCGTTCGACTGCGCAATGAATAAATTGTGCAGTATACTACTATACAAGTATACTGCGTCCCGGCGCAAAGCCAGTCGACTGTGCGTCCGTGAAGAATGGTGTTTGTAAATACGCCACCGCGGCGCGTTAAGTCTCAATTTCTTTGAATTTATTGTACGAGCCTATTTTATGGGGCTCTGTACTATGGAGATATTCTGAATATGTTTATATTTAGTGGAATGTCATATTATAATCTGAGTTAGAATTTCATACTCTATAGAGGGCGACAGATTGGCATTCTATTTTGGGATTTTCAGTCTCGTTATAAAAAAAAAACTGCATGCGTATCCAGGATGTTTTTTTAGACTAGGTATACAAAACGAACTTTATTTAGTATATCGCAAACGATATAATAAGCATAATCAGCCTATAATGTTGCCACTGCTGGGACACAAGCCTTCTCTCTTCGAGAGGGAATGGGCTGTAATACAGGCGGCCCAGTGTGGGTTGGTTGTTGTCACATGTCTTCGAACTTTTGGTTCTTGGACATGCCGGTTTTCTCACGATGTTTTCCTTCACACCGTTTTGAGAGCAGTGGTGATGAAATTATTCATACAAAGTAAAGCGCCTACCTGGGTTTGAACTTACGTCCTACAACTCGTAAGTAGGGGCCAGTACCACTGAGCCACCACAATCACTGCTCATCGCTGTAATGATCACAACAAACTGTCACAGTATTTATGCACTGCCACTAACGCACAACGGAAAACTCTTTAAATGGTCTCCTTAATCATCCTTCTAAAGCCAGTTACACGATTAGCTTGGAATATAACTGCCCAAACTGTGACCACACTTATAAATCGTGTAGACACTGTCCAGAGCAAGTGTCCTTCATTATTTTCGTGTTCCGCCTAATTGCCTGTTGTGCCCACATTTATCAGGAGCTGGAGTGTGGGGTAGGTACTGACCGGAAGTCTACGGTAGAGCTTTGATAAATAGGCCTATTAGGCCTAATGATTATAATATTATTGGCTTTACGTAGCAACACGCTTCCTAATGACTATGTCATTTTTCTGTCATGAAACTTACGACACAGTGTTTGCGTTCCTTTAGTTAGCATATTATATGTATACATGCTGCAAACAGCCTGGGGTTCACGACACCACCCGGATTTCAGGGGTCAATTAGGATTATTGGTGCCTATAATTTCATGAGCATTTGGAATAGCCCAATGGTGAAAACAATGTAAATGACAATAATGTAATATTTAGATGAATAACCTAAGACCCGCGTCAGTTCGTAACTTGCACTACACCAGAACAAATTCTAACAACACACTTGTACAAATCGCGAACCAATTACTTGCATGTTGACTAATACATTGCGCGCTCCGCACTGTATGCCTACATATTTCCCACACATAGTCATCAATGTATAGCGAAATGACTACATAACATATTGCAATCACTGTTTGGTAATTTCAATTCACGTGGTTCGCTGCGTGGGTATTGTTCAAGTTAAATTAACTTTAGCGTGTGGTGACAACACAATGATATTTACACCTGCATAGATTACCTGTGAACGATTTTTGTTTGTTTTTGGTTTATGGGCGTTTTGGTAAATAGCGCGGTGTTGAAACAGATTGGAATTGTTATTATATTTATTAGAAAACGGGCTTGTCTTGCTTGACCCTATTCAAGTCGAAAGTAATTTATGCTTAGATAATTCATAATCATAAACGTCAGCATTTCATTGGCAGATAAGCTAAAGTTAATTTACAGGCAGTTAAGTTAACGATAACTGGATAAAGTCGATTTCAACAATTGAATAGCCCATACAGAATTATCACTAAAATACAATGGTTAGATTCAAAAGGTATTGAACTACTTACCCCTATTCGTGACATAGGTACTGCCCTTAGGTACCCTGCCCGACTTCCAAAACGACCGAACAATAAAATATTCTCAAGCACAATTAATTCTTATCCATCAACACCAAATCTCTCAAATCTCTTCTACCAGGACAGCCGTCACAAGGTAGTGTGTGCACATAAACACACATATCCAGCTGCTCCGACACCCGCTATTTATCTTAAACACTTGTCAATCACTGCTAGATAATCATTCTGAGTCAACAGCTGAAAAGAGAAATGAAAAGGGCAGAAGAACCACTTCCCATAAAATTCGTTAAGAAACAAATTGAGACTTGAGAGAAATGAGAAACAAAACGAAACTATCATGGACTACTCTATTATGATTACATTTATAATTACTATGTTTTAACTAAGTAAAGACCTGGTTGAAACTCGCACAGACCAGGTAGGCATAACAAGCTGGAACAAGGCTGCCACTGATGATGATAATTAAACGTCAGTTACAGAGTATAACCATACTCTCTAACTGACAACAACAACAAACAACAACAACCGTAAAGAAAATAAATCAACAATGGTTTAACGTTTGAACCCTCGGTTTCTCAGCAAAAATCTACGCTACTTAGCATAACTTTCCGTGACTCATTAAATCAAGCTGAAATTGATCAAATACCTAATTCACGATTCATTCAAGTGTTTTGGATCTGGGTTATTATGAAAGTGTTCCTACACAAATAAATAAGATTTGTTTAACGTGTTCCACATTCAGAATGTTAAACTAGTGGCAGGCAACCTCTGAAAGTAACTAGAGCATGTTTGAGCCTGATCCTTCTGTGCTTATCGGTATTGTGAAGAAACTAGAGAAAATATCACCTGCTGAGTGAGTGACAATCTGATTGATACAACAGTTGGTTCCCGTTTATTTGAAGTTATTTATTGAAAGCGCACGTGTTAACGGTTTATTTATTTTAAGAGACGTCATCGGGACGTCGATATAAAGTTATCAATCGATTGGTCTTTACTATTAGACGATACTTAGACGATAAGTTATGTTTTTGAAGGATAATCCGTCATGTATTTCAGTTTCAACACAAAACTTACCACGCGTGGAATCAAAAGAAAGAAAAATCATAGATATATCGCAATCATTGTCTGATAAATTGAATATATCTAGAAATGCTTAAAATTAAAGTCGCTTTTCGTATCTGACTGTGTGACCCCGTTATTCTTCTAAACTACGCAACGGATTTCGATGCGGTTGCCATCATTATTCATTCCGAAAGGTTTATGTGTTTAATAATACAATAAATACTATTTAACTTACAATAAAGGAATCTTGATGTTTTGTCAAGTCATAAATGTCGTGCGATTTTTGATGCTGATTCGCATGTTGCCTAACGTCAACTTTATCTTGACTCTGTGCACCTTAAAATTATATCAAAATAGAAACATGACAGTAATTTGCAGATCAGCTGATGATAAAGTATTTCGTGTCGGATCTGGTACCTCACCTGACTGCACAGTCCATCTGATAACAGATATTATGGGATTTCGAAATCATTAGAATGACACCTAACTGAGTCACGGGGATTACACAAACTATTGGCAAGCGCGTCCCGGATTAAATGTCCAAGCAGAGCAGTAAAACTTGATTTTTCTGTTAGGGTGTTTTTACTGTCAACTTCGGGTTTTTTGTTTTTTCCTGTTTAGTAGTTGAAATATGCTATTTCACCAAATGGGAGTCCAGCTCAGCATATGCCAGGTACAATACCTGACGCTGGTATTCTGCTGTATCCCGTTAATGACACACGGATGTCGAGAAGACACATCTTAGTTTCAACAAAATGGTACCTACATAGTGCGGCGTGTATATTATAAAGGTGGTAAGTACCCACATCATAATTAACTTACTTTTAAAACCGACAGAAAGAATACTTACTTGTGTAGTGTCTACTGGATTACTTGATTATCACAGTATAGGTAATAATATGTAATGATAGACTAGTTTATGTTTTTAATCGTGTATGTGTACGAGTTTCCATGTTGGTGTTTAGTAATATATTGTTGTGTAATGGTTTTTTTATAATAATTATGTATAATTATGTATCAATAAGTTTGCGCGCAGACACATTTGCATAGTTCCCTCACATTCACATCCCGATGGGACGGCAATCCCACACGACCGGAGAGAGTTCAGGCGCACGACCAACGGCTTAACGTGCTTTCCAAGGCACGGAGGTATCACACCGCCAACTTACAAACTCAGGGCTTTAGCTAAGAAATTCCTAATGGAAAAAACTCAATAACACTTTGTCCGACCCCGGAATCGAATCCAGGACCCCACGCTCAGCAGTCGCACTTACGACCACTAGACCAACGGGGCAGTTCTAAGGGGCAGTCTCTCCCATATTATTATAGAATCCATTTAAAACCATCTATCTATACGTATGAATTACAACGTACGTACCATATCGATGCCGTAGGGAATACCACAACTTGTCTAAATAGTACCCCTCTTGAAGTACCCTGAAACCCTTCCCAGCATCCCTTAAGCCACACTTGTCACTCACGAATCTAAACCAACATCACTACGTAACGCAAACTATCATGTGTGCAGTGATCGATAGCACCTCTTCTACCCTCGTATAGACACAGTTTATTTCCAATCGTCGTGTGTAACTTCAAATATTGACTTACGGAGAAACCTCCCCGCAGTGAGGAGCCACGAAACTGGCGAAAGGGTTAAGAGGAACACCCCTCTTGTAAATAGGGAGTGCTTGCTGATGTAAGTGCTCTTTTCCGGCACTTCGAGCTGTATTTGCTTGTTTGTTTTGCTTGCACAGACAGTTTTGGCTGTTGATAATATAAAGCATTATTTATCTTGAATCGACACTAGTTTTGCGAAAATCTCATGTACGTAGTAGAAAAACATTGCAAGGCAGCAGGTTGGTGACGTCTCTAACCCAAATGTCTCAAATGCCTGCTATTTAGACAAGACACAATCATTGATAACCACGGTTTCTCATTGCGTCAGTGATTTTGATACCGAAGTAAGGTCCTCACGATGTTTTTTGTCTCCGCAAATACTCACAATTGGTGTCTACAATTATAAATCCCATTTGAGACACATAATGTAATCCAAAACCACCGCAAGACATTGTTTGCAATCTTTGACAAACAAAGTCACCCCCGCAATGACTAATTTCTAATTTTCTTATTCAAATTAAAATGTTTAAAACCCAATTCCGGTTTCCTTAGAGCCTGCGGGTTATTTATTGTATTTCTAAATAAATGTCTTAGAACGTTTTATTATACTTACTATACTTTTCCTGAAATATGTATATTTCAGGAAAAGTAATTTGTGTGTCGCCTGTGTTCCCAAGTTTTTTTAATAAAAAATATAATCCTTATCTTAAGGATTTCATGGTAGCTGACAGCGGATTTCTTCTGATTGGGTATTAAAATACTGCCTGGATGGAAAAAAGGTGACGTGGGCTTGTTTGCATTTTTTTCTTTATTATCCCAAAATCTTGCTAATGTAGAAATGTCTTTGACATTCTGTGATGGGTGTGTGGTTTTGTGTTTAATTACCAAATGAATTATGTTGCGATGCTCACGAGAATCAAATACAAATTCTTTCAGTGCGTACGTTTGTTTCTGGAGTGACTTTGTATCAAATTTGGTTTTCAAGTGGCTATATAAATTATTATCTAACTTCATCTACGAAATTCAAAGCCACCAATAAATACCAATAGTGCGGTGCAGTCGCTCGTGCCCTGGCCACGTCGCAAGTGATTCTCGAGTCGGCTCGTCACCGCGGCTATAGTGAAGTACTCGTCAACTAATAGTCGGACTACCTCCCGCTCCGTACGACTTACTTACGAGGGCACGAGTTCCGATAGACATAACATTAAGCTATTATTTTTATAGCTAGTAAAATAAGCCAACATTGAGAGATTGGTTGAATTTGGAGTAGATACCTGTGTTGTTTCTAAAGATTTGATGTGTTTTGTTAGTTTCAGTGCTTCTCTCGTTTTGCAATGAGCTGAATGATAAGCCATGGTGAAAAGATGTAGATGATTTGATTAGGTTGTGCTAACGCTGAAGCTATCAAAGTGGCCGAATTCAGGTCGAAGTTTGTTTAAAACTTATATATGCAATTGTAGATATTTGAAGAAGAAGGTTGTGCTAGATTCCAAATATTTGTTACAATAATGTTGCGCATATAATTATCTCTTACTTATAATAAATCTGTAGAAGTGAAAATTCTGTACATTGAAAATATCAAAAAAATAAATGGCAGGGGGTGTTACTAGACCGACACCGAACCCAAAAATGTGATTAAAAAATGTTTTGTCTGTCTGTCTGTTTGTTCAGGCATCACGCAAAAACTACCGGTTCGATTACGATGAAACTTGGTATGATTATTCTTTAATATCCTGGGCACCACACTGGGTACTTTTTATCCCGAAAAAGTATACAATAAAAACAAACTTAATTTTGCGGTTCGATCCCTAGACCCGATTACTGTACCAACCGCAAATAATAAGTTTGTTGTAGGTTACGTCACCCGCCAGTGGAGTTCACTAAGGGGCGCTGCACACGGCTAAGATACTATAATATTTTTTTATCTTAAGATACAATATCGCTCGCCATACAATTCAATGGACTACCACACACGACGAAGTATATATTGCACTAACTGTATGTTTTAACTGCTACTTGCAATTCTAAACCGTGCTTTTCAGTGCGACCTTTTTATTCCTTTTAGTTTTTACTAAGTACAGTTTAAGGTACTTAGAGTTATTTAGGTTTATTTTTATAAGTCGTAGGTATAGATTTTAATTTTAAAGTATAGGTAGTATATTTGATAGTGTACGTAGTGACCGTAGGTTATTTTATAATACTGTTAGGTAGGATTCCGTAGGATTAGTCGTTCGTATGAATATTAGTTTTTAGGGATTTTGCTTATTTATTGACTTTAGATTAGTTATCATCAGAAATAGGTTTATTTAGGTAGGTAGGTATTTTATTTTCTGTTATTGAGTTTTTTTTCTAAATTAGGTGTAGTACCTACTTAGGTTTACTTTTATAATCTAATATAAAATGCAAAGTCCTGTCTGACTGATTTTAACAATGCACAGCCTAAACCGCTGGTCCTAGAGACATTAAATTTGGAGAGTGTGTTCTTTGTGAAGTGTATATAGGTATCCACGAAGAAAGGGTTTTTCGAAATTCCACTTCTAAGAGGGTGAATGGGGGGAGGGTGAAATTTCACGCGGACGAAGTCGCGGGCAGAAGCAAGTTTATAAATAAATGTCTAATTTACTCGCTGTACAATCGTGCATAAATCCAGACTGAGGGCTGCAACTGAAAAATTATATGTAATGCTACTGTAAAATTATATGTATGTGTGTTATAATTATGTTCTGAAACCAATTAATGGCATTTTATCTCCACATGTCTTCACTTTTACCTACAACAGTTTAGTAAAACGACCTGCTCTTAAAGCTCAGCACATTTAGGGGACATCTTCCTTACCGTATTATTATTATAAACACAATGTCTTGTTCCGGGATGTCGCAAAAATTAAAGAATAACAGTGCTGTTTATTTTCTCGCAGAATATAGGTAATAATGATGAAGTTAGGAAACACGAGACACTCCCTCTCACAGAGAGGAGGCCTGTGTCCCAGCAGTGGGAACATTATAGGCTGATTATGTTATGTAGGAAACACGGTTACTTAATGTTCACGTAGGAGTATTGTGAAGTAACTTGTATGTATAATAGGTATAATATTATACATACTTTAATTTAACTTGAAACTTGACTAGTAATTAGTAATTTTCATCATTTATTTTTATTATCTGTCAAGAAATTATAACTGTAGCCTGTTCTATACTACAATAAGTTAAATATATTTATATACCTAATCACCAAAATTGTCAAATTGATTGGTGGCTAGTTGTTGTAGATCAATGTTATCAGCGATATTTAAATGTACGTCCGCTACCACGACCACCTTAACTTTTATCAATTTGGATTATGATCTTCAACAAAATATGTACCTTCACAATATAATTATGATTCATGAATAATGTGCAAAATAAGGTAGATATTAAGAAGGTGTACACCTTAAACTTTAGGATGCAGCACAGCATGCAGCACTGTTAATTTATATAATAGCGTCAGCCATCCTACACCTATAGGTACGTACTTACATACTGCATATCCATACGAGAGAAAAAGAACACACGTCGTACTTCTAATGCAATGCATACTCTGCATCATAACTTTCTTTAGTTAAGTAAGTTTAATATTGTTTAGAGTAAGTAACCAAACAGTCACTGAACTACCCACTAGTGCACTTATAATGTGTCAATAACGCCGAAATATCTAGATCCCACGACACAGGGTACCCTAGTGTGGGGTCTAGCGCTACTTTATTGTACTATTTCTTTAATTACTTTTTATTTTACTATCTTTTGTTTGTGTGCTTAACATTTGTCATCTAAATGTGTCTAAAATAAATGTATTATTATTATTCTTTTATTTATTTATATATCATTTTTTTTTTCATTTTTAAATATTTCTTAAAATATAAAAATATGTATAAAAAACATTTAAAAATATAAAAAAATAGGGATCCGCCGGTGTCGGGAGCAGGGTCCATGCTACCGGTGGTTAGGTCTCCAGAGACAGGAACCTCCTCACAATGCGAGCCGTATCGAGGAGTACTGCCTTCTGAATCAGGCCCTTGATCCAACCGCCTAACGAGAGCCTCGATAGATGTTGATCGAGGCTTTCGGCCATCAGGCCATTGGCCGATACGACAATCGGGACAATGACAGCCGAGCTGTTATTATTATTTTTATGCTTTAACATTATCTCGGGACCCGGCCCGTTGAACGTTTACAATGAAATGAGGCTCCAACCGACGCGACGATTATCCCTGTTCGCACTATGCAAGTGCACCCAAGGACAACCCCCGGTTGGTGTAGGACTATTGCAGGATAGGGAAAAATAAAAAGTTGGACTATGTGTTTGGGTGGCTAAAGTGAACTGGTTACCAAGAACTATGGAAGAACTATGATCCCTGCCTGATTAATTAATGTTTTAATATACTCGGATAAAATGGCAGAGGGTGACTTGCACACTCAATAATTGGCCCCTGGAAAGGGTCGCTAGCACATAGTGACGTGGCGACAAGTGGGCAACATGTCCTGAGGTGCTTATGAGGAGTGGATAGGTATTCCATGGCTATCAGGACAATCCCGGAAGTACGGTCAAGATCCCTACCAGCATCTTACCGGAATACTTCCTTCCTCCGAGCACGTTTGCTCTTGCGAATCTCCACTCAAGCCGGCCAATAAAGGCAAGAATGAGGTGGGAGCTCTGTTCCTCGTCATTGTTCACTCCAGCCGGCCAATAAAGGCGAGCCAGAGGTGAACAAACTTCTCCCGTGAGATAGGGTCCGTGGGGTCGCTACTTCCCAACAACTCGACACATGCTGCCCTGCGGGTTTCTGTATCTCTCTTGGTCTGGCACCTGCTCCGGCAAAGTAAACTCTTCCGGCACAGGGTCTCGAGTTCGGAGCGCGCAAGTCCCACCACGACGTCAACGTAGAGATACGGCGATGGGGTTATTATTATTATTATTACTTCAAGTCCCTGTGTCCCTACTGCGTGCGTGAATGTAGCAAATATAAAGCACTAAGTCCTCACGAGTCCTGATTCAGAGAAGGGCCCATATCTGTCAGTAGATGTTTATAGGTACATAACACTTGATTATTTAGCGTTGTCCGTTGTCGGCTGTGTTTCAGTAATTAGTGCGGCAGGGATGCGCAGGCGTTGATGTATCGCTGGGGGGACCATCATGTTAGGCGCAATCGGGATTGAGTGCTGTAGGTACCTACCTAGTGGATATGTATTGAGTGCTGTAGGTACCTACTTAGTGGATATATTGAGTGCTGTAGGTACCTACCTAGTGGATATGTATTGAGTGCTGTAGGTACCTGCCTAGTGGATATGTATTGAGTGCTGTAGGTGTCTACCTAGTGGATATGTATTGAGTGCTGTAGGTACCTACCTAGTGGATATGTATTAGAGACTGGATGAACGGATGAATGGATATGGACAAGGGGTAAATTAAACTTTTTAGATCTAACGATATATTCCGCACTCGCCACACGAAGTTTCGCCCCACACAAAAATGCCGTGTTCGACCAACATTTTGTTCATATTTTGCCGCTAAAAACATTTGTTGCATTATTTATCATAATTAAGTCCTACATTTTTTAATATTTATAACAATATTCCTTATTTTTATCAAATTAACTTTCGTAAGTCATATGCATTGGTAGATTTAAGAAGATTAGAAGGGGTGAGTTCAATAACTGGACAATTATTTTATTCAAGATTGCTCTAATTTTATTCGAAGAGGTAGTAAACTAACCAAACGTTTTGTGTCAATATTATACTGTCTTAGAATTCTACCACGGCTACATCAGTACCTATAAGTATATTTCCTTGGATTGAAAGTTTAAAAGTAAACATTGATATTACGAAAACGGAGAAACACTTAGGATAACTGTCTAGAAAGTTAAATCAAGTTGGACTCAGCAAACAGTAAATTCAGTAAGTATTGAAAGGGGATAGGATGATTGATGTCATGGGGGCGTGGAGGGGGGCTTGTGCAATTGTGTATCGAGTGATGCGATATAGATATAGTATGTATTGGTGGGTATGACATATAATTGTGTATCGAGTGAAATGCTATAGACATGAGTAGGTGTTGGTGATGGTAGGTATCACATACAATTGTGTATCGAGTAATATGCTATAGATATATAGTATGTGTTGGTGTTGGTAGGTATCACAAACAAATTATGTTAAAGGACTGTGAACCTTCTAATGAGATGGAACGAATTTTCATACGGTTGTCGCCGATGAACGAAGTGATTCATGGGGAAGGTTTAAAGTGTATAATTTATTAGGGTTTTGTGTAAATTGGCTGAAATATGACGATGATTGTTGAAGATGTCGGAACAAATCATGCCGACTATGATATTTTCCGACATCCAAGCGGGCGAAACTGCTGCCAACAGCTAGTAAACCATTAAATCGATGGAGGAATTCTTATAACAGCTTTCATTATTTTGCACTGCAGTGAAAATGTTTCGTGTTAAAAACGCCACTGCCTTAGGCCCACTTGCATTACACAATCATCACTATATAGGTACCTACATTGTACGCTACACGTATTTAAAACTTCACTCTGTCTCTGTCATCTTAAAACGATTGACAGAAATAGAAAGATATTTTATATTCATTTAGGGCTAAATGCATTTTGTGGTTTGTGGTGCAAGTAAAAATAATCATACGAACATCATCACTTTAAGTTAGTGGCATTTTAGAGATAGCGGAGTTTACAGATCATTATGTATGCATCTTAATTTTCTCGTAGAAGACAAGAATATTTTCTGAAATGAATACCAACAAGCTTTCTTATTTTCTATATCCTGAAGACACCAAAATTTCTTCCCACCATATTCCTAACAAAAGCAGTGCATAAGTTGAAATACGAGCGCGTGCTCATTGTCCACTGTGCGTGGGCGCATGTTAACTACTTCACCGCCCCGTTGACTCTTAATAATGACCCATTGGAATGGAGATCACCTTCACACTAACCAGGGAATGCAGAAGAACTAGGACCGGTGTGAGTCGGGTCGTTGAGCTGTGTGAAATATGGTTGAGCTACTCGATGATACTCGTAGCTGCATACAAGCGCCAGCCAAAGATTTATTTTACTCTGGTGTTTTTCTCAGAATAAAGAATTTCATAATAAAGGTATTCTATGATGTTTGAACTCTAGATAAGACAGTGCCTCTGAATTTGTCAAGTACAGTCAGATAGGAAAATCCGATGCGGTCTTGGTGTATTTTTAAAGAAAATTCTACTAGTATTACAGTGGTATAAGATTTCCGTTTTGTTTAAAAAAATACTTCGTTATTTGCCGAAATGACAATATTACGATTGATGATATTACATCATATTTATAAGCATCGCAATCGCTTCAAATAAAACGCCTTATCCCGCAAACAGGGCACGTGCGCACGCGGTGCATTTGTTTCGTAAAGAGATTTATGTGCGTGCGATTGTTTGCGGCGGCTGCGTAGGCGCGTGTCAAGTGTGTCGCCGCCCCGTCGACTGCCTGAACTGAGAACATCACTTGTGTTTTCGATTTAATAATTTTACGCCTTGAGATTATCAATAGATTGTTAATTTCGTGAAGGTTTGCGATTGTGGCAATGAGTGCAGTGAATATTGAATCACAATTAGTAGAATATAAGGAAGAACTCAAATGGTGACATTGTTCGAAAAAGTTAATAAAAAACTTTTTCCAAAAAAAAAAAAAAACGTGACTTTAAAAAAAGACCTACAAAGTGAAAAATTACTTTAATTTCGGAAGTCGGTGTCAAAAAACAAAAAATGCAGACACAACGACACCGACTTCCGAAATTAAAGTAATTTTTCACTTTGTTTTTTTTGAAGTCGGTTGTATTTTTTTTATAAAAACACTTTTTTTCATAAATTTATAAACCGTAATTCATAAACTATTTTAAAGCCCTGTTACAGGTTTATCGTAATGAGTTGAACCACGCTATTGCAGCCCGTAACATAGCTAACTTCACGTGTAACAAAATAATCGCAGATCAATGTCAATTTAATTTCAATGTAGACAATATTTTTTTCAAGAGTACCGAATCACGTGACTTTTAAATTAACATTGGAATCATATTGGCCTCTCATTGGAATTAAAATTAGTTTCAAGAGTCAACCCTTGAAACTAATATCTTGGTCTTATACTTGATGATCAATTAACGTGGAAACCACATATAGAGAGTATCAAAAACAGGCTCACATCACTAACAGCTCCGTGGTATAGTGCGATGTCTTCGTAGAAGTGAAAATTCTGTACATTGAAAATATCAAAAAAATAAATGGCAGAGGGTGTTACTAGACCGACACCGAACCCAAAAATGTGATTAAAAAATTTTTGTCTGTCTGTTTGTTCAGGCATCACGCATTAAGAGAATCATATTTGTACCCTAATGTTTTAAGTCAACATAAAATATATCCCTCTTCTGCCCTCTTTGACCCAAAACATGCCATCCACGGCGCTGCTACCGACGACGATGCCGCGGAAGTGGCGCAACTTTGGGTAAAAAAAATCTAATTCTCTGTCGTGCCTTCGATAAGATGATGAAGAAATGGCTGACACATCTTTTAAAAAGAACCTATTTTGTTGTTTGCTTGATAACCTTACTCTAAACTCTAAACTCCAAGAGTAGTTTCTTTGTAAACATATTTCAATTCATCATTTTACTTTACGTAGAAGTATCGTAAAGAACACACTAAATCAACTTAGTAATACTTAAAATATAAGTTGCCAGCCCCAACAGGCACTTATGTCATTATTTGGTAACTCCACGTTGTACCGTGCGCTTGGAACTAACATTTGTTTTGTAACATTTTCATTTCCAAGTTACGGAGGTGAAGTTTATTTACAAGTTGTGTGTACTAAATTAGTTAGTGTTTCAAGGTGGGGAACGATTACTTTCTAAATTACTTCGCCTGTTACTAAGTGGTTTAGTAAGTCGAGGGTGTTAACAACATGAATTTGTAAACTTTGTTTTGTTTTGGATACAAAGTTTCCTATGTGTGGGATCGTAAGAAATAAAGTGAATAAGTTATTTTGCGTCTATTACAACCCATATAACAATAAAAATAAAACAATCATGGGGAAGACATGCGTCACATCCGCGCGAAACGGCCATCGCACAGCATAATGCTGCGACTCACATGCAAAACATCGCATAACGTAAAGCTGCGACTCATGTGCAAAACAGAGCCACACACACATATAATTTTTTCTCTTTTTCCATAAATTACATTTATGTAAAACATGTCGATATTTTACGAATCTCACGTCCCAAGCCTGTCTTCCACGTTCTCTCCAGCACGCGTAGCATGATGACGTTTTGTCGACGGAAGAAGAGACAAAATGACACACAATACAATCTGTCATTTTGTCTATTCTTTCGTCGACAAAACCTGTTTCTACGGCGGTCATGCTATGCGTGCAGATAAAACACACAACACGAGAATACTCTAGTTTTCCCCGCACCAGCCATCAAACAAAAGGCAATATCAATAATACAAATCACAAAGCCCTCCGTAGGGACGAAATAAACGGCTTGCCACACAACGAGATCGGCAAATTTACACTGCACTCACGCGGCAACACTAACTATTTCACTCATATACAACCGCCAGTCTAACACTACCTTTAGATTCCCAAAATTCACTTACAAGTCACCCTTATCACAAAGGAATAGAATTTAAATTCCTGACGCGAGCTTTTCAAAAAAGGAACCAATTAATGTGGTATTTTTGAGTTCCACTTCTGCAAGTTTACTTCTAAAGGCTGTTAAAGGATTATGTGCTTTGTTTATATAACCATAATGATCCTTATGAGTACGCCGCGTGGGCGAGACCCAAAACGAACGAGTTTATGAAGTGTTCGTATGCAAATGTTAGGTTCTTGGTTTTTTTCTTTGAATAATATAACACGGTTTGTCGCTTCTGCTGTTGCTTTGATTCTTGTGGTTCAATTACCTTTGGCGTGGCGTTTTAACTTAACCGTTTACAAGTTACTTAACACAATGAATTCGTGAAGCTGTTAAGTTAATTATTAGTAATTGTGTTGTTGTTGTTTTGTCATTGTTTCCCCCTACCTTTTTTTTTACTTTATTTTTTGTGTGTTCTTTATTTTTTTTGCGTCATGTTCACCGCAAATAAACGTTTTTCCTTTCTTTCTTTCTTTTATGATCAAAGTCAAAGTATTTATTATTGCGATTTTTGGTGATATAACAGATATTAATTTAACAAATTAAATTAATAGTATGCTATGCATATATGCAAATTTAAATCCAAACAATGTTACATACCATCAGGGGTGCCACAGGGGTCACACTTGGGGCCTCTATTTTTTTTAGTTTTTATAAATGATTTGGGCTACAAAATTGATTCGGAATATAAACTTTTTGCTGATGATTTAAAAATATATAGAACTATATACGATGAATCCGATATTATTCAGCTTCAGGTAGATTTAAATAACGTACACAATTATTTTGGTGCATACAAAATAAAATGTCATTAAATCAAAACAAATGTTACTTCATTAAGTTTAGTAGAAAAAGGAATACATGTCAATATTATTACTCAATTAATAACAGCCCGCTCCAAGAAGTTGATACTATAAGGGACCTTGGTGTTCTAGTAGACAGTAGTTTAAGTTTTAGGAGTCATTACGGCCAAATGATTAGTCGGGCATCTAAATTGTCAGGTTTCATCGTCAGGGAAATGAAAGTTTTTAAAGAACCAATTTTAACTATTTACATTTACAACAGCGTTATTCGAAGTAGTAATAAAACATTATATAAGTGCGATACAATTCTAATAAATTAAAAGTCTTTAGATAGGAATATTACATTATAAATCATAAATACGGGATCAGTCACAAAAAAATTTATCACCAAGAAATTCGTCAATGGTATAGTAGCATTTGTCTAAGGGGAACAGACCGGAATAACAAGTTTAAATTCAGTCAAGTTTAAATCTTTTATGTCATTTGGTAGCTTAATAAAAAATTTCGGAGCCATGCAAAGTATGCTCTTGTACATAAGGGCGGTTTTTGATCTTTTTAGGCATAATTCATGTCGGTATGTTGGTCTTATAGATCGATAACTCTGCTCTGAAGCTTTTTAAATAAATCACCGTTTTTTTTACTAACAATGCGGTCTCGTAAATGTAAAGACAAGGCAGCGTTAGTATTTTGAGGGAAGTAAAATGTGGTTTGATGTGTTGTGATGATGACCCTGCAGACACGTTGTTTTGTAGGTCTATCAGGCTGACTGGCTTTGAATCTCTCCTCGGAATGTAAGCCTTTTGTCTCTACCCAATGGTATTCATGAGAGAATATTATAATAGGGTGGGTCAAGACATCCTCTGGTTAATCTCTTGGCTTAGCAAGGTAAATGTAATTTTTGAAGAGAACACAGTTTTATAATATTTTAAATAAAATGGAATGCACTTTGAGTAGTGCGTTATGCGGCAGTGGCGATGTGCCCCCACACACCAACAAGCGCGGCATTACGCGGCGCTGTCAAACTGATTGTGTTATACGAGCCACTTCCGCCGCGCCCGCGCCACCGCTATAATAACACTATATTGTAATTGCTAGTAACGGGATTTTTCTCTCTTTTACAGGTAAACAGTTATAGAGGCTTCTGAAAGATCAATCTGGGTGGTGGCTAGTCTGGGATGTTGACGCCGGTGAGATGAGCGTTGAAGCAATATTCGTCACGTCTATACCACCTAGGTGAGTGGTACTTAAAAAGTTTTAAAGCGATGTGTATTTTATGTGGCCCACATAACTTATGGAAAGGATGCACGGAACTAGGAAGTACGGCGGAAAGTAGGTCTATGCCCAGCAGTGGGTGATTGTATTCTAATATAAAGATGATGATAGCACACATAGCACACGTAGCTAAATTTAATATTAAACTGTCTTGTTAGTTACCAGCGCAACCTCGTTTCATGGAATCTGAATAGTTAAAATCCTATCCTATGACACTGTCCGACAATAGCTTGACTAACCAAGAATCTTATGTTACCACCATAATCTTAAACTAAGAGTGTATTGGATTAATAATATGTAACATAAGCCAAATTGGACAACATTTGGCACAAACCCAGTACAAGCACAGTTAGCCTAGTTATCGAAATGGGTATTATGTGTGCATCACACACAATATCTAATCAAATACAGAACGAGTTTTTAAAATACACCACTCGGAATACACGACAAAATGTTTTAATATGAAATAGAGAAAATTGGTGAAAACACAAACGAGTTTCGTGTTGAAAAAGTCGAAAAGGTATCGTCGGAAGGGATTTATTTGAATAGGAACGCTTTTATTTTTTGGTGACAATATTACAACAATAAATGATAATACTAGCAATACGTCTGCATAGAAGTATTTTAAAATTATCAAATAAATCGAAACATTTTTTTTTTTTTTAGAAACTAAGTGGTTGGCAGTACATGGGTCTTGCCTATCAACTAACTGGCTATAGTGACTTAACTATTGGACATATTTGACAACATTTTTGTATGCAAACTAGGAACGTCATACGATATACAAAGTTCGAATTATTGTCTTATCTTAGTCCCCACATTGTATAAGTACTACGAATCTTTTGCTAACAAAAAAATATAGGTAGGTAAGGTAAGGTATTTTGTTGTTGTCCTGAAAGTCGAATTCTGACTTGTAGAACATGCATTTTAATCAATCAAGACTACAAGTCTTGATTGATTAAAATGCCAACTAAAGTACACTTCAGAATTTAATGACATTATAAATGCCAAGCTATTAACACTAAAACCACAGTGCTACACCACTCTAACAACATCGACAACAAAATATCTGAATTATCTGATACGACGCACTAATGAGACCCGACCTACTTAGCAACACTTTAATAAATCTTATGTTCTCCGATATTTGATAACTTACTTCCGACTTCAATTACGTGATGAATTAGGTAAGTTAGGAGCGAAGATCGGATATATAGCTAATGATGCTATAAGTAAATCTTTACTAATATTATAAAGTTTGTAAGTTTTTATTTAGGGGTATTATCGCAGAAAGCGATAGGTAAGGCCGCCCATTGTATGTTTTTTTTGTATTATTATTTTCGGAATTGCTAAGTAATCTGATTTCAAAAATTATTTCACTAATGGGAAGCTACAGTAGGTATTGCTGTCATGGGATATATTTTATGTTAAAACGAGATGAACAGACGAAGTCACGGGCAGAAACTAGTAAACCTACATATATTGACAAAGTAAAAAAGTGATGCTTTTAAGGGCATAATAGAAATATGTCAAAACTTTTCCTTTTCACATTCAGATTTTTAATAATTAAAGTCTTGTGTCTCCTGATGCCTCTCATTTTGTTATTCTAATGATTATTATTAATGCCACTTAATACTTCATATTTTCATAAAAGTTGCGAAGGTATAAAAAAAACATAACACTGCCAATACCTTTATAACAATACAACATACAAAACAACCAGTAAACGAGGACACAATATCGCAACCTATATTTTTACATTTCCCCGCTTATAACATCAACCAATGTTTGTATAGTGTTGATAACACTTCCCTTCTGCAATAACACGCGAAAAGGGTAAAAACAAAACTCCACTAATTCAATTTACTTCCCCTTGTACCACCTCCCAGTAATAAAGCCGGTGTCACACTATCAACGGATTATCATGTTGAAAAGTCGATGCAAACAGTCATTAATGTTGTTGAATGGACACTAGTGTCCGACACCGTTCCTAAGGAACTGTTAAAATTACAGGAAATTAAACTGGTGTTGTCAAATTTTATGTTAAGTGGTCAAATATTGATAGTGAAATTCAGTGCTTGCTTATTACAAGGTGTACTAGAAAGGTGAAGGGTGTGCTGCAGACCATTAAACTGAGCAACTTTATCCATGGGACCATTATCGTAATAGCAAATAAATAATAAGCTGTCCCATACATCTGGGTCGAGTAGGTATTATACTAGTTTTTTATGGGACACTTGATATTTTTTTCGCGATTACGATGTTGGTCATAAGGAAAAAGTTGTTCAGTGTGATGGTCTGTACCACGGAGTAAAAACAATTTTACTCAGTGGTCTGTACCAAACCCTTAAATATGATCAAACCTTTCTGATACTTCCTGTAGATAGGAATATCGTCCTACGAGGGCAGAATAATTATGCGATGCGATGCAATTTGACAAAATGAAAGTTTCTATGTTTTGCTTCTCGACAAAAAAAAAAACTCAGCTTCGCATTCGGAGCTCACCTAAGACAATGATTACGATAAGGTTATATTAAGGATCAGTTAGAAAGTCGTAGTTTGTTTGTAGTTGTCAATCTATTGTTGAGCATTGCATATCTTGATTTTAAAAGTAATGGCGCCATTATTTATCATAATTATAGCGCGAACGCGACAGAAATTGTATCGTACTATTGTCGCAATTGAAAGTAACAGTAATGTGCTAAGTTTATTACTCAGTGAGAGTTACACTAAGCCAGATAAGCTGTTGAATCACACACAAAAGGTACTAAATAACGGATACTTATGTCTGTAGGCACCAATAGGAACTAAAGGAGCCATCTCACAATATTATACACTAGCTTATATTATACCCGCGGGTTTGTCCGCGTGAAATTTCTTGTTCCCCAACCCACCCCCTCGCATCGCATCACCTGCCTGCCAGGCGCTATCACTTCGTTTGAACTCTTAACATTCTTTTTTTCTTTTTGCTCGACTCTTAAGGGTCATAGCGTGATGTTAAATAACCTATAGCCTTCCTCAATAATTGGGGTATCATGCAAAAATAATTGTTCAGCTTTATTTTTAACCGACTTCCAAAAAGGAGGAGGTTATTTGTGTTCGACTGCATGTATGTTTTTTTTTTTACGTATGTTCACCGATTTCTCCGTCAATTGTGGACCTATTTAAAATTATTATTTTTTCATTGAAAGGGTATACTCTCGAGGTGGTCCCATTGTTATCAAGTTGGAATCTGATGAGAGGATCCCATGGAAATCAAGGGAAACCCTCAAATTTTATAGGCAAACCTTTAGCGATTTGGGATTTTTTTAAAGTAACTTGTGCATTTGCTGTCGGAAATCATCACTTGCTAAAGTGGAGCTGATGATGAAGACCACAGATGGCCATCGGAACTACTCAATGATAAACATTTCACGGGTTGCGATTATGCTCGTCACAATGCGTAAAGTGTGGTGTTGAATTAACGTCCCAGCATCGGGAATAGCCATATTTTGTAAAAAGTGATTAGCAATTGACATTAGGCCACTGTAACTTAGATAAATTATAAACTCTCCCACTAAAAAGTGGTAAAAATAAAAAACTTTTTTACAAAACAAAAACAATAGACTTCCAAAAAAAACTACAAAGTGAAAAATAACTTTAATTTCGGAAGTCGGTGTCAATAAACGAAAATGCAGAACCAAAGACACCGACTTCCGAAATTAAAGTTATTTTTCACTTTGTAGTTTTATATGGAAGTAGTTTTTTTTTTAAAGCTTTTACTACTATAGATAGCTAGATGTACCTAGTGTGCTCAGTACGTTTACTATTATAGATAGCTAGATGTACCTAGTGTGCTCAGTACGTTTACTACTATAGATAGCTAGATGTACCTAGTGTGCTCAGTACGTTTACTATTATAGATAGCTAGATGTACCTAGTGTGCTCAGTACGTTTACTACTATAGATAGCTAGATGTACCTAGTGTGCTCAGTAACGTTTACTATTATAGATAGCTAGATGTACCTAGTGTGCTCAGTACCTACGTTTACTACCATAGATAGCTAGATGTACCTAGTGTGCTCAGTACGTTTACTACTATAGATAGCTAGATGTACCTAGTGTGCTCAGTACGTTTACTACTATAGATAGCTAGATGTACCTAGTGTGACTGTGCTCAGTACGTTTACTGCTGGACAGAGACCTACTCACATTTGTCGCACAGTTTTAAGCCACTTGCATCCATTGGCTACTGGCAAGCTAAACCTACCTACCTAACTTTTTTGCTGGATATTGCTAATCCATTGCTTGATATGTTCGAATTTGTCGGCTCAACAACGTAAATAATGCAATGAATGTTGTTGAACTCTCAAAATGAAATCCATTGCTACTGACAGTGTGTTACGCAATTACCGCACAGGTTGCCTGCCCATCTGATTTTATTTCAAGAAAAGAACTTGCGCAGCTTTACGTACACCTCATTAAGGGGATTACAGGACCTAAACGCAAAAACGCAAGTTTTAGAAGCACTAAAAGTATGTGGTCGACTACAGTAAACAAAATCAGAAAATATATGATATTCTTCAGGCTATGTGCTAGGTAGATAGTGTGTTGAAAACATAATACAACTAATTTGATACGATAGAAAAAATCATGCCAACCATACTAATATACATACAATAATTCAGATTTTTTGTCAGATTATTCTACAAGCAACATACTAACACACTAGTGTTTTCATTTTTTAGTACAAACAAGAGATTTTTTTTTAATATATAGATAATTGCTTCATGTTTTGCAATAAATTACCAGCGATGTGTCATCGCGCTTCTCTTTCTTTTCTATGCAGTCCGACAGTGACCGCGCTTTAGGTCATGTAGTCGCCTTAACCTACCTTCAAACTCCAGATGCAACTGAATTAGCCAGTATTACTGCACTCAATATCTCGGCAGATTTCCATCTTTGTGTTGACCCACTTTTTAATCAGCATCACCTCAAAATAGTTTAACAGAACATGCCTTTGTGCTAACCTCTCGCAAAACTACGCACAATACCGTCGACCTTCCAGCTCTATTTATATTGTCACTCAACGGCATTACACAACAGCCTTCAGCCAATCAAAGTAGCACGTATCGCACAAATACTGGCACAGCAGTACGAGGACATCAGGAACACCAGAAGGTAGACGACTTCACACAGTATCTTGCAACCGCCGAATAGCATTTGTGACTTTAGCGGTTGGATTCGATTCGACGAACGATTCCTTCGAGAAAGGAAGTAGGAAAAGCTAAGATTAGTTTCCGCAATTAATTAATGACAACCTTACTGACCGTAAGGCAATCTACTGCTAATGTAACCGACCTCACCGCCGATTGATGCATCGATGACCGTTTTAGCGGTTTAGCTTCATCAATCTTGGATTAACCAAGTTGACAGTACAGCGTGTGTTGTCTTGCCTCTTGTGACTCTTCAGTTTACTGTTTCCACAAACAGTACTCACTTCAATATTTTGGCTTTAGTACCTTACAAGGTGTTTTATAAACTTGTGCTTATTAACTGTGTAATTATGCAAGTGTTACTTCTGTTCCCGTCTACTCTGTGGCACAAGTGTGCACGCTACACGTGTCGCCATGTATCTTTTTGTTCAGCACTCATTGTCGGCAGAGGTATTCAGCGCTGATCATATCGGGGCCAATTGTCGGGGTTGCCACTGACTGTTGCTAATTCATACGTATTTGTTATTATTGAGGTGTTGTATGACGTTTAAGTGCGTAGGACTCTTTATACATACTATAAGAGGAGACAAAGTCACGTACTAGTATAGCTAAAACTTTAAATTAAACCAATGCGATAATTTTGATTCAAATATTTTATGATTATTTCCGGAAAAATTATAAAATTGATACAGGGACCATACGGGTTGTCTAAGAAAAATACACAACTCCCCTGCACTAATGCCGGGGCCACACCAACGGGAAACGCCGTTGATTATCGGGATCTTGGGCTTTAAAGTCTATGGTTAACGCCCAACATCGCGATAATCAACGGCGTTTCTCGTTGATGTGGCCCCAACATAACAACACAGTAGGCTCTAATTAATGCAATAATTACAAATCATCAAAATACCAACCTCTTGCCTCTGACATTATAATGACAGACAATCAACCACACAAAATCGCACAGACACTCACAATTTCCAATTCGTGACGGAAACGCGTTCGAAAGCCGAGTAAGTCACGACAAGACCCGAAGATAGTTGAACAAGTACGCTGGGCTAAAAACCCCTCATTACTACTGCATTCTTCATATGTGGGCGTGCAGACCTTTAACACAGAAAATATGATAAGTACAGAAGGTTGGCTCCATCCAACGAGCGAAAAGCGAAAACGCACGCACTCATAAATATCATTATGTCTACGTACAGCGAGAGCAAGCGCACTCGTGACGTTTGACATATTAACCATTGTAGTGATATTTATTTTAGAAGTATGTAAGTATATAATCATGTTATTTGTTATAAGTGAATTGTTTTAGATTGTATGTATTTTATTTTCTCTATTACTGTTGCACACGCTGTCTATATCTCTTTATCTACTTTCCTATCGCAGGTATGCTGGAAGAGATTTCTATAGAAGTAAGCATCACCTTTGGACCTATTTTTGTCTTTTTATATGAATAATATATGTGTGTACATAAATGATAAAATGTAATTCAAAAAATAGTTGGTGATCGCCTTTTGTACAGTCAACACATCAGAGGGGTAATTCTCGTAATTTTAAGAACGTTCACAGTCTGATCTCAGTCTCAATCTGTCAAAAATACCTCTTATTTCCCTTCATTTTTACCAAGTTTTTGACATTAATTGTCGCTGAGTTGAGATTGCGACTAGATTTTGAACGTTTTTAATGACGGGAATTGGCCTTCAGAGGTAACAATAATGAAACTATGAAAATGCTTTTTCTGACACGACATACGGGCGCTGTCAATGTCAAATTGTTACCATGGACAATTGCACATGCGGTTGTTCGTACGCGTTTGTTTTTGCTCGTGTGGAGTTTGCCTTCTGTATCTAAATAGTTTGTGGCTTTACAGTTTTGTTGCGTATTGATATTTCCAAGGTTATAGCGTAGGAGTATCGGATTCCATTATTTCTTATAGTAAGGGATGTTATTGTATATTATGGAATGGCGGAGACATTTAATGAAATGTAAGCTATTGTAGTTGTTTCAGCAACAATGAGCATATCTTGGCATTCAATGTTACTGTGTTCCTAGCATTAGGAATTCCTACTCGTATTACTATAGAGATAAGACTATTATTAATATTCATATCCAACGGTTCTAAGATGGGTGGTGAATAGGTAGCTAACGTTGAATTTTAGGACATTTCTATTCATACTCATTGAAGATTCAGAATTAATATTATGCCATTGGAATTAAAAAGATTTGTAGTATAGTGAATCCCATTGATATGGCACCTTACTAATAGTCTTGCAAACCTTATAATACTATCAGCTCCAAAATTACATAATAATTATAATCTCTCTCTGTCTGCGATAGGAAAATGTATAGAAACCAGCAACATATTACACAAACATCGTGTAATTATCATCGCCGGTCTAACGATAGATAGAGGACATTAGGACTATACAAAGATAAATGAAAGCGCTGTCGTTCAACACCTTTCATAATAATAGGTATCAGGCAAGCGCCTAAGGTAACATATGAGGCTTATAAGAGAGATAATGAGAAACATTTGTCAGTGAATATGTCTGCCGATAAAAATAGTAGATTTTGTCTAAGTAAGCGGGATATTGAAGACAAAGGTAACCTAACTACTAAGGTCGATGTTAGAACTAACATGATTAGCTTGCATCGTTCTAGCAGTGGTGGCCCAGTGGTAACGCCCGCGACTTACGATTTGTAGGTCGTAGGTTCGAACCCAGACAGGCGCTTTACTTTGTGTAAATTATTTGATCACCACTGCTTTCAAAACGGTCAAGGAAAACATTGTGAGGAAATGAGCATATTCCAGAACTAAAAATTCTAAGACATGTGACATCTACCAACACGCACTCGGCCCGCATGCTGGATTACGGCCCACTCCCTCCCAGCTAGAGGAGGCCTGTGTCCCAACAACTCTCTGTAGTGTCATATTTTAAATTTTCCGGGTTAAATTAGTCACTTTTCACGATGAAACAAAGATCTCTAGAAACATAAAATAACACCTCAATCAGAATACAAATAACTCCAATTTGGACATCCATTCAGTTACAGCAATACTGACGACAACAGTTCTATAAACAACTCAGCACGAACATACATTTGCATCAACGCAATATTTACTCTGGCCATTCATTTAGTCCTGGTACGTTCTAAGACATGTCGCTAACAAAGGATGAGATGTCTAGACGCACCCACACATGCGTCCCAACGATTTATTGCTAATGGACAGAGTCCATTACAAAAATAGTGGAGTTAACTGTCGACGGGTTTCCGGGAACCAGCCATGGAGGAAGTCCACTGTTGTGGCGATTGTGTGTCTGGCATACTAGCTTAATGACCGACACAATTGGGTTTAACTGCTTGATTCTGGTGATGAAATTCGTCTGATATGGAAAGATTGGAGTTATGATTAAGTAGGCGTGGGTATTCTGATTAGACGTTAGGACTTCCGCATATACTACTATGAGAATGACTTCGTACTTGCGTAATCATCTCTTCGTTGTGAGGTCAAACAGTACCGAGCCTCAGAAAATATTCTCGTCTAACTTTAACATTAGAAATGTAGGTACACAGTATTTCCTCTAACAAATCGTTGGCTAATTATCACGTCGATGCGAATCTTCGCCGAAGTCCGATAATGTTGCAGTACTTGAGGTCGTGCGACTTTATGCTTAGCTGTTCTGTAGATCCTCATAGTTACCTAACATATTATATAGTTATTAACTGAGTGGACCTATTAGAATGCAGTTACGAAGTACTAAAACTTTATGATTATGCGGCAAAAGTTATGTATTAAATTCAAAGAAAACAAGAAGCAACATTCAGAAGGCAATTATGATTTGTAGGAAATGTAGTAAAATTAGCATCAGCCTGACCGTTTCAATATGTAACCAACGCGGAACCAGGCGCCTGGCGAACAGGAAGCGTGCGAATACGAAATGTATGGAGTGAGGCAAGCGACAGTCGTGACGTATCCTATCGTATCGACACCGATATCATAATCGAATGTATGCCTGCGCGGCGCTGACAGTTGTGGGAAATTATAACTGCGAGGAGTATTATATCTACAATTGCAACTGCCGATGATTTAGAAACTGATCTTGCAGCTGTATTGTAGTTATAACTTGCAATTTTATGTGGTTTGATATTGAAGTGACGCGAGGTAATGAAATGTCTGGAATGAATGGCTTAAAATACCAAATATGAGGATACGTCACTCTTACTCCGTAACTTTGATGTATTGAGAAAATAATTCTTTCAACATAAAATGTACTGTATACATTTCAGATGTCTTGCAAAAGACAACATAATCATCGTTTAATTACCACTCAATCCCCAAACAATATTCTGAAGACATTACCTCCAGCTTAATCTCATAATATAAAACCCTCTAGCACAAGTAATAACAGTACATAATACATGGCAGAGTATTTACAAGTACATCCTATTCACCCCCTAAACGAGTTTCCGTGGAGCCGGTCATAACTCAACACCCTTTCACGATAATTTAATCCGTTGGTAATTCGGGCCCTTTTGTCAGATATTCTCGCGTACAGCACAGGATGTCCCAGATATCGAACTAATGGATATAACAATGGAAACGTTCGAGGTCAAAACTTATAGAAACGCTTTGCTGAATATGTGCCCCGTGATAAATTTCAATACAGATCATTCTACAGTAATCACCTTTTTTTTTTTTTTTTAAGGATGGGAAATCATCCAATGACCCCTCCCGCTCTGGGTGGAGCGGAAGGGAGTGTCAGACTCTTACTGACTAAAACCCATCCGTGTTCCTTCCTTAGCCCTTTATGTTCCGGGGCAGCGGTAACCCTTTCGGACAATCCCGCTGCCCCGGCAGGCTTCGGCCCTAACGGCCCCTCCTTTGATGCTGACATCTCTTTGAGGCGCGCGTGGAACACATACGTCCTGATCGGACGGCGAGCTACCCATTACTCGCCGTCCGCAGGCCCGCGCCTACGGTGGCCGGGAGTCGTCACGCGGCTCCCGACGCCCGGAGCGTCTACCGCGGCGGCTGGGACGGGCGGCCCTCTCGGCTCTCTCCCTCGCCCATCCCGCCACCTCCTTCGCTAGCATGACTGCTTCGCAGAAGGAGGTGACTGCCTCCCACTCCCTCTCGCCCCGGACCATGGCTTGGACCAGGGCCGGGCGCGAGAGGTCGCCGCCGCTGCCGATCGCCTCTACGAGGACACGGCGGTGCTCTGCCCAAGCGGGACAGACCTCCACCGTGTGCACCACCGTGTCCTCTGGGCGATCCTCGCAGTGGTGACACCCGGGCGTTTCCTCCCGCCTGATTATGTGCAGGAACCTCCCGAAACATCCGTGTCCGGTGAGGACCTGCGTCAGGCGGTAGGTGAGGGCGCCGTGACGCCTCTCTAGCCACTCCTCAAAGAGGGGCCTTACCGCCGCTATCGCGGCGTGCCCTGCGCTGGGTTGCGACAGTCGCGCTTTCCATGCCGCCATGAGATCGCGCCGGAGGTCCGTCCGCTCCGCAGCAATTTGCCGCGGAAGCGGGTTTTCCCCCCGGCGTAGTGCCTCCGCGCGCCACTCAAAGAGGCGCGCGAGGACTATCGCCTCCAGATCCCATTTCGGCAGTCCGGCAAGGAGGCTTGCCGCCTCGCGCGAGATCGTGCGGTACCCCCGTATCAGCCGTATGGCTACCACCTTTTGGGGCGCGTTCAAGTAGTGGGCGGCTCGAAGCCGCAGTGAACGCGCCCACACCGGGGCGCCATATACGGCCATGGACCGCACGACCCCCGCGTAAAGCCTCCGGCAGGAGGCGTTTGGCCCCCTCAGGTTGGGCAGGAGCCGCTTGAAAGCGGCCCCAGCCCGTTCCAGTTTGGGGGCCAAACGTCGGAAGTGCTCCACGAAGTTCCACCGGCTGTCGAGGACGAGACCCAGGTATTTCATCGTCGTCTCGACGCCGATGTGAACCCCTCCTACCGTCAGTTGGGATCCCGATGGTGGCCCGTTCCGAAGCCCATGAAATGTCATGGCCTCGGACTTGTGCAGAGCCACCTCGAGACCCAACTGCCGGATCCTCTCCACGACTATCGCAACCCCGCGTGTCATTACGTCGGCCGCCGCCTGATGCGACCTCCCCTGCGCCAGGACCAGCGTGTCGTCAGCGTAGCAAACTACGCTGACGCCATCAGGGAGGTCTGCCCGCAGCACCCAGTCGTAACCGATGTCCCACAGGAGCGGCCCCAAGACCGATCCCTGTGGGACACCGCACGACATCTCTCGCCGGTTCCATTCCCCATCGCGACCGGGGTAGATGACGGCTCTGTCCGTCAAATACGCCCCGACTACTCGACGGAGGTAGGTCGGCACTCGGTGATACCGGAGTGCCTCCCTAATGCAGCTCCAGGGCAGGGTGTTAAAAGCGTTGGCGATGTCGAGTGACACCGCCACGACCACCCCACCCCGGGACACCGCGTCCCCCGTCGTGAGGGCTCTCACGCGCATGATGGCGTCCACCGTAGAGCGCCCCTTGCGGAAGCCAAACTGGCTATCCGCAAAATCCGGCCCCGTCCTCACCAGGTGCCCGACGAGGCGGCCCGCAATCACTCTTTCAAAGAGCTTGCCGACCTCGTCGAGCAGCACGATGGGCCGGAATGCGGACGGAGAGTCCGCAGGGCGCACAGTAATCACTTTGGCAACTGGATTGGTGATCGTTCTACCGCCCATCATCACCATTCCTTTTGCAGTCACATAATCCTTGTCCTTGATAATTTATTGCAAAATTCTTGGCAACGAATGGACGGACAAGTACTCGTAGGTCGATGAACTACTTTTAGCCGTGAACTATACCACCAACCAATTAAAGGAGAACTAAAAGACATATACAACAAATAGTTTGAAAATAGATAATTGCATGATAATTGCATTTACTGTTTATGTTGTATAGAGTAAAAGTTAATTGAGAATACATTCCAGAGTTGATTAAATTTCAACCGTAGAACTGTAAAACACGTAACAACGGCGGCAGGGACATCGACGCGCCAACTGTAACAACGGCGGTAGGGACATCGACGCCAACTGTAAAAACGGCGGTAGGGCCATCGACGCGCCAACTGTAACAACGGCGCGGCGGTAGGGACATCGACGCCGACTGTCACAACGGTGGTAGGGCCATCGACGCGCCAACTGTAACAACGGTGCGGCGGTAGGGACATCGACGCCAACTGTAAAAACGGCGGTAGGGCCATCGACGCGCCAACTGTAACAACGGCGCGGCGGTAGGGACATCGACGCCGACTGTAACAACGGCGGTAGGGACATCGACGCGCCAACAATTTTTCTTGGGTTATCAAAAAAGAAATTACGGTTTCATAGAAAAGTTCAATACGTATGTACGTGGACAAAATGTACTGAACAGCAAATTATGTTTTAATAACCGACGAACAATTTCAACGCATGGGTGTTCGGAATCATGTAAAGAATCCAAGGTAATAAGGCTGTGCGTCGATGTCCCACATGTGTCACAACTGGCCTGAAAACCTACTTCCATTCCAAGCAGACGAATAAATCGAACGTCATTTTACTTGTATATGTACGATTTGGGCACTATAATTAACCTAAAATATCTCATCCAGGTTCCGTACATCCCTGTAGACAGTATACGAGGATGGCCCACCGGTCGTCGGCTCGGACGTCCGGGAGTCAGGCCGGTAGTAGACCGTTAGAACGGTCGCATCCGAATTATTGGAGCCGTGCAACCTACACTCATTGTCGTTGCGTCCGCACTGCGATATAAATACGTCGCAGAGAAGCTTAGAAAAACCACGGCTTTAACAAGAGCTGACTCCTTAATCATGTGGTCTCCTATAAATAAAGTAGTACCTGCTTTACTAAGCAGGTACTACTTCATCCTAATGGTGCCCATTATTAATAGACACGTAGGATCCTTAACAAAAGACAGACATCCTTTTTTTTTGGAAATCCTAAATAAATAAACTCCAACTTCTCCTGTAAAAACAAATTTAAGAGGTGATAGTAAGTAAATAAATAAATAAACTTATTTAATATGTTTATGGAGTATACTGGTATTCAGCTGTATCCGGTTAGACTGGAAGCCGACCCCAACTTAGTTGGGAAAAGGCTAGTCAGATGATATATGACTCGAATACATTTATAATGCTGCTTCTTTCACTTGCATTGGACCTTCTAATATCTCTGCCTCCCAAATATAGTGAATATATATAAAAAGTAGGTATAGTGTGTCGTAATGAGTTTGGAACTTCGAACTTTGGGCTTTTCCTCATATACAATTGTAATGAGCTACCGAGCGCCTTTTCTCAGACATAATCTAATAACGTGGAAATTATGCCCCAGTTTGCAGAGAACAGACCTTCTGCACTCATGTCTGTTATGGTGATAGTATGTGTCGCTCAAACAAATTAAACCGAAATTTACTTTAGGCTGTTCCATGAACAGCACAGGAAATTACGCTTCTGGTGTTCTTAGAAATGTTGCGATAAATAAATCATATGCTCTCACTTTTTCTTCTAGGATTTAGAAATAGGTAAGCATATCAATCAATAGGTAAGCCACTAAATAGTTGAGAGCATATCTATCTAAAATTATTTTCAGTCTCAATAATTAGGTCAAGTTTTAATAATAATAAAAATACTCACGAACTCCATAAACAAAATTTCATACAAGACATATTTACAAAAACATAAAACGCATAACTCGTTTGTAAAGCATCGTTAGAGCCAGTTTCAACACTCAAGCAGCAGATTACTATTTCTGAAACACTCTAACAAACGTCCCTTTGAAACCAAATCAAAGTAAATCCGAAAAAACCCTCGGAATTAATTTAGTTAAAAAAGTCAAAGATTAAACGTTTCTTTAAACTATTCCATCAATCTAGTTAATCTGAGCATGTAAATAACGACAGGTCGGGGAGGGACAGAAATAGAGGGCTTACAAGTGTTCCAGAGAGGGCGAGGATCAGCGCCATTTAATTTGAATTATTTAAGATTATACTTAGCTTCGTCTTAGACTAAGACGAACTAAACTTTCCAACAAAAGACTTGAATTTAAGAGTCAATGATGACTTAAAAGACAACAATGGTTAAGATAATATTGTAACTTGTAAGTAATCGTGTCGTGCAATTTGTTTAAAACAGCTGTGATTGTGAGCAGTGATTTAATGTTATGGTAACCTGACATTTTACATTAGTTACAAAACCATCACGAGATAGGCCAATTAAACACTGTTCCTTATTTTGATATAGATAATGATGTCTGAATAGTAATTACAATTACAATGAAGTGGGAAAAAAATAACTAGATTTCGAAAGTAATTCATAATTCTGTAGTCTATAGTCTTGAGTCACTTTATGTAGGATACATTCGCAAGTAAATTGAAAGCATATTAGAGGTAATTGCAATGTTAAACACTCTTGGAACAAACATGCATAATGATGTAATTATAAGCAAAATTAATCAACAGATTTCACGTTCACCATTCAATGCAAAGAATACACCAACAGAGTTTAAACTACATATATGTAGAACATAACTATCGAGACTTGCGACATTTCAGCACCACATCTCTGTGATGATAGATGTAGATTGTAGACTGTAGCATCCACATTGTGTAAATATACAGATCGTTAATGATCTACGGGGGGTGTGAAGGGAAAGGTGGGGGAAGAGGGTTAATTAGGGGGTTGATGCATTTGATGAAATCTCGTGAGTTTGCGGAATGTACGCGTCTGGATCGCGACATCACTAAACAGATAGATACAGAAGGCTGGTTCTATACAACAAGCAAAAACAGGCACACGCACACGTAGATGCGCACGTTCGGCATCTCAAACAATTGCTAGTCGCAAGTGCGCTTGCATTCGCTGTGCGGAGACTCGTGTCTATGTATGCGTGCGTTGTCGCTCCTTATATGAAGCTGACCTTCTGAAGCTATCTATTCCGCGGCGACGTGTTTGCACTCGTTCAATTGACATGACAGACAGACGTGTTCACAAACGGGAGACGAGATAAAACTTTGCCATACCTGTGGAGGTGGAGTCGTGTTTGGATTTAGGCACACGTGAAGTTTATTGAATGGGTTGAAGTTGACTGAATTTATAAAGGAATTGATTTATAAGATATAGATATAGAAGTATATTATGTTACTTTTAGCCCGGAGGTTATGTAGATGTGCTGAAAATTAAAACACAAATGTTATAAAGCACAGACCAAGTAATAAATAAATTGTTCTTACAACAAAATTGTATCAATACCAAGTTTTTTTGTACTTATTAGTTTATTGGGAAACAAAACATTTTTCATGTAATTTTCGGTAGATGTTTAACACGAAAACCATCCAAGTGAAAATAACTTGCGCAGACTTGATTCACTTAGCATACAGTGCACCCTGCACGGCTGTCGGGTTGCACAAATATTTGCCGTGGCATTGCCGCGTCTAACGTCCCGTCAATGAGACTACACTTTAAAATCACTGCCATAGTATTCTGACTTCAGCCAAACAGTTTATTCGAAAGACAAGACTTTTTTCTGCGGCTAGACAGAAAAATCCAAGCCAATGAAAATACAGTTACTACTGCTACTAACTATTATAGCTAGAAACGTTTTATTTCTAAGTGAATACTCTTTTTCTCTCTTTTGAGTTGACTTAGTACTTAGTTACTTGCTCAGATACCCTGAGTCTTTGCCAGACAATTGGATAGAAGCAGCACTACTACTTAACTTTCTACCCAAGATAATATTGTAAAGCAGAAAGTAAAAAGCTATTTCATTACTTTATTTAATTCACATCCTTAACTCACGACTAACTACTGCACACGAGCACACAAACACACACATAATGTGCCTTGAACATGTCCAAGTGTGCAGCAGTGATGGCGTGGCCATTTTTTCTTTGGATGGTTTACCTAGCATTGATAAAGCTACAATACCATTGATTTTAGTCTACATACTTAAATTTGCTAACTTCTGGATGCAAAATAGCAGGTTCTACTATGTAAATGTAGAGTGCATATAAACAATTCTGGGATTGAACTATTTTCATTACATACCCTACTGAAATCTGACCCAAAATTACGTTGTTTTTCTTAGCAAAATATTACATTAATCCAAAATGTATTTTACCACTTTGACCAAATGAAAATAAGTTGACTACTACACTGTATAAATGTGTGTGTAAGTGGTTTTTAAGAAAACACAAGTAGTGCATTACCGCGCCGCGGGCCGCGATCAAAGCGTTCCCTAATGAGCCGGCACTCTCAACGCCTTGCGAAAACACGCCGCACACGCATGGCTTCAGATGGCATACAATTTGTCCAACTCAAGTACACAATCACACAGCTTTACACTGGTTCTTACTGATTCATCATCAAAGACTTAATGATAAAATATTTTGTTTTAGTTCTGCCCAATTGAGCTTGACATAACACTTTTTTCAAATCCAAGAAAGAGTTTTTTGAACTTCCCAGTACCAACTGTTTTTAATGTGATCGTGAGTTCGTGTTGAGTGAATAGATAACTAGTGACAGTCTGTAAGGTACATGTAGGTATCATTTATTTTCATGAAAAGTATTTTCATTTTATAGTTCCAGTCATAATTAGATAATGAATTAGGTACCTACCTCAGAAAAGGCCTTTACTGAACAGTCAAAGTTCAAAAGCACTATAATGAATGAAATTAAAAAGTTAATTCAAAAACGAAATTGAGTACTATTTCCGAAACTAGTTCAGTTAATCACCAGTATAAGCTGACCTGCCGAATTAACGAGAGTCTATTGATTAGAGTCAAGTTATTTTGGACAATGGTGATCTAGAAGTCAAGTCCCCTCCCTACTTCCCACAATCCTGTCGAACGGAAATGTTTCGGCAGTGGAGACATCTCTTAAGTAGGTACTTGCTAAGTTGCTAGGGTTATGTTACTTCAGCTTATTTGAATGTTTTTCCATGTGAAAGTTTGGGAGTGAAAAAAGTAAAATTATTACCTATTATAATAAATACCAAAAAATTTCTAACGCCAGGTCACTGCGGAGAGAAATAGGCTAGGCCTTAATAGCTATGTGCCACATGGCACACAAGAATAAGGCATTTATCAAAGAAATATCATCTAACACATGTTATAAGGAAAATTGGCTTCTGTGTTGCTGTTAGGCGAAAATGTCTACTTACTTTCACATTTTTGTGTACGAAAATAAAGCGTGAAAAGATAAGTAGGTACGTTAGATAAGGAATATTACATCAAAAGATAATATTTTTGGAATCTTATTAACAATACGCGGAAGATTTATTTTCTCTCATAATAAAAACCTTTTTGGCGCCATAACAAGAATTTATTCGCCAATAAATCGTATACAACGTACATTATTCATATAAACATAATTTTCCGACAGAACACGGTTAAAAATTCAAAAAACTGTTTCCAGTTTCTTTAAAGAATGAAATCGCAAAAAACTGGAAATAAGAATAAATTATCAGAGAGGAAGTGGCATTAAAATAATATTAATTCGTGGAGTGTGCGTCGCGGGCCGGTGACGCGACGATCTTATCGAAGCCCGTCTGAACTAAACCTAGCAATGCAGTATAGTGAGGTACAGCGCAAAGCAAGTTATGTCCTATGCCATGTCAGTAGTACCTATTACTAATGGGGAAGAGAAGGGTATTTTTAGAATCGTTGGATGGGGTTGCCTTCTGTATTCTGAGGAAATTGGAAGCAATTTTCACAAATGAATCTAAAGACATAACGAAAACCATGGAGATCTAATCAAACGCTTGGATTTCCGCACAGGTTGCGAAAGCAAACTAATGCAGTGAGAATAAAAACGTTTATTAGCATCTAATCCCATACGTATAACTAGAAAACTATCCTTTTGCAATTACCACGTCAATTAATCTTCGTGTGCAACAGAGTGCTTAACTTATTAACGCAACATTAGACAAAACTATCCAACTACGGCCCGAGAGAATAACTTTTGCGATATGGACAATCATTATTGACAGCTTTTACACGGTTATTTTATGGGGGATTTACACTACACTGATTTCCACCGTGCGGCTGGTTGGACGCTTATCAAAATGCCTCACAAGTCGAATCGCCACCTATTTACTATGTTCGATAAAAATCGCAGGTAACTAGTTAATTTTGAAAATTTCAAACTTCATGCGGCAGACAATAGCCTGCGACTGAGCATTTTCAGGGTCGATTTTAGTCACCCGCCGCTAGCGACAAAAGTCTAAACCATCTGGGCCTAGCCAAATTGACGTTGAGACAGTCGATTATCAACGTGCGGCGAAAATCATGTGTGTGGCCATAGTCACCAGTATTTTAGTATTATTCAGACAGTCAATAAACGACTGAAAGGTTGAAACTTTTTAGGTAACGTGTTCGGTTTACAAATATGCAAAGCAGTAAAATTAACATAAAAGTCAAGTGATTCCCCTTTTCTTCAAAGATTATAACAAGTTCGGGTTCTGAACGAATCGCTCCGCACAAAATTGTGCAGTTACACTTTGCATTCGCTATCTTAATCCGAATGGGGAGAAGTGGGGTTTTTTGTAAACGCTCATTACACTTAGACGCGAGGGGATTAAGATCCATTATGAGGGATCCGACTTAGACTGACGAAGGTCGACGAACCCATACGGCTATCTTAGACTAATCTAAGACTTGTGGTTTTATGCAGAAAGTAGACGAGGGTCCCTATTACAGCAGACGTTCATATTTTTGACTCGGTAAAGTATAGCTTCAGTGTTTGCAGTCATAATGAAAGGCAATGTTTGGATTTCGTCGGGGGGTTTCTCTTCGTCAGGGGTAACTTGGCACTGGGATTTGAATAAAGATCGTGTAAACAATAGCATAGCGTATGATTTAATTACCGTCTCATTATTTATATAGCAAACCATTACTGTGCACTCACCATACATTTGGGCCAAGTAAATAGTCAATAGAACTTTTGAGACAAAAATCTTCAATGTGTACAAGCGAAGTAATCAATGCGTGTGACAATGGGATGTAGAACACGTCACCATACATAGCCAGTTAATAGTAACATAGGTTACTAGGTCAATGAAGCCACAAATAGGCCAACAGCATAACGATGGCTGTTGAAACTGCAGCAGCCCTATCATGCCGCACGTGAACGAATGTGGAAGTGACAGTTTATGTCGTTAGTCACTTAGCAGCTGATTGACCTGGGAGAGCGCACCACTCACACACACACAGACACACACACACGGTATCGTCCTGACCTTTAGGACCAAGCGCGGTAAGAGTTTCAGCTTTCAAACAATTATTTTCTTTGTAGTTAATTTTTTGAGTACCTTTGAAGTTCGCTTCATGACGCAATTACAAGTAATATCAGTATAAAAAATATTACTTAACAAATATTATATAAACATCTTAGAAATCTTACAGAAATATAGCCCGAAGCGTCCTTAATTATAGCCAGATCAGACATGATTTACAAGTTAGAAGTTTACTCAATATTTTAAAAAGTGTCCCAGCTTTTGTTTTGAAATATTGAACTTAGTATCAAAATGTGCTTTAGCAGTTCCTTTCAAGGAACGCTAAAACAATCGTCAGTCGAAAAATAAATCGCTAGTTTAGTGAAGTTTTCACATTTTCAAAGATACGGTAGCTCGCGAAGTTAGCCGGAGCTCGACATTCTTAGTTTTCAGTTTAGAGATCGCGGGTTAAGCTAGGATACAATTGAGATTGTACCTACGGACGTTGCTGGCGCAACCCATGAGGTTGGGGATCAAGTTTTGTTTAGACCATCCACGTCTGAATGCTTCTTTAGAAAGTATTTTGATGTCATGTACAGTTTCTGTTTTTGCATCTCTTCGGGAAAGCACAATTTCAATAGAACTATATTATTATTCTAGTGGTGTACTAAAATGTTTTCTGTTATCAATTTCGCAATATCTTCTTTCTGTTTGCCCAGCACTGGAGGACAGCCACTGCTTCATGCATTATTCTCTCAAATACATTGATTATCTATATCTTTAACAATAGAAAGCACAACCACGTCGCCTGTAACTTGGCCCTGTTCAGTGTTCTTAACTTAGCGGTCAGTGGATTTTAAAGAATTCCTACTTACAGTAAATTCCATTAAACCTCAGAGTTTGCTATAAGTTTCGGGTAATTTAAACTTTAAGTACTTATCGGCTGTGTTGTTTAAGTAAACACTATCGGCTTATGCTTTAAAGAGTTTCCTCTCGATGATGAGAAGATGACGAGTGTCAGTTATGCAAATGCCTAGGAAAGATTACCGTCGGCAACCATCAGTAAACTGTTTTCAGTATTACAAGTCATAAAGAAACATAAGTGTGAAATGGTAACAAAAGTAGTGAACATAACGATTCATCATAATAATCGACACAAACGAATTAGTGCGAGACACAGTGATCTCTGACCTGACCAATGCCAATCAATCAACTTGATCCCGCTAAACACCGCATTCTGTACTACATGGCCACACACGGACGAGTGATAATGAACCCTGTGCTGAAAGAATTAAGGATACATTTACTTTGATAGCTGAACATGCGCTAAGTACTCACATTAACGTGATTAATGAAACAGATCTCAATGTACACGGGGAGGTGTTTAATCGTTACATTGATGTATTAGTTCAAATAATAGCGACACTCTCTTAAAAAGTGTTTTTAAAGAAGACTTTCAGGAAGAGGAACGTTTTAATCATTGCGGAGAACCGTAAATCTATGTGAGACAATGCAGGAAAAAAAAGGATCTAACGCGGGAACAGTGATCAGACAGATGCGATATAAAGCTTCCGAGGTTTATAAGAAGTAATGCTCATTACAAACAAATGTTTCCTGCTAATAATCCAGAGGCGGACATTTTATGTTTTTACGTAAACGGCGATACCCAGACGTTGCGCGGAAATTATTTTCTTATTTCAGTTTAAACTCCGTTTGGAGTTTTCTTGCTGCTTGTCTGGGAGGTTTTTGCCGAGATAACTGTTAAAGCTTTCGAATGTGCTTAGCAACGTTCAGAACTGCTGCTACGTGATGTTGATAATTATAATTGAATTTAACAAAAGAAGTAGCTTAGTTTGAACTTGAGTACGGGGAATCTGATAGAAATTATCCAAAACAACTAAAGCTATTCTCAAGTATAATAATTTATTTCTTCATTTGAATACACACCATCAAGAACTCTTTACGAATAATATAAACAGACGGCTCCATCCATACATTGTAGGCTTTGTTTACGGAGCCTTAACCGTATTTCCTTTGATATCAAAGCCCAATGTATCAGTACATAGCGAGACGTTCTTATGTGCTCGCCGAACAAGCACGGCGATATATTAGTGAGGCGACAAGCGCGTTGACAAAGCGAGCCACTACTGTGATGGATGGCACAATTTATCAACTATTTACTGAACTATTCAGGGGCCCTTATCGCACTGAAACAAAAACATCTCAGCGATTTGCAGAGGTCTCAACGAGACGAGTCGGTATTTGCATAAATTTGCGTTAAGTAAATGGGGTCCCATGACAAGTTTAATCTTGTCTTAAGAATTTATTGCCTCGTAGTGCCGGCTGCAACGTCCCAGCATTTGCATTGGCTAAATAAATATTTACCCTCAGTTTAAACTGAGATATCCTCACTGACTTTCTTTCACAAACACTGTTGCTTTTGTGAATGCTTTCAATTATATATTATTTGACCTGATAATGTGCAGTTTTCTAAAGAGTTTTTTAATTTACGTTTTGCTCATTTGTATCGCTGAAATTGTTCGATAGTAAACAAAAATTAGCTGTTCAATAGAAAATTGCAATACATCGGCTTTATATACATCATGTATTTATACTTTTCTCTAACATCGTCACTGAATAACTCACTTTTAACTTTCTGACACATCATTTTGAATTATTTTAATGTAAAGGTTAAGAGACATCCAACTCCGTCGTTTCAATAATTTAATTACTTAAACGCATAACTCTTTTTAGCCTTCAAATAAAAAACTTAAGTGTCCGTTAATATCATTTGCGAGCACGCCAGAAACTTTTCATTCATTGCAACCACGATTAGGCACCCTATTTTGAAGTTTCCAAGGTTGAATTTGGCTTGTGTGAATTTAGGAACTCTGCAAATGTCTAATTTGCAAATGGAGGCATGTCGTAGGCCGCGCAATTTGGCTTAAGCGAAAACTCTTAGCACACCGTTTGCGAAGGCAGTCCCGTAAAAAAACAGGGTATATTTGTGAATGCTGCTGTTTCATCGACGGACCTTAATTATTTTAGCCTAAGTAGTTGGAGCGTCGATTCGACAAGTAAGAAAAAGCTTTCCTCCCTAGCAACGATTTAGCAGATCATTTTTACCTACACTATTCTGAACACTATGTATCTTAACATACTTGAGAAAAGCTTTGAATTTTGCTTGATTAGCAGAGACAGATTAAATATTTCCTGATTAAATTCTAACCACGGGTGGAGAAAGGCTATCTTACTATTAGCTATAGGTACTGCCTACAAATAAACAAAAAACTACCACAAACTATAACTAAATCCACCTTCAAACTCAGATACAGTAAATACAGTACAGCACCCTACACATTGTGCAAGTTTGCCCGCAAGTAGCCCCGAGCACGTCGGCGAATGTCTATAATAGCCGGTGTTATCTCGTTACCGTAGCTTTCATTTAAGTTCGTCTTGTTGGCTAGTCTCGACATGCTTTGTCTAATGTTCAGTGTTTTGAACTTCGCACTTTTATTAAGATTAACTTAAGTTATAAGGATGGAAAAAGTGGTTCTTTGATACGGGAGTTATAAAGGAATTGAGGCCGAGAATTTATCCTGAAGTCTAACTAAATTATTTTTACCAATGTTAATGATATCTACGCTTTCGCTCAGGGTGCCTAGCTATCGTTGCCTTCAGTACTTTTTCTTATTTCAGGTATTTATCTAGCGCTAAAGCAAGGCCGATTAATATTGCAAAGAATCCCTAAAATACCAATTACTGATTGGGAACCTAATATTTTCAGATTTTTCTTAGTAGCAATATCATAAATGACCCTCACTCGGTACCCGACTCCCAAGTCTCTAAGTTAACCGCTAATTATCCGCATTTCTTGCCGACTATTGGACTAAAAATGTACATTAGGCTTTTTCGCTGATTTCTCGCAAAAACTGCTTTGCGGTCAACAGTACCGGAGGGAGGGAGGGCAAGAGAGGGCGATTTATATCCCTCTCATCCCTTGAGGATTCTCTTATCGACTCAACTCATACCGCCTGATATATGACCGGGTAGTGTAACGGAAAATCTGGTTTATATGTTTCATTTAGATTATCTGTGGTACGACGGGTGGGCTCTATCAAGGGTTATTAGAGAGAGGTAGTAAGTTCCGTATTGGTATTAATTGGGTAGTCGTAATAGTGACGTCTAGTAACCCCGGACAAGTCTTTATTTTCGTTTTAATACGCGATAGTTGAGTATTCTCTTTAATTACTTAAACCTAGGTATATTCGAGTGCGATTTGGACCATATCTAACTTTGCGTCTCCAAAACAAGAAATAGAAATTATGTAATTATTAGTATTTATTTCTGTACAAGTGATTTGTAATCTTTAGAAATGAATGAATTCAAACCGTAAATACCAGTAAAGATAAACAAAAAAAATCCTCTAAACCAAAAGATTACAACTTTTCACGGCTAAACATAATACCTAATGAGGATCAACATAATAATTATCATTAAGTATGCAATTCATAAACGATCACCCACAAATCCAATCGCTTAACCAAACCCTTTGAATACAATTGTCCATACAAACGCGACGTGTCGCGTTATACTGTTCATACTGGGGTTATTAATTAAGACTCCGTGGTTCTGGGCGCCTCCACCATACACATCACACACGCACATATCTAATGCTGCTTGTAATAAGGCGACGCGGTCTGTATGGCAATATTACGCACAATTTGGGTGAAGATCAGTTATTTGAGGGAATTGTGGTGACAATATTAGATTTGTGGTTGTGGTACCTTCTACTTCGATATACGTGGTTCTACTGTTGTTGAGAGATAAAGCCTTTATCTACACTCATATCGTGAAGTTCTAATTATGAAATCTAACTTTATTCAAGTGAAATAAATGAGGTTTATTAAGACACGCTTTTCCTTAAAAATTAATGCATTAAAATATATAATTTTCGTTTAAATTGCAGCTTTAATAGAAAAAGGTTATTCTAAAGCATTATTTTTAGTCCATCATTTTAGTATTATCTGTGGTAGAGGCTGCTGTGGAGCGAACACACGCGGTGGAATGTTGGTCCGGGGCGCTATATTTATGATATTGTTTATTGTGTTTTTGATTAAGATTTATTCTTCGTTCGTCCCGAAGTTTTGTCCCACATTCCGAAAAATCGAATGCTCCCCTCAATTATAAAATGTAGCCGTGTGCAAAATTTCACATTCCTAGTCCCAGTAGTTTCGGCTATGCGTTGATATGTCATTCAGTCAGTCAGCCAGTTTCTTCTTTTATATTTATTGAATTATTGTTTAACAAATAAGCAAGTACATATATTTTTTTGTTGACTGTACCTTTAAAGTACTTGTAATTTGGGACTAAACACAACTTTAATAGTGTTATGGGACAAACTAAGATTTTTTTGGAATGTGGGACAAAACTTCGGGACGAACGAAGAATAAATCGAAATTGCATGAGTTTAGATAAAAAAAAGATATATATGAAAAACTCTACTCGTGTTTTAATAACTCCTGTTTTAATAATTCCTGTTATGTAACAGTTTAATCATACTTAGTTATCAACGGATAACGGACGGGTTTATTATTTCTGGTAGGATAACGAGCTGCAAAATTTTAAGTTGCGGAAAATAGACTCTAAAATTGGTTTTTTCACCACAAATCAACAATTATTCATCTTAAATCTCCACAATTTCCATACAATATCAATCAAACTATCCACAACTATCAATCACTACACTACATTCATTGAAAGCCAGCTTCCTTTCATACGCGTTATCGAGGCCATTTTTTACCGTTTCTGCTCGGCACCCGATGATCTCCGAGCGTTTCATCACACGTCGTGTTCATCAGTAAATCATCCCGCGCCGGCGGCTATCTTCACTCGACCGAATAACACCCCTTAGACCTAACGTTACGAAGAGGAACGACAGAAATACCAGTTGGATTTTCAGTATCAGAACCACCACTGGCAACGCAAGTCTGTTTACTCTCTAGTTTATCAAAATAACATGTGAATTATCAAATGTAATTTGTTAGAAAAATAAAGGATAAATCGTTAAGGATTTATCATCTATTTGTGTTTTCACAATTTATTCAATAATGCATGAAGTGACGTCTAGATCGAAAACTTCAACAGGCAGCAGCTTTCCATTCGCAGAAAATACAATATTTTAATAATAAAAATAGCGTGTCTTTGTAAAAGTATCACCAACATGAATATTTTTATTGTTTCAGGTACGTAAACCAACCTTTCGCGGCGACACCTTCAGTATTTGCGCTGACATTAGGCAAACATTCAGATCTCGGTAAGTGTTGTCTGCTACTAGTAAGCTCTAAATTACGAGTGGTAGGAGTGGATCTTTATAGAAAATTGTAAAATATTTTGTGAAACCTTAAAGTTATTTTGTTCAGGAAGAGAAGTATATTCCTATGTTCACAAAATAAATAATGGTTATGATTATAATAATAAACTTGATTTTATCAGACTACAAAGAAATGATAAAATTATGATGATTATGATTATCTTCTGAGGGAAAATTTAAAAAAATATACGTAGGTAATTCCTACCTTGCTGCTTCGTACCTACAGAAGTTTTTTATTGGGATAAATATCATTGTTCTGCCTGTATCCTTATTCAAAGTGTTCCTTTTGAATATGGATACAGGCAGAATAATGATGTTTTCTTTCAACCACTTAGTAATGTTATCATTAATCGCTACAAAACCGATCACAAAGGACATATTTTTTGCTTAGAACCAAAACAGTGCAGAAATGTTATATGAAATCTCATTATTGCACCTCTTTTCATTAATGCACTGTTTTTATTTAGATATTAATTTACCACAGAGGTTTAATGTCTCCCATTATGTTTAATATAAAATGTACCTATGCATTAGATCAAAAAGACTGGCTGAAAATAAAAATCGCCTGAATAAAATCAACTTGGTGAAAAAAAAAAAACCGGCCAAGTGCGAGTTGGACTCGCATACGAAGGGTTCCGTACCACCATACAATATTTAAGACTACATATAAAATAACGGCAAAAAAATCACGTTTCATGTATGGGTACTTAGTAATAGGGTCCCGTTCGTACCCTTTGGGTACGGAACCCAAAAAAAAAACAAACGGCGCGCATTTTGTACCATTGTAAAACTTTGATACTTATAACTTCTTATTTAGCAAGAAAAGTTTTAAAAAATGGAAAGGGATAGCGATAGCGATATGAATTCAACTCCAGAAAGTATAAAAACAGCTGCAAATGAAATTGTTAAATAACCTTTTGCCGCAAAAGTCGCGGGATAAATATTTTTCATTACCTTGAGTTTTTATTTTGAGTAGGTAACTATATTTTATCACGGTAGGTAGATTGGTAGTTGAAAGAAAAGTAGATTACACCTTGCTAAAGTGAGTAATTAATGCACTCGTGTATTAATAACTCCCTTTGCGCTCGATGCAACAATTTACTATTATGTTTATGCTATGGGTGAAAACTCTTTTCTTTCTTATAGTCATGGTCAGTAACAAGTGAACCTTCTACATCTTCCCTCTTTAACGCCACCTCATTGATCCCCAGAGCCATGGAGTGGTAATAAAAACTTAGCGTTGTATCCGCCTCCGCGATGATTAATGCACTTCTGCCAACACCCATGAAGCCAAGGGTCCTCACAATGGATGGCTTTACATCCGTGTGTCTATTATGTATGACTACTTCTTGCTTAAGGCTGAAGGAAGGAAGGAGTGTTGAAGTTATAATGAAAGGAAGGAGCGGTAAAAAGAGATTCGCGACGCAATCATTTTTCTTGTAAAACTGTAGGAAAATGAAAATGTAAGCGTTTCAATAACTGAAAGTAGAGCATAGTTTTGCGTTTCTAGTTGTTTTCTGAAGCCCTCAAGAGATCTACTTGTGGCTGATGAAATCAGAGAAGCAAAAAATGGGATGTCTCAAAAGACTCGACCAAGTATTTCGACCTTTTTACTACTTGATACTTATTCATTTCTGTGCCCCTAAAACAGATTTCAACATGGTGTTGTGTTGGCACTCTTTAAATTTTGGCCACTTTATGCAAACCACAAATACTACGTAGATTCCTGAGCTACATTCGGAAATCGTCTCGACTGGAATAGTTGCCGATCCGCCAACGTAGTTGATACCCACTATTAACGTTCCATTGAATTCTTATTCTAAAGCAAGTTTGAATAGGATGAACCCAACCTCTGGATATAATAGTCCAGTATATATCTACGTCATTTCCGGCGGTTTCATTTATCATAATTATTATGTCCAATGGCACCATTAAATATAAAATCTATTGCTCTACAAGCTCTCACAACATACAAACCCTGAATTATTTTCAAAACAGTTTTATACTAAGTACTATTTCAAATTATCCAAAACATAAATATTTTGTACATAAATTACAATTATCGTAATATTAATTAGCGAGGCTAGTGAAAACGTTCAAACGCTATATACTAAGGGGTCATAAATCAGAGGATTATGTCTTTATTATGTTAATGTTATATTGTGGAAATTTATCAATTAGTAAGCTGAGGCAGGCTTCAGCTGGATTAGTGTAAGAACTTGATTTAGTACTTGTGAATGAAATATGGGTTCCCATGATTGAAATGTTAAAGTTTCAATTCGATTTACGATTATTGGGATCTTTTAACTTAATTTCTGTAGAACACACCTACGTATTTATCAACTTATATCGAACCGGCTGGATTTCAAACGACTAATCATGAGTTTATCATTTCAGAACACTTTATGGCAACCACTGTCAATCTCATTAGCTTTCGTTTTTAATCCCCGACGCAAAAACCACGGGGTGTTATAAGTTTGACGTGTCTGTGTGTGTGTGTCTGTCTGTGGCATCGTAGCTCCCTAACGGATGAACCGATTTTGATTTTGTTTTTTTTTTTTGTTTGAAAGGTGAATTAGTAGGGAGTGTTCTTAGCTGTTTGATGAAAATCGGTCTAAGATGGCCGCCGTCACAAAATGGCGGATTATATATTTTTTCACTCCTCACATAACTTATTCATCATGGGTATCAAATGAAAGGGCTTGACAAGTAGAATAATGTACACTACATTGAAAGGGAATGAGGAATATTATATGATCAAACGAACTTCCAAGTGAAGTTCGATCATTATTATGATGAGTTGCTTCATTTGAAGATATGATTATAACAATGTAGTTTCCCTACTTACTTGGTAACTTCGCACATATTTTAAAGATTTTTAAAACTAATTGACGTAATTCCGGTCTGACTGTACCTCGGTTGACACTGTGACGGTTAGCTCATTTTTTAGAGTCCTGTAACTTTATGAGTATGATATAAAACTTTCTCTATATCTGGGAATCTTCAAGCGTCGGGGAGGGAGGGTGATCATATCTTCAAATGAAGCAACTCATCATAATAATGATCGAACTTCACTTGGAAGTTCGTTTGATCATATATTATAATTCGTTGCTTCATTTTTCAGATATGATTATAACAATGTAGATGTTAAGAGTCAGAAAGTTTTGAAATGGAAAATAAACAATAAGGTTTTAAACATTATGGTTTTATTTAAAGACAAATCAGCTTTATAGTAATACTTATGTTTCCGTAACGGTACGTTACATTTACTTATTTCGAATTAACTTCAACGAATTAAACATAAAGATCTTATCGATAACATGAACACATAAATAAACATTTCTGTAGTGTAATTGTATAATCTTATAATTAATTAATAGGAATTAATAATCAGTCTGGATGTCTGAGCGTAGGTAGGCAAACAGATCTGGCAAATTCGCCATAAAACGAGCAAATGAGTTAGATGAACTAGTCCACCCTACGGTTTTGCGAATGGTTTCTATATTAACTCCTGCTAAGTTTGCGGCGGAGGTTGACGCGTGCCGTGTACTGTGTGCGGCGAATACACTGGTGTCAATGCCGCTTTCTGAAAAGACTTGTTTGATCCATCTACTGATGGTTTGCGTGGTGGCAGGTTTGTGTGGCCGTTTATACGTCAACAACAGATTATTTGTATTCTCAGGTCTTATGTTTATAGTTATAGAAATATAATCTGAGAGCACCGTAGTTGGACATATACGCGTATTTTCCCTGAAGTATGGCAGGAACAATATTGGCTGGTCTCTGCCAGGTGCGGATGTCTTTATGATGTCTGTTATGACGATTTTGATGCCACTATCAGAGAAAAGTATGTTCTCGAGTTTAATTAAAGACAGCGTCTGTACCCTGTGAGCTGTGCAAATTGCAAGTAGGATCACCAATTTTTTTTGTAATTTTTTCGAATGATAGTTCGCTATTAGGGAACCATGTTGAAACATGGTTTAAAACCAATTGGGGATTCCAGGTGGTGGAATACTTGGGTTTTATGGGTCTCAATTTATACGCCCCTTTAAGGAGCCGTTATATAGATTCATTTGAACCAATATTATTGCCTACAAAGGTTGACAGGGCAGAACGATGAGAATTTAGACTGCCATATGCACACCCGTTATTAAACTGTGACGCTAAGAATGACATTAAAGCAGATTTCGAAGGGTCAAATACATTCATGCTGTTGATTGTACAATATTGCCACCACAGCTTAAGTGAGGTATTGTGCAAAGGGTGGTACTCCCTGAAATGAGATTGCAAGAGGTTTTTATTGGGGTTTAAGTAAACGACGTCGGAAACTATAAGATCTTGCAATAGTGGAAACCATGGCTGTGATGGCCAGTTGGGATAAACTAATATGCCGTGTGCATTGTCATCGATAATTTTTCTAAGACATTTTAATACCAAAGAAAATGGAGGAAAAGCGTAGAAGAAATATCTTTGCCAGTCTACCGTAAATGCGTCTACGGATACTGCGTCAGGGTCTTGTTTCCATGAGATGAATGTGGCTTACTTCGCATTATCGCGAGACGCGAATAAGTCTACTTCAGGTTGACCAAAATATTTTATAATGTCTTGGAATGCTTCATCGGAAAGTGATCATTCAGTATCCGGATTGACTACTCTAGACGCGGCGTCTGCTCGGTTTTCTTTGGTATTTACGTATGATGCATAAACCCAAAGGTTGCGCTGTTCACACCATTTCCAAAGGGACCTAGCCAAGTCGTTTAAGTGGGGGTATTGAATACTCCCCATACGATTTACATAACTGATCGCAGTGGTGTTGTCCATGCGGAGTAATATTGTGCAGTTGGTTGCATTACTGGCGAAGGACTTCAAACCCAAGAAAGCTGCCATCAGCTCTAAGTAATTGATATGACGATCATTTTCTGAAGACTTCCATTTGCCATGTACTTGAGCGTTGTTGTAAACAGAACCCCAGCCTGACCTCGACGCATCGGTTTAGATTTCAATATCAAAATTTGGCTGCCGCATAAAGTTGCGAGCTGTATTAACGGTTGCTAGCCACCAGTTTAGATCCTCTAATATAATATTAGGTAGTTTAATTTTAGCTTCGTAATTATTGTTATGCTTAAGTAACGCTAGAAACTTCTGACGGTCTAAAATCTTAGTGTATACCCAAGCGTACTTAACGGCTGGGCTAGCGGCGACTAGAATACCGATAAAGCGAGCTAATTCACGGATGGAACATGACTGTAGTTTAGTAAATTTTATAACTAATTCGATAATGTTACGTCGCTTATCGGCTGGCAATTCTATACTGAGACTCCTGGTATCGTAACAAAATCCTAAATACTTGCAGAATTGTCACGGTTTTAACATACTTTTATCGTAATTGACAACAAACCCTAGAAACTCGAGTATATAGTTTCAAAGTTTCATTTACATTATTAAGACAATTTTCGTAAGTATTTCCAATACATAAAATATCATCTAAATAACAAACTGACTGATAACCGCGATGTCTGAGGTAAGCTATGACTTCCTTCATAACCTTAGTGAATACCCGTGGGGCAACGCATAATCCAAACGGCATGCAATTAAAGCCATATGTGTGAGTTTTTGCGTGCTGTTCGGTAGTCCTCTATTTTAAAATGTTCGCTCTTGATTAGCTTGTTTAAGGTTTTTAGGTTTAATATAAAGCGGCTTTCGCCATTAGGTTTTAGACTCGCCGTTCGACGCTCGCCGTGGACGGTCGTGCTGCCCGCTCTCGCTCGCTGCACGCCCCCACCGCCTCGCCGCCCCGCCGCCGCCCGTTCTCGCTACGCTAGCCGTAACGAGCTCAGTAGTCTCCGGACTACGCCCGCACCCTGTCAATAGCCGCCTTTTTCAAGGCGTGGTTGATAGAAGTTGTTTCTTTAAGATAGATTCGTCATCACACGTGTCGTCGAGGTTTTTGGCCCCTTCCGGGTAAAAACCACAGTTTCGTGGTCCTTGGTGGATACCTCACGGTGCCAACGAAGCCAAGGGGGTGGTGCCCCAATCTCACCCGCCGAGCCCCATCAGGGCGAGGCTGTCAATTGGAATCGGGAGCTAGAAGCTTGGCCTTGGGGGTGGCTCCTAGTCAGCTCTAGCTTCGTAACTAATCCCTTGTCCACAGCTCGCGTCTAGTACGGTTGGGTGTGTCAACCCCTTCGTACTAGAAGCCGGTCTAGGGTGTCTCTACACCCATCGCACAGACTGGTTAGGGCCCCGTTCGCACAATAAGATCGGCGACGGGTCACAAGCTTAGGGCTCACTTCAGGTACTCACCTCCCTGTCTCACACCCGACAGGGAGGGTAGGATCTCACACCCCCGGGCCCATCCACCCGGGGTGCTAGGTTGTTAGGGATTCACGCCCCCTATGGTTCTTCCCTCTCCCCGCCCCCATCCCGATCATGGCAGACGCGGTCATATTGGCGTTCGTTAAAGAGGTCCTCTTCAAGGACCCCTCTTTCGTTAACCAGTATGCCCAACGTCTTATAAATTTTAGACGCCCTCCCGGTTCGGTCATCGACATTGACTTTAGCGACGCGCTAGTCAGCCCCCTCTTTCCGCCAAACTCAGGCGAAATCCCCGAGGCCGCCGCCGCCTCCCCTCCCGCACCCTCCGTGCCAGCCCCCTCGCCTGCACCTTCTGTGCCAGCCGCCGCCCCCAAACCAGCACCTTCCGTGCCAGCCCCCAAACCCGCACCCTCCGTGCCAGCCCCCAAACCCGCACCCCCCGCGTCAGCCCCAAAACCCGCACCCTCCGTGCCAGCCCCAAAACCCGCACCATCCGTGCCAGCCCCTAAACCCGCACCCTCTGTGCCCGCCCCAAAACCCGCACCCTCTGTGCCAGCCCCATCACCCGCTCCCTCCGTGTCCGCCCCGAAACCCGCACAGTCCATGCCAGTCCCCGATCCCGCACCTTCCGTGCCAGCCGCTACCGCAGCAGATACTCCAGAGAGTATGGACACGTCCGTACCCCAATCTCAATCCGACTCAGAGGAAGCCCTCTCTGACTCTTCGTCCTCCTCGGAAGACGACTATATAGTCGTCGGAAAGGGTGGCAAGAGAAAGAAGAACGCCTCCTCTCACGCCAACAAGGCCAAAAAGTCGGTCGCGGTAATCCCCTCTAACCCCCGCCCCCCCACCCCAACCCCCGCCGCACCGCAGGCCAATCCCGCGTCTAGCCTCTCGGCTACCCCTCCCGCTTCGAACGCAAAGAAGCCACGACCCCCGCCCCCCATCTATGTCCAGGATAAGTCCAAATGGACAGAAATCTCCAAAGCGTGTGTTGATCAAAAGATCAACTACACGAACGCCCGCTCAACCCAACAGGGTATTAAGGTAACGGTCGCCTCGTCCTCGGACTACAGGGACCTTACCCGTCTCCTCCAGACAAGGGCTTACTCCTTCCATACGTACTCCCTTCCGGAGGAAGTCCCCACCCGCGTAATCATCAGGCGCGTCCCCAAAGAAATCCCCACCGAGGAGATCAAAGAAGACCTTGCTTCACAAGGCATCCCCGTCTCAGCAGTCCATCGCTTGCACAAAGCATGGAAGGGCCTAGTCTACGACATGGTCCTGGTCATCTGCGACCCTACTGAAGGACATCACCCCATCTTCAAGGTGAAGTCAGTCTGCTCCCTCTCGGGTATCTCTATCGAGAAACCCAGGAAGTCCAACCTCATCGGACAATGCCACAGGTGTCAACTGTATGGCCATTCCCAATCCCACTGCTACGCGACACCTAGATGCGTCAAGTGTCTAGGTGCCCACGGCACGTCAGACTGTCCCCGCCCCAAAGACCGCTCTCAGTGCACAGAGCCACCGAGCTGCGTTCTTTGCGGCCAATCCGGGCACCCGGCTAACTACCGTGGCTGCCCCAAGGCTCCCAAGTCTTCTTCTCCCAAACTGACGAAGCGCGCGAGCGACCGTCAGCAAAGGGAAAGCCCCTCTGTGAGGATCCCGATCCCTTCCTCCCAGATGCCCGATAGGCTCAGTCCCCAAAGGCCCTCCCCATGGGCGAACCTCAACCACCTCAAAGCTCCCGCAGTTTCGGTGCCCCCCCCACCCCCGACTATCCCAGCGCTGATGGCAACTGTCATCCCCGCGCCATCAGTAGGCCCCTCGGTCCCAGTAGCCCCACCGGTAGCCCTTCCCGCCGCCGCGCCCAGGGCTCCCGCTGGTCCCAGTAGGTCCCCCCCGACCCCCGCCTCCCGCCCCCAGCCTAGCAGCATGGAGGTAATAATCGGTGCTTACGCAGCTTTTATTGCCCCCGCAAATGCCATGGCAGCGGAAATCCAAGCCTGTAACGGCAATCCTCGGCGCATCGCCGAGATTTTCAATGCGTATCCTCAGATTACGCAAGTCATGCAAACCCTCAACTTCTAAAAAGCTCCAATGGCTTTACAAAGAATGAGCGTTACCAAACCCCGATCCCTTAGACTAGGGTTTTTTAATGCAAACGGCATTAAAAATCAACGCGATGAGATCGCCGCGTTCCTCCGCGATCACCAGCTCGATGTCCTCTTAGTCCAGGAAACCTTCCTGAAGCCCCATCTGCGGAACCCGAACATTGCCAACTACAAGATAGTTCGCAATGACAGGGCTCGCTGCCACAAGGGCGGTACCCTCATCTACTATAGGAAGTCCCTCCATTGCATCCCGATAGACCCGCCCGCCCTTATCTCTCAGCTAGAGATCTCTATCTGTCGGCTCGGCATGACCGGTCACCCCGCAATCACCATCATCTCCGCCTATATCCCGCCCACCAATGGTGCGGAGGATCCCATCTCTCTCACTACCGATTTCACTACCCTCTTCGGTATGAGTGACTCCGTCATCATGGCGGGGGATCTCAATGCCAAACATCCCGCTTGGAATAGCAGCACGACCTCTACCAGAGGTAGGATCGTGTTCAAACTAGGCGACTCCCTCAATTTCGATATCATCGCTCCGATGTATCCCACTCATTTCCCGGGCGACCCCACCCAACTTCCTGACGTTCTCGATGTAGCGCTTCTCAAGAATGTAAACCTCCGTTTGCAGTCTATCGAGACGGTACAAGAGCTTAACTCTGACCACCGCCCGGTCATCTTGCACCTGGCCCCCTATTCGGGCCCCCCGCACGACCCCAACCAGCCCCCCCCGACCAAAACAGTCACCGACTGGAGGAAAGTAAGCGAAAGACTGAAATCCACCACGTCTCCCCACCTAGACTCCATCCCCGAGCAAATTATCTCAGTCGCAGACACGACTGGGGCGATCGACTCGTTCACAGAGCACGTTCAATCCGTACTGACGGATTGCTCACGGGAAGTTCCAGTGATGGAAGACCATCGCTGGAAACTGCCCGATGACGTACGTGAACTGGTGACCGAGAAGAACGCTGCCATTCGTGCCTACGACTCTTTTCCCTGCGACGCGAACAAATCCCACATGCGCCATTTACAGCGTGCTGTAAAGAAACGCATAGGGGAGTGGCGCTCCGAGGGATGGGATAAGTTGATCGGCGAACTCGAGCCCACCCACCACGCCTTCTGGCAACTCCAGAGGAAGCTCCGCTCCTCTGAAGAGGCCACAGTTCCTCCCCTCACACGCCCCGACAAAACGGTCGCTTTCGAAAACCTCGAAAAGGCCGAATGCCTAGCCGACAGCCTAGAGGCTCAATGCACTCCCAGCTCTCAACCAGTAGACAGAGCGCACCTCGACGAGGTGAACGCTGAAGTCGAACGGAGAGCCTCCCTCCCGCCAGTCGAAGACCCTGATGATCCTCTGCCTCCCGTCACTCCCGACGAAGTGCAAGACATCATAAAAGGGCTCGCAACCCGCAAAGCCCCCGGTTCGGACGGTATCACCAATAGGGTGTACAAACTCCTCCCCGCCCCCCTCATACTGCTCATGACCGCCATCTTCAATGGCGCCCTGAGCAACAACATCTTCCCCCAAATGTGGAAAGAAGCCACAGTCATAGGCATCCCTAAGCCAGGCAAGCCCAAGTCTGAGCCCTCCAGCTACCGCCCCATCAGTCTGCTCAATGTTTTCGGCAAAGTCTACGAGAGGCTTATTTATAAGCGCCTCAAAGACTATGCCGAAGCAAAGAGCCTCATCCCCCCCGAACAGTTCGGTTTTCGCACGAAGCATTCGTGCATCCACCAGCTCCACCGCATAGTCGAGCACATTAGCGCTGCCTTTCAGCGAGGTGCTTCGACAGGCGTCCTGTTCTTCGATATAGCGAAGGCGTTCGACAAGGTCTGGCACAATGGCTTATTATATAAGCTGTACCTGCTAGGTGTGCCAGACCGTCTCGTGCTCATCTTACGAGATTTTCTGTCGGACCGCACTTTCCGCTACCGTATCGAGGGCGCTCTCTCTCCCCCTCACCCCATCCGCGCCGGAGTCCCCCAGGGTTCCGTTCTGTCTCCCCTCATTTTCACCCTTTTCACTAGTGACATCCCGAACAGTAAAAAGGCACAGTTGGCGCTCTTCGCCGACGACACTGCCATATACTGTTCGGGTGTCAACCAGTCATCCATAGCTCGAAACCTCCAAACCTCCGCAAGCGCCTTGGGCGATTGGTTCCGGAAATGGAGAATCGAGGTCAACCCCGATAAGAGTCAGGCGGTCATCTTCTCGAAACCGCGTAAACTACCCCCCCCCCTCCCGCGCCCGATCTCTATGTATGGCAAGCCGATCCCCTGGGGAAAGCGAGCCAAATACTTAGGTGTCATCCTAGACCACAACCTCACCTTCAACGAGCACATAAAGACGGCGCGTTCGCGCGCCTCTTTCGCTCTCGGTAGGCTCCACTCCATGATAACTGCCCGCAGCAAATTGTCACTCAAGTGCAAATTGCGCCTCTACACCGCGGTCATCCGTCCCATCATGACCTATGCTTGCGTAGTCTTCGCACACGCCAAGCCGCGATTTCTGCATAAAATGCAAACCCTTCAGAACCGTTTCCTCCGAAAGGTCACGGGAGCCCCCTTCTATGTCCGAAATGTGAATCTGCATCTAGATCTCAGACTCCCCACCATCCAGCAGTTCATGAAACGCCTCTCCAAGCGCTTCTTTGACTCTGCCATAAAGCACCCCAATCCCCTGATTGCGGCGGCCTCCCGATACACTCCCTCCCGCATAAGTAGGATTCGCCGACCAAGGCATACCCTCACTATCCCCGACGACGCCACTACCCTCCTCCAGGAGAGCAGTAAGGCCACTAGTACTCTCAGACGTCAATACAAACACAAGCTCAGACATCCGTCCTTCCGTCCTCGCCGCCGAGGCCCGTCGCGACGCCCCGCACCATCACCGTGCCCCCCCCGACCCTTGCTCGAGCCAGCCCGCGCAGCTGAGCCTGTAGTTTTAAATTCGCCCCTAAACACCAATAATAATACCGATCCAGCCTGTCCCTTGCTGTCCTCTTCCAGCGACGCCCTGAGCCGAGGTCCGAACCCCGCAGGGGGTTACCCTTAGCGCTGTCGCTTAGTTTTTAAGTATTGTTTGCCCTGGCTGGAGGCCTTAATTCGAGGCATCCACAGGAAAGTCCGGTTAAGCAGTAGCCATCCTCATAAAGGATGAACTGCGAGATGCCATTGTTAAAATAAAAAAAAATAATAACCATTAGGTTTTAGTGTGAGGAATATTTTAGAAATAAATTGATCTTTAGTCACATTGCACTCTGAGATAGCCCCTAAAGATTTGAGTTTCATAATGGTTTTCATCATATCTGATTTCTCAGTATATGATAGGTTGTTTTTAGGTATTATTGATTGTTTTACATGTGTATGAAAAGGTATTGGATAACCATTTTTTAACCAATCAAGAACAACATTGTTATTTGTTATTTTTAGCCATCGGTCATAAAAGTGGGTAAGTCTACCCGCATGTACCTGCGTTAACGGTGACTGAGCGGGAGCCCGAGGTTTGTCCTGCGAGGCCGGGCGTTGTGACGGCTGTGCTGACGTCGTGTATGGACGGCGATTCCCCGTCGTCGTTGGCCTTCTGTATGACCCCCCCCCCCCCCCCCCCTGTTCGCCGGGTATCGAGGAAGCGGGTTCCAGTTTCCCTGGTAGGACTGACGGGTACTAGGGAGTTGAGGCGGTTTCGAAACCTTTGCAGTCTTTTTTATGGAAAGACCTTGCTTTTCAATGGCCTTGGCGGCTTTAATTTTTTCTGATAAGGACGAGCCAAACAGTGATTCATCCCGTTCCGACTCGTTGATGATGTTTATGAATGCCTTGTCCAAGCTAGGAGTGATTAATTTCACTCGAGCCTGCGTTGCCAAGTAGTGCGAGTCGCAAAGTAAACGGCAACCATTGCTCAAGTGTTTCATAGCTTGAACCTTGTTTTCACTTTTTAGCACACATGCCTCTGTTGATGGCAGTGATTCCCGTACCTAACTGTTGTTGATACGCTGTGAGTGTCATGTCGCGGTTGCGAACCATGTCCGGTACTGCTGCCGAGATTTCAGCATTCAACTTGGGAACTTGAAGGAGCCTACAATTGTCTGGTACAAGGTACTCTTTCAGTACCTTGTCCTTGTTTTCTTTAGGCATTCCTTTTCTTAGCAAAGGAAGCCACAATTGCGATAGATTATCGTGAATGTTATCGCCGTAGTCAGGCGAGTCTGACGAGGATTCACCGAGTGCCGACAGTAGATCAGGGTCTAACTCAGGTTCCGTGCTGATAGTGGTTTCCTCGAGGGGGCAGGGTTCCGCCTGGCCATAGTGTTGGTCAGCATTGTAGCCAGATTCCGGTACCACGTCTTGTGGTATATCGGTTGGCACGGGTACTGGCTCCATAATGGCTTCATTATCATTGCCTGGGACCACATCAGGATCTTCGCTACCTAAAATTACAATTTGTAATCAAGGTTGTGAAGATAACAATTTTGAGGGTAGTGTAAAAATATAATTAATTGATTTTGCACGTTAACGTTCCATCTGTTTTAGATTGTACGTATTTTGTGCTTGTTTGTCATCGTTAAAGACTCGCAGTCAATCCCGATGCAATATTAAAGTTTAAGTTTTATAATTTAGATATAAAAATATAATTAATTGATTTTGCACGTTAACGTTACATCTGTTTTAGATTGTACGTATTTTGTGCTTGTTTGTCATCGTTAAAGACTCGCAGTCAATCCCGATGCAATATTGAAGTTTAAGTTTTATAATTTAGTTTTGAACAATGTCAAAGTTATTGACTCGCAGTCAATCCCAGAGCATTAACAAAACTGATATTTTCACTATTCACTTCTAGATCACCAACGAATTAAATATACCTTTGCTTACCTTCATCATCCGATGACGATTGTAACGGTCTTATTATTCGTCTTCGTCTTTCTTTCTCTTCAATTTTTCTAATTTTCTTGGCGTAGTGATCAATTTTTGATTGCGCGCTTCTTTTTGGCATGTTTGCTGAAAGGGCGCGTGCGATAGTTACCGCGCACGAAAAAGGAAAGGAATGAGCTAACCGTCACAGTGTCAACCGAGGTACAGTCAGACCGGAATTACGTCAATTAGTTTTAAAAATCTTTAAAATATGTGCGAAGTTACCAAGTAAGTAGGGAAACTACATTGTTATAATCATATCTGAAAAATGAAGCAACGAATTATAATAACTAATAGCTGTAGCTGCTGCATCTCTAGCAAGCCTCGAAGCACGTTGTTACGGAATCTCATTTAAAGGAGACTCAGCAGTAGACTGTGCATTTCTGAAATGAGTTGATCTGGAGTTTCATTAGATCGCGAAGTACTAGTATATCTGGCATTTTTTGTATTACGTAAACAACGTTCCACCCTAGTTTCTTTTGATCTCCGTAAAGCTTTCGATACTGCATCACTATCCAAACGACGCTGTCTATCTAATGAACTCTCTTGACTACGCAGTTCAGCTTTTCGAGTAGCTTGTGACAACAAAAAGCTTTTTTTTTCAGAAGTATTCTCTTCAGGTTGAGTTAATTTGCTCCTTTTGGCTTCGTTTTGAGCTTTTTTAGTATTTCTGCCCAGACAAATTTTATAAACTAGATTTGAAATACCTAAGATATATAATAGCTATGAAATACTTGTACGAAAATTGAATAACTAAAGGAAGAATTAGAAAAAGGATATAATACAACATAAAAATCAGTTTAGTAAAAAAAATTCTTCAACTATAAATTAAGAATTATTTTTTGACAGATAAAAAACCTGATTAAACACCAAATTACCTGAATCTTAAACTGCAAGAAAATAAAAGAAATTAAATAAAAAAACCGGCCAAGTGCGAGTTGGACCCGCACACGAGGGGTTCCGTACCACAATACAACATTATTCTTAATATAACCTGAATATTATTTTTAATATAACCTGAATAGGTTCCGTACCACAATACAACATTATTTTTAATATAACCTGAATATAGTTTGTTCAGAATAAGTAACTGAATCGATTTCAAGAATTTTTACACCATGTTATATTTTGTCCCAAAAATATTTAATCACTAGTTAATTACAATAAAATCGCCGTACAGTTAGGTACCTACTGCCAAACTATTATCAATGAGCGTACGATGCTGGAGGAACATAAAACATGGTCACCCCGCGCCGCGCCGCGTGGTGAGCATGTTTTTGAATGGACAACCAGGTAACATAACAAGCTTATAACTTTGTGATTTCTCATGATACAGTTTTGAAATTTTGTACATAGATTCTTTACATAAAAATACTAGACAGACATCGGGCTTCGCATATAAGTACTAAAAATAATGTTGTATAATATTTAACACAACATATAAAATAACGGCAAAAAAATCACGTTTGTTGTATGGGAGCCCCCTTAAATATTTATTTTATTCTGTTTTTGTTATAGCGGCAACAGAAATACACATTCGGTGAAAATTTCAACTGTCTAGCTATCACGGTTCATGAGATACAGCCTGGTGACAGACAGACAGACAGACGGACAGTGGAGTCATATTAATAGGGTCCCGTTTTTACCCTTTGGGTACGGAACCCTAAAAATTAAGGAGTCCCTACAAAAAGCATTAAAATTTTTTTTTATTAAAAAAAATCTTGATTTTAAATTTGTTGCTAGCGTCTACGACTGCGAATATAAAATTTCACGCAATAAGGTCACTTCTACGTCTACCTGATTAAATTATATTCATAACCACTACGTCGCTATGTGATTTATGAATATTGAAGATAATTCCACGCTTATTAAATCATAAGCACCGAGTAGAAAGCGTCTAATTTCCCGACAAACGTCCCGAGAAACATAGTTGAATTCCTTCACAGTACATCGATGTCACATTAAATAACATGACCCCAATAACACTAATACAATATCACAGCCCCGACGTTAATATTCCGTTTAAGAAATTCATAATTGGACGATAAATAAGCTTTCTTATTTAATAAGTATTATACGGCTGCGCGGGCGCCGGGGACGTCATAAACGTCAGTTGCGGCGAGACTCCACTCCAGAGCGACTATAGACCGTTATCGGTCGAGCTCAGAATTAAAAGGGAGTTACAACTGTGTTTTACAGTTAGATAAAATATAATGAAGCGGTAAAGCTTGTAATGAGGTAATATAAAATGTTATGCGCTAGTTTTTTAAATAAATTTCCATTACATTTAAATAATGAAGTTGTCTGTATGTTTTGGTCAATCTGTAGAAGCTTTTCAATATACCAATGTTTTGGTATGATACCTATTTAGCAGATATAATAATATCAACTTAAATACCTAGTTGATAAATATACAGATAATATTTTATAGACTTAGAATAGAACTTCCAGTAAAGTATAATTTGCCAGAGCTATAATGTACGTACCTCTATGTTCGTGTACCTAACAAAGATCCAATATTAGATACTTACTAAGAACTAAGTTTATAACATACTTTGATGCGGTGCTCAGAGAAGCTCATTATTGCTTCAAGAAGAAAATCTGATTACTTGACACATACCTTAAAAACTTTTATGATTGGTTAATTAAGACAGCCTTTCTTAGTAAACTATTTTGACGCACAAAAAGTTACCATGAATTCAGTAAGTACTTGAGTTTAGACCCACTAACGTTGATTATTTTCTTCGGTTATCAAAATCAGGTGCTCCATAGATTTTGACCGTGTAGGTATTGATTGCACTTTTGATTGAACCAACAGATTTTTTTAAATAGCCAACGAAATATATAGAATCATGTGATGAATTTATGGTAACGGCTTGCGCGTCGATGTCGCTTACACCGTGTACCACCGTGTACCAAAGGATCAGTTTAATAATTTAGCTGGAAAATTATTTACTAGGAAAGGCTGCATTAGTTACCTATTCATAAAAGTACAGTACCTACACCGTGAATAATTTCTCCAAGCAAATCCAGGTATCTTCACTAGCGTAGTAAAACATAATAAAGGTGCCATCACCTATGAATATTAAACCATTTATGGTAATCACACTAAAGACATAAAACTCTATGCTCGACAGTTTTGGAAAGCGTTGATTGTAAACCACCGTTTATGGCCTGATCGAATGGCTGCTGATCGTGACGAAATGTTCGAAAAGGTGAATAAATAACAATAATATTGTGAAGAAAGATATCGTGTAAAGGAAGAGGATGATGAAAGATGTGTATGAATATTGAGTGCTGAAAATGATTTTGCGTGTGGCCTTCTGTGATTGTAGACCACCCTCGCTAAGTAAAAAGAAAGCGGGAAATCAATCTATTGAAATTCAGCACGCACAGTGGCAAGATATTTTTAGATTCCTACCTTATACCTTGCGGTACCTATCCAACAAATTATAGAGCACCCTCTGTCATTTTTCCAGTAACCAGCATGGAAAGTATTCTGTGAGGAGGGTTTTTGAAGTAAAAACTGTGATCAATATGAACATGCACGTTTCTCACATATTGCCGTTTAAACACATGTTGCTTCAGTAAGTATATATAATGGCATCCGGAAAAACACTGTAAACCTCTAAAACCCTCCAGTAAAAATAAAGTAGTACATTATGCCCATCCCGCATATTCAGACCACGTAAAAATGTTCCTACACTTGTAAAAACTATAATTTTACAACAGTTCCGAGTTCGCACACATATTCGAGCTCATTTTCTTTAAATTTTCTCCGCTCGTCGTGAAGACTTTAAAATTGTACAACTTCCTTATCCGCAATGGCGCAAAAGGGGTAACACTTTATGCAAGCTATCTCTATACGAACTGTTTGACATTACATTTTAGTCTATAAATTATTATTGAATAACGCGGGTGATCAATACCTGTTTCTCTGAACGGGAAAAGCGTTTGACCTGCAATGGGACAGTAATTATCGTACAATAGCGTTTCAGTAACGGCCGCGACTACGAGTTGTAAGTTCGAACCCAGACAGGCGCTTTACTTTGTGTAAGTTCGAACCCAGACAGGCGCTTTACTTTGTGTAAATTATCTCATCACCACTGCTCTCAAAACGGTGAAGGAAAACGTCGTGAGGAAACCGGCATGTACTAGAACCAAAAAAATCGAAGGCATGTGACATCTACCAACCCGCACGGGACCTGTGTGGTGGAATATGGCCCACGAGGGAGAGTCACCAAGAGTAGGCCTGTATCCCAGCAGTGGGAATAATATGCTGATAATGCACTGCGTTTCGTTTCAGCTTCATGAACTAGGAAATTGCTGAAGATAAAAAAGAATCTTTAATCATAACATGTTCTTATTCTAAAACAAAGTTGATACATTAATACCTTTTTACCTTACATTTTAGGATACAAAACATGATCAGACTTATTTATAAAGTCTCCATTGTTTAAAGAAGTGTCAGTCAGAGGTCGGCGGGAACTTGCCACAATATTTCCTTTCTTTTCAATTATTTTCCTTTATGAAAAGTTTTTATTGTGGAGCGGAGAGGACTAGGAAATAAGTTGTTGAATGCAGTGGGAGTTGATAAGCGGGCCGGGTCGCTAAATGAGCTTAATTTGTTAAAGTCACGCGAAAGATAAAGTCGTTTCGCTAATAGAACTTTGTCGAAGTATCGAGTGACGTCGTCCTTGTTGATTAATGGTTTGATTGGAAATTAGAATATTTGAACTTAAAATAAGTACTTCTGCTAACGTAGGTATACTTTCAAATCCTGATGTGTATGTTCTGTATATGTATGACTCAATTATGCTGAGTAGTGAATGCATAAAGCATAATCAGCAAATAATTATCCTACTGCTGGGACACAGGCCTACTCTTTGTGAGAGGGAGTGGGCTGTAATCCAACACGCGGGCCCAGAGCAGGTTGGTAAATGTCACATGTTTTGATGTCACTTCTCTTGAGTTTTTAGGGTTCCGTACTCAAAAGGAAAAAACGGAACCCTTATAGGATCATTCGTGTGTCTGTCTGTCTGTCTGTCCGTCTGTCACAGCCAATTTGCTCCGAATCTTATGGACCGATTAAGTTGAAATTTGGTACACATATGAATCTCTGTGACCCAAACACAGACGTTTAACGTAAATAAATGAGTTTTGAAAATGGGAGTCATTTTTGAGGGATAAATAGACAATTAAAAAAAAAAGTTTCGCAATCTGTAGGTACCGTGTGTCATATCAAATGAAAGGACTTACCGTGAGGATCTCAATTTTTTTTTTTTCATAATTTTAAAGTAAATTGTATTAAAGTTATTTAAGACAATATACGGAAATTTACCATTCCTCCCCCCCCTTACCTCCGAAACTACTGAGTCTAAAATTTTGAAAAAAATACATTAAATATTTCTATACCTATAGATTACAGGAAAATTAATAAGAAGTCTATGATCTTGAAACAACATGGTAAATCTCTCAATATTGTGCGCACAAACTTACATTTTCAGTTGGAATGTATGGGAGACCATGTTTTTCAACTACAATGTTAAGTTTGTTCTTGGGATAAATTCATTCCAACTACGGAACCCTTCATTGTGCGTGGTCCGACATGTACTTGGCCGGTTTTTTTTTTGGTTTTAGAACAAGCCGATATCCTCACGATGTTTTTCCTCAGAGGTGATGAAATCATTTACACAAAACGCCTGTCTGGGCTCCACGAAAGTCTGTCATTCATTTGCTTGCCTTTTCCCAACTATGTTGGGGTCGGCTTCCAGTCTAACCGGATGCAGCTGCTTATCAGTATTTAAAAATATGAATCTGGATCCAGCCCGTCATTATATAACTAAAAGTTAATAGATAATTGCTGCTTTTGCAATATGCACTTTTATACAGGTGAAAAGTTATTTCACGTGTAAAAACATGTGAAATAACTTTTAGATATATAGAGTAGATATTTCAAGAAATCGAGGTGACATAAATGGAATTAGCAACCACTTGGGGAATTTATGACACATGTTGACCTGCACAGGCTCGCCTACGTGATCAACATTAAATTTATTCAACATGTCATCGATAACAACGAAATATTAATATGTTGAGGTCAACTTCATAAAATTATGAAAAAAGGAGCTTAACCTTTACATTAGTGTGTTTAATTTAAATGTATAAAAACGGTATGTTATGCGCATGTTAGACAAATTTCAAATGAAACAAATCGTAACGTTCGTAACGTTTACGTTAAACTAAGTTGTAAGCTTTATTCTGAAAATTGAATGAACGAAATTTATTTTTTAGGAAATAAAATTATTCGAAGACATGTGACATCTACCAACCCGCACTGACGGATTACGGCCCACTCCCTCTCACAGAGAGGAGGCCTGTGTCCCAGCAGTGGGAACATTATAGGCTGATTATTTATGTATCATGTATGTAAAATTATTCGATAATTCTACACACACACAAATTCATTTCATAATTATAACTGACTAGATAACACGGAACTTGGTCGCATCACTAGCACAAGAGCGTGTTATCAAAGCCTAACACCGACCTTCACACGGTGTTATACAACCTGTGTTACTTTATTAGGGCGCGCCTATTAGCCGGCCAGCTGCTCCATTAGCATGCTCGCATATCGATGCTAACGAGCCCTTGCGAACACCACTCATGCGCACAAATTAAACGAGCTCAAATAATGGTCACTCGGTATAGCCTAAATGATGGAAATATGGAGGAAGTAGAGCTGAAGTTTGGTTAAATAAAAATTATGTAGATAATTTTTTTCACACCATTGTCATAGAATGACTAGAATGATAACGTACTTGGGAAGAAGTGTCGAGTTCCATGGTAGCATTATCCTTTCATCCAGTTATTCCCTAAATTTACACTTGTAGTTAGTTTTATAATCTATTTCATTGAATGCAGTAAGAAAATCACATGCAAATAAAACTAATTAAAAAAAACACAGCGGTTGCATTAAATATATAGACGATCCAGACAAGCCTGGTCATCTAGCAAACTCACTTATAGCTACTCCCACATTTACGGGATTCGCGCAGACGAATTAAGGATCAAACTGTAATAGTCCCTCGCAAACCCATCCGCAGGTTTATTGTGACTGCACACCACCAGTAGTTTATAAGCGAAACATAGCTCTAAGTGGTCCCATTAAGGTCGTAATTTGTTCGATTGCGAGTTGTTCGGAGGTTTCGAGGGAAGCTATACAAATTGATCTCATCACCGAAGGATTCAGTTTAAGGAACGCTCGTGCGATACACGGTTTGTAGGAAATCACACTATTTATATGAGCATTACGTTAATAGCAGGCTTTGTAGTAGTATCGGTTGTTGGGAATAGACGCCATTTTCTACTAAAGCGGTAAGCGGAACCGAGGAAATGAGATTGAGGGTTTAGATAAAATAGGAAGTTTTCCAACAATTTGTTCGGCTGAAGGCTCTGATGCGAACAGTTTAGTTAACGGTTTCTAGGGCGAACTGAAATATTGACAGAACCTAAATTGTTTATTTTATGTCTCACGCCTTTTGTACTTCACTATCTATTTGACTTAAAAATATGAGATTTGAATAATATGAATTTGTTCATCACCTTTTCTCACACCAGGATCTTTTTATTTTCTAATTAAAAATAAAGAGTTATTAAACGACCAGCCATACAACACTGTCAGTTCCTCAAAGCTACAAAATGGCAGCAAACCAAACATTTTGGCTAGAAGCTACAACTTTCTGGCCGTCTATAAACACTGGTAGGTCTACCATCGCAGATAAAAAGTCAGGCCACAACGTTAGTGGACAATAAACTAGCATACGTTTTACTGCGTAAATAAACTCAGAGCCAGGCTTCAGGTAGGCCGCGGGCACATGAGCGGTAGGCTAAATGTTGCCCGAGACTGGACACGTTCTTGTTATCATGAGTAACTTTTCTTTTTTCTCAGAAAACTGTAGGTATAGTCAGAGAAATTACTTGTTCAGCTTATTGACTACCAACTTAAATTGAACATACTCGTATACCTATTCAAATTAAAACTATAATTCTTTGACAATTGCATGAAATTTCTATAATACGGCAAATAGGGTGTCACTTAGCCTAATAATTAATTTCCATGGCTGTACCAAAAAGAAGCAAAATGCTGCTCGAGAAATAGTATCTAGATTAGACCTACTAATTTAGCTTTAAATGTTTTGGAATATCAATTCCTGTTTGCAACTGCCGTAAGGAGTTTTGGTCGGAAAATTATTAAGTAACTAATTTTCACCCTAAGTTTAGGAAATTTACAAGTATTTCTTCGAACGACATTATCTCTTAAGTAGGTAGATACCAAGTGTGTAACTAACCTTTGTCGCCTACCATTAGTCGTCCCACGAAGGCAGCCTAACCAGGCTTATAGTACACATTTGATGTTCCGTGTGCCGGCCGCGTGCCAAACTGCCGCCGTGCAATACCGCAGATAACACACCATTAACGAGCCGTTGTTTATGAGGACGCAATAATCATGCGAATTTGGCGATCACCTCCGAGCTTATGGGCGCCTGGTAGTCTCTTAGTTAGAGGTTATGTTTATGCCTGTCGGCTGTCACCTCTGCCTAACAATTAACCTTTTGACCGCCACAGTCATGTATAAATGACAAACCAAAATGTGCCCAGCACGCCACGGATCGGTCGCAGTATAGAAATGTCGTTGAAAGGTTTTCGATGAAACAAAGTTCGATGATACGGCTGTCGCACTCAAGTAGGTAGGTAAGCCGTAACGACTGCCAAAGATCCGCGAATGACAGCCGGGACCAACGGCACATTGGTCAAACGTCAGTTGATTGAGTCAAACGTCAGGGATTGGCTGGACTCACTGGACTTGCTTTCCGAGGCACGGAGGGGTCTCGGTATGTAAAGGTCACCCATCCACAGACAAACCGCGTAGCGTAGCTTAACCAGATGGATCGACCTGCGCGGCTGTTATTATTTAGCCACGGGCCCCTCAATAGGAAGATTACAATATAATCGTTAATATAAATGTAACCGAAAAATTGTGCTCAAGCGATAAATACGTAGAGTAGTTTAAGAATAAATGATAAAGTTAAACATACATTAATACAACAGGAAACTGTGGTAAAAATCGAAAATAAATTTAATTTGGTTAAATATAACGTATTTTTGATTTATTCCGGTTTGATCCCCTGAGCCCCCCTCCACCCCCTCTCCTCGATCCCCTGCTAGTTCTTCTTTTTAACAAGAAAGTGTCACCTATAAAAATCCTTTTTTTTTTGTTTACCTTTAGTTAATTAGCTAAGCCAATGGAGTATATATATGTCGCAGCCAACTGGTTAAATTAGCCGTTCAGTTAACTGCCTAGCCTTTCAACTAAACGGCGGCCGTTCAACTAACGGCCTGAATGATATTCAATTACAGTTTAGGTTGGAAGTCTGTAACCAATCACGCGCGAGCCGAATTGGTTGCAGTAATTAAGGCATTGCACCCCGACCAAGTGGGTTAGGTTAGGTTAGAACTGTGATCAACCGCGTTCGAGCCGAGAGAGGAAGCGAGGCGAGCACTACTTCTAAAGGCCAGGCAGTTAACTGAACGGCTAATTTAACCAGTTGGCTGCGACATATACACAAATTAAAAACCAATAATAGAACAAGAATAAAAATTGCAAAAATAATATTTAAAATGGCAACATTCCGTTGCGCCGTCACCGTCACATGCTCAAAGGGAAATCACAAAACAAACCTGTTATCCGTGCGCACATCTGTTATCAGTGCGCACATCTGTCCTAGAGAAAAGACTTTTTGATTTTATGATTATCTCACCTGTGTGTGTTACGCAAAGGACATTGCCCGAAATCAAAACCGCTTTAAAGCAATAGAGTATGGACATATATATACTCATAAAATTATAAATACTTTTTTAACTTTTCTGAGTTCACTTGATAGAAATCGTATGTGGGATTAATATTTTGTATTTAATTAGTTATTTATTGGATTTTATTACATACTTTTTTAAATAGCGTATTTGAATAAAAGCAGAGTTGCCAATTTTAGGAACCTCCCCATAATCGGTCTTAACGGATAGTATGAGGATAGACGCTGAGTTTTAAAAATAATTTAAACTATGACTATAAAGTATAATCAAGATAATTTTAATACGTAATAAATAATGGATAAATTGCTTAGAGTTGTTGTTGTGATTAGTGTTTGTGTTAGAAGCGGACATGACTGTGCATTACAACAAACTCGGAGATGTGTAGATGTGGATTTTCAGCAGGTCAGGATAAGTTAATTTTAAATGGAAACACAAAGGCAAGGGCTACTCTATCATGTTGTAAAACATCTTAGATTATAAAATTCATTGATAAACATAGTTTTGGTTAAAAGACTTAATAAAGAGTAATGGAAAAGTTTAAAATAACCAAGCAGCTCCTAGCCTTATGTGGAACGCACGAAAAAGCCCAGATTGAACAGAAATAATCATGTATATTTAAACATTAACAATATATTAAACAACATGCGCACATAAAAAAGATTATTCGAAACGTACTCTATCACAAAATAACACATTTATGATTTACTGAAAAAGAGACGTGAACCGACCAGGCTCTAAATAAATTGCTCTGATATCGTTCACACTAAAAAAGTTCCCGTAATAAAGTGACCTAAATTGTTAAAGACTTACGTTATTAACTTAACTATGTATTCATACCCTATAATTTACCCTCACGTATTTTAAATAATACGTCGGAGAATTCACCCCTAAACTTTAATTTAGACAAACGGCTACAAATCAACTTTTTATAAACACAATCCCTAAAATATCATAAAAAATAATTGACCATAATTTAGATTCAGTCAATCGTCTAATATGTATTCCGAGAACGAGCCATTCAATTTGTTACAACACAAACATGGATTGTATTGTATTCGAATTTATAATCTAGTCAACAATCGATTGATAACGATCGCGATCGTGTGACATCTCGATTGGATGCGGGTGTTACGGGACTTATCTACATGAATTTATTTACGGCTGTTACGATACTAGATAATCGGTCCAGTGACCTTAAAGGCAGTGAATCAATTGAGACGCGCAACATTACAAACAACACAATGTTGGCAAAATGTGATATTAAATATAAAGTACTTTTGCGTCTATGTAATTAGGTAACAAAACATATTTAAGCAATTTCAGTGCTTAAGTTTAGGTTTTAACTTTTTAATCCACGTTCTTTTTAGCGGTCGAAATCAGCGCTGTCACACGAACAACAGTTCTCAAAATAATCTGCAAAGTTTGTTGTATTACAAAGTTTGAGTAGTCTGTTCAGTGCCGCGTAGTTTACGAGCATAAGCGACTCACTTATGCTAAGTAGATGATTCCAGCTTTACTCAGTTGAGTTGACAAATGAAATAGGAACAAAGCAACGACGCGAGAACACGTCCCATATTTTGTGACATTTCTTCAGTTTAAGTATATTATGTGCACAGTATGTGTGCTAATGCTTTCTATAATTCTAGACATCATAGATACTTTGAGTAAAGGCTATGTTAAAAAATGTCAACGAGCTGACTCACTGTGTACATTGCACTACGTTCCTTTGTCTCGTTAGTCCCCAATTCGTTGCTGATCGTAATTCGGTTACAATTGATATCAGAAGCTGGTTAATCTTTTCATCTCGCAGCTGGTTTATTAGCTCTTTTTAGTGGCCCACACCACACGGTTAATTGATAGACAATCGCGTGGTTTTCGATTGATTGGGCTTCATGTAAGTACGTGTGGCGCGGTGGGAGATAATTACGGGCATAATGATCCATGTGGGTACTCGTGTATATCACTTGTACTGAGGTATAACACATTATGAATTATGAGGAAATAATTAATCGGGATTTCATTAAACATATTTCAGTGTGTCTCATAAAGGATGCCCTGTCAGTTCACCAAAAATGTATTTACAACATGATTTGTCATTTTCATAATTATACAATAACAAGTTGGTCAAATAATTCACATAAGAAAATAATTATCCGATAAACTTTTTTTTTATAATGCGTTATTTGACAAACAATTCATTTATTTTTTTCCTTATATTTCATAAAACATTGTTTGGAATAAAAATGTTTTACATAATGACTTATGGTTACGCAAGAGCGAGCGAAGCGAGCACGGGACTTGGGAACCCCGATTCGGACAGTTTAGGTTCGAAGGGGATGACCGTCCGTCTCAATATTAAATAAAAAATGTATAAATGATTAAATATCATCCGAAACATTTGTAAAGAGAAGGATTTTCCAAAAATAAAACATTTGCGCATAGAACTATTATTAGTACTTTATCTCAGTGCATTTGCGGAATATGTTGTTTGTGAAATAATTCGTTTAAGGAACGTTAGTTGTAAACAAAAAAATTTAACAATGGTGTTTTTGTGAAACATTACGTACTTATCTACTCCTTAAACCGTATTCTACCTTTACCCACCTAATTTAAACGTGTTCCTATATATTGTTCACCTGTCTTTGTTAGATCTAATCTAGACCAGAATGCATTGCCGTGTATTATTTCGGGAGCCGCTCGCTTTCCACAGTCTTGCCCATATTTACCTCTGTGCAAAGCTGCTTTCACTGGGAAATTCACACAGAGTGTACATTACACTAGATAAGACATATTACACGATATTTCTACCGAGTCTTGTTTATTTTGTAGGAAGGTACTATGCTTAAAATAATTTACTCAAACATATAGGTAACTATTTACTACTCGGATAACTATTTACCACTCGGAGATGTGCGCTTTTTATAATATCATCAAAGAGGCTTCATGCCAAAAGGAATCCTACGGCCATATTTCACATTTTTTTAAAACAGTCTGAACTGTCCTCGGTCCCAAAATAAACAAAAATTTATTTACCTTAAATTGTCCCGGAACCAAACGGAAAAGACCCTGACTGACGTTCTATTATTGATTCTCACTGAACTAATGCATATTTCTCCATGCCAATATTACTTCCTAATTTAGAACGAATAGATCTACCGATGATGCTGTCTGTTGCTTAACCAAATTTTTAGCACTAACCTTGAAAGAGGGCGCAAATGCTTGTATATCTTTCTGGACCTGAAAAAAGCATTCGACACCATTTCTATTCCCATCTTAATTACCAAGCTAGAAAATCTTGGTGTGAGAGGAACTCAACTCCGACTTTTCGAGAGTTATGTAACTGGCCGGACGCAATGTGTTCGAGTGGGGAGTCATGTAAGCGCTGATGTTCCGGTGTCTTTTGGCATTCCCCACGGCAACATTTTAGGCCCTACACTCTTTCTCCTTTATATTAATGATCTTAGTAGTATCAACGTTATACGGTAACATATCATACGCTGATGACTCAGCTCTTCTTTTCTCTGCCAATACCTATGATGAAGCCTTCAATGCTGCACAAAATGGGTTAATATAGTAAACCAATGGTTCAGACTTCATCTTTTAACCTTAAATACTGATAAAACGAAAATTTATTACATTTTTAAATATTTCTAAAAATATAAAATAGGTGTAAAAACATTTCAAAATTTAAAAAAATAGCGATTCGCCGCAGTCGGGTGCAGGGTCCAAGCTGCCGGTGGCTAAGGCTCCAGAGGCAGGAACCTCCTCACAATGCGAGCCGTATCGAGGAGTACTGCCTTCTTCTGAATCGGGCCCTTGATCCAACCTCCTAACGACAATCGGCATAGTGATAGTCGAGCTCACATTCCACATGTCAACAACCTTGTGTGCTAAGTCGAGATATTTAATATATATATTTTATTTTTTTATTATTATTAATTCCATTCTAACTAAACTTCAATTTGACATGCGACAACACTACGATCAGTCTAAACATTATTTTGTGTTTATTATAATAGGCTGTTCAGCGGTTTTGTCAGTGCTTTTATTTACTCGCGCGCGCATATCTATCTTACCGCCACGGGTGCAATGACCAACATAGCACACATGTATCATAATGTACTTTAACATACGTAAAATTTCAACAAACACAACACACACATCCACACTGAATCCATGAGTACCAAATAGCGCGTCGATGTGCCTGCCACCCTGTACAGGTGATACAAAAATATAATTATGTTATTTGCTGTGTTAATCCCAGAAAATAATGTATGCTATTAAAAGTACTGAATGATATTTAAAGATATTCCATTTTATGTTTATTCAGGAGATCGCTGCCATATAACCAAAAAAAAAAATACAAATCAAAAACAGCGAATATAAACCTACACTCACTGTTACTATCCTAACTATACAACCAGATTAATTTAATTTTGAACTAGCTGATTTATCTATGTTAGTCCTTCAATTAGTGTATAAAATTCTAACATTGTAAGCATTCCTCAGCTGCAGAACAAACAAAGGCAAACCTAAACAAAGAGTCGTCAACTGTCAATGATTCCTCATCAAATAAATCTTTTTATAAAACAGTCAGCTCTAACCAGACATCTCTCAAGACACAATTATATAACAATTTTAACAATCGGAACCGAACATGGAGGTACGTTTATCTGCGATCGAGGAGGGCGCGCGGGTGCGTCTACAGCGTCAACAGCGCGGGAACAGTCGCAATGCGTGCCGTATCGTCGCCGACCATCGGTAGTCTGATCCCACCATTAGATTGCTCCATTCGGTACATTCCATTACCAACTACGTACATATTTGACTACCTTATATTGTTATTAATTATTGATATGAGCTTTGTTCAAATATTGCTCGTATTATAACAAATTTAGTATCGTTCGGATACATCGCCTTCCGTGCCGCTGAGGTTTGTTCGTTCGTAATTTATGTCCAATGTATAAAACGATGCTATCTTTTCTACTCTCCGTATTGTGTTATTGGAAATGTACAGTTTCCCTCACGATGTTTTCATTTATAACTTGGATGGTTTGTTTTCGGTTATTCGAATAGCTTTTGACTTGAGTGTCTCGAGAATGTTTTATTTATTTATTTTATTCTGTTCGGGAACCTTACTTAAACAGTGCTCTTAAACAATATGCATTTGAAGGCCATTTACTAGTTTCCACTGGTAAACACTTGAAAAAAAAAACAACAAAAAAAAGGTCGGTACAAAATACCTATAACATAAATTAGGAAACAAAATGACACGATCGATTACTAGGTACAAACTAAAAACCATTCAGATGCAAACAATTAGTTTTTCGTAAAAAGCTTTTCACCAACAAATGCTTAAGCCGAGTAACACTGGTATTAAAAATGTCCTAATAATGTTCACTAATTAGTTCATTAAAACTTCTGCTCGCACGAATTAAATACGAATTCTGCCTATACGCGGACTTGGAATGAGGGATATGCAACAAGCTAGGTTTGCGAAACATTTTGCAATGTGTAACTAATCCTAAACTGCCTAACAGCTCGGGACAATCTATAGTACCATTTGCGATTTTAAATAAATATGCCATATCAGCAATGCGTCTGCGCTCATGCAGTGGTAAGATATGTAACCTCTTGCATTGCGCTACATAATTGGGAGTATATTTCCTAGTCATGTACTGTAAGAAACGAAGGAACCTTTTGTATTAGATTATCTATCGCCTTCATGCCATTACCTTCTTAGCTCATTGTCATGTCCCAATTTGCAAGACCACTTCGTGATTTTTGTGTATTAATATGTAAAACATTATAATACAGACAAGAGTCCAATAGATTTACAATACAATAATAGATTTATGTTTCGAGATTGAATAGATAAACGATTGCAGATAAGATCCGACCAGCAATAAATTTTCCACTTGCAAAACACGAGCTGTGCTGTTGTAGAGCACGCTTCCCGTTTAAGAATTGTGTTTGGAGACAAAATATGCAGAAATGGTGATATTAATCAATGGTGATCGCCCCGAGCTTTGTGAGATGGTGATAAATTGTGAAGTTGAAATATAAAGTAGCAGCCAGCAATTAATGTGTTGACGCTTCAGTTGTGTCGAAACCACAAAATAGTATGACAACGTCATACACTGCCGTACTTATACCACTTTGGTAGAAGGTATGTAAACGTACTACTCAAGTAGGACCACATCTATCCTGAAAGAATGGGCTGCTGCGATAGCAGAAGATTTACTATTAGTTAACGAGACCAAAAATAAATAACACCTGACAAAAACAGATCTAAAACAGTAAGTGCTTGGCAAATATTCCGTTTTCCAGAAAAAAAAAAATCATCTTCTTTGGGTCAAAGGTTAAAAATAACATGTTGTTAATCTTAATAACATGTTGTTGGCTTTCAAAAAAGACAATACAAAGTGAAAAATAACTTTAATTTCGGAAGTGGTTGTCCTTGGGTTCGCATTTTCGTTGTTTGAAACCGACTTCCGAAATTACAGTTATTTTTCAATCTGTAGTATCTTTTCTAGAAGTCGGTTCTTTTTTTTTTTGAATTTTTCACTTTTTAGTTGTACTTACCCCACACAAATTCGTATAATACTACTTGCTATGTAAATATCAGTGATAGAAAGTAATTATAACATCATCAATATAAACTAAGTGTCATAAATACGTAGATATTATTGAAGCTAACTCAAAAACTACCCAAGCAAAGTTAATACAATTTATATGGGACCACCCCTAAGGCATACCCTATCTATTAACCTCTTAATCACCACTAATGAGACACAAATTGATTTTCAATTGTAATGGGCCGATATCGGCCCGCGCCGGCGCCGGGACGGTGCAATTAAACAATTTTTAAAATCGATTTACAATTGCCAGAGATATCGTGTAACAAACATACAAAAAAAAACATGCAGTCGAATTGAGAACCTCCTCCTTTTTTGACGGCGGTTTAAAAGTAAAGTAAGCCTTAGAGACGACTTGTCACAGCTGTATCAGGGCACTCGGCTAAACAACGAAATTCTGTTAATATTCAGTTGTTTTGTTCATTTTAACATCTTATATTACATCGCCTAAAAACTGACCAGTAAGGTTTTCCTTTGTTTTTCCTTTGGACAAAAGAAACTGTTAAAACGTTAGGTATTTTAACCATCTTTGTGCCAACACGGATTATTGACGTCACCACTACTGTACACCTACAGCTACAGTACAGTGCGTCTACTGATTATGCAGAAAATGTTTTACTTCAGTTTTAAACTAGTGAACTTTCCGCCAGGAATTTATATAAATTATAAACATAGCTTTTAAATATAACAGTGTCTTTCATTCACGGCACGCTACTTTAGTATCGGCCAACCCTAAACAAGTCCCAATATTGGATTATAGGAATACTTCCTCAACGCTGCTACCACCACGCTATCAAGCAGGGTGTATGTTTGTTGTAATGTAGATTCCAAGACAAACGTGTCTATTTCCCGCTGTTTGTTCGCCGCCATTGTTTCAACTTGTTTGACGAGGGATGCGGGTGAAGCCATCGGTTATCTAATGTACAGAGTTTGGGTAATCGAAGAGAACTTACAAGTTTTTGTTTGTGTAAATCTGTACTATAGTTTTGAATGGCGGCTATTAATTTTGGTTTAGTTTGAAATTTGTAATTTGAAAATCAAATTGTCGTGAGTGTATGGGTCACTTGCCGGTGTAGCACCTCCACTTCAATGTATCCAATGCAACTTTTTAGCTGCTTCCTAAGCTTTCCCTTTCCATAAGCTGTTCATAGATGTACTGTCTCCTAGGTGTTTCTCTTTTTCTGTTTGCTTCTACACATTTTCGTATACATAATGGTTACCACCATTACTAAACTCGCGATCTGTTTCAGAAGTAAGTACTTATTGATATTACATAACTCAACATAATATTATACTCACATTTTATCATTTCACGGGCTGCGACAAAAGTTTTTGTACTCTTCTGACTATAATAGTTATAGCTCGTTATGCGTGATATGTGACCATTCAAACTTGTATGTCGTGCTTTGTCCACATATCTAATAATTTCAGTGAAGTATACCATGTCCTATTGATATTTATGAGCTTTGCTCTGTATATTTAGTCACTCTGATTTGAATAAATCTATGTCGCGTCGTGCTTGCAGTATTAGAATGCAAAAAGGTCTAACGTGTCGAATGACATTGCAGAACTGTGAACTGTAACTGTAAAACAAGACGTCTTAGATAGGTTGGAATAAATATTAAATTAGGCACTCATCAGACACTCATAAGTGCTTGTTATGTTTGTTAAAATGGAACAACTATCATTATTTTATAAATGATCTTGTCTTTTCTCCTCTATTTGCTGGTCCTTTATCTCCAAAACAGACATAATTTATGTTCCTGCAAGTCGCATATTTTGGTAACGGCGGCGCGAGCAGGATTCCAATCTGTATCTTTGGACAGTTCGTTTTTAAATTCAAACTGAACACAAATTGCATGCTTCGTTTGTTGTTATTTACGTATCGGGATCTCGTGAAAGTTTCATGTCATTTAATTTAAGTTTATTTTGAAATAATTACATATTTGCAAAGGTTGTTTACCTCCGTATCTTTAAGACTGACGTAGACTAAAAACCGAGTTTTGAACTCGGTTCAAAATAAATAAAAGAATTTTAATGACGTAATAAACAAGTCTTCTACAACAATACATGAGCCTACTTTATTGCTACTTCTGTCACTAAATTTTGGTTTATCATAAAGCCAACAAATTACGCGAAACCGTACACATTTAAACTTCAATGTAATAACATCAATTCTGAAGGCACATTCAACAAATTACAGGCACTGAGAACGCTGAGCCTACAATTTAGTGGCAGCCGAGCGTGCAATACCAATACCGACAGAAGTGCGCTACGTGCTGAAAGAAGTTAAGTCCGGCGTTATATTTACCGCTTCACATAATCCCCGTGTTTTGATACCAACCTCTATTTGGCTACCGGAAAATGTGTTTGCATAGACTAACAACTTTATAAACTTACCTCAAGCACACTGCCTATTTTATTTGAATGTTTCTTAGTAATATTTTAGTCTGTGGCCCGCTTGAAGCCGAGCAGTGTGAACAAGACTCTCGCAATTCGCATACAATTTCCCCCGTATTAGGGGCCGTGATGGGTCATACGCAAACATTTGCCCAAACATTACCCGCTGCCTTCAGGACTGACTCCGCTGAATTATTGAGACGTCCCGTTTTAACACCAGATGCTATTTAGATGTTCTCATGTTTATTAGTTTGTCCCCCGTAATTTGTCATAGACCCGTTGATGGCTGTAATTTAGGGCATCCCATGAAACGTTGATAGAATAATGTTGGGTAAGTTTGTCGACCAAATGTGCTTTCGGAAACATTAATCTTCCTGAATATGGCGTAAGCATCCTTAATTTTAAGTTCCCGAACAATGTTTTTGCTTGGAGCTAAATCACACGAACTATTACTTTGGATTTGTAACCGTAAGAAATCACGGACAAAAGGTCCAGTAAAGTTTTATTATAAGTATCGATTGCTGATCCTACATCAGTTGGTTAATGAATGGTTCCGAAGCCGTCGCTATCAAGAATGAGTCTGCCTGATAAAGGGAAATACCTGTAGAAATCAAACGGTGGAAAATAAATGTCGTCGGAGGCGATAGCGCGGTGGTGGGGAGCAAGGAATCGTTCGGTAGATCGGATTGTTGCGGGCGCGGATTTGTCGCTCTACTATGACATTTGTTACTTCGCTACCTTCGCTACTTTATTTGTCCTTGTCACGGTGTACGGTTTCTTTGCTTCGTCAGTTTTTCTTACTGTTACTTTTTTCTTTATTTCTTTTAGAGCTTTGTGAATTACGTTTCATAATCTGTTACCTGACACGAAAGTCATATGTGTTCTTGCCTTTGAACACAATATGAACCTACTTTTATTTTACTTGGTTCCATATTGTAACATTGTAGGAATGCCACAATGTCTTAGGTACTAATGATTACTAAACTTGCATATCGCTCACTAATGACTGACATACGAAACTTTTGTACGTCTTTAAATCAACCTGGAGATATCGCTTTACGTGTAGGTATTCCTAATCGTCAACAACTAACTAAATGGCTGTTTATTACTGTTTTACAATCACCATTATAAGATCAAGATGACCGCCGTAGAGATAACTAACCGAGTAATTTTATCACCGCCTTCATTGATAAATGTACTCGTAATTTACTAGTAGCGAGGAAATAATTTTATTTAACTTGTCATTTTATTTATTGTAAAATCAGACACGTTTTATGAGTGCAAGTGTTAGAGAGCGGGTGGCTTTTTGAATAAACAAGCTGAGATCAAAGCGAAAACGAAGATTACTGGGTAAATGAAGGCAATTTACAAAGGCTAGATAAACAGGCAGGCAGGTATTAAATGAAATAGGGGTGCTGTATCTTTTTACACGGCTCAATGAGTGCGAACAAACTCGGAGATATGCGCGGCCTGCCCGCTCGCCGGACCGCCGCCGCCGCGCACCGCGACCGGCACCGGACCGCCGCGCGCCGCCAACCGCCGGAACGTCACTGAATTACGAGATATCCTCTGAAGCATTGCTGATTAGAAACTGTTTAATGGATGGTGAAAGTATGGTTGAACTACTATGAGTAGATATTTCGTCTTTCTATTGGTATTGTGAACGTTTACTTAGAAAGCACGTCCATAATCTTCATTGTTATAGTAACATTTCTACCGGTAAATTATATACAATACTAAATATAAGTGGCCATTAATTGCTAGTTTTTCACAAGGAACTCAAAATTTTATGGTACCCAATAATGCCATAAAGATGTTACATCGATAACCATTAAATGCTTACTTGAGACCATCTATTAATATAATTTATCACAATATAATTATCTCTCATCTAATAGTAGCACAGATATTGTTTATACATCTAAATACTAATCATTACATCTAAACGTAATAAATTGTCAAGGCAATGAAAGTAAATAAGATTAACTCAAAATAATATCACGACTATAATAAGGAGACAGTTTACGATGGCGGCGGCTACACAAATCAGTAATAACTCGACTTGATGATAAATTTAACTAAATGAGTCAACGAAGCTTGGGCTTTAATAAACTCAGGGAATTTCAGGACTTCGCTTCAATCAAACTTGAATCGAGATTGATAAATTGATAAAATAATTCACGTTAAACATGAATTCTGAGTTCTGATGATATTGCTTGATACGGTTCAGTGATAAATGTTCGGAGGGTTACGATCAATTGACCAGTAAAACTAAGTAGACGTATAGAATACTTTAAAAGACCTTCTCATTCTCCAAATGAAATATGTTAATAATATTTTATTTAAACTACGTTATGTGTGAATTTTAAAAATTTGAATTGTCTAGAAAAATGGATGGTGATGCTTATATGGGACTTTTCAAAAGCCTCCTTTGCGACTTTCAGACTCGACCGTAATTACACGAAACATAACGAGGCAGGCAGATAGATAGACCTTTTTGAAATCTGTTACCAAAATAAACCTGACGCAATCCTAAAACGTAAAATCATCAAAACATATGCGCGTATAAATTCCACAAACGACAACAAGCGACTCAGGAAAATTAAAGGCCGGGCCGCAAATGTCACGTGCAAGTGCTGACATGGCCAGCGTGACCTGACCCCTCACACGTGTCCACACGTCACCGACGACGTCAGCTATTAGCGGAGGAGCTTAATGAACGGTCGGGGGTCTCATTAGACTGGTCGAGGTAAATTTTCTTAACAGCCTAGTTGGTGCCACACTCCGGTCCTAAACACACACACCCCTCTGCGGACAGATAATTTGTCCAAACTTCGGCGGTGTTAAAGTTTCCGCTTGCATAGTTTCTTTATCAGTTTATATCACAGCCCCAAGTTTAGTGTTGACGAGCCGAGGGATGTCGCCGCAGGGTTATTGTTTGTTCGACTTCTATTGTGACTGAAACCGTTATGCTTATTTTAGCAATTATAGAGTACACTATTAAGAAGACAATAAAACTTTGTTTAATATTTTGTTAAATTATCAACCCACGCTTTAAACTCGCGCCTGCAATAATCATTCCTAAATGGGAAATCGTAATTTTTTTACTCCATAACATACCAAACACGTTGCTCTATTTTAGTCAAATCACAGATCGAGATTTGGATAAAGAAAACAGGCATCTAAGAGAACATAGCTGTTCTCTTAGTTGCCTGTTTTCTTACCTCCTGGTTCCTGTTTTTTTGATTACCATCAAGGAAGCCATAGAGAGTGATCATTAATGTGCAACAATGTGTTGTTTCCCATCACGAGATGGCATTAGAAAGCGAGCTCATTGGCGCGTCACCGGCGTCAGTAAGAGCAACAATAAACCCTTGGACGGCTGTGCATCAGTCCCGCGGTCCGCGGTCACGATCCCGACAACTGCGGGAACTATCCCCGCCGCACTATTTCGGAGGGAAATGCGGGAATCGACACCAGAACGAAGTTACTCTTTATGTTTTACCCGTCCAACCTCTCTCTTCGCTGAATAATTTTATTGCATTACTTGTTGTTTGCCGCCATTTCGTATGTAGTTCGTAATCTGTTGTGAATTTACACGTTGTTTAGTTTTCAGTGTGTGTCGGAAAACTTTAACTTTATGTAAAGTAGGTCCTTTTCTGTAATTAACAAACAAAGTAGGGATGGAAACGCTAACACAATTAAAGACTATAATAATTTATGTCCTTTTCATTTGCGTTCAGTGAACGAGCTTTGTACCAGCTTTCCAATTCCAGGTACCTCGCAATATTTTATAACTACATAAAATTTATTTACGTGGGACACTCAGAAAGTTTTGCAAAAATAAAATAAAAAGTTCTACATGTAAACATTTTTTTATTAAATCTTTTTAAAGTATTCTCCACTAGACTCTATACAAAGTTTCATGCATCTGAACCAGTTTTCGAAAATTTTTTTCCAGTCCGCCGCAAACACCTCGTTTACAGGCTGCTCGAACGCTGACAGCGCATCTTCCGGCGACGAAAATTTTATCCCTTTCAGCAGATTTTTAATTTTCAACAATAAAAAGAAGTCACACGGTGCTAGGTCAGGGCTGTAAGAAGGGTGACCCAGGAGTTTGACCGGCGTGCAGTCCAGGAAGTCCCTCGTTTTGAGCACGGTGTGCGAAGGCGCGTTGTCGTGGTGGAACAGTAGCCCGCGGAGTCCTATGTTTGGTCGCTTGTTGCTCACAACAGAGAAAACTTCTGCCAAGCATTTGGTTGTATACCATTCAGCTTTGATGCTTCTTTTCGTGATTTATTCCGGTCTGTAAAGGAATTGACACCAAGTAGCCAGTCAAATTGAAAAAGTTCGCGATCGCGGCGTTTGATTCGTTTTGGAACACTCAAACCGTCGACTGGCGCTTTGTTTCTGGATCGTATTGATAAATCCAAGACTCATCACCTGTAATGATGTCGTAAACACGCCGAGAAAAGCCTTTTTCAGATTTGTTTATCATATCACGGCACCATTCCACATGGGCCTGCTTCTGAGCAGCTTGAAACTATCCTCCTCACGCGAAGATGCACGTGTAGAATTTCGTGAAGGCTTTCCGATCCTATCTGCAGTATGTGCTGAATCTCTTGATACGTAACTCGCCTATTGTCTTGGATAAAATTTTTCACTGTTAGCACGTTTTCTTCCGTAACAGCCGTCAAAGGGCGATCACTTATTTCTACATCCCCAACGTTAGTCGACCGCGCTTGAATTCATTATACCAACGATGCACGGTTGCCTTAGAAGGGCCTTCATCCATGAATGCCATTTGAAGTCTAGCGTACGATTCGTCCGGTTTAGCGACACTTGAAATCGTAAAAAATCATAGCGCGAAAATGTTCCCGGCGCAGATCTACGATCATTTAAATTAACTCGTAAACAATGTGGAGGGAAATTTTTAAATTAGAACGTAGGTACCTATTTTTACTTACTTACAAATCTTTAAATAAAAATTTTTTCACAATACTTTCTGAGTGGCCTGGTATGTCCCTATAAACAATGATGACCCTAATCTGTGCTATCTTATTTTTGACGAAATATTTGTCTACGTTTAGAACCTTGCAACTTCAACATTGCGTCGTGCTGCTTGTTGTGATTTATAGGTATAGCTGTGTTCGTGTGCGGCTCGCCCCGGGCGCGTTATATCTTTATTGTTCTAATCTTCACCGTTTACAAACTATTGTACCATTTTAAAATTATGAACTGCTCAGATAGCACTCCCCTTCCATATCGCCCTAATAAATATCAAGTTTTCTTGATAAATTCCGACTTTATATTACCTTTTAAGTATAATGGTTGTTCAAAATCGGTTTAGCAATGTTCGGGAAATGTCTACGATACGTAACTGTTGTTCGTGACTTCAGTCCACATTATAGTATTGGGGTCAGTCGACTGTGTGAGGTGTGACACCAGTAGAAAGTCTAATCACCACCCACTTACGAGACACAAACGTGACCAAAATCCGCATTCCGCACACATCCAATAACAAGTTTCATATCCAGGGACAGAGGCTGGAATAACTAACAGCTTTCCTAATACTTAACAATTACAATTCGCAAAATCACACTGATCGCAGTTTGACCTTAAGTCCGCAAATTGGAGCTCGCCGGAGGCTCGGAGTGATTGCATTAGAACATCACGCGTCACCTCGACTCCAATTTGAAGGGTCCAAACTATTTGTCCCAATCGAAACCCATTTGGAATTCAGATGGAATCGAAACGTCTAATTGCTTTCGGTTCAGCTCTTCGCATACTAACTGTGACTGTGGTCGCTCCTCATATACTACGTGTGCCTTTGTCGACTACATTTACTGCTCCATGTTCGTGTTTCTGTTCCAGTATTGATAGCAGTTTCTACAGAAATACCACTTTTTGAATTTAAAAGTTATTTGTTCTGCGATGCCAATGCCAAAAGCCAGGAAAAATTTAAGCACGTAATATTTCTTGAACTTTTCCAATTACAATCTTGTTTCAAATAAATACAAATGAGAGTTTTAATCAGTGTCGCAGAACAAACAAGTAATAACAGTAAATATCGCGCACCGCACCGCGGACTGCAATTTTTTTCCGACTTCAATATTTACGAGCTCGAAACATCGGGAGGCCGGACTCGGTATTGGTGTCGCCAACTCGCAAGTAGGTGACCGCTCGCTGACAATTCATAAAGTGGAGGAAGTGCCTCAGTTCACACCCTCGCCCCACTTCCTCGCCTCTCCCCTTCGCAACTTTTCCCAATTCCACCACAAACTGTAAATAAAGCAAACGATCCGATAACGTGGCTGCTCCAATTTGGTGCACGGACGAAGGGATATTTCACTTTCGTTTCGGCGATACTAAGCTATTTACATTTCGCGCCACTGCTGGTAATATTTACGCCTTCATTCCACTGAAATTGGAATGGATTTAACAAGGTCACGCCGATTCTGATTGCTTGAAGGAAATTGAATGTTCCTACAAACAATTATGAGAACCCCGGAGAGTAGCCGCTTCTGATTAATTGACTTGAATTGATTTCGAATTAAGTTAGGAGGAAAAGATGGAAATGTGACTTCCCTACTGGTGGAAAATAACTCTTTTCATTCACATTAGCTTGTGAAACGAAAATCAATATGGAATGAACAAAATGAGTTTGATACCATCATTCTGTTTTAAACATTTAAAGTTTTCATTTTCACAAAACAATTTAAAAAATTGCATTTTTTTTATTACAAACTACCTACTTAAAATGCTGACTCGAAAAATATAGTATAAAAATGTTATGTAAAGGAAATTAAATTGAGACAAACGAGAATACGAAACGCTAAAAAGCTGCTCCGAGTTTTGTTCCAAAAGATGTCTAGAATACGTTCTTAGCAAACTTGACTCAGCTAATTTAACTTACATTAATGTGAGTTTTTGGAATTACTCTTAAGCTCTACCGTTACGTATTTATAAGTTTTTTATGAAATATTATAAAAGAGTTCTTAACTTTAGCGGTTTTCAGTCAAGTCGAGAACCAACATAAATTTTAATTCACCTCCCAAGATTTCCCTCGACACTCGTCGACCTCTATAATGATTAGACAAACTTGAAGTTAAACAAGAATGTTCTACGGACACAGTCGGCTGCGAGGGAGACATCGCGCTGCTCAATTATTCATAAGAGTACGAGATTAAATTAAAAAAATATAAACTGTCAGCGCGGGAGGGTGTCTTAAACTCAGCGTTTGACGAAGTACAAAAGTTTAAATTAAATTTATAGAAGCGAGCGGAGATAGATGTGCGCACACCCGCACACGTCCGGCGTGGCTCGAGCGACACAATAACGCGGAGCTAAATAACGACAATCTAGTTTTAATTGCAGCTATTTGTCTCCGCTCCGATGTTGCAGATTGCGTCGCCAATGGACTAATTTTGCATGCTCTTAACGTATTAATTACAGCACTTATAAAAAGTAAACTCCAATTCTTCAAGTTTTTAAATGATCCACACAATCGTATACAATAGTACCTATTATCATCACGTCTCTTGCACCTCTGTGATCAATGTCTAAATATTCACAAAGGTGAGCTGGGAGCGAGCATTTAAACCACTCGAACGACGCATCAAAAATAATGCCATTATTAAATATCAAAACGCTCTTTTCAATCCTGTAAATACTGTATTAAAATTTTATGAAATCCAAATATGGAGTCGTAACTTTAAACCGAATTGTAATGGCGATCGTAAACAACAATAATAAAAATTTTGAAATGACCATTTAGATGTGGAATTAGTATTGATAAGGATGGCCATTAGAGGCACAGTGCCTTATTAAATCGGTATGCGCGTGATGAGCCCTTATCAGGATTATCTTTTAATTTTATTATGAGTGCTTTAATATAAAGGCTCGTAACGCATGTCAGGCTCAAGTGGCATTTTTTGTGGCAGTCGGCGCTTGCGGCCGCTACTCCGCTTTTAATGACTCTATTATAATGATTAATAGCGTCTATCGCTTAAAAAACATCCGTACTTTTTACATTCTTTACAAATTTCATTAATGTCGATATAGTTCTTTTAACCGGACCAGTGTTTAAGACGGTAAGAATTATCGCGGCTATTTTTTCTCCCATATTTTATCAAAATTGATTGCTTTTATCGCCTTAAAAGGACTTGTTCAAATTAGGAAAATTACGTATTCGAGACACCGCACGTGCATGTGTTAAAAGCTCATTGTATTTTCGTTTTGTAATAATGCGAAACTCTATAGTAACATAGATGAGACCTGTTTCACTAAATTACACTTAACTCGGGCTGGGTAAACATGCGTCAAGAATATTTCATCGTTACAAATCTGAAGCACTCATCTCTCATCATTAACAACGCTCAACGTTTTATCAAAATTACATTAACAAACAGTATCACGTTTATAAATTGAAAGCTCTCTTGCATCAATTTACATTTGTTTAGTTTGAATTACGCAGTACAATACTTTTGTCTCCGTAATAGGAATGTAAATTTATCGTTACCTTTAGCTTCAATTCGTATTAAAAGATGAGACGTTGGAGTTAAACCGGTGTTACAATTCAGTGTCTGAGTAGACCGGGACCGGGTCGGGGTACCGGGGGTGAGCGACTAACTGGATTGGTGTCCCCCCTCGGTTCTTCCGCGCGAGCTAGCGCCCAATTTGGCGGCTTGCTCGGGCCTGCACGTTTTTGCACGCATCCCCTTAATATGGACGCAACTACCGACTATAAAATATGCTCCGGCACGCTGTGTAACTTGATTGCGACGAAAAAAACTTCGCCAATAAAAGCGCCAGTTCGATTCTCGAAATCGTTTCGAAAGCATAGGAAAGGTTAATGATCTACAACTTTCTGTTCAGTTGTCTTTTCAGTATCGTTAATTAAATTTACATGCAAAGTGGGATTTTATCCGTTTTTTTTTCAGTCATTTTACTTATTTGCGTGCCAACAAAACTAACAGCGTCGTAATTATTAATGGAAAAGAGACATCAGAAATTTCTATCCGATACATAAATCGCGTTTCGAAATGCGAGGTAAATTAAGAAACTTACAAGCTTTTACGAAATTAAACATTCAAAGGAAAAATGACAAACAAACTAACAACATATTCAAGGAGAATTCCCAAAAGACGCGGTGCCGCATGCCGGCGGCGCTCGGCGCACGCCGGCTTGTCTGCGGAGCCGCCGCGACTTGATCCACTGCTCGTAGTCAGTGGCGCTCTGCCTGCCGACCAGACGGTACGCCTCTACGCTTCTCGCGCGCGAACGCAACGAATTCAAACACGATCTCATCGCCGACAACTACGACCGCTTCACAACATTCTAGATTATTATATTTTCCGTGTTCCTTTGATTTTCATGAAATTTACTTTACTGTGTTTTTTTGTTTGTGTTTCGTACATGTCTGAGATCTATTATTCGAGTTCGTTAAAGAATAGAGGAGGTTGTTACCGTGAAAAGCTTCGGGCCGGACGCATCTATTGTGAGTACAATGTATCGCCTTAACGCAGGTCGGGTTGAACATTTACGATGAGAATATCGAAGACGATGCGTCTAACATTCCATTGGTATAATAGATGCGATTCATGAGATATACAATTCAGGAAAAATGATTTTGAAAATGGGAGGAAAGTCATGTGTGAAGACGGTGGAGAAAGAGGGAAAAAAAGAAGAGAAGAAAGAGACGATTAAAAAGAAATTTGAGAAATGTGAGGAGAGATGTCCGGGGGATCCGTGGGCTTACTGTGTGGTGTTATGGTGTGCTTGTGCCATGAGCCTGATCTCGAGCGGATACAGCCTCTACAAGCAACAGGGGCTGCAGGGGCGGCTGTCACTGCTGGAGGAGCAGCACCTGGCGCTGCGTAGCGCGGTATTGGAGCCGCAACAGCCGCTGGTGGAGCGGGTGCGGCGCGAGGTGTTGGCCAGGCCACCCATGTACTGGCGCCCAAGAAGGAGCATCCGCGACTACGGCGACTGCGTCTGTCCACCAGGCAAGTGAACTGTCATAAATACAAAAAATTGAAACGGGTGATGAATGCATTTACAGCATTTTTTTTAAATTCGATGTTGTGTTTCTAAAACGTTTTGAATGTTGTTTATTTTGATAACAAATAAAAAGGAAACATCACCATATTGGATGTTCTTAAGATTGAAAAATGTTCTCGAAATTTAATCATCAATATTATTGCTTTGAATACTTATTAGGCAAACATTTATAACAAGCCTGTTTATTTGGCAACCATCCCCGATTGTATTTACTCCATCTGTACCAACGCCAACATTCAACTGATCAACTAAATCAACATTGTTTAACAAAACATTCCCAGATTTAATCATCTCTCAATTCTGTGTAAATTTTGCATCGTCCTCGTTTTGTAAATATTCATCAGCTACGTTTGTTCATAAAGCATGCGAGCCCATCTCATATTCATCACAATTCTTATTGATAATGATTGTGTTATTAATAATGACGATATAAGGACGATATTGAAATAAACAGCTGGTCACTCATGCATGAGCTAAATTAAGCTGATAATTATTTACAATGCATTCAACGCGTCCGGTGTTAGTAAAATTTTCAAATAACCGTCATTTAGTTAAAGAGACGATCGTATTTTACACAGATTGCCAATTTATTGCGTATAGTTTTAAAATTGTATACGGATCCAAAGGATCCCTTTACAGTAACTAACATTTCACGCGAGGGGTTCGAGGCTGGTTCGAGGCAATCTTTTCGGAGCTATTAAGTTTTTTCCCTCTCAGCCGCAATACGAAGTTAATCCGGAGTTGAAAGCTGTCACTAACCCCATGGTTATCAGACGACGCGGCTCGAGATGGAAAAAATGATAAACGCCGTATGGCGCGAATACGTGTCGGGGTGACGGCTCAGTTCGAGGGTCTCCGGGACCCGCCGGCTCGGGGCCCACAGCTCTGGATAATAAAGGAGTTGAGCTTTTATTACGAGTTGTTGTTTGGCTCGATATTGCTGTTGAATTTGAATTATGTCGTTAGTATTCTGTTCGCGGTCCGCCAGTTTATTTTGATGATTACGAATCTTTTGTTTTTATATCTCATAATTTATAATAAGAAAAGTTAGTATTGCAAACGTTTGTTATAGCGGGATCATTTGGTTTTGGTCACTTTCGTTGCGTAATAAAGTTTAATGGTGCGTTTCAACAATATTTGAGCTTACGTGTTCAACCGTTAATTTTGGTGAGTTAGCAGCGTAATATGGGAACCAATGTTCAATCAATAAAACATAGTGGTGGGTTGGGGGTCCGGGGTGGTGACTAGAGCGATAAAAGTGTCGCGTGTCGTTGACAGCTCCGTGTTTATTTGGATTATTGGGTGCCGTGGAGTGGCCGGCTATTGGCGGTGCGCTATTGACGGCTGTATAGCCGGCCGGCCCTCCGTGGCCGCCGCCGGGCGTGGACCACTCATTGTGCTGATCCCTTTATGTAGGTACTCGTTGTGAAAACACGTAATTGATTGAACTCGTTTAAATAAGTGCAGTGGACGGAAAGTTGGGATATAGTAGGCTCTTGATATTGTGCGTTCAAGTAAATTTATGGCGAGTCCTCAGCCATTGGAGTACCAACTTATTTATTCCAACAAATACAATATTTTCAGCAAAAAATTGGTACAAATAATATAAATTCTGTACAAACAATGTAAGTACATAACATGAACCAATGTGTAGGAACACAGACAGAGCAAACCAAAATTCAATACTGAGTCACTGACGTCGTAAAAGGGCCAAACGATCGACAAAACTGATTGGCTGAGCAAATGTCACAACCGTCACTATACACGGAACGAAGATTTACTAGAATTGATAGTGGGTTCGGTTCAGTACCTAAACCTATAGAGTATAGAGAGACAATACTGACGGTGAATGAGTCGGTATCTCCGCTCCTAAATTATTATCTAGAATCAGATTATAATGTATTCACCGATCATTCAAAATCAGAATAGATAAATGTAGGACAATCTTTAATAGGAGGTTTTGGGAGGCCAAAGACATCAAATAGATTCCTATCGAAACCACATTAAAGTCTGAAGCATGACGTGACACACTTCCATCTAAACTTTACTCGATCTTCACCGCGCGGTGAGTGTCCAACAAATTACTAAATATTATGTAAATGATCCTCTGTCAACAATATCCCATTAAGTTTGAGTTAAAACATAGTGATCGCTTATTCTCTTAATAATTCCTAAATATACTGAAGTCCTTAGAAGCCTGTGTCAACATTGGCTTGTAAACTTTAATCTGTGCCAGCGATTTATAAGGTGTTTTGGCACATAAATAGTAGCCGAGTCCGAGTAATAAAGGCTCAGCCTTAATATATTATATTCGTCGAAATTGTAGAAGTACTGTAACTCAGTGGAATTGGTTCGATATAGATTATTTTATGACCTGCACTGCTTACAAAAATAGATGTTCACGGACTTTTAGAGCTATTTGGTAAGACTTTTTCAGTAAGACCCTAATATGTTTGTTTTTGCATACCTAAACTTAAAAAAACAGACATGGAAATTAGGATTCGTATATTCTGATTTAAAGAAACATCACGCAAATATTTCACAACTAACTTGAAACTTAACAATAGCACTAAGTTGTACAAAGCACAGTGTTATTGCCACCAACAATAACGTCCACCGAACAGCCGCACATCATCCGTTCACACGTGCCACTATCTACACCAGTTAGCGCGAGTAACTGGTGCGACTACTCGCCAGTGCAATTATCCAGCTTTTTGTTCCGCGACTTAGGCATAACTAATCCGTTGGGTCTAGCTCCATTGTTAGCTCACTACTGGAGTGAATGAATGGGGCAGGCGGCCGAGTTGCATTACGTATGTGTTCACTGGTTCGGTATTACTATATTACGAGTATATGCATAGAAACGTAACTGCATTATGTTTTATTTGAGTGAGGGGTCGAGAGTTTGAATCTAAAACTGATCTTCGATCTGCGTCTGATTTAAAAAAAACTAATAAGCGTAATAAAATAAGACAAAATCAATTTCACGACAATTTTCTATTTCTATTATTTGTTTATCTTAACCAGTTGAAATACTGGTATCAGATAAATCGAGTAAGTGCTATAAATTGTTCAATAAGTCCTTATCTAAACGAGACAGATTTAGAAAATGAGATATCTCATAAATAATTGGTCATTATGATCTCCTCTACTCCCCTACGGAATAGTGTCATTCCGTCACATACGGGTATGAAGACATCAAACGAAATCAAATAAGATTATGATTGCCTTAACAAATAGTCCAGCGTGTCGAAGAATATTATAGTGAAGAATGATCTCTGTAGTGAATTATATTGCGTTTTCAGATGCGCTTATTGTCATCAATAGTACAGGGAGTCATTTGTTTCTACGTAGAAAGTGAGATAAAACCGAGGATAACTCTAATTTTCAATCACTCAAAACTAAAACTGGTACTTTTCAGTTTATTTTTATCGAAATCCAGGGCGCAGTTTCCAGACTTCCACTCTAATACTCGTTGGATTTCTCGTTACAACCGTGACAACAGTAAATTGCCGACTAGCCAACAAATTAGCAGTAATCTTATTAGATAATTCGCCGCGCTATCGTTACATAGGTAATCGCGGTGCAACTGGTTGTTGAGTTGTTGCCAAGTCGGATGCGTCTCGCATGCATGTATGTTAACCTGGCTGCTTTGTGAAGATGTTCAGAAAAGCACTTCTTAGGGAGAAGATATTAGAGCGGCCGGCGAATATTAATTACATTTTGTTTACGTCTTTTTTCATTAAAATCACATCTACTTCCTTTTCAACATTCTACATTGTTTCAATGTATGTTGAACTCTCAGTATTCTCGTAGTGCAAGTTGCTCGTAAAAATAACACTTGTGGTCCAATCGCCAAAGTGCTTCTAAAATCAATTGCTGTCCAATACTCTGTAAGCCAAGGTAAGTAGGCACGGGCGTGTTTTTCCCACGGCGTTTTTTTGCGTAGATACTGGATTTCAGGGACTGCATACCCGTAAAATTTTGGTATCGATATCAAAATATCGATATAAATACTGATATTTGGATATTTCTTTATCGAAATTGATACCGATATTTTTATTCAGTACACTTATATCTTTACTTTAATATGCCTTTATCAGTATCGATACTGATACCAAAATACCGATATTTTACCAACAAAATACTACGCACGCACGGGCCACGACAGCGGCACGCGCTACGTTTGATCAAATACTCGCTGGCACGGTTGCCGTTCCGTTTCGCGTCAAGACCGCGCGCCGCCGCCGGCGCCGCGGCCGCCCGCTACCGCGCCGTTGCACGGTGGCGTGAGGTGACGTGCGATCTCGCAACGTCGCATTGGAGCCTGATATCAGTACTGAGTATCGATAATTTTATACCGATACTTAAGTAACTGATACAAAATTCGATATTTATTCCAGTTATCGATTCTGATATTGGTATTTTCTTTAAAATATCGATATATTTCGAGTATCGATATCAGTCCCTGCTGGATTTTCGACGCACTTCTTAGCGCCGAGAGTTGAAAATCTAAGAGTAGGTCCTTTTTATGCGCTGGAATGCGCTCTATTGGATTCTCAATGGTCGGCTGAACATCGAGAGTTGAAAATCCAGTGTGCGAAATCCCGCCACGATATTTTTACATCCGTGCGGACGTAGGCTTATAATCAATTTAGTTAAAAGGTAGACAGCTTTATTAGTCAAATTTATAAAATATACCAATATAGTACCTACCTAGCTACTGGAAATCTAAGATTTGATCTTTTCCATAACAGTTTAACAAGCAATGTTAAAATCAAAAGTCTTTCTTAACCAACTTCATATATACGAGAAATAACTTGTGCGTTACATTCCGGCAAATAAACATGTCAACACGCAATTAATAATGTCTTCTTTCCTCTCTTTATAAGAGGTTTATTAATTACGGGAAAATATCTTCCCCGTAGAAAGTAAAGACTTAACACATTCAATTCGATTACAAAATCTTCTGCAAATCCCCTGAGTCTGGTTTCCGCGCTGGCTTTCACTTAGATAAAGTCGTGGCGATTGATAGCTGGCGGAAAAAGTTTAGCGATCACATGACCGAGAGGTGAGGTCTATTTTGATTCGATTCTCAAATCTTGAGGAAATCGACAGTAGGTACTTATTATATCTGTTTAATAAGTACCTTAACTTTCCGAAGAACATCACCAATAAGGTCTGCCTTATTGGTGATGTTCTTCGGAAAGTTTACTTGCGTGGAACTCGCAACCGGAGGCATGCCGTGCGTGTATGACGATGTATTAAAGTAAACGAAGCAAAAGGAGTATGTAAGGATCGTAGTAGGCAGCGTTCTGTAGTTGCCTGCCCCCGTTGGAATAAGGCCTAAGTTTACGTATGTGTGTGTGATTATTAATTCGCGCATGATCATTATTTATTTAATTAAAACGGTTTACCACCAATTACAGAAATTAAAGACAGTTTGTATACCTACACATAAAATATTAATCAAGTTAAAAGTTAACAACACTTTCATACATCCCCGACACAGTACTTCTGACATGCCGTCAAAATCTTCGTCCATTCGTCCGCAAACAGGTCGTTTGTTGGATTAGAGTCCAAGCTTAGGTACGTGGAACTGCGGTCATAGTACGCGGAACTGCGCGACATGGAGGCACAGCAAACAGCCTGTGCTTTCTGCCGTGGCAGTAGTTGTCTGGCAATGAATGGCAATTAACTGCGATCACAATGCAAAGGACCTCAAAATCTACATATGATCAGCAAAGCAATTTTAATATTAGTGCCTCCACCCACCACCCGCGCGGCCGCGGTTCAAACGAACCTAATTGAATATTTAAAGAGACTCGCGGGTACATTACACGCGAGTGACATCAAGGAAATTACGACCCCCACATCTGCGCCGTTTGTTTGTACCTAATGACAATCATTTCTATTTGATTTGCTCTGTCAATGTTTGTAATTGCAGTCGTTTTATAAAAAGTTACAAATCCTGCAACCTACTACCCACTCCTGGGTATGTGTCTCATACATACCGGGTGAAGGGGTTGAAGATAAAAGTATTATTACGTTTTTGGCTCCCATTTGAGACCTAATCAAGCAGCTTTCTGGGACCCTATTCCAAATTCCCACTCTTGGATATCCTGCTTCTCTATTTCTCATAATATTTATCAATAGCATAGCCATAGACATGGTGAGTGACAACCATGTCAATAAGATACTAGAAACTTTTTACAAAAAAAAAAAACAACCGACTTCCAAATAAAACGCTACAAAGTGAAAAATAACTTCGGAAGTCGGTGTCAATAAACGAAAATGCAGAACCGACGACACCGACTTCCGAAATTAAAGTAATTTTTCACTTTGTAGCGTTTTATTTGGAAGTCGGTTGTTTTTTTTTTTTGTAAAAAGTTTTTATTTTATCTTATGTTATGTTTTTTTATTTTTCACTTTTTAGTGGGAGAATTTATAATTTATCTAAGTTACAATAGCCTGTCAACCGCTCATCACCTTTTACAAAATATTGCTTTTCCCGATGCTCAGACGTTGGTTCTTACCAGGAGAACTCCTCAACAACCACTCACCATAAGCATTGTGAGGAGCATACATTGCTTAGCAACCATATTAAAGTTATCGAATCGCAACCCGTGAAATATTTATCATTGAGTAGTTCCGATGGCCGTCTGTGGTCTTCATCATCAGCTCCACTTTACCAAATGAAGAGTAACTTGAGCATTTGCTCTCGGAAATCACCGAGAGCAAATGCTCAAGTTACTCTAAAAAATATCCAAATCGCTATAGGTTTGCCTATAAAATTTGAGGGTTTCCCTCGAATTCCATGGGATCCTCTCACCAGATTCCAACATGCTGACAATGGGACCATTTCGAGAGTATAGCCTTTCAAACTATTTTTTTTTAAATAGGTCCACAGTGGGGATTGTCCAAAATTTCTAACCATTAGATTTTATTTTATTTTTTGAAAATTTAGAGCATTTTGAGAAACTAATTTGAATATTTTGATGGTTGACTCAATAGTTATTTTTTTATAAATATTTAAAAAATTTAAGGTAGGTTACGTCATCAGTGGCACTAAAGATTAAGTGCTGTTGCCTCACTAGTACAGAAATAAAAAATTTCAATCTGTCAACACAACGTCATCCACACCTATCAAAGTGTCAAAGTATTAATCTGTTAAAATTTTTCATTCCATAGCATTTCATTCCATTTTTTTTGTATTCCATAGCTCTTCCGATATATTAAATATTGTCGATTGTTGAAACAATGTAATCAGATTTATAAATGAGATGAATAAGAGGCAATTCGGAATGTTTAAATTTAATATACGTTTGACATATTATAATTTTACACTTGACACTGACGGATTGTAGACAATACTTGCCACTTACTTTTTATTTGATTTTTGAGGTAACGATACTAAACTGTACGGTCTCAGGTGACGTAATTTGAAGGGCACAGAAGGTCAATCGTATTTTATCAAAAATATCAATAAATATTAATATTTTTCGTAAATTAATTAGTCCATAATGATTAGTAACGCTATTCCTCGAAATGGTTTTTCAATTACAACATTTAAAAAAATATGAACAATGCCCATTGACGGAGAAATCGGTAAACATACAAAAAAAAAACATACATACGGTCGAACATATAACCTCCTCCTTTTTGGAATTGGTTAAATATGGTAGACAATTGAAGCCTGGTTTTTGAAAATCGTCCAAGTATTGCTCAAAACTTTCTACCAGAAGCATCTCCAACTGAACAGCACTATTCGAGCAATGATTTACGTCCACAGGGTACTTCGTAACTCTAAAATAGGACACATGATGTGCGGCAGTCATTCACTAGGTCCTGGTAAACTAATATTACAGTACAACTTAGTTATAGTGACCTGATCCGTTTGTGTTGCGTGTGCACTATTATTACAGAAAGTGTCCATTCTCGCAGTGTCTTACGTACTCGTATATCATCTGCTGACAGCTTAAGATTTGTTACAGGAGAATTCAAATTATTTCTATTTAAAGACGTACCAGGCGCCCGCTAGACGTAAAGGTCTTCCATACACTATATTAGAGCTGTCTGCTAAGTCTCAGCCTAATATTAAGTTCATCTCACTAAAATAATCTTAATATGATAAACTTAATATTAGAATGATACTGAGAACAGATCAACAATAATTCATATCCAATCATAGCTTACAAATATTTAACGATGATGATGCGATTAATCTAGAATACGAGTATGTACCAACACCACCTGCTCATTACACGTGGAACGAACTTGAACATGAAGATATACAGGAAGTATAGGAAGATACTGAGTCGGATGGAATCGAACCGCGAATCCCGCCGGAGTCTGAGTTATTCGCGACAAAATATAGCAGGTGGCAAATCATAAGCAGTAGCGATGGATACGAGTTGATCGTTTAATAATAACATTAAAAAAAAAAAAAATGATGACCATTGACATGACTACCTTCTAAACTCGGAATTTCAAAATTTCTTAATCCTTTAAAGTCAATTGGAATCACTACTGGTGTTGAAAATAAGTTCCAGGCCCTTGCCAGAAGATTTAAGGGAATCCTTATTCCCTTAATTTTTTACAAAAAATTTTACGAAGTCCTTCTTGAAACGTGCATTTAAGTATTTGCTTTCGCTCAGTTTTCGTGACTGGGATCACTTGGTAGCGGAGTCTCCGGGCGTCGGTAATGGCGGCGGCGCGGTGTCCACCTAATTGATTCGTCGCCGGCACTCGACTCCCAGCTCCCGAGGCACCGCCATGCGAGAGACACACCTTCCACGGCAGCATCATTATAACACCTCTTCATAAATTTAATATGGTTTTTATAATGCATGAGCAAAAGCCACTATGAAAACTTTAGTTTATACATAAAATAAATCAGCTGTAAATTTGAGCGAAGAGTTCGGTTCTATTTGTAAAATGTAGTCTAATAAGTCAGGGAAAGCCTTTAATAGAAGTGGTTCAAAGCTAATTGATCACTACGCGAAGTAGTAGTAATGGAGCAGACACTGTTGTCTCTAACGTACTAATTATACGCCGATAATTCTATAATAATAACCCACATAGAGGGAAAGTTTCTAAGCTTATAGTAACAGACTTTAATAAATTGATTCCTTCGAGACAAAACTTTAGAGCTGATACTAACACATTTAACACGTTCCCCTCCAGATCTGAAAGTCTCAATATCTATGTGGAATTGATTATTTAATAACTTCATGTAACTTAGGACAACCTAATAAGACTGTGGCAGATTAGATAGAACTAATCAATTCCTTTGAGGGTATTGGCTAATTTCAGGAGGTATTTTTAAACGTGCAATGATTTAAAGAGTGGAAGATTGAACCAGTATGTAAACTTATTCAATTTTGGTTATCCTCATGATGAAAATGAAATATTAGGTGATCCAACACTAAACAACTTTTATGTGGCACTACGAGTATATAAAAGACAAAGAAAGACTATCTATAACAGAGCAAGTTAAATGAAACTCAAAGTAATATGAACACTCTTCGGCTGAGTGTTGCACTGTCTTTATGGTATTGATTACTTTATTATTATACGAGAAGACAGTTTATAACAGTTCAGTTAGTTTGTCAACGATATCTTAGAGAAGACTTTCAATGGTTATGAAGCTGATGAGCTAAGCAGCTTTTTTGAAAGCTTATATTTATATGTACCGTAGAATCCTAGTTATAGCTGAATGAAACGCAATTATATACTTGAATATTCATTCAAGGTTGATGTCAGAAATCGACCCAAATTAAAGACTGTCGTACTTCTAATGACTAAATACTAAAAATAATGTACGACACAGAGCCTGAAAATGAAGAGAAAAAGAAATATGCCTGTAAATAAAAGTCAACCTGCCTAGCCTTTTCCCATCTACGTTGGAGTGGGCTTCCAGTCGAATCAGGTGCAGCTGCATACCAGTATTTTACATGGATCTACAAACGACAGCCGGGAACAATAGCTTAATGTGCTTTCCGAGGTACGGAGGGGTCTCGATATGTAATGTGTGGTAAGCCATCCATGAACCTTCAATCGACTCGTGCGGCTGTTATTTTTTTTCTGTTACTATAAATAATAATAGTACTGGCATACTAATTGATGTCGTACAAAAACTCGTGCTTTCATAGACCGATCAAAAGACATGACATCTTACAAGTTATAACCTTGCTCCGACCTGTGCTCCGACCGCAATGTGATATGAAAGTATAACATCCGTAAAATTAATAACCTTACCTTGGTAAGGTAAGGGAAAGCGGTTGTAATGTCGGAGCGGGAACAAACTAATTGATTCGTCCGAGGTGCGTACGCGCCTGCCTTACTAAGTGGCCGCAAGTTAGAGCAATGTTAACGAAGGTGCATTATTCAGGGTAATACAGTGTGAATGATTTATGAATATTTTAAGATTGAACTTTGAATTTCAAAAACGGACCTGTTTGCTCAACGTTTTCTTTAAAATATTTTACACACGATTTTGCCCTTATTGAATTTGCTGTCGCGTCGCACGTCTAACCATTTTGAAAATGAAGTTTTAATATTTCACTTCTACTAAAGTTGTGTTTTGAGCTTTAAAATATTTTGTCATCTCATGTTCATAAACGTCTATCTCAAAATCAAATACTGTTGGTTAAAAGGTAAAGTAAACAGGTACCTGCTTACTAATTTAGTTAAACACTCAAAACAAAAAGGGCAGTCATGCTCATCAGCGATGTGGACTCAATCATTTGTTTAGCAGCAAGCATTGAGCACGGTTCAAGTTTCGTTCCTCAGAAATTGAGAGCTCAAACATAGTTTGAGATGATACAGAAGGCCAATTATAAAGAGCACAGGGATATTTACTGTTTGTTCAAAGACTACCATACATCCATCAATAAATGATCAGCCTATAATGTTTCCACTGCTGTGTCACAGGCCTCCTCTCTTAGAGAGCTGTAATCTACCACGCGGGCCTAAAACTGAAACAGTAACAATCAGTTTTGCTTTATTTCGTGGCCCCTTGTCCATTTATTATAGTACATAATAAGAATCTATAATATTATGTAATCCATACTTTAGCTATTGCATGTACACCTTCTGTGTCTGTCTCTCCTGTACCCAATTCTATCGTCCGTGAGCCCCTAATTAATGCCTTACGAGTACGTATACGATACGTTCCTTCACTTAAAATTCCTATCTTTGTTGACTTTGTTCGGTAATAGGGAAATTGCTTTCGATGCGCGTCTTGAGTTGTTGCTTGATACGTTTCAATTAAATTGTCTCTTTGTTTAATTTCCTTAATTAAAATGCTAAGCTCGATTGTTTGATTACTTTGCCCTTATTCGTTCTAAATGGTAAATTACTTTTTTTCGGTTAGTAAGCACGGAATTACTTTTGTCTCCAAAAAACAGTCAAGCTTCTTTTTTCTTAAATTTATCAGAAGTAGTTCGAACGAAAATTCAATAAGAAGTTAGGAAAAGATGGAGCTCGTTTCTATTTGGTCGTCCCAAACTTCAGTCATGCACGTGAAGCTCAGATCTAGGAAACAAAATAGCAGACACACTGGTAATCTGAACAACACACATGTTACCTACGTATCTACACATTTTTTTATGCATTGCATGTTTTTGTGAGCAGTAGTCGGCTGCTAATGAGGTTGGCAAGCCTTGGAAGGTGTGATCCTCGATAAAGTCATTAGTCCTACTCTAGAGTAGGACTTAAATAACATTGGTCTTTCTGCACCTTTATTCGGGCCTGCCAAGGACTAATGACTTTATCGAGGATCACAACTTCCAAGGCTTGCCAACCTCATTAGCAGCCGACTACTGCTCACAAAAACATGCAATGCATAAAAAAATGTGTAGATACGTAGGTAACATGTGTGTTGTTCAGATTACCAGTGTGTTTGCTCTTTTGTTTGCTAGATCTGAGCTTCACGTGCATTACAATTCTTAATGTTAAAATCTCTTGATATCATGCCAAGCACTTGAATATGAACGTTCATAAGAACGGCGAAGGCGAAAAACAGTCTTAATAGTTAGCTATATATTGTACTATATTAATTAGTGCATAAGCGCTATTCTGCAACGTCACATCGGACCTCATTCAAGTCACCATAAAAAATAATTAAGTCATCGTTGTGTTAAGTCATCATGTTTAGAAAACAACGGTACAATTTGTGTCCTTAGACAGAAACTTATGGGATGGTCTTCTGGCCTTTTTAAGTGTAGTGGATCTTTCTGAACTATTTGTATGAAATGCTATTGGTGTAAGCACTTAGAGCCGTTTGGTTAGGAATTAAACGGAAAGCTGTTGGCTGGTAATAAACGCGGATATCGCGCGTTTCGGAGCGGTTATAATTATAGCCGCGCGTTTACACGTCCCGAGGTAGGTGCACGGGGTGATTTGTACACACATCATTTGTTATGGCTGCTATGAAGTTTATTTGCGAGAGTTTCTACTTTCTTCTTGGAATATAGTTACGACGTCTGATGTGGATTACATTTTGATTTATTTAAAATACTCTAAGCAATAAATAAATAAAAAAAAGGTAATTTGTTGACGCTAGACCAGCACCCTAACTGCGTAACACACTATCAGTAACAATTGTGAATCATTTTGATGGATATTGCTCATCCATTGCTTCATATATACGGTCAAAAAAAAATTCGCTCAACACCGTAAATAACGCAATGAATGTTGTTGAACTGTCAAAATGAAAGCCATTGACACTGATAGTGTGTTACGCAATTGCTTACTGCGCTGGGAATGCTTTAGATCATAGTAATAGTATTTTAGTCACAGTGCACTACAGTGTCTATTTCTAACCACAAACCACTAGAATCTTTCTCTGATCAAAACTTGCATAGGTAGGTACCCTACAACTAGAGCCTTACAATAAATTGATTGTTGAAACAGCCACTTAAACCACTCAATTATGCGCAGACTAATGTTTCGAATACTTTGAATTAATTAACTTAACACCAAGTTAGGGATTATTGGTGTTTGTTGTGTTATCGGTCGATCGGCGGCGCACCAGACGGGTGCACGTGGTCTAATGGTCCCACCAGACGGGTCTACAGAGTCAGACTGACCACTCGCACGTGCGTACTATAGTGTTGTAATCAGGACTAGACTTATGAAAATTACAATCTTGATTAGCTAATTTGTGGCCGTGAGATTTGTGCACGGAATGGGTGCGATGCCAAACGGGTGCTACTACCAACTTTCATTTGAAAAATGTATCTTTCCTGGGTTGTAAAAGATTGAAAAAGGTTGAGATGGTACTCAACCTTTTTCAATCTTTTACTACATAATGTAAAATAAATTTACTATATATGAGTAGCAGCATCATCTCACTGAAATCATCCGTTTCTTTGCTGAGTGTGGTAGGTACGCAATAAACGTTGTAAATTTAAATTTTGGTCCACCAAAACTTAATCTCCTGAAATTTAAAATTTCGGGATTATCTTCATTACGAACTCTGGAATTTACAAATCTTTTCCATCAAATACTAAAACTTTGATTACCAACTCTCCCCTTCAAATGCGAGGAATCCATCAGTCGTACCAACATCTGTACACGAGTAGTGGCACAATAAACATCTGTCCCAGTCTTAGCATTCATCGACAATGTTCGCAAGCGTCACAAGCGTCACAAGTAGGAACTGAACCAAACGTTATTCAATCCCAGTGCACAGTGGTGCATTTATCACGTACGGCTCTAAAACAAATCCTTTCGAGGCTCGTAAAACGCTCATAAAAATAAAAGCAGTCGCCATCACGGTAACACATTGATAGGCGCGACACGACCGCATCTGTTTGTTTTATTTCTCCACGCTGATTGCTTGTTTGCGCACAGTGGCGGACTGACGACGCCTCTGTTGCTACGCAATGGTTACAGATTAACTATTACTTAGCTGAATTTGCGTCGTTAAGCCCATTGTTGTTCCAAGTTTTATTCGACTTGCTTTTTAATTGTATTAAGTTTTTATTCGGTTGCGGGCTCTATTACAGCATTGAGATTTTAATTGGCATTCGTATGAAAGGACCAGCAAAAAAACTTTTTTACAAAAAAACAACCGACTTCCAAAAAAAAACACTACAAAGTGCTAAATAACTTTAATTTCGGAAGTCGGTGTCGTTGGTTCTGCATTTTCGTTTATTGACACCGACTTCCGAAATTAAAGTTATTTAGCACTTTGTAGTGTTTTTTTTGGAAGTCGGTTGTTTTTTTGTAAAAAAGTTTTTATTTTGTACTTTTTAGTGGGAGAGTTTGTAATTTATCTAAGTTACAATAGCCTAATGTCAACTGCTGATCACCTTTTACAAAATATTGCTTTCGAATTTTTAGATTTTTCTTGATTTTTCAAAAACCGCTTGTCAGAATTCGAAAAAAATTTCATGGGACCATTTGGGAAGTACACCCTTTCCAACAAAAAAAGATTTTTTCAAATCGGTTGGCAAGCGACAGAGTTATGCGCGAACAAACATAAAAAAAAAATAATACAAACATCCGAATTGAGAACCTCCTCCTTTTTTAGAAGTCGGTTAAAAAGCCAGTAATCTATACATATAATAAATCTGTAGACGAGACGTTTCTGTACATTGAAAATATTTCAAAAAAAAATAGTTGGGGTGTTAAAGGATAACCAACAGATGCCATTTCATAAATTTTTGGAATTTTTGTCTGTTTGTCTGTTTGTCGGTTTGTCGGTTTGTCTGTTTGTCTGTTTGGATGTGACAGATTATTGATTTGAACAGGGTCAACGTAAAAAGTACCAAACCAATACGGTTACTTTTTATACGCAAATATGGTGTAGAACTCGGAGCAGTGATTAGTTTTTGTTTCATCGCAATCGGTTCACTCTATCAAAAGATATAATCAATTTAAAGTATTCTTGGAACAACTTTTTACGTTTTTTAGTAACACGTAACGACATCTATTGGCGCGATATAGTACCTTCTAACGAAAACATAATTGTTGTTGTGATGTGAATAATCACGTCCTATTAGTTTATGCTTACTTAAATGACGAAATAACACAGATACGTACTTATGTCTATGTTATTTTAAAAAGTAATGGTAATTATATTAAAAAAATCGCTTTTCAATTGATGGTTTATTTAGTGGCGCCTGTGGCGCTAAAAGAATTTTAAACAAAAAGTGAGGATAATGTAAGATAATAATAATTAATGAGGTGTTCTGAGCGACAAAGAAGTTAGATAATTATTGATATAAAAAGTTGAGTAACGCAGAGCGTTTTTTAACGAAGTTCTTATATGGAGCTTGCGGTAGGAGTTCTAAGGGAGAAATCGTCAAATTACGAAAAAGCGTTATGCCTCATTTTTCATAGTAATAGATAGATAGAGACACACACAGAGAGAGAGAGAGAGACAGCTATTTTTCATGGATCCTGACCCCGGTAAGTGAGGTCAAAAAGAAAATCAAAGATGGCGGTTGCCTAAATTTTTAACTTTTTCGTCATGGGTGTCGTTTTCATGGTTTTCGAGGGTGCTGAAGTCGAGAGTCAGGTCAAAATGAAAACCCAAGATGGCGGCTGCAATTTTGTTTTGATTTTTTGTCATGGATGTCGTTTTCATAGATTTCAAAGGTGCTGAAGCCGATAGGCAGGTCAAAACGAAAATCCAAGATGGAGGTTGCAATTATTTATTATGGGTTTCGTTTTATTGGTTTTTGAGAGTGCTGAAGCCAATAGTGAGGTTAAAATGACACTGTAACGGCTTACCCACCGTCGATTGGACCATGAACCGATGGTGAACATTATCTTTAAACCATTAACTTTTTTCCAAAGGACTTTTCACCCACGAACGTTTTGCCAACATAACTCTACGTCAGTGAATGCTTTACCAACAGAATGTTTTGACCAATAACTTTTCACCCAAAAAACAAGGCCAACAGACGCCGGGAAAGGTGAAAGTAAAATAATAATAAGACGTAGTCCTTTATTTCTGTGAAAAGGGTATAAAGTAACCTAACCAAGCCTAACCTCGGGGTGCCCTTCGCTCGCTTTGCTCGCTCACTTGAGCCGCCATCATCCCCTCGAACCCTACCTGTCCGAGTCGGGGTGCCCCAAGCCCCGAGCTCGCTTCGCTCGCCCTTGCATCCTTAGTTCTATTTGACATGGGTCAAATGTTCTTTGGGTGAAAAGTTATTGGTCAAAACATTGTGTTGGTTAAGCATTCACTGACGTAGAGTTCTGTTGGGGAAACGTTCGTGGGTCACAAGTCCTTTGGATGAAAAGTTAATGGTGTTGACCAACGGTTCATGGACCAATCGACTGTTGGTAAACCGTTTCAGTACTGGTTAAAATGAAAGTGCTGAAGCCGATTGTGACGTCAAAATGAAAATCGAAAATGGCGGCTGCAATTATCTTTTTATTTTTTTATCATGTGTGTCGTTTTCATGGTTTTCAATATAAACTTACACGACTTTGTGTGAAATAAAATAAAATACAACCGACTTAAAAACACACTTCAAAGTGCAATAGACCTTTGGTTTCAGAAGTCTGTAATTTCTTGCCAATGCGCAACGTCTTCCCAAACTAAGGTTATTTTGCACTTTGTAGGGTTTTTTATGGAAGTCGGTTATATTTTTTTTGTAATTAGCTTTACAATTCTTTTTCTGGTTTTCGGCAGTATAAGGTCTAAATCAAAATCATGTCTAAAGTTTTCATGGGTTTCATCTTCGTAGTTTAAATGGCGGCCTGTGTCAAATATAATAAAAGTTTAATGGGTTGCTTTTTACACGGGCAACTTTATGTAGAAGCTCTTACCATTAATGTATTCTTCCTTTTATCATCTATATATCTCGATGCTTTATAAGGCATAATATTGGTAGGTATATATGATATCTTCAATACCAAGTTAAGAAATTCTAAATTTACCACAGAGAAGAAAACAAGACTTAGAAAAACTAACTTCAAACTTCACCTACTAATCTCAGATATACTTTAGATAAAATGGTGATATGATTTTACAAGTTGGTATTCTAAGACAGACGCAAAATAAAATGGACATAATTATGGCTGTTTGGTTAGATAATCAGCTTCGAGCAGGCGCTTTTATCTTAATTTATTCTCAAAAATCAAAGTGACACTTCGTCGCATTGTCATTATGAACCATGAAGACGCAGTGATTGCAGTCGAAACGGCCGTGGTAGAGAACCCTAGGTAAGGAAAGCGTTACCAGGCAAGACCTGATGATTCTTCCTTTTCAATGAAGGAGTGGCAATTACACCTTTCCTAAGCGACATATTACCTATTGTTTTCCGACATCCACGCGAACGAAGTCGCGGGCACAGCTAGTAACAAATAATAATCCTTTTCTGTTCAAATTAAACGCGCGCAATCGTTAGCTGTTTTTAAGAGGCTCGTGAAGGAGCATTGCTTGTTGTTGTGATCTTGTTTTCGTAGCTGCAATAATCTGTAGTCATCATTTATTTTCTTTGTTTATATGTATATTTAATATGTATTTATTTATGTATCTATTATACAGCATTATATATATATATATTATATATATATAGCTATGTATCTATTTTTGTGCCTATATTATTTTGCGCCACTGTCAACCCCATTTTTTATATCCACGCAATCACTGTCCATTCGCGATAAGGCCGCCCATTGTATGTTTTGCATTAATAATCGTATTTTTTGTTATTTATTTTCTGGTGTACATTAAAGTATATATAAATATAAATAACAAATGTTAGTTGGTGTGGTTGTCCCCCGGCGCCGGCGCGCTGTAGTAAAGATTACAGCTAAGCTTCCGTATCACGGCTCTTGGATCTCTTAATAATGAAGATGGATGCGTGTTCACTTAATTTATATTTAACGACGTTCATGCTAGAATAGGTTGTAGTGGTTATTTCTACTGTTTTAAAGAATGTTTAGTTTCGAACGGTCTTCAAAATGACCAACCAACAATGTAAATAATAATGTCGTTATTTTAGTTCCGTAGTCGTATAATGTCCTTCTAGAACTTTTCATTTCATAAATAAACAAAGAAATGCTCAGCCCGCGTACGTTCACTGTGCAGACAATTTCTCACGCATTCGCAATATGCTGGCGACTTGGCACAGCACAGCACGTGCTCGCGAGCCAGTTTGGCTAACCGATGCATTACGACCACTGAATAAGTAGCCACAGAGAGCCTACTACATACATGGGTTCTTTATTAAATCACGCTGAAGGATCTGGGATTTAAGAAAAAAGCTAACTAGTAAACGCTTAGATAGAATTTAACTTAAGTTTCGAATGTAGAAGGAATACCTACTTAACAACAGTAGCCAAGAACTTTTTCATATAGGCATTTGACCCCCAGAACTATCTAACTTATACTGCTTAAACTATCTGCTAAAAGCTTCTAAAGGTAATATAACATGCATCGATAACTTTTTAACATCAATTAATGCAAGCTAATGTTTTATATTTATTAAAGAAGTCCAGCTCATCCCTCCATCTTCGTCTGGGCCTGCCGCGATGTCGTTCAGACCCACTGGGTCGTAAGTTTGGCCCATTGATCGCCTGACATGGGGAAGATCTGTCCAGCCCAAGTTATTTTAGTGATTGAACGGATTGTTGTATTCTTAACCCGGTCCACAAGTTTAATACCCAAAATATTCCGTTCCATAGCAAGCTAATCATTGCAATGTTTCAACTGTCACTTCTGTAGCTGATGCTACTCTATGTCACCCCCTGTCACCCCTCACAATGACCTCAGAATCATGCCCTTTGAAAAAAAGGGGTGCATTCGGACAACGCTTCAACCCTTTTTCATTGAATAGGGATGTTTTTGTTTTGATCGCACCGTTGTGTCAATAGTTTATTAACTCGAGTTTAAAATGAGTTCGGTTTTACGAGTTTGTTTTGTATTTAAATAGAGACTTTTGATTGTTTGTTTCCATTTGTTTGTTTTTGGTTACAAGTTTGTGTGGGAAGTTGTTGGAAATGTATCTAATCCAATATCATTTTAGAGCCATTACGTAAACCATGCTGTCCCATAATGACGAAATTTTTTATTGCAAACCTTATAGCCTATAGGATTTTTATTTCACAATTTTATTATAAGCTGGTATTATGATACTTTATGTTAATATGTTTTTAAGACCCAATTTAAATTCAAACAGCAGTGAGTTATTGCTGCACACATTTGTCGTCATCTGTATCGTTTAGTGAACCGAGGCGAACAATTTATGTACTAATCTTTATGTTTTTTGTTAACAAGGTGTTTCGTCCGCCTCGCCTCATCGCACGCGCAGCTGCCCCATGCACTATGAACTATATCACAATGTCCAAAGCCCATTTGCATGATAAAATGCCCAGCTTGGCTTACTGTTTGTACACAATGGCGCCGCCCGTTCACCGCATGTTATTGTTGGAAACGCACTTTTATTCAACATTCAATCGACACAGACTCCTTTGTGAATATTAAGTTGTATTTAATTTATGTATTTTGTTCCGCTGCCGAACGTAATTGCATCTATGTAAAGTGTTTTTGGCGTCCATTAAAGTTTGTAGGTACGCAACTGCGGGAGGTCTATAAAAAGCGATTACAGAAACTATAAATACAGGTTACACGGCTTCTGTAATGAATTAAATAAATAAGTGAACAGTTTAAGCCTCAGGATCGTATAAATAAGCAAACTGGATTTAGTTAACGTGTTTATTTTGAATCGTGGAATACTTCAGTTTTATTGGTTCCAATCCAATCAAACGCAGAACCGAAACGATTCAATTTTAAAATACTCTTTCACAATAAAACCGAGTCGCGATCGCGGCTCACGTTCAAATGAAGTAAATCAATCAGCTGATTGCACTCAATCGGAGCTGTATCAATCTAAATTCCTTACTTTACAATTCTGCGAATGAGCTGCACAAGCGCGAACATTGCGTCATAAGTCATAACCACATATTAATAGTAAATGGAGTGCTAAGGTAGATACTGAAATTAAACTCATAAATGTTCAAATAAATGCTTAAAAATATATAATTTGTCCTTTGCCTAATACAGGCTCTTCAATTTACATTCATCGTTTTTACCTAGTCGATTGCTGGACCACTGTAAATGCGTTTCTGCGATGTAGATGAATAGTACATACTGCTACAGTTGCTAACAACTCCGTAGTCATAACGCTTTTGCAAGTCCTTGTTTAACAGTTTACATATCAGTTTGTGCAGACCCTTTATTACGAGATATTCCGGATCTTAACTATAATCGCTATGCAAATACACCTTTTGGATAGAGATTAGTAGTTTGTTTAATCTGTGCTGACGGCCGCGCGGGGGCGTTGCGAAACGTTTGAGAAAATACCTTTACTGTCTCCGCTGGAGACTCGTTGCGTTGTGTTACGTAATCTAAATGTAAGGGATAGTCACAATAGAGTTTTGTAAAGTTTAGCAAGCATAACCATTGTGGTAAAGGGTCTAGCAGTTGCACTTCGCATTTTAAAACTGGAAATAATTTTTCGTTTTTACCGAGTGACGATTATAGTCTAGTACTTTTACTGGCATATTAATCTCAAAACATTCCGTGTAGGTACTAAATGTTACTTACTAAGTTATCCAGAGTTTTTAATAATTTCACGTGCTATAATATAATTGTGGCTAATAGTCTATTTACCTAATAATCACAACTCAAGGATTTGATCTTCATAACAAACCATTTGAAGGAGTGTACCTCCACCACAACACACGTCCCACTCCCCGTATCTAACCGGCATTCGTTACACGAGTGTGTTCAATGGGCCGTGTATTGTATTCGTCGCGTTTCACGCTCTTGTCGCGCGCTACATGACCCGAACAGGCCCGTCGATGTAATAAACGTAATTTTATGTTTTCATTTATGCAGCGTCAACTCGTCAACGACTGACACGCTTCGAATTCTGTTCGTCACAGCTATTTGAAAAACTGAGTCATTTTCTTATTGTTTTCTTTTGTCTCTTATATTTTTTCTTTCTTTGTTATCAACTTTAGTTTGCGTGAATACATATATCCTTACAAAGCACCGTCTTAAAAAACTCGATTGTCAAGATTCCCTTACTAAATCCGCGTTTGCCCAAAAGGAAAAAGCTTTTCACTCCCACCTTTAAAACTCCAGCTACACACCACTAAACCCCGCTTTGACTAATGAACTCCCGCAGTGACTAATGTACCTTAATGACTAGTTAATTCTAAAGCAGTGGTTCAACAACTCCGCGCGGTATTTTATGCTCGCGCAAACTATGTCCCGGCTACATTGTGAACCGTTTACATTAGTCGACAACTCGAGCGCTATAAAGCATGCAGGGAGGTTTCACATTCAGGAAAACGACGAAAGTAGATGGGTCGATCGTTTCGTATGACTTCCGTACTTCCTGAATACGGGTTGTACCCATAGATTACCTTATCAGCCGATGTTAACAAAGTTCTGTACCGATATAAAATGATAATGATGTACAGCCACATCGCTAGTGAATCTTGAAGCTGGAACTAACGTAATTGGGAAATGCGAAAAAATATTTAAGGAGATGGAAATAAGGATATTATGGATGGTCCACCGACCCAAGCGATACATTATGTGGCCTCCTTGAATGAAATTAGACATCTAACGCTTCCCGCAGCTTTGAATAATGTAAATGAGCCATAAGCAGGCCTGCATTACCGACCATTGTATATCTCACAATACCAACGACGCTTTACGTTGGATTTTGCTACTTGACGCCACTTGCCGCGACGTCATGAAAGCTTGGCTGTCTCTTTTTTATTGTGCCCTGGTAACATAGGAGACCATAAGTAGGATTAGCCCTGGACTTATATTAAATTACTTCGAGATAGCACAATAGGCCGTAAGTGAGATCAGCTTGACTTATTATATTTCCGCCAGATTTTGTAGGAAGTGCCATTATGACTACACACCCGGCTATTATTGGTCCTCAGAAAAAAAGGTTGATGTACCTTAACAAAAAGTCTAAAGTCAATATTCTGGCGACTGACGACGGGTAACCCTGGCAGTAACAATTCGCAACGCATACTTCGTTACTTTAGAACCGTCGTATGTATTATTGAATTTGTCTTCAATTCCTTCACATACGAGCGTTACAACGAATCTTTGTTTCTCAATGATTTACGATGCGATGTCTTTAAAGGGCTCAGTTAATTTATTACTTACTACTTTTGTTTCATCCAACTTTTTGTTTGAGAGGACTTTATTTTTGTGACATTTTTGAATACGAGCGTGTCTCGCAGGTATAACACTTTCATTGTTTGCTTACATTATCATCATTATTTAGGATTTCACCAACGTGTCACGCGCACGCTTTTTACCTTTGGATGAAGACTCAAATATTATAACACGGTGTAATTTAAGGCGACATGAATATTACAAAATCTTTGTTCAGTGAAACTGTCTAAAGTGGCAGGTTCTAGCTCATTGGCGATACTAATACAACAGTACAATGTTCTATTTACAATTGACGCATCACGAGCACAATTCAACAACCCATTTCGCTCAGTTGATTGTCACAACTTACACATATTTATAACTATAGGTGTGGCATCCGCTCCCCATTCAAAATAAATAGCCCTTTAATTCCAAAACCCTTTTAATCTTCAAAGAATAAATAGTTTCATTTATGTTCGCAAATCGAAATCAAATACAGCTCTTATTTTTCATCCCCAAATTTAATAGTGTTGTAATCTCGTCCCCCAGTCTCGCCGGGGATGACAAACATAGCATTAACGTGCTTAACTGTATGAACGTTAACCCCCTGGCTTGCTGCAGAAGGTTCATTATCTGCTGGTCACGGACTGGGGTAAAATGAGCGCAAAATAATGCTTGCTTTATAGTTTCAGACGCATCTGGGCTAGCTTTTGCCTTAAAAGGGATAACTTCACCATAATCATTCGTATCAATTAGAAGTGTTATTGGGTAGCGTAACTGGTTTCATTTGTATCCGCTATCCTTTCCTAATAAGTTCCTTTGTATTATTATTTAATCGTTTTTATATAATTTTAATTAGTTGAATGTAGCGACTTAGTCAGGAAGCTTACGTCATTCGTCAACATTTTTATTAACTTTTTGCCTGTTTTTCTATATCTTTCTGGTGCAAGAAAACAGTCAAAGGTGCCTAGAAACCTCGTTATTAATCTTACGTAACAAAACATGTTCTAGAAAAATTGGCACAACAGAACGTCGCCTAATGTCGGTTTCGTTTAGTTTCGTTCGCGACAGATGTTTGTTTTCAATACTTTTTCTTTTCTTTCCCGTTTGTTTCCACTTTCTTTATTAAGTTGCCTTCCATTGTAGCGTTCGTTATTTCTTCAGTCGAATTCATCTGCTTGATAGCTAATAACATCTGCTTCATTTGGCGCTGACCTTATTTCGTATTGAATGGGGCTACTTTGTATCTTAGTATTGCTCGCAGTAATAAGGTAATACAGAGAGAATTTATTCTAGTGGTCACAATATTGTGAATTATTTATATTTTTAGTTTAATATTTTTCCACATCCACCTAGTAACTACGTGGTACCTATGAGCCAGACCATGCATAAGAAACTTTCATCACCTTATGAATGAATGAATGAATTGCACCGATCCCAGCGTGGTTAAACCAGACTCGATTAATCGAATGAACCAAAAGATTCGCACTAGCTCCTGTAGCCTCATGTTCATGGTGCTACAGCGACCATTGCATATCAAGGTATAGACCGGGGGGCGCGGTAATGGTAGGGAAGACGTGCCCGTAGGATAGGTAAGGATTTAAGAGCCTACCGGATATGCATCCTAGAGCAAGCCTTGGACTAGTGGAGAGATGGGTAATAATTATCTATGTTGGTTCAGGTCGAACTTCATCGGTGAGTCTTTTGGCAGGGCTCTACTGCTTTCTCTCTTCCTTTGTATGCCCTTGCTCTGCTGTGTTGTGTTAGATGTTGCTGTTTTCAATGTCGTCTTCGGATGTTGCTGTTTACAATGTCGGCCTCGGAAGTTTTGCTACTATCCGTTTCCGGTTTTTTGTAAATTTCACTAGCAGCAATCTTGATCTTACTTCTGTTCTTAGTAACAAAATTTTACCGATAAAAATATAGGCATTTAGAATATTTAAATAGCTAAGTTGGCCTAAAATTATCATATAAGTAAGGTATAAAATCAACATTTCTTAAAAAAAAAAATTGTATCTAGTGTTAATTAGCCGAACTTGTTTAACTATATGATTCATATATTTACAACGTTGTTTATTGGATCTAATACCTACCTATGTAGATAATCTACATAATCGTGGTCTTGTCAGTATCATTTCAAAAACATTGTATTTATACTTTTGAAGAGACAAGCACCGACCTCACTCGGCCTGTTTCCAAAGAAAATGTTTTAAAATTACAGCGCGTCATGGTAATAAACAAATAAAGCATTATCTGGAACAGTCTAGCAGGGACAGTCGCCCTCGAGCAGCAGGGATCCGCAGGCCATAATGTGGCAGTTACGGAACCACGTCACAAATAGATCGGACAGGAGGTTCACTTCATTCAATGTGCGAAATTAAGGTGCGCAGAAAATACCAACTGAAACATTATAAGCATGATTATCATAATATTTACCAGAAATCATTCACTGCTAAAGACAAGTTTTCTCAAAAACCGCTACAATTAACGATTTTGCTTAAAGTACATATATGCCCCCTATTCACGTAAAGTGTATCGTGTAGGTAGGTACGTAGGGCACATGAATTTCAGATTATAATCATTAAAAAAAAATCTGTAATGTAACAGGATTTATCCAGCATCCCAAAATGTGTGTTTATGAAAGTGTCAGTGATCCGCTCGTCGTAGGTACAGCAGATTTTGGAATTGATCCCTCTGTACCTTATTACTCTTTGGCTACGACACGGTAGGCCCGCGGGACCCAGCCACTTATCTGCTGAATTAAAATCTGCTTATCTGGCGTTATTTATGTGCCCAGTTATGTATTCATAAATGTTATATATTGCATCGCTACATCTAGTAGCTATGTATGTAGTTTATCTTCATGATGCTAGATAGGCATGAAAAGACTGGTAGGTACCTAGTCAGAGTAAAAGACAAGGATATTTTACATCCCGGTTGAATGTAGAATACAGTTTTGTGTATAAGTATAATAAATTACCAACTGAGAAGGTTATAATGGGTACGAATAGAGACCAAAGAAAGAAACATCAAGTAAACGGTAATAGCCTATCGCAGGGGTGATTGTCACAAATAGGCAATTACGTCAGCGTGCGACGGAATAAATCATGGACACTATGGAGGACCTAATTATGTACTGCACAGACTAATATATTTGACACTGAAATATCTACTACGGCAATAAACTGTGCTAAGGTTAATAAGAAGGATCCAATGTCACAACACGTCACCTTCGGCTAATTAGTCAATTGTTTGAACTTGATTACAGTGAACTGCTCTCGTTCGGGGAAAGTAACAAAGGGATCCTCTGTTTACACATAATGTCACGGCAACATAACGGGGAACATTATCTCTCAAACAAAAAGCATCGTCCTAAAATAAACTTTAAAGGGGAAAGATCGTAAAATTTCAATATCCGTTCGGCATCTCGTTTAATCTTGGGTGAATTTGTCGCCTGTTATTGAGTTAGGAGATCTGTCGAGCGATCGCCCTCAAATGAGTCGGCGTGATGATAACAATCGACAATCGAGACGTAATGACGCGCGGGGCGAGGAGGGGCAGGGTTCAGGGGGCCCAATGTAAATTGTTACGAGTTTAACAGAATGATGCCCTCACTACAGAGTAATTCTTTCATTGTTGGAATTTTATCCAATTTTCACGATTTAGACTTTCAGAATTTATTTTTTGCCATCAGCACCTTTGTGATATCACTGAATACAGCTCGTTGAGCGTGTAATTTGATGAAATTAATTGTTTCTATTTATTTTTAAATACATACTGAAACATTATTGCGTTTTATTTTTAAGACTTTCATGTTTCTTTTTACAATATTTATCGTTGTATCAAACACATTATTTACTTATACTTTTTTACTTTTATTTACTTTACAAAAACTTTTTTTACAAAAAAAAAAAACAACCGTCTTGCAAAAAAAAAACACTGCAAAGTAAAAAATAACATTAATTTCGGAAGTCCGTGTCAATAAACGAAAATGCAGACACACAAAAAGTTTTTTATTTTTTACTTTTTATTGGGAGAGATTGCAATTCATCTAAGTTACAATAGCCTAATGTCAACTGTCACTTTTATTACAAAATATTGCTTTCAACGATGCTGGGACGTTGGGACCACTCTATGCATTGTGACGAGCATAAATTGCTTAGTAACCATATTAAAATAATCGAATCGCAACCCGTGAAATATTTATCATTGAGTAGTTCCGATGGCCATCTGTGGTCTTCATCATCAGCTCCACTTTACCAAATGATGATTTCCGAGAGCAAATGCTCAAGTTACTTTAAAAAATACCCAAATCGCTATAGGTTTGCCTTTAAAATTTTAGGGTTTCCCTCTATTTCCACGGGATCCTCTCATTAGATTCCAACTTGATGACAATGGGACCACCTCGAGAGTATGCCCTTTCAAACAAAAAAATAAATAAAATAGGTCCACAATTGACGGAGAAATCGGTGAACATACATAAAAAAAATAAAAAACATACATTTATAAAGTCGAACATATAATCTCCTCCTTTATGCATAGTCGCACAGTTTTTTAATGTTTATTGCTGAAATATTTCTACTGAGAAAAGAGGTCAAACAAACAGGACTATAAAAACTTTATCATCATTCTGATGTTGTAAAACCTTAGTACTAACTTGTTTGTTATTTCTGTCTAAGCTAGGTTTAAGAGCTAATTTATCCGTGTCGGCTTATGTAGACATTGTAGTAAGCTAGAAGACTTTAGATGTAATCCCTTATTTATGGCCCGCGTGAAATCTGTACATCAGTTACTTAATGTTACCGCGGTGCTTCGACAAGCGTTACAGTGTCGTTCCGACTGTAATCCTTGAAGACAAATTCTATAAGGGTTGATACGGATATATACCCGTATCAACCCTTTTAGGATTTGACCGAGTTTAAACTCAGTAGTGTAGAAATTAAAGCTTTAGTTGTTGATAACATGAAGTGTCTCACCTGAGCTCTAAGAATTTTCCACCAAAACCACATAAAATCAAATTGTCTCCCAAACACAAGAGCTCTTAATCCCAACCTCCCGCCCACAGTTGTCATTCCCCAGGGTCCCAGAAGATTTTACCTTTTGACCCTGAAATCAACATAGTTATCGAAACGCTAAATCCCCACCGACCCCGTAATTAATTGTCAGCGCCGTGTCCGGGGTTCCATTTCCGGTTGGAAGTGGTTAATTTAGGGTTCGCGATAAGGGCTCATTAATTTCCGTTACAACTCACTTGTCATAGGCGTCACCTCGTGGAGCTTTTTCACATTATTTTATCGTACTCATTTCCTGCGTCATGTGTTTTGGCACATAAATGAAAATATTTGGGGTTTGGGTGGTCCTTTTTAACCGACTGTGAGTGAGAACTGAATATAAATTGGAGGTTTCAAAGACATTAAACGAATCAGGGATCACTGTAGTAGTGTGGTGGTACAAAACTATTCTGTTCTCTTAGCCATCGTCATCACCATCAGCCTACAGCAAGAGCAGTCCACTGCTAGATAGACATAGGCCCCTCCTATTGCACGCTATTCAACTTTTATCCAGCTACTAGTAACCCTGCAAAGATCGTCGCTCTAACTAGCCTGAGCCTACCTTACGTTTTCCGATTCGCGGTCTCCACTCATGAAATACGATCATCGGTTATACGGCTAATATGGTCGGCCCATTTAACTTGATTATTCTGTGAGCTATGTCGACCACTTTAGTTCTCTGCCGGATCGTCTCGTTGCGGACTCGATCTACAGAGAGACTCCAAGCATAGCCCTAACCTTCTGTGCTCCTACTTATTCCGTGGTTTGATCGGACATGCGCACATCCTCTAGTCTTTAAATAATATAATATATAATATAAATATCGGTTCCTTTTGTTGTTGATTTTAGATTCTAAGTGTCCTGGTTTGTGATTATATTGTTTTGTAAAATAAATATTAAAGCGGCGTTACGTACAACGCCATTGTTTTTGTTCTCTAATCAGTTAAAACTTGTTTACACTAAATAATACTTCTCCCCAGTTAGAATCTTTTCAGACTTTGTATTGACTTAATACTAACTTTGATTTATAAACCAATCTACCATTAGTGTAGTTCTAAATTATTTAGAAATGATTCACAGCCGTTTTTCAAATATATGCAGAGACAAACTATTCGTCTTGAAATAATTACGGAAATGCCGGGAGAAGTGTAGTAAATTTAATTTAATTAATCACAAACATGTGTAACATCCTACACCGAGCACACAACACACATAGAGCAACATGACCAAGATATTGGGTCTACAATAATTAGAACTTACTATGAGTAAGGATGTTTGTTACAGGAGCCCAAAAACTGACAATACGATCACCATCTGTACCATCCAATCAGCAGGTAATTAAGTAGGTTCAGGTCTGACATCATCTAATCTTGTCCAATTGATAAGCTTGCAATACCACCTTATAGCTCTATCTAGATTGGAATTGAGGAAACTCGTGGGAACAGCCACAAGAAAAGCAAATAAAGAATGAAAATATTATGATGTCAATATAGAACAAGTTATTCTGGTCCTTATTTAAAGCATACTTTGTAAATGAGACAGTAGATTTAGATACAATCCTACAAGAAACAATCGTGAACAAACCAGCGCACAGAACTACGGAACTCATTGGCGCAAGTAGTTGTCTCAGACAACACAATAGAATTTCAGCTTACGTTTCTAATTCCAGTAACGCTAAACTATCAGCAAGTACCATTCTATTATTTGAACACTTTCCACTTAACTAAATAGGATCTGCTGGAGCAATCTCTTAGGCGCTAACGTTCTGCTGATACTGCTATAGTGCGTGTAAACACATTACTATGCATCCCGCTAACTCGCCGGTAATTTATTTAGTGTATGCTAACACGGGCCGTGGGGCTTTGTACACACGGCTGAGTTTTATGGGATGGTTTATGGTGTTTAGGCGGTGGAGATGTCTTTATTAACATTTTCTTTTGTGAACAGTTTGAGGTATAGATAAATCTATAATCTATTCCGGTGTAGTTTGTCGTGGTGAGGTGACACTTTTGCTTTTGAACGGTGAATTCTACAAAATTATAATCACTGCTTCAAAACCTTGTTGAGACTTTCCATGACAATACTTTTAAGACTGTTTTCCATTCTGAGAACAAAGAAAACTTAATTCCGGATAATCCGTTTTCCTTTTCCACGCAGCCATAAAAACTTAATGGCTTCTTCTTCCAGTCACCTAGCCAGCCAGTCCGCCGGGCCGCACCGAGCGCACGTGTGTTTACTCTCTCATACCGCGGCGCATGCAAATGACTGCGGCGCGGCGTCTGTTTTCACTTACATCCTATTTGCGAGCGAAATGCTCACGAATTAACATTATGTCTGAACCTTGCTTTCATTAATGTCCGGTTCCTGTAAAGTAGCTGTACTTAATACGCATTGTTGAGGTTACGAATGGTGCTATGACTGTACAGCCAAACTGTCCCATAGTTAGAAAAGACAATTTTTTGAACGTAAACTAGGTACTTACTACTATAACAAACCTTATTATTAAGTTTGTAATGTAAACCTTCCTTATTTACTGTTCAATTTCTATACTTATTCATATCATCATCATCACTTTGTGACTTGCAAATTGACCAATGACGGTTAGTAAGGTATAGGAACCCAGTGAAAACTTGCGGATACTTCTAAATCACTTAGCCTGGTACAGTTACATGGTTCTATGGTCGCTTAGCGATGTTGTCCGCGAGTAATGCGTAAGCCCCGCTATTAGTTCAGGGTGAAACACAAACTGTCATGTTTATCCTCCTACGAGCTACGAAGGGAAATGTAGTGCGCTAAACGGTTACCATAATTTTGCCACCTACGATGAAGTGGGAAATATGTTTCCATTGTCTGAGTTATTAATGTTGGCTTCGTAGGATTCCGAAATGGCAGTAATTAAATTTAAAATATGGGATTTGAAATTCTTTAGTCTACATTTCTAAACAGAACGAACTTTCGTTCGCAATGAGCTATTTAGAAATCACTTTTACCTATTACTATCGAAGAACTATTTATCATCGCTATCATCATTGTCGGTAAAATTACCTTTCTATAAGGGCTGCAAATCTATCAAGTGCAATTGTGGCTGGATTGTTTACCTATTACCTACATATTATAAATAAAACACTGACTGGTGCCTCGTCCCCTTAAGTTTTTTAGTGTCCAGTTACCAGAAAAATTCTATTAATGATTGAGCAATAGGTAGTTACGTTTAATAGAACCATAATAACAACCTCTATTTTAATTACAATTTTAATTAGGTACCACAAGAAATCATAATTGTAGACTAATGTATTCCGTCTCAACATAATTATAACAAGACATCCCACATGTTCAACATACTCTTTTGTAACAAATTAATTGGAGTTTATATATGATAGGTAGTGAATAATTTATCTGTGACTCTCACGTGGAACTGTTCCGAGGAACGAACTTTGAAATATTAAAATACCATTTCGGTATTGATGGATAAAAAACTGTTATTTATTAACTACTGCTATGGTATTTTAATTAGAGGAAAGTGATTAGTTTTGGATAAGATGTTGGAATTTCGTCGTGTGGTTGAAAATATAGTCGTATATGTATATAAAGCTCTTTATTTTGTTGATTTACTTACTTCAAAAGCCAGCCATTTGGAACACAGAAAATAGCTAAACTTCACTTTTTGTTTAGGCTGGTGATTGATGATGCTAGTTCATCTATCTTGCCTAAGTCTGGATTAGTATCGTAAATTCGTTACTATTTCATCAGTTTGTCAGTTTATTTAGTTGGTAAAAAACTAATAAAATGTTTAGTGAATTGCTGCCAACCTTTTTAGACACGGGTGCAGAAATATCAGAACATCAATAAGACGAAATATAATATTTTACGAAGATCCACGATCACACAACGCACCAAACGAACAAGCCGTTAGTGATGTGTCCCTCACTCATGAGGCACCTCATTTGAGGTACTCGTGATCGCATATTGAAAGAGTTACTCGAATTTCAATATTGAACCACCTCATCCCTCATCACCTCACTCGTTTGACAATAGACAATCGAGGCGAGCGAGTTCGTGACTCGCGAGTGAGTATTGAGGGATTGAGCGGACTAAGTGAGCGAATGAACCGACTCAAAAATTGTATATATAATTGAGAATGAGTGAGGTGAGGTCTGGTTTTAAAGCTATGGTTTATTATTATGAACTCTAAAAGCATTAGCATTAGATTGGTAATGAAGTGTCATTGATTCGTTTATTTTGGCTGTCTAAAATTTATGAGCGAAACAAAATAATGTGTGTAAGAGAGTGAGGACGTGAATCGTCGGATTATCGGAGAGCCATGACTCGTGAGTACTCGTGAGTCGTCGTTGCACCCGCCCGCCTCGCTCCCTCGGAGCTTCGTCTGAACTCGGCTCGGGCACACGAGTCGTGAGGTGAATACGTCGTCGTACGAATCCTCGCCTCAAATGAGGGGCACCTCGTGAGGACCTCGCGACGTAAATTGAGGGGCTCCCTCAACCTCAAATAAAATTGATGAGTTACCCATCACTACAAGCCGTGAACACTTGTGGCATATTATTGTCATTCCGCCATTATCAAAAGTTGATTACCGAGGCCGGGGGCCGGGGGCCGGGACTGTTGGCGCCCCGCCAGCCCTGAGAGACGGGGCGCAGACGACGCCCACGAATGTGTCGGCGTTCGCACGTGAGCGCCGCCTTTAGAATACTGACCACTTGATTAGATGACATGGCCATGGCAGATTACTTAATATACAGACACTTAATTTTGAAATCGAATCTGGCTTAATAACAATGAATTATGGAAGGATAGACTAGTCCAATTAACTCGCCGTTCAAGCTGGCAGCACAGGATGAGATGAATCTGTTTGCTAAACGCGTTACGTCACACGCAGCCTTAATTTCCCCTATTTCAGTTACACCACTGGGCGATCCTGATTGGAATGTTGATTTTCGCACATTTCGCTTTACGTTCGAATGTTGACGGGATAGATTGACGAACTCTTGGAAGGATTTGAGTGTACCAATGTATAGTTAATGAATGATACTGCCCACGATACTGTTGGAATACCTGGAACTGTTGTAAAGGACACATTCAATCATCCACCGCTACATAATTATAAAACAAAGTCCACAAGCTGCGTTTGCCTTTATGTCTAAACGCGATGACCTCCGAAACTTCCGAACGGTTACGAAAACGGTTTTCACCAACGGACGGAGTGATTCATGAAGAAGGTTTATGTGTATAATTCATTAAGGTTAGTGCACATTGGCTAAAGTATGACAATGATTGTTGAAAAAATAAGAGGCGTTTTGTTCTGCGACGTTGCAATTGCAAGTAAATCTTCATATATTTTTTTTTATATTTACCAAGTGACCTTTGAGCTCGTCTCAAAGCGCGAAAGATATTCATCGTTTTGAACACTACATATAGTCTCGGGATGTTCGATTTCTATAACTTTAGTTTATTTTAAAGCAACAAAAGTCCCAGCAATAACATTAATTACAACCATACATTATTAATTGCTCCTCAACATTATCGAGTTACAAAACGTTCCCATTCACTCGCCGAACACATTCATTGACACTTACTGGATCGTTTGAACGTACCTGCATGTGCCATAGAATTTTGAATATATCATATAAGAGTACTACATTTGTAATGCAGCAATAAATAAATAAATACTTCCATAATATTGTACATTTGTGTGAAGTTACGAGCCTGCGCGGTGAACAAAGCCTCCGAGACATAACTCAGGGAACTGGCTTCAACAATAAGACGTTATTTAAACGCTTATGGACTGGTCGTTGCAACGAAATCGACGATATATTATAATAATATTATATTAGTCGTGGAATAATATCGCAGTTTGCATGTTCCAGTTTTTTATTCATTGGTATTATACCAGTAGGTGGTTTTGGGAATGTTTACTAATTAATGAGAATAAACGGTAATCGTTTTCATCGTAATCAAATATTTGCTCAATTAATTAAAAGTGCAAGATTTTTTTACATATTACCAATCTGAACATGTCATTCTTGTGAAGTAATACACCTACTAACATGCTGTCATAAACAGTCTTACCAATCTTCCTCACAAAGCATGAGCCTCCTAATTTCCTTTAGATAGACAATTTCCTAACTAGTCACAATTGCCCAAAATATAAATTAAAGTGTGGTAACATGTACCTACCTAATCTTCCTTTACTTCCGATCTACTTTGCCACAAAATTGAATGCTCAAAGTGTCAGCTGAGGCTTATAGTTACCGCGCTCCAGTTTCAGCGTCACCAAATAAAAGAACACAGAAGTTTCAGTAAAGGAACGAAAGACACAAAATGAAAAATGAAGTAATTGCATTATCTTCTCTATAGAACGAAAATCAAGATGTACACATCTCGATCGTTTATAATAAAAGGGTTCCAACTAAAATTAATATAAAAAGTTATGTTTTAACGTAAAAAGGTTTCATGTGACTATAGACATTTTTTATAAAAGTTTTAGTTGGAACCCTATTATTCCAAACGGTCGATTTATAGGTAGGTACGGTAACTAAAAAAATATCTGTCGACGTATGAGTGTTTTTTAGTAAATAAGGCTTCCTTTGTGTGCTAAATAAGCTTTATTTCTTTGTTTATTTTTGATGTTAACTCGTATATTCGATATTATGTAAGCACATCTGTAATTGGAAATCGCGACCATGGAGTCGACATTTTCACAAGCTCAGCAAGACAGTGTTGTGAAAGCGTCGATTATTATTAATAAGTAGGAACAATAATATGGGTAGGAATTTGCCTGTTGAAAACTAGGTGAACCTTGGACTACATTGATATAGTTCTGTTTCATGTTTTTACTAATTATATTTTACTAGCTTCTGCCCGCGAGTTCGACCTCGTAAAATTTCTTGTTCCCCCGACCCACCCCGTCGCATTGCATCGCCTTGTTTCCTACTTGTTTTCTGTTTGCTCGACTCCTAATGGCCCGAGCGTGATATTAGCAGATAGCATATAGACTTCCTCAAGAATTGAGCTATCAAATGCAAAAATATTTTTCTAATCCGACCAGTAGTGCCAAAGTTTAGCGCTTCTAACAAACAAACAAAGAGACAAAGAAACTCTTCAGCTTTATTATTAGTATAGATACGTATATTCTCTTCAGGTTTATTATTAGTATAGATACGTCTATTCTCCTTCTGTACTGTTTTGTGTAGTGTTTCAATAAAGTGAATGATTAAAATGTTAATAGTTGTCGATGGGGCGGTAAGCTCCTCATGAATAATTCCCTCGCCGTTACTTCGCATTATCAACAGTTATTGTTGCCAGTACTTTGTGCACTTTTCTTGGCGCTGTTTCATAATACGGAGCTTAATGTTGCTTAGAGTTTACAGAGTTTAAATGGTGTTCAAACTTTACTTGGAATTGTGTGTTCTTAGTTTACCCCACGAGTTCCTCCAACATTAATTGTGTGTTCTTGGTTGACCCCACAAGTTCCTTCAACATTAATTGTGTGTTCTTAGTTGACCCCACAAGTTCCTCCAACATTAATTGTTTGTTCTTAGTTTACCCCACAAGTTCCTCCAACATTAATTGTGTGTTCTTGGTTGACCCCACAAGTTCCTCCAACATTAATTGTGTGTTCTTAGTTGACCCCACAAGTTCCTCCAACATTAATTGTGTGTTCTTGGTTGACCCCACAAGTTCCTCCAACATTAATTGTGTGTTCTTGGTTGACCCCACAAGTTCCTCCAACAAATTCTTCATTTTTACAGTTCAGTTCAAACCAGCGCCTTAATTGCGTAACACACTATCAATCTCAATCTGAATCATTTTGAAGAATATTGCTAATCCATTTGCTTCATATGTTTTAATTTGTCTGCTCAACAACGTAAATAATGCAATTAATGTGGTTAAACTGTCAAAATTAATAGCGATTGCTAGATTGTTACTGATAGTGCGTTACACAATTACCCCGCAGGTTATCTTTCCTTTTATCGACTGTAAATAGATACATTAAGAGCAGGTAGTATCAACCAAAATAGCCCAACTTCAATATGATTTTTCATGAAATTGATGAGACTTAGGTATAAAATAAAAATAACACGAATAACTACATGATATTTCCAAACTTATTGTGGCACAGAAAGACAAAATAGTAAAATTTTCTCTAATAAAAAACATCACGAAGTTACCTCCAATTTTCACGACTTTTCGATTTGTACTTAATATGCTTATGACTACTAGAATGAAAATTTAAAAAAATCCGACAAACATGTACTTCTTTTGTACCAAACTTGGGCTCGTTTTCCACAGATGTTTTCGGCGGGGATTTTTTCCTACTCGCACTTCGCGCAGGAAAGGCTTTTATGACACATGCCGTTTGACGTTGCATAATACAGTGCAAAATCCACCTTACGAATATTATTTTTTACTTGGGTATCACTGTTGCTAATTTATTGACTTTGCATACTGACCTCTATTTTGTATAAAGCAGGTCAGTGACTTTGCACGATCCTGCAAAGAAAAATCCACGATATACAAATAATATAATTTGTTTCTTAGTCAATACTGTTTTTCATCAAGATGTGGTGACGTCCAACTTGTAGGTCCTAAACAAAATTTGATTACATTGGAATTTGAACTTTGTCACGTCAACATTGAGTTTCTAGTTCCAAAAAAAATACTAAGACATGATTCTTAGATTCTGAATTCAAACTTAGCGCATAGTAAGTATATGCAAAATAAACAGATGTTTTTACTTACTAAAGAATTGCATTGAAAATAAAGGGAATGAACAATGATCATATTTCGTTTAAATATTGTAATTTGAGAAACCATTACGAGAAAATTAAATAGGGTTGCTCAGCACTGCGCAACAAATTTTCTAAGATTTTTGATAGATATTTTCAATCATTTTTGTCCTTAATATGACCATTATAACGTCGTCATTCTAAAAAGGCTTGATTAAAATAGCTCAAAGTAAAAAATCATAAGATAAGCGATGCGATTATATTGGCCTATATATCGTTAAAAAAACAAATTTGTTGAGTTTGTTTTCATCATGATTTATGATTAGGAGTATGTAATATAATACTTTGATGAAAGTGCTTTTGCTTTTTAGGGTTCCGTACCGCAAAAGGAAAAATCTAAATCCTTAGATACAGGATAACTTCGTTGTCCATCCGTCTGTCCCTTTTTCTCAGGAATACGTATCAAGTTGAAATTGATATCAAATACTTAGATCTACGGTTTCTTGGAGCTGTAAAAATATCAAGCCTCTAATACGCTGACTTAGAAGCTGGCATAAATTGCCTTTCATGTCGCGTGTTTTGAAATTTAAATCCTTGGGTGTATCCTGTAATCCTTATAGGTTTTAATTATTCCCGTTGACCTAGAATAATGAAAATTGGCAAGAAGCAAGGTCTCACAGCATAAATAGGTACAGGAAAATATCCGAAAATCGTTCATTTGTAATTTCATTCGGAATCGAAAATGTATAGGCATTCAACTCGGTTTGCTCTCTTTTTGCAGTATTGTAAAGTTAGTCCTTCAATCCAGAATTGGAAATTCATAGATAGGCTGTATTACTTGTATGTCCGTGAATCTGTTACCAGCATCGGAACAGATTCAGGGACATACAATAATATTGCCCTATCAAGATATCTACTTGCACAGCCTGCTATCATACTTAGGTACCTACATTGAATAGAGCCGTTTCATCTGATTATTTTGCGTATACTTATTACAGAAGATGGAAATTCAAACACAAATATATATGATTTATACCGGCCGGTCTGATCCCCCCCCCTCCCCTTCGATCCCCTGCTAGTTCTTCTTCTGTTTTAATCTCTGGCTTACTTGGCCGGGCTAAAAGTTTCTGCTGGCGGGAAGGCATTGTGTTTTGTTTTTGTCGTGTTTGATGAGAGGGGTAGGCAAGGAAGCGCGGGTGAAATTTGTTTTTTTTCTGGCTTTATGCCCCCCCTTAACATGAAACTGAACTCGTAACTAGTAAGAGTTCCACTTCCAGCCTTAACCAATTGATTATTAACTTATAAATTAAACATCTATGAATAACTCCTTCGTACGTACATTTTACTAATTTTGAGGCACTTTGCGTGCTTGAATATTTTATCGAGTGTAATAAGTTAATATTATTAGTTCCTTTTAATATTCAAATGGAAGGACAATTATTTAAGAGGGATATATATCATTCGTGGTACCTCTTATTTCATGCCGGTAATTTATTCGGAAAAGGTTTGGTTCAAGTATTTTATACTTCATTGAAACAACCCGTCTCGAAACGTTTGGTAAATATTTAATGAAAAGCAATTTTATTGCTATTTCAACTTTTAATTTGGTGATAAATATTGAAGCAACATGTTTTCAATTAGTGCTGACATTGTGACCTATCCTGCGCAGACGCAGTTATATGAATAGACACACAGACAGGCGAGGTTGTCTGCTAATTATAATTTGTATTTGCGAGATAATGATTACTTGCTGTAATTAATCATCGATATTTGAAACTGTCAGAGGCTTATCTCGTTGTTCTGCGACGTGTCATCATGAGTATAAAACAACTGATGATATGTCCGGAATTACTTACTTAACATATCGCTGCTAGCTATTATGCTGAACAAGTCAAAGACTATCACTTTATGTTGTATAAATTGACCCTTTTCTGTAAACTCCACTTCACGTGAACTCATTTGTACTAAGTTGGAAGTTTTCTTTGAACGAAGTTGTGTAGCACTCGCGAACTTATTCCAAGTATTTGAAGATTTCTTGTTAGCTCAATAATTAGTGAAAGTTCTTAAGGGGGCGCCGACCCACTAGTGGTGCCCTCATCGTTTATTTGTTTATTTCTTTTATTTTAGAATGAAAATGCAGAAAATAAGCTCGTTAAGTTGTGCTCCATAAGATTATACGTTAATATTATTATAAGAGATAGTTTCACATTGTTTACTTATATTATAATCATAAAAACAGAAAATAGTGGCCACTATTATCCGTTTTGAGGATTATAATAAAAAAGCTTTAAAAAAGTTGTTAGATGCAGATAAAAAAGGTTCCCTGGTTTAGACTGCAGTGTAAAGTGTAGACCACACACCGCAACACTGGCGCTGTGCGGTGCGATGTTAGACTGGGGCCTACAGAGCAGTGCTAATTTGTAATGTTAATTAGATACTTTGCAGATCTAGTTTTTTATACAGTCGAGTATTTTATAACTGAACAGACAGCTGTGCTGCTGGGGAGTTTGTTGCGCCACTTCTTCTGCCGTGAAAATCCAAAAGACTGTAACTCAACTTACTGTTTTTCAAAAGTTACAGTGTATTGGATTGGCAGGGCAGTCTTCTCCCCAGCGAAAGCATTAGGAAGTGGTGAAGGGCGGGCGTTTTGGGGGACTGTCTTTTGTAATTTTGACGTTCGAAAAGTGCTGATTCTCAGCCTAGTTTGAATAAATGACTTTTGATTTTGATTTTGAGTGCCAGTGCCCGCAGGCTCCCGCAGACAGGCGAGACGCGACCCTAGTAGAAAAATTTCCATGAAAACTTCGTGGAATTTGTTTTACCAGAATCGTGTCGCACAATCGATTCACGCCTGTCTGCGGCAGTCCTTAATGGTGCTCGAAATCAAAATAATTACTTATCAACCAAAATGGGTTAACAGCTGAGTTGAAGATGAATGACTTAAGGTAGGCGAACTTAAATAATTTAGGAAAACCATTCAAAGTCTGTGTGATGCCGTAATAACAATAATAATTTAACCAAAGTACATTAATGCCAGTCCATTCAAACTTCATGATTTATCATTTTATTGTTTATTAAATTCAATATGCAATTTCTACAATACTTCATGTGATATTACAACCTCGTTACGTTTGTTAATAATCATAAAAACCGCATGAAATCTATATTTTATTGAATTCCTAAAAAACGGGTAACGGTGTATCGTAAGCTGACAATAGAGGAGTAACGTTATGGAAATACATTCCTATAAATTCCAATCGCTGAGATTTATTAAACGATTCAATTATGCAAATCACGCCATTGACTGGTAATGATATAAGCAGAGTTATGGAAACTATTCTTAAGGTATAAAGAAACCTGTCACTATTTTCATTGGAAATATTATTTCCTATTTCAAACTGCCCTGCAAAATATTGCAATGCAAATCTTGCTGGCCTATTTCAGACTTGGTAAAAGAAAGAAAAAAAAAGAAAATGCGTTCATTGGTATTACAAAAAAAAAACATGGTAACATTACCTAAACATAGCCGAAAATATATAACAGAAAATTAGGTAGAACTAAACCTAGGAATTCGAAAAAGGGTTTTCAGTTCACAGGTACTTATTGTCGATATTACTAAACCAACGAGGCAGAGCTCGGCTACAAATTGCGAACAAGTTATAATGTCTTGTATATGAGGCTATCCAGGCTACCACAAAAAACTTTTTTACCAAAAGTCGATGTCAATAAACGAAAATGCAGAATCAAGGACACCGACTTCCGAAATTAAAGTTATTTTTCACTTTGTAGTTTTTTTTTTGAAGTCGTATGTTTTTTTTTTTGCAAAAATGTTTATTATTTTTCACTTTTTTGTAGGAGATTTTGTAATTTATCTAAGTTACAATAGCCTAATGTCAACTGCTCATCACCTTCTTACAAAATATTGCTTTTCCCGATGCAGGGACGTTCATTCACCATACACATTGTGACGAGCATAAATTGCTTAGCAACCACATTAAAGTAATCGAATCGCAACCCGTGAAATATTTATCATTGAGTAGTTCCGATGGCCATCTGTGTTGTTCATCATCAGCTCCACTTTACCAAATGATGATTTCCGAGAGCAAATTCTCAAGTTACTTTAAAGTAACTATAAGTAACATTGTTTAGTTTTATTATAATCCTTAAAACGGATGAAAGTGGCCACTATTTTCCGTTTTTATGATTATAATACAACTAATTAATGTAAAACTACCGTTTATAATAATATTAACGTATAATCTTATGAAGCACAACTTAACGAGCTTATTTTCCGCATTTTCATTGTAAAATAAAAGAAATAACCAAACAAACGATGAGGGCGCCACTAGGTCGTCGGCGCCCCTTTAAGAGTTATTCAATGGAATTTACTTTAACATAAAGAACTATCATATCAAAGAATCATGACCAAAAGTCGTACCAAAAAGTCTCATGCGTCAAGATCAAAATATTATAGTAATTATTTTCATAATTGTTTACGACGTTACGCGTCAGGGATTTGATTTTTGAACAGGGAATTTAATTTGAAGTAAAAAAGTGTTGATATTGTTTTATTCCCTTTACATGACGTTCCGTTTCAATTGTTATGATCAATATAACCTTGTATGGAGTTATTTTTTTATGGGCCCACTTTATTGTAACGTTTATTAATCGTACTATACTTAATTAAAAAAACCTAACCAATTTATCATTTAAAATGGTCGATTTTTTCAATAGTCTATCCGGGATCACGAAATCGTAATAAATAGAAAATATTTTGTTATTGCACTCAATTGATTCAATTCCAGATAAGGTCGTCAATGTCATAAATACGTCTTGAATTGTAACGTTTTTTTTTTACGATTTTAAGAAAAAAAAAACAAAGTATTTAAATAATTACAGTTCGAGGTGGTAACCGAATCTGATTCATGAATAAAAAAACACATACATACATTACACGTACATTTCGTGTCGATTGGACAAACAAAAGTATGCCAAGTTATATTAGGTCTTAAAATTTATGCAAATGGATATTAGGGGTTCCCACCCCTTAGCCATCGTGGTTTTTTTTAAACCACCCAGATAATTATAAGAGTGTGCGGGGCTCCGTCGACTCATAATTGAAGCCAGTTTTTATTACTTATATATATTTTTTTGTTATAGGTAACGTAACGTAAAATACAGGAAAGATCCATTCATGGAATTAATAAAAGCGATAAAATATGTTTATAAAGTGGAATAAACAATTTTTGTAATTTCTGTTTTTTGTTTTTTCTAAGGAAACCAAGTATTTCCGGCGGGTGAAAATGGTGAGGGGGGGATCCGACCCCTCCCCCGCCCTTCCCCCAAACACTCACAACCCCTAAAAATGGCGACGTATTTCGAAATTTTTACCCATTTTTTTACTTAACTTTTACTTAACTTAAAAATGGGATTTGCGTATTCTCGCCTAAAGTAGTTTAAAAATCAATTTGAAACGGAATGTATTTTTTCACTGTCAGTTTGACTCTAGTGATGTTACTCAAACTCAAACTCAAAGCATTTATTTCAATTAAACCATTTACAGGCATTTTTGAATTGTCAAGAAGTCGGTCAGTCAGAAAATATGAAGCTAGTTGCCCATTCCAAAGCGTAGGTACCTATGGAGAAGAACGGGCAAGAAACTCCATGGACACTCTATTAAATTATATTTTTACAAAAATATTAGTTACATCATTAATGTTGAATTTATAATTATATGTGAGAACGATGTAATAAAATAAAAAAGACGTACGTGTCAAGAGCGTCCAGAGTACAGCAAATAGTACGTAACAAAACAACAATCCAAAAAAAAAAAAAAATTTTAAATAAGCCGAGGCAGCCAATTGATGACCAGCCCCAACTGACGGCGCCCGTTCACGAACATGACGCATAGATCAGCACCATTCAGCTCAACCATTTTGAAGGGAGCTAAATGATCCAACACACACGCCACCGTCAGCGAGACATTTTAGTGAGCATGACATACTATCAGCCGCCAGGGCACATTCAAGTCAATGAAAGACATATAAATACCCGGTAAATGGTAGCTCACATAGAACTCACATCTGTGCTATGAAATTATACAATACAAAGGAAATTGAGTTTATACAATGCAAATATAATCTTCAGCAGCTCCAACAGTATGTTCAATTGTTAATCAATTAGCTGTGGTTGTGGAGCAGGACCAGCATTGATCCAGGCATCTTTATCAACGATGTAATCCCCTATCTTATAATATGCCTGCCTGCATAGTGTGCGTTTTATACAAGACTTGAATTTTGTCTCATTCAGTTGAAGAATGTGGGGAGGTATTTTATTATAACATTTTAAACAGTACCCCATAAAAGATGAGTCTACTTTAGCCAATCTGAAACCTGGTTGAACTAGTAGGTCCCTATTTCTAGTACTATAATTATGTCTGTCACCTCTTTTACTAAAAAGATGTAAATTTTTCCTTCCTTCTCAGTCATTAACGTTCAGACACACGATTATCTCTATTATGTTATTCGAAAACTAAGTATCCAGCAGCTTCGTACTTATAATATGTATTTATATTTACACAGAATATGTATTTTTATTCTTATAAAATCCTGTGACTCACAGTATTTAAACGATTTATTACACAAAATATCCCTGGTTTATTACCTACCTTCGCATTTAAATCATCATCATCTGCCTAGCCTTTTCCCAACTATGTTGGGGTCGGCTTCCAGTCTAACCGGATGCAGCTGAATACCAGTATTTTACATGGAGCGACTGCCTATCTGACCTCCACAACCCAGTTACTGGGTAATACGATACCCCTTGGTAAGACTGGTTGTCAGACTTTCGGGCTGCTGACTACCCGTAACGACTGTCAAAGATCCACGAATGACAGCCGGGACCAACGGCTTAACGTGCTTTCCGAGGCACGGAGGGGACACGGTATGTAAAGATGGTCACCCATCCACAGACCAACCGCGGCAAGCGTAGCTTAACCTGATCGATCGACCTGTGCGGCTGTTATTATTTAGCCACGGGCCCCTCCTTCGCATTTAAATATAGTAAAGAATGACAAATAACTATAGTGGCAGTGTTGGTGATATTTATCTAATCGAGTAGCACCTCGAGAGTAAATGGTCTTGCCCCTTTATTTTATTTAGTCGAGTTACGAGTTAATTAAATCAAGCCGCATCACTATCTGACACTGTCAGAAAGACAAGTGTCAAGTGACAGCAACACTTCATTCATTTAATTTTTCCCGTTTCTTTCGAATTGCATAAAATTTATATTTCTGTTTCTTGTGTGTAATTAAAGGATAATCATGAATATGGAATTTTTAAGATTGAGATATTATATGTTTGTAATTTTCAAGATTGTATGTTGTGTTGATTGTTCAGTAACTTTTCAACGCAATGTCCGAGACTGCTGAAAAATCCGATTTTTTAAAATGGCCAAAACTCGGGATTTATTTACAAAAATAACTTTTGTAGGAGTTAATATGATAAGTGTATTCTATAAAAAACAAAGTTTGACTTTGATGCAGCACGGTCCGGGATTCCATACATCCATGAGGATTGTCATTCACTCAAAGTAGTTTTAAATTTAATTCATTTATTTTGTTAAAAAAGAGTAAATTCGTTTTGGCACATACGTTGTTTTATTCCCAACGCACGCACATTATAGCCATCACTCTTCTTTTGCGTTTCAAAAGTAATTGCATCACTTTCGCTCGCTTTGGGTTTTCGAGGATTTTAGATTTTCGAGGTAGCGCCTTAAGAAACAAATGTCAATAGCACACCAAATTAATACTACAACGATAGACTGATGGGCCAGCTTTAAAAGAAAACGTCAGTAAATAGTGACACACCACACCACACACAGCATAACCTCATGCTTGTGTTCTCCGAAGGGTTAGGCAGAGATGTACCTACCTACAGTACATCCAAAATTATGTTTAAGTCCCATGTTCATAGAAAAGATCCCGACAGTACAACCCACTAATCCTTTGCCCGACCCGGGAATCGAACCCAGGACCTCATGCTCAGCTGCAGCGCTTGCGACCACTAGATCAACAAAGTCGTTAGGCACCACTAGACCATTAGACCACTAGATCATTGTACCTATGCCACGAGCAATTTCCATAAGATTGCAACTAAGTTTGACACTAAGGCACTATCGATAAAAAAAAACCACTAACGCGAGATTACATCGCTCACTCCGAAACCAGATTTAGTCGCGCGATACCGCGTCGCGGCGCGGCGCGATACCGCGTCGCGGCGCGGCGCGATTAATGTTAGTTTGTCGCTACTGCGGTTATTGTATACGGGTACATTACTACTAGGTCACAGAGTAGAAATTTACAGAAGATCGTTTTGATACATTTTGTGTGCTTATTTGGGCAACTTTATGACACTCACTTAACGGGAAACGATGCCTACCTACATCGAAACCTAACGTTAAACTGTGGGTGGAAGACGTTTTGTTACAAAACTGTGAAGCAGTAACAGAACAGTATCGAAAAACTGTCGTGGATGATATCCGCACGCGCTTAACCAGTATTTTTGGTTGTCAGTCGACGCGGCGGCGACGGCGACGACTCTACGGTAATTATTTGTGAACATTTTCCTTTTTTTTTTACCTTCTGTGCTGTCCTATTTCGTGACAACTGAGAGATAGCGACAAATTTAAAGTCATTGCAAATACTAGGTTAGTGTAATATTCAGTACTGACATATAAGCCATGCTTAATAACTTATCTGTGTGTTTACTATTCATGTGTAAATTGGCATAGCATTGAATATTATTCAAAATCAAAATCAAAATATTTTATTTCACATAAACCTACATGGGCACTTATGAAACGTCAGAAGCTAGGTGCACGGTTCCAATTGGTCGTTTCCTATGGAGAAGAACCGGCAAGAAACTCCACGGTTACTCTTTTAAAAATATTTGCGTTTTTACAATGTTTTCAAGTTACAATAGCTATGGGAGGACTGCATAAGCCTGTCAACAAGTACCAGGTACTTGATAATATAAAAAACCATATACAGATCTAAAGTCTAAAAGGCCTACAAAGTCCTCACATTAACAAAATTAGAATCCATGAAAAGGATAAAGTAAATAATAAAATTTATAAAAACCTACTAAAACCAAGTGACATGATTGACATTACAACCACTAATAAAGTGGTGAAAAATTAGAAATGTCTATACAATGTCAAATAATAAAAATTTTATGTCAAAGAAGTATTTAAAAAAATAAACATCTTGATTTGAGAGCAATTAATAGACATTTAAGCAGTTATGCCGTTAATGAGATGCCAGGGAAGCCACATGTGCAGAAGGAATTATTGCCAGACTACCTTGTCTTCAACGTAGTCTTTAATCTTATAATATGCTTTTTTGATAAGGACACGTTTGATGAGGGTTTTGAACTTTCCATCGCTAAGTTCTGTAACCGGCTTTGGCAGCTTGTTATAAAACGGATGCTGTTTACAAGAAATGACTTGCTAGTTTTAGTTAATCTAAATTTAGGTATCACAATTTCATGTTTACTACGTGTATTTAAATTATGGAAATCGCTTCTTGTTTTGAAAAGTCCTAAGTTTTTGCGAACATACAAAATACTTTCTAAAATATAAAGAGAAGGCAGAGTTAGTATATCGATTTCTTTGAATTTGTTTCTAAGAGACTCGCGAGGACCCATTTTATAGATGGCGCGGATCGCCCTCTTTTGTAAAATGAAAATTGAATCTACGTCAGCTGCCGATCCCCACAGCAGAACACCATAAGACATAATACTGTGGAAATAAGCAAAGTATACTAACCTAGCTGTGGCTATATCTGTCAACTGCCTTATTTTTCTTACTGCATATGCAGCTGAACTTAATCTACCTGAAAGAGCTCTAATGTGTGCGCCCCATTGTAATCTTGAATCTAAAGTAATTCCCAGAAATACAGTTTCCGTAACAGCGTCTAGTGTTTTTCCATCGAGTTTTAAATTCAGACCCACTTGAGGTACATTTGGTAATGAGAATTTAAGACATTTAGTTTTGTTTGCATTAAGTAAAAGATTATTAGCTGCAAACCATTTCGAAAGAACAGCCAGACTCTCGTTGACATGCAACACATCCGTATCTTTTCTATCTATTTTAAAAATAAGGGAAGTGTCATCGGCAAATAAAATGATGTCCGATAAGTTATCCATCATGTATGGAAGGTCATTTATATATACAAGGAATAGGAAAGGGCCAATAATTGAGCCTTGAGGCACGCCCATCTTAACTGAGACCCTGATGACGTCGCCCCGTTAACGTTCACTTTTTGCTGCCGCTTTGATAGGTAGGAAAGAACAAGATCAGCAGCTTGTCCACGAATTCCGTAATGGTGTAATTTACAGATCAGTGTATTATGGTCAACGCAGTCAAACGCTTTTGAGAGGTCACAGAAAATGCCAATTGCATCCTGGGATTTTTCCCAGGATTCCAAAATGTGACTGATGAGTTTTACTCCCGCGTCCGTCGTCGATCTACCTTTCGTGAAACCAAACTGGTGACCATGTAAAATCCCATTTGAGTTAAAATGTGACAACATCTGGTCTAGCATGATTTTTTCATAGATTTTGCTCAATGCTGGTAGCACAGATATAGGTCTATAATTGGAGGGATCAAACTTACTGCCCGATTTGAAAATTGGTACTACTTTACTATGTTTCATTAGATCAGGAAACGTACCGCTGTCTAAACATTGATTAAATATGCCCGTTAAGGCAGGGGCAATTGTGTCAATAATATCTCCAAGAACCTTAACAGAAATCCCCCATAAGTCTTCAGTGTTTTTTATGTTAAGACTTTTAAATGCTTTTTTAATTGTGGCAACAGAAATGGGCTTGAATTCAAAGCTTGGAATATCCTTATTAAAGTTTTCTGTAAGAAGAGCTTCAGCTAATATAGGTGATGAGGGGAGTGATTTTGTAACCTCTATTGGGATGTTGGTAAAGAAATTTTCTAGTTTCTCAGCAACTTTTAACTTATCTGAAATAGTTTCATTATTAATTTTTAGAGTCAACTCATTCTGATCTCGCTGTTTTGTGTTTAAAGTTTCTTTATTAATTACCTGCCACACAGCTTTTATTTTATTATTAGACATACTAATTTTGTTACTTATTAATTTGGATTTAGCCTCAGCGCAGACTCTTTTAAATATTTTAGAATAGTTTCTTACATAATTATGAAGGGCTTGATCAGAAGTTAATGATTTCTCGTGATACAAATTATATAATATATCTCTGCTTTTTCTAATGCCAGCAGTGGCCCATTCACTAAATTTAGGTTTAGTATTGATATTAACTTTTTTTACAGGACATGCTTTATTGAATTCTTGGCACACTGAAGAAAATAATGTACAATAGTTTATGTTGGGGTCTTGTGAATCAAAACTAGCTGTTGAAAGATTGCTAAGAACATTATTATTAAACACTTTCAATTTATTTTTAGTTAGAGGTCTAAATTGAATGGATTTATCTATGTGTAATTTTTTACCTAAGTCAAACGATACAAGTTGACCAGTATGGTCAGACCTGACGCCACTAATTAAGGACGAGTCTTTTATTTCACAATTAGTAAATACATTGTCGATGCATGTAGCTGAAGTTGCAGTTATTCTAGTCGCTTCATTGAATATACATTTTAAATTAAATGATTTAAACAATGAGATAAGGTTACATTTTTCTGGTGAATTAACTAATAGGTCAATATTTAGGTCACCACAGACAAAAACAGATTTACTATCTTTAAAAAGTTTACTTAGTATTTCTTCCATTACGATCAAAAATGATGACAAGTTTGAGGCTGGTGGCCTATAAACACATAAGAAAGTATGGCCTTCAAGCTCTGCACATGCTACCTCACATAAGCGATCAACAGAGCAAGCAGTGATATCCTTTCTTTCTTTATATCTAAAACAACTATTACATAATATCAAAGTACCACCCCCTATTGAGGACCTGTTATACGCACTGGCAACTGAAAAATTGTTTACATTAAACAACATTCTATCCGGTTTTAACCACGTTTCACAAAAACATAAGATTGCGCTACACACATAGTTGGTAAGCGTCATTCTTAGTTAGATATTGAGAGGTATGCGGTGGTTAGCAGTAATTAATTCTTATTGAACGCCCAATCCACGGATTGACTGGGCGTGCCCAGTCATCATCGGTGTAGCAATCTGTAATACTGCTATGAGGACAAGTTTAAAACTAGTTAACAATAAATGTTGCTTTGTAATACTAGTTTGTAAATTATGCCATTAGAGCGCAAAGGTCTTATCTTTATAAGGAAAAATAACCAGCATTACACCTTACTTGCTTACTGCATAATCAACCTATAATGTTCCCACTGTTGAGACATAGGCCTCATAGTGGGAGTGGGCCGTAATTCACCACGCGAACCCAGTTCGGGTTGCTTACTGCAAATACAGTTAATTGATACTTGCGATATAAATCAAAAATCTCAATGCAGTTAAAATTCAATGAGAATTTCTGGGCTTTATTATTCATCGATATCGTCGCTGCATGGATTTATAAGCAACCGTGAAACTGTTATGTTTACGATGGTATACGAAACTACATCACAGTAAATAAAAACTTTGTGGTTGTAGCTCTCACATACAAATATACCTACATAAACATTAACATGAATAATGTATCCAGCCAGTTTTGTATAACAAAATAGTAAATATTCAATGTAATATTTGGACCACGTGTGATTGACGTGGCTACATAATGTCCGCCGAACTGGAAACTAATACATTCGTGAAACATCGCCACTACACGAGTAGCGGGACGCGTCGTGATCTCTCGTGACTGCGGCGCTGCGGTCAGAATGTGTACCTACTGGATATTTTTAGGATTCTTGGATCTTGGAGTAACAATAGTAGGTACGTTCTGCCCCATCAATAGGTATCGTTTTTCAATTTCAAATGCCACAAAACCAAATACAAACATTGTGTTCAACCAATATTTTGACTCTATATCATAAATGTATAACTGTGTGTGTGGTCCTATCATTCGACACGGGTTTGTTTACCGTCCCATCATCCACTCGAATAGCTTACAAAATATTTTTATTGGCCCTTCATCGAGTAGCGAATGCGATCCCTAACAAAATAACGTTTTAATCGTTCTCAGAACTTTCAGCGCTAAACTAATAATGAAGTAGAACCAACAAAATATGACTCGGAACATAAACAACAAAAACTCGGTCCCATTATTGGAAATGTAAATAAAAACAAACTGAGGTCTTCATCGGAGCAACAAATCACTTTGTTTTTGTGAGTGGTCCCGCGTCCCGTCCTGCCGAGCCCGACCCGCGCCCTACAAGGCGTTATCGAAAACTGTGGTATAAACACAGTTTCGCTTTTTGATTCTCGATATAGATATACGTGCGGCCGTTGTTTGTAATAAAACAACGATAAAACGAGATTATCCAACGATTCTGAACACAAACACTTGCGCAGCCTCCATTCTAATAAAAAGTTAAATTACCAAACAACTATGAAACCGATATTCTGTGTCGTCTGTGAGAGCATCACTAGACAAACCAAGCTATTTGTACAGTATCATATGTTGATTCGCTTTTATTGGTGATAACATTCAATACTTGGATAAAATCGTTGATTTATTACCTTAACCTTAAACTGTTGCTTTTTAAGGCCCATTTTTCTTCACGCTCATATTTTTTCCCAGGACACACAATAATACCTACTTATCATTATCGCATTCACAACATCGTCATATTATACATATATTTCCGCTCCCTGACATGACATTTATCAGTTAGAACTATCACCATACGTTCAACTTGTCAAAAACTTACAATACACAATGGGAGTTCGTTTTTTGTCCCACCGTGTCATAATAACGTCGTAACCAATAAAAACACTATTGACTCCCGGAACTGAACAAAACATTATAAATCACTGCGGAGGAAGCATGCGCACTGAACATTTTTTCGAGGCAGATAGAAGGCTGGAACCCCGCGGACCAATGTATTGTATCCTTGCACAGATGAGCGACGAGCGAGCGCACAATGTGCACGTTAGTATCGCGAGGGTAAGAATACAGACGCACTCATGTGGAGCCTGATTACGGGGAAATTATAGGGTAACGTAGCAAAGTAGGCACTGTTAATGCAGGTATTCGAAAGTGCATGTGTCAAGGGTTTTATTCAATCGTGCAGCTGGTAGCACGCTGTTTCATTTTAATATACACGACAATCGTACCATCAAAAATAAAATAATGATAGTTATCCATCTAATTTATATTTAGGAAGCTTTTTATAAGCCCACGCAATTAAATAAATATCTCAATTATCCACTCGATTGGTCCTATTCACGAATATGCTCAAAAACAAATCAAACTCGATGGGCCAATTTTTCAATCATATCTCGATTCTTTCTTTTATCGATTCTTTGTTGTAATAGAGGATGCATAAGAAAAAATAAAGATTATTCGATAGCGGTCTAATGGTATTGCTGGCTAAGTCCGCGGGTCCGCGCAGCGAGAGGTCCACTCCGGTGGTCCGGGCCCCCGGGGGTCCGCCCCTCCGCACATATATCACGGGCGATGCGTTCGCTCGCGACTTTTATACGCGTACGTTATTAGCAAAAAAGCAATCAAGAATCGAGTGAGACAATCCTTAATGGAAAAGCTCGACGGTTTAAATCCTGTTAACAAATGCAACCCTAGCGCGTGCGCGCTACGACTCCGATATTCCGATGTGTTGGGAAGAAATAAATCATTCTGTAAACACACTTTTTTATCGATTTGCTTTCATTACAGCCTTCGCGATGGTTTTTGTCCCAACATTTAGGTCCTAGACTCATCAATCTTTCCTATCGGGATCATTAATTAATAGTAAAGCTTTCTGTTTCGGGTTTACCTAGTTTCTGTTGATTACAATGCCTGTGAAAATAGATTACAGCGACTAGTACTAGAAACTGTTGTTGGACACCACTAGCAGTGAATTAATTATAAAAAAATCCACTGTCGAGCTTTTGTTTGATCTATGACATCATCAATAAGTAGTGCGCGCTGGCCGGTCACCTCTGACCGCTAATGCTCCATATTAACCATGCGCATTATAGTAGTACCTATGTAATGAGACAGCACTCGTTCATGAACGCAATGGGTCGCACAATGGAACACGTTGTATCGACCGTCCCGCTAATTACTTCATTAGGTGCCACACTGTTAATTGGCGACTATGCGGACACTATATTATTAACTACATTATAATTATCCACATTGCGTAGTTAACAAATGACAAATTATACCTACGAATAGACCATCTGCAATATAGCTTTTTATCGTACCTATGTTCGTATGTTCCATTTGTCATACATGACAAACAAAAAGTTTGAGTACAAAGGGAAAACTTCTGACTCACACTCGATTTAAATAACTCGTTCATAAAATATGTTTTAAAATTAATACGTAATGCTATCAATCAAATATTAATTCTCAAAAAGACGTAATAAATCATATGAACCACTGAGCTCCTTTAAAGGGATCAGACGATAATATTATTATTATTAAAGATGACTTATCTCGATAGACTGATATTTCGTTTTAACGGTTTTTGTAAAATTGGTAGTAAAAAACAGACGACATGCGACAACAAGCGATGACAAGCGGAAGACAATCTAAAAATATAAAGGAGCTCAATTAGATAAAAAAGCGCCAGTAACATTAATTCAGCGGGTTATGTCATCATTAATGAAAATGAATTGGCAATAACACTCAACGCTTCATAGACTGTCAACACGGCTGTCTAATTCACCCCATTCAACACGAACGAGGTCAAGAGTCAAATATAAAATCGAATTAACGAACATAAAATGTGAGTAAGTACCTACTAATCCCATCGAGCTATCAGGAGTCGCGTCGGCTGAAGAGCCCTCACGGCGACGTGTCACCATGAGTTCCCACATTTATCCCCTAAGCTAACGAGCTCGGCTGCAGTATAATTACCGACCAATAGGTTATCCCGTCAAGTGCAATTGAACGCAGTTATAACTTGGCCAGTTATACTCACAATTAGTTAATTGCTGGCCCAGTCCGCCACGTAGTCGCATCGCGTGCGTGACAGCCCTAACTGAACATGATTATCTGTTGTTTGTTTTTTCTATTTTGTTTGGTTCGTTTGTAGTTTTTGTTTTTCGATTCAGATTTCTGTTCTATAGAATTACAGTTAATATTATTAAAATAAGATTGCAGGGTTTGTTTCGTCATTAAAACCAATACAGCCGTCTCTTCAGATACGAAATCCGTAAGATATCAGAGGGGCAATTCTCGTAATTTTAAGAACGTTCACAGTCTGATCTCAGTCTCAATCTGTCAAAAATACCTCTGATTTCCCTACATTTTGACAAGTTTTTGACATTTGTTTGTCGCCGAGATGAGACTGCGACTAGATTTTGAACGTTTTAAATTACGAGAATTTGGCCTCAGATGTCTGATCTCTCATACGATTGCTGTGTATCCAATTTAACATTTCCAAACAATAATTTTCGTACTTCCTTTTCGGCTAAGTAATGTGTAGTGGGTGTACAATGCTGTGACTCGAGTCACTTACTGCTACCGGCCGGCGGGCGGCGAGTAAAATTACTGCTACCGGCTCTTTTCGGTAACACAACATGACGCATTACAAAAGACAGTTGGAAAATTAATGATCAGTGTAGCAAGAAGTCTAAAAGACGTCTACAGAGAAAAGGACTGCGGAGAGAAATCCACGTTGTTCCCAAGGGTTTGATTGTGATACATATTTACTACGTGGAAGCAAATCCGGCTAAATGTGATCTTCCTAAGTATCCTGTCCGACCTTTGTCGCTCATCGATACTGAATTAACTACTAATAATCTTGTCGTCTCACATAATATGTAATTTTGTCACAAGTAACGACACTACAAAATAATTGTATAAAATCCTCTATTTGTTATAATTGTTTTGTAAAATGATTATTTCCCATGCCCATAAATGTTGATTAAAAGCAGGCGAAGACAAGGCAGACTTAAACACAGCTTAGTGCTATCAAACAAAATTTTGATTGTTTGATACAGCTGATCTTTTCACATTACTGTTTCTACAACAAAGGAGATGTTTCAAAATGTATGGAGCCTGGGCCAGGTCCTTGTACACTATACAAAAAAATAGGAAAATTCATTTAAAACAGTTCTCAACTGTCCAATTACTTTAAAATGGCTTGTTTTGCTGGTAAACACAAGAAATTACACTTGAAATTGCAACACACAACAAAAACCCGTCATGGCGGTAAACTGTCATTTTGATTGATTAATGACGTTTGACATGTTTATTTCTGTGGAGGAAACCACACAAGAAAGTCGAAGTCCTTACAACACAAGCCGGGTAACAGTCCAAAAACGAAAGCTAGGTAAACAGAAGGGAAAGAAACGGTATTAAATCCAAAAAACGAAAGCGAGGTTGTTAAAAAGAACTCCAGAAACTCAAAACAAAACGAACACAATCACGACCGACGACAAGACGAAAGTGACTGAAGTGACACTTTTGTGACAGCTAACAGTTCTATTTCTATGATCAATGGTTAATTGTCCTTGTTTTTAAGCACAGAGTAACTAAATCGGTGAGACGCCATGTTGAAAGTCGATAAAAATAATTGATAAACATCAATTCACTACCAGAACAGTATACATTTAATTGAATTATCTGTATTTTTCCTGAATTCTATGGATTTTTCTCTTTTTTTTGAGTTACTGTACATAGACCTGGCCCATTTTGAAACATCTCCTTTAGACTTTTCCTTGTAACAAACGCTTCTGCAATCCATCACACAAGATATATTTTAAAATAAACGCCACTTCGAGGTTCATGAGTGCGGAATAATCCGAATAGTGAGTGGGTTGATTGAAGACTCCTCCTGCCAAGGTTAAGTGCAGTAACTGGAGATCCCAGACAATACATCAATCAGGATCATCCCGGATCTACTCCATATTTATTTATTTCGTTCCATCAAAAGCCGCGGAATCTTCCGCCAGGGTGATACAAGTCACAATGAATTGTATTGAAGCCGGTGTTATGTTTCGTACAAGAATAAATAACACCAATGAGCACAGAAAAGTATGTTTCAAACGTTGAGGGCATATTGAATTTGACATTAGTGTAGCTCAGCAAATCAACAGGAATATGAATCCGTATTAATATTATAATTGCGAAAGTGTGTCTGTCTGTCTGTTACCTCTTCACGCTTAAACAGCTGAATCGATTTAGATGAAATTTGGTATAGAAATAATTTCAGCCCCGGCAAAGGACATAAGATAGTTTTTTTTCCCGATTTCCCACGGGATTGACACTTATGCGGGTGAAACCGCGGGACGCTGCTGGTACCATAATATGTAACAAAGCAGGGGTTTGGCCGAACAAAATACTTGAATACTTTTAACACAACGGTATAATTTTGAACAGAGTCACGTTCTTTGCAAAGTAATTCCCAACCCTCACTGTCACAATTATTATGTTCTACCCTATCTAAACTTTTGTAGAATAATCAAAAAAATACAGCATTTGTAAATATGAATTCTAAGGTATAACAAAAACTATAAACGGTCGATGCCTACTTGGTGTTGCCTGCAGTCGTTAAACACATAATTATGATTCTCTTTTTCTAAACATCACAAAAAGCAGAAAAAAGATATGAAAATCATTCGTATAATTCTGATGGTACGAGTTACGAGGTAGAGCAGTGGTGGCCCAGTGGTAACGGCCGCGACTTAAGAGTTGTAGGTCGTAGGTTTGAACCCAGACAGGCGCTTTACTTTGTGTAAATTATTCCGTCACCACTGCTCTCAAAACGGTGAAGGAAAACATCGTGAGAAAACCGGCATGTCCTAGAACCAATAATTCTAAGACATGTGACATCTACCAACTCGCACTGGGCCCGCGTGGTAGATACAGCCCACTCCCTCTCACTGAGAGGAGGATTGTGTCCCAGCATTGGGAACGTTATAGGCTGATTATGAGTTACGAGGTGATTTTAAATGCGGATTTTCTTAGGTAATCAATTCTGCACAATTAAAATGCATGATACTCAAGAGTACTGAATGTTTCATTACGGATGCGACTATGAATGGACCTGACTTAGAGTTACTGCAGATGTCCTAACAAAACGGTACTAAAATTAATGTATATATTTTTGCAGAAAATATCTCATATTTAAGTTAGTTAATATATCAAGAACAAAAAAAACTTAATTTAAGACATCTATTACGATTCAGGTACCTCACGATCAAGAATATATTAGAGAGCGAGTCCGTAAATCATAATATATATTCTGAGAAAAATGTAATAGAATCCATCCATTCAGAAACAGGTTCAACCGAGGCGTAACCTAAAGAAATTAAAAATAATTTTAAATCCAAGGCTCTTTGTCCGACGACGCGGGATTGTATTTGGAGTCGTCGAATAATCCGCGCGTACACCAACGGCATCAATCTTATGGCTTTTAAAAACTGTCTCTCAAGATTAGCCTCCGACATCACACGTTAGTAAATACAAATTTAAACGTCTCGACAAAAATAATTCCAGCGTTTTTTTTGGGAGTCGGGTCAAATATATTCTTCGTAGATTTTATCATACATCTTTCTACAGGAATTCCATTAAATTATTGCTTCACACAGTTGACTTTCAAATACTTTCGTAAATGGTTTTCATATCTACGAAAGGGCTAACAAATTGCTATTCATTAACTTGTAATACCGTCATTAAATCAATTTCTTTACTCGATAAACCAGAGACAGGCTATTAATCACAAGTACAAGAATTGTCTCTATCATGAGGCGATAGTGTTCCATTATTCCCATTATGGAGCACTATCAGTTGGCTCGCCGTCGTCGTGAGGCTGTGGACACTGCGGACACTCCGGACACTCAACAGTCGCCAGATAACCGTTCCGTTCCGCGTGAATTATTCACGAGAGCAAAGACACGCGCGTCAATCTCCGCCGATTCCGAGTGTCGTGAGAGGTGTCGCCCGACACTTGACAGTATTAATGAATCGATGTTCTGTGTATGTGTGCCGATACTGAATGTTTGATGGACAGTTTGCAAAGGAGGATTTGGTTGGCTAAAAACATTTGGTGCTTAGGTGATTGAATCATTATAATACATATGCTATGTTGAAATAGGCAAACTGGTTAAATAATTCATTACAATTCAATATTTTTCATCTAGTCATGTTTTCTATGATATTTACAAAACCCTTAAATTTTCTTTTTTATTACAGGTATGTGCCGTTAAACATCTGTCGCAAGAAGGGAAGGTAACGTTATGACAGCTTATTTCTTTATTCATGATAGTAAAGTTGGCTTAGAGATGTCTCACACCATAACTTACTAGTTGTTCGTTTACAGGCAAGACAACAAACTACAAATGATTCGGGACAAAGTGTAATTTTCTGTTGCTTAATAATATCAAACTTTGCCTCAAACAGAATAAGGACCATATTTTATTCTGTTTTCGTTTCGACTTTGTAAAAGTATTAGTTTAGGTGTTAGACATGTATCGGAACATGTTTCGTTTATTACAGCTTTTGTTGTTTGATTACTATCATATCCAAAAGAAAAGACAATTGGAGTTGGAAACTTGTCGAACAAAGTTCAAGGGCTCAGACGTGTTTATTACATTCAAATATTTCAACTTAAACAACCAATTTAATTCCGTGTTGTTTATGAGTATTGGTGTCTTTATTGCTACGAAAATTACTACAGACGTCCACAATATAATAATAATAAGAAGAAGAAAAAGATATTGAAGAAGAGATTGGAATAATGCATTCTCTTTTTAAACCGACTTCCAAAAAGGAGGAGGTTATATGTTCGACTTTATGTATGTTTTTTTTTGTCAGTTTTTATCATTCGATGCGCCACGATTAGGTCACTCACAAATCACTTCTTGCTACTGTACGCATAGATGGGCTACAATTAATAACATAGTACACAATTTATTCCAACATATAAAGAAAAATAGGAGTGGACCGAGAACATTGCCCTGGGGAACACCGCTCGCAGCGCCAAGCGGTCGGCCACTTGTAGTCTCGTTTTTCTTTGCACCTATTTATCACTTCCCACTTGAAGTGTAAATTCTGTTCACCATTTTTAGGTAGAAATTATATACGTTTTATGATCTATCACGTCAAATGCAATATGGTCGAGTATACCAACTTGTCATTCCTTATAAGTCAAATTGTTATTGATAGCAGTTATAGGAATTTAGAAACTGTAAATTGTGAAATCTGTTTGGATCTACAAAGAATAGGGTCATAGGTTTCTAACTCAAATGTGAGTTAGTTCTCCAAGTCAGTTCCATTTCAATCGACCATTGCAACCAAACTGAGAACACTTAAAGTACAATCGTGCACGTTTTGCATACGTCACCGTCGGAGCAAATCTGTGTATCTGTGAACAAACAAAGATTGGTAGTGCTACTGTTTCCGAGTCATAAATTTGGTAAAGGCAGAAAGTGTACCAACCTGTAGGTACGTGCGGGGGTAGCGGAGGGGGGTGAACGCACGAAGAATTGTTCCGTGTGACGTGATGTACCGCTGAAAAGGATCAGGACTCACGTGTTCCCGATTATTTAAATATTTCCGAATAGCGCACCTCTTCTTGACCTTCACAACTTACCACTTACCTATGTACGTAAAGTGGAGGAACTTTTAAAGGTGAAGTTTAGAAATAATCTTGTTCATTATTAAAATAAATAATAGGTACATTATAATTATGAAATCTTATAAAAAGCTGTTACCTTTGAATAGCTCTGCACTCTAAATTCTAACCCAATTTCACTTTCCTTTTCAAAGTCCTAGGGTAATTAACTTTATTTTACGTCCTCGACTCATTTTTTCCTGGTAAAGCTTAATCAGTTTATTAGCGTATAAATTGAGAAAATTTTAACTTGCGTCGTAGAAACATTCTGCTGATAAATTTTAGGTTTAACCGCTTCTGTTCGTCGCAGTTAAACCTCACAAAGCAACATTGCAAGATGCGCCTCCCTACTCGCTCGCGTTCGTGGCAGTACCAACACTATACTGGGTGTTTTTACTGATCGGTGGGAGTCCCCCATGCTGCAAAGGTGGGTGCGGCTTCATGTCGTTATTTAATTTTGTTGTCAATACTAACATTAGTTTTAAGTACTTACATTGTTACTAACAAAATATTATGGACCTGGCCTGAATTAAATGTTTATTATTATTATTAAGCCAGCAACCTGTTGTAAAAAATTTATTCCTACTGTAGTGTTAGTGGCCGCAAATGTCAAGCTTCTGCAACTCAATTCCAAACTTAACGCTTTACACTAAAGTGGTTTTATGCACCAAGCTGGCCGCAGTCGCCATTTTGGTTAGTCAGTGCGATATTTAGATAGTAATTGCTGACTTTAAATTTTTATTTGCAAGGAACGCTGAAAACTCTCTAATCAGAGAGTTAAGAATGGTTCTCAAAAAGAAACACTACAACAGGAGTTGTGAAAGTAAATACGAGCTTAGCTGCAGATGTACCTATCCAGAACATGTTAGAGAAATATGTTTTGGAATGCGGTAGGGGTACAAAAGAATGTCACGTTGTGTAACAACAGTAACATCAAAAGTTTCCTCTTGTCCTACCCGCTGGTGGATGACTGAGGCTTTGTGGACTTACCGTCAAATGGACCGAACATATGACATCCTTTTATATGGAAAATTGTCATAGCAAGTACGCGAACGACCAAATGTTATTTGTGGAGCTCTCTAAAACATTCGACTGGAGTTTTTCTGTACATTTCTGTAAATAAAACGATCAACTTTGTAAAAGTTTTGTCGAAAAGGGACAGTAAATAGAATTCTGTTTGTATAGTACTTAGGGGCGTGTTCAAGAGTTAGAGTTAAGGGAGTTAAGTTGTTTCACATATACAAGTTGATATTCAAAGAGAGGGGACATGTTATTAACTACTTCAAACGTATTAAAGATCACATTTACTTTGGGAGTCGCAAAAACAACTTCGTGGAACATTTATCATTACGTAGAAATAAAGGCCTGAGAATAAGCTGTTAGCGAAACAAGTACCTAAACGGAAGCAACATCGATTGTGATACTCTTCCCTAATAAAGTTTCTTGGGTTAGTTTTATTTCAACTACGATTTATTCCGGTCGGATCCCTACAATGAATCAAGTAGTACATGAATTTCAGGTCAGATACAAGAAATATTTTAGTTAGTAACTGGTAGTTCACCTTGTTCTATCGCTCCGTAAATTCCTCAAACAATATAATTATCAGATCGTTATTAAGGTCTTTAGCAGCTAAACGATTTACAATTTCACCAGATAGAGAACAATAGTTAACCCTGACACTAGAAAGTCAAGCGGGTTATCCAAAAAAGGTGAGAGCTGGTGAGGTTAATTGCGTTCTAAGAGTTCGCTTTAGTTCAGCCACAACAGAGGTTTTTACAGAATGTTCACTCTTTGTTATTTTAGATAAATACAAATCGAAGTAGAAAACGAATTTAAAATATATAATTGGCTTTTCAACTTAATTATGTTAGTTGCCACGGAACATACAGGGCTAAGGAAGGAACACGGATGGGTTTTAGTCAGTAAGAGTCTGACACTCCCTTCCGCTCCACCCAGAGCGGGAGGGGTCATTTGATGATTTCCCATCCTTAAAAAAAAAAAAGGGTTCTGTTAACATTGTAAATTTTCCATTGTTTTTTATTCAATACTCGTTTCTGTACGCGACTTCGTTCGCGTGGAACTCCTAAGACATCACAATATACTATAAAAACTTTTTTACACGGTTGTTTTTTTTTTGTAAAAAAGTTTTTATTTTTCACTTTTTAGTGGGAGAGTTTGTATTTATCTAAGTTACAATAGCCTCATGTCAACTGCTCATCAACTTTTACAAAATATTGCTTTTAAATTTTTAGATTTTTCTTGATTTTTCAAAAAACCGCTTGTCCGATTTCGATAAAATTTTCATGGGACCATTTGGGAAGTATACCCTTTCCAACAAAAAAAGACTTTTTAAAATCGGTTGGCAAGCGACGGATTTACGCGCGAAGAAACATAAAAAAAGAACCTCCTCCTTTTTTAGAAGTCGGTTAATAATAACAGCCACATTTTTCGTCTGAGCTATTAGGTTTTCACTTATTTTTGACTTTTTCTCCTTTAGCTCGGCTCCTAAGGTTCATAGCGTGATATTAAATCCATTTAATGTTAAATCTGTTCCTCAATAATAGGGCTATCAAAATTAAATGCAAAAAAAATAATTCAAACTCCTCGACTTCCAGAGATTAGCGCGTTCAATCAAAGAAACTCTTCAGCGTTATTATATTATAGATATAGTAGGTATAGTAGGTATAGTAACGATTCAAGATCCAAAGATTTTGATGTTTCGTTGTGTTGTAGTATAGGTATAGTTTTATGTTCATAAGCGTCCTGCATCAAACTTGCCTATGTAACGCAGTGGACTGCAACGCTTATCGATAATGTAGGGGCGATTAATCTGCTCCTATCGTTTCCTGTTAAGTAAGGAATGGGTCTTTTGTTAGCGACCATTGTGTGGCCTCCGTGGCCCACGCAAGCGCACGACGCCCTGTGTAGGAGTTGCACTTAGACCTGTCGACTATTGTTACAGCTTTGTTTAATTACATAGCCGCGTAGGGAACTAGGAGTGATACGAGGCTATTACACAATTGTTATTGTTGCAGTTGCCGTCTCCATTTTAGATTAGGAGTAATTGGATCTGTGGGAATATTCTAATGGCTATCTCTCGGATTTTGGAGCTAAAAGAGGTGATGGATGAGGTGATGGTGGTCAGGTGAAAATAAATAAGCGTACCTACTTATGTATTTTTGTTTAGTAAGGTATTCCAACAGTTTCATAAATACCTACCATAGTTATACCGAACCTGTGTGGCACTAATTAAAGAAAAAAACATTATCAAAAGTCTCTAAAGTTTATTAATATTCACACTCGTATTCATTTATTTGCGTTCTATAAGGTAAAAAACAAGGTGTTAACAAAAGGCTTAGAGCTAAGAGCCGTTGTAGACCCTCTTAAGGCACAGCAAAAATTATTGTTAAAAATCTAAATCCTAGAAACTGAAATAAAATTATACTTTGGTATATAAAAACTGAATAATTCCGTTTGCATAAAAAGTTAATAACAATAACATAAATAATTATATTATTGGTAAGTAGGTAGCTATTTTCTTAAAATACTATTATTACATTATTTTAGATAAAGATAAATATTTACTTAGGTACTTTTACATAGTATAAAAAGTAAGTTTCAAAATAAAAGTGTTAATTGGTTCACAGTCACAACTTAATGAGTAAACTTCATTGTTTGGACTAGCCGTAAGTGGCGGTACCCAGCTCGGCGTGCATCCACTGCCGAGGTACAGTATATTAGATAACGTGAGTGGCGGTACACAGCTCGGCGTGCGTCCACTGCCGAGTTACAGTATATTAGACAACGTAAGTGGCGGTACCCAGCTCGGCGTGCATCCACTGCCGAGTTACAGTATATTAGACAACGTAAGTGGCGGTACCCAGCTCGGCGTGCATCCATTGCGGAGTTACAGTATATTAGACAACGTAAGTGGCGGTACCCAGCTCGGCGTGCATCTACTGCCGAGTTACAGTATATTAGACAACGTAAGTGGCGGTACCCAGCTCGGCGTGCATCCATTGCGGAGTTACAGTATATTAGACAACGTAAGTGGCGGTACCCAGCTCGGCGTGCATCTACTGCCGAGTTACAGTATATTAGACAACGTAAGTGGCGGTACCCAGCTCGGCGTGCATCCACTGCGGAGTTACAGTATATTAGACAACGTAAGTGGCGGTACCCAGCTCGGCGTGCATCCATTGCCGAGTTACAGTATATTAGACAACGTAAGTGGCGGTACCCAGCTCGGCGTGCATCCACTGCCGAGTTACAGTATATTAGACAACGTAAGTGGCGGTACCCAGCTGGGCGTGCGTCCACTGCCGAGTTACAGTATATTAAACAACGTAAGTGGCGGTACTCGGCTGGGCGTGCATCCACTGCCGAGTTACAGTATATTAGACAACGTAAGTGGCGGTACCTAGCTCGGCGTGCATCCACTGCCGAGTTACAGCGGTACACAGGTCGCCATTGTGACTAACGAAAATGGACACCTGTATACAAGTGAGTGGTGGTAAATAGAAATTAAAGTTATTAAAAAAAAAGTAACAGGAAACACCAGAACTTTTATCGCAGGCAAAAAATCCCTCTCATCCACCACGGCCTATAAAGGCTCAAATAACTTTATCTCTTCGCCTAGCACACGATGCATCAGCACATATTCCATAAGCAAGCTTATAACAGATCGGTTTTCCGCACTTGTCATAAATTTGCCGCTCCTCCTTGCGTGGGAACGCTGCACCCGGCGCACTCCGCACTCCCCATATTTTTCTTCCATCCACAGATCCTGCCACTGATAAGATTAAGAACACAAAGACTAATATTTCTATATCAAACAATATAAATAACCTCACACGTACATCACCGAAAGGTTAGACAGAGGCGTATTTTTGTCGATTCAAATGAGTGTGTTAATATACTTATTATTACACTAGTACAGTGTCCCATATTGTCTTGACATTTTTGTTTACTCAGATGCCTATAAATGATGAGAACTTTTCCCATCAAAAGGGATAATGTAACCAAAGACTTCATAACCTTAGTCTCGATTTCCATCGGCAAAGCCAAGAGTCTTATTAATGCTACGAGTTCTATCTTCTGTACTTACATTTCATATTACACGCTCTGTGGCGTCACGTAGACCGTTTATAGGTGTTTTAAGCCGAGTGTGTGTGCCCGCGTGCATATCACACGTGAAATATATTCTATACCTCATAAGCGGTATAAAAACCTTCATATCGACGTCGTTACCGAGGGCTCCGCAGCAATGGGGGTCGTTCCCGGTTTATGGGATGATTCCCTAAAAACGTTGCTCATATTAAAGTTTTAGCTGCACAATAGCTTCTTTGTGGAGAATTTCTCGTTCAATTTACGTGTTGTATCAAAGTAGTAGCAAGGCAAATGTTGCCTCCCTCTATATTATAAGAAATAAAACCGCGGGAAGATATAACACAGTTTCAGGTGTGAAAAGAAAAACTTTTCAACACATGTGGTACCTACATCAGTACGTTCTGTCTCACAACGATATGGAAGCACGAAGTATTTATTTTAGGGAACTGCTAATTCCTCGCATCACGTTTAAGTCCTTTTTTTAATCTACGTATGTTTTACATTTATATACGCGGCGCAGGTGGAGACTTTTCCTCATGTAGTCTTGCAAATGTATTCAACGGAGCATCGTCGGTGCATTTTTAGTTCTTATTTCATAAGTATAAGGTTCACAATCGCGTGCATGAATGAATGCAGTGAGAATCGGATAGTATGAAACAGTTTGTGCGCATCGATGATTCTCTGTACCATGAATAAGTTAGCAGTTACCACCCTGTTTCGGGGGAACGCGGAAACAATGTTTTTGTAAAGAAAATGTTGTGTACATAATACTTGTTCACCGGCTTTTTGAGGAAATTGCAGCAACACAATACGACGGGCGTGGGGAAATGACGTAATCAATACCCGCTTCCGTCTTGTGCCTCAGGACGGAATTTATTTTGTCACTTTATACTGCAGTTTTATTCTACGGCTTTATATCCGTCAACTAGTTTTATGTCACTGAGATATCACTGTAGTATTTCAGAGTTGAGCTTTTCTCGAAAAGTTCTCGAACGCCAAACACACTGCAACATTTAGCAATACTTCTTTGGGCCGTAATTTAGAAAAAAGTAATTCAATTACGGTAGAGGTAGGTAAAGAGGTGTGAACACGCGATCAGTTAATTTCCCTCGGAGCACGCAAACAAATAACCATACGTTTTGTTACGTTCCTTCAACGTGGACTTCGTCACTAATGTTCGATAGAGATTCCCGCAGTCGTTGTTCCTCAAGTACTGAACAAACTTAGTTCACTGTTCGAGATACGTCAGTAAGTTGCAAGCAAAGTTTCGTCTTAAGTCTTTAATCGCAATCAACACCTTGCGTACTTAACTTGCTTCTAATACTCCACGAAATTATTGGAATTCTTGAGAGTTTATACCAATATTGCAGCGTGAGTGTTTACGTATCAATGTTTGGTTAAAAAATTATAGTACGCTGTGATACCTACTACAGTGTACGGTTCAGATTCAGAAGCGAGTACTTTTATGATTTCTCAGCAAATGAAACAGGTCTCAAACTAAACATTGGCGCTGACGTGCGCTTTCCATCGGAATGTGTTGGTCTAGGAGGTGTGCGCGAGCGTGCATTGTGTCCGCGACCGTTGTCAGCATAACGGTTGAATGGCGGGTGCCACGAATCAATATGTGTGTTTGTGGACGCACCCGCCACTGTAAATACTTTGACAAACGACAGGATACGGATCGAATTACCTTTTAATCCCATGACAAACCGCCGAAGAGAAATAACATTAAAATACATTAAAAAGCGACGGCTCGGATTACTTACAGCGCATAAATTGTTTGCCGGGATTACAGTATCGAATTTTCAAAGGTGAGAATGATTTAAAAAGAGATTTCCGCTCATATTTTGTGCCAACATTTTGATGTTCTTGCGAGACATTTTATGTCAATACTTTTTATTCCTGTTTGACAAGTTAAGTAAGTTATAGCTGCCTATAATTTGGTGTCCCGTGTATTGTAAGCCGTCGTCTTATCTCCTTTGTGCTCACTTCTCGTTACTCTGTCCCCGGAGTCCCACGGAGCAAACTTCGTCTATAAACGGCTCTTTTTACACTTTTGTGTATTCTTTGTTGTACAAACTTTATTAAAGTTGTACTGCCCTCACGATTTTCATTAACTAAATCGTTGTTGCGTTAATAATGGATCATTGTATATTCTTCTGAATCTTTTGATCTCTCTTAAAGAAAATTACCAATGGGATGAGATGTATTGCTACAGAAAAATGCAGTTAAATTGGTGAACTCTTCAGTATTGTGATTTTGTACTACCACTCTACCAGTACTTTTCGAATGAATCGAATCTAGATTGTTTGAGCAATATCATACAATAATTTATTCTTCATTCAATCTCTTGGATTCCATTAACTTTACCAAGCATTCCATTGCCATGTATTTCTGATGAGTAGGTACGTACGTAAAGTGCACAGATTCTCGGAGCATGTTTCATTTCAAACTTTCTACTCGGCAGCTCTCGCCGAGTTTGCGACAATTTCATATATTTTTACTGGTTATAAACTTTTATTCGAGTGCAGCGAGTTAGTGTTGATGAGATACTTTATTACAGCTTTATGTCCGCCATCGTAAAGTTTGGACAAAGCTTGGCTCCAAGATGTGGCCTACTCACACGGGCCACAATTAAAAATGTTTGTGGTCAGAGTGTTGGCCTGTTGTTTCACAGCGTTCATATCACGCTCGCCTTGCGAATCTAGTTAGTTACGTATAAACTTAGGAATAAAGTTATTAAACTTCAGTTTTGTTTCGTGTTCTTCTTGCTTTGACTTTCTGCCGCTATTCTCTTCTACTTCTTGAATGAAAACTGTTATTTTACTGTTGTATCTTTGATTTTATTGTCTTTATGAAGCGGTTTAAAGCATTATTTTCTTTCTTATTACTATCATTTTGTGATAATTGTTGTTATTTACTGACAAAGTTACTTCAATATATTCCACACAATTCTCTGTTGAACCGGCACTTTAATAGAAAGGATAACTCATTCACGTAAACGTAGTTATCCATCAATCACTCGTCCCTCAGAGCGACCACAGTGTTGTGGCCACTGTGGTCGTAGTTTGTGGTCTGCGGCGGGACTGTGGCCAGTGTGAGTGCAGCATCAAATACCGAGCCGTGGCCGAGTTATTCCAGTTATGGAGGTGTTAACTGTCGCGGCGCATGATTGGACCGCAACCGAATGTATTACTTGAGTTATTCTCCTTTATACCCTCATCACTGTTTATGTCTTATTGGTTTGTTAACTTCTTGACTTCGGACAAGATTTCACACTGGATTTAATTTATTGGGATGTGAGGATTTGAGTATCGGACTATAAGCAGTATTTTATTTAGGTAGGTACCTACCTACAAACCAGTTTACTTACTGGCAACTACAGACTATTACTGAGAAACTTGAGACGTCACGTAATAGAAACAAGTTAGAAATATTACGGTCTTATAAAATAAGAATTTTATCATTAAAAACAAAGGCTGGGTTATAAATAAACTTACCTAGTGTTATTTAGCTATGAGCGCTGAGTCAAGTATCGAACGATTATAAAGGTCAGAGTAAATCCTCGCCCTCACAAACAGTTGGTCTCCGGAGGTCCATAACGGAGCAGCCGGGAAGTTAATAAGCCTAGGGCTCCCCTAGGCAGGCTCCACTTCTATTGTTATTGCCACGCAACCAAAGTGGTGTTAAGTAACCGAATTTACTCCAGGATGACGTAACCATTTATGATGGTGAATGTGAATTCAAGAGAAAAGTTTGTATTGTTGTTTCACAAAAGTAAAGTTTCCTTAGTTGACCGCAACGTGGCGCCGCCTAGAATGAAGTAAGTTAACATTAAATGCCAACCAAAGTGAAATTTAATTTTTGGAACGACTGATATTATTTATTTTTTATACTTAGTAAAAATTAATTGATGTGTAAAATATTTATTAATGTAATAAATGAAATCAAGTGAAACATTGCAACTCTGTCGCATATGGCCAAAATAAAAGGCTACCCTTTCAAACATGGACTACGGTCTGTAATGATGATGTCGGAGGGACAAAATTTATTGAAGGGAGTTCCCTACCAACAGCTTAATTAGGAGTCAAATATCAAAGGAAGGAACCAAGCGAACAGAGTGTGTATCTCACACACACTGTTTTCTTGGATACTGCAACCACTGTCTTTTTAACAGCAACAGTTACAATTTCAATATAAAACATCTAACTAGAACAATTCGGTTTGTTGCAAAACAAAACAAGTAAAAAAATCCGTATAATTAACGCATAGCATAAAGGCAATTATTTACATACCTATTGTTATAAACATAGCACTTGCACTAATTGCTCTCTACTATACAGTTTTGGAATAAACCATGGCCCTTTTTTATTATATTTACGTCTTAATATCTTTACGTCTCAATCATTTTAAAGGCTAAGCAAACAGTGGTAATCCTGTATTATCACACAATTGTCATCCTAGTAAAATCTAAGCCCTGTAATGATATTTTGTTTTTATGTCGCAAGTTCCCAGCTTAAGTAATAGGGACATTGTTTGTGTGTGGGGAGGACAGCGCGTCCAAAGCCCGACCCCTAGGCAATCGATCGGCTCCTCGCGCCCCACCACATAGGACCATCACTTTATGTCAGGGGTTCTTTAATTAGCACTGCTTTATTCTCAAATGGGATGTCGTTAAAAGATCCATTAGGACGGTATTTGCGTGGGAGCCGCAGACAATCTCAGGAGTTCAGCTAACAATCTATATCAACGCGGTAATGACTCACTCTCACATCAGTTCCTAACGAACACTTGAACAAAATAGCTCGAGTGCCGCACAGAATTAGGTGTATGACGAATAGTACTTCTAATTAGAGGCAACGATTTTATTACCCGTTAAATGTAATTAATAATGGTGGCTAATTGACACCAGTTGAACACGCGTGCACTCGGTGCATGGAAATAGCGGTAGTCACAGAAATAAATAAAGCACCACATAAAAGTACTAACGTTTATAGTAAGCGACAATAAACGTCAATCGTACAGTGATTGGGTATTCTCGACTAACAACGTGTTGGTAGTGATGTCGAACCCCGGGATATTGTCGGTGCTTATAGTGCTACTTTACTGCTTGTCCCGGGGGCAAAGTAAGGAGAGTCTGTCTTCGTCCGTGTGCGCTAAAAGAATGATTGATGGTTGTCCCAGCGAAAGTTGGTACAAAACTAAAAGCTCTATAAAAGTGCGATGATAAAGAAAGTTATCGTTTTTATGGGCATTGCTTAAACTTTAGGGTGAAATCCTCAAACATTTTCTATAAGACTTTATTTAAAGTTGTTTTTTCTACACAATCTATGAAGATATTAAAACAATTCAAGAACAACCAGCACGTCGAGCTGCTTTCAACTGAACATTGAAAGCGCGGAACATTCCGAGTGCGGAACACCGAACAACTGAACAAGGCACCACCCCGGCTCCGCTCTACAGACAATAAAACCGCCATAACCCTTCACCGCTATCAATTCTCTAATGCAGTTAACGTCACAACTGCACTCCGGCACAGGAGCGCGGTGGTTGCGTGCCGATACTACCATACCCACAGTATTTTTGATCCAGTACTAAACGTCATTATTGCTTATGAGCTATAACTTTCCGAGTTTGTTTTGACCTTGCGGTGTAGCTAGGGTTTCAAGCAAATTGCTGCCGTAGGTACTATAACGGTGTAGTGTTGATTACAGACGTCGGTTTATTATAAAAGTTGATAGCCTGTTAGCGCCGCACCATACCCTGCTAAAAGGTATCTGAATTTCCGAAACGGCTCTTTCTTATAATATCGTTTTTTATGGCTCTCATTTTGAGAAAATATTTTTCAACTAAAAAGCCACAGGCATCAAAAGAGGGACAAGCTCGCTCTAATAATACCTGACCACTTTAGAACAGTTTTGAATTATGATTTCCATAATGTGATCACAATGTCCGAACTAATCGTAAACTCGACTGGGGCGGCGCATTTCCTTGGCGTACATTTTAAAATCCTTCCGGAGGCCATTATGAATGTTATATGACGTCTGACTGTTGGGAAATTACTGTCTGTCAGTCTGGTGCAGCGAGTGTGTGGCGCCGTGGACGCTATTTATAGGGCCACGGTTAAGGCCCGGCAGATAATAGGCGTTCAGGAGTTGTAATCATATGTTTATAAAAGTGTGCAACACGCCCGTGCCCTTAGGGGACACTTTGACAAAACGATTTGACGTATTTCCAAAAATCAAGCATTGATTGATCGGTGGTTTGTGTTGTGTTTGTATATTTAATTTGTAAAGTAATAGTACTGAATTACGTCTAAGTAATAAATATCTTTCCTTTTCGTATCTAAAGGTACACCCCAATTTCAGTTTAACCGACAAGAATATCAGAAATAAACTCAAAATGTCCGTAGAGGAAATCACAAGCAATCGCAACCGTAGTCCACTACCCTTTACAATCGGTAACAATATAATCCGCAACCCTATCTCCATTATTTGGATCCGACAAATCCTTTGACCGCGTATCGTTTAAAATAAAACAACAATTTACTGTCGCCCATTGTTTCGGGTCGACTTGGACAGAAAAAGAAAAAATCACTTTTATAAATTCAGGGAGCAAATATTGAGGAAGTTTTCCAATATACGCGGGTCGTCAATATAAACTCGCGAGTTACAATAGGCCCTTAAGCATGTGTCCATTACATCATATATATAATACTATCGGAAAACGATTTGGGAGTCCAGACTGTATCGGGCGGCAACGGCTACAATAGCAGCCCTCGCGGCTCGCAACTGAAACAAAGATAAGTTAGTAACACACTGAACTGACGTTAGCCGCGCGTACAATCCACGAACACACTGAACTGACGTTAGCCGCGCGTACAATCCACGAACACACTGAAGTGACGTTAGCCGCGCGTACACACGGCTACACATCAAGCTATACATTTCCAGTTTCAGCTGACCTCGCATTGTATAGGTTTTTCTTACAATCAGAACTCAGCTTATACTGGTTATGTAGAGCTTGATGTGTAGCCGTGTGTACAATCCACGAACATACTGAACTGACGTTAGCCGCGCGTACAATCCACAAACACACTGAAATGACGTTAGCCGCGCGTACAATCCACGAAAACACTGAACTGACGTTAGCCGCGCGTACAATCCATGAACACACTGAACTGACGTTAGCCCCGCGCACAATCCACGAACACACTGAAGTGACGTTAGCCGCGCGTACAATCCACGAACACACTGAAGTGACGTTAGCCGCGCGTACAATCCACGAACACACTGAACTGACATTAGCCGCGCGTACAATCCACGAACACACTGAACTGACGTTAGCCGCGCGTACAATCCACGAACACACTGAACTGACGTTAGCCGTTACCGTTTTAACTTTTGATATGTTATAGCAGTAAGCTACGAGCCTTCTAATATTTTTTGAGGATTTAAGTTTTATTATCATCGAGGCTACTACCCTTCACCTAAAAAGAAACCTCTAATCTACAGAATATAAAAACATTTTATTTTCCTCTAGAGCAAATTGTGCATCTTGCATCATGATTCCCATTTTGACAGATCTTTAACTCATAATATCATCTATCTTGCACGTCAGTTCCGCATCTGTGTATTATAGACAGCTGTTACTTTTCCTTCGTTTGTACGCGATCAAAGTCAAAAATACACAGAAATGTTGGTCACGAGCTTGGAGGGGGGTTAGTCCTCGGGGACGTGAACCTTTAGACCCTCTGTGCTTCTCGTCCCGACTCTTTCGCTTCTCATGTGATTGGCGTTGATTTTGCCTTCAATTTCCATATAACTATCAAATCGACTCGTCAACTTTCCTAACAATAAAATTGTCATGTTTCGTCAAAGTTGCTCCGTTAGTCCCGGATGGCGCAATTCTTTATGCGTTTTCTTTATTAAGTGTGGAAAAAGTTTAATCTGTATAGACCCATGTCAAATTGATAATATACTGATGGGATCGCTACTCGCTTTCTACATTATGTGCAAATTGATTAGTGGCTGCTTAACAATGTGCAAAACTTGACAACAGTAACTGGTAGACTGGGACATAAAAATCACTTATTTTGTTATTCACATGAAAGATTCAACGCTGACGCGTTATGACGCGTTAAAAAGCTTGTGTTTTTAAGTGCGGCGCAGAGGGAACGATGTAATTTTACGAGGGCGACACCTCAAGCTAATGAATTTTTCAACAGCTCCGTCAGTTTCGTTGAGAACTTGTGTTACGAATCTGTGCTCGTCTCGACTCAGGACTCTCGAGTGCTCGCGGAGAATTGTTTATTGTTTCTTGTAACTGTGGAATTGAAATTTATAAACTTGGCTTGTAAAGGTTGATGTAGTGTTTCCATTGTCCACGGTTTGAAATTAGTTTCGCCTTGTATTATTAGCACTGTAAAATTATTTTATAACTTCACCAATATTGTTTCGACATCACATATTTACAAATTTGAACTTTTTCATCAAATAATTTACAATTATGTGTATTGGTTTATCCACAATACTTTCGTATCTATTCATATTTTTAGGAGACATTTTTGAACCTAGCATCCCCCCTCCAACAGCTAGTCCCCACACATTTGTGTTGTTGACACTTCCACACTCCTCTTTCAGGTAAAAATCGTTGTCAAATGGGTGCTCGGGCACTCGCGCTAGCCTGTAAATTAACACCGTTTCAGCGAGTTAACGTCTAACCTGTAATTCATTCAGACTCTGGCTCCGTGCCTGCACAAGAATCTTAAAATAGCGCATGTTAGCCCTCATAACTGTTTTGTTATTGTTCTATCTAACTGCTGCGTTTGTTGTTACTTCTGTTTGTATGACTGTGCTATCGTTCACTTTATGCTATGAATTATGAGCAGTGTTGTAAATATTACTACTACTATTGTATTTTGAAAAACAGTAGTTGTAATGTTTACTTGTAGCACTGAGCAAAGGAAAGGGATTTATGAAATTATTTGGAATCAGCCCGTCTGTGTCCAAAAATGGAGTCCAACGTCAAGTTACCTATACGGATACCTACCTGTCTATAGGAAATCAATTCAAATCAACTGCTCTTTTTAATTTGAGAATAAATTCCGCTATTGGTTGGTACTACAAATCGCACTTTGGCTCACTATGCACAGCATTAACCGAGTGTCGGTCTGTCGGGCACCTCAAAGCCGCACGCAACACTAACTTACAGTCGATAAGATAGAGTTTAAAGATCGCAATAAATTGCTGGTAAACAGCTTGATACTGAGAGTTTACCTGTTGTAAATACTAGAGCAGACCGTTGCTTCTGCTTTGGCTTGCATTAATTAAGACTTCTAATAGCAAAAACCAAACAAAACCTAAAAAAACTTTGCTCGATCGGATGCAGTTCAGTGACAGGAAATGCCCGCATTTTATTCCGAACCTAGAAAGAAAAAGCATAATTATATAGGTAATAGGTTTTTCAGTTACGAAATTATCTGATGTGATCTTCGCTGAACTGTAAAATAATTATATAAAATACGTTTATAACATAACTTTGCTTTCAAAGAACGGTTGTATACTGTTTAATTCAAAACATGTTTAGCCTAGCCAATTTGCCTTCCAACCGCACAAACACTTAACAAACTTGCCTCGTGTTCACATATCGGCACTAACTAGTCCCACGGCACCAAATAGTGGCACGCGCTGTAAACCGGAGGACGCGGCCTCCAGTGAAACGGATCGTAAACGGGAATCATCGCAATGTCATCCGATAGTCGCCGGTGATCGTTGTACGAAACTTGTCACATTTGCATGCGTTTTATTAGTCGCTGTAAAGTGCGGCCGCGATTGATCTAGGCAAGTTACCAATACTACTAAATGGTTGTAAAGATTCGTTTCCAATTTCAGCTGTGTAACAAACTTCGTATCTGCATATAACATCACGTTCACGTTACGGTCACCAATCTAAAGTGAGAGGTAGGTAGGAATTCGAGGATCTTTATTCATGCGAGGTGCATTGTCCCCTGAGCCACGGTCTTCGACGGTTATGTTTGCTGGCGCTCTTGAGATTTCATGATGTATTTCATTTAATCAATATTATTTTTTCTGAAATTAGGATTTTCTCTGAATGAAATAAATAATTGATATTGCATTTATTCAATAGTTAAATGAACTTACTGAGAACTTACACCACGTTGCCAAAAACAATTACTTTCGTTATGATATGAATACATTACTGATAAAGAGTAAAAAAAAAAACCCAAATATTCCACATCAGTTTCAATGTTCAGCAACACTGGTGTCCTGCTATACATTTGTAAATACAATAGTATAGGTATTTACGTATAAGATGAATGATTATCAATATTAGTGCGCAATGAGGTTTCTCTCAGCGAAGAAGTGTTTTGGCGAATCATCTATATGGAAATCACTCATTACTTTATTATCTGTTGAATTGGCTCACAAACTGCTCTTTCCGGCTGAATATTGCTTATTCCGCTGTTATCTAAATATTAGCATTTGTTGATAATGTTACTGTCATAGTTAATCAAGCTGTATCAGTTATTGCTTTAGTTACAGTCCACGTTCCACGTTGACACGTTGTCTTGATTTCGTAGTGTATTGCTGCAATTCATTTTACTTATCAAGAGGGAAGCTTGTTCGCCTTTAATACTACCTTTGCAAGAGTTTTCCAGGTGACATGTATAATTCCAGGACTGATGTAGATCGTGATTATGAAATAACTCCCGTCCTACACGATATCGTCCCACATTGATTACTGATATCGTCTCGATAACGATGCTCATTTTCACGTGTGGTAACACTGGTAACCGACAGCACGACAAATCAAGTTTTATTGCTACTATAAAATAAACGTCGATTCTAAAATTAGACATATTTAATGTGCCATTAACTGGGTCATCAGTGCTCGTTGTAAATCAGCCGTAAAATTATGAGGAAGTTAAGTTGAAAGCCCAAGAGATGGCATTTTCAAAGGCGTTGCTATAAAATAACTCAAATCGGAAAGAGGACAAACAAATAAACGTCATAGGACGTTTATTTGTTTGTTCTCTTTCCGATTTCAGTTATTTTGACTCTGAACCCGTCTATACGGGTTCAGAGTTAACAAATAAACGTTATAGGACGTTTATTTGTTTGTTCTCTTTCCGATTTCAGTTATTTTGACTCTGAATCCGTCTATACGGGTTCAGAGTTACGAGCCCACGACACTTGACATCAAAAGTTAAGACGACCGGTCTATCTATACAGTCAACTGAGTATTTTAGCTCCAGGCTTTATGAGAAAGTGCAATGTTAGGGCACGTCACTCTTTGATCCTACTGCTCAATTACGCTATAATCCCCGTCTAAATGATCCTTAGTCAAAGTGAATTGTCAGCCAAATTGACCAGCTTCTCATTAAAATGCACGACGGCGTCTATTTCCAGAACAACTCCGATCACTTACACTCCATACTCGGTGCAAACTTTTAACTGTAAATAAATCACTCCAACTTAGGGAGCACTTGGTAGTTTTTGATTAAATCTACTTCAAATTCCATGCCCCTTTTAGGGTATTATTACCTTCCCATGGACTTTATCAAAAGCTGTTTCTCGCGATAAAATCTCCCCCGAAAGCGTTTGGAAACACGCTCTTTAAGTTCAACAAAAACTGTGACACGGCGAAACAGGCGTTGTCGATGACGGTCGCACTTACTTTTTGTAAAGAATCTGAAATTACATACGTCAACGCATTCAATGGGGCGTTTAAAAGCATTCCTGTTTGCACCCCACGTGTTTGTGTAACTTGGAGCTATTCTCGTCTTTAGCGTGACAGATGGGGATTCTAATGTGCCAATGATAAGCATAAAAAATGTGTGAAAAATCTTACTTAATCTCTATGTTCGTGCACTTGGGTTCGTACACCGTGGGTCGCCACACACGGCGACGACGCGACGTTGCGTTCGCTGTCAAACTTCGTTAGCAACGCTTTTGCGAACCTTATAGTGTTTGTAGCTGCAGCGGAAGCAATAAATAAGCCAGTTTGTTATCTTAACATCTCTGTGAAGTAGTGCAGCTAAGAAATTGAATATAAAGAAATAGCGCAGTTAAATATTGAGTGGATTATATTAATCACTTATTATCAAGTAAAGGTAAGTACATGTCTTCGGTAACTGTAAAAAGTTATTCTGGTCACAAGCGACATTCTTTCCTCGTCTCGTACAATACAATACAATACAAAAATAAAGGTTGTCAGTGCTTGACAGGCGGTGTCGCGGTGTCGCGCCGCGTCAATCTGTCGCGCTAATTTACGACTTGTCGCATCGCGTGTAGGTATTTTTGGAAACTTATACCATTCAGATCGTCCCTATCAGTTACCGATGCGTTGTTTTGGTTTACGTTGAATGTCTTGTCTGACATTTTAATGAATGAACAGTAGCGTTTTGGGTTAATTTAAGAGATCAATAATCTACATTGGTTTTGTTGACTACAATTCTACAAACATGCATTGAGTACCAATTTATGTTACCCAATAGTATACATGTTTATAATATGAAACTTTGAAGATGATGAAGGTAATGATCAACCTACCCTTCGCGGAATGTGTCACGCCATTAATAGAAGTGCCTGACATGATAAAATATGCGAACACATTTACAATTTGATTTAAATCGTCTGCCACCTACCGCAAATTGATGGAGCCCAAACGTGCGAGAAAAATAAAAATAATGTGTCGTTCCGACCCCATTTCTAATATAACTTTATAAACTCGATTTATAACACAAATGGAGTCGAAGCGACGCATTCATTGAAATGTGGAGCACATCAATGTATGATTGACTACGACGACATTCATTCGTGATCGATATTGGTGAAATGAATTGGTACACAATACTTGTCAATAAAAAAATTCAGTTATGATTGTATAAGAAGGCAGTCTAGTGCTGTTCGTGAAGCTAGATCTTTGAGAGAAAATACTTTTGTTTCAAGCTCTAAAAATAACAGAAATTTACACAAAATCTCAGTAGATTTTTAACTCGTACAAACATATTTTTAGCCAGTTCACTTTCACGGTCGAGTGCGCTGCACAGGAAGCGTCGCGCGGCCGAGCGACGCGGCACACGCGGAGCGACGCGCGGCCTTCACATCCCCGCACTGACACCTGCCGCCAGGCGTCGACTGCACTGCCTTGTACACTGTCGCACTCCACTAGCTCTCAAATAAAGTAGCACTTAAGCAGCGATACAGCTGAATCAGCGACCGATTTTCACAACTACTGTTATCCAATGTCGTTCCATAAAGTATTGTTACCGGTTAAACTGAACACCGCTGTAAGTACTGCGCGTATATAAGTATTCTAAATAAACAGTTTGTAGACATTTGCACACGTACTGAGTTAAGGGCACAGAAACCACTTAAGATTATTCTTAAACAAATTCGTCGAAACACTACAAAAGACAACGTTCTTGCAGCCATAATGTTGCTTGCTTGGCAATATGCTAAACTGTACACAAAAGGTGACATCTCACACAAAATATGACACTGGAAGTAATAACTTTCTATGAATTAGCCCTAAAATCTTTACGGCCACTTGACTGTCAAGCAAACTCCTCGGAGCCTCGTTCAAACGGTGCTGTGCGGCCCACCACTCCGCTCGCACTAGTGTTTGTAATAAATTCACTTTATTAATAGCACTGACAGATTTAGTATAGTAATAAAGATGGCAATAGATAAATATTCCGACGAAAGTCGTGAAAGGTTAACACATCACTTGCTGAGAAGACAATGTAGGTATGTTACAACTAATGTACTAGCACTGGTATTAGCATTATATGATGATGCTTGTGTCAATATATTGCATACGTAGCCTCCGTGGTGACTTGTGCAATGATTCCAAGAATAATATTATTGAATTAATAGACATCTTATATTACAGGCATCAGTTTAATAAAATATTTTTATACCGATATTCGTAGTCCCTGAAGAGACACTATTGGCACGAAAAGTTTTATGTGCTATTAAAAATGCGACTAATCAGACATTTTACTGCACAAAAAACCGTTTTATGAGACAGTGAAAATTCGATGTGAACGTAAGGCGGTGTTCGCATTGTGGCGGAGTCAGCGTTTGCGTGTCGTCCGCGCGTGTCGTTAAATTTTATCGCGCCTCTCCACACATCTGCGTCGCTCGTTACCGCGCCGTGCCGCGACAATTTGTTGCCGCGCCACGCCGAGCCGCGCCATCTCGCCCGTCGCCTGTTGTTGGCAAGTGTCCACTACGCTTTATGGATCGTATTGTTTTGAATAAGTAATTATATAGTAATTATTTATTTAGTAATTATATATTTAGTAAGTAAGTAACTCAATTTGTTCGCAGACACTTGACGCGCTGAAATACATCACATTTTAATATTTTTTTTAGGTCATCATATAAGTAGGTGGAAAAGATACTGTTAAAATTATGTAAGTAGCTGACCTCGTTTAATTTTATTTCGACACACAAATATTTTGTAAAGGATCAGCACAATAAAAACATTTGTTTATATATTTACGAGCATTATTGTAGCATGAATGAAATACATTGAAGCTACAACAGCAGCATCCTTTGTTGGAGTTTATGTAACTTACGTGAAAATCGATGCACACCTGGTAATACGTAAAAAAAATATTCGTCAGACGTTATGCAAATATAAACAGATAATAACAATACCTGCGAGTATAGATATGGCCTGGCAGCCGAGCATTGGATTGAAAAACATGAGCCCGAGTGGACAATAAGTGCACAGACGCGAGGTGACGCGTAACTCGTGCGACAAACAAGCGATACAAAATGCACATACAGACTGGAATGCCGACACCTGACACCTGCACTTATAATTCCTTATAAGTCGCCCTACTGCTTCCAGATTATGATCTTTATGTGTGACGGAATAGGGAGCAAAGGTTCACCATGCGAAACAGTAGGCACAGCAATAGGTATATTTATTTTGACAGCTTTATAGTACTGGCAGTTCACACAAAGTGTATTTGATGGTGATCGTGACGATCAGATTGAATAAATAACTGCTAGATAACTCGGGATGTATCTATATATCCAGCAGACATACGGTGATTACTGAGAAATCGCAATTAGCAATGGAAATGTTGATATATATTTCATTGTTTATCGAGGAAATCGAAATAATTATCAAGTCGCCCGTTAACCTAACGTGTTTGACATGTTATCACAGCCACTCTCTCGGCACTTACGTGTTAGTAGCTCACCGTCGCTGTTCTCCTTTCACCCCGTCTCATTGAAACACCATCAAAATGAAATGTTTTCAACACATTTCAACTCAAATATCGCGTATATTTTTGCCGCTACATTTTCATGTGAATGCGTCACAGTGGTCTAGGTTTGAGTCCCGGATGCTGATAACGTCACTCCGAGGAGATGTCGAAGCCTTCTATAACGTTCCATAGCGTTCCGAGCCGCACCGAGTCCTCCCGACTCACACTGACGGGTTTCACGCTTGGACATTTTAACTTGAGAGTTTTTAAATGAAACGGAAATTCTGATATCGAATTTCCATAGATTTCGTTTTATAATCTTCTTATCTGCTTTACGTAACATAAAACTCAGGGAATTTTGATCTCAAAATTTTGTCAAGTATTTAAAATACCAAACTATTGAAATATCATCATGTTAAAAACTTAGTAACTACTGATTAGCTGTAAGTTTTCCAAAAATAATAAAATAAATAAGCTTCGGACACATTTTTATTTCTCGCGAGGTTCAGTTTTATCTTATCTGTCTACTGTGTCTCGAACCTTTCAGAGACTTATAATGAGTTCTTAAAGCTATGCTAAGCGCTCTCTTAAGCTCAACTGGTGTCAGAAGCCCCAGGTTTCGAAACCAGGTCTGGGCATGATATCATGCTATAAGTGCAGCTGTCTGATCCGTCGGAATTATTACTATAATCCCTCTGAGCCACCACGGAGGCGGCAGATAGCATTACGTTCAAGCTTACATTTGATTAAATTAAACGTTCTGATTTCTAAAGCCGACACCTTCACGCATTTCTAATAAGCTCTAACACGCCCGTTATATTAAAACAACAATTTAATCTCCGTCAAAACAGTACATCAACATCATCCCTTTAGCACAACCCTTCAGCGGATCCTCTGAAACCTTTAATGAAACACGACGTATCGTTGAAACGAATCGCAGTACGTCATAAAGTGCTCCGGGCACTTTGATCAGAAGACTGCCGCGAACCCTCGTCGGCGCCCCCGGGATCATATTTTAACGCTCCCAGGACGTATTAATCCTTGTTAAGTCCGATAAATTATTCAGTTTACTAAAGCGCCAGGTTGAGCAACACGTCTTCAGAGAATACAAGGACTGACTTAGCAACTTTTTAGCCTTTTTGTTCTTAATACCACTTAATTTTGCTCGACTTTGTGATGCTCTAATTTGCATCTCGCAAATATAATTTGAGAAACATGAAATATTACTTCGGTGAAGAAGTCTGATCCGAGTCGGTTAATGCGAAAGTTTGGTGTTGAGCGGTTGAGTGTTCTCTTTAGAAACAGACGACGTTTCTGTTCGCTCCGTAGTTGTTCGTACTGAGATGCTCTCCAGGTAGTTTAATTATGAGGTGCGAGAGAATACATGAGTAGTTTTGATGGATTTGTTCGGTTTATTTATTATACGATATAGGCCGACTCGAACCATTAATTGAAGGGTTGCATATTAGAAAATCAAAACTTTCTCGAGCAAATTTCAAAAGAACAATAAACGAAATACAAAATTTAAATGACCAAATGTTTAATTTAGAAAAATTTTTAAATCCCAATGTATGTGACATCAAATGAACGACTAATCAAAAGTTGCTAGATGTAATTTTAAAATATCAAATCATTACCAATATATTAATATTGTTTGTTCGTTGTATTTTTCCATGGTATTTGCATGAACTATAAAAATAATAGTTTCTATAAGCGATCTCGGGACTTGAGGCACCCCGACTTGGGTTAGGTTAGGTTCCTTTAAGCCCTGTAGACAGAAATAGGGGGCCCCGCGAAGCGGGGCTCCGTCGACTACGTCTTATTATTATTCACTAGCTGTGCCCTCGACTTCTTTCGCGTGGATGTCGGAAAACAATAGGTAATGTGTCGCTTAGGAAAGGTGTAATTGCCACTCCTTCATTGAAAAGGAAGAATCATCAGATCTTGCCTGGTAATGCTTTCCTTACCTAGGGTTCGCTACCACGGCCCTTTCGACTGCAATCACTGCGTCTTCATGGTTCATAATGACAATGCGACGAAGTGTCACTTTGATTTTTGAGAATAAATTAAAATAAAAGCGCCTGCTCGAGGCTGATATCTAACCAAACAGCCATAATTATGTCCATTTTATTTTGCGTCTGTCTTAGAATACCAACTTGTAAAATCATATCACCATTTTATCTAAAGTATATCTGAGATTAGTACACCTACTAATCTCAGATATACTTTTTTTTTTTTTTTTTTAAGGATGGGAAATCATCCAATGACCCCTCCCGCTCTGGGTGGAGCGGAAGGGAGTGTCAGACTCTTACTGACTAAAACCCATCCGTGTTCCTTCCTTAGCCCTTTATGTTCCGGGGCAGCGGTAACCCTTTCGGACAATCCCGCTGCCCCGGCAGGCTTCGGCCCTAACGGGCTCCTCCATGTCTGCTGACATCTCTTTGAGGCGCGCGTGGAACACATACGCGCCGTCCGGCACGGGCCTGGTCCTGATCGGACGGCGAGCTACCCATTACTCGCCGTCCGCAGGCCCGCGCCTACGGTGGCCGGGAGTCGTCACGCGGCTCCCGACGCCCGGAGCGTCTACCGCGGCGGCTGGGACGGGCGGCCCTCTCGGCTCTCTCCCTCTCCGATCCCGCCACCTCCTTCGCTAGCATGACTGCTTCGCAGAAGGAGGTGACTGCCTCCCACTCCCTCTCGCCCCGGACCATGGCTTGGACCAGGGCCGGGCGCGAGAGGTCGCCGCCGCTGCCGATCGCCTCTACGAGGACACGGCGGTGCTCTGCCCAAGCGGGACAGACCTCCACCGTGTGCACCACCGTGTCCTCTGGGCGATCCTCGCAGTGGTGACACCCGGGCGTTTCCTCCCGCCTGATTATGTGCAGGAACCTCCCGAAACATCCGTGTCCGGTGAGGACCTGCGTCAGGCGGTAGGTGAGGGCGCCGTGACGCCTCTCTAGCCGCGTCTCCTCAAAGAGGGGCCTTACCGCCGCTATCGATATACTTTAGATAAGAAAAAAAAAACTTAGAAAAACTAACTTCAAACTTCACCAAGTTTGAAGTTAGTTTTTCTAAGTCTTGGTTTCTTCTCTGTGGTAAATTTAGAATTTCTTAACTTGGTATTGAAGATATCATATATACCTACCAATATTATGCCTTATAAAGCATAGAGATATCTAGATGATAAAAGGAAGAATACATTAATGGTAAGAGCTTCTACATAAAGTTGCCCGTGTAAAAAGCAACCCATTAAACTTTGGTTATATTTGACACCGGCCGCCATTTAAACTACGAAGATGAAACCCATGAAAACTTTAGACATGATTTTGATTTAGACCTTATACTGCCGAAAACCAGAAAAAAAATTGTAAAGATAATTTCAAAAAAATATAACCGACTTCCATAAAAAACCCTACAAAGTGCAAAATAACCTTAGTTTGGGAAGACGTTGCGCGTTGGCAAGAAATTACAGACTTCTGAAACCAAAGGTCTATTGCACTTTGAAGTGCGTTTTTAAGTCGGTTGTATTTTATTTTATTTCACACAAAGTCGTGTAAGTTTATATTGAAAACCATGAAAACGACACACATGATAAAAAAAGAAAAAGAAAATTGCAGCCGCCATCTTCGATTTTCATTTTGACGTCACAATCGGCTTCAGCACTCTCGAAAACCATGAAAACGACACACACTACGAATTTTTCGATTTGCAGCCACCATCTTGGACTTTCATTATAATCAAATGAAAGTCCAACAGTCGATTGGTCCATGAACCGTTGGTCAACACCATTAACTTTTCACCCACGAACGTTTCCCCAACAGAACTCTACCTACGTCAGTGAATGCTTAACCAACAGAATGTTTTGACCAATAACTTTTCACCCAAAGAACATTTGACCCATGTCAAATAGAAGGCAAGGGCGAGCGAAGCGAGCACGGGACTTGGGGCACCCCGACTCGGACAGGTAGGGTTCGAAGGGATGATGGCGGCTCAAGTGAGCGAGCAAAGCGAGCGAAGGGCACCCCGAGGTTAGGCTTGGTTAGGTTACTTTATACCCTTTTCACAGAAATAAAGGACTACGTCTTATTATTATTTTACTTTCACCTTTCCCGGCGTCTGTTGGCCTTGTTCTTTGGATGAAAAGTTATTGGTCAAAACATTCTGTGGGTAAAGCATTCACTGACGTAGAGTTATGTTGGCAAAACGTTCGTGGGTGAAAAGTCCTTTGGAAAAAAGTTAATGGTTTAAAGATAATGTTCACCAACGGTTCATGGGCCAATCGACGGTGGGTAAGCCGTTACAGTTTCATTTTAGCCTCACTGTTGGTTTCAGCACTCTCAAAAACCAATAAAACGAAACCCATAAAAAAAAAATTGCAACCTCCGTCTTGGATTTTCGTTTTGACCTGCCTATCGGCTTCAGCACCTTTGAAGTCTATGAAAACGACATCCATGACAAAAAATCAAAACAAAATTGCAGCCGCCATCTTGGATTTTCATTTTGACCTGACTATCGGCTTCAGCACCCTCGAAAACTATCAAAACGACACCCATGACAAAACATTTTAAAAAAATGGAGCCGCCATCTTGGGTTTTCATTTTGACCTGACTATCGACTTCAGCACCCTCAAAAACCATGAAAACGACAAACATGATAAAAAGAAATTGCAGCCCCCATCTTGGATTTTAATTTTGACCTGACTATCGACTTCAGCACCCTCGAAAACCATGAAAACGACACCCATGACGACAAAGTAAAAAATGTAGGCAACCGCCATCTTTGATTTTCTTTTTGACCTCACTTACCGGGGTCAGGATCCTCGGAAACCATGAAAAATAGCTCTCTCTCTCTCTCTCTGTGTGTGTGTGTGTCTCTATCTACCTATTACTTTGAAAAATGAGGCATAACGCTTTTTCGTTATTTGACGATTTCTCCCTTAGAACTCCTACCGCAAGCTCCATATAAGAACTTCGTTAAAAAACGCTCTGCGTTACTCAACTTTCTATATCAATAATTATCTAACTTCTTTATCGCTCAGAACACCACATTAATTATTATTATCTTACATTATCCTCACTTTTTGTTTAAAATTATTTTAGCGCCACAGGCGCCACTAAATAAACCATCAATGGAAAGCGATTTTGTTTAATATTATAATTATTATCATTACTTTTTAAAATAACATAGACATAAGTAGGTACCTGTGTTATTTCGTCATTTAAGTAAGCATAAACTAATAGGACGTGATTATTCACATCACAACAACAATATGTTTTCGTTAGTAGGTACTATATCGCGCCAATAGATGTCGTTACGTGTTACTAAAAAACGTAAAAAGTTGTTCTAGAATACTTTAAATTGATTATATTTTTTGATAGAGTGAACCGATTGCGATGAAATAAAAACTAATCACTGCTCCGAGTTCTACACCATATTTGAGTATAAAAAGTAACCGTATTGGTTTGGTACTTTTTACGTTGACCCTGTTCAAATCAATAATCTGTCACATCCAAACAGACAAACAGACAACAATTCCAAAAATTTATGAAATAACATCTGTTGGTTATCCTTTAACACCCCAACTATTTTTTTTGGAAATATTTTCAATGTACAGAATCGTCTCGTCTACAGATTTATTATATGTATAGATAGATAGATATAGATATAGATAGAATAGAAGAAGATATAGAAGATAGATAGAATAGAAGAAGATAGATAGATATAGAAGAAGATATATAGATATAGATATAGAAGATAGAATAGATATAGATAGATATAGAATAGAAGATAGATAGAATAGATTATATCAGACAGGCGCTATTCGCTAATATTAATATTATTTTGTCCTTTGTCAGTTAATCCATTTGATAATTAATAATTTATCCAGTAATCCATTTTGACCTTTATACGATTTGGTCAATAGTGTAATAAATAATTTAAACATTGATGTTCCAGACTGTGGTCAGCTGAACTTTTGATCAAATGACCATCGTTATCTTAAACTTTGTTGATTTGTACGTTGTTCTTTTGAAATTTGCTCAGGAATGTTTTGATTTTCTAATATGCAACCAATTGAAGTTCGTATTATAATATTATCAACTGAATGATACTTCGCACACGGCAGACGATATCACCGCGGGTCCGTCACGGTGTCGTGGCACGCACCATTAGCGAGACTGCGCGTCTGTGACTGCGTCACAGCGCATGATCACATCGGCTGACTCGTCGGCACGGCTCGGGTTGCGGAGTGAACAACTGGATAGCTACGTGCGCTGTACACTGCAGATTTGCAGAAATAAATTAATTATTTATCAGATGTCCCTCTTTCGGGTTATTAACTATCTGATAATTAAAAAAACACACTGAATGAGTAAGACAGGAAAAGATAAAGTATCAATTATACACGACTGGTATGGATACATTCTCCAACACCTAAAATATGTTTGTGCACACATAACTGACCACTAACCCACTTCCAGCTTCCACACAAAAGGTCACAATGGCTGCAAGTTTAAAACTAATACAGAAACTAGATGATCAGTAATAAAGCTAATGGGTAGCTCGCCTGGTTTAGTAACGCATTTAGCTCGTTGGACTGGCGGCGCATGGCGGGCGGCGCACGGCGGCGGCGCATGGTGGCGGCCGCTTAGCATATTGCGCGCTAACGCTGTTATGGAATTACGGCGGACTTGCTACGAACATCTTGCATTGGAAAGCTGTTCTATTATCTTGCAGTTTCTTGTTATCTTGGGAGGGGGGAAGAAAGTAACATTAGGCCATGCGCTGAGGCTGGGACAGTCATGCGTGTGGTTGAAGTGCATTATACATCAGAAGATGGTATAAAGATGAAGAAGAGAATATGCTGAAACAAAGATAAAAGCAAATAAAGCGACAAAAAATTACCGTACCTTTACAATCAGCAAAACAGACACGTTAAAATAAACTAATTAACAAAACTTCATTACGGGGAGTTTGTTTAGCCGAGCTCAGTATCTTCCCAAAACAAGGTCCAGCCAGCGGACCGGGGGACCGGTCGCACTCCAACGATACTAACTTAACTCAAGAATCTAAATATTAACAATTAAAGTCCTCCAGACCGTATGTCGGCCACGGCAGCCAATCTCAACGGAGACTAGCCTTCGGCGCGGGGAATATTTTAGTGCACAAATGTGTGCGCAGACACAATTGCACTCCCTCTTCCCTCACTCTCACAGTCCGATGGACGGCAATCCGACGCGAGATCAGGCGCAGGACCAACGGCTTAACATGCTTTCCGAGGCACGGGGGTATCACACCGCCAACTTCCAAACTCCGGGCTGTTACTGAGAAATTCCCCTAATTTAATACATCAATGGAAATTCCTAATAAATTTTATATAAACAATGACATTTGCTTAGTTTCTAAAGTATTATATATTTTGGTTTAACTAAAAAAATATATTTACATAATATAAGCTAACACTTAAAATAATAATATGTACATTTATATGAAAAAATAAGCAAAAGAATCATAGGCATCAAAAAATTCGTCCGCAGCGCTGTCAACAGGAACAGTACCCAAAAGGCTAGCAGCATTGCCACGTTGTATGGCGATGCTAATTCTTTGGCCAAGAAATAGGCCAGCCCTCGGGTCACGTGAAGAGTCGACTAACTGCTTGATATCTCGAAAAACCAAGTGAGCACTCGGACCCCATGGCCCTAGTGTTTCAACCCCAAACGGCTGCCCACCGTGCTAGGAAGATGGGATGGCGCAGGGGTGTCGACACATGTTGCATCCCACACCAAAGGTCTGCCTAACTTCCACGGCATTATGGTCATTCCGTCTGGTCTCTTCACATCGTCCCGTGCCAGGCCGTTGGGTTCTAAAACAGCTGGCACCCCGGCGGTGACAAGAGCACGATGGATGATATCATTAATGCTGGCGTGCCGTGCTATCCGGCCTGCGCTCCTACTGCAGGATAGGCCATAGTGTCCGAGGCAGTCGACAGCTTCACCGCACTGACAGCGATGTGGAGCCCGCAAGGAGCGCCCAAACGCAGACAGGTAGCGATCCGGAAAGTGGTGAAATTCCTAATGGAAAAACTTAATAACCCTGACCCGGGAATCTAACCCAGGACCCCACGTTTATCAGTCGCGCCTGCGACCACGAGACCAACGGGTCTGTTATAGATGCTGGAAGGCACCAATTTATACATTTTAGACATATTTATACATGTGTGTTTACGTGTACTTCTGTCAGCTTCTTCACTGATCTTGTTTCATGAATTGAGTCAGTTTAACATTACCATTCAAATCCCATAATATCTACCCGTTGTTAGGTATAAGCTGTCTTTTGTTTATTTCATCTGCTTCTGTATATTTCATTCAGCTCCCGCCCACTTGCCTGAAGTCGTCAGTTGAACAACGAGCCGTTTATACACTCCGCACTGAATCCCGTATATCTCCCGTGCAAAACACTAAATACCTCTTAAACTAACCCATTATAAATTCAATTACGGGCTCAAGACGTAGACAATTTGCAGAGCGGGTGTGTGGGGGTGAAGACGAAGATGGTGGCGGGGGAGACGGGTGTAACTAAACATATTGCGGGCCACTCGGGGTCTAAGTCAGGGTAATCCGACCCGCTGCTCCTTTATTGTAAGGATATACCTAAGCTACTGATACTGCGAACTTCCCAAGTGTTCACGACATGCTACAACAATGTTAGTTTGCGAAATTACTCATGGTCGAATAACGTGAATTTACTGGCAATATTTTCAGCAATTAAGTGACTAAAGGGAAAATTTAAACAGAAAAAGTGAAATTGGTGTAGCGTGTTTAAACAATGACTCACTTGAGCATGAACAAAGCGGAGGTTCCAGCGTGAAACACATTGACTTACAAACATTGAGTTTCTCGGAAATTGTTAGTATACAAATTTAAATAAGTGTAAAAGATTCGATTCATGAATCAATGAATGGGTCAGAAGACCTGGCCTACCTGGCCTGGCGACCTGGGCTTGTCGAGAGGAAAGAATTTCTCTCGACAAGCCTCTCTAAAAGAAGACCTTTTTTATGATTTCGAGAAAATTTTGCTACTTTTTGACCATATAGGTAAAGGTGAACATTCATGCGTTTATTTATAGATTAGTTTCTTTGACCTTACACTATCGTACTTGGATGAAGTCTGCGTGTCCAAGTCCATAGTTGTCGCGTCGACCGTCGCGTCGCTAAGATTTCGGCGGTGCCTTTGTGCGGTCCTGATAAAGGCGCGTCCGTGTCATTCGTATTATTACAGTGTGACCGCCATTGTGGCAGGTTCCCGCCGCACTGTTTACTAATTTGCGAGGTTCACTGGACCAACAGTTTATAAATAAATCCTTCAGCCTTCAGACTCCACGTGTGCGTTGTACTATCGATAACTGAAAGTGCTCTGAAGGTTTATTATATTCACGTACTGAAATATTATGCTTTAACGTTTAATATTGATGAGAGTTAACATTCCACAGTTTAGAATTCTATGGAAAATTTACCTGAAACAAACTATTCGTCGGGAGAAAGACACTTCTCGATCACCTCACAAAGCCCAACAGCGTAAGTTAAGTTCAGAATATCTCACAAAGCAATCTGCGCACTGCTCTGTAGTGTAATATCAAAGTCCCGTATTGTTAAATCAGTGTATAGCGACAGTGGACGTCACGCTCGTGTTGACGGCGCGGATTACCGCCTCGCTATTAATGCCGCCGGTGGCTTACTGCACGAGCCTTCATGGTACGTTGTGCTGCTTGACGGCAAAGGCATAAAGCCTTGTCTGCACACGGATCAATTGCGTGAAATGAACATGATATGGATATATGTGTTGTGATGAGGCACAGATTGTACACAAGGTTCAACACGCAGCAAATGCATAACGGAGGTGTTAAATGTTCGAGTTGTATGCACAACATGCTCATCAACTAGCGCTTGAAGCAATCATACATTTGTATAACAATGTTCATTACTTAGTAATTTTTGATGTGCCTCATCAGATACAAAATAATAACATGAGCTCCATAGACTTATAAAAAAAGATGGACTCCGCGCCACGCATATCGAAAGTGAAGCACCGTACCGATCTATGTGTGAGTGATTGACGATTGACGCTGTCGTGTCACGTAGTGGTCGACACACTGATGTAAATGTGAGCGTGAGGCGTGTTTGTACAAGCGGTCCCGGCATACTTACTGTGCTTCACTTTCGATGCGCTTCGCGGAGTCCATCTTTTTTTATAAGTCTATGATGAGCTCTAACATTTTGAGTAAAGACGATCATTTTGAATGTTCGCCGTTCACAATCACAAGCGAAATTACCCTACAATTTATTCATCTGCAAAAATGCTTAAATCGTGCTTATTAGAAGGCTAATCGATAGGTTTCGTATTTTTTTCTTTCTTAGTTATCTGGGACGATCTCAAGATGTTATTGTTTGCTTGACGTGCGCATCGTGTGCGGTGTGAGTTCAGCCTTAAGATGAGCTGCTCTCTTGTCCTCCAGCACCTATATAGGTATTATTAATGTTTTGTTAGCGCCACAATGACAGTAAGACGGGATTACCCGGCTAATACGCGCATTGACCGACCGCACACTCCTCACTGTGCGGGAACTAACTAGTGTGTATTGTTTGTTAGAGAGCAATTTGGACGTGCGGCGACGACGCGCGACGGAGAGCAACGACATTTTGTACTTACGTGTCGAGGATACCTACGTCATAGACATAGAGGGAAGGAACACTTCAGCTAGAGCAGTTATAGGTTCTCAATACTACGTTACAAATTTATGTATATGTCGCAGCCAACTGGTTAAATTAGCCGTTCAGTTAACTGCCTGGCCTTTAGAAGTAGTGCTCGCCTCGCTTCCTCCCTCGGCTCGCACGCGGTTGATCACAGTTCTAACCTAACCTAACCCACTTGGTCGGGGTGCAATGCCTTAATTACTGCGACCAATTCGGCTCGCGCGTGATTGGTTACAGACTTACAACCTAAACTGTAATTGAATATCATTCAGGCCGTTAGTTTAACGGCCGCCGTTTAGTTGAAAGGCTAGGCGGTTAACTGAACGGGTAATTTAACCAGTTGGCTGCGACATATATACGCCACGATTTTGCGATGACCTTTAATACAGGTTATAGAATCCTACTTCAGGCAACAGTCTCTCACAAAGTAAGCTCCTTGTAAATATAACGTGTGGGGTCGGGGGACTCCTGGCATTAACGAAGTTCCAAATGAAAATCCAATATGGCGGCAGCGAAGATTTTAAAATGACGAAAAGTTTTATAATTTTTACAGCCTCTGTCTTGGATTTTTATTTTGACCTCATTATCGGCTTCAGAATCCTCGAAAACCATAAAGACGACACCCATGATGAAAATTCGAAAATTTTCGCAGCCGCCATCTTGGATTTTCATTTTGACCTCACGTTGTTAAATGATAAATGATTTTTATTTTGTAAGTAGGTTTACACAAACACTTTTACACGTCAATCATATTTTTTATAAAACTAGATGAGGTCGGCGTTTCCTATCTGACTACTCTGAGAAGAAAGGCCGAAACAAACTCAGAGGTCACAGTCTCTTTTAAAGTCCAGACATAATCTTGGTCAGGTTATATGAAGAACATGTAGATCGATGTCTATGATGGTCTTTTAGGGAAAGAACCACACAGATTGAGAGGACCTGTCCAGTCAGTGCACACATTTGTCAGAAATCGTGCAGCTCAACTCAAAACTTATGGAGTTGAACGATTCTACGAACAATAAGTACCAAAGAAAGGACATTTGGTTAGGCCATATAAATTACTCAAACCGCCAGACCTAGAAAAAAAAACTAACAGAACAAAGAGAATAATAAAAATTAAACAAAAAAAAACAAAAAAAAAAAAAAAAACCCACATTGTCTTCACATGCACAATAATTAAAACAATATAATACTTTACAAAGTAAGCAAATGTCAATGTTTATATAAAATTAATTAATGTTAATGTGTAGGTATATAGAAAAAAATAAAAACATTCAAAATTTAAAAATTGGAAGCAGCTCAATCCCAAGCCTTTTTGTCCTCAATATAATGCTTAACAGTATAAAAGGCTTTCTGGCACAACTTACGTATAATGATGTTTGCCGATGACATTGTCCTTGTCGGTGAAGATGGACCTGAGATCCAGAGCAGATTACAGAAATGGCAACAGAAGCTGGAGAATGTTGGCCTGAAAATCAGCAGAACCAAGACCGAATATATGTTCTGCGATTTCGGTGGTCTCTTCAGTTCTGGAGCCATAGCGCTTGATAGTGCACTTCTCCCAGTCTGCTCCGACTTTCGGTATCTCGGTTCACTCGTGCAAAGCTATGGCGAAGTAGATCGGACGGTTAAGCACAGAATTAACACTGGATGGATGAAATGGCGGCAGGTCACGGGAACAATCTGCGACTCCCACATTTCCCTTAAACTTAAGGGGAAGATATATAAAACCATGATTAGACCTGCTGTCTTGTATGGATCAGAATGTTGGGCCATAAAAGGGATGAATGAAAGGCAATTGCATGCAGCAGAGATGAGAATGCTAAGAGGGATGTGTGGTATTACACGAATGGATAGAATAAGAAATGAGTACAAAACAGGAAGTTTGAAAGTGGTACCGGTGACTGAATAGCTCAACTGCTCCATTCTCCCGCTGTCGTTGTGTAGTACTGCTACAATTCCGTTGTGCCTCATTGTACTGAATGTAAATGTGTTCTAATGTATTTTTGTGGTGCGGTGTGCCTGTGCCTAGGCACTGTGTGCCGTGTGCTGTGTGCTGTGGGCAGGGATTATTGTAACACATGCGGTCTTATTACAAAAAAATGCTAAAGTACTGGTTTAAATAAGTTAAAGTTGCCATATTTGGCGACAGGCCGCGTTATTTGAAGCAAATGTTTGCGTCCTTTTGGATAAACAAACGCACTTCTTAATATTGTTTTTAGTATTTCTGTTATTAACACTACAGTCTGTTACTTGGTTTATTCCTGAGTTGGTTGTGTCCGATTGAATCGTGAGCCAGCTAAAAAATGGCTTACAAAAGAAAAAATGGGGTGAAAACTGGAGTTCCGAAGTAAAAGTTAGTAAAACATAAATGTTTAATTATTATTCGGTAAACAGTGCTTCGTTTCATCTTATTTTGAATACATAATGTTCTTATTATTATATGAAATATTACATGAGCTTATTGCTCAATCAGCACATAATAGAAGATAAGTCCACGAACACGTCAATAAACATGCAGAAAACTAAAGAGTGGAAGAATATAGGGTCGTAGAATAAATCCTCACGTAAAACATTTTTCACCTTTGTAAGCAGAAAATAATAATAAAGACAATGACATTAATTGTTACATTCTTACGTTGCGTAAATGTTGTCAATTCATATTTTTTCCACAAATGATTTGTAAAATGCTGATATTCGTTGACACTTTGAGCTGTAATGAGACGAAGACGTGATGCCATCAAACATAACGAGACAGATGAAGGCAACGACTTGACTGAAAATCACAAATCGAGAACCTTTGCAGAAAAAATTGTAGTTCAGCATTTGCGTTGAACTCTCTAGCTGCAGTAGTTAGATACCTTGATTGCGGCCAATCATGGCTTAGCTGCGTCCCACTAAGATACGGTATCATATTTTGGGGAAATTCTACCGATGCTAACACGGCATTCAAGGCCCTAAAGAGATGTATCGGATCTATGTTTGGGCTATAAACGGTTGATATGTACATGTAAACCGTATTTTAAAAGGTACAAGATATTAACTCTTCCGTGTCTATTTATCTTCGAAACCGCAATGTTTGTTAAAACTAACCCCAATCTGTTCCCATGTCTACAGGATATTGTACCGCGTTACAGACGGGATATGACCATGCTTCGCGTCTACTCAGCAAAAACGGCAGTCATGCGCAAAAGTATCGTATGCATGGCGCCTGCTATATTTAAACCTAGCACTTTGCCCGCGACTTCGTCAACGTGGGAATCGTACTATCCTCAAAAAAATTTAAGACCCTTTCCACCTCCCCTTGAAAGTGACTTTTCGAAAATTAATGTTCACGATGTTTATAATTTATAGCTTCTGTCCGCCAACAGACTGTAGACAGTCAAAATTGGCTTTACCAATGGTACACCCGCGATTAACCAAAAAAGTTCTCAGCCTGAGTAGAAATAAACTTAGAATAATAATAGGCGTAGGCGACGCCGAGGAATCAGCCAGTTATAGTGAGTCAACCTTAAAAGATAAACATATGCTGTCGGAGACTTTTTGGTAGATATTGATGTCCTCTTTAAAACTGTAGTACATAACATTGCTCTAATGTCAATAGTTTCCGCAGCGTACGCGGTATAAGGATTTTTTTGGTATATTTTTCACACCTTGGGTTACATTATTGAAATTTTCAAACGGATCCCTAACTTTTTTGAAAATATTCTATAATCTATGTTCATCAGGGATAATGTAGGATTCTAATGGTGAAAGAATTTTTAAATATGTCCAGCAGTTTCGGAGCCTATTCAATTCAAACAAACAAACAAATCTTTCCTCTTTTATAATATTATTATTGTAAGTAAGATGTAGATGTTACCGGAAATGTATGAAACCTAGGAATTGTACTCAATTCCTAGGAATTATATGCAATTCCGAGCCTACTTATAGGAAATGTGTAAAATAATGTTTCAAAAATTCTTTAATACACACATTTCCTGTGAAATGTAGGGCTCCTATTTCTGTCTGCAGGGTTTACAGGAACCTAACCAAACTGAACCTCGGGGTGCCCTTCACTCGCTCTTGCATCCTACGTCGCCTAGTAGTACTTATGCGCATTAAATTTATGCTAAAACAAATTAGCCATCAAGATGATTATGCCAAATTAAACTGTATGGCAAAAAAAATGGCAAAGTATTATTATGGCAAAACAAATTATGCCAAAATAGTTATGCCAAAATATTAGGAAAAAGAACATTATGCGAAAAAAAGCGATCCATTTGTAAACATCAAGAATGTAATACATTTCCGACTGCTATTTAGGAAATGTATAGATTTCCTAGGAAAAGTGTATATTACAAAATTTATCATAGATTTCCTATCTATTTTAGGAATTGTACAGACGCCAGCACATCAACCTACCCGAAACTGTCAAATTTTCCCAATCAACTTTGAACCTTATGCTTTAGTGATAAAGTTGAAAATCTATCAAAGAAATTTTTCAGATTGTAGTAGGTTGATGTGCTGGCGTCCATATTTCCTAGGAATTGTATACAATGACGGATTAAACACTTTTCTATGGCCTAAACGTTGGAAGGAGCTAAATAGTAATGCATTTAAGCGTCAATTAAAAATGTTTCTTTCGCAAAAAGCATATTATAGTGTCTCCGAATTTCTAGCCGAATAAGTTTTTGATTTAATAAGAAAAAAATATTGTTGGCTCCAACAATAAAACTTTAACAGGGGAGAGCCCACCATAGTGTATAGTTCCTGCGGAAACGTTTTTATTGTCAGGAATTAAGTTGTTAGTACAACAATATTCTTTCAACAAATATATGTATTGATACTACAACAATGTTTCTATATTGTCAATACAACAGTATTTTTTCAACAAAATGTGTTCTTTAGTCTGTGCACAACAATACTAAGTTATGAACGCAACAGCTGTACTTTGTTAAATTAAATAGTTTGCCTTTGTAACCACCATTACAGCTTAGTCACGGTATTAAGGTTGCTTGACTTAATCAACTCATAATTATCTACAGTAGCAAAGTTATTTGAATGCTGGAGCTTCTCTACATCGTGAAAATACCAATGTTCCCTTTGTTCATATGAAAGAGCCTTTGTTCTAGTAGAAATGTTATGTAAATCCTGGAGCTACGCCCCTTCACGAAAACAACTATACTTCCTTTGTTAATATGAAAGAGCCTTTGTTCCAGAGGCAATGTAATTTAAATACAGGAGCTACTCTACATCGTGAAAACACTAATGTACCCTTTGTTAATATGAAAGAGCCTTCGTTCCAGTAGCAATGTTATGTAAATGCTGGAGCTACGCTCCTTCGCGAGAACAACTATACTTCCTTTGTTAATATGAAAGAGCCCTTGTTCCAGAGGCAATGTAATTTAAATACAGGAGCTACTCTACATCGTGAAAACACTAATGTACCCTTTGTTAATATGAAAGAGCCTTCGTTCCAGTAGCAATGTTATGTAAATGCTGGAGCTACGCTCCTTCGCGAAAACAACTATACTTCCTTTGTTAATATGAAAGAGCCTTTGTTCCAGCAGCAATGTAATTTAAATACAGCAGCTACCCTACATCGTGAAAACAACAATGCTTCCTTTGCTAATATGAAAGAGCCTTTGTTTCAGTAGCTAACTCTCCTTTGTTAAAACAACTACACTTTGTTTATACTTACATAGAAGATTTTGTTCAAGTAGCAATATCATTTACATGCAGGAGCTACTCAACTTTGCCAAAACAATTATACATCCTTTGTTCATATAAAAAAAGCCTTTGTTCCAGTACCTTCCATATAAAACAATTGTATTTTCTTTTTTACTGCGAATAAGCCTTTGGTACTTAATGTAATATATTTGCTACTGAACCAAAGGCTTATTCTTAGTCATAAAGAAAATACAGTTGTGTTTTATAGAAGCTACTCGAACAAACACTTTTTTATAATATGAACAATGAAAATATAATTGTTTTGGCGAAGGACATAGCTCCTGCATTTAAATAATATTGCCTTGGCCCAAGGTACTTGGACAAAAGCTTTTATGTATAAACGAAGAAAGTATAGTTATAAGCTACTGAAACGAAGGCTCATTCATATTAACATAGGAAGTATTTTCGCGAAGTAGAGTAGCTCCTGCAATTAAATCAAATTGTAGTTTACTAATTTATTGGTACCAGTAACTAATACTCATTTGATTTCTCATTGAATAAACTAGTTTGTCAACTTATTTATATATTACAATCAACTAGTTTTTGTTTGAAACACAAATGAGTATTTGATACATAGGTACTGGCAGCACAATAATACGTTAGTGAAACAAAGGCTTATTCGTAGTAACAATGGCAGTATATTTGTAAGAATAGCTACTGAAATTAAATTCTAAACCTAAATTATACGGTTTTAAGTGTACCTAACAGTGGTCATAATTATGATAAAAACAACATTATTTTTAGGGTATTTGTGTATTATATTTACATGCATTGAAATTTACATGCTCTCTTATAAGTAGGTACATTAATCAGTTTAAGTGAGTACACTTCTTACAACTAAATCTAAGGGTCAGTACACACCGCAACGTGACGCGCAGTTTTCAAGATAGCAATACATTTATAGACCTTATCTACTACACAAAAAGGCGCACAATTCAGTGAGGTGGGCTGCGCGGCGTAGCTCGGCGTAGTAGACACCACCTCACTGAATTGTGTACTTTTTTGAGTAGTAGATAAGGTCTATAATTGCTATCTTGTAAACTGCACGCCGCGCCGCGTCGCGGTGTGAAATAACAAAAAAAAAACAAGGCTTACAAGTCAAATCTGGTCAATACTTTGTACAAGTATTATAAAATATTATAATAGGTTTGATTACTTACACAAAAGGAATTACTCTTATATGTAGGTACATAATAATCAGTTTAAGTTAGTACACTTAATACAACTTTACGACTACACATTTTAGCTTTTGCAGCTTAGAGCATGATTTTGATGATTATTTTTTATTAAATAACAGAAACTAAAAAAAAATAGCATTATCATATCAGTTTAATAAAACTGATATGATAATGCTATTTTTTTTTTCAAAAAAACGTAAAAAAAAAAAGTTAAAAAGTTTATTTTTCAGATTAAAACGGATAGCAATGTTTCACCTCCTATACTATTCGTAACATATTAAAACTACCAGTATTCAGTTGGTTTTGACCATACCATTTAATGACAATTTTATGCTAGTATACTTAACACAAACGTAGCAACAATTTATTATTTAAAGTGGTTTTCGCAAAACAACGTACTGTTCAGAATGCGAGTTACCATAGCCGATAATGTTGCAGGGAAACTGATACTGCATAGTATCATAATCAATATAAATTAACTGCGTATCAGTCTGGGCCTCTGTTACGTTATAAGCATGATAATGCGAGTCAAAAGCAATAGTTACCATAGGCAGCGCCATAAAGACTATTTTACTATTATTACACACGTAAATATAAAAAAATAAATAAATCTTACGAACTTCCTACAGCAAGTACATATGGTTGGGGTGGAATACCTTTAGCAGCCACAAATGCATCCCTGTCGGCGCAATATCTTTCGATATCTGAAGCTGTTGTTACACGAGCAAGAAAGCTTGAACGTACTTCTTCCTTTGACAGCGTCCACACTTTTGTTTCCTTGGCACAGAAACAGTTGGCACTTGACGTAAAAGCAATATTATTCTCAAAAATGCTGCTAATGATGCCTGGTGTTCTCCGACTAAAAAAATACATTAATGTCATTACATTACGTCGTATCTTAACCTTTTTATAATATTATATACCGATCTATTGTTATTTTTTTATCTATATTATTTTATTTTTGTTATTGTTTGCATTTCATATATCCATTTAGAAGATTTTTGAAAAAATAAAAGTGACAAATACTAGAAAACATGCAATTAAATAATCTTTGTAATTAAAATTACCGGTAGCTAAATCGAGCAGCTCAAGAGTAGTTTGATCTTGCCTGGAAGAACTTCCCTTCTCTGCCAGAAATTCCAGAAGCTTTGTTTTAATAATTGGGAATTTTTCCTCAAAAACTTTGTCAGCATCTGGGTACACTGTCTGAAAGTCCAAGGATAACTGCAACAAATACAATTAAAACATATAACATGTGTAAAATTAGAACTACATTATAATATAATTAAAGATGCGGGATTAAAGATAGGTATTGGGTCTGAGCGGAATATGTCAATTTGTTGATGAGATCAGACAGTTTTTAAACGTCTAATGTCTAATGCAACTAAGACTCACCAGTTCATGTCCATCGGGCAAAGTGAGGGCAGGAAACCAGTCAAAGTATTCTTTGTATGATAGACCTTCTGCTTTCAGTTTACTGTTTCGTAATTGAAAAGTGGTGAGCCACTTTGTCACCACTGTCTCTCGGGGCGATGATGTTCCCCGCAACTAGTTCAAACATTCTTGTGGAGATGAGGTTGATTCAAAATCAGAATCGTCTTTTCCAATAATTTGACTATCCAAATTTTCCAACTCTTTGTCTAATTGTGAATTCCAGTCCTGTACAAAATACATAAACAAGTCATTATTAATTTTCATTTCATTCAAAAACAAGTCATTATTCATTCATTAAATCCTTTCCAAAAAAAAAAAATTATCATCAAAATCGGTTCATAAACGACGAGGTTGAATTGAGAAACCTCCTTTTTTTGCAGTCTTTTAGTTTTAATATGAAGTATGGTTTACCTGAATTGACGTATTTATTGACCCATCATCTGTTCCGAATATTATAGGAGATGAAACATTGCTATCCGTTCCAATCTGAAAAATAAAACAGGCTGGCTATTATTTTTTACATTCTGTTAATTTGCTAAGAAACAAGTATAATATTATAATATTAAATAAAAAAAAATCATCAAAATCAGACTAAGCTGGGAAAGTAGAAAGAGAGAAAATATGATGTAAATTACCTCTAGTAAATTGTTTGATGTTGTTTATCCAGTACTACTCAGCTGAAATGCTTCAGCAGTAGATGATTGATGTTTCAAAAAAGATGATTTATTAACATTACTGCAATGCGTTAAAGCTAAAAAGGTAACCAACAGACAGTCAATGAATGGACGAAGATTGTGTCTTTCACCTTTATGTTGATTACCTTAGCATTTTGTATGTAAATACGACTATGTCGTTCTAACAACTTTACCTTTTCAGAAGGTAACACGGGCTTTTGAGACTGCTGAAAGAAAAATTTACTAGGTTAACGAATTTATCCTGTCATGTAATTACCTATTAAGTATCACTAGGTACTTTATGACTAATATTGCTATCGAATTACTTATAGAGAATAAATATAGGAGTAGAGGTAGGCTAAGGAAATTATGGATAAAACATTATGAATTTGATTTGAATTTTGAATTATGGATTTTGTGTGAAAGTGAAAGATGTCATTTTGTAAGAAAGACTACTGAGATATGGATGATTGAGGAACGTGGAGAGAAAGAACCTGTTGTGCTGACCTCACAATATGAAGTGGGATAAGGGCAGGAAGATGATGATGATGGCTACTACAGAACTCTTAAACTGCTAAAACTACTTCCATGTAGGTTTCTATTTAGGATTATAATACATGCATATTATATGCAATACAATATCACCCAGACAGAGCATCCAGATTATCACACAAATGTTTGTTCTCGGTGGGGATTGAACCCACAGCCTACGGCACAGAAGGCAAAGCTACTACCAACAATGAGATTATCTAAATAACATCATTGACTACTAAATGAAAATAAGAAACAAAATGGCGTCTAGACATGGGTCGGATTAGGTAAAAACGATACCTATTCCACCTAATCCTAGTATTTAAAAATACCTAATCCATTTACCTAATCCGAATATTTTATTCAATATAGCCGCTGACCTGTTCCAATACTGTACCGATATTAAGTAGCGTATGTGGATTGGGTAAGAAATATTAGGCATGGAGTATGGACGTTCCGTTTCTGATAATTTGTAGAACAATGGATTAAGTATATAATTTCGTTTTTTTATGGGCTAACGGTACTTAAAGCAAACGTGAATACTCTGGTTTTTAACATTTAATCTAATATCGTGATCAAAATTACCCTTCATAGATACTTAAAGAGTGCGCCTGCACAATGTGTTTAATAATGGTAGGTACAGCGCAGAATCTTAAAATGTCGTCTATTAGAACATAACCTTATACCTACTATACTAAATGAATATTTTTTTTAAATAACTTGCTTAAAAATACGTAAACCAGCTAAACCAATGGAATGTAATAAATTTATGCAATTCTATCAATGGTCACGTACGCATGATGCACTTGCACTGCCAAAAGTTAGGTCAAGGTTAAAGTAGAATTACTCAAACGACATATTTTTTTGTCTTTATGCAGTCAAAGGCAAGAAAAGGCTAGGCAGATGATGAATCAAATCTCAAGTTATGTACTTACTTTATATGATTCGGACCATTTAATTCATCTGTGATAAAAAAAAGCTAATAACATGAAAACTTACCAATGAAACTGTCCTTTAGATGATCCAAACGGGCAGAATTAAGAAATTCTTCCATTTTCTTAACGAAAATGATCAATATTCACGCCGTAATGCCCATACGCACGGACGCACAACACAACACAAATGGCCGCCGGCCGCCCGGCGCGGAGCCAGGCGGGCGGCGGCCGGCTGGCCCGAGAGTCCGAGACAGAAAGAGAGAGACACGCGCGGACCGCGGTGCGGTAGGTGCTCCACGCCATGGCCGCCTTCCGAATCGCCTAATATCGCTCACAGCACTCAAATCGTCTCATATGCGTTCCGTAATGGATATCACGATTATGACAGCTGAGAGCTGTCAACAATTCGGAACACTCGTTAGAGCGCTCACAGTGATTACTCGGTGTCAAAAAGATATTACAGCAGTATTTCTTCATAAAAACACCACACGTTTCTTCCTTTTCTTTGTTTAGGTGGCGACTGTCAGCCAGAAGCAAAATTTCGAAAATGCCACGTTATTAAAAAGATATAATGCAGCTCAAAACAAAACACACACTGACACATCCTCATCCTCACACACACACACACTGTCATTTTTGACAGCGCTCAAGGTGATATTAGTACGAGGCATGGTCGGCGTTATCGCAATATGGCGCATGCCATGACGTCATCTATGACGATTCACGGGACATCATTATCGCGCTCACGCCAATTCGGTACGGGTTTTAGCACGCTCAAATCGATTACATCGATTATTTCCTCAATTCGGAACGCGCCCCATGACGCCACATGCCAGCGCAGTGTTGCAAACTCGTTTATTTTTTCTCCCAACGACGCGATACCGCGAAAGCGATTGGCAGAAAAAAATATATTTAGAAAACAAATTAAACTTGCCAATAAAGAAATTATGAGGTACTTATCGAGTAGTTCTTAAAAAAATGCAAAAGTGGGAATATACTAATACAAAAAAATATTGTTTCTGTCTGTCTGTTTGTTTACTTAACGTATGTTTACGCATCACGCAAAAATAACGGGATCAATGTTCATGAGGCAGTATTAGTTAGCTACTGCAACTTATAACATAGAATAGGTTTCATGCACTGTCATCCCTTAAGGGGGAAGCGCTAAGGTAGCCCGCGAAATTCAAATTTTCTTACTTTTTTTGCAATTTGCTGGTCAGTATTAGGTTATACGTTGATTAAAATAAGATTCGCGGCCGTAACAAATATGTATTTACAGAATTATAATCATTACAATTAGTAATACAACTTGATATGTTAGTGTAATCCTAAAATGTCAAGATTTCATGAAATAGTCATTCGGTAGGATTACTTGGTCTTAGAGAGTTGTGTTGATGACTTTAATGATCATAATTCTGTAAATACATATTTGTTACGGCCGCGAATAATATTTTAATCAACGTAAAACTTAGTACTGGCCAGCAAATTGCAAAAAACGTAAAAAAAATTGAATTTCGCGGGCTACCCTGGCGTTTTCACCTTAACCTCTCTGCACGAGCAGGTTAGATAGATTAGCCTTCTTCTTAGACAACTTAGGATGCAAGAGCGAGCGAAGCGAGCTCGGGACTTGGGGCACTCCGACTTGGACAGGTTAGGTTAGAAGTGGTTATTTTTTTTAAACCACCCAGAAATAGGAGCCCCACAAAGCGGGGCTCCGTCGATTACGCCTAAACACATCTATTTAAAAAAAAAATTGAAAGGAAGGGGGGAGGGGCCTGCTAATTCCCCCTTCATTTTATTCGTCACCCACCACTTCTTCGGACCTGATAGGTGTCAATACATGAAAAGGAGAATGACAACCAATGGGCCCCTAGTTTTGGTGCCGTGTCAAGACTATTTACTTCTCAAAAATTAAGTCGTATTTTTACATGTTTAAGTTTTATTTATCAACATTTTTTTTACCCTAGCATTGAAAACATAATTAATATTTGTTTTATTGAATTTATATCAGTTCCGCCATTAAAATTTAACCTGAATGTTGCCAGACGACAGACTATGTCAATGAAATAATTGTAATCGATTGAAAATATCGATATTTTACTAACCCGCCGCGACTAAAATGACCGGAGATAGCCTACAATAGCTTTTCTCCCGTCGTAATCTAGCTAACACTCTCATCTAACTGATTAGGCGCGAAGTAGACGACGGGCGGGCGGGCTCAAATAAAAAAAATAAAAGTAGTAAATAAACTAAAAAAAAAAAATATCTTTGTGTTTCGTGGTATTTCCTACCGTCAGAAATATTCCGACTCATACTTAATTAATCTCTTTAAAAAACAAAAGTTAGTACCACAGATATTATTGTGGTTAGTAGTTAGTACTTCCCATACATACCTAAATAGCGTTTACAATAATTATGTTCTTTTTAATTATGTAAATAATATTATATATAAGAAATCGATTTGGTAAATCGATACATGGTCACACTTAGACAGATCTAACTGTCAAATCTGTCTTCAACTACAGATAATCTTATAAGATTTATAATGGAATGGATGTGGTATTTTTGCATAAAATACCACATCCAATCCTTGATCTAAGAAAAATAGAATGATAGCGATACGCCCATAAACAAAATTACTAAAAATAAAATTTTGCGGACCGCACACCGCGCTCGCTGTCACCTGATTCAACGCCACTCCAGTGGAGCGCGGACAGTCGGCGTTTTTTACAACGCCACTGAAGTGGTGCGGGACGCGTGAGTGGATAACCTCAATTTCAGCATCCGAAAAAATAAGATTTCTCTTAAACTAGGGTAAAAAGTTGAAAATCGATTTCAGGATATGAAAAGGTAATTCTAGGTCTACAAAACCAAGTTAAAACCACCGTGACATGCGAAGTTTTATAGGGGCCCAAAACTCCTAACAAAATGGGCATTGTCCTTTGAAAGTGAGGTTAGAATATTAAAAATTTCAAATCTCAGAAAGGGGGGTGGGGTTCGCCAGTTTTCCTTCACACCGTTGTACACCCCCCTCCCCCTCCCACTACCACCCCTTAAATCGATGGCAGAGATACCGGATTCGTACCCCAGGAGATCTTATCAGAAGTCTGATCTCAAAATAAAATAGCAAATCTCTCAATATACTGCGTACCTACATACTTACCTACAAGGTCATAGTCAAAACATGTTCAGGACGTTATATTCAGTTTAAAGTTGGTATTTTTAAATGTTATGCCTAAAACACTTTTATAAAAATAAGATTTTTGGCATTTTCAATGTCAAGTAGTAGCCGAGGGGGTTAATTGCAGACTTTCGCTGTAATAGTAAGAAATGCTCAAGATGTTATTCCCCATAAGAAAACAGTACATTTATTTTCTGGCACTTAAATTTTTGGGTACTTTATGAACTTATGAATGACAAGTTTATGAAATACAAACTTATTTTTGCAGTTATTAATGATGTGCAATATTCAACCCAACTACGGAACCTTTTACTGTGCGTAGTCCGACATTAACAAGGCCAGTTTTTTTTTATTTCGTTGGGAAACTACTTACCACAAAAAAAAAACAATTTCTATTAGGTACTCAAGTAAACTAATAGAAACAAAAACTACCAAGCTCATACAACTAACAACACATAGGTATTAAAATGTAAAGTGATTGCGGAATACCCAATTTATACCTACAATTAATTTATCATCATTCCCAAACTTTTGCTCAGCCTACCTTAAAATGTATACTGGGCATTCTGTAGCAAACTATTACAAAGTATCAAAAATAATTAATTGTACGATAAATAAAAATAAATTAAGTCGTATTTTTACATACTTAAGGTTTTTTTATCAACATTTCTCTTACCCTAGCATTGGAAATCATAATTAATATTTGTTTTACTGAATTTGTATCAGTTCCGACTTCCGCCATTAAAACTTAATCTGAATGTTGCCAGACGACAGACTATGTGAATTAAATAATTGTAATCGATTGAAAATATCGATATTTTACTAATCCGCCGACTAAAATGACCGGTGATAGGCTACAATAGCTTTTCTCCCGTCGTAATCTAGCTAACACTCTGATGTAACTGATTAGGCGCGAAGTACACGAAGGGCGGGCTTAATAAAAAAAAGTAGTAAATAAACTAAAAAAAATATTATCATTGTGTTTCGTGGTATTTCCTACCGTCAGAAATATGCCGCTACATTCATACCTAATTAATCTCTTTAAAAAAAACTTAGTACCACAGATATTATTGTGGAACGGTTAGTAGTTGGTACTCAGGTTAGTATTAGTAATTCCCATACATACCTAAATAGTTAATTGTTATATTATAATTATTTTCTTTTTAATTATGTAAATAATATTATTTATAACGAATCGATTTGGTAAATCGATTACTAAAATATTTAACATGGTCACACTTAAACAGATCTAACTGTCAAATCAATGCAATATGTTATTGTTAATATTGTTATGTTATAAGCATCAATGAAATTGTTTCGTGCTGGATGTTTTGGATCGTGTTGAATTTATTCCTCCGTATTTACTTGTTCGTTACAATTTGAAGCTGTCGAGTTGAGCGTTTACTTACGTTTCCCGGTTTCTCCAGTGGTTTTGTTTTGAGATATTAAACTCCTTTTTTAGTGAGACGTGAGCACATTGACGCTGAGCTTTGGACTCTTGTTTTAGTGATGTGACTGGCAAATTGACTCTATTTTAGTTTTTAAGTGAGTCTTGGACTCTTGTTTTACTCCTGAAAAATGTCTGCACCTGGTAGAGGTCGGGTAAACCGCCCTCTCTCTCGCCGATGTGTCAATTGTTCCCTACGTTTGGCGCCTAATCGTCGTACAACGTGAAATCGAAGTATTAGATAAACCAATACTTCTTATCCTTCTGAGATCCTGGGTAACACCTACACCGGTAAGTTTATAATATGTCATTTACAAGACTTATACGAACATTTAGGATGCCTGTACTTGGTCAATCCAGACTGTAAATCTCTATTAAGTATTTCCACTATAACAGAAATTAACGTTTTAGGCAGTGTAAGGTGATCTGTGAGAAAGCCTAGACCATTGCAATGAGCACATGAATAAATGTACGTATTTTCTATTTAGGAATTCACTAATTTATTTTTATTATCTTTTCAGATATTCTCTAATGACGTCCTGTGTGTTGAATGTTTTGTATTATTACAAAACCGGACATCATCAAGCACAACTCTACCCTTGTATCCCTTGCTTTTAGACATCTCAACATATGTTTTGCGTGTGGCATGTCAATTGCAAGTCGCAGAACTCATTGGGTCAGTCAAGACTGTCCTCCAAGGAACGTTATACTAAGATGGACACCAGCTCATCATGTAAGTGTTTTAATTGTGGCATTATAACAATGATTGAACTAATTGTCGCGGGTTCGATTCCCGCACGGAACAAATATTTGTACGACCTACAAGTATTTGTTTGTTGCTTGGGACTATATGGCGTTGTGTGAAATGCCAGGGATATTATATTATTATATTATATATCTTAATATATATAAATTACGTGTCACGAGGTTTGTCCGCGATGGACTCCTAAACTACTTAACCGATTTTAATCAAATTTGTACACCGTGTGCAGTTTGATCCAACTTGAAAGATAGGATAGAAAAAAAATATATGACAAAAACGTTAGCCACAGCAACGCGTGGCCGGGTCAGCTAGTATTATATTATAATTGAACAAAAATAAATAGTATATAATATAATATAATATTTTCTTATTTTTAGATCTTGAATTTGGAACGAGTTTGTTATGCTTGTTGGGAAGCCGCATCGAGAGGAATACAGAGCCAGGCCGTTGGTGGCGTTAACAGACCCACAGTGGAGTCTGCGCCGGTGACTGATAACATCGTAGACATTGTGATTCCTGTACCACCTCCACTACCTCTGCCGGTTCGACCACCTCAGCAACAACAATTACCTCAAACATATTCAATAATTAATTCACTAAAGTACAAACGGGTTTTGGCAAGTTCACGACATTGCACGTTCCTTGGTTTTGCGAACACTGAACGTCTGTTAGTACCAAGCACTTTAAAGAAGTTTTGTTGTTACCTCATAAAGTATATATTCCCTTCACTGCAAGAATCTGCAGATATCATTTGCATAAGCATATGTTTTTTTTTTTACATCATTCTCACATATAATTGTAAATTCAACATTAATGATGTAACTAATATATTTGTAAAATATAATTTAAAAGAGTGTCCATGGAGTTTCTTGCCCGTTCTTCTCCATTGGTACCTACGCTTTGGAATGTGCAACTAGCTTCATATTTTCTGACTGACCGACTTCTTGATAATTCAAAAGTGCCTGTAAATGTTTTAATTGAAATAAATGCTTTGAGTTCGAGTTTGAGTTTGACTTTCCAAATCCTTCTGTTGCTCTCAGCATATTCTTAGTAAAACTCAGAACAGGTGATTACTGTCAACTCTTTTTAAAATGCCAAGATCCACTTTGAAAAGAAAAATGAATATATTGAGAAATTGTTTAAATGAACAGTGTTTCTCGACATTTAGGAATAAATCACACATCTATCCAAAATGTAGCATCACGGAATAGAATCATAGGTAGGTACCGGAGGGTTTTTTTGGGGATGCCAACATGGCCTCAAATGTTAAACCTGCCATTGTAATATGTGATGGCACATATTATGTTTATGTGCAAAGTAGCGGCAATTATAAATATCATATTATTTTAGATATAGTCTGCATAAAAGATCAAGATTATCATTAATCGAATTAAGAAGATTTGCTTTAGGATCTTACCAATTAAAACAGGCAAGATCCTATTATGGGGAGCATGTACGGGCGAAATAAGCAATGAACTAATAGAAGAAGATTTGCCCTTAATATTAGGTCAAAAGAATTATCTAGTTAAGGCCAAAATCGAGATATGTGAGTAGCAGGATTTATTACACACAATTAATGATAAGTAGAGAGCAACATATATATAATAATGAAGAGTAAGATTTATTTTCAATGTTCATATTAACACACTTTGATAAATATGTTGCTGTGGTGACAATGGAAGGTTGCAAACCTTACCTTAAACCAGCAACATATTTACTGGATGACAAATTGTAATGAAATGCTATTTTGATAGATTTATTTACATTGGTCACATTGACACAGGTGCAACATTCCATTGTTACCACAGCCAAATATCAAGTGGTAGTTAAATTCTACGACTATAATTATTTTGTTAGATTAATTAATAATGTTCACGTTGACATACGTGTAACGTTCCATTGTTACCACAGCCAAATGTTTATTAACTTTGATGTAAGGATAAAGCTAAATTGTTCCTAGCACATTAAACGACGGGCAATAAAAAAGTTGCTAATCTCAACTAAGCTCTTTCTGTAATAGTAACAAAATATTTAGTTTCTCCGACAGGAAATTATCAACAAAGCATTTATTGTGACTTTGTTGACCCATTTTTTCCTGAGTGTATCTTTTACCTGACACTAATATTAAATTTATATGAATACGGCTGTAATTCTTTTTCGACATAAATCGTGTAATTTTGACATCAATCTTGTAAATTTGACATAAATCTTCTAATGACATACATGTAGTACTTTGACATTTCAATTTGATTGACATTAAAGTTTTTGGCTTATTTTGAATTTTGACATTATGACATAAAAATAATTACTAAATTTGTAAAGTTTCTCAATTAAAAACTTTATAATTGCATTTTTCGATTTACCGTACTGGTAATTATTTTCATTGTTATGGAAATATTTGTACGCCGATACTTAGGTACCTACAGCTAAACATGATTGGACTCTAAACGATGTAATATCTTGCATGCTCTTGTATGTATACAATATTTAAACAAATAAAAAAATCTTATCTTATCTAACGCTTTACATAAAGTTATTGTTAGGTAAGGTTGTCAATTAATAATAATAAACAATTTATTTGCCTGAAATATGGTGGGTACACAAGATGTTAAATTAAATCATAGCGCAGGACATATTTCGCTATCATTACGGGCATGCAAAATTATAATTAATTTACAACAATTATTTGAATAAAATTACAATTATTACAACTATTTGAATTATTTCAATTTATAAGAAAATTTGGATTACAATTAAGTAGGTATTACAATAATTTAAATTACAATCAATAGAATTACCGTGATTTCAATTACTCAAATAATTGAAATCAAGACAAAGTCACAGGAAATAAGAGGAAGAACCAATATTTTAGTGGACACCAAATCGGTATGTGCTTTTTTTTTAAATCTTTAACGTCGTAGAAACTCTCTTGGATTAACAATTTTCGCAAGGCACAACAAAACCTTTTATATGACAGGTCAGTCATTCCTTTGGCCAAAAAGTTATATTTTAGAGGTGCCATATAAGCACAGTTCTTTTTGAACAGTACTAGCTTAGGCACAGGCATTTTTAAGGGCTGGTGGTTAATTTTACGTTTAAATGTATTGTCTATGCAGGGAACAGTTAGTAGATTCTTAGATTTAAAGATCGGATTTAAAGATCATGTAAAATGATTGCGACCAATCCATGCCGCACTGTGCCCGAATGCACTTTTTCTGTGCTATGAACACCCTCGTGATGTCACTGGAATTTCCCCAGACAACTATGCCATACCGTATAATGGAGCATAATTATGTAAGCGTGATATACCATGATAGACGTATGTCTGCTCGTCACGTCTTTTACCCTTGGAAGTGCAAAAATAAACTAGTTAATTTTTATGCAAGCCATTAATATGTTCTTTCCATGAAAGATATAATGTATCGAGAATAATACCTAAGAATTTTGCGCTGTTTATCTGTTGTATAAGTGAATTATTGTAACTAATATTTAATTCGATATTTTTACTCTTATAAGTTTTGAAGTTAATTAGTTTCGTTTTCTATATATTTATTTTTAATTGATTTGTGTCTAACCATTGAATAACATCTTCTAATGTTTTATATGTTTCCGTTTCATATGTATCAATATTTTAACAGTCCATAATAATAGTTATGTCGTCTGCGAACAAGACACAATCATGTGTGAGTGCACTTGGAAGGTCATTGACGTAAATAAGAAATAACAGGGCCCCTACGAAGCTACCCTGTGTTCATTTGCGTCCGTAGGTTTTAAAAAAATACTAGAATCGTTACTTTTTAAATGTGATGTGCGATGCTCCGACTCGTTATTGACAGAACCAAAACTACTAGAATTTTAAACTAAATCAATGAAAAAATTATTAAATCAGTCAGATCCAGATGTAACTATACTTCTGTTGTCGACGATAATATCAATGAATGGACTAGTCCTAGGTACAGTCCCATCAACACAGCGTTTAACTACTACTAATTAGGCGAGGGCCTAGGCCATTGTTCCTGTAGCTGACGAGCGCCCACTCTCTGACCACTCGCCGAGTATGCGAGGCTCCTACGGACGATCGTTGAGAGAAACAATATATATAACAAGACAGCTTACTAATTTGACCTAAGATTCAAATTAGTAAAGTGTCTTGTAATGAAATCTGTTTATATTTGACCTCCCACCGCAAAATTAATCGGTTGTTAATTTATTCCATACTAATTATTCTTGTTTTTTGTTTGTTTCAGGTATGTATCCTCAGACCTAAGATCATCGAGCCGATAAATGGAGGTTGGTAGGAAAATTACTGTACCCACTTACATGAAATTGTAAGTAGGCTTATTGTAATAACCAATAACTTCTTCCTAAATCACTCAGGTCTTCTAAAGCCAACAAACGTCCACAAGTGAGCTTAAAGTTTTATGTTGCTATGAATAGATACAGTATTGCCTATCTATTAATTTAAAAAAAACTTTTTCACAAAAAAAAAACAACCGACTTCCAAAAAGTAAAAAGTTTTTATTTTTCTCTTTTTAGTGGGAGAGTTTGTAATTTATCTAAGTTATTGTAACCCAATGTGAACTGCTCATCACCTTTTACAAAATATGGCTTTTCCCGATGCTAGGACGTTAATTGTTGAGGAGTTCTCCTGCATCTTACCAGGACTCAACAAACACACACCATACGCATTGTGACGAGCATAAATTGCTTAGCACACATATTAAAGTAATCGAATCGCAATCCATGAAATATTTATCATTGAGTACCTAATTCCGATAGCCATCTGTGGTCTTCATCATCAGCTCCACTTTACCAAATGATGATTTCCGAAAGCAAATGCTCAAGTTACTTTAAAAAATACCCAATACGCTATAGGTTTTCGTATAAAATATGAGGGTTGCCCTCGATTTCCATGGGTTCCTCTCATCAGAATCCAACTTGATGACTATGGGACCACCTCGAGATTAAACCCAAAAAAAAATTCAAATAGGTTAACAATTGACGAAGAAATCGGTGAACATACAAAAAAAAAAAACATACATTCATAAAGTCGAACATATAACCTCTTCCTTTTTGGAAGTCGGTTACAAATATAATGAACTAGCTAACCCGGCGAACTTTGTGCCGCCTCGACTTATGTTCGATGTGAACAAACTCGTTTCATTCTAAGCCTATCCACTTAATTTTCAGTCACTCTAGAACGCAATTCTGACATTACCAATATGCAATAGGTACGGCTATTATCATTATCTGTATCTCGCTGCTCATCAGTGCGGTTAGCACGTGACGTAACTCGTCGCACATTAATTTAAATGACTTCTTCATATTCATATTCATTTATTTCTACGACCTAAGTCAGGTCGTCTTCTCCTTGGCATGTAAATACACTAAAATATTTCATTAATACACTAAATTACCAAAAAAGGTAAATTGTATGGCAGTACTTTCACAAAATCACAAAGGAAAGGAAGGAAGGATATTTGTTTGTTGTCAAATATTTAATAATAATAAACTTGAAGGATATATCAAGCTACTTACATAAAAAAAATGTCTGTCTTGATATTAAACTAAAATAGAAATAAAATACAAGAGTATATAAAGGACAGACCAAACAATTGAATAAATCAAACTATACAATCTTATTACCTCCGTATTATTAGGTCCTTACATATGAAATTGGCGTTTTGTACGGGAGGAATACAAAGTCAATTTTTTTTTGTAAAATATATTTAATTAATCAAAGTATGCACCGTTGTTATCTATGCACTTTTGCCATCTCATAGGTAGTTCATTGATCCCGTTACAAAAAAAATCATGGGGGCGAGAATCAATGAACTCTTTGAAGGCGGTTTGGACTGCCGCATCGGAGTTGAATTTTTTTCCTTGTAAGAAATTGTCCAAATTCCGGAAAAAATGGTAATCTGTTGGAGCAAGGTCCGGGGAGTAGCGAGGATGTCGCAGACATTCCAATTGTAGCTCATCTAACTTAGTGGTTGTTTGTTGTGCAGTGTGTGGTCTTGCGTTGTCGTGAAGCAGCAGTGGCCTAGAGCGATTGAACAATCTCGGTTGTTTAGCAGCTAGTTCTTCCTTCATGGTTTGCAGTTGCTGACAATAGATATCTGCCGTAATCGTTTGGCCAGATTTTAGAAAGCTGTAGTGAACGACACCGGCGCTAGTCCACTAAACACTCACAAGTAACTTTTTCTGAGTAAATTTTCGTTTAGGACAGGATTTGGCTGGTTCTCCAGGGTTCAGCAGGCTTCCGATTATCGTACAGTATCCACTTATCATCACAAGTAATGATTCGATTTAAAATCCCTTCATTATTGTGTCGGTTGAGTAAAGTAACACAGCAGTCGACGCCGTCCATTCACTCAATTCATGAGGTACCCATCGTTCAAGTTTTTTTACTTTCCCGATTTGCTTCAAGTGGATTAATACAGTTTTATCAGTTACCCCGAAGCCTGCAGCTATCTCTGAAGTGCTTTGTGATGGATCCGCTTCCACAATAGCCTTTAATTCTTCATTTTCCACTTTGGTCTCCGGCCGTCCACGGGGTTGAAGTTCAGAAAGTCGAAATTTCCAGAACGAAAACGTTGAAACCAAAAACGTACCGTGCTTTCTTTTGCGAAACCAGCGCCGTACACATAATTAATCCTTCGAGCTGTTTCTGCAGCATTGGTGCCACGGTAGAACTCGTACTCGTAAATATACCGATATTTCATGTTTTCCATTGTGCGGTAATAAGCGACACCAAAGAAAAAAATAATGAGGAAAAAACAAATGAATGACTGTTTTCAAAACTCAAATGTACCAGCTAAATGAATTTATAAATTTGAATTTGGAATTCTTAACCAAAGAGGAGATATTTCAGATCAAAGTGGTCAGTTCGACAAAACGCTAATTTCATATGTAAGGACCTCATATTTAATTTCTGAACGGACCCTGTTTGACAGGTACGAACAGTTTGTATGGAATAGGTAATAAAATTGTTGCTTTTACTATTTTGCCATACAACTTCTTCATATTTTTTCACCTGCTAAACCTTCCTTGGACTTCTAAAAATATTGCAAAACAAAAATTTTCCAAATCGATCCAGCCGTTCTCGAGTTTTAGTGAGACTAACAAACGTCATTTCATTTTTACCGACTTCAAAAAAGCAGGTTATCAATTCGACACGTATATACCTATGTAATATTATTGGAACTGCATTATATTCACAAATGACAATCTATTAGGATTTCCAAACAAATATACAAAATTATATAGATGTATGTATTTATGTATGTGTGTATATTATGTCCACGCATTTCTCCGCAACTATTAATCGGATCGTGACCATTTTTTTATTGGCTTACATTGACTTCTACTTAGAAAACAGTGCAACTTTCATCAAGATCGATTCAGTAATTTTCAAGATATGGACTAATTAATACGTGTAAGTAAGTGTGACGGCCTGGCTTATTGATACGAGCTACAGGTGTACCTAGTATCAAAGGGAAAACATCTCAAAACCTTGGTCAAAATCTAGTACAATATTTAAAACAAAACTACTTATTACAAACAAATATTCCTGTTTTTACTTAAAACTAAAAATTACGAAATAAAAAAGCAATTTAAAAGAAATAATGAAATAACTTTAATTTCGGAAGTCGGTGGCTAAATAACTAAAACTAATATACAGATCCCAAGACACCGACTCCCGAAATTAAAGTTATTTCATAATTTTGAGTTAATTTCTTTTTGAAGTCGATTTGATTTTTATATATAGATCAAGACTCAGAAGATACGAGCGAGTTATCATGAGAGGCTTGATTAACCTCTCTAGGAATAAAACCAAGACAAAAGAAAATGCATGAAATCTTAGACGGAAAAACAATAACCAAACACATCAAGAACCACAGTAGACACAGGCGCCGCGAACCACACCTGCTGCATGCAGCAATGCAGTACAAGGCCAAATGTAGGAAGGTCGGCAGACCTATTTACACAAGGAACGACAATTTAAAACAGGACATGAAGTACTTCGACAAGGGAATAAATTTTTGGATGGATATAGCGGAAGACAGAAGTAAGATCAAGATCGCTGCTAGTGAAATTTACAAAAAACCGGAAACGGATAGTAGCGAAACTTCCGAGGCCGACATTGAAAACAGCAACATCCGAAGACGACATAGAAAACAGCAACATCTAACACAACACAGCAGAGCAAGGATATACAAAGGAAGATAGAAAGCAGTTGAGCCCTGCCAGAAGACTCACCGATGAAGCTCAACCTGAACCAACATGGCGTCAAGGTCGTTAAAAGATGCCCATCCATAGATAATAATTACCCATCTCTCCACTAGTCCAAGGCTTGCTCTAGGATGCATATCCGGTAGGCTCTTAAATTCTTACCTATCCTACGGGCACGTCTTCCCTACCATTACCGCGGCCCCTTGGTCGCGGTCTATTCCTTGATATGCAATGGTCGCTGTAGCACCATGAACATGAGGCTACAGGAGCTAGTGCGAATCTTGGGGTTCATTCGATTAATCGAGTCTGGTTTAACCACGCTGGGATCGGTGCAATTCATTCATTCATTACTTTTTTTATAAATACCTATAGATATAGATAGATGAGTGAATGATGATCGAAACTGGATTATTGTATTCAAACTCTGCTCCATTTACACTTGCAAATACTGCATTCAATATTCATTCAAAAGATTATCTGAGCGATTGCCAAAACAAATTATTAGCCACGAACAGTAGCCAAACACAACACTGCTATAAAGTTAGCGCAATTCTGATTGGCACACTGCAGCCGCGCGTAAGTAGATCAGTTCAGCGCTGTGGACACAATACTATAGAGAGCTTTATTGAGAACTCACCCATGCGTCACTTTACTCACTTACCTACCACTCGACTTTCATAGCTTGAGTTTTACACAGAACATCCTAAACTGAACTGAGTTAAGACGCAATTACCCAGTTAGGCGTTTCGCACACTGCACCGCATCACGCAGCGGGGCGCGGAAGCGCGTTTTTATTCAAATTGTATGTAAAAAATCACGCGCGGGGGTTATCTGCGCCCCGTCGCGTGGTGCGTGCAGTGTGTGATCCGTCTTAAAACCATTAAGGCGACGCCGACCGCACAGTGGCGCCCTCATCGTTTGTTTGGTTACTTCTTTTGTTTTAAAATGAAAATGCAGAAAATAAGCACATTAAGTTGTGCTCCACAAGATTATACGTTAATATTATTACGAACGGTAGTTTTACATTTTTTTAGTTTTAATAGAATATATATAAATAACGTATTTATTTGTTTAAGGATTAATATCATGTTTATAAAAACACCTTCGTAAATAATGCATTATTTTAGAACAAATTTGATTACCATAAAAATGGTTATAGTGAGTCAACCATAACAGATAGACATAATTATGCTGTCGCGGTTTTTTTCGTAGATATGGATGTCCTCTATAAAATTGTATTACAACACTTTGCTCTATTGTTAATAGTTTCCACAGCGTACGCGATATAAGGATTTTTTTGGTATTTTTTCACACCTTCGGTTAAATTATCGAAGTTTTCATACAGATCCCTAACTTTTTTGAAAATATTATATAATATTCTAATCGTGAATGAATTTTTCATATCGGTCCAGGAGTTTTGGAGCCTATTCAATTCAAACAAACAAACAAATCTTTCCTCTTTATAATATTAGTGTAGATTAGTGTAGATAAATGCACGAGGTGGGTGCAACGTTTTTGAATTAGATTTTATCAAATTAATTAAAATGGTAGGTTTACAATCGTTGTGAAAGTCAGGATTTTTTAGGAAAGCACCTTCAGGTTTTCTTTAAAAGCCCCCGACAGTATTATAATGTTCTGTAGTGTTTCTTACTCATAAAATACGACCGTGACGCTAACCTTAATGTTGGATGTCCTTTTTGGAGCACTCAGGAATATTACTGTGACTTCATATTGTTTTAACTTTCCAAGATGTTTTTTGTTCGTGCAAATATTTGGGAGTTGCAACAAGTATTTAGCGCACAACATGACCGAGAGCCGGCCACCTAACGCGCCGCATCTTCACCGAATATCGCACTTCAGACTATCTTGAGTGGATGATACTAAGGCACCTCATTTAATGACTAGGTACTACTTACCGTAGTGTAGTCCTAGTTGGCTAATACATGTTAAGAATACACAGGCTTATTTGTCTACAACCAAAATGTCAAATTAAATAAAAGTCAGTTACGTCACGAATACTTTAAAATTAATATGACTGAAAGATTTTGTAAAAATTATACTGGAAAAAAAAATATGAGCCTCAATAAGGATAAGAATAACAAGATATCAGGTGATTATCTTCCCACGCGACTCTGCCACACGCGAAGTGGGTTACTGAACTAACATGCCTCTGTTGCCATGGCAACCGGAGCTAAGAGTATTAATATCGAAACTGAGAGGAATTGGCATCTTCCTGTTAGGTGATATTGTTATTTTTACGTCAGAGGGGCTATTCTCGTAATATTAAGAACGTCAACAGTCTGATCTCATTCTTAATCTGTCAAAAATACCTCTATAGTCGAACTTTTAATCACTTAAATGACTGAAATTAGCCTCTTTTTGTTTTTTCGCGGCCATCAACCAAATTTTGCTTTTCTAGTACAGAATACTGTAACAAACGAAACTTATTCATTATTTGACATGCATATATAGGCACATGGGTGAACTAGGTGACTATATTTGAATCACTCATCATAAAGCGGGGAATCGCACAAGGTATTCTTGAAATACCTAGACAGGTCTTCGATCAGCAGCCTTATAAACAGGAATCTCAATTTAAATTACAAAAACTTTTTACAAAAAAAAACAACCGACTTCCAATTTATTACTTTGTAGTTTTTTTTTTTGGAAGTCGGTTGTTTTTTCTTTGTAAAAAAGTTTTTATTTTTCACTTTTTAGTGAGAGAGTTTGTAATTTATCTAAGTTACAATAGCCTAACGTCAACTGCTCATCACCTTTTACAAAATATTGCTATTCCCGATGCTGGGACGTTAATTGTTGAGGAGTTCTCCTGGTAAGAACCTGGAGAACTCCACTCCACCACCACACGCATTGTGACGAGCATAAAATGCTTAGCAACCATATAAAAGTAATCGAATCGCAACCCGTGAAATATTTATCATTGATTAGTTCCGATGGCCGTCTGTGGTCTTCATCATCAGCTTCACTTTACCAAATGATGATTTCCGAGAGCAAATGCTCAAGTTACTCTAAAAAATATCCAAATCGCTATAGGTTTGCCAATAAAATTTGAGGGTTTCCCTCGATTTCCCTGGGATCCTATCATCAGATCCTGACCTGATGATCATGGGACCACTTGGGAAGTATACCCTTTCAAACAAAAGAAATTTTTTCTAAATCGGTCCAGGCGTCTTCGAGAAATCAGGGAACATACATAAAAAAAAAATGATTCCGACGAATTGAGAACCTCCTCCTTTTTTTGAAGTCGGTTAAAAATATCACCACTATAATCAGATAAGAACACATTATGACTCAGGACGCAAGCGATCCGTCGTGACCGTCTCGACCACGCCACCGTTCGTTTCAAAACTGCACGAGTCCAATGGCCGCCTGCCTGACGTTCATGACGTTCCGCTAGAGTGACAGTAGTGACACCACCGTTGCCACTCTCGTCCGTACAATGTCAAAATAAGGGTGTTTATGGCGCTAGACACGCGCCTTCACATATCTCTAAACGCAGTCCGAAATGAGTAAGAAGTGTAATTTTTAACCGACTTCAAAAAAAGGAGGAGGTTCTCAATTCGGTTGTATGTTTTTTTTTTTTTTTTTTTTTTTTATTTTTTATGTTTGTTACCTCAGTACGCCGTCATTTATGAACCGATTTAAAAAAATATTTTTTTATTTGAAAGGACATACGTCCAGATTGGTCCCATTTTTGTCAAACTCCAGTTCTGATGATGGGATCCATGAGGAATTGAGGGAACTCCTCAAATATTATAGGCATACATATAGCAATTTTGGTATTTTCATTAACAACTCAAGCATTTGCATTCAGAAAGTATAATTTGGGGAAGTGGAACTGATGATGAAGACCACAGATGGCCATCGAAACTACTCAATGAAAAATATTTCACGGGTAGCGATTCGATTGCTTTAATATAGTTGCTAAGCAATTTATGATCGTCACAATGCGTATGGTAAAGTGGAGCTGATGGTGACTTCACCATCAGCTCAAGTTCTCCTGGTTCTTACCAAGAGAACTCCTCAACAATTAACGTCCCAGCATCGGGAAAAGCAATATTTTGTAACAGGTGATGAGCAGTTGACATTAGGGTTTGAAACGGTATGCTCTTGAGGTGGTCCCATTGTCACCAAGTCAGAGTCTGATGAAGGGATCCCATGAAAGTCGAGGAAAATCCTCTTTGGTAGGCATGTACAGTGTGTTAGTTGAACTCTCTCAAATCAAATGAAACCTATTGATGATTCAAGTGTTTGAGTCCGAGAGTCATCACTTACCTATACTCCGACTTTTAATTAGCTGCAGTAAAATAACACTACTTAATAACTCATTTCGGACTGCATTTAGAGATATGCATGTCAAATTAGTTTTATTTGTTACACTACTCTGTACTAGAAAAACAAGGTTTGGTTGATGGCCGCGAAAAAACAACAAGACGACAATTTCAGATGATGTTACAAAACCGATTTTGAATTTTTTTTTTTTTATTTAAAAGGGTATACTTCCAGATTGGTCCCATTTTTGTCAAAATCCAGTTCTGATGATGGGATCCATAAGGAATTAAGGGAACTCCTCAAATATTATAGGCATACATATAGCAATTCTGGTATTTTCATCGACAACTCAAGCATTATCATTCAGAAAGTATAATTTGGTGAAGTGGAACTGATGAAGGAGACTACAGATAGCCACAGGAACTCTTCAATGATTATAAGTATTTCATGGGTGGAGATAAGATATCTCGATTAAGATAGTTAAGCGACTATGACGAAGCAAATTTAAATAAATAGTTCTGACGAAACTGGTACCATCAAACCGATCTTATGAAGCTGGAAGGTAGGTACCGGAGCATCGTAATAAAACAATGTATTCTAGCCGTGTTTGGGCTTATCGAGTAAATGCGAACCACATGATACAGGAGATGTGATACGAGAAGCTATTTCGAAGGCTACTGCTCGAAAATGAAACCGCTGAAGACTGTTTTATAAGACGCCAAAGAGATCTTCGCCCTTGAGTCGTAGGTACATTAAGTGTGGCTTTGATTGTCAGAAGACAGATTTCGTAGCCTCATTATTTCCGTCAATGATCTGTCGTCGTGTGGTCGCTTTAATAATTTGTTGGCATCCAAATCTGACAAAACGATACCTTCCAAACTTCTGACACGACTTAGCGCGACGTATATTTGCCCTTTTGCAAAGTTTTTTTTACCAAGGTCGATCACAGCTCATTCTGTACAACTTCCTGTCACTGTTATATATTTAGCAAGTAGTGGTATACGAATTGGTGTGGGGTAGGTACCACAACTCAAAAGTGAAAAATAAAAACTTTTTAACAAAAAAAACAACCGACTTCCAACAAAACACTACAAAGTGAAAAATAACTTTAATTTCAGAAGTCGGTGTCGTTGGTTCTGCATTTTCGTTTTTTGACACCGACTTCTGAAATTAAAGTTATTTTTCACTTTGTAGTGTTTTGTTGGAAGTCGGTTGTTTTTTTTGTTAAAAAGTTTTTTACTGCAGCTAATTAAAAGTCGGAGTATCTATAATTTCCTTATATTTTTGACATTGATTGTCGCTGAGATTGCGACTAGATTTTGAAAGTTTTTAATTACGGGAATTTGTCTTCAGATCTAACCAAATAAACACCTGTTCACGAACAAATATTAATATAGGTAGCAATGTATTCATTTTCATGTATACATATAAATAAAAAGAATAGTCCTGACTGACTGACTCATCAACGCCGATCCCAAACCCATGGACCTAGAAAGCTGAAATTTCGCACAGAGGTTCCCTTGATGTAGACAAGGTATTCCTTGTCTACATTATAAAGGGAACCTCTATACGTTTGAATACTTATACATTCATGTACCTACATAAAGGACGAACGTATTAGTGTGATTTTCAAACAAAATTATGCATTATGTAATATCCGTGATTATGTATGTGCTGAACATAATACTATTTCAAATAACATAGATTTGCGATCGTCGAACATTCATTCGAGATAAATCCAACTGATTCACATAAAACACGCACAACTTCGCAATCCAATGTACCAGCAATTACCATTCAGTGGAGGAGCGCAACCTCGTGAAGAACGTATTTATACGTCTAACGACTGCCTTATCTCCACTAGAAGCGACTTCATTACTCAATACTAAAAGCTTCCCCGCTAAACCTCTCTTTTATAATATCACAATTATCTCCATCTCTGTTGCACCCACTAGTCTGCGGGTCTGTCGTCTCGATCTGACGTTCATCAGTGATGAATGGGCATTAGTGTATGTTATTATTGACCGTGTTTCTGTCCTCATCTTAATCGTCGCAGCTTTTGTCTGTTTCTCCATTTCTGTTGCGTTTGTGTCTCGTGCCTGCTGCTGCTACTTATCGCTGTAATATAATACTGCTTTGTTACAACGTAATGTTATTAAGACTGATGATACGTTTGTCCATTACTTTGTTTGTTCAGAATACTTACATCTTGAGAACAAGGGGTTATTGTGCGCCTTGTGTTATTTATTTCTCCATCTTTCTTATTATTAGGTATCTCTGTTAAATATTATGTTTTAGTATACATAAGATATGAACGTTTCTTAACTTCTTAAGTAATAATATAGTGTCCCAAATCCTTCAGTGTCAGCTTACACGTTTGGCTAAGTTTGACCTTTTCCTGGCTTAGGTCTACCAAAGTCGTGCGCAGAACTTATATCTAAGTAATGCCACCGCGATTCTGTAACTTGGTCCTTCCAGACGAGACCAGTTTATTTCTATACTTATGAATTATGATAGCTGACTTTTAACATTGTTTTTTTTTGTTTTGCGTCCTTATCTGTGTCGATATGATAGGTCGATTAATAAATAATGTTGTGTGGGACTAGTTTCTTCGTCAATTACAACTTTGATGCTTCTGTGGGTGGTAATTTCTCGACCACCATTGAAATTCGCAATAAATTACAATTTCTGTCTTCTACAGCAATTATTTCAACGACACCTGTATTGGCTTTAAAATAAGCTGAGTAAGTACTGACTGAAGTGTATTAACTTGTTAAAGAAGGTATTAATGCAAGGCGACAAGGAGATAAGCTGATGCCATGACATGACACACAATGAGAGCCCACGGACAGTCGACTCCCCTGCACAGTTCTGTTAATGGCTTCGCCATAAACTTGACAGTTAAGTTTCTGCCCATTATTAATACTTTATGTGAATATATGTCATATATTTCCTAATTTCGACGGTGTATGAACGCCTTAAGATGAGACGATGTAAATCGAGATCCGTTAAGCCGATGTCGATCAGTATTAATTTGTCATTGAATGAGAGTTGTAATACCACTGATTGAAAGCTGTTATTACTACAAGCCATGTGTGCAAATTATACAGTAGGATCATAATTTTGTTGTGCTACATAATTATGTATTCTTACATTGCAAAGGCGAGGCTGCTAGATGTAAGTTTCTGCATGTGGTTACAATAACCAGTCTTGGTACTGGCTTTATTAACACCAGCTGCAGATTTAAAGCCTATGAAGATGTAATAATAATAATAATAATAAGATATATAAATAAATAAAAGAAATAATAATAATAATATTCATTTATTTCAGGTCCGAGACCCATATAAAAACAACGACAGATAAAAATACAAATACTTACAAAAATTTATATAGTGTTAGTAACAAAATAAAAATAACTTATTGCCTAGTGTTAGTATAAATCAAAATCCGCACAAAATGTTGAAAAATCGGAGAGCCAAAGCTCTCCGCTACAGTCCTCAGGATGCTGTTATGACTGCCCCTCACTCTCCTCAGTAGCGAAGCAGTTTTCTTACGAATAACTGAATAGAAGCCGTCGGTACGGGCTTGCGCAAACATGTGCGACGCGCTACAGTAACGAGGCAGCCCCAACAACATCCTGAACGCATATTGGACACGCAGGACATCCAGCGATCTCTTAGTATAATCGACCCATAGACTACCCGTGTACAGACTTTGGCAATAGGCCTTGAACAATGTTACTTTAACTTGGTCTGTACACCGCGCAAATCTACGGGACAACATATTGCTCCGGACCGCTAGAGCCCTGCGCTCCCTCTCAATGTCCACATCGTCCCTGAGGTCAGCGGCAAGACAATGCCCTAGGTATTTAAAAGTTGACACCCTCTTAATTGGTGACCCGTTCAGAATCAACTCAAGCCCCTCTCCACTTTGACACGGAGGGGCCCGTTAGGGCCGAAGCCTGCCGGGGCAGCGGGATTGTCCGAAAGGGTTACCGCTGCCCCGGAACATAAAGGGCTAAGGAAGGAACACGGATGGGTTTTAGTCAGTAAGAGTCTGACACTCCCTTCCGCTCCACCCAGAGCGGGAGGAGTCGTTGGATGATTTCCCATCCTTAAAAAAAAAAAAAAAGCCCCTCTCCACTGTAATGACTATCTTATTATATTAGGTAATTGATTCAAGCAGATTGCCAATTTAATACTTAGCCAATCTTAGTATGATCAATAAATTTAATTCAATAAATGTTATCAAGTAAGTACGTATGTTTTGAATGTATCTTGCCTTCAACATTATAAAACCAGCACATTTAAAGTCGCTCAAATAAAATAAAAAAATGTTCTAGGAGCTAAACTCATAGACTGTCTAACTGCTATTTCCTGAGCTGTATCGGACGGGCGAGGGGCAGGCGCAGTATTAATTATTGTCCGTATCTATCTGTTGGTCGTAATGACATCGTCGTTATGAAGACATTCCCGCTGTGAAACGCCCCCGACAACTACAGACGACAGGCTATGGACCCGAGTCTCGAGCTCCAGCGGAATTTAAAAATCCTTTTCATCAACATCCAGTATCTTTTTATTGATGATCGGTTCGGGATCCCAATTCCCAAGAGCATATTGCATATCTTGTGTTTATTATTTATCACTGACACTTCACTGTTTCATTATTTTTGACTTCTAGTTTTATTCACGTTTCCTACTTATAAAAGTAAAAAAAAATTGAAGTCATTAACTACTAGAAAACATTTATTATTAGATAGTAGATTGTATCATAAGGGAGCAAAATAATATTTTTACAGCGAGGGCGCCTTTTTGAATCCAGAGTGAAGTGAGGGATTCTGTATTAGAATCCTGAACGTAGTGAGGGATTCAAAGTACGTCGCCCGAGCCAAAAATATATTTTGCGCCCGAGTGATACACTCTACTCATTATCACCCACTATGAGAAAGTAAAAGGCGCCTCATATTTTATTGTAAAATTATTATTTAATAAAACATAGAGTAACAAATAAATTGAAATTAAATAGCATCTAATAATAAAACAACTAAAAATTTTTATTTACATTTGAGACATTTTCCCAATTATGAAAATTTATTGTTACAGTTTTATTAGGAATAGTGATAGTTGTAGATTTTATATTCAATTCAAACGCGTTCAAACAATATTTGCGTTCGATTTCTTTGGCGCTGAACACTAAGATGTTCCAAATTCAAAAAGTGCGCGGCAAAGGTAATTGCGGCGCACTTATAAAGAGGATTAAAAACTCATTACTCTCCGCTAAAAGTTTCTTATGGAAAATATCACTTTTGGGTGCACTTGAAGGCGAACCAAATCGTTCTTTTCGAATAGATAGAATGAAACATTATTTACTAGGTAGTAAGTACCATTTTATAGTTAGGGAGGTAATTCAAATTGAAATGGGCACGTTGGGCACTGGTGAAATCGAATTAATTAACTCGTTTATTAAATACTGCCCTTAAAAGCAAATTGATTATTATTGAACAATTTTAACACAAATAGTTATTAAGTAGTAAACGCTGAATAATTACATTCACCAAATGACTGTTGAAATTATTCACATTTAAAATGAATCACTATTAACTACGCTATGTTAATCGGCAGGACTGCTAACTTTAATTACATTATTTTCACATTTCAGTTTCGAATTCAATAATGGTAAATAACAGTGAGTTGACTATATCTGTACACTTACACAACTTAAAGCAGATAATGTTCCGTGGGTAAAATGATTTTTGTACATTAGTCTTGGTTTACATAATTCAAAATATAAATCTGAATCACTTGCAGCCTGACCGCTCGTCGCTCATCGCTTGCACAACGCCTATTTCTTTTATCGGCTCGTAAGCGATTAATATTGTATAAATTAACTAATCTAGTAGGTACTGGTACTGGTAGACTACACGGCAAAATGGCCGCCGCCGTTTGGATGAAGAGAAAACGTTGATTGCGACAAGACGATCCGCTTTATTGTGAAGATGTAGGTACTCGTATATCACAGCCGACGACAATACTACCTCAAATTGCTTAGCATGATCCTCCGTTATGTCGAAAATACTGCAGCAGTAATTTTGAAATAAATATATGGTAAAGTTGAGGATTAATGTAAGGTACTATATGAGACGAAAACACGATTCCATAAAATTTTCTCGATAGAAAAAAAATCCAAAGTTACCTCGAAATTGAACAATAAACCGCTGGTATTAAAAAAATACTTCATATTTGATCAGGAAACTTTGTATAATAACTAAAGTAACTATAAAGCAGCGACTATATGTTTTATTTTATTTTAATTACAATTATTTTCGCCGTAAAAAGCAAAAACCTAAACTATTGGCGCTGACTGCCGCCCAGCACCGCACTCTGTCTCGCTCACACTTAGCCCGCGAGCAGTATCGTGCGAGTACATTCACATATACTTTCTACGCGTAGCTTTTGCGTCTGAAAATACATCAGTAGATACAATACAGCTCATATCTACTCTCCGTTACTTCGCAATCGATTACAATACGCGCCGCGTCGTTCTCCATTGAATCAGCAATGTAAACAGAATGTAATGATAAGAAACCTCGGGCTGTACATCACATGTAATGTGATCTCGTCGACTTGTGCCGGACCCTCCCTGTTGCAACAACGCCGGTAAATCATCCGCGAGCACACAGACACAGGGCTGCTGCAGCCGCGCCGCCGCCGCGCCTTCCTGAAACAAGTAATCTGTAAATTAATGTAATAAACACTGCTCTAAGTACTTCTTACCCTTCTTTAATATTTTGTAAAAAAAAAATATGAATAGTATTCATGATATTTAGTAAATTCACAAGTTATTCCGGATCGGAATTCTACGAACCCACCAAAATTAAGTTCAGAATAAAATTTTGATTTAAACTGAAACTTAATCGTTCGTTAATACATGCCTGTAGGCCGTTTGTTAACGCAGTTTCACATAATATTCTACTCTATCAAGCTTTATAAGTTTATTACACATTTATATAAGTACATATTATGTAGCAGGTTTATGACAAAATCAGGTTTTTGATCAAAAATCTAGGCTTATTGATCAAGAACCGGAAGAAGACATTATGTTATCATAAACCTGAGAAAATCTAGTTTTTTGCTCGAAAACCTAGACTGGATTAAGCTCTTGACGCGATCTCGAAATAGATAAAAATAAATATTTGTTACATTATTATTCAGGAAAATAAAGTTCTCTAAGCCGTGCTCAATACGTATGTGATATTGGCAACAGCCGGAAGACATAATTACTAAGTTGTCTAAGCGACTGTCGCGGCCCGCAAGACTCCGCAGTGCTCCGCGCAGGCGACCCTTTGCCCGAAGCCCAATATGTAGGGGACGGATACACACTGATGCATTTCAGTAATTTAAATTGGTTTTCCGTGCGATTGCGCTTTTCACGGTAGATTACAGTTACGGAATGAATACACTCATCGAATCTCTACAAGTAGGCGCACCATGTGCTTGTGCTTACTTGTTTAAGATTTGTGTGTTAGTTTGCTAAACAATGACTCGAAACGATAGCAGCTTCCTTTTTTTATTAGCGTTTGGAATATAATAAAGAGACTCTTTTACAAGGATACTTGGGCACTTGATGGACCCTAACCACGATTTCCCTCATTTCAGTTGCTTTAAATACTTATCTAGCTAATAAGCTTGGACACTACAATTTATATTACAGTGTCCTCTTAACAGTAAAACCTGACTAATAATAATCTTACGGCGATAATCAGTGACGGCCCTACCAGGCGCGCAGTTCAATTGAGATGTCATGCTGTGGCGGACCTCCGCGAGCCGCTGATTACACGCGTCGCGAATAGCATGCGCGTCTACACCGGTACTGGTGCCCTGGTACATCGCGCGGAGGAGGTATCCAATACAGGGCGAGGCAGATGGGTTGATAGGTCACTCACGGTCCGCATGTAGGAAAGATCGTAAAGTTAATTAATCTAACGACGCATATTTAAATGTTGTTTTTGAGTAAGCCATGCTATTATCTAGCTTTACACTATAAAAACTACGCAATTGAAGTAACTTGGGCAGTAATGAATGTTAGTAGTATAAAGACAATTTTAAATCAGCGCCATCTATGATATTTCATAAAAATTAAATCAAGTTACATGTTAACACTTTTTAAGTAAATATAAATCATTTAAATTTGATCATGTTGGCGAGGTCAGTAGTTAGTTATTCTTAAAATTCATAGATGTAATGTGCATTTTCTTCATAAAAGTTGTATCGTATAGTTCGTTTTGACAAATTCAAGTTCCAACAAAACCCTCAAAATCTTGAACAGAGTTGAGGAAGACAATTAAAAAAAAATGCGGTGTTAAGTAAGAGTTAAGTATTACAAAAAAGTTATGTTCAGGACGAGTTGCTTCTTACACGGGCAACTGTACGTCGCTTGCTCCCGCGTCACCAGTCCTGACTCCCTTTACATTTTGGCTCCTGGCAGCATAACTACCAACGTAGTTTATAGGGAAGTGTTGTAAGGTATTTACTATTTATTTACTTTGGACGTATTTTTACTCTTTTGTGTCCTGGAATGTATTCCTGCATTATTTTCTCTATTTCCTTCAGTCGGTATATTTACGAGTACGAGTTCTACCGTGGCACCAATGCTGCAGAAACAGCTCGAAGGATTAATGATGTGTACGGCGCTGGTTTCGCAAAAGAAAGCACGGTACGTTTTTGGTTTCAACGTTTTCGTTCTGGAAATTTCGACCTTCAGAACTAACCCCGTGGACGGCCGAAGACCAAAGTGGAAAATGAAGAATTAAAGGCTATTGTGGAAGCGGATCCATCACAAAGCACTTCAGAGATAGCTGCAGGCTTCGGGGTAAGTGATAAAACTGTATTAATCTACTTGAAGCAAATCGGGAAAGTAAAAAAACTTGAACGATGGGTACCTCATGAATTCAGTGAATCGTTACTTGTGAGTGTTTGGTGGACTAGCGCCGGTGTCGTTCACTACAGCTTTCTAAAATTTGGCCAAACGATTACGGCAGATATCTATTGTCAGCAACTGCAAACCATGAAGGAAGAACTAGCTGCTAAACAACCGAGAATGGTCAATCGCTCTAGGCCACTGCTGCTTCACGACTACGCAAGACCACAAACTGCACAACAAACAACCACTAAATTAGATGAGCTACAATTGGAATGTCTGCGACATCCACCGTACTCCCCGGACCTTGCTCTAACAGATTACCATTTTTTCTTCTATCTTGTTTACAAGGAAAAAAATTCAACTCCGATGCGGCAGTCCAAACCGCCTTCAAAGAGTTCATTGATTCTCGGCCCCATGGTTTTTTTAGTAAAGGGATCAATGAACTACCTATGAGATGGCAAAAGTGCATAGATAACAACGGTGCATACTTTGATTAATTAAATATATTTTACAAAAATAAAAAAGACTTTATATTCCTCCCGTACAAAACGCTAATTTCATATACTGTAAGGACCTAATATTATAAATGCGAAAGTAAGTTTGTTTGTTTGTTACCTTTTCACGCATAAACCACTGAAGCGATCATCCTGAAATTTGCATATACGTTGTCAGGTGTACAGAAACGGACATAGGGTGCCTATCATGCCGAAAAAAAGTGCTGTTCCCGAGGAAAACAATAATAACGTTATTAGGTATGTTAATAGATGACGCCACGTGACTTTTGATCGCAGACGAAGTCGCGGGCAACAGCTAGTTAATTAATAAATAAAGTTAACGGAGTTGGGATTAAACGAAATTGTGTATAATTTACATTTCAAATGTTATAGCTGTATCTTATTCACGTCTGCACCGAGCGCGACTAATCGCTAACAAACTGCGTGCCAATAAATCAACATTCAGTTGGCGATACATAATTGAACAATGACTACTTAATGGCTTTTAAGTTAGGAACAACTTTATATCACGGGGTTGCGGGTACATTGTTATTTGTACTACGTTCGTAATTATAGTGATAAGCACGCCACCCATGCAGGTGTTGGAGCCCATAGAACGAGTACTGAAAACAGGGTTAAATGTTTTGGTGAAGACTATAAACGTGTATTATTTTATTGAAATTCTAATAACATTACTTGCAATATAAATAAATAGTATTTAGAGACTAATATGGAACTTATCACCATTTGGGAGACAATTTTATGATTTTGTTATTACATGATTTTGCCTGCGCTAAGTAAATGAGCCGACATAGGTACACGTGCCAATAAATCAACATTCAGTTGGCGATACATAATTGAACAATGACTACTTAATGGCTTTTAAGTTAGGAACAACTTTATATCACGGGGTTGCGGGTACATTGTTATTTGTACTACGTTCGTAATTATAGTGATAAGCACGCCACCCATGCAGGTGTTGGAGCCCATAGAACGAGTACTGAAAACAGGGTTAAATGTTTTGGTGAAGACTATAAACGTGTATTATTTTATTGAAATTCTAATAACATTACTTGCAATATAAATAAATAGTATTTAGAGACTAATATGGAACTTATCACCATTTGGGAGACAATTTTATGATTTTGTTATTACATGATTTTGCCTGCGCTAAGTAAATGAGCCGACATAGGTACATTTAGCGAATCAATGAACGAGATCCTAATCCAAATACAGACACCACTTCTTAAGTCATCGTTATCAGACTTTCTGCTATACATAATATGTACATAGGTATTACGTATACATATGTACATCGGCATTACGTATAGGCTGTAGATGTGGTGTGTGCACAGATGGTCGGAACAAACAATCGCTGCGAAGTGGCGGCGAGTTTGTTTAGCTCAAACTTTGTTACATTATGTATTATGTACACCCGTAATTGAATTGTCTGACAAATATTAGAGTCTATACACATATGCATACGACCCTATATGAAATGTAAACAAAGCGATGTACCTAAATTAGGAAACATAACTTGAGTTGGAAATATTTGTGAAACAAAGTTTTCTTTCATTCGTGAATGAAATAAAAATTTATGTCGTTTATTGTAATATAAACTAGCAGCTTGAGAACAAACTTTGTGAAGTTGGTGAGAAGTAAACCGTAGCTATTGTTGCTCGTGACAGCGTCTTATTGTATCACTTATGTGTTGTTGTATCACTTATGTGTTGTTCATGGTTTACGTTGTTCCAGCTACTAAGCTACTTCTTATGTAATGTAAGTAAACAATGCAATATATTCTGCGTTAAATTAGACATTTTCAACGATGGAAATACAGAATTAACAATGACAGCATTACAAAAGCTATTGTATACTTAATTTATTAATATTTATATTACTGAAATTGCTATGAACAAAGGTGATCTACCGACTATTGTCATGGACTCCTCCGTCTTCATCATCAAAATTCTTCAGGGGGCTGCCTTAGGCCAGGCCTCCGTCACTCCATGTACTTGCGCGCTATAAGTGCCTACCACCGCCCAGCCGAGCGGTCTCGGTCCGCCGGCGGATCAAATTCAGTGCGGTTTTCGCAAGCGAAGCGCGCGCACGCCGTTCAATTTTAATAGTGTTGTTCATTCGTACGCGTATTACGATGCCGTGTGGTGCCTTATGTGCTGTAGATGGGTGTAAATAAAGCCAAAGAAGGGATAAACACCTAACATTTTTCCATTTACCTGTCAATGAAGAAAGGTAAATGATAAATTATTACTAGTTTTTGTCGTTTAATTTTTTTTCCATTCATATACCGTCATTAGAGACATAATTAAAAGACAGTAGGTGTGCGGACACCGGTATCCACTTAGAATTTGACAGTTTAATAGGTATATACTAAGCATTAGCTTGCCTTTCAGACACAGATTTACATAATTTTGTTACATAGAAACGTTATACAAACCATACAAGTCAAACTTCTCAGTTTGGCCTGTATGTCTGATCACCTCCTTTTTTTTAAGTTGGTTAAATATTTTATAAATGATAAAATTTTTAACTGCCACATAAAAGTCAGAACATATTTATTATTCACAGTTCTCAATAACATAGATAAAAAGTTATGTTAATTTAATTTTATCGAAGAGGCAGCCCTGCGATTACTGTGGAATCGCGCGGTGCGAAGCAATCACTGCTGTACGCTTGAGCATTTAGGCGCATTTTAGCATACAGTGGTTGTTGACGCGAGGGAGTAGGCAATTATCGTAATAGGTATTGGAAATTTTCTACTGAGTGAAGTATCTGTTACGTAGTAACTATTCAGTAATCTGTGCTTAGGCAGTTACAATAAATTATGCTTTCGTAGAATACGTTACCGATTTATCATGGCGTTTCGACGAAATACCTATGTATAACAAAAGCGTTTGAGCACGTGAATACTAAGCAAGCTTTCAGTGATATTAAGTCTCCTATACGAGTATTTAAGGCCTATACCAGCACGCTGACTACTACTTGATATGAACCGCTTCGCTCGTGCGCGGCAGGGGTGCGTGTTGCCAGCGTGTGCCCAGCGTGTTTGCTCGTCGGGCGGTAACCCGATCAACGCAACGCAAACGCTATTAGCGTGATGGAGTTGACCGCGCGCCCCTCGCCTTTGGTCTGGCCGTCCTTCGTCACAAGGAGGCGATTTTTTTAAATTTTAATAAATAATTTAAAAAAATACAAGTGATATTTTTGACAACCAGTCTTACCAAGGGGTATCCTTTTACTCAGTAATTGAAATGGTCAGATAGACAGTAGCTCCATGTAAAATACTGGTATTCAGCTGCAAGCCGACCCCAACAAAGCTGGGAAAAGGCTAGGCAGATGAGATGACATGTGAAAATTTTATGTGGTACTATGTGTGGGCTAAAACGGCCGCACCATTCTTAGAAATAACTAGAAAGAAAGAAAGAATAAAGTTTATTTGGACACAGTTCATGAAACACAAAATACAAAATTACAAAAAAAAAAATATGTTTCAAACAACAATAATGTGTGTCTCACGGCTGCGCCAAAAAGGTTCATTTCAGCATTAATGCCAGACAGATGCTGTCTGACGCTGGTTTTCTAATGAACCTTTAGGGAAAAGTGACGGGGAGTACACACAGTTTCAACATATCTAATACATACTTTTTATACTTATATATGTATAAATAAATAATTAGTAATCGAAAACATTACAAATTACAAAACAAAAATAAAAAATAACGATAACAACAAAACAAAACAACAAAGTCTCAGCAAAACCTGTTTTTCGCGTCGTCGTTCTTCCGTGCACGGTGCACTCAAAGCGCAACAGGCCGCCGAGCGCGACGGACAGCACATGTTATTACAAGAAAAACTGTGGGCTGTTTGAATAAAAACAAGGATAGTCGTAATAAAAATAAAAAAAAAACCTAGATAAAAATAATAAAAAATTACACAAATAGTTAATTCAATGCTATTCGAAGAAAGTGAAGTACCCACCCACAACAATCGATGAGATAGTACAACAAAAAAGGTAGGTAAGCGTTATTTACTACTAATGATAATTTACTTTTACGGATCAGCACTGCTGTTTTATGTTTCGTGTTAGTGTAAAATAACTTATTTATTTTAGTATACCCTCTCTTGTGTCTTGTGTAACTAAAGTGTAAGGAAGGACCAGTCAAACGACTCTGGCCCTTCGTTGCGCGGCACCGAGCTCCCGGTGTTATCCTGTTATTATACAAAACGCACATGTCACGCCTCCCGGCCGTCGCCTCGATAATAACACATCGCGAGTGTTGCACTGCTGCCACCATTACAGCTCGCGTGGCTAACTGGCACGCACGATGCAGGGATGCACACGTCTTAGTTATTACGTTACATTACAAGTTGCACTACGCTGTCAGGATAGTTACTGTCTGCATGCCTGTGATTCAAAGGCTGCTTAATTGCTTCATTTCATCGACTTTTAATATTACCTATTACGTACCTACTATAAGGCCGCTATCCCACTGGCGTTTTACGAGCGTCCGGTCTCTCAAACGTCTGCGCAGCGTCAACGTTGCGTAGCCGCGACCTTGACGTCGCCTCGTCGCGTGACAAGCATTAAGGTCCGCTGAACGCTACGTCAACGTCGCGTGTGCGCAACGTTACACGTAGCAACTAACGTGTCAATCATATAGGTTGATGTGCTGGCGTCTGTACATACCACGGATCTATGGTACATACTATGAGAATATCATCCTCTGTAAACGTTTTACACTTTATGTAGTGGCAACATTTCGTAGCGTCCTCATAGATAATGACCAAAGAAATTGTGATGTAAGAAATTACAAAATGGCCAATATGATGTAATGTGACGTGTTAATAATACCTATGTAATAGTTATGTGTCACTGTCAGTGGTACATGCGTTTGTGAGTGAATGTGCAAGATGAGATAGACCCAATAAAAAGACAAAAACAGAAACTTGGGAACTGGAGGGTGACCCGACATGTCAAAACTATTTACAGATATGATTTATAATGACCTAGGTAGACTGGATCAATAGCTAACAATTTTTAAAGGGAGGCCTTGCCGGCGCGTTAATTTATAAAAGGCTAACAGCATCACTCTTATTCTAGAACCAATGCATGTCACACTGTGATGGCGATAGGTACCTACCCACAACCAAAAAAACCGGTCAATTGCGAGTTGAACTCGCATGGAGAGGGTTCCGTACGATGCGCACAATATTGAGAGATTTATAAAATGTTGTTTTAAGACCACAGACTTCTTATACTATTTTTAATAAATTGCCCAAATCATGGAAAACATTAAATAAATCTGCTCTTAAAAGTAAATTGAAGAGTTTACTAACTGAAAGAGCATATTACAGTATAGCAGAGTTTATGAAAGAGGATAATTTTCCTCGTTTTTGAGATGACAATGTTGTATCTTTTGACATGTTATTGAGCTATAGTATTTTTTTGAATAATAATTAGGAATTTTAATTTTTTAATGACTGTAATTCATATTTATTATTGAACAATCTATTTAAAGACTACTTTGACATTGAATTGTATCTAAAGATATACTAATTGAATTGTAATTATCCCTAATCTTTAATGAATTATAATGACGAAATGTAATCCATCTTTCCTACCAATTTGTACGCCACGATATGCGGCTGAGCATGAGAACTTTCTGTATCCCATTATTATCCTGCATGCAATGTATACCATGTTTAAACAAATAAAATTTACTTACTTACTTACTTATAGGTTTTCCTGTAATCTATAGGTATAGAACTATTTTCTGTTTTTTTTTTTAAGTTTTAAGCTCAGTATTTTCGGAGATAAGGGTCAATTTATACCTAACTTTTAATACAATTTACTCTAAAATTATGAAAAAATTATGTTTGAGATACTCCCTTTCAAGTGATATGTCACACGCTGTACCGTGTGACATATCACTTTGCGAAACTTTTTATTTTTTTCTATTTGCCCCCAAAAATAACCCAGGGCGATGTGGTCGCTAAGCGACAAAACCCTTTAAATTCAAATTCAAATTATTAAAAATAAAATAAAAAAAACCATTTATTTACGTTACACGTCTGTGTTTGGGTCACAGAGATGCATATGTGTACCCAACTTAAACGTCCATTAGATTCGGAGCAAACTGGCTGTGGCAGACGGATGGACAGACAGACACACGAGTGATCCTATACCTAATGGTTCCGTTTTTTCCTTTTGAGGTACGGAACCCTAAAAAGTAGAACTTATTACCACAAGTGACCTTAGGTAACTTATCTGTTATTTTGATTTATTCCAGATCCCCTGAGCCCCCCCCCCATCCTCGATCCCATGCTAGTTTTTCTTCTGTTTTAATATCATTGTTATCCTACTTTATGCTAGGTTATTCTTTATCACAAGTACAGTCAAGAGAAAATAAACGTTTCACGTTTTACAAATTAGATCCGGCCACGATCTAAGGACCATAATTAATCCACAGTTAAGCAAATAACATCGAACTAAACCATGCCACGCCGTTCACGCTGTCCGTGTAATCCTCTAGTATACAACCCGGAACAGAGATAGATCAATAACTAGCACGTAATGGCGGTCATCAGCAGCTCTATATCTTAATCCGACGCAATTAAAACAGTATCTAATTGTGCCGCTGTAGGGCTGCGGTCTGGTTGTGCCGCTGTAGGGCCGCGGTCTGGTTGTGCCGCTGTAGGGCCGCGGTTTGGTTGTGCCGCTGTAGGGCCTCGGTCTGGTTGCACGCGTTTTTTTTAGATACGGCCCGAGTAGTAATTAGGCGGAGCGATATTTCACGCCTAACACCCGATACGGCCGAGGTATGTGACCGCTATCGCTTCTGGCGGTGTGGCGCAAGATACAAGCTTAGTGTTTCACGTATTATTTTGTGTACTTAGCAAATTACTAAGTTCAAAGGACGACATAAATATTTTCAATGTTAGCAAAACTCATTAAGTTATACGTTCAAAAAGTTCAAATGGTCACCTACTAAAGGAGCAACATTTCAACTTCCACGCAATTACACGACAGGTATGTTCTAACTATAAAAGGGCTCTCTCCCTTAATTTAGTTCAAATTATGTTCTTATCTTGTTCAATATTACGTAAGTAACAAACAAGTCCGGAAAAGACTTCACATCATTAGCGGGCATCTACCTTGACACGTTCACTTTTTTTTTAATTGTAAAGCTGAATCAGAAGTTTATTCGAATGAACGTTCTTCTTTGGTTCATTCCACGTTCACATGATACTTGCATGATACCGACCAAATGACAGGAATGAACGTTCATGTAATTATTTCATTTCATTTCTCGATCATTCGATCGGTAGGTGAGTGGAAGATAGCGAGTATTACAGAAGTGCAACATCATTAGATCGGGTGACTAATGAATACATTTTCCACTTTTGATTTATTTTATGTTTAGACGTTTTACTTCGAGTGACAGATACCAAATCATAGAAAAAAATACAAAAGTAAAGCGTTTGATACCTGCTTTAGTGACCCACCGCTTATCGCTCACACGTATCACCGTCCGTTTAGCTAAGATCGCGCTGCATTTGATCTGTGGCCCGCAATAGCAATTGATTCATCTCCCCACCGCACCACCGGCCGGCACCGCCACAGAATATATAAGTTTAGAAGCCTTGCTCCGTACAACGAGCGAGAATAGGTGCATGCACACATTCCAGCGATTTCAAGCCTTGTCAAACGATTGACAGTCGCGACTGGCATTCGTCTGGACGTAGACGCGTGTCTAGATTGTTTGCGATAGTTTTCACTCGCTGTATGAAACTGACCTTCTGTATCTATCTATTACATGGCACCGCGCTGCATTCGCTACGAACTACCATAGATTGTAACAAATGAAGCACTACTAACTCGGATGTACGGCGATTATCTCACTGTACTGTATTAACTTGAATTAAAGCTATTGTGTTTATAAGTTGTAATTGTGCACATTATGTTCATTAAGTTGTCCTAAATTACTGCAAAGAGTTTAATGTTGTTACGGTTGCTGACTATAATATGGAAGCAGACGTTTAAGTAACAGGAAGGTAGAACATTTGCATGGCTCCTCATATTCCTGCACAGAAGTGGGTACCTGCTCTACATACTTGGGACCTATATTACTCACTGTTCTAAACTTCAGTAACACTGTACTTATAATACTTCATAATATTTGCGGAATATAGGTAGGCACATCTATCGCTAAGTTCTTCCTTTATGCGTAAACTGTATTTCCTTTTTAGGGTTCCGTACCAAAATGGTAAAAAGGAACCCTTATGGTGCGACTCAGTCTGTCTGTCTGTCTGTCCGTCTGTCACAGCTGGATATCTCAAGAACTACTAATGCTATCAACTTGAAATTTAGAATAGTTTTAGATGATGTTAGCCCAAATAATTTTCAAATAAGAAAGAATTTTTTTTTTGCAACGTACAGAAAGCTGGTCTGAAAAATTCGAAGTGGGGCTTAGTAGCCCCAGTGCCCTAGTGGGTATGTGGGGTATCATTCATGAAAGAGCGCAGTTTGCACATTCGGAAACACTTTTTCTTTTTCTTTTTAGGCTCACCCACTCTTAAATGGTCTGGTGCCCACCCTAGGATGTTTGCGGACCTATTCGAAATACTAAGCTGGATACTTACTTAATATAACTTCACACAAAAGCAATCAAATAAATAATCTACCACCAAGACCTAAACTTTATTAGGTACCTACATAATACATTCCATTTAGTTCCGTTTGAAATCACAAAAATAATTGAATCTATTATTACGCAAAGTAATAGGCTAGCAGGTAGGTAGGTAGGTAGGTTTAATTTTCGCGCCACAATGCAAAGTGACAAGCGGGCGAGTGGAAAGCATTTTGTGGGTAATTACGAGTATAAGGGTATTTATTCTCCAAATTGACGAAACTCTTTTAGTAGCAGAATGTTTAATAATGAAAAACGTGCTAAAAGAAAAGGATCGGTAGTGGGATCGCTCGCACTTGGGGATGAGGTCCGCTAGGCATGGCGGGCTGATACCAGTCGGGGGTGCGGCATGTACAAGTAACTCCTGGGCCTCCGACTCATGGTAGTAGAAGGAACAGTGGGGTTTTAGTCGGTAAAAGTCCGATATAACCCTCCGTTCTTCCCAGACGGAGGGTATCCATGAAGATTTCCCAACGAAAAAAAAAAAGATTAGGGGCCAGGCCAGAGCCCCAGATACGCCAATGGTCGCCGTCGTTCCGCGAATAGAATGGTTTATATCCCGACATTGTACGAACTGCTGATTCAGTACTATTCAGTGGAGACTCATGTTCATACAGGAGGTGGTCTTATGGCCGGCTGAACGGACGGCAGAGTGTTTGTGCTTATGAAGAGGGCTCGTGAGTCGCGTCATCTCTCGTATGGCACGTCGTCGCATCCTTCGTTGTCGGCGATATACGGTTTGTGATGCACCGAGTGTAAGTATCTCTTGTAAATATCCGACGCAAAGAAGGCATGTAGTGAAAACACAATCTTTTTAGGTACTCGTACATCAAATAATTTATTTTACTTTTAAAGTATGTACATATTGAAAAATAACAGCAAAAATGAAAGTAGAGGAAGCGGGCTAGATATAACACTACGGATGCCAACTCATCGCCTTTTCCATTCTGTAATATTTTCTGTTTTCGAAATATGAAAAACATCTGACAGATCTCAGTAATTTATTTTACTTTCTGATCAGCGTTGGCATAACAACTCGATTCAATTTGCCATTACAAAATGAAGACTGAAACGTTCCGCTCCAAGCCTCTTACAGTCACTCGGCACTCCCCACGAGCGAGCGTTGGTCTAGATACTAACACGACATTCTGTAACAACCTGCTATTTAATTGTATTCGAGCGATATATTAAGACATTCTGGGACTAATTTATTTTATAATAAGGAGAGCATTCTAGGTCGTACATTTTCGGATAAGGTAGTATCAAAATTAATTAGCAGCCATTTTGATAAATAGATATTGTACGGGTGCAGGCGGAACGGGTACCTTCGAACTAGGCACGTAAGTCTGGCGCTAGCTAGGCAGTACTGTTTATTTCTAATTGAACTTTAGATAAAACGTTCACATTTATCTAATCTAGTTCAGTCGAAATTGTTTAAAGCAATTTGCGAGCCGTTAATGGAGCTAAGTGTTACTAAATTGAACATTTGTTAGTGGCGGCGCGAACATAACTTTAGTCAATTGTTTCAAGCGCTTGGAGTTATTGCCGACGCACTAGTACCTGCGCATTAATGTCAGAACACGCTTACAGAGCCTTCCTTTCAAACGATATTAGCTCAAACACAACAATGACGTGCCCTACCTGTTAAACCGTCATATCTACACTTCCCCTCGTAAAATAAAAGCAGTACACATAATTACGTAGTCTCGCGTTACTAATTGTAACATAATCGTGCATTCCCTTCCGGTCTGTCGCCGGCGTCCGGTCGTCGTCCGGTCGCCGTCCGGTCGCGGTTCGCCAGCCGATGTCCGAATGAATATAATTTTTACGAGCGTCCGAGCGGTGGACGGGGGGGCCGCGTAAAACTTTATTGACATTAAATCTTGATTCGGAGTGACATGGCGGCCGCCAGGCCCCGGGCAGCAGAGCACGCATGCCGCAACGTATTTGCATGCGACGATGTCACTGTGTACAAATAGTTTTTGTTTCGGGAATGGCTTCCGGAAAACAGATTAAAAATGGCTCCAAATTGGTTGATTTAACGATAGCTGCAGCATAATTCCAGTCCATCATCATTACGAGTGGTAGTACTATCAACATTAAACGTGTTTGCGTTATCCTGTGGGATGTAGGAGCGCGTGTTTTAGACGGTTAATTTACATTCACTGGGTCATTCTCAGCCCAGAAAATAGGAGAAATAATTATAATTCGAACTTTTTGTAATAATATTAATACTCTAAGTGAAATGGCATACCTTAAATGAATCGTTGTAGGTAGATACTTACAAGATGAAATCCATGCAAAATCCTGTAGGTAAACCAAACCGACATAAAAAACTTCGATCTTGTTACACACGTTTGAACTCGTTACCGACTGAAAAATAACAGTATCAGTAGGTACGGATATAATTGATCGGATAGCACCTTCGTGAACACCCGGCCACACCCGGCCGCAGTCTGCTCGTTCAAATCAAATCTATTCGCTCGCGATTACATCGTCCGCGTGGAAATGTGTGTCGACGATTGCTTATTTATTAAATTCTTCAGGATTTTTTATTTATTAGAAGGCTGTGGGGTGAATTATCATAATATCTGTTAGGTTATTTACAACGACGCGGTGGTCATTTGATTCCGGGTCACATACCGATTAATAGAGCTCCATAGTCTGAGCGCCTGGGCCCCCGCGGCCGTCTGCGAGCCGGGGGCCAGCGCACCAGCCGGAGCGTGCCGCTACGGATCCCACCAAATTAATCGACGCACTTTAAAGCTATTTAACATTATAATTAGGCTTGTCACAACGCTTTACTTGGACGGCATTAAACTCATTCCGAAGGCTTTGCAGTAAAGCGTCCATTTGTAATAGTAATTACAGCCATTTGAAACAACTTATTTAGCACTTATACCTAGTAACTGGTTTGCTTTGAATACATTAGTAAAAGATACTATAAATCGTAACGCTTACTCCAGTCGAGTTAGTTAATCTAGAATTATTGTTTTCTATTTCACAAACTAACTGCGAACAAGATCGGCGTTATGTATGCGTCCTGTTCTTTTACAGAAAGACATTTAATTTTAAACCTTTTTGAAAGAAACCATAACCTCTATCAGCATATCTTTTTACATTACGCGACAGAAATGTGTTTTTAAAGTTCATCCGCGCGAATAGGAGAATAAACGAGCAGCGCGCGTGAATAGCGCAGTGAATGCAGTGATCAGATAACCAGCGCGTGGGGGCAACGCAGCGGCGGCGGCGGCGGCGCCACGCCGAGCCGCGCGGTGCCGGCCGGGCCGGGTCCGCGCCGGATTACTTAGCCATGTTCACACGGAGACGGGAAATTCTTGTAACTTTGCGGGAGGCTGACGTGTTTCTATTAACGAAGGTGTAAGTGACTAGGTGTGCGGTAGACACAGCTGTAATTATGATAGACATGGGAAGGTATGCTGGTTTCTACGTACCTATGGGCAGTCTTCTTGACGCACAATGGTAACCGTCTTGTTATAAAATATTTAAACTGTAGTACTTTTCCATAATGGACCGCTTGTAAAGTACCACGTGGATTTAGATTGACATTAATAATACAATCTAACTACACCTTAAACTTTATTATTTCCTTTTTTTTCGTTTTCAAACTCAGTATTTTTTCTTCAGCTGTTTAGTTCTCACCGAAAAATTAAATCGTTTACATAAACAAATGATCGCCCCAAACTATTTTATTCATACGTTCGGAGTACTACCACCTGTTTCTTTATAAGGCAGTTGTAGGAAAGGACAATCTTTTATTTTATTTTCTGTTTCAGCGTCTATGTATTCTTATTTCTTATTATGTATGTCAAGACTTATTAGGTATACAAAGATCTTGTACAGCAATAAAACTAAATATTACAATATCGTTTTCTATACCCCAACCGTAACAGGTTATTTTCGGTTTTTCCACCTGCCATTTGTGGCAACCGACACGTGCCAACACGCGCGTCACCCACGCAGACACGTTGTAACTTTAAACTTGATCGACGTTGATAACCCGTGATTGATTTGATTGATTGGAGATAACACCGGCTAATTGATTGTTTCCTTTGCTGCAGCAGCGTATATGATCGTGTCGCAAGTTTTACTACATTGTTGAACTATTCATTATCGTGAGAACAATATGTAGTTGGTTATCTTAATCGTTGTTTAAGGCTGAAACTGATGAAAGTCTGTCAAATTTGTAAACGTTGGGCTCGGAAAACATTTTCTTGTCCATTCCTTTTCCACCATTGAATACGAAAAAAGCAAAACGGACAACTTTACCCATTTAAATATTAAAAAAAATGGAATTTCCACGCATCAAAAGTTTATAATCAGTGACCGAGAACAACAGGAAACGCATCGCGAGCGACTGAGAGCGGCGCGATGAAATATAACTTTGCTGTAATATATGCGTGCGATAAAAATATCAGTAGTCCACCGCACGCGCTGACAAATCGCGAGCCGATAACTTTTACTACTTTCTCTGCTATCCTGGTCCACGTAAAAATTAAGACAGAAGGACCAGTCCTTATAACAAGCTCAGCAAACATTTGAACTATAGTATGTCAACTGCATCTTCCTGTTTGCACATTATTATATTTATATATTATATATTACATTATTTGGTACATTAGATGCCGCAGAATATTCGGTTTTTCACCAGACAGTCGCGTCGATGCATTAAGGTCCATAAGGCCAATTCACGTAATTTAAAACGTTCAAAATCTAGTCGCAGTCTCATCTCAGCGACAAACAAATGTCAAAACGTAGGAAAATTAGAGGTATTTTTGACAGATTGAGACTGAGATCAGACTGTGAACGTTTTTAAAATTACGAGAATTGCCCCTCATGTTCTTCTAGCTAGATAAGTGAAGCATAAACAAACCTCCCTGCTGGTTCTGTACGATTTGTAGCAGTAAATTATATAGTTCCTTTCTTTCCTTGATTTCTAGTTATCCCTCAGTAAACGTAGTTGTCCTTCTGTCCTAGTCTTTCATGGTGTCAACCAGCAATATATTATAATTCGGCTCCGGTGGGCTGCGCCGATAAATCCCGGCGGCGCGGTGGCGCGCGTCTCCGGCACCTCATCCATTCATTCATTCATCCCGGTCGCTGCGTACCGCACGCCGTCGTGTCGCAGCCACCTCGTTCATTCATTCATAACCGGTCACTGCGTCACTGCGACATCATTTTTGAGTTATAGCCTCGAGCTATAATAATATATATTAGTTCATAGTTTAGTAACGGATCTTTGTTTAAGATCGTAATCGTCTGTTCGATGGTCAAAAAAAATCGTCTTAAATGTTTAGAAAGAAGACTGTTTGTAACCGTTTCATTTCTAACAATACCGCTTGCAGATTTAGAGCCAGAGCAAATAGAGAGGAGCGATGGCAACATCATCCATAAAAGGTTTTAAATAAAAAATACAAACTAAAGCCTAGCGCGTACCTGTACTTCACGTGAACACGCACTATTAGCGGCGTGCATATAAGTGAGCTAATCTCGCGGCTGCAATCAACATAGTTCCCTCAGCTTGTCCTCTCCATATCTCAAATGTCAATTAAAGCAAATTACAAGATTCTGTTGACATTTGCAGTCAATAAACGTAGCTCAACAACAACCTATTCACAAATCAAGTGACAACTCTAACGTAACTAAGTACTTACGGGTTATTTCAATGTAGGTACCTATATTTGCCAATAATGTTAACGAATCAGTATTGTGGAATAACTTTATAATCATTCAATTGTTACTCACTGTATGAAGAATGAATACGAGTGCATTTAAATAAAATAAAAGACGAATCGGTAAAAACTATATAATCAAGAACAAAGCACATGAAGAGAAATGCAGAAGTTTCACTACACAAGGCTCGTTAATTAGGACATTGTACAGGATTGATAAATGATAAATGATTTTATTTTTGTAAGTAGGTTTACACAAACACTTTTACAGGTCAATCATATTTTTTATAAAACTAGATGAGGTCGGCGTTTCCTATCTGACTACTCTGAGAAGAAAGGCCGAAACAAACTCAGAGGTCACAGTCTCTTTTAAAGTCCAGACATAATCTTGGTCATGTTATATGAGAAGACCATGTAGATCGATGTCTGAGATGGTCTTTTGAGGAAAGAACCACACAGATTGAGAGGACCTGTCCAGTCAGTGCACGCATTTGTCAGAAATCGTGCAGCTCAACTCAAAACCTAAGGAGCTCAACGACTCGACGAACAATACCAAAGAAAGGACATTTGGGTAGGCTACATAAATTACTGAAACTGCCAGACCTAGACAAAAACTAACAGAACAAAGAGAATAATAATAAAAAACGAATAAAATGACCCACATTGTCTTCACATGTACCTACCTACAATAATTAAAATAATATAATACTTTACAAAGTAAGCAAATGTCATTGTTTATATAAAATTCAATAATGTCAATGTGTATAACATTCAAAATGTAAAAAATTGGAAGCAGCTCAATCCCAAGCCATTTTGTCCTCAATATAATCTTTGTAGATTCTCACTCTAACAACAGCTCTAGCCGGTCTTTTCTATAAAAATCGTCTGTCAATGATGATGGTGAAACTAATTTGAAGCGAGCTGTCATTCCACGTGACGCTAGGATTGACACTATTGACAGCTCAATTCAAGCTCACTTTACCTAAGTTTTCTCGATGAGATTTTCGCAGAAAAAACCAGCTGATAACCATGTGAGGCCCTCCGGTGCGCTGCTACTGCTCATTAGTCATACTCATGTGACACGTGACGTGGTGCTCCAATACCGATGGTAATCCACACGTGAGCCGCGCACTAACGCACTCACTCAGACTTCACTACGTGCGCCCACTGACAGCAATGCGGACGATTTTGTAAATACAAGGAATATGTGCATACGTATTGCTCATTCACGAGACCTCACGTACCAGAGGAATGCATTTTTTGATTTATTCTTCGTTCGTCCCGAAGTTTTGTCCCACATTCCAAAAAATTCTTAGTTCGTCCCATATCACTATTAAAGTTGTGCTTCGTCCCAAATTGCAAGTACTTTAAAGGTACAGTCAACAAAAAAATTGCATAGATTTTTTTGTACGTTTCGTTTCAAATGGCTTAGTTTTTTTTGTACGTTTAGTTTCAACGATATTGCACGACATTTTACACCACAGACAATAAACGGGAACATATTTGGTTGTCAATCACTCATTTTAACGTTTCGTTTCACTATTTATCTGATTTGAGGTTAGAAACCATTTTTATTAATTTCTTGAAAATACCTTGATTTTTTTTTTAACAATGGCATCTCGCAGTTCATCCTTTATGAGGATGGCTACTGCTTAACCGGACTTTCCTGTAGATGCCTCGAATTAAGGCCTCCAGCCAGGGCAAACAATAACTTAAAAACTAAGCGACAGCGCTAAGGGCAACCCCCTGCGGGGTTCGGACCTCGGCTCAGGGCGTCGCTGGAAGAGGACAGCAAGGGACAGGCTGGATCGGTATTATTATTAGTGTTTTGGGGCGAATTTAAAACTACAGGCTCAGCTGCGCGGGCTGGCTCGAGCAAGGGTCGGGGCGGGGAAAATACCTTGTAGTAAGAGTGGTAGCTTTATAATCAGGGACCCAACCCCTACCAGCTTTCACCCCTTATACCCCCTTCCTCCTGCCAAACGGTACTAAATCCGATCCTAATTAACTTATAATTTATCACTAATACTTTAGATAAACATTATGACATACTTATGACAAACTCGATCAACTCTCAATCACACTATAACCAGGTGACGAATGAGTTGATACTGTGCTTTGCATCACGGGAGCTAGCGTTGAGCCCGTTTTGCTGATAACGGAAAGTAAAGCTATTGGCCACATGAAGTAACAAAGGACGCAATAAAAATGGGATGGACCTTTTTTACCTGCACTTTTAAACAGATTCCAATGACGTCAGCTATATACGTACAACTTACTTACTAAGAGCGCCTAATGAGTGTTATTATAAAATAACACGAGTAGTTTTTTTCTCGCGGAGAAGACAGAGAGGACCGATTGTGATAAATAGTTGGTTGATGTTAAATATTTAATAATACGTAACCCTTTTTTGCCGATTGTACAAAAAAGTAAGTTTAGCATATACAAAAAAAATATGGGCCGTAGAAGGAATATAAAATAGGACGAAGCAAGAATAAAATATTTAAAATTATATTTTGGGACGAAGGAAGCATATTGTTTGGGACGAACCAGGAATTTTTTATGTAGGACAAAACTCAGTGGGCCGAACGAAGAATAAATCCATTTTTTGTTATTTAGTTGTGTCAACGTATTTTATTTTATTTTGTTTACATGAAAATTCCCTCTTAACATCTCCGTCTGTAGGTAGATAATATATATATTTTAACATGTAACATCACCAACAACTACATACCTACATAATTTATTTACAAATCTGAAGTTACAGTTAGAGGGAAAACAACAACGGATTTTGAACATTAGAAAAACTCTTTAAACGTTATTAAATATTAAATCGTAGAGTCAAATATTTAGCTCCCCTTTTCCTCCACTACGACAATATTCACCCTTCTCTCAAGTTTACGACGATTGGGAATTTACGACGTGTACGGGATATTAAGCAGCTGATACATTCCACATACATTTCTTTTTACCCTCAGATCACAGCGCAGGAAATCATTTCAATACTATGAATATTTTATACGTGGAGAGCACAAGAATTTCTTGGTTTGTTAAAAATAAAATTGGTTTCGCAAAGCATAAGAAGGATTTGTGAATAAAGCGGAAGTTGCGACGTGATAATACCTACTTATAGTGTTCAACTTTTTCAACACAAACTAAATGTGAGGACAACAGAGATAAACATCAGATAAACATCAGATAAGCTGAGATTCCTCTCAATTAAACCGCACATATTCACTAGAAGCAATTCATAAACACACATATTTTAGCACGGATGCACATAACTACATATTTATTAAATAACTGAATAGATGCGCCACGCGGAATCTTCCCCGCACGCAGCGGCGCTGTACCGAATACATTTAACACAACCCTCTAATACCGATCCAATTGCTACGTGCGTTTTATCTTAATAGCTGTTTACGACCTCCCTCTGTGCTAGTAGGTAGATATCTACAGATATTTGCATCCGAACAACAGATAAACGTATAAATTGTGTTCTGATGGCAGACCGCCGCGCCGCCGCCGGTGCACGGCGCTACAAGTCAGACGTTTCATTTGTTCGACTGTAGTGACTGTGACTGTGGTGTTTCACGGGCGTGTTGTGAATCTCGTCGAGTGGAGCCGATCACGTGCGAATGTGACGCGTCATCCGATTTGAATTGTTTCGCGCGACGTCGCACGGCCCGCTGCGGTGCGGTGCGACGCGGTGCGGTGCGGTGCGGTGTGGAGAGGCGCACACACTCCGCCGGAAATTTTTACCAACCGTCTTCCTTCCGTGACACTTTTATTTATGTTGAAGTTGTTGAAGATCGAATGCGGACTTCACTTCAAACGTGTTCCCAAATTAATATTCTTAGGAGCCCGGCTTATGTTTAAAGCTTTGAATTGTACCAGACAGCTCTTGTATGTAGTTTGATACTGAAAAAGAGTGTTTTAATACCTAAAAAATGTACAGTTGCATACAGGACTATCTACACCCATGATATGAATCATCCATAAAAGGTTCTGAAACAGTTTTTTGCAAGACTAATATCGAAGAAAAATAGCGGCCGGCGGGATACGACGTGAATTCGAATAATCTATGAGTTCTTTTTAGGGTTCCGTACCTCAAAAGGAAAAAACGGAACCATTATAGGATCACGCGTGTGTCTGTCTGTCTGTCTGTCCGTCTGTCACAGCCAATTTGCTCCGAATCGTATGGACCGATTAAGTTGAAATTTGGTACACATATGAATACATATATACATACACTTATATATACATATATATATATACACACATACACTCTGTGACCCAAACACAAACGTGTAACGTAAATAAATGAGTTTTGAAAATGGGAGTCATTTTTGAGGGTAAATAGACAATTAAAAAAAAAGTTTCGCAATCTGTACCGTGTGACATATCAAATGAAAGGGCTTTCATAATTTAAAAGTAAATTGTATTAAAGTTTTGGTTCAACAAAGCGAAGCGAGCCTAAAATTTAAAAAAAAATACAGAAAATAGTTCTATACCTATAGATTACAGGAAAATTAATAAGAAGTCTATGATCTTAAAACAACATGGTAAATCTCTCAATATTGTGCGTACAAACTTACATTTTCAGTTGGAATGTATGGGAGAACATGTTTTTCAACTAAAACCTTGAGTTTGTTCTTAAGATAAATTCATTCCAACTACGGAACCCTTCATTGTGCGTGGTCCGACACGCACTTGGCCGGTTTTTTTTTATTACGGCGCTGTGGTAGCTTAACGCGCGTGCATGACAATGTTCTTTTTTTGTTGAAAAGGAGTTGCATAATAAAATTTTATACAACATTATAACACTCGTTTGGATGATAATAGGGTTACTATGACACTGGTTGTTTTAATGTTGGCAATAAACTAACTGTTTCAGAAACTTTTATAGAGGATTTATAGCATGGGTGTCGATAATAGTACATTATGATATCAATCAATGCACACGCGTGTCATACGACGTTTTTCAACACACTTGCGAGGAAAAAAACAGACTTGTATTGTTAATTAAATATTAACTTGTATAGAAAATGGCACCTCGCTAGCGATGCGCGCGCAGGTGTAAATACATAGTACTTTTTTATATACGGAAAAAAATACAGACAATGCCGACTATTGAAAAAATATAGTAAACACAAAATAATGTTTAGACTGATCGTAGTGCTGTCGTATATGTCAAATTATTGTAGTTTAGTTAGTATGGAATTAGAAAGTACTATTGGCATGTTCAGTGAAAATCCGCAATAATAGAACGCCAGTCAGGGTCTTTTCCGTTTGGTTCCGGGAGAGACCACGGACAATTTAAGATAAATGCGCTGTGGTAGCACGCGAAATTCTAATTTTCTTAGGTTTTTTTGCAATTTGCAGGTCACTATTAGGTTGTATCTTGAACAAAATATGACTCGCGACTATAATATATACGTATTTACAGAATTATAGTCATTAGAATCATTAATATAATTCTTTAAGTTAGTTTTGTTCCCTAAGAACTTTTCCATAAGATATTTTGTTCTGGAATAAATCTAACTTAGATGATAATTCGTCGATAATTCTGTAAATACGTACCTGTTATAGTCGCGAATCATATTTTGATTAATATAAACCTGACACTGACCTGAAAAACGCAAAAAACTTAAGAAAATTTTTATTTCGCGGGCTACAACTGCGCATTCACCTTAAGGTACTTAAATAAATTTTAGTTCATTTTGGGACCAAAGACAATAAATTCAGACTATTAAAAAAAAAGTGAAATATGGCCCGCGGATTCCTTTTGGTATGAAGTCTATTTGAAGAGATTTAAAAAAACGCACATCTCCGACTAGTAAATAGTTATCTGTGGAGTTATCGCACTAGTGCAATAACATAAAGTAAAAAGCACGCGTTTTTAATACACTGTATTATGGACCTAAAAGCGGTTCAATAAGAGCCACTTTACAAGCAATATTGTTGAAAACATATTTATAATTCTGTAGGCTACAGTAATCTGGTTATTATTCAATTAAAATTTCGTATTAAGCACTAGTTAATCATAAATGGAGCACCGCTCATCTAGTCTAAACCGATTACCAATAGCTCGTTATCAATGATCTATTCATTTAATTATTTTAAGATAATATTTTAATAAAGTTGCAATAATTAATTTTATCTATTATACCAGGCGATACCTAAAGGATTGAAAGCGATTCCGATCATATTACAAGAAAGTTTTCCGACGTCATAGCATGATCTTATTGATAAATACCTAAAGTGGTCAATCCGGCTACAAGCTTGAGAGGAAACTTTTTGCTTGTTCGAGGTTTAATGAGGTTTCTGATAATGTTTTCAAGGACACCACTGTGTACAAGTAATGGCATGACATGGCAGAGAATGGCGGATTATTTAGTGTACTTAATAATTTTATAATTAAATCCGCGCCTCCGACATCGTCACCTCACAATAGGACGTGACGGCAGTCGGGCACAAGTTGTGAGCTCAAGCGAGTTTAATGTTTTTAGAAAACAATATTCATAGCTTTGACTACAAACAGAGTAAGTATTTGGTCTTGTAATTCCACTGTTTTCAGAGCAACAACAAAATTAATTCTAATTAGAACAGTTTTTTAATTAAAAATCGTTAAATCCATATGACCTAAAGCGCGGTCACTGTCGGATTGCATAGAAAAGAAAGAGAAGCGCAATGAAACAACGCTGGTAATTTATTTCAAAATAGAAGCAATTAACTATTTACAAAAAACAAAACACTAAAGAATTAAAACACTAGTGCTTTAGTATATTGATTGTAGAATAACCTGACAAAAAATCAGAATGATTGTAACGTATAATAATATGGTTTTTATTGTAAAAATAAAGTTTTTAGACCTTATCTTCATGATTTTTTTTCTATAGTATCAAATTAGTTTTATTATGTTTTAAACACACTAGTTACATAGCATATTATCCTAAAAAATATCATATATTTTTCTGTTTTTGTTTACTGTAGTCGATCATATGTATACTTTTAGACATTACAAAACTTGCGTTTTTTGCGATTAGGTCCTGTAATCCCCTTAAAACTGATCTTTAAAAAGATTTACTCTTATCTCAATTTAATTAATAAATCTTTCATTACTTTTGCTTTTCAAAAAGCTATTACAGACACTGAATTACAATGAAATTGAGTGTGGTAATTCAATTTGACTTTAAATCCCCGCGTCAACACATTACACCCGCGTCAGACCACCACATGGGTCTGAGATTCTCGCGTCATAATCGAGTGGAAACCACGTCTTTTGTCCGTCGCTGCTTATTATCAAGTGGCGCTTTTGTCCGTCGCTGCTTATTATCAAGTGGCGCTTTTGTCCGTCGCTGCTTATTATCAAGTGGCGCTTTTCTCACTCTTTTTTCACTCTGACGCGCGGACGAGGGAGGTGGTGAGGCGGGGCTACACTCGCATTAACCATGAAGGAGGCAGGGGCAGTAGGCTCATAACATATATGCTGAGACATTTATGCACAATATTTTCCAAGAACTAGTTACTTGGGCAATCTTGTGCCCAAAATTCCACAAGCACAATTTGCCGATAAAATATATACAGACATTTAAACATTAGGTAGTATGTGATGTTGCTTTCTTGCCCATTATTTAAATTGACAGGAACACCTTTTGCAGCAGCCCTGCAGCACTGCAATTATTGCAGTTGGCACGTATTCCAGCGATATCTTTATTTCAATAATTGACTACGTGAGTGTGATATCGAGCTATGTCACAAGGTTGTCCTTCTGCTCATAATTATCTGCTTCGTGTATAATACAGATACGATATGTTGTCATAATTATAAATATATTTGGTACGACGCGACTAATTGAGTTTGTTATTCATTAAATAAACGTGCTTTGAAGAAAATTTAATTTTGTTGCTAGATTATATGAAGTTCGCTATGTTGAACCAAAACAACTTTATAACAATACTACGAATCGTCTCTTTAGGAAAGTATCATAAGGATCACATCGCTCACGGATTACTTCACTTTAATTTAAAACCTTTGGAAATAATAGCTGGAGATTTAGCTTTACCTGATTTAAGAATATTTGACAGGCCAAGCAGTAAGGCTCTGTATAAGTGATTCTGGTTAAAGGGAAGTAAACAGTTACCTACGTGAGAAGAGGTCGTAGACAAGCTTGTCTAAAATGCATAATTAGGTATTATGTAGGCTAAAATACATTATTCCAGTTTACGTAGATATCTGGTTCCTCGACCAGTTCATGTACTCGTAAGTGAGGTACGCACTCGACGTCTATTTGCTACTAGCATGTGTAAATCCAAACAAACAAATCCAACGCTGGCTCGCGTTCACCACTTCATCGTTTGGTGGAGACATATAACAATAAGTTCAATTCAATCGACATTCTTTTTCTAATTAAAAATTCATTTAGGAAGCAAATCCAAGCAAACCTAAAAGATCAGCAAAGCAATATACAATTTGTAAAAGATTAAGCGCGATTTCAGCAACTTTGTTACACATTGTATAATAATAATAATAACTTAATGTATAACAATGTACGCAGACAAATTTACTTTTACTTTTTCTTTTATAAATTATAAAAATCTTAGGACAATATCTGTTTTATAGGTATTCTGCGTTACTAGCTAGTTTTAAATACTTTAAATTGTAATCTGTGGAGAACGTAGTGGGTAGCATAATTGTCTTAATATTTACGATATTATTATTATTATGTCTGTATCTTATTGTGCTACTGTTTGTTTTTCCTTAAATAAAAAAAATAAAATCTCTCCTGAAAACTCACTGAATAATAATTACATCTCATTTGTTATTTACCAAAGAAATCTTTGTTTGGATGTGTAGCGGTATCTACAAGTCACAGTCATGCGAACAACGCGTCGTACTGAATATTAGTAAGAAGTGAGTCTTAGAGCACAACTTGGTACAATCAGCTATGTTAGAAACATTGCTGATTGTTGATAGCAAATAACATACTTATCGTGTATTGTTTTCGACTCCCCTCTTAATTAACGTTATTATCCATACTAATATTATAAATTTGAAAGTAACTATGTCTATCTGTCTGTCTGTATGTAACCTTTTCACGCCTAAACCGCTAAACGGATTTCGATAAAATTTGGCAGAGAGATAGATTGCATCTCGGGGAAGGATATAGGATAGTTTTTATCGACATACCTCGCGGGCGAAGCCGCGGGCGGAAGCTAGTTTTCTTGTACAAATTTTGACGACGTAAATAATGCCCTACTGCTGGTCCACAATTGGTTCACTGCTAATAATTTTGTATTAAATGGAAAAAAAAACTAAGTGCATAAGATTATGTCTTTCATTGACTCGAATGTGACCTGGCGGCTGATAGTATGACATGCTCACTAAAATATCTCGCTGACGGTGGCGTGTGTGTTCGATCATTTAGCTCCCTTCAAAATGGTTGAGCTGAATGGTGCTGATCTATGCGTCATGTTCGTGAACGGGCGCCGTCAGTTGAGGTTAGTCATCACTTGGCTGCCTCGGCTTATTTTTAATTATTTTATTTTTGGATTTTTGTTTTGTTAAGTACTATTTGCTGTACTCTGGACGCTTTTAACACGTGCGTCTTTTTTATTTTATTATATCGTTCTCACATATAATTATAAATTCAACATTAATGATGTAACTAATATTTTTGTAAAAATATAATTTAAAAGAGTGTCCATGGAGTTTCTTGCCCGTTCTTCTCCATAGGTACCTACGCTTTGGAATGCGAAACTAGCTTCATATTTTCTGACTGACCGACTTCTTGACAATTCAAAAGTACCTGTAAATGGTTTAATTGAAATAAATGCTTTGAGTTTGAGTTAGTAACAAGCTCGCTTGTTACTCATACTACATCATAATAACCAAATAATTAATAAATAAATGCTATAAAACTTTTAGGTCTAACACTAGATGAAAATTGTAATTGGGGAATACACATTGAAAATCTATGTAAAAAAATAAACAGATTTGTTTACGCACTAAGAAAACTACGCAAAACAGCAAATGAAGACGCTGCACTCAACGCCTATCACGGCTACGTAGCGTCTGTATTGAAGTACGGCTTACTCCTATGGGGTAACTCATCACACATACAAAGAGCCTAAAAAGCGCAAAAAAAATGCTTGCGAGCAATAACTGGGGCGTCTCCATACGAGAGCTGTAGACCAATTTTTAAAAAGCTAAAGGTTCTAACTCTATCTTCTACTTACATTTTTGAAATAGCCATATTTGTCAAGAAAAACTCTCACTTCTTCTCCACAGTAGCCGAAAACAATAGATTTGCAAAAAGGGACCAAATTAAAAAACCAATTTCGTAATAGCACTCTCCACTACAGAAACAGCTACCTTATGTCCATTAAAATATATAACCATATTCCAAAAGTGATAAGAGAGCTACCATTTAATTTTTACAAAAAAAATCTGAAAAATTGGCTTCTCCAAAATAATTTTTACACTCTCAAAGAATGTTTTGCTTACAAGGGTAAATAAGTAAATAATATAGGTATATATATATATATATTTTAATAATAAGGTAGATGTATTTAGTTGTATAATATAAATATTATTATTATTATGTTTTCATTTTGATATTGTATATTAGAGTGTTTAAAAGTGTTTTTTATTATTTATTAAAGTTTAAGTAAGTACTATACAAGTTAGGTTTTATACCTACCCACGTGTAAATATTCGTATGCCGCTATTAGCGGCGGATGTGTTGAGCTTATCCATTTATACCAACCAACTTTGTACCTACCATATCCGACGAATAAATGTCTTTGTCTTTGTCTAACATACACAAACTTTGAAACGAAACACAAAATTAAATGGATACCTGTTATTATTTTCAATTAACTTGCGGCCTGTACTCACTTTATTTTAACCGACTTCAAAAAAGGAGGTTTTGTATTCGACCGTATGCATGTATGTATGTATGCATGTATGTATGTACCTATGTATGTTTGTATGTCCGCGATATTCTCAAAATCTAAATAACCAATTTTGATGTTTTTTTTTCATTAACGTGATCTACATACTTTCAGGAAGGTTTTAGTATATAATAAATTAGGTACCTAATTATTCTTATATACGAAGTTATATGCATAAGTGTACTGCATCTCCGGCATTTATATGCGAATTAAGATGATTCTTCTAGTCGGTGTCTTCAATTCCTCAATGCACCTTAGCTTGGCATCGCTTGGCTGCAATTGTATATATTATTGTTTTTAATAGATAAGGTGTGCCACAGGGGTGGTCCCATATAAATTTGATTAACTTTGCTTGTTTAGTTTTTTATTTAACTTCAATAATACGATTTTTTTTCCACTTAGTTTATATTGTCAAGTTAGTAAACCAAAACCAGAAATGGATGACACAAATGATGTACTTAATTATAATGAATGTCTGTAACATGTAGTTAAAGAAGGTATGGAAGGGTATTACTAGCAGTGACAAAGGGCGTTGATACAAACGACTAACCAACAGTGATCTCGGCTTATTTGGGAAACGGGCAGAGCCGCGTGAAATTAGCTAGCGAGCGTGGGGATCACTGCGGAACATGCGACTGTCATTTGTTACTAATTGTTCGACACAACTACATATTGAACATGTCCACCTACATAACATTATGTAAACAGCCGCTGCTAAACATGTCACTCTAACCTAATATAAAAGATTTCGAGAGCATTTTCCGTAACCCTCACGTTGTCAAATGATTCATTTCATTTCATTTATTCAATTAACAATTTGCAATGTGTCTGAATGTGTTACAAAAAAACGACACTTGGTGTTTATGATAATGAATATATAAAAAAATGTGTTTCTCCACCTTCTCTTCACATAATCTCGCGATGGCCGCTCCCGAGCTCACCATATTATGAATTTTCATGAGATTCTGAATTTATAATTATAAATTCTAACAAGTCAATCTGATTATAATAACAATGGGCATTTCCCTCGTAGCCGTAACTTTGTAACTTCATCTACATTAGCTTATAATTTATGCTAATTATACTTCATAATGATAAATATTCAAATAGCGTGAAGTGAAAAGTTTCTGTAAAGAAGTCCCAAGTTTCGGTAAGTGCTTCCTATTCCCTATTTTGTTTCGTTCACGTGCGGATACATCTTAATAATAACTGAGTGACTCCTGATTCATTCACATTGAGACAATAACATATTGTGACCTTTTAGACTAAGATAGGTAATTAAGCTTTTCTATGATTCAGTTACATTGAATGGGCCTCGTAGTCAATCACGTCACACGTTTAGAGTATGGCCTGTTGAGCACGAGTGTGTGGCTAAGACTAGACGAGTATGTGGCTAGGACTAGACGAGTGTGTGGCTAGGACTAGACGAGTGTGTGGCTAGGACTAGACGAGTATGTGGCTAGGACTAGACGAGTGTGTGGCTAGGACTAGACGAGTGTGTGGCTAGGACTAGACGAGTATGTGGCTAGGACTAGACGAGTGTGTGGCTAGGACTAGACGAGTGTGTGGCTAGGACTAGACGAGTGTGTGGCTAAGACTAGACGAGTGTGTGGCTAGGACTAGACGAGTGTGTGGCTAGGACTAGACGAGTGTGTGGCTAGGACTAGACGAGTGTGTGACTAGGACACAGCACATAATCGTAGCAAACGTGGACGCAAATTAATAAGTAAGTAAATATTATTCCATAACATTTTACTCGTACCTACTGACTAGTCTGCTGTCACAGATCGGGTCAGACATTACATACATAAAAGACGTCGAGGCTCCAATTAAAAAAAAAAATCCACGTGGTGTCGCGATTGTCAAATTCGATTTAGTTGTGTCAAAATTATTTTTACATTTACAGATATTTTTTTGCAGGATTGATTTAAGATTGTCATAGCCAAAAATAAGGAATTTTAGTTATAGTTTAGTTAGTTTAGTTCGGTGTACAAGAGAATTGGCACCAATGTTAATTAAATATATTTGTACGCCTCTAGGCAAAACATAGAGGATCTACCTACCTGTAACATCTCGCACGTAATTTTACCTATGTTTACAAATAAAGTATTCTGATTCTGATTCGCTACCACCACATGGGCGTAAGGTAAAAAAATTACTTTCACTCTTCATTACTTTTATGTTATACAACAGTGAAGTTAGGGTTTGTAGAGTTAGGGCGTGTAGAGTTAGAAGCTTGGCTCTACATGAGATGTGATAACTTTTTGACAATGCGCGAGCCATATGTGGTCTCGTCTTTTACATGAAAATGTTTTTGGTGGGATGTCTATTTTCTGATAGAAGTAGAAAGAAAACAAATAAATGTAAATGACGTTCCTCCACAAGAGTTAATAGCGAGGTGCAGTCCCGCAGGGCGCGATATAAAGTCCGTTAATTTCCCACATTATCGAGTCGGGCAGACAGCGTGGATCAAGTCGGCTCCACTTTATAGCACCCCCGCCCCGCACGGCCCGCGCGTCCCCGCCCCGTGGTAGAATATATTTCAGCGCACATTAAACGTTACGATGTCAACTTTTCAGCCACCGACAATAAAGTCATTTGCGTTATTTATGCACGCCACATAAAGCCAGATATTCTGCCACAGACGCCACGGTCCACATCGCCAGCATGTTTTCATACTGATGGAAATATGGACCTTTATTGTCCGTACACAATTATTTATTTATTTGGCCTCCCGGTGCGCGCCGATGCATCTAAGTTGGGACATATTTTTGTGATATTTAAACGTATTGTGTAATTTATACGAATGATCAGTCACGGCATGGCAGGCCGGCCGGATGCGCCGCAGTGCCGGACTGGTGCCGGTCGCCGTGCTCACGGTGTGTTTAACATAATGAAACTTACTCTGCGTATATTTCCATTGCAAAGTATCGGTTCTATTAAAGGCACATTCCGCCTGTAAGCGCTCGTTCCGTATATTTTTAATATCGTGGACGGAATATGACCTCTCTACGTTTAATTGCTCCTAGAAGCTCCGTAAATTAAGAAGCGCTGTCTGTTATTACCGCCGTTTTGTGAAAACGAGCTCTAGGTCTTAGTAATTAGAGTAGAAATTTGATGGCTTCCGTTGCTGGAAGGATGCACATTTTAATCTAGACTTTGTGGTACTTTTTGCCCGGCGCAATTAAGAGCCCGCGACAAAGCACCCAAAGAGATTTCAAAGGATTAAATGTTTCCATTACATGGACTTTTGTCGGAACAGAAATAATATCTTTAGGGAAAGAACTCGGAGGCTTGGGTAGTACATTTTAGAGGAAAAAAATAGGTTGTAGATGTAATAAATAACTCTCACTAATACACATAACATAAATAACTGTCCATTGAGCACAGCAACTCCCCTAAATATCTTGGTGTTACCCTGGACAGGTCTTTAACATTCAGCAAAAACTGCAAGAATATCAAGCAGAAGGTGCACACTCGCAACAGTCTGCTTCGTCGACTGGTCTCATCGAAGTGGGGTGCTTCACCTGACGTTATGCGGACTACTGGACTGGCGCTATCTTTTTCTGCGGGAGAATTCGCATGCCCCGTGTGGAGTCGTTCTGCCCATGCTAAGCTGGTGGATACAGCTTTGAATGAAACGTGCCGAATCATCACCGGTTGCCTTAAACCGACACCGGTACAAATGCTGTATCCACTAGCAGGAATAGCGCCACCAGTGGTTCGCAGAGCAGTGGCAAGCTCCAGCGAAAAATCCAAAATGGTCTCCGACACACGACACCTTTTGCACGACAACATCCTTGTGCCACAAAGGCTGAAGAGCCGAAACAGTTTTTTAAAGTGTGTCGTCCCACTCACTGACGAACCGTCACAACAAAGACTGAAGCTGTGGCGAGACAGTGCTTCTTTACCCAACCCGTTCGTTCCACCCGCTGAAGACCTCCCACCTGGACATGAGTTACCTTGGGCGACCTGGAAGTCTTTAAACAGACTTCGGACACAGGTTGGCCGAAGCAAGGAAAACCTGTTCAGGTGGAGATTCATAGACGACTCTGCCTTGGAGTGTAAATGTGGTGCTGTTCCACAAACGATGGGACACATAACATCGTGTCCTTCGTGTCCTGTCAGCTGCACGTTACAGGAACTGATGGACGCTGGTGACGGCGCCAAACAAGTAGCCGAATTCTGGGCCGAGTTCATTTAGATTGCTATCGACACGCTAAGAAGAAGAAGATAACTCTCACGCAACTGTTTGTACCCAAGTTAATGAAAGCGAGTTTTGTTAAGTGTGCCCCGAATACCTGGAGGCCTAAATAAACTAATTGTGACTGGTGAAACTTTTTCAGTGGAAAATTATAAAAATAATCCGATTTTTCTCAGTCAATGAAAAAGGTAGAAAGAGTACTCGAGTGAACCATTCATATAGTACTTTTTAAAGTAACGAATTATAGTAATCATTCCGCAACCTTGCATCAAAAACATAACAGCTTTTATTTCCAATTTTAACTAAGAAAACACAAACCAGTCCTGAGAAAGTGAAACATAAAATTTTTGTGGCTCCCCGTAGTCTCGTAGGCCGCTGCTACGACGCTGCTACGAAGCCTACGGCGTAGACACCGCGCGTAGGCAGCGTGCAGCGGACCAATCCGTTGCCTGTTATTATGTCATTGTTGTTTGCGGAATGGAAAACGTCATCTTTTTCTATCCTCCTGATAATGTTTTAGTTAGACAACTTAACGTATTCCCTCCTTCGAAGGCGTACAGTCACAGTCATCCTCAAACGTTTTTCATATACCTACCTACATTAAAATCTACAAAAAAAATATCTTATAACAAATAAAGATGGCATTTAGATATTGTCATAAGGTGCTAATAACGGTAGATTTAAAACGACATTATTACCCGTGGTAAATTAACTTTATAATGACATTCGTGGCACCTAAGTAGGTTCCTTTCTGTTGGTACTATGAGAGCACGAGATAGTAGCTCGTGCGTGTTAATCTCAAACAATGCCGCATAATCAAGTAGTTGAGCAGCGTGAGGTGCACGCGGACAGCGGCGTGTAATGAGCGGGTGGCTGCACTTGTTGCCGCCCACCGCGCCGCCACACCGTCAATGTGCCATTAACAGGTGCACACAACTCGCCAGAATCTGTTTCTTAAGAAAGGATCGGGGTTGTCCTATTTCATACTAGAAATTCACTTAAATGATACTCGTTTTCAATAATCCTATATCGGTACCTTTACCTAGTTAATATTACCTTCTTTTAAGAAGCTTACCTAAATTGATAATGTCTGATTGAATTGGTTTCATATCGTATCTGTGAATAAGGGGAAACGCGGTTGGTACGGTTTATAATGGAAGTATACATAAAGCAAAACATAGGGACAGCATGGTAGTGGTAGATGTACATTGTATGGTAGTGGTAGATGTACATTGTATGGTAGTGGTAGATGTACATTGTATGGTAGTGGTAGATGTACATTGTATGGTAGTGGTAGAAGTACATTGTATCGTAAAAAAATATTTGGACTCGTATCATTAATCAGAGAGAAAACAGGAATACGTTAGTATAAAAGAATGAACGCCTGCGACCAGGTGACCGCGTTTCCTCTTAAGTATATAATTTATTAAGCATTCTGTCCCTTATGCGATATATTACCACCAAACCTTCTAATAAGGACCAAGCGACACTTTATGCCGTGTAATAAATATCAAATGTCTGTTTCAGGTACGTCCACAAAATATTTAGACACATTTGTCTGTATCACTCCGTAAGTAATATCACATTTTATTTTCTTAATCCTATTTAAGAGTGCACACTTGACGTTAAGGCGCGGTCCCAGAGCCGACGGCCGAGGGGACGCAAGACAAACGATATGTCCTCACAGATACGACCTGACTATCAGTGATGTCCCTACCTGCACCTACATATTCAGACAAAAAAACTGCCGCAAAAGGATTTCAAGGAATTACCTAAGCTCTATTTTGTTCAAATCTCAGAATCGGTAAAATCACCAAAGACGTGAAACCCAAATCAATAAAAATACAATCCACCTTTTGGTAAATATTTTCTACAAGACTGCTAACAGCAGCATGTTGTGTACACAAGAGTGTGTGATGTCCACATCATCATCGTCGCGGCAGGTCGGGCAGGCCCGGAGAGCCGCGCGGTCGCGCGATTTGTGATCGATGCCGCGTCTGTTTGCACAGGACGAGCGTACTATTGACACGCCTTGATTAATAACAAATACCAACGTATTTTTTACCCTCCACCGCCGTATTGATCCCTTGATGGAAAAGTGAGGAAATCAGATGTGAGAAGTTGCAATTTCATTTAGCGAAGAACTCCACTCGATCGTGTAGCGGACGTCGAATGGCTGCAATTTATTTACTTTTTTAATAAAATGGCACATACGGCACGCGGCGCGACGCGGTGCAGTCGTCAACGAGAGCGATCTATCACGTCGCGCCGCGGCCGCCCGCACTCCATCGTACGTAATCGCACGATCGCAACACTGCCGCATATACGTTAACTTTTGATTAGGTTACATTCACCCATAAAATTATTGATTGACTAGCGCGCCCCGCGGTTTCCCCGCGTCAGTTTCGATCTCGTGGGAATATCGGGATAAAAGTATCCTATGTGTTAATCTTGGTTATAAAATATCTGTGTACCAAATTACATCCAAATCCGTTCAGTAGTTTTTGCGTGATTGAGTAACAAACATCCGAACATCTTCACAATCTTTCACATTTATAATATTAGTAGGATTACTAGGATAGTAGGATTAAAGAAATCAAAATAACTTTAGAAGCTACACAGCACTGCCACCTAATCAAGTGCGCTTAAAGTTAACTCCTAATAGGAACCCAAAATTATTTTGCACACAAACAAAATGCTTGACAAATTCTGCTGAACAAATTGTCGAGTTAACAACATCGAAAGCTGACCCTCCATTGTGTGGCCCGGTCGTATTTCTTACTTTGTAACTGTCACGTCACACATGCGGACACACAGATAATCAAGGTAACCGCGTTCAGTAACACGAGCCATCAATAAGCGGCATCCCCCCTCCAACCCTGTGCTCGTATCATCCCCTGCCTCGCCTACAGTCCGTCGGGACAAGGGTGTGTACTGATTTGTAATTTGGTACGCGCGGCGCGTCGTCGGGGACGCGCGTTATTCGCCGGGACATTAGATAAGCTTGTACAGAAGGTGCACTCAGTTTCAACTCCTGTCGTCGTTAGTAAAGCTCACTGCAATTTATAAACTAGTTGATTGGCATGATATCGCTGCTATCAATTACCATCCTGAAGGCATTTTTTGAGCTCGAAAGTTGAAAGAAGAAAGAAAGAAAAAACGTTTATTTGCGGTGAACATGACGCAAAAAAAAAGAACATAAACAAGAACAAAAAGGCAAGGGGAAACATGCGTCACATCCACGCAAAACGGCCATCGCTCAACATTATGCTGCGACCCTATGCTAGACAGAGCCCCAGCGCTGGTTTGGCTGGTGTTTGGTTTAGTTGGACTATTGTTCAAAAATTTATCTTCGTATCGAAAGTTTAATGTTCTGGAAGACATAATGTACAATGTCTGCCAAACCCAACGAAAAAATCGCAAAAATCTAATTCCGAAACTGTGACAGTAATCGTTTGTTTAGTTTCGCTGAGTTAGCTCAGTTCCGGAGTGAGCCTACTGTATTCCGTTAGCCTGTGTGAGCACACTCGAGGTAGGGATCATCGCGCGTTAACTTTTTCTGCCCACCCTTAGGAACAAAGACAATCTTCTCTATCGCTACAGCCGGGGCCTGGGGCCCAGAGACAGGGGCCCGAGGTGCAGTGGTCCTCCAGGACGTGATCAAATTTATTACTGCCCGTTTATCTCGCTAGTTTATTTTTTTGCCGCACAATAGTAATTTTCGCTTCGAGAGAGATGTTCCCGCGCTCCGAGCTGCATCTACTTTTGTCTATTTTAAATTTTCAGCGCCGGATTGCTCTGCACTGCTTTGTTTTTAAGGAAATCGTATGAAAGTAAAGCTTTCACATTAATCTTGAGGAATCCCCCATCAATATGCAGTTGTGTACACTGTACATGGAGATCGGTAATATTGGTATACTGCACTGTAACAACTCCGGAAAAGCTACTTATTAAAAACATTTTGAAATCTGAATCGATGGCGATAACAAACTTTTTTTTTTAAGTTTTTTTTTTTGTAAAGTTAAAAGTTTTTATTTCTTGCTTTTTAGTGGGTCTGCTTATAATTTATCTGAGTTACAATTGTTGGAATATAACAAAATATATCCGTCCCACTTGAGTAGTTTGAGAGTCTTTTCATACATATTTTTACATTATGCATAACTTTAATATAGTTTAGACGCTAGTGTTCCGTCTGGACCAAGCGAGAGTGCACACACACCTGTCCTGCTAAATAAATACAATAAATAAATAAGTGGAAATTATAACTGTGTCTTTCATTGGTTCTCAAAACCCAACAACAATAGCCTAGTGCCAACTTGCTCATCGCCTTTTACAAAATATTGCTTTTCCCGATGCAGGGACGTTAAAATGGTTGAGGAATTCTCCTAGTATTTCACCATCAGCTCCATTTCACCATTCGCATTGTGACGAGCATAAATTGCTTAGCAACCATATTAAAGCAATCGAATCTCAACCCGTGAAATACTTTTTTGAGTAGTTCCGGTAGCCATCTGCGGTCTTCATCATCAGTTCCACTTCACCACATGGTGCTTTCCGAGAGAAATGCACGAGTTACTATAAAAATACCCAAATCGCTATAGATCAGATAGCAATTTAAACTTTAATCTGACTTGCAATAAGTTTGATATATCAAAAGTGAAAGTTTGATCCGCTTGATTTGCCATGGCAAGTATCTTTAAACTTCTTCTAGTTCTTCTTCTAGTATCCCAGCAACAAACTTGCATAATGTCTGTTTCTATAAAGTACATGCAATTTCGACATTTCAAACTTGCATGATGTCTGTTTCTGCAAACTATACTAAGTTATATTCGGTTACTATTCGGTATTCGGCGTATTTAATCAATTATTGTTTGATATTCGGCCCAATACCGAATTTAATATTCAATCACTATTCAGCTGAATACCGAATACTTAAACACACTTAGCAGGTAAAAATAACAAAGCACTAATTAATCATGTATCTTTTATTAAGGACTAGCTGTGCCCGCGACTTCGTTCGCGTGGATGTCGGAAAACAACAGGTAATGTGTCGCTTAGGAAAGGTGTAATTGCCACTCCTTCATTGAAAAGGAAGAATCATCAGATCTTGCCTGGTAACGCTTTCCTTACCTAGGGTTCGCTACCACGGCCCTTTCGACTGCAATCACTGCGTCTTCATGGTTCATAATGACAATGCGACAAAGTGTCACTTTGATTTTTGAGAATAAATTAAAATAAAAGCGCCTGCTCGAGGCTGATTATCTAACCAAACAGCCATAATTATGTCCATTAACCCAACCAATCATTAATGTACCAACTTGTAAAATCATATCACCATTTTATCTAAAGTATATCTGAGATTAGTAGGTGAAGTTTGAAGTTAGTTTTTCTAAGTCTTGGTTTCTTCTCTGTGGTGAATTCAGAATTTCTTAACTTGGTATTGAAGATATCATATATACCTACCAATATTATGCCTTATAAAGCATCGAGATATCTAGATGATAAAAGGAAGAATACATTAATGGTAAGAGTAAGAAGCAACCCATTAAACTTTGGTTATATTTGACACCGGCCGCCATTTAAACTACGAAGATGAAACCCATGAAAACTTTAGACATGATTTTGATTTAGACCTTATACTGCCGAAAACCAGAAAAAAAATTGTAAAGTTAATTACAAAAAAATATACTTAACCGACTTCCATAAAAAACCCTACAAAGTGCAAAATAACCTTAGTTTTTGAAGACGTTGCGCGTTGGCAAGAAATTACAGACTTCTGAAACCAAAGGTCTATTGCACTTTGAAGTGTGTTTTTAAGTCGGTTGTATTTTATTTTATTTCACACAAAGTCGTGTAAGCTTATATTGAAAACCATGAAAACAACACATGATAAAAAAGAAAAAGAAAATTGCAGCCGCCATCTTCGATTTTCATTTTGACGTCACAATCGGCTTCAGCACTCTCGAAAACCATGAAAACGACACACACTACGAATTTTTCGATTTGCAGCCGCCATCTTGGACTTTCATTTTAACCAGTACTGAAACGGTTTACCAACAGTCGATTGGTCCATGAACCGTTGGTCAACACCATTAACTTTTCATCCAAAGGACTTGTGACCCACGAACGTTTCCCCAACAGAACTCTACGTCAGTGAATGCTTAACCAACAGAATGTTTTGACCAATAACTTTTCACCCAAAGAACATTTGACCCATGTCAAATAGAACTAAGGATGCAAGGGCGAGCGAAGCGAGCTCGGGACTTGGGGCACCCCGACTCGGACAGGTAGGGTTCGAGGGGATGATGGCGGCTCAAGTGAGCGAGCAAAGCGAGCGAAGGGCACCCCGAGGTTAGGCTTGGTTTGGTTACTTTATACCCTTTTCACAGAAATAAAGGACTACGTCTTATTATTATTTTACTTTCACCTTTCCCGGCGTCTGTTGGCCTTGTTCTTTGGGTGAAAAGTTATTGGTCAAAACATTCTGTTGGTAAAGCATTCACTGACCTAGAGTTATGTTGGCAAAACGATCGTGGGTGAAAAGTCCTTTGGAAAAAAGTTAATGGTTTAAAGATAATGTTCGCCAACGGTTCATGGGCCAATCGACGGTGGGTAAGCCGTTACAGTTTCATTTTAACCTCACTATTGGCTTCAGCACTCTCAAAAACCAATAAAACGTAACCCATAAAAAAAATTGCAACCTCCATCTTGGATTTTCGTTTTGACCTGCCTATCGGCTTCAGCACTTTTGAAATCTATGAAAACGACATCCATGACAAAAAATCAAAACAAAATTGCAGCCGACATCTTGGATTTTCATTTTGACCTGACTATCTGCTTCAGCACCCTCGAAAACTGACAAAACGACACCAATGACAAAACATTTAAAAGAAATGGAGCCGCCATCTTGGGTTTTCATTTAGACCTGACTATCGACTTCAGCACCCTCAAAAACCATGAAAACGACAAACATGACAAAAAAAATTGCAGCCACCATCTTGGATTTTCATTTTGACCTGACTATCGACTTCAGCACCCTCGAAAACCATGAAAACGACACCCATGACGAAAAAGTTGAAAATTTAGGCAACCGCCATCTTTGATTTTCTTTTTGACCTCAATTACCGGGGTCAAGATCCACGAAAAATAGCTCTCTCTCTGTGTGTCTCTATCTATCTATTACTATGAAAAATGAGGCATAACGCTTTTTCGTAATTTGACGATTTCTCCCTTAGAACTCCTACCGCAAGCTCCATATAAGAACTTCGTTAAAAAACGCTCTGCGTTACTCAACTTTCTATATCAATAATTATCTAACTTCTTTATCGCTCAGAACACCACATTAATTATTATTATCTTACATTATCCTCACTTCTTGTTTAAAATTCTTTTAGCGCCACAGGCGCCACTAAATAATCCATCAATGGAAAGCGATTTTTTTAATATCATTATCATTACTTTTTAAAATAACATAGACATAAGTAGGTATCTGTGTTATTTCGTCATATAAGTAAGCATAAACTAATAGGACGTGATTATTCACATCACAACAACAATATGTTTTCGTTAGTAGGTACTATATCGCGCCAATAGATGTCGTTACGTGTTACTAAAAAACGTAAAAAGTTGTTCCTAGAATACTTTAAATTGATTATATCTTTTGATAGAGTGAACCGATTGCGATGAAACAAAAACTAATCACTGCTCCGAGTTCTACACCATATTTGAGTATAAAAAGTAACCGTATTGGTTTGGTACTTTTTACGTTGACCCTGTTCAAATCAATAATCTGTCACATCCAAACAGACAAACAGACAAACCGACAAACCGACAAACAGACAAACAGACAAAAATTCCAAAAATTGATGAAATGGCATCTGTTGGTTATCCTTTAACACCCCAACTATTTTTTTTGGAAATATTTTCAATGTACAGAAACGTCTCGTCTACAGATTTATTATATGTATATAGAAGAAGAAGATAAACATACATTCCTAGTTCGAGAAAGTGTTGTAGTTTCTTGGCAAGAAAATGAAATGTCCTCTTCAGAGTCATTGGCAGTACTATTTGCATGATTACGTGTTATTTCCCTTTTAATTCTTTTTAATTGACCTTGCCTGGACATTTGCAAAAATGGTTTCCAAGACATGTTGGTTGCTCCTGAAGAATAGAATAACCACACTTTAAAATCAATAAAAAAAGAGGTAAAATACCTCACAATTCTTTCAATCACACAAACAAAGTTATTGTTTATACTTAAACAGTTACTTCGACCGGCTGTTGGCACAAAACAGAAAGGTACAGAAGTCAATCACATGTATGTACTTCACTTTTCATACTAGTCGCATAGTTGACGTATTCTAGCAGTCGCGCTTGGGTTGTCAAATTTGGCTTATGCACAAAAAAGTATCGTGGTAGTGGCACTCCTATCTAGTTGTTTGATTTATTGTTGTAAAGATGTTAAAGTTTACAAAACAAAAACATATAAAATTTTACATTTGTCAATTTTCACTATCAAAAATCCCTAATAACTTCTAAACGGATTACCCTATTTACACAATTTATTTTGCCCTATCCGTTTTAGACCTAAACCTATCAAATTACACTAAAAACAACACAATATCTATGTCGCAGCCAACTGGTTAAATTTGCCGTTCAGTTAACCGCCTAGCCTTTCAACTAAACGGCGGCCGTTCAACTAACGGCCTGAATGATATTCAATTACAGTTTAGGTTGTAAGTCTGTAATCACGCGCGAGCCGAATTGGTCGCAGTAATTAAGGCATTGCACCCCGACCAAGTGGGTTAGGTTAGGTTAGAACTGTGATCAACCGCGTGCGAGCCGAGGGAGGAAGCGAGGCGAGCACTACTTCTAAAGGCCAGGCAGTCAACTGAACGGCTAATTTAACCAGTTGGCTGCGACATCTACACAAACAAAAAATCATGTTTTCACTTTACGTAATATTTGGGTCTCAAGAGCAGATGGCACTCGCGCTCGCACTGCGGTGTCTATGTGTGCATTGCTCGAGCGCACTTGGTATGTAGATTGACTTCTGTACTCTCTGTATTTTGTGCTGTTGGCGTGGCCAACAGAACCCGAAATACGTGCAATCGGCTAGCCGAGCCGCTAGAGCGAGAAAATAAAGGGACATGGAACAGCTGAAATACCAGTTAGCAATACAGGTATACGTGAGCACTATTTAGGAGCACTTGGACCGTCGAAGTCGGTTATTACGTACTTATTATATTTTTTTCTGTCTGTAAAAGTATAAATAAATAAACTGACGTTTATTCCTCGGCACGATAAGCGAAGTACGCGCCACAGAGCACTTTTATAATACTGGTAGTACGCCCGTCCCTCACGCACAACACAACAGAAGCACTTATTTTTACAAAATTATACCATCATGGCGTCACACCAAAATAAATAAACAAGTATGAACTCGAAACCAAAGAGGCCGCATTCCGAATTGGCTATAACTGCTCACCGCACTCGAATCGTCTCACATGCGTTCCGTAATCATTACGATTATGACAGCTGAGAGCTGTCAACAATTCGGAACACTCGTGAACGCGCTCACAGTGATTACTCGATGTCAAAACGCAGCACACACATTACAGCGCATTACAGCAGTACTTATTTGCATAAACACCACACATTTCTCAAATCGTTTACATCGATTATTTTCCCAATTCGGAACGCACCCAAAGTCCGAACGCGAGATGCAATGCGTCAAAAAGTATCACCAATGCGATTGACAACGACACATTTATTAGCCAATCATTGCGTGCTGCACTCGTACGTGCAAGCGGTGACCAATAATGTTTTATTGCGCCCGTCCCACCTCTTACCCCGCTACTCCTTCCTATCTTCCTGTATGTAGCGCAAAATGACTTACCTTAAACTTCAATCATCAACCTTAAATTAATAAGCTTGCAGCAATATTTCTATAACCTTATTTTATCATAATTATTTGAGATGACAATTTAAATTCAAGTAAAAATCAAGTTTGCAGCAAAATGATCTGCTATCTGGGCGGTGTACGTGCCTATAATATTTGAAGAGTTCCTTCGATTTCTCCAGGATCCCATCATCAGACCCTGGCCTGATGACAATGGGTCCAATCTGAAAGTACGTTTAAATAAAAAAAGAATTTTGCAAATCGGCTTATAAATAACGGAGTTCTGAGGTACCTACCTAACAAACATAAAAAAAATTATCAACTGAATTGATAACCTCCTCCTTTTTTTGAAGTCGGTTATAAATTCGCTCTTTCTTGGATTTTTTAATTCTAATGAAAATGAAGTAGCTACTTTAAGTAACTAGGTTGTACTAATTATGCGTTGTTAACCTGCGCGTGCGCGACTACAGTTGTTTACGAAATATTTGAAAAACATGTTTGTTCCAAGTTCTTTGCACTGGTCCATTGTAATGAGAGGAAACCCTTTGAAGTTCAAAGCAGCCTTCAACTTTGTACTGCTGTGGTTTCTTATTGTCAACAAACACCTATTCATACCTTGTGTGTGTACGGTTCCCGAACGTTAGGGCAGAGGTATACCTACTGATCTACATCAATATCGCCGGAGCTGTATTTAGACCTAGTAATAAATAGGATCCCTATTTACACTCTCTCAACACACCTACACACACGATTTATGAGTGTTAAATTTTGAACTAATTTTTTTCAAATGTGCAATGTTTTTTTAACTTGACCACTCGCAGTTGCAACTAGCTAAGGTTGCCTTTCTGCTTAACCGGACTATCCTGTGGTGGCCAAAAATTACTTTAAGGCCCCCAGCCAGGGCTTACAAACTAAGGATATTAATTTAAATGAGCTACACTAAGGGCACCCCCTGTGGGGTTCGGGCCTCGGCTTAGTGAGTCATTGAGGGGAGGACAGCAATGGTCAGGCTGGGTCTGGTTATTTTTAATTGGGGAGTTTAAAGCTACTTGCTCAGCCTCGCGGGCTGGCTTGTCGAGCAAGGGTCGGGCAGTGATATTACAGGGGCGTCGCGGAGGGCCTCGACGGCGGGGCCGGGTACGCGGTTTGTATTTGTTTTTACGTAATGTACTAGTTTCCCTACAGCTTTCTTGGAGAAGGGTGATGGGGTCGTCGGGTATGAGGAGGGTATGCCTAGGACGGCGAATCTTGGAGATTTTGGAAGGGACGTATTGGGCGGCTGAAGAGACCAGGGGATTGGGATGTTTTTCAGCCCTATCGAAGAAGCCCTTGGTGAGGCGTTTCATTACCTGTTGGATTGTTGGGATCTTAAGGTCAACATGTAGTTGGTTATTCCTAAGGTACCACGGGGCGCCCGTGGCCTTTCAGAGAAATCGGTTTTGGAGAGTCTGCATCCTATGGAGACGGTAGGGTTTAACGTGTGCGAACACAGGGCACGCGTAGGTCAGGATTGGCCGAATGCACGCGGTGTAAGTGCGCAATTTGCACTTAAATGACAATTTGCTGCGCGCATTCAGTATGGAGTGGAGCCTGCTGAGAGCGAAAGCGGCACGCGAGCGTACCGTCTTTATGTGCTCACTGAAGGTCAGGCCCCGATCTAGGATGACCCCCAAATATTTATCTTGCTTTTCCCAAGGGATCGGCTTGTCAAACATGGTGATCGGTTTTGGAAATGTGCAATGTACATGCGAATGACTTTTATAATGGACGAACACTGACTCCCAAGTCACAGGTATAGACCTAGTTCACGAGCCAGGGGACTTTTGTTTCAGATTCTACTTTGTATGTTTTATAGGTAATATCTGTAACCATGTTGTCACTTTTATCAAATAAAGACATTTATTATTATTATACAGCTTTTTACACAATGAGAAGCAACTTACAATTAGAAACCCCGACGGAAAAACCAAAATCAAAGTTTGACCAAACGCGGGGATATCAAATCTAGTGCCACAGTTCCGTCAAGCGTGCTTGTAACGAAGCCGCAAGTAACGAAGGAGCTAAGTACCAAGGTTGTTGTATAATAAATGCTTACAGCAGATACACGTAAGTGGCTAGATGGTAATATTAATAAGCCCACTAATAACTCCCTTATTAATTTTAACGTAATTACCGCACAATCTTCAGAGAAATCAGCCGCATGCAGTTATAACTCCACCGGCAGAATTATACACACGATATTACATTCATTACAGCTCAAAAATAATTAAATTTTATGCATAAAAACATATTATATGTATGTTTCTATGTACTACGTATGTAACTATAAATTATTTGTCATACACTCACGTCTTTTTCCCATGCGGGTAGGCATTTAGTATTTACAAATAATTATTTTATTTTATTTAAAAACATAAGTAATTGTTAAGCATTCAGTGTCTTTAGACTCTGATTAAGACGGCTTCAACCCATTCACGTAGAAAAAGTATTGAATGAAAAATTTTATTTATTAAGCGAAGACTGAAATATTGTCGTTTCAAAATAGCCTAGAGAAACTTCGAAGAAATCTGGCATAAGCTGTGCGTGAACGTTTTGATAAATGAGTGTAGGACATTACTCGTGAGTCTATTTCACTGAACCGCGAGTATACTCACAAGCGTAACGCGAGTATACTCACAAGCGCAACGCGAGTATACTCACAAGCGTAACGCGAGTATACTCACAAGCGTAACGCGAGTATACTCACAAGCGTAACGCGAATATACTCACAAGCGTAACGAGAATTAATTCTGTCAATTAGCGACAAGAGCCGGTATGTATGGCGCGCGCCGTGCGGCCGTGCGCCCGTGCGTGCACGTCGGCACGCCATACACTATGCGACCATCTCATACCTACTCTTATTTAAATCAGTTAATTTCGTAGCTTTAGCTTGACGTATTTTCGTTCACTTTTGAATCTACGATCATCAACCTAGTTTTAAAGATGGTATTTACAGTTATTCAGTTGATGATAGTTTTAATATTCATATAATCAAATCATGGCACTGAATTTGTATGTAGCACTACATATTGGCATTGACAGGTACGTTTTTATAATATATTTTTTTAACATTTTTATCACATAGGTTTGGAACAGACGAACGATAGTGTTGGAACGGTAGACGCCCTAACTAATGTTAACAGAATACGCGTAAGAACAAGTAATTCACAGCTTAACATCTAGTTAGTTACGTAGTTAGCACTTGGTACTTTCCTAGTATATCCAGACTTGCCGAGCGCGGGCGCCTCAACAATGTTATCTGTAGCTACTAACTGGGTTACCGACTGCGAGCAGCGGTGAGCAGCAAAGAGCAGCGGGGAACTGATTCAGGGTAGTGGCAATAGTGAATAATGTCCATGTAATGTATGTGTAATGTTTACCTACCTTATTATTGTAAAGATGATCACTGATCAAACGTAAGAAAGTCCAGCGTTATTATCGTGAGCAGAACGCTGCTCGTGACATCGCAAAACTTCAGACTTCGTGATCAAGTGATTTGATTATTTTACTTTTGTGATATTTATAAGACTAAAATGTTTTTCTTTTCCCTTCGTTATGTGATCAAGAAAAAAGAAAATATACCTAATTACCTGTTATTATTTTCTTTAAGAACTTAAACACTTTCGACCGTTATTTCGTGACTTTGTCCCACTTAATATAAGGTTCTGCTAATTGAACGCGACGATAGATCGTGGTGGCAAAATGAAAGGACAGCGGACTGTATAATAAGAAATATAATGTTGAAGAAAAGAAACGATATTACAAGCGGTCGGTTAAAATGTATACAAGAGAGGTGACAAAACGCGCAAGCGCAGCCGTGCATGAAGGCGAGCAACAGCTGACTGCTTGTAATATCTTTTCTTTTCTTCAACATTATATTTCTTATTATACAGTCCGCTATCCTTTCATTTTGCTACCACGATCTATCGTCGCGTTCATTTTCATACAAACACTAATTGATAAAACAGCTCAGAAAATTATGTCATTCTTAGGACGTTGTACCGAATGATATCATTGTACGATTACTTTTGCAATCCTTTGATAGCAGTAGTACCTAGGCATTATGAAGGTCTGCCCTGAAAGCCGTGTTGACCGTAAACTCCCGTTAGTTGATAAGTTTAATTAACACACTCTTGCTTATTAGAGCGGTGTCTCTAATAAGCTGCGATGCGGTTATCCTCTGCTCAATCGTAAAGTATTCGCGCGGCGTGCTCTGTGTGAACACTACGCCGTATAGAGAGCACACCATTGGAACAAACAGAAGTTCGACAGTTATCAGAGAAGATGCACACATGCACAGAACATGGACGAAGTAACAACATTGCAGGCTGCAGTGATACTGTTTGGTTTACTAGTGGTCCTTCTGTCCGTTCCTGTGTTGTGCTGCAGGTGTGCGCGGTGTAATTGGTCGTAGCTCGCTGACCGACAAACGATAACCTCTGCGACTGCACGCACCTCGGCCACTATCTTACATCCACTACGCAGCATACTTTAGGTGCACTAGCACCGTGTTTTCAGCCGCGAGAGATAAAGGCTCGGCTGAATGACGGTATTGTCAGCTTTCGCGGTATTGCGTTTCGGATTTAATAATCAATCAATAAATTAATCAGTGTGGGGGGAAATAATACACTACAGTACAATTTTATACACTAGTTGGGCTCGTAAAAGGCGACTAAGGAAAGTTAAGCGCGGCTGTGGTACGAGTATATTTACAAAATAATTTCTTTTGTTAATCAAAACTATTGTTCTGAATTCATGTAATCGCAAGTCGTAACGCTGTACCTATATTTGTGTAAATAACATAGAACAAACAGACATTATAAAGATCAGAAGTTGTAAGTTCAAATGTGGGACAAAGATATTATAATGAGCATGATTCAAGGACTCGGGCTATAATGTAATCCAAAGCTCTGACGTAAATAGAGCAAACGAATTAACTCATCGTTGGATTGAAATGGATGAAATAGATGTAGATTATAATCCATAAGTGGCCCTTTTCTTTTTAAGTCACGCTTTTTTACCTATTTGCATGACTACTGAAACGATATAAAGGGTCCAGCTGACTCCAGCTAGTGTTACAACATTATGTTTACTCCTTTATAATGTCTTGTAAACCAGCTTTGAACAGTACGGACACGGTATCCATTTCGCAGTACAGTGTTGTGTGCATTGTAATTTTTAACGTTCAAAAGTGCCTTTTATGTGCCTACTGTAGCGAAATGAAACGCGGTGACTTCACAATTTCACTAACATTACGTATAATTTTGTTGTAAATATAAAAAATTCGAAATACAATAATTCAGTATAAAAAAATTAAGAAAAAAGATTACTTTAAGATACCTTGTGACGTTGGTTATAAATACGAATAAGAATGAAATAGAAATACTTAAGGTTTTGGGTTTTGTAAAGACAAAAATAAAGTGAGAATTTTGTTACATTGACGTGATTGCAATCAAGAAAATATTAGATAGATTTAAAATTTGTGCGGTCCAAGGGAAAAAAAGTTAAAATAGCACACCCGCCGTATTTGAATGATAAAAATTCACGCAATTTTGATAGGAAAATATATCTAGACAATCTACTATGAGAATAGACTAAAAAAGGTATCTGTTCCCAAAAAAGGGGTCTTCGTGTCCGTTCTCGGGATCCTCGTAGATTAATAGAGCAGAACAATAATCAGGTAGCAGATCCTCAACAGCAAGTAGATCTGCAACAGCTAGCTGCGGGCGCTCTTCTGGCGAACAGCTTATACTTCGTCTCGAGAGTCAGGGTAGAGTGAAAAATCGATCAAATCGGCTTGCCCATAATTCGGGCCTTATCCTGAAGTAAAATTTAGGAATAAGTACCGGTGGAGCAAGCAGAATCACTTGTAACCAAGAAATAGAATAGAATGATACATACCAAAAATGAAGAAAAATATGTTCACAAATAGTTTTTTAAATTTATAGATAACGAGGTACGGAGGAGTAAAACCAATTGCGACAGCAATTAAATTAATTCAACCAACTCAAATTCACAATAAAATTTCGGCGTTAATATTCCACAAAAAAACATGTTCCTCGTCACAAGGTTATTTTCAAAGTCACCATGCCTACCGTGAAAAATGCCATCTGACGTAAATACGATTCGTAATTTGAAAGATTTCAGATGGAAATTTCTGGACAGACTATGGTTCAAAAAAAAGGTTGAATATGAGTTTAGAAGGAGGATTAAAGCCAAAATTACCATGCAGGATTTGTTAATACTGCAGTACCCCCTTTCCAAAAAAAATATGTGAGACAGAGAAAAGAAAAATAAGGAAAAGAAAAAAAAAATATTCTGGGGCATAAGAACCCTAATAGCAATAGACCTAACCTAGACTAAACAGTTGGACAAAAAAAAGAAAAATAAAGAAATAAACCTAACTAAACGACATCGTAGTGCAACGGATACAGAATAAATGAGAAAGCGCATTCCCATCTAAACGTTATCAGCGCTAACTACCAACGCGTCGACTAAACCTAGGAGAGAAAATAAGAACCCTAGAAACTAACTTAATAACTAAAGACTTAAGCTAAGTAAAAAAGAGAGGATCCCCAAAAGCAAAAGTAACAATAAAAGTAAGTTGAAGAAAGAAACGACATAAGATAATAAAAGAGAGGACTTAAGATAATAAAAGAGACGACATAAGATAATCAAAGAAGCTACATAAAACAACCAAAGAACTTAAGCCAAACAAAGGACTTAAGTCAAAGAACTTGAAAGAAATAAGAAACTTAACTTATTTCTTACAAAAGAAAAGAGGATAGTCGATAATTAGGTTGAATAAAAAAAAAAATTAAACTGCATAATGATTTATCGATAAGACTAAATCGACAATGTCTCTGCACTAAACAAAATTATCGATACGACCGTTTCCCAACACTAAGAGCTGTCATTATGTCATTTTTGTTATGACAGACTTAATGACATAAGCGGGCGAAAGCCTGAACTACAAAAATAGACAAAGTTGTTAACAAATTGTTTCAAGTAGGAACAACTAGATGTCGCTGTTAATAATTATGAATAAGGTTATTTATTTATTCAGGGAATTTAAATTTAAAAGGGTTTAAACTAAATGTAAAAATAACATTCCGAACCGAAAAAGGATAATAGGAATACTAGATTAGAAATTACAAGGGAATTATTTAAGAATATCTTTAATGTGATATCTTCCAGAATGGGAAGAATCGAAATCATGAAGTTCATATGTGGTCCTAGAAATAACCCTAGTCACACGGCATTTAATAAAACGAGGAGCTAGCTTTCCAGAAAAATAATCATCTCCAGACGATCTAGAAAAATTCTTTCTCCATACAGTATCACCAACATTCAGCGTGATGGCTGAACGATGCGTATTGTAAGCTCGAGAATTACGAAGGAAGGCCATAGAAAGATTATCAGCGACTTTCGCATAAACCTCTGATAAGCATGATAAGTTCGATGCGTACTGAGCCCGACTTTCGGCTAAATATACTACGCCTTGAGTCTGACTATTAGTACGAATGTTGAACAATCTTGAAAAAAAAAAAAATTTAAAACCACACAGACCTCGACAAGGGAAGAATGGTTCTACGCGTGTTTGCGACCGACTTTCAGCTTAATTGTGGCTTAGAGTCTGACCATATGCACGGCTAGGAACCATAAGGACTTATCGTTGTCACAGTAAATAGAAAAAGGAAATCGCAAATAAAAAAAAAAAAAACAGAATCTCCCTTTTTCGAAGTCGGTTAAAAAATCAGAACCTCCTTTTTCGAAGTCGGTTAAAAAATCAGAACCTCCTTTTTCGAAGTCGGTTAAAATATCAGAACTTCCTTTTTCGAAGTCGGTTGAAAAAGATGAAACTCAAAATACGGACTGTTTATTAGTCTTTCGTATTAGAATCTGATAGGAGTAATAAAAGTAGAAAATTTAAGAATTATTGAGAAAAATTATGGAATAATTACGTAACTTGAAATCGAGGTTTTTTGTTTATAGGAATATTTGCATAATGTTGAGTGTAATATGAGAGGAATACGTTTAAAACTAAGATTACCGTTTGAATTATGTAAAACGGTTTGAAAGATAGAAAGAATTCTGTAAATTGTAAACAAACCCCAAAGACTATTTTAGAAAATATATGTTCTAAAAAGTTTATATTATATAAAGATAGGAATAACCTTTATCTGCTATGTTAGGATGCAAGAAGGACAAAACAAAACTAAATAGGCAAATCTGATAGTATGAATATAGTTGAGAAAGAGTCAGTTTAGTGATTAGTCTGCTGGGGAACTGAACGGCAAAATATCAGAAAAGAAAAAAAAATTAAAATAAAATGCCATCAGACCCTAACAAACTAACATTAAACGAATAGAAAGGCTAAAGATGAAAAGAAAAGCAAGACAGTCAGACAACCCCAAAAAGATATCTAACCTTCAAATGCCACAGTAAAGATAAAACTCAAAAAACATACAGGTCAGGTTCCACGTAGCAGATATCGAGTAATATGGCTGATGGAGGAATGGTACGACGACGTGACTTCACAGGAACGACTGAGCTAAGAATTCAAAGAAAAAACAAATAGAACCTAGGAAACCAACAGCACCAAAACAGAAATAAGTACAGCTGGGCTAGAATCAAAAAAGATAAATAGAATCAAGCAGTCAACCGTGCATAGAACGCTTACCTTAGCCACGAAGCCTAAAACATTCACACACCAAACACACACTACAGGATACTAACTACTTCTATCTAAGGAACGGAATAAAACCCAGGATAAACATGTATTTAAAGGGAAAAAAATAAAAGCGTTTTTATATGTTTTATGGTTCTACAAAATTATTGATAATATTGCATCACAACACAGCACATTAAAGTAAAGAACACCATCAGCAAAGGAAGGGTTAACAGAAGTTGTCAATCACAGCATATCCCTGGTAACCATAGCAACGATCTTGTTTGACAGAATGAGAATAAATTCCACTATTCCTGCACCTGAAATCGTAAAAACAGTAATGAGAGATTAAAATTTGCTCGGAAGGAGCCACAGAGTACTTTTTAATAGAGTGAGATAGAGACCAATCTTGTTCCGTGGAACGGGTCATTTGCGTTTGTGAAGAAACTAGCGCCACCCATATTTTATCGTTAGAACTACACCACTATTGTACTTTTTTTTTTTACTTTTGTTTTTTTTTTCGTACTATTCAAGTGTTCATTTCAGAGATTGATAAATGAAATACAATTTTATTTGGCTAATCATGTTTTTATTTAAACAAAATACAAGTGTGCGCTTCTAAATATAAGCCAACACATCATTCACCTAACATTTATGGAGGTACAAGTTTTAAGGACAAGGACGAACACATTAAAATAAATCACAATAAGTACAGTAGGTACTTACACGAATATCATAGAAAGGAAAACAAAATTAAAAGCAAAAGCTAAAGCAAAACAGTTTGGGTACAAAATCTTTACATAGTATGAAACAAAGTCTCATCCACTGTCTGTAAGCTTAGATCTTTCAAACTACGCAACGGATTTTAATGTAGTTTTCAGCAATAGATAAGAGTGTGATAAGAGTGATTCAAGAGTGATTGTCGTAACAAACATGTTTTTGTGCGCTTACATTGCAAATGCCGGCTAAACCTTACGAGATAGATCAAATTAATGTTCTACTTAGGTTCTACGGAATTGTATAACTTAAAAATATCGATAAAAAAAGTCCGCGATGGTATATGTTTATCTCCTACATATAACCCACAGTACTTAACCATTTTCATCTTTTACATATTACATAAAAATTATGGAATATTTTACCAAGCTATTTTAAACAATACAGTATTATTCCTTTTCCAATTAAATACATTAGATACGTTGTGCATTTCATGTAGGTTAAAATAACCCTTTACAGCATATCATTAAAATGAAAATCTTAGAAGATATCAGAGCGTACAATTATTAATAAAATCTATATTTTTTTTACCTAATGTATGTACGAAGCTCAAACTAAAATTCGTAAAAGTAGCAATTAGTAAGCAATTATTGATACAACAAACTTTTAGAAATTCTGCGTCTTTCATGCTGAACACGGAGGCCACCAGCCATCCTGACGTCAGAATGGCTGGTCAAAAAAATATTAATATTTCTCTGAATGTATCATATGTAGCAATTATTGAAGAAATGTAGCAAATATAAGCAATTGGGTAGCAATTCTTGAATATACTTTCAGAGCCGCTTGCCATAGGCAACCAGCCATTCTGACGCTAACACATTGACTGAATTCATAGAGCTTAAGGTTAATAATAGAACGTAAAATATACTTGATATTTTTATAACCCTTTAGATGTATTTTTCTAACTAGTTTTTAAGTCAATTATTCGGCAATAACATTAGGATGTGATTTCGAGAGATAAAAAATTGCAGCAATATCGGTTTTTAAACAGAGTCCAAAGGCACATAGATAAAAAAAGATAGATTAAGTATTTAATAAATACTGTGATTCGATTTATTTCATTTTCCTTTTAAAACATTTACTGTGATATTTTTTAGCTTTCATATTTTGTATTTTATCAACTTGTCTCTTCTCTTCTCTTCTCCCCTCTCCTCCTCTTCTCTTCTCCCAGACAAAATTTTATTGATTACTTTGCAATAATTATAATTCATAAATCGAATCACAGTATTTATTAAATAATCTATCATTTTTTTTAAATGTGTATTACATTTTATAAAATCGATATTTATTAAGGTCAATATAGACATTTTTATAATATAAATAAGCATCTAAGTTTTCTTTTAGAATATGGTTAATTATATATTGGAAATTGGATACAAGTTTATATTCAATTTCATCTTCGCTCGTGAAATCATTTTTGCAGACAGAGCAATACAAAAGTTTTTTTTTTTCAAAACATAATTATTATCCGCTTACGTACTGTAGAGGTGCCAGTATTCTTGGGTCTTTTTCCTTATTTTCAAAATTAATTTCTAAAATATTTTCAAGATCAACTGTACAGGTCGACGTGGTTTCAGTTTTTTCGTTGAGTACAAAGGAGCATAAAGCATCACAATAGTCGTTACATTAACCCATACATTGCTCATTCTCATAAAATGTGCCATACATCACAAAAATGAGTTGAAATGAAAAAAAAAAAACTGGTCTGATTTTGTTAACGTACTCGCCATTTTTTTTAAGATATCGTGATTTTAAAGACACCAATCGATAGAGCGGAAAATTTGCAATCGAACTGTATATTTAACTCAATTTCGTCATTTTGGCGGTTACATTAATTGATATTACAACTGACGATATCCGCTTACGAACTGTAGAGGTGCCAGTATTCTTGGGTATTTTTCTTTATTTTCAAAATTAATTTCTAAAATATTTTCAAGATCAACTGTACAGGTCGACGTGGTTTCAGATTTTTCGTTGAGTACAAAGGAGCATAAAGCATCACAATAGTCATTTTCACAATTTTTTCTTTAGGAAGCTGCAATAAATGAGATCATTTGGCAGTTTTGGTCACGCCATCATTAAAAAAAAATTGTATAACTTTGGCGTATGTCTGATTTGCGAGCAATATAAATATTTTTCTTATAAATCTATATGCCTTTGGACTCTGTTTAAAAACCGATAATGCTGCAATTTTTTCTTGCAGCGTGAATCGTCATCCTTTATCCTTTTTTTTGTCTTCTCTCCACTGCATCCGCATTAATAGTTTTGCAGTGCTTGAGCAATTCTGCAGTACATCTAGTACTGCAGGATTGGCAACAATTTTTTTGCTGCCTTATTTCCGCTGTCTGCTTTTTAACTTTATTTTTTAATGTACATATTCTTCTTTTGGCAGCCATTATTTTCAGCTGTAGATCTCTTTCTGCCCTGGAGAGCTTAAGCGTCCTGGCAGATATTTTCCTGCCTGTAAAGTAGAAAATGATTTTGTATGAGTGCAAAAGTAAATCTGTTTTAAATAATTTCTAATCAGTAGGATTATTACATTAATTCAACTATTAAATTGCAAACCTGACAAGTGCAAGCGCAAGGCCCGTATTAATAAACGTTTCTCAACGACGGACGTACTCAAGTGCGTTATCATTTGAAACGCCATTATTACGATATCAGCATCTCAAGATCATTGCTAATTAATAAACACATGAAAACAGTATCTCAGTTACCAAGCTCAGCTCGTCGACGCTGTACGTCACATTGCCGAAGTTTAGAATTATCATTCATCACATTTCGTTCTTGCTAGGTATGTCGTAAGATTACTATATACTGAAATTCACAACCAACTTCAGATGAACTCGGTAAAAGATGAAATCTTGGCCACAACCAAAACATACTTGGAAAGGCTAGAGAGGCATTTTTTTTTTCATTTCGTAAACCCAAACTGTAGTTTGAGTATGTCAATTATTATGTTTATTAATACGATCATGACCTCAAGATCGATATCAAGTGCGAGCTCCTGGGCTGAGTAACGTTTATTAATACAGGCCTAAGGGTTCTATTCCATCAAGACTATTACACTTTACCTTCATTTTATTTGGTACTAGCTTCCGCCCGCGGCTTCGCCCGCGAGGTATATCGATAATAACTAATGTCCTTCCCCGGGATGCAATCTATCTCTCCGCCAAATTTTATCGAAATCCATTCATTGGTTTAGGCGTGAAAAGGTAACATACAGACAGACAGAGTTACTTTCGAATTTATAATATTAGTATGGATAGATAGAGACCACAGGGACACATATTCTGATGTGGAACCCTATATGAGTCAAATAAAAAAAAAACAATATACCTGAAGAAGTTAATGGAATTAGCTGATGTACAAGTTCTTGCAATGATTTTCTTCCAACACATGGCAAGTTTGGTTGTGAATATTGTTCAATCTCAGAAGATCCATTGGCCAGATCCATGATGGATCTAGTGACAAATTGTTTTCTCATTAGATCCTGTTTTGAAGATGTGGATCTACTGAGATTTTTTTTCTCAGAAGATCCATTGGCCAGATCCATAATGGATCTAGTTTGTGATTGTAATGTTAGACCTGAAACAATTATAAAGGAATAACTGCATTAATAATTTTAACAAGGCGCTTTATAGTTTTTTTTATCAGTTAAAGGAATATTGTCAACTTTATTCTTTTATTATACAAAGTAGCATTATGAAGGTAATGAACAAACCTGTTAAATATAATGTTGGAACTGCAATATTGTTTATTCTGTTAATGCGACATAAATATTTATTCTGAAAGTGTTTGCGACACACACAATGGGACTTAAAAATGTGTGCATTTTCAAGTCACAAAATATCACTTCCCGTAGTTCCAATAGATTAAAGCCACGTATTAAATCTAAATCGGTCTTTTTCAGGGTTCGGAAATCCATGGAGAACTGCATGCATGTCTGAAAAAAATTGCAGACAATTATTAATTTTTATTTATATTTAATTTGTGATTCGTTTTTTGCCAAACATTAGTAAACCCATAATATTGTTGTTTCGAAACAAATTTAATTTTATATTGAAAAGAAACAAAAATTTAAGACAACCATACAACTGATAAAACGTAATGTTGAATTGCATTCAAGTAAAAGGCCAAGTTCCAAGATTCAGCTATGACAATGTGACATACCTCCACTGTCCTTGCACCCAGGAACACAGTTACACAGCAGTGCCTATCCGATGACCTGATGCACTAAAAGACTCCTATCTCAAACTTAGCACTACACTGGAGTCCTATCTTGGTTTTGACATAACCACTCACAAAATCACTTTCTAGTCACAAATATGGATTAGTCGTAGGAACTTTCGCTCAACTCAACGACAAACGCGCAACGTTACACAGAAAGATCACAAAAATATGGCTAAATTCAACAATCAACACTAGAGCAAGCGTGAGACATTATCTTATCAGACATTTTTATTGGGGATACCAATTTATTGATAGTAAAACCTCCAAAGTAATTCTACCAGGATCCCTATGAATGTTTGCAAAATATTTGTGTAAATTATTGCAATAGGTGATAATCATTGATAGAAAAATAATTGAATGTCATACTGCGCGATAAATGTAATTAAAACCCTTGACAATGATCCATAATTAAAAATATTTTTTGGATACACTAAAACAGAAGTCAGTTAAAAATATACTATTTTAGTAGTAAATAGGTTACCGACGTATCAAAGTTGCGATTATGTTTAGAGCCATCTATTCGAATTAATAGTGAACATTGCTTCAGAGTTCCATCTCTTAACCAGCGTTCGCGTAAAGTTCAATTATAATCCGACAAAATTAAAAAACACATTCAAACTTATTTTGTACAGAGACAATATATACTTCGTGATTTTGTATCATTGTATACACTGCTGTACCGAGTTTTTTGTTCTAAGATTGAGCACCCTGGAAGGAGCAATCACCCTCACGACAACAAAAAAAAAGGTTAATTTAGTAATTAGAATCAATAAAAGTACTTACTTTTATTTCGCTAGGCAGTGTAAGCGACGGAACTTATTCAATAGATTTTTTTTTTTTATAGAATTTAGATTTCAAAATGAGTACTTTTGTCTTTGGTTTTGTGTGTTGTCATGGTGTTGAAAAATAACAGTAAAAAATCGTCGTCAAAAAAAGGCTTTTCTTTTCTTCGAGTTTTAAGTCCATTATAGTAAAATATTAGATAGATTTAAAATTTGTGCGGTCCAAGGGAAAAAAAGTTAAAATAGCACACCCGCCGTATTTGAATGATAAAAATTCACGCAATTTTGATAGGAAAATATATCTAGACAATCTACTATGAGAATAGACTAAAAAAGGTATCTGTTCCCAAAAAAGGGGTCTTCGTGTCCGTTCTCGGGATCCTCGTAGATTAATAGAGCAGAACAATAATCAGGTAGCAGATCCTCAACAGCAAGTAGATCTGCAACAGCTAGCTGCGGGCGCTCTTCTGGCGAACAGCTTATACTTCGTCTCGAGAGTCAGGGTAGAGTGAAAAATCGATCAAATCGGCTTGCCCATAATTCGGGCCTTATCCTGAAGTAAAATTTAGGAATAAGTACCGGTGGAGCAAGCAGAATCACTTGTAACCAAGAAATAGAATAGAATGATACATACCAAAAATGAAGAAAAATATGTTCACAAATAGTTTTTTAAATTTATAGATAACGAGGTACGGAGGAGTAAAACCAATTGCGACAGCAATTAAATTAATTCAACCAACTCAAATTCACAATAAAATTTCGGCGTTAATATTCCACAAAAAAACATGTTCCTCGTCACAAGGTTATTTTCAAAGTCACCATGCCTACCGTGAAAAATGCCATCTGACGTAAATACGATTCGTAATTTGAAAGATTTCAGATGGAAATTTCTGGACAGACTATGGTTCAAAAAAAAGGTTGAATATGAGTTTAGAAGGAGGATTAAAGCCAAAATTACCATGCAGGATTTGTTAATACTGCACTACTTGAAATAAATGATTTGACTTTGACTTTGAATTACCTCACTAGCTGTACTGTAACACGCGCGCGGAACGAATCCTCACGACGCGGTACATTGCCGGATAGCTGCAGACAATTTATGACCCACTGAACAAGCAATGAACTGTGATCTGCGGCACAGTGCTTCAGCTCACCTTAAAGGTCCATTATATTGACACAATGTAGGTAAGCAGAGGTGTGTAGAAGAGTAACAGCCTATCACCATTAGCAGGCCACAAATATGCAGCCTCTGGACTTACGCCGGAGGAAAAACCCAATGAGATTTTCTTCAAACTCAAAACATTAATTAAAATTAAACCATTTACAGGCACTTTTGAATTGTCAAGCGAGTGTAGGTCAGTCAGAAAGATGAAGCTGCGCATTCCATAGCATAGTAGGTTGTTAGGTTCCTATGGAAAAGAACGGGCAAGAGACTCCATAGACTTCCTCGATATAGGAATCGAACCTTGCTGCTTGCTCAGCAGTCTACCTCACAACCGCTAGACCAACGAGGCAGTAACTTAATTAACACACAATTATCTCATCGTAGAGAAATAGAAAGGACGTGATGACGTGGGTGTATCCTGTCACCGGCTCGTCTGCTGGTCAGGAAAACCGGAAACGAGCCGGTAATTAATGGACTGCAGCGGCTATTAGCATACACAGGAATACAATATTAATATATAATTAACTGCAGAGGCTATTAGCATACACAGGAATACAATATTAATATAATTGATTGCAGTGGTTATTAGCTTTAAACAAGAATACAATATTAATATATAATTAACTGCAGCGGCTATTAGCATACACAGGAATACAATATTAATATAATTGACTGCAGTGGCTATTAGCTTTAAACAAGAATACAATATTAATATATAATTAACTGCAGCGGCTATTAGCATACACAGGAATACAATATTAATATAATTGACTGCAGTGGCTATTAGCTTTAAACAAGAATACAATATTAATATATAATTGACTGCAGTGGCTATTAGCATACACAGGAATACAATATTAATATAATTGACTGCAGCGGCTATTAGATTAGCATACACAGGAATGCAATATTAATATAATTGACTGCAGTGGCTATTAGATTAGCATACACAGGAATACAATATTAATATATAATTAACTGCAGCGGCTATTAGCATACACAGGAATACAATATTAATATAATTGATTGCAGTGGCTATTAGCATACACAGGAATACAATATTAATATATAATTAACTGCAGCGGCTATTAGCATACACAGGAATACAATATTAATATATAATTAACTGCAGCGGCTATTAGCATACACAGGAATACAATATTAATATAATTAACTGCAGTGGCTATTAGCATACACAAGAATACAATATTAATATATAATTAACTGCAGCGGCTATTAGCATACACAGGAATACAATATTAATATAATTGATTGCATTGGCTATTAGCATACACAGGAATACAATATTAATGTAATTGATTGCATTGGCTATTAGCATACACAAGAATACAATATTAATATATAATTAACTGCAGCGGCTATTAGCATACACAGGAATACAATATTAATATAATTGACTGCAGTGGCTATTAGCATACACAAGAATACAATATTAATATATAATTAACTGCAGCGGCTATTAGCATACACAGGAATACAATATTAATATAATTGACTGCAGCGGCTATTAGCATACACAGGAATACAATATTAATATAAGTGACTGCAGTGGCTATTAGATTAGCTTTAAACAAGAATACAATATTAATATATAATTAACTGCAGCGGCTATTAGCATACACAGGAATACAATATTAATATAATTGACTGCAGTGGCTATTAGCATACACAGGAATACAATATTAATATATAATTAACTGCAGCGGCTATAGCATACACAGAAATACAATATTAATATAATTGACTGCAGTGGCTATTAGCTTTAAACAAGTATACAATATTAATATATAATTGACTGCAGTGGCTATTAGCATACACAGGAATACAATATTAATTTATATAATTAACTGCAGCGGCTATTAGCATACACAGGAATACAATATTAATATAATTGACTGCAGCGGCTATTAGATTAGCATACACAGGAATGCAATATTAATATAATTGACTGCAGTGGCTATTAGATTAGCATACACAGGAATACAATATTAATTTATATAATTAACTGCAGCGGCTATTAGCATACACAGTAATACAATATTAATATAATTGATTGCAGTGGCTATTAGCATACACAGGAATACAATATTAATATATAATTAACTGCAGCGGCTATTAGCAGACACAGGAATACAATATTAATATAATTGACTGCAGTGGCTATTAGCATACACAGGAATACAATATTAATATATAATTAACTGCAGCGGCTATTAGCATACACATGAATACAATATTAATATAATTGATTGCATTGGCTATTAGCATACACAAGAATACAATATTAATATATAATTAACTGCAGCGGCTATTAGCATACACAGGAATACAATATTAATATAATTGACTGCAGTGGCTATTAGCATACACAAGAATACAATATTAATATATAATTAACTGCAGCGGCTATTAGCAGACACAGGAATACAATATTAATATAATTGACTGCAGTGGCTATTAGATTAGCATACACAGGAATACAATATTAATATAATTGATTGCATTGGCTATTAGCATACACAAGAATACAATATTAATATATGATTAACTGCAGCGGCTATTAGCATACACAGGAATACAATATTAATATAATTAACTGCAGCGGCTATTAGCATACACAGGAATACAATATTAATATAATTGACTGCAGTGGCTATTAGATTAGCATACACAGGAATACAATATTAATATAATTGACTGCAGTGGCTATTAGCATACACAAGAATACAATATTAATATATAATTAACTGCAGCGGCTATTAGCAGACACAGGAATACAATATTAATATAATTGACTGCAGTGGCTATTAGCATACACAGGAATGCAATATTAATATATAATTAACTGCAGCGGCTATTAGCATACACAGGAATACAATATTAATATAATTGACTGCAGCGGCTATTAGATTAGCATACACAAGAATACAATATTAATATATAATTAACTGCAGCGGCTATTAGCAGACACAGGAATACAATATTAATATAATTGACTGCAGTGGCTATTAGCATACACAGGAATACAATATTAATATATAATTAACTGCAGCGGCTATTAGCATACACAGGAATACAATATTAATATATAATTAACTGCAGCGGCTATTAGCATACACAGGAATACAATATTAATATAATTGATTGCATTGGCTATTAGCATACACAAGAATACAATATTAATATATAATTAACTGCAGCGGCTATTAGCATACACAGGAATACAATATTAATATAATTGACTGCAGTGGCTATTAGCATACACAAGAATACAATATTAATATATAATTAACTGCAGCGGCTATTAGCAGACACAGGAATACAATATTAATATAATTGACTGCAGTGGCTATTAGCATACACAAGAATACAATATTAATATATAATTAACTGCAGCGGCTATTAGCATACACAGGAATACAATATTAATATAATTGACTGCAGTGGCTATTAGCATACACAGGAATACAATATTAATATATAATTAACTGCAGCGGCTATTAGCATACACAGGAATACAATATTAATATAATTGACTGCAGTGGCTATTAGCATACACAAGAATACAATATTAATATATAATTAACTGCAGCGGCTATTAGCATACACAGGAATACAATATTAATATGATTGACGGATGTCGGCAAAAATCTTGACCTGTGACCTGTGCTTGTCATTCGCCTTGCCGCTGCATCGGATTCTGCTCCGCATTCCGTCAGTTGAAAGTTTGCTCGGGAACCTAGTTTCCACTTAACTGGAAATCTGGTTCATTATGGAATCTGATAAATTGCTGTTTATAGATTTGACAGTAGGTATTGTTTAATTAACTTTGGTATAATTTCACTGATCAATCTTTGTATCTTGCTCATAAAATATTCTTTAAAAAAACCAACAACGTAATTTACCTTTCCCCTTTGAGATGATTGCACCTTGAGCCCTTCCTCCTATCAGATTCATATAGGGTGTCATAATATGTCGCGGCGGGGAATTTTATATTTAGCGCGCGACGCGTCACACTGTACCACAGAACATATATATTAAAGCACTGTACGTCACGGCTACGCGTCACTGTAGGTCACGGCTACTTGCCATAAAAAAAGTCTTCGTGTTATGTTAGTCCCTAATATTTCCCATAATTGACTATGGTGACGTGTGTTACTATGACCTGAATGAAGATCTCCTCAATAAACTTGACCGTATTCTCAATAACTGCAATTAATTCGTTTTCAATCTTCGTAAGTATGACCACGTATCCGAGCATCGGCTGCTTTTAAAATGGTTATCCATTCGCCAGCGCAGAGAGTTGAGGCCTCTGTCTACGTTGTTCTCTATTCTCAACAAAGCCACAGCTCCTTCTTACTTGACTTCCCAAATTCAGTATTTATGCTCTGCCCATGCTAAAAATCTTCGTTCCACTAACAATCGTCTTCTACGATGTCCTTCTCACCGTTCTGGCTTCATTAATTCTTCTTTCTTTGTCCAGGTGGTCTTTCTTTGGAATGCGCTCCCTCTGAACATCAGGACGGCATCGGCGGTTGCCGATGCCGTCCAGCATAGCTATTCACAAAGCTACGACACGGTTTGGTACCGTATCGAATGTCAATGTTATCGACGAAATCCTATAATCGCTATTCACAAATCCGAAACCGTACAATTTTGACAGTTCGTATACGGTATGAAGACATCAATTCTTCCGACAGGTATTTGGTGTCGGAAGTGTTATCGAATAACAAAATATTGTATAAAAAAGAGTAATCTAAGCAATAAGTGTCAAAACACGGCTCCGGGCAAGGTCCTCATGCCCTTGCATGAATGCAAAGAGCATCTGCCGCTGCTCTAATGACACTCTTTTCTGAAAATATGCATTTTCAATATTAGGTACCACGTTTTATAAAATCAAAATGAGCAAATAGTAATTTGTTTAAATACTGATAAAATACATACAACCATTTTTCTGTAAAATAAAACGAATTTTTCACTTCTCAATTTTATTTTTTTTTAATTCGGGAGGATTTTTAGTTCTCAATTATCTTTATAGCTCAAAACAAGAATAAAAAAAATTATTATTCCAGATTTCCAGGTTTGACAGAAAGTTGAAGTTCACAAAGCAAGTTTAATAGAAATCAGGTAAATTTTATTTATTAATAAAATCATTGTTTACTGTTTTTTATTTGTTAATAGTTACTGAATGCATAATCTATAGTTGCCCATAATGAAATACTCAATAAAAATCATTTATGTACCACTTAAAATTTTCTACCACAAATATCTATTTACTACCATTTTGTAGCGGTCCCCGTATACACATCTAAAAAACAAACCCTTCCACACGGATCTGTGAATAGCGTTTTACCGGTCCTTCGGTTCCGAAATCAGGTTATCGAACAAGTGTCATTGTCGATACTATAGTGAATCGTATGTTTGTGAATAGCTATGCTGATGTTCAGAGGAGACGTGCCTTCATTTTAAAAGATAACCGACTATCCGTCAAAAGTTGTCCGTAACGTCCAAGCGCTGATTTGCTGGATTCGTTTTCTCCTCTACCGATATTTTTTTTATCCTTACAGTTCATTTTTTTTATATGCATGTATGTATCTATCTATGTATTAGTATTTATTCTTGTTCTTTATAGTAATTTCCTAGCTATTTGTCTCGTATGTTGCACCTGCCATGTTTTGTCTCTGCATCACTCTAAGGTTGACTGGTAGAAAATGCTTCAGACATTAAGTCCGCCTTTGTACAGTATTTCTTTTACTTGTGTATAAAGTTTTAATAAATAAATATTTCATCTCCTATACCAATTGTCCTACTGCTTGGCATGATTTTTCTGTCTTTTTTCATACTACGCTCTCCTTTGTCAGTGCCACATAGCTCTTCGTCAATTATTGAGATAAATCATCGCGTCAGTTAGCGCGGTTATTATGAGAAAATATTACAGTTTTGGTTGCAATGAATTTCAATTAGCAAAATACACGTCTGTGTTTCTCTTTGCAAAGTTAATGATTACTTACTAAACAATGTTCTTGCTTCTACTTTAATTAATATTAACTTCCTAGCGTAATTCCAGTGCTTACTTGTGTGATAATAATTTACAAAGTTAGCCGCCAGATGGCAATAAGTGAATGCGATCGTTTTGCCTCGCCAGCGCAGCGCGGCGCGGCGCGGCGGCTTTAGAACCATCGGCATCTTACCAAGTTCATACTTAATCTTAATCCCGGATAACTTCGCATTATTAAACCGACCTATTATAATTCGGCTGGAGTCAAGCTGCGGCGACCACGCAACATAACGGGCAGAATTTAAGGACCACCGATAAGAAACTAGCACGTAATGTAATAATAATGTTAGGTACTTATATATTTTGATTTTTTTTACCGACTTCAAAAAAAGGAGAAGGTTCTCAGTTCGTAAATTTTTTTTACAAGATTTAACAATTAACAAGCTGGAATGTATTTTTTTGGGAACATTATTATTTTATTTGTATTCCGTAAAACCTTGTGAGTGTTTCTGTGTTTGAATTTCAGATTTTTTTCTAGTGAGTGGTGTGCTCGCCGCTCTTGCCCTAATTCATAATTGACTACATATTACATGTGTCAGCCTCACTTACTGATTATGTTAAGTTCTACAAGCCATAAGTGCCTATTATTAGGTACTAGCTTCTGCCCGCGACTTCGTCCGCGTGAAATTTCACCCTCCCCCCATTCACCCTCTTAGGAGTGGAATTTCGAAAAACCCTTTCTTAGTGGATACCTATATACACTTCACACAGAACACACTCCAAATTTAATGTCTCTATGACCAGCGGTTTAGGCTGTGCATTGATATAATCAGTCAGACAGGATCACAGGACTTTGAATTTTATATTAGATTATAAAAGTAAACCTAAGTACCTACCTAATAAAAAAAAAACTCAATAACAGAAAATAAAATACCTACCTACCTAAATAAACCTGTTTCTAATGATAACTAATCTAAACTCAATAAATAAGCAAAATCCCTAAAAACTAATATTCATACGAACGACTAATCCTACCTAACAGTTTTATAAAATAACCTACGGTCACTACGTACACTATCAAATATACTACCCATACTTTAAAATTAAAATCTATAAATACGACTTATAAAAATAAACCTAAAGAACTCTACCTTAAACTGTACTTAGTAAAAACTAAAAGGAATAAAAAGGTCGCACTGAAAAGCACGTTTTGGAATTGCAAGTAGCAGTTAAAACATACAATTTATAGAATGCTAATATGAACGAACGCTCGCCTATTATTATTATCTTCGTCGTGTACTACGACAAACTTATTATTTGCGGTTGGTACAGTAATCGGGTCTAGGGATCGAACCGCAAAATTAAGTTTGTTTTTTATTGTATATTTTTTCCGGGATAAAAAGTACCCAGTGTGATGCCCAGGATATTAAAGAATAATTATACCAAGTGTCATCGTAATCGAACCGGTAGTTTTTGCCTGACGCCTGAACAAACAGACAGACAGACAAAATTTTTTTTAATCTCATTTTTGGGTTCTGTGTCGGTCTAATAACACCCCCTGTCATTTTTTTTTATATTATCAGTGTACAGAATTTTCACTTTACAGATTTATTATAAGTATAGATTTGTAATTTGAACGAATATTTAAACACTACCAAAACAACTTATAGTTACCTATTTTATAAAATAACAACAAAAGAAATTCAAATAAACTATTTAAAGACTAAAAGTCGCGCTGATAAGCACGGTTTGTTAATTAATATCAATTATTGTCCAGCCAAATATTGAATGAAGCTCGCGCTCGGACCTCCCGCCTTTTTATACCCTACCGCCACGACCCGCGTCGAGCGCGGCAACCGTTACACAAAAATAATCCTTATGGCATGATTCAGTATTCACTTATTATCGGCTTATTAGCATATTTCATGTATAAGTTTGGTGTTTCTATACCGATTACTATGATTCTTTTTTTATTGAATAGGTAATAATATTAACTTCTTTTCATTAGGGATGAGTGAGTGAGTGATAAACGTAAGAGTAAACAAATATAATCAGAAAGCTCCGAACTGCTAAGCTATCGGGAGTTACACGTGTTATTGTGAGTCAACCATAAACGATAGACATATGCTGTTGTGGGATATTTTTTAGATAATTTTATGTAGAACATTTCCGTTATAAATGATTTCTATGTAGCTTTAACCATTAAGGCTGCACACGCGACGGAAGCTTAAAAAATGGAGCAAATTCTCCCGTTTTCCCAACATTTCCTTTCACTACTCTGCTCCTATTCATTGTAGCGTGATGAAAAGTATACTATAACCTCCCCAGGAGTATGAAGAATAATTGTACCAAGTTTCGTTAAAATCCGTCGAGTAGTTTTTGTTTCTATAAGGAACATAGAGACAGACAGACAGACAGACAGATAGACAGACAGACAAAAATTTTACTGATTGCATTTTTGGCATCTGTATCGATCACTAATTACCCCCTGATAGTTATTTTGAAAATATATATCATGTACAGAATTGACCTCTCTACAGATATTATTAGATATAATATCTGTAGAGAGGTCATCTCTACAGATATTATAAGTAGTATATATAGATAGATAGAAGATAGATAGAAGAAGATAGAAGAAGACAGAAGAAGATAGATAAGTACCCGGCTGACATACCTTTTCCTTAGTTCTCGCTTTGCCTCGGAATTGTGTTCCGTTAATGTCGGGATTTCACAATACGATTTCTCTCGTTAGCCCTGCCCCTTTTTTTTTTTTTTTTTTTTTTTTTTTTTTTTTTTTTTTTTTTTTTAAGGATGGGAAATCATCAAATGACCCCTCCCGCTCTGGGTGGAGCGGAAGGGAGTGTCAGACTCTTACTGACTAAAACCCATCCGTGTTCCTTCCTTAGCCCTTTATATTCCGGGGCAGCGGTAACCCTTTCGGACAATCCCGCTGCCCTAGCCCTGCCCCTTAGCCGCCCTTTCTAAATGAACGTAAAGTAACTCCAGCACGAGTGGTTCACACAGCTGTAAATATATATGGTGTAGCGTAAACACGGGGCGTAAACAATGCTAACTAGACGACAAAACAAGCTGATTAGCAGCCGACCGCATTCGACCGCCGCCGACCGCAGCCGACCGCCCCCGACCGCCCCCGACCGCAGCCGATCGCCCCCGACACCCGTCGAGCAGCGCCGATGATATCCGTCTAATGAATTCAGTACGCCGCATCTACCTAACTCGCGCTATTTCAATTACTGCACCCGCTACACAGGTACGCTCCCGGCGACGATACCGCGTGCTCTCCACGTACGTAGCCGCCCGTGAACGGTAATTGGAGATAGCTACGTGCACGCGCCCAGTAATGGATACTAAACATGTACTGAGTTGTGGAATGAGCCGAAGATATCGGCACGGCTATGTGTTTGCATTCTCAATTAGGCAATTCTAGGATCATAGGTGGCGGCCTGTGACCTGCCAGACGGGGTGGGAGGAGGATGTCCATATTATCTGCGACAGGAATAATAGCCGAGTGCCAATAATTGGTGCAATTGACATTCTCAAGCACCGCGCGGTGCGAGGGCGGCATCCCTAATGCCCGCAAGTCCGCGCTGAATTCGCGAGCCGACGAACTTTTTATTAGAAAACATTGCGAGCTCAACCTTGTTGTGTTTCCATAACGGAAAGATCTTTTTAATTCAGATTGAAAAATATACTGAAGCATAAAATAAGATGGGCAGATTAAGGGCGGTATTATGTCTCGCCTGGCCGCCGGCGCCGGTGACGTGCCGCTCATGGCGCGGCGGATCGCTTGGAGGTGAATAGTTACCTATAAACAAAAGCCAGTATTACGCGGAGTGGATTATGTCGCGTCGTACGGCCTACGTTAATAAGCAGTACGGCTCACCGCGCGGATTACAGTTACGCTCGTACCGGCCGTACCCACGCGTTACCATCACGCCGCGCCGCGCCGCGTCTGTAGGGTTGCCATCCATCAAGATTTCGCCTCACATGACAGACTTTCATTGTTGGCGCGAGGCTAACTATGATTGATTTCAGGTCTTTTAACACTCCGTTTATTCTAAAACGTATTCCTAATCACTTTTCGTTACCATTTTCCTACTACGTTAAATACTCCTATACATATAAAATCTTTACTACCTTAAGCGCTTTAGTATACGATGTTAAGCACCAGCTTAGATCCCAAGTAGTTTATACTTTATATGGCTGGTTATTGAAAGTTATGCCTGCGCCACGGCTTTGAAAACAAAACATGCCTAACTGTCTACTTAGTGCGTTAAGATAATGAGCTTTGTAAGTTTCTGGAACTTACGATTACTTTTACAACTTTAATTCCCTATACATTAAAGATAAACTTTATGTACGTTCCATGTCTATGGAGATAATGGACAGATATTACCGCGTTTGTAATCGAGTTGTTCCTATTACAACTTATTGCTCCATGTCTTAATTGAATAAATAAGTGTCAACTACTTTCTATTTTATTACAGAATAAGCTATTAATAGCGAAATTATGAGTAAGTAAATTGTTGTAGGTATTTGTTTATAACGCAGTAATAATTTAAGCCAAACTGTTCTTATTTTCGATGCTTTCAAACAAAATAAACACTCGTGTGATGTTCATAAGGGTCCCATGACGTCAGTACCTAGATACGTGATGCGATTGTCTGGAGTGGCTCGGAGTCGCGAAGGCCGCGTTAACGCAGTTATCGTGCGCCCGTGTGAAACTGCTCTAACAACTCCTTGCAGAAAGACAACGCGCGATATTATACACTTATACTGCGCAACACTAGCCAACGAACTAAATACTCATAATCATTGATTGCATTCCGTAATGTATACTCCACTCTATGACATGCTGAATGACACAGCCGCTGATCAGTATGAAATCAAGATCCTCCGTGGGGAACAAGTGAAAATTCAGCCAAAACAACAGAAGCATATACCAAAATCTACAAGGAAATTCAAAAACGAGAAACTGAATTCCATACCTACAAACCAAAAGAATATAGAAGCTTTCGAGTAGTCCTTAAAAATATCCACTCGTCTACTGACACCAACGAAATAAAAGGTGCTATTGAAGCATTAGACCACAAGGTTACAAATATCGGGAATATAAAGTATAGAAAAACCAAAACACCTCTTCCACTGCACTACATCGATCTCAAGCCAAATCAAAATAATAAAAACATTTATAACGTTAAGCACCTTCTCCATTGCTGCGTTGTATTTGAACCACCAAGACCAAAAAGAGGGATCCCCAATGCTCCAACTGTCAGAGATATGGACACACGCGTAGGTTCTGTTATCGTCAGCCCAGATACGTTAAGTGCGCTGGAGCACACGCTACCCTTGACTGCGCGAGGAAACTGCGATCAAATAATGTGAGGTGCATCCTTTGTGAAGGAAACCAACATGCAAATTACAAGGGATGTTCTGTATAAGGAATTGCAAAAAGTTAAGTACCCCCCGCTGAGACGAAAAACCCAACACAGCAAAGACACACAAGAGAAAATAGCGGTCCAGTCAAATATAGCGGATATAAAAGTGCTGGCAATAAATCAATTATGCTGAAATAACAGCCGGTATACCAACCAAAGAAACCCAACCAACAAAGGAAAATAAGGAATTGTGCTGCTGCATTCCTTGACATCTCTCAAGCGTTTGGTAGAGTTTGGATTGAAGGTCTCCTCCATAAAATAAGATACAGCTTCCCAAGCAACATGTTCCTAATCTTGAAGTCGTACTTGAAGGATAGGTATTTCTTTGTGCAGATTGGCGAAGTTATATCAAAACTATGCCCTATTATTGCTGGAGTTCCTTAGGGCAGTGTGCTTGAACCTATCTTATATTTGATTTATACTGCTGACCTCCCAATATCAAATTTAGCGACTAAAGGAACCTTTGCGGATGATACCGCTGTACTAGTGTCCCATACTGATCATAAAGTAAAATCAGCTATGCTGCAGACCTGTTTGGACGACATAGCCCTCTGGCTCAAAAAGTGGAGGATAAAAGCCAACGAGACCAAATCGGTAAATATCACATTCTCTAAGAGGAAGGATACCTGCCCTCCAGTACAGTTAAATAGAAAAAAAGTGCCTCAAGCTGAACATGTCAAATACCTTGGTTTATACCTCGACAGACGACTTACTTGGAAAAAGCACATTTTCACGAAACGGAAGCAACTTCGACTGACACTAAGAAAGTTCTACTGGATAATTGGTCGAAAGTCACAATTACACCTGGAAAATAAAACCCTTGTTTACAAAGCTATAATCAAGCCTATATGGACCTATGGCACACACTAACATAGAGAGCATACAGCGATTTCAGAACAAGCTTCTAAGAACAATCACAAATGCCCCATGGTTTGTACCAAATGAAGCACTACACCATGATCTGAAAATACCGACAGTCCAAGAGGAAATAAAACGCTATAACACGTCATTTAAAGAAAGAATAACTCGGCACCCAAATAACCTGGCAAACCACCTAATGGATAAAAAAGGCATACACAAGCTAAAACACAAAATTCCACAGGATTTCATCGGACAATCTTAGCTTGATGCTTTATAAATACTAGGATGTGTCATAGGACGCATACCAAGCAAGACATCTCTCATCAAAATTACTGAATGTCCTAATGCATAGTGACAGATTGTAAGAAAAAGGTTCTGTTGCCACAAATAAAAAAGCATTTAAAAGTCTTAACATAAAAAACACAAACAAAGACTTATGGGGGATTTCTGTTAAGGTTCTTGGAGATATTATTGACACAATTGCCCCTGCCTTAACGGGCATATTTAATCAATGTTTAGACAGCGGTACGTTTCCTGATTTAATCAAATATAGTAAAGTAGTACCAATTTTCTAATCGGGTAGTAAGTTTGATCCCTCCAATTATAGACCTATATCTGTGCTACCAGCATTGGGCAAAATCTATGAAAAAATCATGCTAGACCAGATGTTGTCACATTTCAACTCAAATTGGATTTTACATAGTCACCAGATTGGTTTTACGAAAGATAGGTCGACGACGGACGCGGGAGTAAAACTCATCAGTCACATTTTGGAATCCTGGGAGAAATCCCAGGATGGAATTGGCATTTTCTGAGACCTCTCAAAAGCGTTTGACTGCGTTGACCATAATACACTTATCTGTAAATTACACCATTACGGAATTCGTGGACAAGCTGCTGATCTTGTTCCTTCCTACATAGGTAGGCCCCGTTAACGTTTACTTTTTAAAAAGTAAACGTTAACGGGGCGACGTCATCGGGGTCTCTAGTTAAGATGGGCGTGCCTCAAGGCTCAATTCTTGGCCCTTTCCTATTTCTAGTATATATTAATGACCTTCATTACATGATGGATAACTTATCGGACATCATTTTATTCGCCGATGACACTTCTCTTATTTTTAAAATAGATAGAAAAGATACGGATGTGTTGCATTTCAACGAGAGTCTGGCTGTTCTTTCGAAATGGTTTGCTATTAATAATCTTTTACTTAATGCAAACAAAACTAAATTCCTTAAATTCTCATTACCAAATGTACCTCAAGTGGGTCTGAATTTAAAACTCGATGGCAAAACACTAGATGCTGTTACGGAAACTGTATTTCTAGGAATTACTTTAGATTCAAAATAACAATGGGGCGCACTTATTAGAGCTCTTTCAGGTAGATTAAGTTCAGCTGCATATGCAGTAAGAAAAATAAGGCAGTTGACAGATATAGCCACAGCTAGGTTAGTATACTTTGCTGTAATATTAGAAAATTATAGTTATAAGCACCAGCATATAGTTTATCAATTCAATTTTTATTCAGTAACAATTCACATTGCGTTCGAATATAATCCAGCATGAAACATTAACAACATTATTAGATGTAGGATGTAGGTACAAAATAAAAAATAAACATTTATTGAAAAAAATCAAATTCATTTAAAGTTACGAAACAACCTTTGTAATTGCCTGTTTTGTCCACTAGACGAAACGATAAACAGTAAAGCATCGCTCCATAGAATTTTTTTTGTGTAGGAGTCGTGTATAAGTGGCGAGACCACCCGCGGCGCGTAGAAGAAAAGTGTTCAGGACAGTTCAAACGACGTCACGGAAAAAACTGGGCGTGTGAGTGGTTACGTAGAACACTGATAGCAGTTCTTACAAATCGGGTAAGGTTCACCTGCCATTGCCCTACGTACACGATGCGGTCGACGCGGCGCGACAATTGCGTCACCGTCCGTCTCACACTGCCTCATGTACAGACGCCAGCACATCAACCTACTACAATCTGTCAAATTTCTTTGATAGATTTTCAACTTTATCACTAAAGCATAAGGTTCAAAGTTGATTGGGAAAATGTGACAGTTTCGGGTAGGTTGATGTGCTGGCGTCTGTACGTGCTGGTGCGGGTGACATTTAACCCGCCGCACACTGGATGTCAATACAAAACGATTATTACAGAATTGACTTATCTACTACTTATTGATTGAATACAGATTCGACTAATCACGATCATATTTACTTAATTTACATTAACGACACATTGGATCTGATTACTTACTGTTCGCCTCGTAGACTGAATAATTCACAGGAAAAACCGGCCATGTACGTGTCGGACCACGCACAATGAAGGGTTCCGTAGTTGGAATGAATTTATCCCAAGAACAAACTTAACATTTTAGTTGAAAAACATGTTCTCCCATACATTCCAACTGAAAATGTAAGTTTGTACACACAATATTGAGAGATTTATCATGTTGTTTCAAGATCATAGACTTCTTATTAATTTTTCTGTAATCTATAAGTTCTGAGTTGAGCTGCACGGTTCTGACAAATGCGTGCACTGACTGGACAGGTCCTCTCAATCTGTGTGGTTATTTCCTCAAAATACCATTTCAGACACCAATCTACATGGCCCTCAAAGATTATGCCCGAATTTTTATATACACTTTGACATTGATGATTTTTATATATACAATGACATGAATATTTACTTTGTAAAGTATTTTTTTATTTTTTTATTTAATTGTTGTGAATGTGAGGACTATGTGGGTCATTTCTTTTTTTATTGTTTTCCTTCTTAGTTAGTTTTAATCATGATCTGGCAGTTTGAGTACATTACGCGGCCTACCCAAATGTCCTTTCTTTGGTATTGTTCGTCGAATCGTTGAGCTCCTCAACTTCTGAGTTCAGCTGCACGATTTTGACAAATGCGTGCACTGACTGGACAGGTCCGCTCAATCTGTGTGGTTCTTTCCTCAAAAGACCATTTCAGACACCAATCTACATGGTCTTCACATGATCTGACCAAGATTATGTCTGGACTTTAAAAGAGACTGTGAGTTTGTTTCGGCCTTTCTTCTCAGAATAGTCAGATAGGAAACGCCGACCTCATCTAGTTTAAAAAAATATGATTGACGTGTAAAAGTGTTTGTACAAACCTACTTACAGAAAATAAATCATTTATCATTTATAGGTATAGAACTATTTTCTGTATTTTTTTCAAAATTTTAGGCTCAGTAGTTTCGGAGATAAGGGGGTAATGGTAAATTTCCGTCTATTGTCTTAATTAACTTTAATACAATTTACTTTAAAATTATGAAAAAAATATATTTGATATGTCACACGGTACAGATTGTGAAACTTTTTTTTTAAACGTCGTTATGCCTGCCCTCGCACCGCGCGTCACTCGCGCAACTTGCGTGAAGGCTCCTTCAAACAGGCGCGACACGCGACGCGAATCGCGAGCGGTGCCTTTGCGTCGCGTGCGATTCGCGTCGCATGTCGCGCCTGTTTGCAGGAGCCTTGAATCAGGGTATAATTCCGATAGATCGACATTGGTCAAACGTCAGTTGGTTGAGTTAAACGTCAGGGATTGGCTAGACTCAGTGAGTCCAGCCAATCAATGACGTTTGACTGACAATTCCAATGTCGATCTATCGGAATTATATTCGAGAGTCAGTGGGTTGTCTGCTGTAACACATGAGTAGTAAAACCGAACAGAGATAAAGCTTCATAGAAAAGTGCAAAATTGTTACCTATTTTGGTAGGGTTGTCACTGTCACAATAGATAAAAATAAATTTAACAAAACATTTGTGAAATAGTTTTATTATTAAATATGAAAGAAAACTTTACAAATTACTTACTTTAATAATTTTCTTTTTATAATTTTTGTTTTTTAATAATTTATTGTTTCTTTTAATTGTGTGGTAATTTCTAAATCTAACATATAGTTTTTTCAACTAATCTAAGGGGAAACATTCACATGGCATGTCAAATTTACAATCTTTAATACGTTTAAGTATTTCGTGGCCAACATTGACAATATTTATGTCAAGATCGAAATATTCGCGAAACTTTTGCTCGAGCAATTCAACAAATGCGATAAAATTATCAGGAGGTATAATTAAAAAACCGGATTATACGTTACCATCATTAAAATCCTTGTAATGGCTGAATAGAGAATCTTTGCCCATATTTATAGGTTGTTCAGATCGCTTAAAATGATAAAAATCTTGTTGAATTATCAAAATTAAACTAACATATAAAATTTCGTGACCGTGCTACTAACTGTTGAAGAGTTCCCTAGTGAGGAGACAATCCTGGCTGCAGTGTGAGGTTATATCTTATTAATGCATTGTCACCGAAGTTAAGCAGGTAGGTACCTATACAAAATTTCAGCTCAATCAGACATCGGAAAGTGGTTCAAATCTTACTTGCAATATTGAACTTAACACATACCAACCCACTCACATATCTATGTTTAGAAAAAGCTTTTTATAATAATAAAAAGGTAAAAAAAACACCTTTTCATATAAAAAAAGGATCATACAATAAAAAAAAGAGTACTCACTTGAAAAACACTGTTGTCGAGCAAGATGACGCCACACATTATCCCGTGGAATTTCTGAACGCCCTGTCAGCAAGTGGACTTCCAGCGCATACCATCAAGCTGAAGGTCGGTGTCCCGATTATGCTTCTTCGGAACCTATCTCCTCCGAAGTTGTGTAACGGGACCCGCCTTTTTTTTTTTTTAAGGATGGGAAATCATCCAATGACCCCTCCCGCTCTGGGTGGAGCGGAAGGGAGTGTCGACTCTTACTGACTAAAACCCATCCGTGTTCCTTCCTTAGCCCTTTATGTTCCGGGGTAGCGGGAACCAAAATCAAAATCAAGTCATTTATTCAAACTAGGCTGAGAATCAGCACTATTCGAACGTCAAAATTACATAAGACAGTCCCCCAAAACGCCCGCCCTTCACCACGTCCTAGTGCTTTCGCTGGGGAGAAGAAGTGGCGCAACAAACTCCCCAGCAGCACAGCTGTCTGTTCAGTTATAAAATACTCGACTGTATACAAAACTAGATCTGCAAAGTATCTAATTAACATTACAGGACACAGAACATTCAATAATTTTTTTTGCCATATGTTAGCTAGCCACGCCAATATACTAACAAATACCATAAAAATCTATACGTACTCAAGCTAAAATAAAAATACTAAATCAAAAGTAATAAAAAACCCTTTCGGACAATCCCGCTGTCGGACAATCCCGCTGAACGGGACCCGCCTTAGTCATTTCGCTTCCCAGACACACCATTGAGGCGGAAATTCTTACGGGTTGTGGCGTCGGCAAGGCAGTATTTATACCACGGATTCCCCTCATACCTCATAACTTCCCGTTCCAGTTCAAGCGCGTACAGTTCCCCGTGAGTGTTTGCTTTGCGATGACCATCAATAAGTCGCAGGGGCAGACACTGAAGGCAGCGGGTGTCGACCGAGTTGCTTCTCACACGGGCAACTGTACGTCGCTTGCTCCAGTCCTGACTCTCTTTACATTATGGCTCCTGGCAGCATAACTACCAACGTAGTTTATAGGGAAGTGTTGTAAGGTATCATACCTTTGTACGTATTTTTACTCTTTTGTGTCCTGGAATGTATTCCTGCATTATTTTCTCTATTTCCTTCAGTCACATCTTATGACTGAACTCAGCAAGATTCCCATATAACTCTCTTCACTTGCTTCGCTTGCAAAAAAAACTTATATTTTAATGCTATTTTAAAAGTTGTTTACTTATAATGCTATAGCCTTCACGCAGACGACGTCGCGGGCAGCAGCTAGTAAATAGTACTAGCTTTTGGCCCATTCTTAAAAACTCACTTTGATTCGTACAGGTTTCATGCTCAAAAAACATAACTCAGAGATTAGATCTCTGGCATTTTAAAATGTTATATTGATATTAGTAGCAATTTCGTAGCTTCGTAGCACGTCGATATAATAGCCAGCGTACATTCTCTAAAAATCTCACCGAGAAAAGGTAAAGTTAATCGTGATTCAACTGACGAGGATTGCCACTACTGACAGCTCACTTCAACTGGCGAGGATTGCCACTACTGACAGCTCACTTCAACTGACGAGGATTGCCACTACTGACACCTCAATTCAACCAAGTCTTCACGGGGAGATGTTTATGTCATGATAAAAAGAATGAATCCTTAAACCTTACTATGACTATGACAGGAGGTTTTGTCAAGTCACTCAAACAAACCGCTAGACATCATAGCTGATCGATGATAAAGTAAAGTCCTCGTAGACACTCCATTGAGTTCCACAGATGACAAAACTCACATGGAGTTTTGTCACCTGTGCTAGTTCAGTATGCGGTGCTAATCCTTGTCTCGTGCACTCGTACTGCGTATGAAAGAGACTGCAGTTAATTAGCCAATGAATGGAGCACTAGTGCAGTGTCAGTGACGTCATATTTAATAGCTAGAAGAGCGACGTCGGCTTTGGGCTCAAAGCACAATGTAGCTACAGAAGGTTCACAAGACATGCTTTTCCTGCTGCGATGTGATTTCCGACTATGTCATTTTGCGAATGTGGCATTGTGCGCCGAATCCTTCAGATAATGTAAGCATCTGTAGTTTTACCCGTTATTTCGTTTGTGTGTATCGTTTGACATCGGTATTCAAGACGTGCCCACGCTTGCACTTGCCGATATTGACAACTATCTGGCCTCATCTTTGTTCCTTCTTAAATAAAAGGTAAATACACTCAAAAAGTACATTATTTAAATTATTGTTTATGTATTCCTATTTTGTAAAAATAACTTCTTCCAATGCAAATCAGGGAGGTTTGGAAGAAAAAAGGGGAGGCCTTTGCCCAGCAGCGGGACACAAAATAGGCCAACAAAAAAAAATGATAATCACATTCCAGCCTACCCTCTATTCTATTTATGTACTTTCGTTGAAGTAACAAATATTACCTGTATCTCCAAATTGATATGCATGAAATTGAGTTATGATTCGTATTAAGTGTGTTCCTCGCGGCGACAGATACAAATTCATTGAATTATTTATTGAATCGACACGCCGCTATGTGATATGTAGGTATCTTGTTCTGAGGGGCAAGACGATATTCATGAAATACGCTTCTGTTTGTTTGGATATTATCATCTCATAATGTTAAAAGTTAAAACTGTGTTCCTGAAAGTATGATGACTCAGACGTAGTATTTCATTAGGTTTCAATGTTTGAAGACACAGACGCATAAACAGTGGCGCGTGTGACAAACGCATTACACATTCCCCTCGCTCCGTCGCCGGCAGTCAGCACTTCCAGTCGGTTGAAATACATTTCGAAAATCACTGAAACACTCGTAGCGTGTTTGTTTAAAATTCAACGATGAGACGTGGGGCACAATCCTGAAGGAACGTTTCTTTTTATGGAGGTCACTCGAGTAGATAACTCGTCTTCATTCGGGGCTTCGCAGTCGAGTCACGCACCTCCCCCCCCTGCTCCCCCTGCCTCCCTCAGGGGGTCGCGAATACACCGCCGCGCCGGACACTTTGAATATTTTGAGCCATGCATTTATATAGCTGTCATTTAGAGTAAGTAATGGACATTATCATTACTGCGACCCAAACATAAACTAGCAACATCTTACTGATGTTACGTTCGATCATGTTGCGAAAACTTTCAATTGTTCACAATCGTTTGCAATGGTTTCGTTTTCTCAGTAGTTTTACACCGCGCCGTAGTTCGTGTTCAGTGTTAGATATTATGAGGCGTGAGCATGCGTGGGCGGTAACCGATTGTGACCGCATCTCGTACGGATAGCGCTTTATCTTCAATGCTCATGAAAACCATATCTGAGATATACAGCTCCAATTTATCATTATATAAAGCTTATTTGTTAGTAAGATATTCACTGAACAACATGCTACGTGACTGTTGCTGTAACGCAACTTGTTCGAACATTCACGAAGTAGCAGTGAATGCTTTAATGTTGCTCTATGCTTTCTGAACTATTAATATGTGAGTAACTAGTGAGCTCAGTATGCAACAACTTGGTGTCAATAGTAAACATCTAGCCAACTTGCAAGTTACCAATAACTGCGCAGTATCCACTATCCAGGTCTTCTCACACACGGTTATCTTAATGAACTATAAATTAAACCCCATCATCAAGTAAGTTACAAATGTCACGGTTAATGTTATGAAATTGCCCGCTGCTACGATTTGCATGTAAATGGAGAGAAACGTTTACACGTCTCTTGCATTACAGACTGATGGCTCACTGCCTAGTGGGTAGTTGTACAGTTAGCTCAGAACAGAGAAGGCAAAACATGCATAGAGAGATGTGAAACAAGGTACTACTGTCACTTATACATTGTACTAGGTATTTATAAAATATTTTTCTAAAATCAAATTATTAACACAGTTCGACAATTCATTTCACATACTTATAATATTGTTCTGCGCGACTGACAGAAACTTAACGAAACAAACACCCCGTGACAACACGTGTCATTCATTTAATCTTTCATGCATGTTTTTTGAGGTACCTACGTTAAATGAGGCAGATTATTTTCCAACTTATAGCGAAACTCTTTGAAGTACAAAATAAAAAAAGGTAAATTTAAGTGTGTCTCAAACATACAGAGTACAGTCACAACGTGTGATCTGTCGGTCGTTGGAATATCTGCGACAGGAGTAAGGTCGGGCGCACAAGATTGCGTTGTCATCGCGCGGCGAGGCAGGCATGACGCGACAGAGCACTGCTGCCAACACGTAGGAACACTTACCATAATGGGCCGATTCGTTTTCGAAACTAGGCGTTTATTGTATTAACATTAATCTTTTCTAAACCTAGTAGGCACGTCTTGGCCTTTAACTACCACTAGCCAGGGCAATTAAAGTGAACTAAACGCGTAAAGCATCACTCGATAGAAACAAAACTTTTCCTAGTTTTCTTAATAATACGCTCGCTTCGGCTTCTTTCAAAGTACCTACCTATTGTACCTAATTCATTATTATCACGAGTACAAATCAAAGCACGTATTTAGAAGGCATTGTTATTTATTTATATGTTGTTTCCTCGTATAAATGTAGAAGGAATACAAGCAGCAGTGAACAGCGATTAGGTACTGTTACTGATTTCCAAATTCAGGAGGCGAACGCCGCCGCCACGCGGATATGTGCAATCGACGATATTGCACGCCGCACTTCCGATACCGCCCCGCTACAGCGCGCGGCTTTACATCACTAACTGTACACTCAATGTATATTAAAAAGCCGTATCTTCTCTATTTATAAGCTTTTAAACTGGTATAACTGCTGAGCTTCTTGCTGTTTGTTCTTGTTGGTCACTCACAAACCTCTGTATTTTTTTGATAGTAGTTATAAGAATTCGGACAGTAGCATTTCCACAAAAATCGGTTCACTTGTTCGTGACATACCCGACGCAGACAGTAAGTGCTGTTCAATAAATACGCACACTTTACTGTTCCTATAGTATTGTTACGAGCTTGGGGTTCGTGACAATAAAAACTGCCGATTTAATAACCAAAAAATAGACACTTTAATTAAAAACACCAATCACAACTATAGCACACTAATTATAAAACACAATTGCACTACCGATCACTTCTAAGTCGACCTGAAGATCGCTTTCGATGTATTCGCTTGTATCGCTTATCCAAGACTGTGTCGGCTCGCGGCCGCATTGCATTGCATGCGGCATTTTCATACCTACGCTGGGTGGTATCTAGTTGTTTGATTTGTTGTTGTAAAGTTGTTAAAGTTTACAGAATAAAAACATATATGTTATAACATTTTACATTTGTTTTTCACTAGGTATCGAAAATCCCTAATAACTTCTAAACGGATTAGCCTATTTACACAATTTATTTTGCCCTATCCCTTTTAGATCTAAACCTATCAAAGGACACTAAAAACAACACAATATCTACACTCGCGTTCGCACGGATCCCAACCGATCCGAGATATCGAGTCCGTGAGCGGTATCTACTTATGTGCGTTGCCCGAGCGCACTTTGTATCTAGATTGATTTCTGTACTCTCTGTATCTCTGTATTTTGTGGGGTATGTAAGAATTTTCATAACAAATATTTGGGTTGACAATCTCGACAAGAAGACTAATGGATCGCATTCACAGCGATTATAATAACAGCACCGCGTTCTGCTAACGAATTCATCGCTCACAAACGACTTTTTTACTTTACATTTCCAATGTTTTATTTAGCTCATGAGCTCAGAGCTCATGCACAGAAAGCAGAAAGCGATAAGGCCGCCCATTGTATGTTTTGTATTAATAATCGTATTTTTTGTTATGTATTTTCTGGTGTACAATAAAGTACATATAAATAAATTAATAAATTAGAGAGGCTTACTGAGCATTAAATTTGATAAAGATTACATTAATCCGCGTTAGTTCAAAGACCACATCAGCGATGCATGCAGGATGTCATTCGGATTTGGCACACGCTGCGGTGACGAGCTTTCACTTTACGACTTTATAATTAAAGTAATCGCGGCACGAGATGAATGATTGCTACAGGTTTGCATGGCAATAACTTATATCGATAAATTGTACAAATCTAAAGAGGTCTAATCGAGTGTATATTTGTTGGGCTCGGTCGCCGCCGCACCGGCACCGCGCGCCGGTCGCCGGGCGCCGCGCCGGTCGCGGGTGCGGGGCGGTCGTCGGAACCCCGTCAGCTGTAACGTTATTATTATCCGTGAAGCGTGGCTATTCTGTCGACTACTCGGTGATGCTCGTTTTTATTTGCGAGTACAGACATAAAGCAGTGATCACTTTGGTCTTGTTAGGGAGTATAAATCAGCATCGGAGCGGTTGTAAAATCGCGATTCACGCTCCGCAGCCGACACGACGACACAAAACAAAGTCGAGTGTCGCGCCGCACTACCGAACATTCTTATTAGATTCGTCACTTTGTATAAGTAACTAGCTGCGCCCCGCGGTTTCACCCGCGTAAGTTTCGATTTAAGGGTATGAAAAATAGATGTTGGCCGATTCTCATAGATACCGGATAAGCACAAAAAATTTCATCAAAATCGGTCAAGCCGTTTCGGAGGAGTATGGCAACGAAAACTGTGACACGAGAATTTTATATATTAGATTACATGCGAAGCCGAACAATATGCTTACTCGTACTTTATTTAAATCAGCAGTCAAAGTTTTGGTGAGAAGAATAAGTATTGCAAGCGGGAGAAGAATGGTAGAATATTTGGGAATCTTGTAACATCAGAACTATCGAGACTTCACACTTGTGTCAATAGTGTTATTTACAAGGGTTTACTAATGATAAGCATCAGAAAATATATTGTCATAATTTACATTGGCATAACGAAATTCAGCATAATATCATTAAGCATAATATTATTAGGCATAAATGATTTGCCATAAATACTGATGGCAAATAATGAAGCATAATTTTATAAAGCATACTTACTATTATAAACGCATAATGATATTTACAAATAAATTTCTTTGGAATAAATATAATAAACCCTAATACATAATTCCTAACGGTTGTAGATACTATTTTATTTTATTTCGCATTATTGATTATTGCTCCAAAGTAATGTCGAATGTAATGTAATAATAAGACATATTCGTCGGAGCCCCGCTTCGCTATTTCTGTCTGCAGGATTTAAAGGAACCTAATAAGAAGCAGATGACGGGGACTCGTTCGCTCGCTTTGCTCGATCACTTGAGCCCCCGTCATCACCATCGAACCTAACCTGTCCGAGTCGTGGTGCCCCAAGTCCCGAGGTAGCTTCGCTCGCTCTTAGACCGACATTTAGAAAAATTTCTCAAATAAATTAAGTTGGTAATCAACAAGCAATGCATTTTGTCAAACGTCATTTAGGTACGCTTTGCGTTATTTTACCAATTAACATGATTATAAAAACATTAGTTTGTCAAATGATGTTTTGATGTAGGTAATGAAATATTGTCTTTCAATTATTTGTCAAATGAGTTATTTACAGAAATAATAATTTGTAAAGTGATAATTTTATCAAGTAGATATTAACCTTACGTTATTTTTTAAATTAAAATTAGTGATTCGTTTTTTGTCAAATGAAAGGACACCCTTTTTTATATTATTATGGCTCATAATTATTAGACGAATAAATATTATGCCTTAAAAATATATGCAACTCCGAATGATGTCAAAATAAATTAGACTAACTGATAGCTATGCTAACCTTTGCATTATGCCAAAATATTGTTATGCCACAGTATTATTATGCTAACAAAAGTTATGCGAAAACGCTATGCCAAACAATATTATGCCTTAAAATTTTATGCTAAGAGGGGGATTACCATTTACAAGTCATTAGATAAACCACGAATGAATAATATGAATGAGTAATGAGTATAACTGTTAATATACCTATTTATTTGTTACGGTCACTAATCACTGACCTGCAAATTGCAAAAGCAACATTAGAACTTTTTTAATTTCGCGGGCTACCGTGGCGCATTCGCACGCTGAAGCTAATGCTAGAGCTACAATTTGGTGTTATAGTATACCGGTGTACCTACGTTGAAGTTCAGTGACATATTAATCTACGAGTAATTAAATCAATTGTTTAACTATAATTTTTAATTAATTTTATTAATTGGTAGGTACCATTGCGCCATCTCATGTTCCTAGCACGGCGGGCTGTACTGGCGCCGCCGCCGCCGCTGCGCTCTGCTGCGGCTGCTGAGTGAGACCCTCAAGCTGCGCAAATACTGTAACCTGTAACCTTATGGGTAACTATAGCTTTGAGCCGTTTGAGGTCGAAACGCTCGGGTCATGGGACCCGAGTTCGCGTCTCCTTTTTAAGGTTTCTCGCCGGCTGGTCGACACTTCATGTTAGGGCTGGGTCGTTCTTTGACCAAAGAATTAGCATTGCCATTCAACGTGGCAATGATGCCACTCTTCTCGGCACGTTATCGGATGACCGATGCGGACGAGTACTTTGACGCCTAAGTGTTCTTTGTTGGATTTGTATTTATTTGTTTAATAAGTTAGTTTGTCATTTCAAATCATTTATTGGTTTGTAAACATGGGTACATGGATGTTTTATTAAAAGAGTCCTCCATGCTCTAAAAAAATGTTAAATGTCATCAAGGTTACAACAAAAATAAAATAAAAAATGACAAACGGTATAATAGCATATCGTCAGTTGTAGGTAATATCAATTAATGTAACCGCCAAAATGACGAAATTGAGTTAAATATACCTACAGTTCGACTGCAAATTTTCCGCTCTATCGATTGGTGTCTTTAAAAACCTCGATATCTTGAAAAAAAATGGCGATTACGTTAGCAAAATCATACCAGTTTTTTTTTTTTATTTCAACTAACGACAGATTTGGTATTACTTTTTAATGTATCGACCCAACGTGAAACAAAATAATTAATAAAAGAGTAATTTTTCTAAAAATTACTATTATATTACTTATTTTGTTATAAATTATAACTTTCTGACTGTTACGTTAATCTCATCACCAAATAAAAATAAAAAAAACGCGATTAACCCTAGTTTTTGTGTCTACGCTTGTAATTATTCGATGAAATTCTATTGTATTTTCATTTAAAAATAAAGTAGATACGGTCTCAAATTGAAGTATCACAAAATAGTTTTTACAATATAATGCCCGCTTTATAATTCATTCTTGAAAGAATATAATTTTGTTGGTTACAGTAACGCTCTAGTACTTTATACAGGGTTATTTTTAAAACACTAACAACCTCGCAGGACTATAATTATTTAACATCATAAACAACAACTTTTGCTCTATGACTTTTTACAGTTTTTACAAAACTTAATAAATGCACCAAAAATAATGTCAAGATTTTGTTACAATAACACTTTTTAGGGTTCCGTACCTCAAAAGGAAAAAACGGGACCCTTATAGGATCACTCGTGTGTCTGTCTGTCTGTCTGTCCGTCTGTCACAGCCAATTTGCTCCGAATCTTATGGACCGATTAAGTTGAAATTTGGTACACATATGAATCTCTGTGACCCAAACACAGACGTGTAACGTAAATAAATGAGTTTTGAAAATGGAAGTCATTTTTAACGCGAAACTTTTTTTTTTAAATTGTCTATTTACCCCTCTAGGACTTATCGTGAGGATCTCAAATATATTTTTTTCATAATTTTAAAGTAAATTGTATTAAAGTTATTTAAGACAATATACGGAAACTTACCATTCCCCCCCCCCCCTTATCTCCGAAACTACTGAGCCTAAAATTTTGAAAAAAATACAGAAAATAGTTCTATACCTATAGATTACAGGAAAATTAATAAGAAGTCTATGATCTTGAAACAACATGGTAAATCTCTCAATATTGTGCGTACAAACTAACATTTTCAGTTGGAATGTATGGGAGAACATGTTTTTCAACTACAATGTTAAGTTTGTTCTTGGGATAAATTCATTCCAACTACGGAACCCTTCATTGTGCGTGGTCCGACACGTACTTGACCGGTTTTTTAGATCTGTATTTTGTAGTAACTACTGCCACTAAATTTTCAACGCACTGTTCGTTTACTTATCTAGTGCTTTGTTTTGTACCGCGTGGAGATTTTCGCATTTAGAGCGATCAATATAAAATATTTTTATAAAAAAAAAAGGAAAAAGTTGATGTTTAAGTAATTAAAAATCTCCGGCGAGGTTGTTATTGTTTTACAAATAACCCTGTATAGCAGTCATGCCTCTTACTTTTCTTTACTTACTCTTGATGTTACATTTTTACAAAAAAAAAACTCTCAAATTAATAATATTAAGCAAAATATTTTTATAATTCGAGAGATATTCTAAATATGTAATGTCGTGTTAGCTTATAAGTTATGCTGAAAACAATATTTTTTTCGAAAGCTACGAGTGTTTTACAAAAACCGAATTGATCCTCTTCACAAAAAAGAGGAAACTGACGACACTACAACTACCACGATTCTTTGGTACCTACTACCCTAAGGCCTGAGTTCACCAACATTCTAACCATCGGTTAGGTATTTAAACAGTTGATTTATGTCAAATTTCCTAAGGAAATCAACTGTTTAAATACCTAACCGATGGTTAGAATGTTGGTGAACTCAGGCCTAAGCCTATCAACTGAAACCAAATACCTGAGCATCTTTAGGCATATATATGCTAGAATTGGGCAAAACACACCATCTATAGGCTAGAATTGGGCAAATACACCAACTACATCACTACAAAAGCCAGCATATCCCTGAGGCAATGCAAGAAATGCTTGGCGAGAATTATGGGATTAGCCCCAGGGTTACTCACTGGCTATACACCACAGTCATCCGAGCAATCATCACATACGGCTTACTAGTCAGGCGGCCCAGAACAGACCTAAGCACAGCCCAAAGAGACCTCGAGAAGCTGCAGCGGTTCGCGTGTGTGGCAATCACTAACTGCATGAGAACTTCACCCACCGCTGCCCTACAGGCTATGCTTGGACTGCCGCCCCTACACCTCATCGTGCGGGAAGAGGCGGCCCTGGCTGCCTTTAGGCTATATATATCAGGAACCCTGAGCAAAGACTCCAGGGTCAAGCACATACGCTTATAGGAAGACGGGATAAACGACAGCCAATGATGACATCACCCTATGACAAAGCCTCGAAACATTATTTACTACTTTCAAAAAGATTACAACATAGTCCCACACCCATATTCCTACACTCTCTGACAGCGCCTCTGTCCTTAAATCCTAGAATGTCACAATGCGATTGAACGGGTAACAGTATCGAACCGCAATACAGTGACACTACAATGGATAAAAGGACACAGTGGATCGCTAGGAACGACGCAGCTGACGAGCTGGCCAGAAGAGCATCCGGAACCTGTCGTGCTATCCCTTTAACCAACTACGCAGGTGGCAGGAGCACACCCACACACAATTAGAGAGCTGGTGAACGTCGTCACCGCGCTGTAGGTAGTCCAAGGAAGCCATGCCATCGTTAGATGGCAAGGTAACCAGATGCTTACTACGCTGGACAGGTATGGCCTGCGCCTGGTGACGGGAACCATCACGGGACACTGCTCGCTAAACAAACACTTCCACACAATAGGCATAACGGACAGTCCCCTGTGCAGGGCTTGCAAGGAGGCTGATGAAACCGTTGCGCATGTGCTCTTTGAATGCACAGGCGTCACCCAGATTAGGTCAGGAACCCTCGGGGCACCCAAATCTTACACAGATGTTCTCAACAGGCCGGGAGACTTAATCAACTTCTGGAGGAAGGAACCACCCGGTTGGAATAACCACCGACGGCCGCCATGGCCCACACACAATAACTATCTGTGTGCCAAATTACATCCAAATCCGTTCAGCCGTTTGTGCGTGAAGAAGTAACAAACATACAAACATACTCAAAAACTTTTGCCTTTATAATATTAGTGTGATTTATATCAGAATTTGTTTTATTCATAATGAAGAAAATTTTTCCATGAATTTATTAAAAAGGTAGTTTATTCTAAATTGGACTTTAGTACAAGTGAATACGTATGTAACTCCTACAATCAACCTATCACAACGTATGTCCACGCCTTGAAAACTGCGATATACGTTAAAAAGTACTAATTTTTTCGCGATTTACGCTAAACTAGATTGTACATTCTGTAAGTTACGTTATAGCTGTTATTAATTTTTTCAAAAAATCTTAATGTAACACGACATTTTTTTTTTTTATTAACTTAGCCACCATGTCATCTTCGAAACTATAATAGTAGGCTTCATAAGGTTTCCTTCAGATAACAGGTGTCAACATTTTGAGAAAAATGCTCTAAACAGCATTGCAGTAGGATGAGTACACAAAAAGTTACATTTATTTTTGTGAATTGAATTTAGTTTTTTGCCTCTCCTGTAAAGTCGCCTTGTGGCGGTTACATTAATTGATATTGCAACTGACGATATCGGCAATCAGTCAGTGATTCATCATTAAGAGCCATTTCACGTTTTCGCGCGAATTTCCAAGATTTTAGTCGCCTAATTTACCGTCTTAGGTAATACTCTGACATTGTTGAACACATGTAAAAAAAAGACCAATCTTTCGTATTGATACTTCATGTAACACATTTACAAAAACTTATTTGTTTACTTTGTGGTGATTAATCTCCCACAACTAGTTTACTGAAAAATCATCGCAGAGTCAACTTCAGATTCCTATATCTATCATTAATATTTATATATTTGACAAAAAAAATACAGAAAGCATCAGACATATAATTTTGTCGACACATAATGTAATAGAATATCGATTACTAATAACACTAATTAGTAAAAAAATAAAGTCTAAGGGCAATTTTTACGTTTTATATTGCTATTTTGTCTAGGTTTTTTGATTTGAATAAGGCGTAATTACATTTAAAAAATCATGTCAAAATAAAGTATGTTCTTTAAAAAAACTAATTCTGAAATTTTATTAAAATCCCTTCATTTAATTAGACATAATATCGTTATTGACATCACTCTATTTAGAATAAATTACAATGCATCGGCGGGCACCGATTAGTACGGCGCGAGCGCCCATCGACGAAGGATCTATGCCAATTTTTCCCGCGTCCCGATTTTCGAGCGCACTTATCGTGAACGCATTATTATACTACGAGTACAACATTTTGATCCTCTTCGCATTTTTTTTTTCATAAGGTTAGTGTTTTGTTTAAAATCAATTAAAGTGTTACTTTAGTACTTTGTAGAATAATTATAATATATTTTTGTGTTATTAGTTTTAGCAATGGGGCGTAAAGAATGTGTATACCATTGTGTCAAAAAAAGGAAAAATAAAAATTCTGCAGCCTTAGAGAAAGCAACAGAAGCGAGGTAGATATTTTATTTTTATTTGTAACTCATATACACAGTAATCGATCACATTATCGAAACTATAGACTATAGAACTATTTCTTCTATCAATTTTAATAATTCTAAAAACAATATTGATTATTTTAATAATCATTTAATTATTATTGAATAAAAAAAATATTTAAGTAATTGTAGATATCGAAACTTGACAGCTATTTTGTTTTCATTTTAGAATGAGAAATCGTGTGAATCGAGTAGAGGAGGATAGTACCTTTAGAAGAGACGACGTGCCGGGTACAAGTGAAAAATCAGATTCGACAATAGAAATTGTATTTATTTATTTTTATTCAGACTCGATCGTAAATATTTTTAGTACTTACTTATTATATTTCTTTAAATTTCAATTAGATGTTTTAATGTTCCTTTTGTTTTTAGAACGATCACATTATAATTGATTTTCAATACTTTTGGAATCAATTAATAAATATAAGTGAACACAGAGAGAAGTTCTGCTGCAATTGAACTATTTGAAAATAGAAAAAGAGAAACACTTGGGTCCCATGTCTAAATTTGACTTCAAGTGTATGATGTGTGGATCTAGCTTTGTTCTATAAACTACGGAGACTGAAACAACTGAACGATCAAGACTCGACCTTAATGCAGGAGCGGTATCAGGTGCAGTCATTACGGGAATTGGTCTCTCAAACTTAAATGAGATCAGTGCATCGATGGATTTGCCAACAATGCCACTTCGATTATACAGTCAAACACATGATGCTATTTCCGACATGTGGAAAACTGCTGCTGAAATGACAATGTTAAATGATGCCAAACAGGAAATTAAAGCGGCAGTATCTCGTGGCGATGATAGCGATCGAAGCGGATGCTTGTTGGGGAAAACGCTCTTACAAAAATAATTATTATGTTATAAATATATTAATATATAATGTCTGATTGTTTACCTGTTCAATTTTATTATACACTTATACATAACATATATTTGTGTTTTTTTATTAGTCTAGCAAGTTAGTAGACTGAATAAATAAAATCACTTTTTTTCATAAGTCTCTAGCAAAGGTGCATTACAATCATGACGGCTCAAGATTGTTTAGTCCGTCTCGACACTCGCGCTACACTGTTTGCATTATGTATGTGTGGATAGCTACGCACACATACACAATGCTGCCGTCTTTTACCTAAACTCGAGCGTCAAACTTTTGTGAAATGGCTCTTAAGGAAGTCGGCAATTGTGTAATAACTTTTTCCAATTAATACATATTTCGATTAGTATCACAGTTCATTTAATTTAGTATCTAGTGCTAATAGTTAGTTACAAATGAAATTAATCTACGAGTAGTCGTTGATGGCTGACGTACATCGGTCTATTTCCACGACCTGGATGACGCTGCCATCTGTAACACCTAAGTATTATTTTAGTTTCTCCGTTATTTCGGGAGCACGGAGATGCATGCTATCATCTCTTAGATTCCTTCGTACACGTAATATGCTTGCTTTGAGTTTGAGTCAGTCTGGTCTACCTTATAATGGTAGATACAAAACGGTGAACTTCCTTGTCCATGTCCATTCCTCTGCATTTGAAACTAACTTTTGGAAGAGGCAACTAGAATAAATTCTATTTTTTTTTTGTAAATTTTGACGTTCAGAAGTGCCTTTAATGTGCCTATTTGAAATAAATGATTTTATTTTGACTTTGAAAATAAATGGGTAGATACTTATTAGAACTTACTTATTTAAATGCTTAAAATTAGGCCAAAAAAGGGAAAAACGCTGAATAGACAGCGTTGATTCGCTTGCACGCATTAGATTATCCTAATTATAGGTATGGTTATTGTTATTATTAACCGACTTCAAAAAAAGGAGGAGGTTCTCAATTCGTCGGATTTTTTTTTTTTTTAATGTATGTTCCCCGATTTCTCGAAGACGCCTGGACCGATTTGGAAAATTTTTCTTTTGTTTGAAAAGTCCAAGTGCTTCCCAAGTGGTCCCATGATCATCAGGTCAGAATCTGATGATAGGATCCCAGGGAAATCGAGGGAATCCCTCAAATTTTATTGGCAAACCTATAGCGATTTGGATATTTTTTAGAGTAACTTGAGCATTTGCTCTCGGAAATCATCATTTGGTAAAGTGGAGCTGATGATGAAGACCACAGACGGCCATCGGAACTACTCAATGATAAATATTTTACGGATTGCGATTCGATTACTTTAATATGGTTGATAAGCAATTTATGCTCGTCACAATGCTTATGGTGAATGGTTGTTGAGGAGTTCTCCTGGTTCTTACCAGGAGAACTTCTCAACAATTAACATACCAGCATTGGGAAAAGCAATATTTTGTAGAAGGTGATGAGCAGTTGACGTTAGACTATTGTAACTTAGATAAATCACAAACTCTCTCACTAAAAAGTGAAAAATATAAACTTTTTTACAAAAAAAACAACCGACTTCCAAAAAAACGTACAAAGTGATAAATAACTTTAATTTCGGAAGTTGGTGTCAATAAACGAAAATGCAGAACCAACGACACCGACTTCCGAAATTAAAGTTATTTAAGTATCACTTTGTAGTTTTCTTTGGAAGTCGGTTGTTTTTTTTTTGTAAAAAAGTTTTTTTTACTGTTAAAACTTGATAAAATAGTCTGTAAAAGTAGTTAAAATATTAAGCAAAACATAGAAAATATTCCAAACGGATATCCACCTTTTATGTCGTTGATATTTTGTATGACGGTAGATAGAAACTTCAAGTTGTTTGTTCATGACAAGGGGGAGCTCCGAATGGCATAGAGGAATCTTGTTCGAGACATCGACCAGAACGGACCTCCGGCCTACAGATGTTCAGTTGACTAGTACTAGTGACGTTATTATGTGAAATTAATCGACCAGATGTCACGTAAGTTAATTGATATTATTATCTTGATTATTGCTGATAACTATGGTGTTCTGTATATGTTATAATATGGCCAATGTTGCTAATGTTTTAAAGTGGATAATGGAATATTCCTAGCTGTTGTTATTATGTTGCTATTATTCTGAGTTGTCTTGAACCATTGTCCAAAGATTATAATTGATTGTTTTTAAAATAAAGATAATTTATGGCAATATAAGAAATCTGTTGATAGAATACTTTAATACTGTTTCCATGGACTTTCTTGTCCTTCTTCTCCATGATGACCTAGATTTGGAACGGACGACTAGCTTTCTAATTAATTACTGACAAGCCTAAATTTAAATAAATTTCTAGCTTGTCTTTCTGTGCTTTATTTCATAAAATCCTTCCTCTACACACATATTAAATAACTAGTAACCATTCTGATATTCGAAGTTTTATATTTTGGTAATATACATATACAGGGTGTCCAGTAAATAGCACGACATACTGCAGGGGGTGATAGCTTGGGTCACTAACTATCAATACAACACAATATATGTTCAGCAAAATCTTACGGATTTACAGTTTTACAAAATTTTCCGAAATATCGAAAAATCTCTACCTTGAAACAGATTTTTAGGCATCTCGTAATGAAAAAATCCTTTTCTAGAACTTTTTTTACATCAAGTTATTCGTGAATAGGTTACTCTACTCATTATAATTTTTATTTGATCAAAAACAAGAAAGTTTTGAAGAAATAGTTTTTTTTGTTAAAATTTTCACAGAACGATTTTCTTTTCGCATAACTTTAACCTACAGTGGTGAAAAAAAATCCGTAAGATTTTGCTGAACATATATTGTGTTGTATTGATAGGTAGTGACCCAAGCTATCACCTCCTGCAGTATGTCATCGACATATATAAGTATACAGATACTTACCTATACATAGATTATACATTATTTTGCTAACACATGCATACATGCGGGGACACTATAACGAAGTGAGTAATAGTGCAAAGTAATTATTACAGAGTTTAAAAACATTCATAATAGTGTCGAAGTATTTCTTCCTGCAGTCGCCGGGGCTGACTGAGCTGGCTCGGCGCCAGGCGCCCGCGCACCGAGTCTCAATGTCACACCGCTCACTGTAGCTTGAAACACTGGTATTTTTGGGAACCGGTACCAGACGTAGTACGTACCTGTATTATTGGTAGGTACTTCTAATCAGTACCTATCGGTACTGTACCGGTACCAAACAAATATTTCCGTAAGTTAGAGTGAGAAAACAGATATAGATATGATAATAAAAAACTTTAAAAAAAAAAACAACCGACATCTAATAAAAACACTGCAAAGTGAAAAATAACTTTAATTTCATAAGTCGGTGTCAAAAAAAATGAGAAGTTGAGAAAAAATGAGAAGAAGAGGAGTTCTCCTGGTAAGAACCAGGAGAACTCCTCAACAACCATTCACCATAAGCATTGTGACGAGCATAAATTGCTTAGCAACCATATTAAAGTAATCGACTCGCAATCCGTAAAATGTTTATCATTGAGTAGTTCCAATGGCCGTCTGTGGTCTTCATCATCAGCTCCACTTTACCAAAATGATGATTTCCGAGAGCAAATGCTCAAGTTACTCTAAAAAATATCCAAATCGCTATAGGTTTGCCAATAAAATTTGAGGGTTTCCCTCGATTTCACTGGGATCCTATCATCAGATCCTGACCTGATGATCATGGGACCACTTGGGAAGTATACCCTTTCAAATAAAAGAAAAAAAATCCAAATCGGTCTAGGCGTCTTCGAGAAATCGGGGAACATACAAAAAAAAAAAAAAAGATTCCGACGAATTGAGAACCTCCTCCATTTTTTGAAGTCGTTTAAAAAAAAAATTAATTAAGAACACGACGTCTCGTATCGAAAAAAAGTAGGACTATCTACAAAAAGAAGTGAGATACGACCAAAAACATAACTTTAAAAAAAAAAAACAAGTCTCGCAACTCAGATCTTCTACCGTAAAAAGTTGCGAGATCCATGTAATACCAAGTCGGTTAATTTATTCAGTCCCTACTTAAGGGACCTTCTGTCTTACATTATTACGTAATTAGCTAACCTAACAACATCTTATAGTGACCATATCAATATTAAAAATCTTTTATGTTTTAAACAAATAGATCGACTTGGCAATAAAAAAAAATGAACTGCGGGAGGACGCGGGGCGGGGCGGGAGCACGTGGCGAATGTAGACACCTTTCCGCTGCACCACGCGGCGTATCGCCACTTATCGCCACGTATCGCTGCACCGCGAGGCATCGTGTTGCCTACGATTTTAAGGAGCGATGCGTCTCGCGGCGGCGCGTGGCGCAGCTCGAAATCACTGGCCTCCTCAAGTATCGTCGCGACGCGTCGCGTCTCTGTGTGGGTTGACCCTTACTTATCGTAGCGTGATGTATCTAAAATAGCTTCTTATGGTAATGTACTAAGTGTAGCGGTATCTACAACGCCACATGCGAACAACGTGTCATACTGACGTCACGCAAAATCCTGCATCTTGCAAGGCCAAGCAGAGTTTACCGCGCAACTAGCATAGATACAACGGCCCGAAACGAATCACCAGGCAGTTGCCCGCCAGACACAACACCTTCCTTTTCATACAGTATGAGTGAACTTTACACCCTGTTCCTCATATACCTCTATATAAGTAATACTCTTAAAGTAATGGAATATATGTATTTTACACGGGTGAAACCACGGGGTACTGCTAGTGTATTAATATAAATTTAAAAAATCCAAACCAGAGAGGACCAAACGTTGTACAAATCCCGCGCTCCGGCAGCCTGGCTGAGTGACAGACACTCGTATGTGCTAACTTGGACGCGTGCTGCGTCGATAAGCCAATAGTGCCGAACCTGAGTACTAATATTAGTTGCAAAGTGCCGGCTGTGCAGCCGGATCCAAGCCGGCTCACTGCCGGTCCGACGCCGCGCCAGCTGCGAGTTGCGACCCGACGCAGTGCGACACCGTTTATTTTACTACTACTATTTTAAAATCCGGATTTTTAGGAACGGATTTTTGGTACAATCCGGGTTATCCGGATTTTACGGATTATTCATGAAAATAAACAAATTTACCCATATTAGTTTATTAATATGATGTTTCTCATATTTGTGTAATATCTTTGCTAAATCTATATTTACATTCAGTGGCCTGTGGAATATCCTCCACTTATTGGATAATATACCAAATGTGCACTCGATATAACGGCGTGCTCTAGATAAACGATAGTTGAAAATTTTTTGTTTGTTACTGGGATTGTGTCCTCCATATGGTCTCATGAGGTTTTCGTGTAGTCCGAAAGCTTCATCTTCTACAATTGTATATGGAATATTGTCACCATTTTCTATCAGTGGTTTAAAAAAATGTAGCTGTAAAGGAACCTGAATACGTTGCTGATGAAGAAACTACGGAGAACTCTGAACCAGATAAACAGATGGTACATCGTAAAAAAAAAAGAAAACGTAGGTCACTACATGTCCCGAAGATGATAAATTCCTTGAAACTCTACAGAGAAGCATCGAGACGAGAGAAAATATTGACGCAAAAAATGATGACGAAGACAGGTTATTTATGTTGTCTTTGGTAGGTACTTTAAAAAAAGTACCTCCAGAAAGAAAAATGGCTACGAAAATTAAGATAATGTCTATACTCGACAACGCAACTAAGCCCCCAAAGCTCATGGTCGCAATCCCAACAAATGCAACCGTCTCCTTCAAGCTACCATCCTGGATATGCTACTCTTTCCGAAGGATGATCAAATAAAATCTGTGCAAGTTTGAGCAAAATCGCGAAACTATTCAAAGAGAAATGACGTCAAACGGCCTAGACTTGTAGTCGTGAGCGTGCGCATGGGCGCATGACAATTGCGAAATGTTTTTTATAACCCAAATTGGGAGAATGAATAACAAGCGGATATAATTCTTGCGATAATGTCGCCCCCGCATTACAATTTCTTATTATTCAGAAAATCCGGATTCAATTTTCGAATCCGGATTTGGGTCGAGTAAAAATGTGCGGTTATCCGGATTTTTCGAATTACGGATAGTCCGGATTGCATTCCCTAGACACCGCAATGCGTGCCCGCACTGGTCGCATGGTCGCATCATCTAACGATAATTTTCTAAGTCAATCTGGGGTTTTCTAAGTAGATGTGTGTTCCATTTTGTTATCGTAGGTAAACAAAACACATATTATAAATTCCTAGACTTGTATGTGAACTATTTAAAGTACTCTTTTAAATCTGTTGACCGAAGTTATGGTAACTTCGTGTCAAGCCAATTTATGGATCTCTCTCGGGTTCAGTAGGCTACTATATTGCACTGTCATTAGAACTCCCCAGAAGTCTTGTTAAGGGTTGACTTGTTTAAAATTAAGTGAACTACTAAAATTAATTCTCCATGAGAGTCTGGTCGCGGTCGCCGGCCTGAGACAATTAGAGACGGTAATTAATAGTGTTGTACCCAGTGAACGAAATGTTGTACCACGCTGTACTCTAGAGCGGCCCACTACCACGAACTTGCCTCCACGCACTCATTTGTAACGACTTTCGTAAAGAGATGAAAATATGTGGAAGTACCTTTAGTTCTATTTCCTGAAGACTGCTTCAGGAAATAGAACTAAAGGTACTTCCACATATTTTCATCTCTACTGAGTGCTGAGCGAAAACAAAGCAGTTTTGACCTCTGAGTTTGTTTCGGCCTTTCTTCTCAGAATAGTCAGATAGGAAACGCCGACCTCATCTAGTTTAAAAAAATATGATTGACGTGTAAAAGTGTTTGTACAAACCTACTTACAGAAAATAAATCATTTATCATTATCATGTCGTCACAGCGCGGCCCACGCGGCACACAGTACAATAATGTATTATACGAGTATACAACATTAGTTTTTGTTTATACTAAACCCGAAAAGGGGTCACTGTACTCATCATTTTGAATAACTTTTTCTATGGGACCAATCTTGAAATCGCAAAAAAAAAATCTGCTGTTCCCTACATTTGTGTTCACTTAAATCGACAAAATGTAGGGAACAGCTGATTCTTTTTTCCCCGATTTCAAGGTTGGTCCCATAGAAAAAGTTGTTCAAAATGATGAGTACAATGACCCCTTTTCGGGTTTAGTATAAACAAAAACTAATGTTGTATAGCGCAGCATCGAACACTTCAAGTGGTCGTGTCTGCGGGTGTCGCACACTGCCACGATTTAATAAAAAATGGACATTGATCCTAGAGCGCTGACATTTTTTTTCTAATGTTGTGGCAGTGATAACAAATAAGACAAAAAATATATGTTTAGGAATTTTTTTTTTTTTGTAAGGAAATTGTTACATTTTATTTAATTTCTCAAAAACGTTAAACGATGTCGAGATGGCAATCATATAATTATGTTAGAAAACTAATCTAAACAAACTATTTGCTTATCTCTGCGTACTTTGGAGATAATGAGCATCTTAAATAGTGTATTTCTACTACTCATACTGTAGTTTGGTACGAGTTGAACGTTAACAATAAACTTTTTTACAAAATAAAAAACAACTGACTTCCAAAAAAAAACTACGTACGCGTCGAATGTTTATTTTTTTGTAAAAAAGTTTTTTTTTTTTACTTTTTAGTGGGAGAGTTTGACATTTATCTAAGTTACAGCAACCTATGTCAACTGCTCATCACCTTTTACAAAATATGGCTTTTCCCGTTGCTGGGGCGTTAATTGTTGAGTAGTTCTCCTGGTAAGATCCATGAGAACTCAACAACCACACAACATACGCATTGAGACGAGCATAAATAAAAAAAAAGATACTACTATTTAAATATATTTAACGGGTTGTGATTCGATTACTGTCATATGTTATAGTCAATCGAATCGCAACCGGTTAAATATAATATTTATCATTGAGTAGTTCCGATGGTCATCTGTAGTCTTCATCATCAACTCAACTTTACCAAATGATGATTTCCGAGAGCAAATGCTCAAGTTACTTTAAAAAATACCCAAATCGCTATAGGTTTGCCTATAAAAATTTAGGGTTTCCCTCGATTTCCATGGATTCCTCTTATCAGATTCCAATTTGATGACAATGGGACCACCTCGAGAGTATACCCTTTCAACCAAAAAAAAAAACAATTCGGTCCACAATTGACGGAGAAATCGGTGAACATACATAAAAAAAAACATACGTAAAGTCGAATATATAACTTCCTCCTTTTTGGAAGTCGGTTAAAAATAGGATCTCTGTTGATAATTAACAACATAGATAACAACTCACACTTAATATTAACTGCCACAACATTAGTAAAATATATCAGCTCTCTTCTCTAGGATCGACGTCCATTTTTTTAACAGACTTCCAAAAAGGAGGAGGTTATATGTTTGACTTTATGTATTAAATTTTTTTTTATGTTCACCGATTTCTCCGTCAATTGTGGATCGATTTTGAATTTTTTTTTTTTTAAAGGGTATACTCTCAAGGTAGTCCCGTTGTCAGCAAGTTAGAATCTGGTGAGAGGATCCCATGGAAATCGAGGGAAACCCTCAAATTTTATTGGCAAACCTATAGCGATATTTTTTAGAGTAACTTGAGCATTTGCTCTCGGAAATCAGCATTTGGTAAAGTGGAGCTGATGATGAAGACCACAGACGGCCATCGGAACTAATCAATGATAAATATTTCACGGTTGCTAAGCAATTTGCACAATGCGTGTGGTGGTGGAGTTGAGTTCTCCAGGTTCTTACCAGGAGAACTCCTCAACAATTAACGTGCCAGCATCGGGAAAAGCAATATTTTGTAAAAAGTGATGAGCAGTTGACGTTAGGCAATTGTAACTTAGATAAATTACAAACTCTCTCAATAAAAAGTGAAAAATAAATACTTTTTTACAAAAAAAAACAACAGACTTCCAAAAAAAAACTACAAAGTGATAAATACCATTGAATCATTCATTTAATCCATTTGTATACCATGTTTTAGGCAAATAAATATGAATATGAATATAACTTTTATTTCGGAAGTCGGTGTCAATAAACGAAAATGCAAAACCAACGACACCGACTTCCGAAATAAAAGTTATTTATTTATTTATTTATTTATTTATTAAAACTTTATGCACAAGTAAAAAAACTGTACAAAGGCGGACTTAACGCCTTGGGCATTTATCACTTTGTAGTTTTTTTTTTAGAAGTCGGTTGTTTTTTATCAAATCGGGACCAGTGTGTGTCAGCCCGAGTCGGCTCGTCACAACGTGGTCACAACACACTTTTTAAACTTGCATGTACCTACTTTAATATAACTTTGACATCTGAACAAGCGGAACTCCAGTCAAACGAGTCATCACCGCCTCAATTCTCTTTTTAAACTCACGGAAATTAAAAATGCGAGACGTATTGCCGTGCTAAGGAAAGCGATCACCAAATGATGACAAACGAAAAATTATTCAAAGAAACTTCTTGGAAGGGGAATACCAGAGGGGTGAGGGATAAATAAGTGATGCGGCAAATTGTCCATTTAAATTGTATGAGAAGCTGTGGATTCGGCCGGTTTTTACGTAATGGCCAAAGACTCGCGGCGCGCACACAATTAAGTAGGTATATTCGGCCGCGCGCCCCTTGCGCTTCTCACAGGCGAGCAGCGTGGAATGAAGCATTTGGCGGGCGGTTGAATATATATTTTCCAAGCCTATGAGTTTCGCAATACGTACTGGTACTACGACTCCTTATTTCTGCTTCCATTACCTATCCAGTTGGATGAAGAATTTTTATTTTAAATCTTCCGCAGTAATGCCCGTCTGCTTGACAAAGACAGCCGTCAAAATAGTCTGCATTTAACTCGAATCATTGCACCGCCTCCCGCGTCCGCTCCCGCGCCCCTCCTTTATGCCTAGCTATAAAGAAAGGCTCTGCAATCTAGAATTTGGAAATAAGAGACACCGTCCGCACCGATCCGTGCCGATCAGCACCGATCCGGACCGAAAAGGACCTAGTCGTTTATACAAGCGACGATTTGTTTATATTAATGTATTCTGACCCAAATTATCGGTATTCATTCTATTTCCCGTATAAATTTCTCGACGCGTACATAACAGTACAATTTGAAATTTTTGGGACTCATTATAACGTCCCTTGTTATTGTATCATTTACATTTCGCCGGCTAACTCTTCGCAAATTTACGATTTACAAAGAATCACGTTTTCACGACGTAAGCTGTCGTTATCTGTCCGCCGCCGAGTGCGCCATTTTTTCAGCTGAGCGCGTAGTCCGAGCGCCGGCGCCGCGCGCTGCCGTCCGGCGGAATGCGGAGCGATGCGGTGCGGTGCGATGCGGTGCGGTGCGCTGCGGTGCGGGCGCCCTCCTAACATTTGCATACATTTACATTATAATCCTTGTTGTTTGGCGGTACTGGCGCAGCATTTGACTCAGATATTATTTAGATTGCACGAGGGAGGCGGAACATTAGGAGGCCGCGGGTCAAATAGTTTTATTGACTTTGAGAGTGGAGCTCGTTCATTTGTTTATGATTAATGTACTTCGCGGGTTGTTCTCGCAGTTCGCTAAGTTAGTGCTTAGCGGAGGTGAATTAACGAATGATTAATGAGCTGCTCACTATTTATAACAGTCGTAGTCGGTGCGACGCTGTTTGTGAACAAATAAATACTCGTTTAATCATTTCCATCAAAGACCGATCTCGAATGGAAATGTAATTAAATCTGGTACAGCACGAGTACAATGTAAATGGTTGTTTACGAATGTTAATTTAGCGAGCAAATGTTTGTGATTCAAATAAATGATACTGTACTTACCTACTGTATTATGAAAGCATTGTGCTGTGGAATTGGTAATTTAACATGTTGTTGATACAATAAAAAAATAAAATTATATATATATACGCCTCGAATTGAGAACCTCCTCCGTTTTTTTATCGGTTAAAAAGCAAAACTCGTGTAAATGAGTATTACTATTTTTTTTTTTTTATATGGGTTTGCTCTTGACTCTAACCTAGGTCAGAGGTACCGGAGACAAAGTCGACGATGGAGTGAACTTACCTAGAAGAAGCCTGTTACTTAAGTTATAGATGCACTTAAAACCATACACACATCACAATAAAATTAAAACCACCCAATTGTTGTTTACGGACCTTGATTACTGTTAAAGACACTATTATTTTTACGAATAGCGTATCTTAAGAATTAATTATCAACTACTAGCTGTTGCCCGCAACTTCGTCTGTGATTCAGGATGATAAGACGTAGCCTATCTATGTCCTTCTCCAGGTCATGTTCTATCAATGTGCCAAATTTCATCCCAATCCGTTCAGCCGTTTTAGCGTGAAAGCGTAACAAACAAACTTACTTTCGCATTTATGATATTAGTTAGGAGGATGAAAAACCGGTCTATCGACACTCTTAGGCCTGAGTTCACCAACATTCTAACCATCGGTTAGGTATTTAAACAGTTGATTTCCTTAGGAAATTTGACATAAATCAACTGTTTAAATACCTAATCGATGGTTAGAATGTTGGTGAACTTTGACATTAGACTAACAAAATGTATTAATGAGGCTTAAATTAAGAAAAAAACTTTAAACTCTAAAGTTTCTAATATAATTCAATCATGATAACGTTATTGTTGTTTTCCTCGGGTACAGCACTTTTTTTCGCGATGAAAGGTACCCTGTGGCCGTTTCTGAGCACCAGACAACGTAGGTAGGTATTATGCAAAATTTCAGGATGATCGATTCAGTGGCTTGGGCGTGAAAAGGTAACAAACTAACAAACAAACTTTACTTTCGCATTTAGATACTTACGAGTATAATAAATTAGTTAGGATTAATAAGAAACTGTAATCAACGCAGACTCTAAAGTAATGGGATTTCATTCAATTCAATTCAATTCATTTATTCAATAACCATTTTTACATCGTGTCTGAATTTCTATAACTAAATAAATAAGAAATATCATGCATGCAATCTTTGTTTAAATCAGTACAGTTATCCAAATTACATTAAAATAAGAATATATAAAATAAAAAAAATATATATAAATATTTATGTCATAATTCACAAAATTCAACTAAATTTTAAATTACCTATGTTACTTTCGACTTTGTATGTATTATAATTCATCAATGGAATATAGACTTATTTAACGAAACCCACTTGTATATACTAGACTTTTTATTTCTGTCGGCAGTTTATTAAACATTTTTATTGACTTGTGGTAGGCGCTTTGCCTTACAACGTTCAGGTGAGGCACTTGCTTCATCTGCAGATCTTTTCTTCTTGTACTCTCCCTTTTTTGCCTTTCATCTTCCGTCTCATAATCACAGATATATTTTGCCAAGTGACTCAGTAGGACCAAAATGTACAAGTTCGGGACTGTCAATATTATGTGGTTTGCATGATTCTTGCTGTTGAATTCTAGCTATGGTTCTGACTGCTCTTTTCTGAATTACAAAAGCTTTTTGAGTATCATAATCATAACTTCCTCCCCAGAAAAGTATGCTATATCTCAGTTTTGACTCAACTAATGCGTGATAGACCATTTTTTAATGTTTTGTGGTTACCTCGTTTCTTAGACTTCTTAGTACGTTACAGGCAGAGCTGATCGCTTTCTCTGGGTGTATTAGATCTTGTTTCCACTTTAAATGGCTGTCATTGTCTGCATAGGTACGTCCTCATCAACAAGTTGTGTTTAAATAAGAGCTAAACATTCTGGTCCGGTAGTGCTCCTCACGTCCGGTCGCTCAGCCCGGATGTCCGCGCCGGAGCTCGGACACGCGCTGTCCGCTCCACTCGGACCGAACAATGTCACCGTGAACAGGTACTATGGAACTATAATTCCCTACAATACTAGATACTATCATTTCTCTACTATCTACATATGTATTACCCATATTTGCAAATAAATGCTATTCTATTCTATTCTAATAACACAACATAACTGAAGAGCTGGGCAGAGATGTACCTATAGTACATCCACCGGTTATAAACCAACACCAAAATAACAATAGGTACTTAAATTATTACGAACTTAACACTTAAAGTATTTCTATAACAGAAAATAAAGACTGTGTAGGAAAACATCGTGAGGAAACCGGCATATTCCTAGAACCAAAAAACCAGCCAAGTGCATGTCGGACCACGCAAAATGAAGGGTTCAGTAGTTGGAGTGAATTTATCCCAAGAATAAACTTAAAATTGTAGTTAAAAACTTTTTAACAAAAAAATTAAGCCGCCGAAAAAATAATTAATAACTAAGTTCTTAAACTAATGTAAGTATACCTAAATTTTGAGTCGGCGCCAAACAATCAAGGATTTTTTTTGCTGAACTGTGCCTTTTTGGCGCAGCCGTGAGGCACACTTTCCTGCATATTTCTTACATTGGACCTTTTTATTTGAGCTTTTGTTTTTCTTTATTTTTTACTAGCTGACCCGCGCCCACTTCGTTGGACGGTAAACATTTTAACTTGTGATGAAATTATGAGTGTGGTTCGGTTAGTACTGAGTGCTATGATTTATTTCCTGACTGCCAAAAGGAGGGTTTTGTTTTGTATTGCATATGTATGTATGTATTGTAGCGAAATAAAACGATGGAATTTTACAATTTCGCTAGGAACACGTTTAATTTTGTTATTAAAAAAATAAAAAAAATCCGAAATACAAGAATTAAATATAAAAAATAGAAAATAACAAGATATAAGACTACATTATGAAACCTTGTGACGATAGTTAGGTATATAAATTGGAAAATACTTAAGGTTTTGGGTTTTATAAGGATAACATAAAGAAAGGATTTTGTCACGCGACGCGAATATGACGTGATTGCAATAAAGACTAAATAAATTGAAAACTTAGCGCGGTCCAAAGAAAAAGAATTAAAATAGCTCACCCGCCGTATTTGAAGGATAAAATAAACGCGGTTTTTATAGGGAAAATAAATCTAGACAATCTACTATGAGAATAGTGTGAAAAACATTATCTGTTCCAAAAAAAAGGGGTCTTCGTCTTCGTTCACGGAATCCTTGTAGAATAATAGGGCAGCACAATAAACAGCTACTAGATCCGAAACAGCTACTAGATCCGCGACAGCTACTAGAACCGCAACAGCTACTAGATCCGCAACAGCTAGCTGCGGGCTCTCCTCAGGTGAACAGCTTTAATTTCCTCACGGGAGTCGGGTAGGGTGAAGCCGAATAAATCGGCTTGCCGTTAGTTCGGGCCTTATCCTGAGGTAAAATTTAAGAATAAGTACCCGTGGAGCAAGCAGAATCACTTGTACCCAAGAAATAGAATAGAATGATATATACCAAAAAAAGAAAGAGATCGATCCTCACTTCGACATAAGATATTTAACAAAGGACCATGGGCGGAATCGTCCCCACCCATCAACAAAAATGAAATGTAGCTCAATTGATAGATCTTGGCAAGATGATATTTTTTTACTATGGCGACATTGCTCAAATGCATGGGGTTCTCATGGTATCTTACGTTTAATCAAATATCTTGTTGACGTATTATTGATGTATGGGCTCCGTCCCTCCCTATCTGAAATTATACCTGTTCCTAAAGTTCTCCCCTATTTGATTAAAATCCTTTGTTTTATATAAAGCAGTGGGAATATAAATAAATTAAAAACAATTTGTAATAATTACGATTAGCGTGGCAGCGAATGTGTTTTACCGTATATTTTTATTTTACATTTGTAAGTTATTTTAACATTATGGTTATATTACAGAACAAAATATGATGGAGTAATTAAACAACATATACAAAACTTATTTCAACTGGTAGTTATCTATTACATGTATAGTTTATAATGGATATAAATGATTTATATTCTTACAATACTCATACTAGGCAAATAAAAATAGTGAAGGCATGTTTCACAATCGCTGAGTAAAGTTCTAAATAAGCTACTTAGAACTTATCTGCTCAGTAAACAAATAGGGATGTGGACTTTGGCGTTGACAGGGCACTTTTGCTTGCTTTTAAACGCTTTTCCAAAAACTGTCAACATCCCTATTCTTTACTGAGCGAGCAGATTAGCTTACTTAGAACTTTACTTGGCGATTGTGAAACAGGCCCTACTGTCAGACATGCTATTGCACACTATTATCGTACCTGCTTGAAGGGCAAGCACTAAAGGAAGCTTTGGTCATATTATATCCATTATATTATGGTACATTTAATTTTCATATTTCAATGATTATTCTTACTCGTCAGTTATAATGCTGTCTAACAGATGCGCTGGCATATTAAAATCTGTGTGACGACCTATTCTCATGTACCATATAATGCATCTCGACAAGTCATTCAATGCATTTTCGCGATATAATTCAATAATGTATAATCCATTTCGAAAATGTTCTGCACAGTAAGACTTGCATAAACATAACATAATGTTCCCACTACTGGGACACAGGCCTCCTCTCTGTGAAAGGGAGTGGGCTGTAATCTACCACGCGGGCCCAGTGCGGGTTGATAGGTGTCACATGTCTTCGAATTTGGTTCTAGGACATGCCGGTTTCCTCACGATGTTTTCCTTCACCGTTTGGAGAGCAATGGTGATGAAATAATTTACACAAAGTAAGCACCTGTCTGGGTCCGGGGCAGCGGGATTGTCCGAAAGGGTTACCGCTGCCCCGGAATATAAAGGGCTAAGGAAGGAACACGGATGGGTTTTAGTCAGTAAGAGTCTGACACTCCCTTCCGCTCCACCCAGAGCGGGAGGGGTCATTTGATGATGACCCATCCTTAAAAAAAAAAAAAAAAAGCACCTGTCTGGGTTCGAACCTACGACCAGTAAGACTTAGCGAGTTTTAAATGATAAGTACCTAGTGCTATTAAAATGACGTCATCTTCGCTTAATCTCGGAAACTCTTCGAAGTGTTTTGTGCTTCCATGGCCGTAAAAGTCACTCTCTGACGATTGAGATTTTTCATTTCTACGTAATCACGTAACAGAGAGAGCAACCTGCGCAAGAGCGTGGGTCGGGGAGTGGCTCCCTCCGCTAGGGGGTTATTTTGTAACCGGTTATCTTAATGTGCATGCGCCGCCCGCCGCTGTGCACTAATGAATAGATAAATGAGTATTTATTTTGGAATTATTCATCAATAATACGTCAACGATATATTTGTTTAAACGTAAGATACCATGAGAACCCCATGCATTTGGGCGATGTAGCCATAGTAAAAAATATCATCTTGCCAAGATCTATCAATTGAGCTACATTTCATTTTTGTTGATGGGTGGGGACGGAGCCCATACATTCTTGCCCATCCCCCTTTATTTGGTAGCATGGTACCTCGACGGATCAAACAAGTAAAGCAACAATGAAATAAATTCACATCAGATGAAATTTTAAAATCAATCCATAAATTTTGGCGTTCATCTCCAACAACAACGTTCTTCGTCACAAGGTTATTTTTGAGTGACCATAGCTACCATCAAAAAATGCCATCTGACGTAAATACAATTCGTAGTTTAAAAAATATCAGATGGAAAATTTCTGGTTAGACCATGGTTCAAAAGTGAGGTTGAATATGAACCTGCAAGGAGGATTAATGACAAAAAAAAAGCAGGATTTGTTAATACTGCAGTATGTATTTGCATGCCACTTTGGCTATATTACCGGGTTTCAAATGAGTAAATGAAATGATTATGATTGAATAAATTATGTTAAATTTATCAGCGCTAGACTCCCTATCCCTTGTTGCTGAGACATGCTGCCTTAAGGCGCAGATATAAGACTTCTAATGATTTTAAATTCAACATCACGTCTAATCGACCGGACTGATTTTTTTGAAAAAAATAAATGTTACGTATACTAGACCATTTGCTTCGTAATTTGATATGTAAATATTTCCAATTATATTTTTTTAACATAGTGTAATTAATTTGTAATGTCTACCGCGGACATAAAAACGATAATCACGCAAACACTATCGGGTGTATTTTCATAAAACTTTCACCATATAAAAGACAATTTAATTCCCCGAATTTTAGTATACGGTTTTTATTTGTTTGGTGTTTGATAAATCAACAATATATGATTGTTTCATATTTTGCAATAAATTACCAGCGTTGTGTCATCGCGCTTCTCTTTCTTTTCTATGCAGTCCGATAGTGACCGCGTTTTAGGTCATGTAGTCGCCTTAAATCAGAAAGACGCTGCGCACGTTCAGCGCTAGATTCCCGAGCACGAGCTTGCGATGTTCTCCCGCTTTGGCTAGTGAGCCGCTGCGAGCGCTCAGCGCTAGACTCCCTATCCCTTGTTGCAGTGACATGATGCCTTAAATCATTGAGACGCTGCGCACGTTCAGCGCTAGATTCCCGAGCACGGGCCTGCGATGTTCTCGCGCTTTGGCTAGCGAGCCGCTGCGAACGCTCAGCGCTAGACTCCCTGTCCCTTGTTGCAGAGACATGCTGCCTTAAATCATTTAGTTAGACGCTGCGCACGTTCAGCGCTAGTTTCCAGAGCACGGACCTGTGATGTTCTCCAGCTTTGGTTAGCAAGCCGCTGTGAACACTCGGAGCTAGATTTCCCAGCGCGTGCTTCGAAATATATTCTCTATTCCTCGAGAGGCGCTGATGATTTTCAAGAGCAGACTCTTCCGTACGGCGTACTCGAGCTGCACTTGTTTGGGATGTCTGACGGGAAAGTTGTGATTTCCTTTTAGACATGATAAACTATTATATGTATTATATATAATTTTACTCATGCCAACGGATGAGTGTGAGGTCGAGCAAATTATTCACGGCCTACGTAGTGACACTGCCGTTGGATGGGACGCAATCCCAACGCAGTTGTTACAGAAGTGCTCCAACAGTCTGGTACCGGTGATTACTCATATCTGCAATATTTCTATGTCAAGCGGAATCTTTCCCAAAATTTTCAAAAGGGCCATCGTCCACCCTATCCACAAGAGCGGGAACAGAGACAGTGTAAATAATTACAGGCCAATATCTGTTTTGCCTGCATTATCAAAGGTCCTTGAGAAATTACTCAATATTAGACTAAAAAGCTTTCTCAAGAGAAATAACATCTTGGCGCCAAACCAATTCGGCTTTAGGGATGGTAAATCCACGGAGAATGCTGTGGGCTCCCTTATCGATCAAGTAGTTGGTTTCCTTGATCAAAAACAAAAATGTCTCGGCATTTTCCTGGATCTTACTAAAGCTTTTGACACTGTCTCTGTTCCTCGGCTTTTGTTGAAGATGGAAAGGATGGGAATCCGTGGATATGCCCTTCAAATTTTCAAAGATTATCTCTCTGATAGAACACAGTTTGTTCAAATCGATTCATTTGTGAGTGAAACTGTTTCTATAAACTTTGGGGTACCACAAGGCTCGATCCTGGGTCCCACTCTCTTCCTCCTCTATATTAACTCCCTATGTTTACTCTCCCTTTCTAACTGCATCATTTTTTCCTACGCTGATGACACAGCGTTACTCATCCATGGCAAGAGCTGGTCTGAGGCTATTACCAGAGCCGAACAAGCTCTAAGGCAAGTCATGCAATGGTTGTCGGGAAATCTCTTAACCCTTAATCCAAGTAAAACTACCTACTTGACCTTCTCGCTGACATCTTCCTCTCAACCTCCTAATGAACACATAGCTCTCAAAGCCCATACTTGCGACCCAAGTACTCCAAGTGTCTCCGCTTCACCCTGTGATTGTCCTATTTTAACCAGGTCCACCGAAGTAAAATACCTTGGAGTATATATTGATCCATTCATCAGCTGGAAAAATCATCTAACGATTCTTACCGCTCGAGTTCGTAAGATGATCTACATCTTCAAAAAACTTCGCTATTCTCTTGAATTTAATACTCTTAGGATGGTATACTGTGCCTTATGCCAGACTATACTGACTTATTGTATTACCGTTTGGGGAGGTGCTGGGAAAACCCTCTTGCTACCTCTAGAGCGAGCACAGAGGGCTGTGCTTAAGGTCATGTCCTTTAAACCTTTCAGGTATCCGACAGTACAGCTTATGGATGATTGTCAAATTTTATCTGTGAGGCAACTTTTTGTTCTGGGAACCGTTTTGAGAAAGCATAGTACTCTTGAATACGACAAAGCTATAACAACAAAGCGCCGCTCATACGTAGTTTGTCAAACCCAGCGGTATCGTACCTCCCTGGCTGCCCGGCACTACAATGTGATTGGAGGTCACATATATAACAAATTAAATAAGTATTGCAACATCTATCCACTCACCAAATTCGAATGTAAAAGAAAGGTCTCAAACTGGCTTCTCAATAAACCATACGATGAAACTGAGAACCTGCTTAAATTATCAACACTGTAATGGGAACCTTTACCCTACATTATCATACACTTCTATCATGTACACCCATCGCTTACACACATAATTATTCGTACACACAACACACACACACCACTTACACACACACAGTCACATTACACATCCCTACATACCACATACTTACTCACACATTTATCTTTTTACGAAATTTTGTAATTTAGTTGTTTTTATTCTTTTTATCTCTTTACAATGCAAACAGTTAATTATATGTGTACAACCTCACTCACGTGAACACGTTCCGCTCAGAAGGTAATATAAATAAATTGTTGTTAATAAGAGCGAGGGCCCTGGTACCCTTAACACAAGTTAGATCTTAATTTGGGTACCAGAGTTCTACTAAACTAGCATCTAAATAGTCTTCTATGTAATGCTTGTGTTTTTCTGTGTGTATTTCATAGCAAATAAATATTATTATTATTATTTATTTATAGATTTTTTTACCTCGGCCTAGCCGGATAACTGATGGCACGGGCCTAAGCCAAGTGTTCATCAGTGGGATTAAGTGTTGGAGTAATATTAGATACTGCGTGGTTGTCCGCAAGAGGTTGTATATTAGCCGTAACTATATTTGAGTGGGAGTAATGGTGCAAGTTATCGGCCTCACACTGGAGGAATTTTCTTACTAGCCTACATGTATTAAGAATCACTGCCTTCTGCAGCAGGTGGTAGGTGTTAGATGGCAGGTTGAGAGAACTAAGAGACTGATGAAGCTGTTTGGGTATTACTCCTGTTGTAGATAGCACTATAGGGACTATTGTGACTTTTTGCAGATGCCAAAGTCGGGTTATTTCGTCTTTTAGTTCGGTGTATTTAGATAGTTTTTCGGCTATTGTAGTCTGTAAATTATGTGTATTCGGTACGGCGATATCTATTAGGAACCCAGTTTTATTTACTTTGTTAATTAATGTTATGTCGGGTCTATTATAGTGAATTGTGCGGTCTGTGAGTATGGCTCGGTCATAGTAAAGTTTTGTTGTGGGGTTCTCTAATACCGTTTCAGGGTTGTATTTGTAATAAGGTACTAAAGTGTCTATAAGTTTGTATTTATGGGCAAGTTTTTGGTGTATGACGTTGGCTACTTGATCGTGTCGATGTTTGTAGTCTGTCTGGGCTATTGATTTGCAGGCGCCTGTGATATGTTGAATTGTTTCTGGAGAACTATTGCATTTTCTACAAATATCGGTTGTTAAATTCTTTATTATGTATTTTCTATAGTTCTTGGTTTCAATTACTTGGTCTTGAATTGCAAGCATGAACCCTTCAGTCTCCGGGAATAGTTCGCCTCGATTCAACCACGCGTTCGACGCATCTTTGTCGACATTTAATTGGCATAAATCTTGGCGATGTCTTCGTAGAGACTTCTGGGTCCACTCTTGACATTTGGTTCTGTCATTGGTCACTTTCTCGTTTTTTTGTTCTGTAGTGTCTTTTAAATTAAGAGGTGTTAAGTGTTGGTCGTTGTGTGCTATTAGTTTGTGGAGTGGGGAAGATTCAGTTTTGGCAAAGAAGTATTGCCTGAGAGCTGTGATCTGTCTGTTGTGTAAATTTAGGATATCTATAAGTCCTCTGCCTCCTTCTTTTCTCGGTAACGTTAACCTTTGTATACAAGATCTTGGGTGATGTTTGCGAAATTTAGTCATTGTAGTGTTAATTTTTCGTTGTAATTTTTTTAAGTCAGTTTTGGTCCAATTTATTATCCCAAATGAATAGGTGAGCACAGGTATAGCAAAGGTGTTGATGGCTTTTATGGTGTTTCGTGAATAGAGCTGTGTTTTTAGTATTGTGTTAAGTCGGTGTTGAAATTGTTGTTTAAGTTTTTGTTTAGTATCTTTGTAGTGTATCTGGCGGGATTGATTGTACCCTAAGTATTTATAAGTGTCTAGTTCATCCAATGGCTCTATTTGTTCTCCTGTAACTAAGGTGTATTGATGTTGGTAGTTCTGACCCGCTCTAACTGAATTTATTTTACATTTATCTATACCGAACTCCATTTTAATGTCATTTGTGAATGTTTCTGTTAAGTTAGCTAGCTCGTAAAGTTGACTCTCGGTTTCTGCATATAGCTTTATATCATCCATGTACAGTAAGTGATTTAAAGCGTCTTTCTGTGGGTCGGTCTGTCGGTTGGTAGCTAAAGAATTTAAAGGGATTCATAATGAGGTAGCGTTTAATATTTTAGATAGGGGGTTTAGGGCTAGGCAGAACCACAGTGGGCTCAGTGCATCTCCCTGGAAGATTCCTCTCTGTATTTTAATTGGGCTAGTATCTGTTGTTTCTGTTGGGGTAGTCAGTCTTAATACTGTACACCAAGTTGTCATCATAGTCTTCAAAAATGTAACGATTGTTGGGTTTATTTTGTAAATTTCTAAGACTTGCAATAGCCATGAATGGGGGACAGAATCATACGCTTTCTTATAATCGATATACATGGTGAATAAATCAGTTTTAGATTTCTGAACTCTTTTTAAGATAACTGAATCTATGATTAATTGCTCTTTGCAGCCTTGGCTATATTTTCGGCATCCTTTTTGCTGTTCGGCTAAGATGTTATTGGCCTCAATATGTTCGTATATCATTTCGGATATACAGGATGTGATGATCTTGTACAAGGTCTGTAAGCATGTAATAGGTCTATATTTAGCTGGGTTAGAGAGGTCATTGCGATCTTTCGGTATCATGTAAGTTGTGCCTGATGTTATATAAGAAGGTATCATGTTGGGATCTTTGATGAAACTGTTTATAAAATTATACAAATAACAATGAAGTGCTGTGAATTTTTTATACCAGTAACTATGAATGTGGTCTGACCCAGGCGCTTTCCAATTATGCAGGCGAGATAGAACTTTATGAAATATTTGTGGGGAGATGTGCTCAAATGCCATTGTCTGAATGTTTGTGTTATTTGATAGTTCTGCTTGTATCCAGTCGGCTTGGGCGTTATGATTAATAGGTTGTTCCCATATTTCTGCCCAGAACTTTTGTAATGCCTCTGGGTTAGGAGTGTTAAGCTCATCATCACTTGGATTGTCATTCTGAACATTTGTTGATGCTTTCCTGATATTCCGATAAAAAAGTTTTTCGTTTTGGCTGAATTGGGTATTTTGTTGTTTTCTTAAAGTGCATGCTTTATATCTTTGGAGTCGGCCTGTTACTACTGAGAGTTTTTGTTTAAGTGTGTCTAGTGTGTGTGTTGCTTGTGTGTTTGGTTCTTCGTGTGCGGTGTGAATTTTATATAGTTTTATGATCTTGTTTACATGTTTCTTTAATTTTCTACTTCTACTGCCGTTAATAAATTGTGTCATTCTACCTATATTTGACCGTAAATCCTTTAATTTTCGTTCTAGTCGTCTTTGCCATTTTGGTTTATATACTGTTTTCGTACCACGACGAGTTATTTCTCTTGGTTCGAGTATTATCTTCGCTCCGTTGACCTTAGCAACGGTCCATGCCGCGCAATATATAACGGTCTGAAATGTGTGAAAATCTGTGTCGTTGTTAATGTTTTCAGGGAGAATGATATCGTTTAGGTAGCTAATTATTCTTGCAAGATTTTTAGATGGTTTTTGTTTTGGGATATAAATTCGATTTGTAGGGCTAGTGTCTTTATAAAATTGGAATGCTTGTTGGAAATATTCTTCTATTATTGGGTCCCTTTCTAAATTAATTTGTGGGTCAGGAAGAATCTCTGCACTATTTATTTCGGTGTTATCCTGTGCTTGTATACTAGGTGTAGGTTCCTCTATACAGTTTATATTAATGTTATTTGTAACCTCGGCATTGGTATTGTTGATATTAGTAATAATTTATACCGTTTCACTATCATAATTGCGTGTGTTATCTATACTTAGTTCTTCCGATATCTCTAACTTTAATGAATTTAATTTCTCATCGCTTAAGTATTGATTATTTATTATTGCTCTCCTCTGATCAGCTATTCGTTGTTCACTTAGGTGAGCAAGTGAAGGGAATTGATTTACGAAATCTTCGTACATAGGTTTTCGATATGTAGTTTCATTAGTGCCCAAAGCTGTAACTCTATAATATGACCGCATTAAAGCTTCGTTGTATTCACTGGTCCATCTCATTCGGGTCTGTGTTCTATTTTGTGTGCTTTGTGTCTCTAGTGTTTTAGGTTGTATTTGTGTAGATTTTGTTGGTGTAAATATTTGTTTTCTAAGCTTGCTAGAGTTTTGTGTATGTAGGGTAAAATGGTTTAACTGTAGTTGATCTAATTCGTCTTTTATTTCGTTTCGTATCTCATCTATTATTTTTTGTGACAGCAATTTGTTATTAATTATAGCTCTACGTTGGTCTCCAATTCTCTGTCGACTAACCTGCATGTTCGGGAATTTCTCTGAAAATTTTAGGTGGAGCGGTTCAAGATAAGTTCTTCTGTCTGTATCTAGTAAAGTTAATTGAAAATAAGTGCGCAGTATGAACTTATTCATTTCAGGTGTCCATCGTCTGCGTGTACTAAGAGTGCTTGTAGTGGGTGCAAGCTCAGAGTCAGGGTTGACATCTTGCACAACACTATCAAGCGTGCTGGTTGTGGACAAGCTAGCTGTTCTTCTTGTCATGTAGGAGGGGCGAGTCGAAGGGATGGATGAGAATAATGAAATGGTATCATCGCCCGTGGAATCGGCTGTAGCTTCGACGTTATGAGCCCGCCTGTTCAGCTCACTGCGACCAGCTGTAGCAATTTTATTGGTAGGAGCCCGCTTGCTCAACTCCTCACCGCCGATGGTTCGCATGCTGTGGCATCTAGCATCGGCTCCAGATGCGCCCCGGCGCTCCCCGGGAAGCGACCGTAAATTATATACTTTCTTATTATTCATCTCCATAAAGGATTACCTTGCCTTGTTAGCCGCGTAAGTTTTTTGTACAGATGTACAGTACGCGTGTCCGCCCCCCACGTAGCTAGATGTTCAGCTTGGACGTAAGGTTGGATTTTAGGGGGCTTATTATTATTATTATTATTAAACAATCGCTGCAACTGTCCGATATCCCAAAAACAGAAATACCACAGCTTCGAACTCGATTACTCGAAGAATGAGAACGAAGTAGTGTTTGTGTTTTAAGAAACCGAGCAACCATAACAATTTTAAAGATCATCAACGACATCCAACCAACCGCGTACAACACACCTACCTAACGACGACAGTTAAATATAAATAATAACTGGAGAGGGTCATTAATCCTCGGAAAATCTTAGCACCGCGATTCAGAAAAATTACGTTATTGCACAACGCCATCTATGGGTAAATGGATAAAACGTCCGTACAAAGCATGTTCTAATGAGGTTCGTGAATGGACGGCGGCATTTTGCGATTTAGTAATTTAATATTATCTTCGAAACTCATCATCATCTGCCTAGCCTTTTCCCAACCATGTTGGGGTCGGCTTCCAGTCTAACCGGATGCAGCTGAATACCAGTATTTTACATGAAGCGACTGCCTATCTGACCTCCACAACCCAGTTACTGGATAATACGATACCCCTTGGTAAGACTGGTTGTCAGACTTTCGGGCTTCTGACTACCCGTAACGACAGTCAAAGATCCACGAATGACAGCCGGGACCAACGGCTTAACGTGCTTTCCGAGGCACGGAGGGGTCTCGATATGTAAAGATGGTCACCCATCCACAGACCAACCGCGGCAAGCGTAGCTTAACCTGATCGATCGACCTGTGCGGCTGTTATTATTTAGCCACGGGCCCCTCATTATCTTCGAAACTATTTAACCAATTTATACTGTTTTGGGCAAATCGTATCTCTATGATGTTCTTGTGATCAAAATAATATTTTTTTCGATAAGCTTTAATATTTTAATAATAATAATAATTTATTTCGCAATCAAAGTACAACAAAAACTTAATCTATGTACAATACAAATCAGCAAGGTATTTGATGGTTGTACAGCAGCACGTAAATTGATGATTGACCAACTCCCAAACTAAGTCAAGCATGTATTTTGGGAGTTAGTGGTTCTTAAAATGCAGGGCTTACATAGACACAACCTTGTAGCCTAGAAATAGGCTTCCAACACTTTACAGTAAATAAATTAATTTAAAATTTTTAAATATACAATGACAAATAGATTAAATTATAGCATCTACATTATCTAAAAACACAAATAAAGAAAATAAACATTGAAAGAAATATATACCTTCACAACGACATAAAAGCATCTCAGTTTGAGCATAATCCAAAGTTTGCAACCAATTACTTTGTTTATGTTTAACCTCGCGTTTAGTTAAGCTGTAAATGTTGATGGCTTTATTGACTGCATTATACAGTCTCGAGCTTACTGCGTCAAATTGCCTACTAGCGGAAGCTGTTCTGCAAGGTACACCAGGGCAAACAACTGCACCGGAGCGTTTTTTACTGCTTTTGTCATCCAGCGGTAGTAGTGAATGCCTCCGAAGTACTGTTTTAAAATATATAATTGTCTCAGTCATGACCTGACATTCGGCATACAGTTTCACAGTTGGGTAAAACCGTGGTTTAAAATGTATCACCTTTAAAATTGCCCTTTGCGCCCTCTCCAGCACAATAAAGGGAGTTTTATAGGTTCCACCCCATATGGGTATGCAATAAATTAACACTGACTGACATAGAGCAATGTAGACCATATAAATCATTGAGATTGATTTTGTTGTTTAAAAAATCGTCCAAAAGTAAGTACGTCGAAAAATACTTTTTTTAACACATAAAAGCTACTATATCTGCTATAATATAAAAGATAGAAATATAGTGTCGCGGACTTTTTTGTAGAACTATTCAAAGCGGACCAGGTTGCCATACATTGTTTTCAATTATATACAACTGTTAAGGCAGCGCATGCGAATAACTCTGTTGTAAGAGCTATTTTTTTCCGCCTGGCTAGACAAAAATTGAGATAGTTCGGCTAATATGCATGATATCTTTATTATTTATAGCCTATAGCACTCACGAATAATGTAGCTTTCTACCAGTGAAATAATTTTTTAAATTGGTTCATTACTTCCGGAGATTACCCCCTACATACAAACTTACAAGCTTACAAACAAATGTTACCTCTTTATAATATTAGTATAGATCAGTAGGCCAATTCTCGTAATTTAAAACGTTCAAAATCTAGTTGCAGTCTCATCTTAGCGACAAAGAAATGTCAAAAACTTGTCAAAATGTACTGAAATTTGAGGTATTTTTGACAGATTGAGACTGAGATCAGACTGTGAACGTTCTTAAAATTACCAGAATTGCCCCTCTGATGTATGTATCTGGTGTATTGTGTCTTTGAGTCTGTGCTAAATAAATGTATTTTCTTTCATTCTTTTAATTTATTTTTACTTTTTAGTTATCGCTGGACAGGTTTCTCAGTCTGTTCATCTCATTCAATGCATCATTGTTACAAGGTCGTTTGCCGGTTAATTTAGAACAGTCTAGCTCTTCAATAATTATTCGAGTCCTTATTCGATACCTTCTAATGATTATTCGAGTTATTCTCAGCAAGCCCTTTCATTTGATACCTGTATTGTAGGAGTGCATTAAAAATAACTTGTCCGCCATCGTGTACACGGTACAGATTGCGAACTATTTTTTTATTTTCTGTTTGCCCCCCAAAAATGGGCCTTATTCAAAATTCATTTATTTACGTTATACGTCTGTATTTGGGTCACAGAGATTCATAATGTGTACCATTTAATCCGTCCATTAGATTCGCAGCAAATTGGCTGTGACAGACGGACGGACAGACACACGAGTGATCCTATAAGGGTTCCGTTTTTTCCTTTTGAAGTACGGAACCCTAAAAATTCGAAGATATGTGACATTTACCAACCCGCACTGGGCCCGCATGGTGGATTACGGCCGACTCCCTCTCACTGAGAAGATGCCTAGGTGTCCCAGCAGTGGGGATATTATAGGCCGATTATGTATTATGTGTATGTGAAGTATGATCAGACGTATGACAGGATCGTAGCAGATGGCTACGTAGTCGGTGGTAAGTACACCGCTACATAGTAGGACCAGTGTCAGTATTACTATTTGCTTACAAGTTACATACAAACATACATACAAAAAGACAAAGGTCTAATGACGTTAGACATTTTTTAATTTTTGGTGTATACCATCACAAAAACTACACGTGAGAAGGTTCATATCAAAAACAGCCATATTTCTTTGTCGCTACGCTATGTTCTATGTTATGGTTAATCAAACATAAATTATTACATAGCAAACAGTTCGGTTTTACAAGGGGTCGTTCAACTACTGATGCCGCCGGTGTTGAACTTTTAGGACATATTTATAATGCATGGGAAGATAAATGCGATGCCTTGGGCATCTTTTGTGATTTGTCCAAGGCATTCGATTGCGTTCTTCACGAAACGTTAATCAGGAAACTCCGCCACTACGGGATCCGGAATTCTGCTCTGGATCTTCTTACTTCATACTTGAGTAAACGGATTCAAAGCGTTGACGTTAACGGAAAAAGATCACCCGGATCTATAGTAACAATGGGAGTCCCACAGGGCTCGATTCTTGGCCCTTTCTTGTTTCTTATTTATATTAATAACTTGCCGTACCTAATAAAGGATAATCATGATATAGTGTTGTTTGCAGATGACACTTCACTTTTGTTTAAACTTAAACGTCAGCAGTTGGTTAATGACGATGTAAATAGCGCGATCTCGAAGGTAGTCCACTGGTTCAATGTTAATAATTTGCTTCTAAACGAGAAAAAAACCAAATGCATTAAGTTTACGCTACCTCACGTTAGGCAGGTGAAAACTAATGTGTTGATAAAGGGCGAGGAATTGAATCCTGAAGACAGCACAGTATTCTTGGGCATAACTTTAGATGCTAAGCTTCAGTGGGGACCACAAATAGATAAATTGTCAAAAAAACTAAGTTCCGCAGCATACGCTGTTAGAAAAATTCGTAATTTAACTGATATAGAGACTGCCCGTTTAGTGTACTTTAGCTATTTTCATAGTGTAATGTCGTACGGTATTTTATTGTGGGGAAATGCCGCCGATATTCAGATTATCTTTGTTTTGCAGAAGCGAGCTGTTCGATCAATTTATAAACTAAGTCCGAGACACTCTCTCAGAGAAAAATTTAAAGAGATTAATGTGATGACTGTGCCTTCTCAGTATATTTATGAAAATCTTTTATATGCCCATAAAAATATAAAATTGTTTAAAAAATACAGTGATATCCATAATATAAATACGAGGAACAAACACAAATTTGTTTTACCTACAACAAGGCTCAAGAAAATAGGTGTCTCGTTCAGATGCCAATGTATACGCTTTTATAATAAACTACCAAGCCACGTTCAAGATCTAAGCCTTAATAAATTCAAATCATTCATTAAACGTAAGTTGTGCCAGAATGCCTTTTATATTGTTAAGGATATTGAGTACAAAAAGGCTTGGGATTGAGTTGCTTCCAATTTTTACATTTTGAATGTTTTTTTTTTTTCTATATACACATTGACATTAATTAATGAATTTTATATAAACATTGACATTTGCTTACTTTGTAAAGTATTATATTATTTTAATTATTGTGCATGTGAAGACAATGTGGCTCATTTTATTATTATTTTTTTGTTTAATTTTTATTATTCTCTTTGTTCTGTTACTTTTTTTTCTAGGTCTGGCAGTTTGAGTAATTTATGTGGCCTACCCAAATGTCCTTTCTTTGGTATTGTTCGTCGAATCGTTGAGCTCCTTAAGTTTTGAGTTGAGCTGCACGATTTCTGACAAATGCGTGCACTGACTGGACAGGTCCTCTCAATCTGTGTGGTTCTTTCTTCAAAAGACCATCTCAGACATCGATCTACATGGTCTTCATATAACCTGACCAAGATTATGTCTGGACTTTAAAAGAGACTGTGACCTCTGAGTTTGTTTCGGCCTTTCTTCTCAGAGTAGTCAGATAGGAAACGCCGACCTCATCTAGTTTTATAAAAAATATGATTGACGTGTAAAAGTGTTTGTGCAAACCTACTTACAAAATAAAAATCATTTATCATTTATGGGTTTGGTTTCCGCACTTAGTCCTTCAGTGGACCATTGTGCGTGGGCCATGGCGGCCGTTGGTGGTTATTCCAACCAGCCCTACCTTACCTAGCGATCCACTGTGTCCTTTGTCGCTACGGTACAAAACAATACGATAGATATTTGCTACGAACGAGTGCTACGCGCTACGTGAAGTTGGCACATAGACACATAGACGAAACATTTATTTTCTTAAGCATTAATTCTCTAACAAAGCTTACGTACGTCAAATAGTAATGGTTTAATTAATAAATTGAAAAAGACACGTTACAGTAACATACATTACACCACAAATCCCATCGACAAAATGTTGAACTTCTAGACAAATTTTCATCCCCTATTTCACCCCTTTAGGGGATACATTTTCAAAAATCCTTTCTGTCGTGTCAACTTCGTTACTAAAGCAACTCTTGTGCAATATTTCGCGTTTCTAGACCCAGCGGTTTAAGATATGCGTTATGTGTCAGTATTACATACTGTGGGAACACGTAGCTCAGGGGGATCAAACGCTATATTGAAACAGCGTTTAGATTAACTGAATATATTTTAGAATAAGTATTTTACATTATAACAATAAAATTAATAATCTATCTATCTGTCTAGAAGTATCATATTGAAGTATTAGACGTTTTTTTGGATGTTCGAAAGTAATAAATTAATAATTATGACCGGCCTGTGCTACATAGGACAAGGTTACATATATAACCTCTACATCAGCTACGCCCACACTGGAATAAAAGTATTGGCATAGCTTCGAAAACTATACAAGACTTTTATTCATACCATTCGATCATCCAGGCCCTTCCTACCTAATCCTAAACGAAACATGACCTAGCGCCAGAAATTTTATTTACATGATGAGATCCGTCTCTTGCAAGAGTAGGCTTAAGTCAGGACGAACAAACCGAGAATCTGTCACTTCGTTAAGTGGTAGTTAAGTTAACATCTATAAGTGCCAATGTGCACCACAACAAACTAACGTCGTCATGCTTAAACCTCGTCGCGCCAAAACTGGCGTAAAAGAAGCGACGCGGTCTCCTAAAACAAACAATTGATGTAAAAGTTCACATCAGTCATGAAGAGACTTAAAAAAAACTAATCAATGATAAATATTTCACAGATTGCGATTCGATTACTTTAATATGGTTGCTAAGCAATTTTTGCTCGTCACAATGCGTGTGAAGGTGGAATGGAGTTCTCCAGGTTCTTACCAGGAGAACTCCTCAACAATTAACGTCCCAGCATCGGGAAAAGCAATATTTTGTAAAAGGTGATGAGCAGTTGACGTTAGGCTAAGTTGTAACTTAGATAAATTACAAACTCTCTCACTAAAAAGTGAAAAATAAAAACTTTTTTACAAAAAAAAAAAACAACCGACTTCCAAAAAAACTACAAAGTGATAAATAACTTTTATTTCGGAAGTCGGTGTCAATATACGAACATGCAGAACCAACGACACCGACTTCCGAAATAAAAGTTATTTTTATCACTTTGTAGTTTTTTTGGAAGTCGGTTGTTTTTACCTGTGCAGTGCAGCGTGCAAACCTGCGGACCAGCATATTAGCTCTGACTGACAATGACCTGCGTTCCCTTTCAACATCTACATCGTCTGCGAGGTCCTCGGTGACCCAGTGGCCCAGGTACTTAAACTGCGCCACTCTTTTGAGAGCACTGCCTTAAGCACCTTAAGCACCTGCCTTGCACTGCATAAGGTCCTTTCATCCCGAAAAAAAGTGCGAGGAAAACAACAATAACGTTATTATGATAATAGATGGCGCCACGTGTCTTTTGTCTTGATCGCAGATGAAGTCACGGGCAACAGCTAGTAATATTATAAATGCGAAAGTGTGTATGTCTGTTACCTCTTCACGCTTAAACCGCTGAACCGATTTAGATGAAATTTGGTATAGTTAGAGTCCCGGGAAAGGACAAAGGATAGTCTTTATCCCGATATTCTCACGGGATCGAATTTGATGTGGTTGAAACCGCGGGGCGCTGCTAGTATTAGATAAGAATGTCGTAACAAACTGTATGATTGACAAATAGTTACAAATGTTATGACATATCTAGGACCTATTAATATAAGTATGCTGTACGATATAGTGGCGGCTGCAATCAGTTAGTCTCACCGTGAGCTATCTCCCCACTGGCCCCAGCGTGCAGCGTGTTGTCTGTAGATGGATTAGTGCGGCGCGGACGGACGCTCCATTTGCGGCGCACGGGCACGTGCCGCACCGCACCGCACCCACATCAACAGCGCAACGCAACCAAATAACTCGATATTTCTATGGCGTCTTATATCTTTCTTGAAACGCCTGCCTCACTATTCCATACCAGTGGAAATCCTGAACACCAAAGTCAATGTAGCAACCAACTGAGAAGTACCAAGATAATGAAGCTCGACACGTCCCGCAGAACTAAAGTGCCGTTTATTCGGAAAAAGAAAGAGCAGTGGCGAACTGTTGGGCAGTGGCGAACTGTTGGACAATAGCGAACTGTTGGGCAGTAGCGAGCCCATGGACCCTATCTCTCGGGAGACGTCTTGTTCCTACCTCTGGCTTACCTTTACTGGCCGGCTGGAGCAAACACTGACGAGGCACGGAGCTCCCACCGCGCTCTTTGTCTTTACTGGCCGGCTTGAGTGGAGATTCGCAAGAACAAACGTGCTCGGAGGAAAGAAGTATTAGTAAGATGCTGCTACCAGCAGATCTTAACTAATCCGCGTTTCTGGGATTATCCTGATAGCCGTGGAATACCTCTCCACTCCTCAAACACCTTTTAGGACATCTTGCCCCCTTATTGCTACTTCACTATGTGGTAGCGATAGTTTCCGGAGGCCCATTATTGAGTGCGGCCCCTCTTTTTTTATTTATTTGTGTATATTATTATACAAGGTGTAACAGAATAAACGCAAGTCCTGAAAGTAGTTTGTTCATAATTGACTACTGAATCGATATCAGTAACTTTTAATATACCTAGGTTTTTTTTTTTTAATTATTTATTTGCCATACTGACCGGTGATTGAGCCAAAGAAAATTATATATCTTATTTCAAAGCAATAAGACTCAATTTTAAATGCATTAAATAATGTTAGGGTGAACACGATTTTGTTACTATTAGTAGTTAGCTTTAAAAAACATAAGTTTTCGTCATTGTATTGGGTGAATATCAGATTTCGTGTTTTGCACTTGTCCACCCATGTTAACTTTGTGTATAATAAACTATTGCGGTCAAGTTTTTTTTTAGTTGAAGTTCATTCTAAAAACCAGTATTTCCATTTTTCGAATAGAAGATATTTATAAAAAATATCAAAAGTCAAAAGTCTAAGCTCTTTGGCGCGTCCGTCACTGTGTCACAGATTACTGAATAGTTACTACGTAAACTGTGTTCTCTTTTTGAAACGCCTATTTTTATTTATTTTTTCTAAAATTCTGCTGGTTTTCCTATATTTAGGAATATTGAACTATATGTAGATTTAATAACAATTTTTTTTGATGATCTATTCAAAAGTTATTGTCAATTCAATTTTGTCCATCCCAAAAATACCCAATTTCTTTGGCGTACTTGTGCAGTCTCGCATATTGCTATCATGTTACGTGGACAATCCCTACCTAGCCCCCGCTCCGTTTAGTTGAAATCTATCGCCCGACAACTGCAAACCTGTGCAAAGTTCAACGTGTTTCGAAAGAATATTTCTTTTATCGGGGTCGCGGGTTTTTTTCCGATGAGTACCTAATTTCTTCGGTAATCGATTTTATACTTAAATACGAGTTGTAATTTTTTATACTTTACTAGTGTACTTATGCACGCTGTGACTGCTTGCTTCCGTAATTGTAAGATAAAATTGTCGTACCACATGTTTAATAAACACTTTGATCGAAATACATGCAGTTTTATTTAATCATAAATGATTTATATTAATTAAATAAACAAAATAGAATTAAACTTATACATACATAATTTGTATGGCGCAGTATTCTAATATCTTTTCGTTATTGTGACCTTTCTGTACGTAAGTGGCCAGACGCATGGGAGCGAGACGCGGGGCGAGGGGCGCGGGGTGGGGGGTCATGTCGCGGCATGTCGCGGCTCGCCTGACCTTGCCCCACTACACTTTGCTCCACGATGCATTTTCATTGTTTTTTATTTAATATGTCAGTTAATTTGACGTTACAGGCTATTATTTAACACGTTGGCTGCCAGGCGACAGACACAATAGAAAATCTATTGTTCGCGGCGGTATGATTTTTATATATACAATGACATGAATATTTACTTTGTAAAGTATTTTTTATTTTTTTTATTTAATTGTTGTGAATGTGGGGACTATGTGGGTCATTTCTTCTTTTTTTACTGTTTTCCTTCTTAGTTAGTTTTAATCATGATCTGGCAGTTTGAGTACATTACGCGGCCTACCCAAATGTCCTTTCTTTGGTATTGTTCGTCGAATCGTTGAGCTCCTCAACTTCTGAGTTGAGCTGCACGATTTTTGACAAATGCGTGCACTGACTGGACAGGTCCGCTCAATCTGTGTGGTTCTTTCCTCAAAAGACCATTTCAGACACCAATCTACATGGTCTTCACATGATCTGACCAAGATTATGTCTGGACTTTAAAAGAGACTGTGACCTCTGAGTTTGTTTCGGCCTTTCTTCTCAGAATAGTCAGATAGGAAACGCCGACCTCATCTAGTTTTAAAAAATATGATTGACGTGTAAAAGTGTTTGTACAAACCTACTTACAGAAAATAAATCATTTATCATTTATCATTTGTCACCGGTGACCGCGTTGGCAGTCAATGCCTTAATTATCAGGCTAGCTGAAATTTCAAAGATTGATTTAATACATTTTTCTTTGATTTTTTCAAAACGGTTCTGTTTTTAACACAAACACAAACGTGAACCTTTCCACAATTGGAACAATTTTCCACCGAAGTACTTACCTATGTTTTCCACTTGCTAGGGACGGCAACGCAGCGACGACCTTTCTATCTTTGCCGTATCGGTGCCGTGGCCGCCCCGGCCTGTGCAAAACACCCATTGAGTCCGACATTAACTAGGCATTGCTTGGTCAATATGACATTCCTTATTACTCGTAGACGGTATGTCGCGACGAAAGCATAGATCAAAAACATACGCGAGTTCTTAGTACGTCTCTCACCGTAGTCGTAATGATAGACATAGCGCGCCGTGTCGCCCGTACGTGCGGTATGCAAGGAGCGCCGGGCACGCGTCATCGGATCGCAGCGGTGTGCCGACACACTAACTCGAACATATAGTACAAGACGATGCTAGTTAATTATACCTACTGAGTACTGATGTCTACTACAGACTACTTCGGTATATAGTACTTAGTCATTGGTTGCATTCCATTGTGTTAGGTATAGTAAACGAAGGACTCAAATCAACAGATGACCAACTTACCAACTAATAAGGTTGATGTCTTACGACTCTTACGATGAGTTACGTATCTCTGCCCCTTCTGGGGAGACGTGCGTCAGTGCCGGTACTGCTGCAGACGCAACACGGCAGCTGATTGATATAACATGACGAATCCACGTCATACTGACGAAGTCCAGCGTCGTTAAGATGCAGTGCCATCAGTCCGGTGGGACACGGAACGCTTTGATGAAAGGTCGATCAGTGTGACACATTCGGGCCGCGCTCCGGACGCTGGACACTGCGCCTGTCCGGCTGTCCGGCACCGACTGATGATGAATCGGCGCCGGACGGCCTCGGGGATTAAAACGAACCGTTACGATATGGGGGATTAACTGGTATGGAAGCGGCGCGTTACGCCCACACAGTGGACACCGACTCAAAATAAAACGTGCGCGGCTTACGTGAGAATGATGACCTGCAGTTCAAATGTAGTGTTTCACAACTGGAAGGTGAAAAGGATAGTGGTCTAGTCTGTGCTAAATAAATGTATTTTCTTTCTTTCTTTCTTTATATTTTGATGATTAACAGATAGTATTTTCCATGTGTCCATGTGAGGACACGGCGGTGCTCTGTCCAAGCGGGACAGACCTCCACCGTATGCTCCACCGTGTCCTCTGGGCGATCCTCGCCTGGCGAATGCCTACCGCCGCGCGTGTTTAGAAGATTTTGTTTTTTCTTATGTATGATAATTTACTGTGGGGAAAAAATACAATTATACCTAATTAATTAATTTATATTTACACTAAAATGTAATTGACAGGCTTATGGTGATTTATCGAGGTAGGCACTGCTTTTATGCCTATATACAATGCACGCCATTGTAGCGTGATTGTCATAGTATGGAAGTGTGGATGTGTGATAATTAACCACGTAGTAGAAGGCTAGTAAATCGGTTTTGTACCAAAATAGGTCACAAACTAACATCGTGTATAGTGTCTCTGTCTGTAGAGATGTTAATTTAGTAATCGCTGGCACAGCACAACAGGTTAACAAAAATGCCTGAGATCGATATAGACTGATTCCTGTCGACCAGTGTTTACTAACAAGAGGCTGCTTATGCTCCCATCCTTATACATTCTAGAAATGTGTAAGTTTGTCAGAAACCACCCTTCGGTTTTTGAACAGGATGAGAAGGCTCCTTTAAAAAGAAAGGTAGCACAAAAGCCACTGATAGTGCCTCGAAATCGACTAAAACTTTGCGACACAAACTGCTACAGTGTGGCGGTTAAGCTATATAAAGCTACCGGAAAAAATGAGAAAACTCAATGAATTAGAATTCAGTAGAGCTTTATCAAATTGGTTATGTGACAGATGTTTTTATTCGATTAATGACTTTATAAATTTGAAATCTTTTTAACATTATATGTGTACGTAACGTTGACATAGTACCTAATTATATTTTTTCTCTTTTTCTTTTTGTGTCTTGCGTATATCGTATAAACTTAGGTGGTAACAGTATAATCGTAATTTTGACCAAAAAATAATTAAAATGTAATGTTTGTATTTTAATAATCTAAGAAGACTGTAATTTTAGGAATATGCTTCGATAATAATTATTGTTACAATGTCGCCTAAAAATTTGCACGACTAGAAAGTCGAATATAGTGAAACCAAATGTCACTTTACCAACAATCTACCTATATTCTGGCAAATAAAGCACTCATTCATTCAAGAAACATCGATGATTAATAGCAGAGCGCGGCGCGCGGCGGGTGCCACTGCCAGCGGAGCTGCCGACGAGTACTACAGCCGTAGACGCCCGTAGTTAGTCCATAATTTAATAGCAGACCGCGGCGTGCGCGGGTGCCACTGCACTGCCAGCGGAGCTGCCGACGAGTACTACAGCCGTAGTTATTTCATACGTACATTAATAGCAGAGCGCGGCGCGCGGCAGGTGCCACTGCCAGCGGAGCTGCCGACGAGTACTAACAGCAGAGCGCGGCACGCGGCAGGTGCCACTGCCAGCGGAGCTGCCGACCAGTACCAATAGCAGAGCGCGGCGCGCGGCGGGCCAGCGGAGCTGCCGACGAGTACTAATAGCAGAGCGTGGCGAGCGGCAGGTGCCACTGCCAGCGGAGCTGCCGACGAGTACTAACAGCAGAGAGCATCGCGCGGCAGGTGCCACTGCCAGCGGAGCTGCCGACCAGTACTAATAGCAGAGCGCGGCGCGCGGCAGGTGCCAGCGGAGCTGCCGACGAGTACTAATAGCAGAGCGCGGCGCGCGGCAGGTGCCACTGCCAGCGGAGCTGCCGACGAGTACTAATAGCAGAGCGCGGCGCGCGGCAGGTACCACTGCCAGCGGAGCTGCCGACGAGTACTAATAGCAGAGCGCGGCGCGCGGCAGGTGCCACTGCCAGCGGAGCTGCCGACGAGTACTAATAGCAGAACGCGGCGCGCGACAGGTGCCACTGCCAGCGGAGCTGCCGACGAGTACTAATAGCAGAGCGCGGCGCGCGGCAGGTGCCACTGCCAGCGGAGCTGCCGACGAGTACTAATAGCAGAGCGCGGCGCGCGGCAGGTGCCACTGCCAGCGGAGCTGCCGACGAGTACTAATAGCAGAGCGGAGCTGCCGACAATTACTAACAGCAGAGCGCGGCGCGCGGGGGGGCCAGCCAGCCAGCGGAGCTGCCGACGAGTAGGTCCTACAGCCATAGTTAGTTCATACGAATCCGATCATGTTCGTGCTTAGTCGCAGCGATACGTGGCAGCTGTTCTAATAACCAGTACTTGTAAATATGTAATATATAAAGTAACAGTTTTGTGTATTGAAACGTTTGAATACAAATTCTATTTGTATAACGTATTGATCGAGTAAGATAATAATCGGTTAGCCCACTCCTGCAGGAATATCTATAGACTTCGACACAGAAAAAGATTTTCTAAGAATCTACATTGTAAAGAGTAATTTCGGATTCGAATGTGACTTTCGTATCATACTTTATCTATGGCTCTTAACTTTACTTTCTCGGAACCGATTCCAAGACAGTAAAGATAAGGGCCACAGATCAAGATAAGATCCAAATGTTGCGAGGAGACAAGCTCCATGCGCGTAGCCGTAGTACTCCGTATTAGTCGTATCCTTCCAGGTAATGAGTACGCCAGAGTGTGTGTAATACGAGTTCCTATATCTGTAAATGATTTATGAACCTATAAGAGATTCCTGGTAGTCAATCAATTTATTTTGAATGGCTATGTAATATGTAGTTCTTATATTGCATTTATTTGTGCAATATCTGCGGCGGTTCTCAGACAAGCCGTTCATTGTTTGTCTAGACTTAGATTCTAGGCTGACTTGTTTACATAACTCGCCGCGCGGAACGCGCCAGCTTACCGTGCCCCAGCTAGCTGCAGTACACTCACCACCGACTGTTTCCACGCACGCATTGCTTTCCATTTTCATTACTCTACTGACTCCTATACTAACTCATAATGTTTCCTTTCTTGACATATTAATTTCCGTTTCCTCGCTGTCATGAACATAATACGGTTTGGGCCTGGTATCGGATACTCGTAGGTCTCTGAAACTGTATAGTTCACCGACGTATCGGATAAGTTAGTGGTTGCGTATAGCGGCGCGAGGAGAGGGCTTCGTAGTACGAACCAGTCAATGATAGCGTGTTATTATTGATGCTAGCTGCGGGACGAGTGCCGTGCTGTCCGGGACAGTTCATCAAACTCTGTGCACTGCGTCAAGTAAGCGGTCCTTGTGTTATATCAAAATGACGGCTGCAGAAGGTCCACTTCCTACTATTGGGCTTGTAGCGTGCTATGGCAGAAAAAACAAAACCTATCATAGACAGAATGCGTGATGAATAGGATCGAATACTTTACGTAAACAACGTGACATCACTAAGTTATTTTAAAGTCATACAATTACCAGTATAATGTAAATGAGCTAATGTTTCAAGACCGTTTCATTACAAACCTCACAGTTTCTCACTACACTGCTGTTGAAGAACTAGCAGGGGATCGAGGAGGGGGGGGGGGGGTTGGAGGGGGGGACTCAGGGATCAAACCGGAATAAACCGTCATTTGTTGTGCAATTGTTTTGTAGAATGTCACCAGGAAGGTATTCCAACACAAGATGGCGGCGTTAGATCATTGTGACCATACGTCAACATAATAAAATTGTAGCGCTTATTCAAGTAAATCTTCTCAATCTCGCTGCGCGGTGTTCGCGAGCGATCGTAGCGGTCGGAGCAGCTCGGCCGCTGTCTAGTGGAATATTATTTAATTGAAGCTGACGTGTGGGCGGGGCCGGACCACACTTGACGAATTAATGTAAGCCAGTAATAACACGGGGCGGCGAGTAATTTATACCGGTAATGAATTATAATACATCATACCGGCTATAAATATGACTCGCTCACGACACTCCTATATTGTAATACATAGTTGCCTATAACATAATTTACTCGCCGGTATTCGGAGCGGTCAGTCGAGCGACGTGCGGCCGCGTGCATGGTGCGCCTGCACTCGTTTCGTACTAAATGTGCTAATATTTTGCATTTCAATCTCCTATAATAATATTACGTTACAAGGCAATAATCACTCTAAATTCTCTAGATTTGAATTGAAATAAGTAGTTGGTAGCGTTAAATAACTTTCAATCGGTTTCCACGACCAATTCGATTTTAATGTAAGAATTGAATGTTGGGCGTCTTCATAATTATAATATTAAACAGAAAACGATATCCACACAGCACACTCCTGCATATTTTATGACTTTATACGATTTTAAATAATTTTCATAAATACACTTGGCGGCTGTAAGTTTACAATACAATCAGTGGCCGCGGGCGTCCCCGCGGGGCATGCGCTGCTCGCTGTGTGTAAACACCCAGCTTTAGTAAGTTTACATGCATTCGAGATTATTTTGTCTTCGGATGTCAATTACGAAGAAATAATGTTGTAATTATCGTAATAGCCAAAGTTACGGCGCGCGGCGCGTAGGCGGCCTTATCTATTAGGAGGTGATCACACGCGCGCATACAAATTGATGCATTAACGATGTGCGCCCGCGATTATAATCTTAATAGCATTCTCAAATGAAGCTATATTGAAAATATATGTGCACGGCGGACGATTGGATCGCACGCCTGAACCTAATACAAATATGATGATGTTTGTAGCGGAATCATAATTATTATCTTTGTAGAGTTGTAAATACATTATTAATTTTAGTTATTTTGAGACAACGTTTTCTGTAATATATTGTAAGGTACCTACTTGATTAAGTATAACTGTGTCAAACAATATGAATTATCTAGTAAGAAGACGCGAATGCACTCATACATTTGCTCAAACCGCTGCACACCGCGGCGCGTCTCTTATAGGGCTGGCTCGACGTCGCGCGTCGCGTGAATCCGCGTGATACATTCCGCTACAACTGGAATGTTGAAAATGCTTTTAGAAGATCAAATAGCAGAATATACCGACAAAACCAATAGACTAGGCAGATAGGTATTCGTATGGTGGAAAACTAATTTAATTTGGAGTTTAAAAGTGGATAGAGTCGGACATATCAGGCGATAGCAGTAGCAGTAGTGTAGGGGCGCGTGGTTTTGGTCAACTAATTGAAAAACTTTTAGTCGCGTCGCCCGCCGTCGCACGACGAGGGTCGCGATCGCTCATGTGAACGCATCCTTATTGAACGTTGTATTTCATTTAAGTCAGTTCGTTTGTTTACTATTGTACCTCTTGGGTATTTTCACTTATAAGCTTATTCAATGCTTTTATTTCATCTAATGTACTAACATTTAATTATGATGAAATAAAAGTATTAAATAATACTTTCCGAAACCGACACAACAATACGCGGTGATGTGCATGTCACAAAGCCGTGTACAAGTGCGCGCGTATAATTGCACGCTGCGTATCATTGCATGCCGCGTATCATTGCACCCTGTCATTGCATTTAATTCGCACCGGATTTTTGGTATCGCACCCTATTTTATTAACCGACTTCAAAAAGGAGGAGGTTCTAAATTCGACGGTATGTATTTTTTTGTGTGTTTGTTACGCGATTACTCCGCAAATTGTGGACCGATTTTCAAATTTTTTTTTGTTCGAAAGGAGATACTTCTGAAATGGTCCCATAGTCACCAAGTCAGGATCTGATGATTGGATCCTGGAGAAATCGAGTGCAACCCTCAAATTTTATGGGCCCACACATAGTTTTTCGCATATCTTATTAAGTAATTTAAGTACTTGCGTATGGTAATCATCATCTCATGTAACTGAGCTGATGATGGAAGGTACAACTCCTTAACAGTAGGTAAGGAGTAGGCATCGACTGATTTAGTAAATTATTTTTTGATGTTTGAAAGGGCGTTTGCCATTTTGGTCTCGTGATCATCAGGTCAGGAGGTGATAGACTAACCATAGACGATAGAAATCTTCAAAAAACGACAGCACATGTCTCGCGATTGCTGCGATTGTTTGTGTATGCATAGGTTACGCCATACCACAACATAACATTACGCCAGGTCGCTTTTAAGGGCGCTTTTAAATTGTAACAATAATACAGTAAAGGTGTAATTTATCATTGTTACATAATTACATTTTTTTACAGTTGTAGATGTGACACCAAAAACAGACAGACACTCGAGTGATCCTATAAGAGTTCCGTTTTTTTCCTTTTGAGGTACGGAACGCTAAAAAGTGAAAAATAAAAAACTGTTTTACAAAAAAAAAAACCGACTTCCAACAAAACACTACAAAGTGAAAAATAACTTTAATTTCAGAAGTCGGTGTCGTTAGTTCTGCATTTTCGTTTTTTGACACCGACTTCTGTTTTCACTTTGTAGTGTTTTGTTGGAAGTCGGTTGTTTTTTTTGTAAAAAGTTTTTGTGAAGTGCGACGCGCCGCTTAATTGGATCGCTTGGTATCACCCGCGGCGCGACTCGTCCGGGCCTGGCCGCTCGCTCGCGCAATAAAGATAATTTACTTCGGGATATTCCGCACATTTTCATAGTTTTCAACGCAACCCTTTGTTTTAATTGTGCGTCCGGATACGGATCACTTGATCGATGATGTCGTTGTGTTCATAAAGTCCGCCGCTGTTGTAACTGTATTATCGTTTGCCGAGAGGAATGGATTCTGTTGGAGAGCACATTCGTTTATGTTAATGTCGCACTCGTTTGTGATGATTTATTCAGTTCATAGCCTGTTAGAGCTTGTTATACCATTGATCGACGTGCCAATTGCTACCATATTAATTAGTGTTGTGAAGTATCTACTGTTAACTAAATGTGTGCTTAGATCACTAACTATTAACTGAAACAACTTTTAGTACCTATAGTTTAACACTTTATGATATTTTCACTCAATATAATAAAGACATAGAGTAAAACATGAATCGACTGCCTCTTACAAAGGTCTTCTGAAAAGTAGGATATACTGTTACGAGCTTGAGGTTCGTGACAGTAAAAAACTGCCGATGTTGCGTCATTTGCTTCATTTCGTATATTTAAGTAGCTACGTAAGAATCATTAAGTTAGTCGCAAATAAACACCATAGAAGACAGACGCATTTGTGATTTTCAAACAAGTTTCCCGTACACACAAAAGTGAACCTAAACTACAGTAACATATGGTCCTTCGAGCCGGATCAATTACCAGTTACATGAGCGCATGTGTCGAGCGGCCGGCTCGCGAGAACAAAAGGACACCGCATTCCTGAGCGATAAGGATTTGTAACGATGACTACTACAAAGGAATTATTAAATATATTGGAAGATACTGCTTCATTACTGCAAAAAACTCAAGTTAATCTCAAAAAATGCTCGAAATCACGATTAACTAAAGGATATATTAAAACCCGTATAAAGGCGATTGAAGATTATTGGTCTACTTTCAAAAACGCTCATCTATCTTTGGTAAAAATAACGCCGAAGGAACAAAAGGCAATATTACCATACTTTGAAAATGAGGAGTTTTATATTTATGAAGACTTATATCTTGTTTTGATGGCTGATTTACGTGATATGTTGAATGAACAGAATACAACAGCGCCGACGACGTCATCGCAAAATAATAGCAGTCTCGCGATGAATCCTGATCAACAAAATGCGCTTGTGAGGTTACCTAGAATACAGATGCCATCTTTTAGTGGAAAGTATGAAGAATGGCCTACGTTTCAAGACTTGTTTACATCATTAGTGCATTCGAATACAACTATTAGTGACGTACAAAAGTTACATTATCTGAAGTGTAGTGTTACTGGAGAAGCAGAGACCTTATTGAAACATATCCAGGTAACACAGAAAAATTATGAACAAGCTTGGGACATTTTAAAAACTAGATATGGAAACAAACGTTTGATCATGAACTCAGTAAAACAATTAGTGTTTCAAAAGAAAATGAGTTCTCAATCACCTAATCTAATTAAAAGTTTATTGGACACCACGACGGACTGTTTAAATAACCTTGAAAATTTAGATATACGCTTAGATTCATGGGATCCTATAATTATTTTTCTGGTAGTTCAGAAATTGGACCCTGAGTCACACAAGGATTGGGAACAATACGCATACAAAGAAGATGTCGATGACTTACCCAAATGGAGTGATCTGAAAAGGTTTCTTCAGTCCACGTACCGAACACTGGAGCTTGTCACACCAGGAACACAAAATAAAGCAACAAAAGAGCGTTCTGTTCATATCTCAAGTACGTCATCGCCACCGTCAGGAAAAACATGTGTTCTATGTAATGAAAATCACACGTTATGCCACTGTAAAGAATTCACAAAACTGCAACCTATTGAACGAGTTAATTATGTAAAAACGAACAACCTATGCTACAACTGTTTAGTACCAGGACACTCAGCAAGAAAATGTAGACTACCAATGTCCTGTCGTATATGCAAAAGGCGTCACCATAGCCTTCTACATCTCAACAAGGAACCTGAGACTTCGGCACAAGAGACCTCCACGCAACTGAAGGCTGCTCAAAACAATGTAGAAGAACAAAGGGAAGTTACTGTCAATACAACGGTCGCCTCACACCACAGTACTAAACAAGGCATAGCACTATTAGCTACGGCAACAGTGACAGTAAGAAACGAACAAAATCACACTGTTGTACTACGCGCATTAGTGGACCAAGGTTCGCAGATAGCACTTATTAGTGAGAAAGCGACTCAAATGCTCAATTTGACTAAACGATCAACGAGAGGAAGTATCATCGGAGTGGGTTCAACGAAGACAAATGTAAACCACGTGGTACAGCTGCAAATCGGTTCCCGCTGGAACACAAACTTCAAGATAGATGTCGAGGCATTCGTCATGTCCAAGCAACTTACCACTAAGCTCCCTCCTAAAACAATTATTGCTAATAACTGGCCACATCTAGAAGGACTCAACCTGGCTGATTCGAACTACGACACACCAGGCCCTATCGACTTACTTCTAGGTGTCAAACAATACTCTCAAATCGTACAAGAAAAACTTATCAAGGGTCCACCGGGTACACCGTGTGCACAGAAAACATACCTTGGATGGATTCTCTTTGGTGAAATAAATACAACGTCACAAGACGATTCTGCTCTTGTTCTTCATCACCAAGTCGACATGGACCTCATGCTTAAATCTCTGTGGGAAATAGACACAGAAAATAAAAGAAAACTAACAAAAGAAGTAAAATTGTGTGAAACAATTTATGAAGAAACATACACTCGGACAGAAGAGGGAAGATACTTGGTGAAGTTACCTTTGAAAACACCACAACCAACATGTTTAGAAGGAAATACAAAAGAAATAGCCAAAAACAGACTGCTACAATTGGAAAGAAAATTTAGAAGGACACCCAACCTGAAAGAAAGTTACAAGAAAGTAATGGAAGAATACTTAAATTTAAACTACATGGAAGCAATACCTGAAAATGAAATTGTAAATGAAAGGGTTGTATACTTACCTCATCATGCCGTTGTCCGAGAAGATAAAGAAACATCGAAGACTCGCGTGGTCTTTGACGCATCGGCGAAGGGTTCAAATCAAGTCTCACTCAACGACGAGTTGATGGTTGGTCCTCAGCTTCAGGAAGATCTCAGAAATATTATCATGAGATGGAGAATGAAACGTGTTTGTTACGCCAGCGATATAACAAAAATGTACCTGCAAATATGTGTTTACCCAGAAGACGCCAATAAGTATCAGCGTATTCTGTGGCGAAATGAGGAGCATGACAGCATAAATGAATATCGCTTGCTTCGGGTTACATTCGGAACAGCATCAGCGCCCTATCTAGCGGTGAAAACACTCCATCAAGTCGCTGACGATGAAGGACAAAATTACCCAAATGCGGTCAAAATCATCAAGGAAAATTTCCTCGTTGACGATCTGTTGGCGGGCGAAGATACAACAGATCAAGCCATAACATCTGCAAAAGAAGTATCTCATATATTAAAGAAGGGTGGATTCACACTCTCGAAATGGTCATCTAATTGTCCGCAATTTATGACATCCATTGACACAAACAAACGAAGTTCTGTTGCACACCTAGAGATAAACAAAATGGATGGCACTGTAAAGGCACTAGGTTTGATTTGGAATTTGGGAACAGACCAATTTCAATACCAATTGAAACTACCAACAACTTCTGTCAATATTACAAAAAGAACAATCTTATCAGACGTTCAAAGACTATTCGATCCATTGGGATGGATTGCCCCAAGTATAGTGATGGCTAAGATGTTTATACAAAGGTTGTGGCTGGCAAAGCTTGATTGGGATGACATAATAAGCCCCGAACTACAAGAAGAATGGATGACTATTCGTGAAGAATTCAGAAATGTAAACAACATTTACATTGATCGATGGCTTGGAACCTATAGCACAGAAATAAACAATGTACAAATTCATGGCTTCAGCGATGCATCCATGAAAGCTTATGCAGCCGTAGCATATATAAGAACCGAATCTCAAGACGGCCACATTACAACAAAACTAATAGCAGCAAGGACAAGACTCGCGCCATTAAAAACAATATCGTTACCTCGTTTGGAGCTTTCTGGATCACTACTTCTTTCACGGTTATTGAACCAAATAGGAAAGGCTATGAGACTATCAACAGCACAAATGTTTGCGTGGACGGATTCTACTATCGTTATTGCATGGCTATCCGGGGAACCATATAGATGGAAGACATTTGTAGCCAATCGAGTCGCAGAAATCACTGAAAATCTCAATAACAGCCAATGGTATCACGTTGCATCAGAAGATAATCCTGCAGACATTGCGTCGAGAGGTATGTTACTTGCTGAACTAAAACAAAAGGAGTTATGGTGGAAAGGTCCAAAATGGTTATCTGAAAGGAAAATAGTATTAAAACAGCCTGATGTAGTCGTCACTGACCTGGAACAGAAAAAAGAAAAAATACAAATAAATATTAAAATTCAAGATGAAAAAGAATATAATTTCACAGCAAATTTTAAGCTATTTGCTAACTTACAAGAATTATTAAAGGTGATAACATACTGTAGAAGATATATTAATTACTTAAGAGAATTGGATACTTACGAAACTTGCAGAAGTTTAACAACAGCAGAATTACATACATCATTGTTAAAATGCATTAAGCTAGTACAAATGGAAGAATATACAGATGAAATAAACAGATTAAAAATAAATAAAAATGTGAAGAGTACTAGTAACATTAAATCACTTACCCCATACTTAGACCAAGATGGTATTCTCAGGGTGGGCGGTCGTCTTCGCCATGCAAGGTTAGACGAAAATAGCAAACATCCTATAATATTAGGACATAACAACAATTTAATTCCTTTACTCATAGCAGATGCTCATGCTCAAACACTGCACGGTGGTGTTCAATTAATGTTGTGCGTTTTACGCTCCAAATATTGGATCATTCGAGCTAAAGGATTAATAAAAAACTTCAACCGTAAATGTTTAGTGTGTGCAAAGCAAAGAGCTAATGCACGAACTCAGATAATGGGAGACCTACCAAAGGAAAGAGTTACCCCTGCTAGAGCCTTTCTACACAGCGGCGTGGATTATGCTGGTCCATTCCAAATATTAATGTCCAAGGGAAGAGGCATGAAAACTCAAAAGGCATACATCGCTTTATTTGTTTGTATGTCTACAAAGGTAATACACCTTGAGCTGGTAGGAGACCTTACATCAGAAGGATTTATTGCTGCATACAAACGCTTTGTATCAAGAAGAGGTAAATGCAGCCACATATGGAGCGACCAAGGGAGAAACTTTGTTGGTGCAGAAAAGGATTTAGCCGCAGCATGGCAAGAAGCTAACTTGAATTTTGAGAAAGAAATTGCACACAAGTTGGCTTTGGAAGGTACACAGTGGCATTTTATACCAGCCTATAGTCCGAACTTTGGAGGCCTCTGGGAGGCTGGTGTAAAGTCCCTGAAGACTCATCTGAAACGCGTGTTGACAACAAATCTCACATTCGAAGAAATGACAACAATACTTTGCCAAATCGAGGCGTGTCTTAATTCAAGACCTCTTTGTCCTATTGATGACTCAGATGCAGATTCCATAGAACCCCTCACGCCTGGTCATTTCTTGATACATGAAGCCCCAATCATCGTGCCCTCACCAGATTTTAAAGACACCAAGATTCATAACCTAACACGATGGCAATTGACTCAAAAGCTCGTAGGCGACATCTGGCGACGATGGCAAGACGAATATTTAACAAGTCTACAGCAGCGTACTGTCTGGCACAAGAAGAAACAAGAATTCACTGTCGGTGACATAGTTCTAATCAAAACTGAAGGATTACCGGCAGGAAAATGGTTACTAGGCCGAATTGTAGACAAGCATCCCGGTCATGATGGACTCACACGAGTGTATAGCGTTAAATCTGGCAATAGCATTGTGAAGAGATCTGTCACGAAACTATGTCCCTTACCGGTTAACACTGACTTATAGTTTTAATTTTGCATGTAATTATTATGTAAGTCTATTCGTATTGTTATAATTTAACTTCATTGCAAATTAAGAACACCGTAGTTACCATTGTTTGTATGAAAATTAGATAATTGGAACGTTGCATACTGCTTATTAAATATATGTATATACAGTCCATTAAGCATAATTTTAAAGGGCCTTGTTGTCCCTTTGGTGGGCGGTATGTTGCGTCATTTGCTTCATTTCGTATATTTAAGTAGCTACGTAAGAATCATTAAGTTAGTCGCAAATAAACACCATAGAAGACAGACGCATTTGTGATTTTCAAACAAGTTTCCCGTACACACAAAAGTGAACCTAAACTACAGTAACAGCCAATATAATGACCAGCATTGCATAAATATGTAAGTTGTCACGCCCTTTATACCTGGAGGCTTTTATTTAGGTAGTTTATTTTTTATTTTTTTTTATTACTTTTGATTTAGTATTTTTATTTTAGCTTGAGTATGTATAGATATTTGTTGGTATATTGGCGTGGCTAGCTAACATATGGCAAATAATTTTATTGAATGTTCTGTGTCCTGTAATGTTAATTAGATACTTTGCAGATCTAGTTTTGTATACAGTCGAGTATTTTATAACTGAACAGACAGCTGTGCTGCTGGGGAGTTTGTTGCGCCACTTCTTCTCCCCAGCGAAAGCACTAGGAAGTGGTGAAGGGCGGGCGTTTTGGGGGACTGTCTTATGTAATTTTGACGTTCGAAAAGTGCTGATTCTCAGCCTAGTTTGAATAAATGACTTTTGATTTTGATTTTGAAAAAAATAGCCACTTTAATTATAAACACCAATTACAACTTCATACTAATTATGAAGCACAATTGCACTACTGATCACTTCTAAGTCGCACTTGAAGATCGCTTTCGATTTATTCGCTTGTATCGCTTATCCAAGACTGTCGGCTCGCGGCTCATACCCGCCTTATATAGGTCTCAGATAGTTCTAGAACCTTCTACTGTAGAAACATCTAGAATGTTCGTGTACATTCCGGCCCTGACTGACCAGATGTCGATACTTCTAGAAAGTTCTAGCATCGAAACTTCTAGAAGGTTCCTGACACTAGTTCTTCTACTCGATACTACATGGCGCTAGTTGTAACGAATATCAATTGTGGAAATTTGTGTGAAAACAATACCTAACAATGGTCGCAACGCAACGCTGCTCTTATATTCCCATGCTGCCTATCTTATCGATGTTTGCGTCTGGCGGCTCAGGATACAGTCAGCGCACGCATCTCGCCTCGCCGTGAGCCACCATGCCGCTCTGATGAGGTCAATCGAAGCGAACATTACTTACAATAATTTATCCAGATGCTCCTTTTATCTATTTTTGTTTAACCCACTTCGACATAATGTTCCTAGTGTCATCACAACAGGTCCCATCTGAAGCAAAGCTGCTCTACAATTTGCTAGACTGGCAGATAATAAGTAATTAAGTACCTAAGTACCTAAAATAGTTATATGCAACTGTTGAATAAGAAGGGGTATTAAAACACGAATGTGTAGTATCACATGAGTGATTTAATACCTAATTATGTACAGTTGCATACAAGACTTAATCTACCTACACCCTGATATGAATCCTTTAAAAGCTTCTGAAACAGTTTTTTGAAATACCTACTAATATCGAACAAATGGCAGCCGGCGGGATACGACGTGAATTCGAATAACCTGTAAGTTCGTTTTTTTAACCGACTTCCAAAAAGGAGGAGGTTATATGTTCGACTTTATGTATGTTTTTTTTTTGTATGTTCACCGATTTCTCCGTCAATTGTGAACCTATTTAATTTTGTTTTTTTTAGTTTGAAAGGGTATACTCTCGAGGTGGTCCCATTGTCAGCAAGTTGGAATCTGATGAGAGGATCCCATGGAAATCAAGGGAAACCCTCAATTTTTATAGGCAAAGTTGTAGCGATTTGGATATTTTTTAGAGTAACTTGAGCATTTGCTCTCGGAAATCATCATTTGGTAAAGTGGAGCTGATGATGAAGACCACAGATGGCCATCGGAACGACTCAATGATAAATATTTCACGGGTTGCGATTCGATTACTTTAATATGGCTGCCAAGCAATATAGGCTCGTCACAATGCGTATGGTGAAATATTTTGTAAAAGGTGATGAGCAGTTGACGTTAGGCTATTGTAACTTAGATAAATTATTAGATAAATTACAAACTCTCCCACTAAAAAGTGAAAAATAAAAACGTTTTTACAAAAAAAAACAACCGACTTCCAAAAAAAAACTACTAAGTGATAAATAACTTTAATTTCGGAAGTCGGTGTCAATAAACGAAAATGCAGAACCAACGACATCGACTTCCGAAATTAAAGTTATTTATCACTTTGTAGTTTTTTTTGGAAGTCGGTTGTTTTTTTTTTTGTAAAAGTTTTTTAAATTACGGCGCTGTGGTAGTGGCGCGTGCATGACAATTTTCTTTTTTTGAAAACGTGTTGCATAATGAAATTTAGTACAACATTATAACACTCGTTTGGATGTAAGTGCCTATTATGTTATTATGTTACTATGACACTGATTGTTTTAATGTTGGCAATAAGCCAACTGTTTCAGAAACTTTTATAGAGGATTTATAGCATGATTGTGGATAAAAGTATTAATAAGTTAGTGTATTATTTGAGATTCATTCCGTTCTGTTCCCCTGAACCAGCCCCCGGATCCCCTGCTAGTTCTTCTTCTGTTTTAATTTCTTTCTTATCCAACTTTCTCAAAAAGCATCAGTTTGCATTGTCGTAAGACAAACAAACAATCCTGCTCGTTTGGCGGTCGCTCCGCGGGGACGACACTTATATTAAATTCCTCGCGGTCAGCAATTTACTCATTACTCCGCAAGGGGGCGATCCTTCAACTGCTACCACGAGTCACGGACACGACGCACTAAGTAACACGCTAACCTTATATGAATGACAAGCGGAGTTTTAGGGCACGTCTACATAGCAACAAAAAATACACTGTTTATACTTGTGTAACACTATGTTAGGGTCAGTTCACACCGCGGCGCGCAATTTTCAAGATAGCAATACATTTATAGACCTTATCTACTACACAAAAAGGCACACAATTCAGTGAGGTGGGCCGCGCGGCGCCGCGTCGCGTCGCAGTGTGTACTGACCCTAAGGAATAAATTGTTTTATAAACCCGAGCGAAAATTCAAAGGATTACCTTATTACTTATGCTGGTTCATTTTTTTGCTCGTTGTATGACTCCAAGTAAAGGAGCAGGTATTTTCCCAACTAATCTTGGATAGAGAACTAAATAAAGTTAAATAAATGTATATACAGTTTGTAAGTAAAACAATGATGCCGCTACACTATCGCTTCGCCACAATAAGATATCAACTGCAATACCGAAGGTACGCGACCGAAGTTTGATGATTACGCCTGCAATAATGTGTCGTCAGTAATTCAAATAGCATTGCAGGCGTAATCATGCCGAACTTCGGTTGCCTACCTTCGGCACTGTGTGTTTAGACACTATGGCGTAATATTATATTTTTGATTATTACTCTGCTTTTAAATGTAAAAAGAGTGCGTCGCTAATTGTCCATCGTCTGACATGAACAGAGCGCTGAGATTATTTTCTTCGCAGTCAGTCTGTCGTCTGCGTAGTGCGCGCAGTTTGTGGCTGCACGAGGTTATTAGTGAGCATGTAGGCGTAATGGCGCAATGGCGCAGTAATGGCGGTGCATGTTGGCATCCTTGCGGCTGCGGCGGGCAGGCTACCTGCACTCCACTGTTGCAATCGTATAGGTACACCATTCACACGAAATGTTGTCAATCAGTACGTAGTATGTACTTATAGGTAATAAAACAAAGTAAATTTCGTTGCTTCAGAACAGCTTGAAAGTGATCACTTTCTGATCCTTGTATCCCTTACGTCCGTCTGCCGCGTGGCCACAACTGCTCGTCTCAGTCATCTATCGTCTATCCACCCTAGATTTGCGACGATTTGCTGTTGCGTTACAGACAGAGGCCCAGAAGGTAAACTTTGCGTAACGTACTATATATATCTAATATAATAGAGATGATGAGGCGTACTAGGCAACTAAAGCCTAAACAATATCTAAGTGTTCAGTGCAAGACTATTCCGTCGTCGGTCGTGAGGCCTGTACGTACTCAGGAGGACATCGTATACTATTCCGTCGTCGGTCGTGGGGCCTGTACGTACTCAGGAGGACATCGTATACTATTCCGTCGTCGGTCGTGGGGCCTGTACGTACTCAGGAGGACATCGTATACTATTCCGTCGTCGGTCGTGGGGCCTGTACGTACTCAGGAGGACATCGTATACTATTCCGTCGTCGGTCGTGGGGCCTGTACGTACTCAGGAGGACATCGTATACTATTCCGGTGTCTGTCGTGGGGCCTGTACGTGCTCAGGAGGACATCGTATACTATTCCATCGTCTGGCGTAGGGCCTGATGTACGTACTCAAGAGGACACCGTATACTCCTATTTGAGCACAAGTTATCCGCGCCACAGCCATCACATAACATAAGCAACTACAGCATGCTTCGGCAATTATTTGTGAGACACCGGCGCCGGCCGGCGCGGGCGCCGACGCGACGCTTTGGCTAAGATCACGTGTCCGTGCTTTACTACAAACTATGAAAACTGGTGACATTTGTAAAGTCCATGAGACAGTCTTGAAATTTTCGAATTTGCTCAATAATTTTTATATTTCTAGTGTTCCGTTATTTTAGTGGATTTAGTGACTGGGTTCCCCTTATGTCTAACCTGTTCAGTATGCTATTTCCAGTGAGAGAATATTGAGTGACACTCAGATATTAGGATCAGACATCAAACAACAAAACAATATGCAACAAAACCACTTTAATTAATGTAAAATCTATAGCCTGATATTAAATGTGTATTGAAAGTAGAGAGAAACTCGTTTTGTTTGTGCAGAATAAACAATATTTCTTTCTTTCTTTTCTTTAAACTGATAGCCAGGAGGCTCAATGATCGTATGATTAATTACAGCGTTGTTCTGATTAAACCACTAGTCTTTTATTTAATTTAATGTTGCTTATTGTGTGTCATTACTTTTAAGAATTAATACATTAAATTCTATGAGGGACAAACAGGAATAAAAAGTTCAGAGAGTTCTACACTTTGGCTGTGCGCATAATAAAAGTGGAGAAGGAGCGCTGAGTACGACTCGTCGAGATATCAACCAAGTGCGGATGGTACGCTGCAGTACGTCGGGTTGTCTGGTGGTCTGGTGGTTTAGATAATACATAACCGGAAAAAAGCCGACCGCTCGACATTTTAAGAGGCAAAAACGTCAAGTGTCGTCAACTTAGGTCACTCCTAGTCTCGCAGCCGTTCATCACGGGTGCACTCATACTCACTCGTCCTCATACGTAGGACTACCATTTTATCCATACTATAGGTACTAATAATTTTTTAAATTCGAAAGTAACTCTGTCTGTCTGTATGTTAACTTTTCACGCCTAAAGCACTAAACGGATTTCGATAAAATTTGGAAGAAAGATAGATTGCATCCCATGGAAGGACATAGGCTACTTTTTGTCTCAAAAATATCCCTAAAGAGGGGGGATATAGGGGATGAAAGTTTGTATGGGAAACATGTTATTTCTTAAGTTAGGGATATGAAAATTCAAATTTATGCTTTTGGTAACAAATAATGAATTATGTATTTCATCCTTTTTCTAATATGATCCATCTGGATCGTAAAATAGGGAATGATTTTAAAATTCACATTTAATATTGACATTTTTTTGTAACTATTTTCAAGAGATTTAAGGGATTAGAAATATATTCCTGACAGCACGTTCCCGTGGGATAATTTCCGACCTCCACGCGGGTGAAGCCGAGAGCAAAAGCTATTTTACATACATATAAAAACGCGTCAACAAAGCGTCGCCGCGTCGTTGAGATGCCGCAGCGCTTAAATAAGATCGCAGCGTCGCCATTAAACTCGCATCGCGCTTACGGCATCTGTCATCGCGGGTCGCGACTCTGTCCGTCGCGATTAGTCGCCAGTCGCAGCGATTCACTCGTAGCAATCGTACGGGTCGTGCCGGCTAGGCGGCTGCACGGTCCACGCTACACATACAGTATGTTTGTTTTTTATTACATCTCAAAACTAAAAACGAAATGTCTAAACAGCGACGAAAACATCTTTTTGATACAAAATTTTAAAACTTCGGTCGCTAAAAAGCAAAAAATAAAATGCATAACACTACGTCAATGCAGATACGCGGGCATCGCTAGACTTGTGCGCACTGCTCGTCCGCTCGTACGCCGCTTCTTTCGAGGCCAATTCCATATAAATCTATGCATAAAAACGAGCCCGCCGCTGCCGCCGCGCCGCGCCCACTGACTTCGTGCCCGCAGTAGGGCTTGCAATATCCGTTCATTTTTAATATCCGGATAATACGGATAAGTATTAATATTTTACTATCCGGAGTATCCGTATAATGCGGATAATACGGATATTATTTAGTTTTTATTAAAAATAAACTATACCAATATTTCAAGTAACAATCACATAACAACTAGCTTACTTTCTAAAATTAGACAATAAAACACCAATACCTCACAAATAATTTGTATCTATTCTTCTCATACTAAAAACAATTCTGATTAAAAATGAGATCTTACTTTTATCACAAATCACAACATCCCAATCAAATCTACCTATTTAAAACATTATAATTAAATAAAAATATCACTTTCCCTGGCAAATCAGCTCAATTATTAAAGAACAATAGTATAAATGAAATATAATAAAACAAAAATGAACAAAATATCTCAAAATAATCAAATAACCCTTTATAATATAATATTACGTAATTGTTCAATTATTTTTTATCTAAATTCTGCTAATATACTATGATCTTAAAAAGCTTAAACTATCTAATGAATCTTCTTTCATGAAAGTTCAAATGGTCACATAAATATCCTGTAGCAGAGAACACTCTTTCTGCTTCAACTCTGGTCGGTAGTATTGATAAAAGTACATAAATTGTAAACCCTTTCTAAATTCCTGCTTCTCTGACCATTCTCATCAAATAGTGCCATCTCTACTCGAATTGTGGTGTCTAAATCATTTGTTGAAGAAGTCGGTCGCTGCGCAGAAGATGGCTGACTCATCTGTGCGTTGAGGGAACTCATAAAGATTTGTGAGACCTATGCGAACACCCATGGCCTAAAATACAACTCAACTAAATCTGAGCTTATGATATTTAAATCAGGTACTAAACACTATGAAAATGTACCTCATATAGTCTTGAATGGTACCCCTTTAAAAAGGGTTACTAAATTTAAGTATTTAGGTCATTGGGTTACCGAGGATTTAAAGGACAGTACTGACATTGAGAGAGAGCGCAGGTCGTTGTCTGTTCGATGTAATATGCTTGCTCGCAGGTTTGCACGCTGTACAACACAAGTAAAGGTAACGCTTTTTAAGGCATACTGTCAATCCTTTTACACGTGCAGCCTGTGGGTTGGCTATTTGCAGAGGACATACAGTGACCTGCGAGTGCAGTATAACAATGCGTTCAGGATGCTGATGGGGCTGCCGCGGTATTGCAGTGCCTCCGGCATGTTTGCCGAGGCCAACGTCGACAGTTTTGCGACAATCATGCGCAAACGTTGCACCTCGACTCTAACTCGCATGCGAGTTAGTTCCAACAGCATCTTGAGCGTATTGACGGACCGGTGGGATTCTCCGATGCTTGAGCGCTGGATGCGGCTGCACGCAGTGAAGTAGCATACATGCGTTCTGGTGTCGGATTGTCCTAAAATCTATATTTTTATTATTATTTGTTTTGTTTACTAACATTAGCTCTTAAGTATTTTCGTGTTACTAACAATTTATATGGAGAAATCTGAAATAAAATATTATTATTATTATTATTATAAACCGGATGATTTCTTCTCGTATCTGTGTTTTAATTGATACGCTTACAGAAAGAAGAGCAACCTTCTGTATCTTGTGTAATGTCCGCTGAAGTTATGACTGTTTGATCTGGTTGTTGTGTGTCAAAAAATGTATAATTTTTTTTTTGCAATCGTCAGTCTCACATATTAAATGACTTATCTACATATAAATAATCGATCATTAAATCACAGGGTATTTAAAATACGAAATCTTACAAACAGTTTATGTAAATACAAATTCATATCAATAATTCAATCACAATATCCAACCATCGTGATTAAAACTCAAATAAAACTTTTAAATCGTAAAATGTGTGTTCATGTCAGCAGTACCTACAGTGCTGCGGTTCTTACGATTACGCGAGCGCGAGAACTGCGAGGTGAGGTGTGGTATCTGATATGAGCGCGGGGAAGGGAGTATCAATTCTGTACGTAGTACTATTATGTATTTTTTGTGCATAAAGTTAACAAGTGGTCAAAGTTGTTATGATCTCTGTCACTAAATTGACTTATTGTGATTTATGAACTGAATAAATAATTGCAAGAGTGATTAACTATATTAAAATAATAAATAACGTAACAATGGTTATGTACTTTACAGATAACAGCTTTTTTTTATATTTAAAAGAGAAATACAACTATACGTAAAATACGAAAAATCCGGATGGTGATAATAGTAAAATCCGGATTTGGAAATCGTCGGATATCCGGATAGTGCGGATATCCGGATATCCGGATTGCAATACCCTAGCCCGCAGCTTTAAAATCATAAGAACGTTCTAGTTTTCACTGCTGTCAGAACCTACCAATAGGATGGTTATTTGGTTTGCTGTTCATGTTGCTCCCCTAACTTAGTAAAGACAGCTATTGGCATCTCTATGCAGTGTCACCGAGGGCTGTCGCGTTTCGCAGCCACTCCGCAGCAGCGGTGCCGCGCAAGCAGTGCAACAACACCGCTGTGAAATATTGGACCACTGTTTAATATCGCCGCCGGAGGATTATTGCTCCATATTATCTCAGTTTTATTGCGATCTGTGCCCCACCCCCTGCACGTCTGCCCGCCCCTCTCACCCCTGACCCAGTAGCAGTTGATGACTTGAGATTTTTCTACAAATATTAATTTCTCGCGCCTCACCCACATAAATATGAGGAGTAAAGTGGCGCGCGCTCACCTCGCGCGTTCCGTCGTTCGTCGCGCGTGTCGCGTCGTGACTTGTGACCGTAACATTGCATACCTATCGCGCACTTTGCTTGCATATCATCTGGCCCGCTCTATTTCTCCTAAAATATAAGGAATTACTAAAAGATTTATTTGTTCGACTTCCGTACTTAACTTCTTGTTAACCCGTAACTCTTAAATGAGAGGTGACAAATAGCCGCGCGTCGAATTAGCTGCACTGTGTCACTCACGTGACGTCACCGCCGCACGCCACACACGCTATATTTTTAATCGCTTGTAAGAACCACATGAGTTAGTGGTTAGTGTGAGTACGTGACGTGTATTAGTAGTTGAAGCTGTTATAATTTCACGACTGTCACGAGATTTAAATATGTTACTAAAGAAGCTTGATCAAGAGGCGACTTATTAGTTTAATACGGTCGGTTGAGAAAAATGTATGAGATGGAACGGAAATAGAACGCTCTCGTGTAAAGTGGGTTTACTTGTAGATCATCATCATATGCCTAGCAGTTTCCCAATTATGTCGGGGTTGGCTTCCAGTCTAACCGGATTCAGCTGAATACCAGTATTTTATATGGAGCGACTGCCTATCTGTGGGTTTACTTGTAGATATTGAAAGACAACTAAACTTACATCTCTTCTAATTTATAATGAAAGTAACAGCTGTTAAGTTTTTAGGGATACGTATTGCAATGATGTAAGCACTTAGTGCTTCTACATTTAATATAAAATTACAGTTAAATATCACAGTCGATGGCATGCTAACAAGCACAGATTTAGGGAACTTGTAGGTACTTCACTAAATCTGTACCCAACGATATGTCTGTGCACGCCGGTAGTAACACTTTGAGCTTGAGCTGATCTAGTATAGTGCGGAGTTTCAACGATATATATCTGTGCACGTCCGTAGTAACACTTTGAGCTTGAGCTGATCTAGTGTAGTGCAGATTTACGACGATATATCTTTGCACGTCGGTAGTAACACTTTGAGCTCGAACTGATCTAGTGTAGTGCGGAGTTTCAACGATATGTCTGTGCACGTCGGTAGTAACACTTTGAGCTTGAGCTGCTCTAGTGAAGTGCGGAGTTTCAATAGAATAAGAGACTATTTTATACAGGTTTTGTCCCTACTTGAAATTGAATGACGTGAGATCGAATAACACTTGCTCGAAAACGTTAACTCCATAGTAAATGATATCGATGAATTATGAGTGCGATAGTTCACTACCTCGATCATTGAATGAAAATAAACATGGAAGCCTTATTCAGAACAAATTCCACACAAAAAGTGCCACTACTTGACCAACTTCAAACCTTAATGACGTATGATTCAAAAAACGAATCACATCCGAGGTTGCAAGAAGACATGCTTGGTGATTGGTTTAAATTCAGAAGGAAACCCGGGATTGGTTCGCGAGCGTGCTGCAATGTCTGCTTTGACAGCTGAGTCATAGCGACGTGGACGATGTTGTGCAATAAATGCACCGGACCAAGTCAATAATAAAACAATATTATTGTGCGTAGAAATATAAATCAACTATAATCATGTACAATAATTATAGTAATAAAATTACATTCTTCAACAAATACTTACCTCCTGCCTTTGGAGTACACAGAGAATAGAACACAGAAGGTTCACGACAACGCACTATGAGCAACTTTGAACCTCAAACATTCAGTACAAACGCGCGATTGAAGTATTTTGTTCAACGTTTCTAGCAAGCTCATAGATTACGAAGTGGAGCTTCTGTAGTTTTAATATTAAGTGCGTGAGCGTGACGCAGTGTGGAGTGCCACACCGCCGCGGCACCCGCGTCTGGCACAGCGCCAGCCCGGAGAATCGGATATACCGCGCCCGTTCATTTAGTTAACACCGGAATTTAAATCTTACCGGATTATCTTAAAGCCCACTTTAATTTGTTTGATTGTTTTTGTTTCGTTTGCGTCCTGCAGCGAGATGACATTAACTGCGCGTCGTGCGGCACTACGTCTAATATTAATGATTGGTCGCGCGTCGTGATGTATGGCATGCTCCTTGTTTTAAACACTGCTCCAGTAGTTCTTCCGGCCGCGACCTCTCCCCTCTCTACCGCAGCGTGCAAGTTTGCTTACTACACTAACAACCTTCAGTAGTAGTCATTATCATTATTGAGATAAACATAAAAAGTTATTTCTGAACACTTAAAAAAAAGTGTTTAAAAAGCTTTTTCATAATTAAAAGCGGTCGAGTGATGCTCTACGCCGCTCATAATGTAAGCGCGCAGAAAATTAGGGACCTTCTTCATCATATTATGTAATCCTATATTCTTTTGCTTATTTTTTTCATATAAATGTACAATGCACTTATTATTATTTTAATTGTTAGTTTACATTATGTAAATATTTTTTATTTTGTTAAAAAGGAGTAAATCCTAACTATACAGGAATATTTTTTAAGGAGTGCGCAAAAAAATTTTGGTGGTTCAGTATCAGTAATAGAACACATTTCCATTATTTTTTCAAAACTTTTTTTCACTTTTTTATCCGGCTCTAAATCAGCAAAATATGGACACTATCTATTCAAGATAATAACAATGGGCCCGCGCGCCGGGCGGCGCACGTGGCGGTGTTGCAGCGGGGGAGTCCCGGGCGGCAGAGTTGTGCCAGGCACGGCGGGGCGGGCGCCCGGGTTCCGAACTCCCGACCCCGATACTCGACAGTCTGCTCATCGCAATCATCGCATGCGCTAACGTGACCTCGCGTCCAATCGCTTTCCCGTGCAACCCCCGCGCAGCAAGTGTGTCGAACTCGTACTTACCTAAAGGTCACGATATCGGACTTCAGTAACCGCGAGTTTTATGAGATGGTGCGAGTGTATTTACTAAGTGGTGAAAGTTTACGAGCTGCTCGCAGAATGTATGCGACGGAGAGCGTACCTCGAATGCGAGCCCATGGTATCCTTAACCCCGCGGTCCCTAATGAAAGGACCATTTTAGCAGCCACTCAAAGGCTGCTAGATCACGGTCAGTTCAGGACCCCGAATCACGCACAAGGATCTGGCAGTGGCTTCTAAATCATCGCGAAGTCAACATCTTGTGGACGGATGAGGCATTGTTCACACGCGTGGGACTGTACAATGTACATAATGAACATTGGTGGTCATTCAACAATCCCCATTTGGTGCGAGAGACACATCACCAAGTGCGTTTTAGCGCCAATGTATGGGCTGGGGTTATTAAAAATAAAATAATAGGGCCCGTTTACGTTGTTAGGTGTAGATACAGAAACGGACACCTAGGGTACCTTTCAACCTGAAAAAAAGTGGTGTTCCCGTCGGGAACTTCCCGAGGAAAACAACAATAACGTTATTACGATATTAGATGGCGCCACGTGTCTTTCGAATAATGATTGAATTATATTAGAAACATTAGTTTGTTTTTTAGGGTTCCGTACCTCAAAAGGAAAAAACGGAACCCTTATAGGATCACTCGTGTGTCTGTCTGTCCGTCTGTCACAGCCAATTTGCTCCGAATCTTATGGACCGATTAAGTTGAAATTTGGTACACATACGAATCTCTGTGACCCAAACACAGACGTGTAACGTAAATAAATGAGTTTTGAAAATGGGAGTCATTTTAGAGGGGTAAATAGACAATTTAAAAAAAAAGTTTCGCAATCTGTACCGTGTGACATATCAAATGAAAGGGCTTACCGTGAAGATCTCAAATATTTTTTTTCATAATTTTAGAGTAATTTGTATTAAAGTTATTTAAGACAATAGACGGAAATTTACCATTCCCCCCCTTATCTCCGAAACTACTGAGCCTAACATTTTGAAATAAATACAGAAAATAGTTCTATAACAAAGGTTACTTTACTGTAGGATACGCCGACGACATAACCATAATAATAAATGGCAACCACGAAAACACACTGTGCAACCTAATGCGCCAGGCCCTGAAAATAATAGAGAATTGGTGTGGTAAACACCAACTATCATTGAACCCCACAAAAACCGAATTGGTTCTCTTCACAAAAAAGTGGAAACTGACGGCACTACAACTACCACGTTTCTTTGGTACAACCTTAAGCCTATCAACTGAAACCAAATACCTCGGCATATTTTTGGACAAACAGCTGAATTGGGCAAAACACACCAACTACATTACTACGAAAGCCAGCATATCACTGTGGCAATGCAAACGAATGCTTGGAAAAAATTGGGGGATTAGCCCCAGGGTCACTCACTGGCTATACACCACAGTTATCCGACCAATCATCACATACGGTTCACTAGTCTGGTGGCCCAGAACAGACCTGAGCACAGCCCAAAAAGACCTTGAAAAGCTGCAGCGGTTCGCGTGTGTGGCAATCACCGGCTGCATGAGAACTACACCCACTGCTGCCCTACAGGCCATGCTAGGACTACCGCCTCTACACCTCGTAATGCGGGAAGAAGCGGCCTTGGCTGCCTTTAGGCTCTCTACATCAGGAAATCTGAGCAAAGACTCTAGGGTCAAACACATACGTTTAAAAGAAAATGCGATCAAACGGCAGCCAATGATGGCATCACCCTGCGACAAAGCCCCGAAACAATACTGCTTCCAAAAGCACTACAACATAGTGCTTAAAGAGGAGCAGTGCGAGTACTCAGGCTCGAAGGAACTGAGAATTTACACTGACGGTTCAAAGACCGACTGCGGAACTGGAGTCGGAGTTTTGTCACACGACCTCAACATAAGAATATCCAAACCGCTGGGAAATCGCAACACGGTCTACCAAGCGGAGTGTGTGGGCATAACATCTCTTGAGAGTGGTGTTTTTCCACAAGCATGGAAGCGTGCACGTATCGTTCCTGTATTAAAGAAAGGAGACAACAGTGACGTAAAAAATTATCGACCAATATCTATTTTATCATCCTTCTCCAAAATTTTTGAAAGTCTTATTTGTCCCATATTAACAAAACACACCAAATTCCAAATACGGTCGGAACAGCACGGTTTTCAAGAGAAGAAGTCAGTCACAACTAATCTAATGTTATACGTAACTCCCGTAATGGAAGGAGTAGATAAAAACCATCAGGTAGATTCGGTGTATACAGATTTTGCTAGTGCTTTCGATCTCGTTGACCACAAAATACTCATTGATAAGCTCCAGAACCAGTACGGTATCAGTAATGTAATCTTGGACTGGTTTACATCATATCTGGAAAATCGTGAGCAGGTTGTGGTCATTGCCGGTTATGAATCTAAGAAATACATTGCTTCTTCTGGCGTTCCACAGGGGTCCCATCTTGGCCCAATCCTGTTTCTATTATTCATCAATGACATTGTAGACTGTGTACGAACACAGTGACAGTGACGACACTGTCACTGTCTCCTCTTTGCGGATGATATGAAAATCTCGCGGCAGGTTGACTCTTTGACGGATGTGGAATTGATTCAGGCCGATCTGAACCCTATTTATGAATGGTGCTGTGGTAACAAAATGACGCTCAACGCTTCGAAATGCCAGCATATTCGGTTCACAAGGAAGAGAAAGGTTCTAGCATCAAGTTACCACATCAATAACGTAAGGATTGCTGTAGTTGAACAACTTCGTGACCTGGGTGTGATTCTTGATTCAAAGTTAAGTTTTGTTCCACATTGTGATGACATTGTCCAAAGAGCTGCTAAAATGTTGGGTTTCATCAGACGTAACACTAAGGACTTTAGACATACAGCCTCCAAAATTGTGCTTTATAACGCTCTGGTGCGTAGCGTACTCGAGTTCGGAAGTGTCATATGGAATCCGCATTATATGGTTCATTCTAATCGTATCGAGTCAATTCAACGATCCTTTACACGGCAACGTGCTTTCCGTGCCTCTGGCTTCAGTGCGAGATGCTCGTATGACGAACGACTGAGTTTCTTCCATATGTCAAGCTTACAGCTACGCCGACGCATGATAGACTTGCTATGCTTGAGAAGTATTGTTGACGGTTCTTTTAAATCTGACGGACTCCTCGAGCGCATTGAAATAAACGTGCCTAAACTTAATGCTCGGAGAAAATGCACATCCTTTTTCAATGTCCCTCGTCATAAAACCAACTTAGGTATGAACGCTCCGATGGCTAGGCTAACGTCCATGTACAACAATTTTTGCAATATCTACGATTTGGATATCTTCCACGACTATCCCACGCGTTTTAGATCTAAGATTATAAATAAGGGGAAGACCGCAGACAACAAAACAAATTAGTAAATTAGCCTATTAAATAGAATTTTTATAGAATTTTTAGAATTTTTATTAATCAATGTTTAAGTCGATGAGGGTACTACCGAGATGTTAGCTGGAGTTTTAGTTATTTTCTTTTGTTGTTTTTGTTTTTTCTCTTATCATTTTAACATTATTATTATTTTTGTAACGTGCATGCTGTGTTTTTTCTCTTCTTTTTGTTGTGAATGCTGTGCACGTCTGTAATTGACGTAAACACTAGTCCATGTCTCTGTTCTCTGTTATTTGAAAATGTTTGTGTTTATGTTGTTGATGTGCCTTAATAATAAATAAACACAAGCGGCTTATGCCATAGCAGCCAGAGGAGTTGCGGACACCCATATTCGCATACTCTCTGACAGCGCCTCAGTCCTCCAATCCTCAGATAAAAAATGCATCACATCGAAACTAATACTAGAATGTCACAATGCGCTTGAACAGGCAACTGTATTGAACCGCAATATAATGACACTACAATGGATAAAAGGACACAGTGGATCGCTAGGTAACGACGCAGCTGACGAGCTGGCCAGAAGGGCATCGAGCATGTCAGTCTGTGGACCGGAACCTATCGTGCCCATCCCCTTCAACCAACTACGCAGGTGGCTACAGGAGCACACCCACACACAAGCAGAAAGCTGGTGGACGTCATCACCAGGCTGAAGGCAGTCCAAGGAAGCTATGCCATCACTGGATGGCAAGCTAAGAAGTCGCTTACTACGATTGGACAGGAAAGGCCTGCGCCTGGTGACGGGGACCATCACGGGAAACTGCTCGCTAAACAAACACTTTCACACTATAGGCATAACGGACAGCCCCCTGTGCAGAGCTTGCATGGAGGCTGATGAAACCATTGCGCATGTGCTCTTTGAGTGCACAGGCGTCACCCAGATCAGGACACAAACCCTCGGGACACCCAGATCGTACACAGATGTTCTCAAAAGACCAGGAGACCTAATCAGCTTCTGGAGGGAGGTGGGCTGGTTGGAATAACCACCAACGGCCGCCATGGCCCACGCACAATAGTCCACTGAAGGACTAAGTGCGGAAACCAAACCCATAACATCGAACATAGTTCTATACCTATATATTACAGGAAAATTAATAAGAAAACTATGATCTTGAAACAACATGGTAAATCTCTCAATATTGTGCGTACAAATTTACATTTTCAGTTGGAATGTATGGGAGAACATGTTTTTCAACTACAATGTTAAGTTTGTTCTTGGGATAAATTCATTCCAACTACGAAACCCTTCATTGTGCGTGGTCTGACACGTACTTGGCCGTTTTTTTTTTTAATTTAAGCCTAATACATTTGAGTATAAATTGTCGATAGACCGGTTTTTCATCCTCCTAACTATTAATATTATAAATGCGAAAGTGAGTTTGTTTGTTTATTTGTTACGCTTTCACGCTAAAACGGCTTAAACGCTCGGGTACACGGCACCGCCGCCGCGCCGCCACTCTCCGGCGCCGCGCCTCGGCGCTGTGTATACGAGACCGCCACCGCGCCGCCGCCGCGCCTCCACGCCGCCGCCGCCGCCGCTTGATTTCACCATACCACTATACGGTTGTTAGTAATACATTGCTAGGCATTGTTTGTACGCGGCCGGTATTGGAATAAAAACCTCTAAGTCGGCTATTGCCGAATCTGGGTGGACCGAGTGTGAGCTGCCGACGGCTCGACGCGGGGATGGCGCTGGGCGCCCCAATGTGGGTGGACTCCCTGACTGCCCAGAACAAGGCTCATCTGCGGCGACCACAAAGAGTCATGGCTATCAAGGTGATACGCGGATACCGCACAATCTCAGCCGAAGCGGCATTCACATTGGCAGGAACACCCCCATGGGATCTGGAGGCGGCGCGAGTGCTTGCCGAAGTTTACCATCAAAGTGTGGAAGTTTGGGCGAAGAGTGGCAGTGGCCCGCCGCCTGAAATGGTAATGAGGTGGCGCAGAGAGGCGCAGACTGCCATCATGAGGCAATGGGCGGAAAGGCTGGAGACTCCCAGTGCTGGTCACTGGACTGTTGGGGCTATCCAGCCATTCCTAGTGGAGTGGGTACACGGGATGTTATCCTTCCGTTTAGTGCAGGTATTGTCGGGGCATGGCTGTTTTGGCAAATACCTGCACACAGTGGCAAGACGGGAGGCGACTCCCGTGTGTCACCACTGCGGTTGCAGCCAGGACGCGGCCCTGCACACTCTCGAGCAGTGCCCTGGCTGGGGGGCGCAGCGGCAGAAATTGGGGAAGACCTGTCGCTGTCGGCCGTTGTCAGGGCTATGAACGGCAGTGAAAGGGCATGGGAGGCGGTTGCGTCTTTCTGCGAGGACGTAATCTCGCAGAAGGAAGCGGCGGAGCGGGTCAGGGAGGCAGACTCTCTCGCTGACCCGATTCGCCGCAGGAGGGCAGGACGGCGCGGGCGGCGAAATGCGGACTTAATGCCGCCATAAGAGGGGCCAGCGGATGACAGATCGGGGACTCTATCGTCCACGCTGCACGGTCCCTGGAGTTGTGGTGATGTCCCAGTGCACCCGGACATCGCCGAAGGAGGATGGAGCCCGGAAGCGGGCGAAGCAGAGGGAGCCCAGAAGTGGGCCACGTTGGATGGGGACTGCTACGTATGACATTCGCGGCTCACCCATCAAGGCGAAAGTAGGAGCACAGGCGGAGTTTTTAGTGGGTGCAAGCCTCACATAACAACGTCGTCTCCCCGGACGGAGTGATATGCGATAGGCATGTTCTTCGCCGGAAAAAAAAAAGGTTAGGTTCCTTTAAACCCTGTAGACAGAAATAGGAGCCCCGCGATGCGAGGCTCCGTCGAATATAAGACATATTTGTCGTGTCATATTTGTTGTGTGTATTTGTTAAAGTGGTTTTTCTTTTTTTGATAAAACACCGCTCAGTATAAATAAATAATGCCAAATATTGAAAAAAATGCAGGACGTGACGTTGACACTCAAACAAATATTAGGTTGCTCAAATATTATGAAGCTTCTCATTTTGTATTTTAAGTAACTCAAATGAATGTGTTAAAGCGTAATAAAATGTTTCTAATAAACGTTTCTGGTAAACAATATTGTTTCTTAAAACAAACAAACATAATCCATATATAAAAAATCCGAAGATTACATCATACTTAAGCAAAGATGTTAAGGAACCATCATTGATCTCTGTGAAACTGTTCTCAGTCGCAGAGCTAGCAGGTTGTTGCTGACAATGACGATGCTCATTCATCAGCATATTGATCATCATCTCAGCCGAAAGGCGTCTACTTAGTCGTAGTTGGTCCTACCTACGTATACAATACATCATCGTCAAGTACTTACATTGACATACCTTCGTCTTCGCTCCTTCGATTTGGAAGCTCTAATGAGATCTAAAAAGACAATTGGCAAGACTAATATGCTACGTTGTTGTTGCATTGTTAGCCTTATTTCTTCAGAAGACCCAAGTAAATGTCAGCAGCAGGCCACGATCGACGAACGTTTACCACTTGCTAGAATGTTCGGTGGTTATAAAAGTGTGCCGCGTGGTAGCTGACAACGTCAACACGTCACTTGCACTTAATATTCCGACTGCTTGTGATTCTCCACGCCGCCGCCGCCGAGAGCGAATCGTAAATAAGGGTGTGCACACAATAACGTCGCAAGCAATTATCTACGCCGCGCCGAGCCTACGCACGGTGCGCGGTGCGGGGAAGACATTGTTTTTAACAGTTGAAGAAATGTAAATGTATGCAAATGGTTTCGGAATTGTTTGTAGCAAGACAAACCGCCGCGATGGCGCGGGGCGATCACTAGGGCTGACTGCATCACTCAAGCATAGCGCATGAGGACGGAAATATATGCAACAGTAATAATATCGTTGAGTACCTACCGTACCGACCTACCTACCTACATTTATGTTATCAATATTATAATTTTAGATTACTTTCATCTCGTAAGATTGTGGACAGTTATACTTACCTACATGATTGTTATCTACATTCCATCTCATTCCTCATACTTTTACATAGGTACAATTTTAAAAGTCGGTTACTTTAATTTTTACCTGTCGGCGAGAAAGTGATTTAATTTAGGTATTAACCAAGTCCAGACAAAAAGGGAAAGCTCTACTAAAACTACTTATACTTATCACGATCATTCAGTTCGGCGCAGCACGACTGTGAGTGACACAACTTGATAACCTGACACAAATGTTTGCCTATAGACATAATTATCCGTGCGCTGCCTGCATTATCGTTGAAAGTGATGAAGTTCAGCGGTACTCTGTTGATAAATGTCGCGACATTCAGAAACCGTTGACAAAATCGCACATAATCGCGACCGCTCAAGTGGTGGGGCACTTGAGCGGTCGCGACACGACAGACAGAGGGACAGAAGACTCGCTCCTAACAACATGCTATCTCGCATATTACAAGCCGATACACACCTAATGATCTCTTAGCGTTTGCCTAAATGTACCCAAACATTGCGCACTTTTCTGTTCAATAGCAGCCTAATTGCATAACTCAGACACAATCGTTGGTCACAAAATCCTATTAATTTTGACAATATGTACAACCATAACCATAGTCCATTCTGTTTGAAATGTTCGTCTTCTCGACAACGAAAACCACGCAATGAATATTGTTAAATTATTAAAATTAAAGGGATTTTGATTGTGACTTTGAGTGTGTAACCAATCTGTTCACTGCAGTTCATCCTTGTGCCCGTTGCGGCGCTCTGCTGAAGCTAGTGATTAATAGGCGGCAAACATCTTGAACTGCGAAAACCAAAAACACGGTATAATTTGAGAAACAAATGCGGTGCAGGAGCGCCTTTATTTCGAAGATGTTTGCACAATAATGTCGTGGTTCTTCTATCTTATCATCCGTGACTCTCCCGTCACAGTCACCGCTGACGACAAGTTGCGGTGCGGGCGCAGGCCGGGCGCGCGAGAGGGGGGCGTGCGGGCCGCGGGGGCTGGAGGGGATGATATTAAGATTCCGCGCCGCCTGCCACAACCCCGGAACGCAATTTTTGCGAATACTTTATGCTAATGTTTACCGATACCGTATTAAGCCCCTTTCATTATGTGCGCGCCCACTCCCCACAGGCGCGAGCGATCAATTTGAATTGAATTTTGCTCTGAAAACAATCTGTTTGGACAAAATGTGAAGTTGGCGGGGGCGAGTTTTTTGCATAAAGTAATACGCGGCGGAGTGCCGCTGTGCCGCCGCTCTACCCACACACTTCACACTCTCACATACGTACGAGATCGGAATGAACTCAAGCTCGTGGCCCCAGCAGGTACAGACAAGCGTCCGCCGCCTACCGCCTACATCCTACATTATCATTGTGTATCTACCTGCCAACCTGCGCGGTACGCGTACGCTGAGAATGTTGCGCGCTGTTCCATGTCAAGTCGGCGACGACGCGCGACGCGGGGTGAGCATCAGTCAGTCGGTACAAACACATCGGATACTTCTAGACGCCCGGTGTCAAAGGTACGGTAACTACAAATACTTGACATTGGCACAAATCTTAAACCTCTCGATATAATCTTACATCGATATTCGACTTCAAGATTTTTGTTTTTAAAGGTTTTGCAATATTTCTCTTGACGAAAATCGCCCACGGTTTCCACGTAGGTCCCTACACGTCATTAGAAGGCGGCGCGCGTATCTTGTAAACGGGAACAATCACATAATGGCGCTAAACGTTCTGCTTTCGCTTGCAGTACATTTATGGGATATTACAATCAAATTACTGTTCATTTAGATACTCAAAACATTTACTTCAATTAAGCCATTTACAGGCACTTTTGAATTTTCAAAGACTCGGTTAGTTAGTCAGAAGGTTGAAGCTGTTGCCCATTCCAAAACGTAGATCTCAGACTCTATGGAGAAGAACGGGCAAGAAATCCAAGGACACTCTTTTAAATCAATCTATTACAAAATCCCTATAATCAACCTATACCTCCTTTGCCTTACTACTTGAAGCTGTTTGGAGGAATTACTTCGCTACGTCTTAAATCTTGCCTTCCACAAACTGTTAAGAAATACCATTAAAAACTGTTTTTAACCGACTTCAAAAAAAGGAGGAGGTTCTCAATTCAGTTGTATGTTTTTTTTATTTTATTTTTTTTTATATTTGTTACCTCAGTACGCCGTCATTTATAAACCGATTTAGAAAATTATTTTTTATTTAAAAGTATTTACTTCCAGATTGGTCCCATTTTTGTCAAAATCCAGTTCTGATGATGGGATCCATGAGGAATTGAGGGAAATCCTCAAATATTATAGGCATACATATAGCAATTTTGGTATTTTCATCAACAAGTCAAGCATTTGCATTCAGAAAGCATAATTTGGTGAAGTGGAACTGATGATGAAGACCACAGATGGCCATCGGAACTACTCAATGACAAATATTTCACAGGTTGCGATTTGATTGCTTTAATATGGTTGCTAATGTCGCACTCAACACAACGGATGTCGCTAAAGTTTCACACATTACAATGAGCCGAGCAAAACCAGAAAAATCAATAAATACTATTACAAGGCGACACCCGGTCGCGTTCAGTTCATAACAAATACTATTACAAAGCGACACCCGGTCGCGTTCAGTTCCTAACAAATACTATTACAAGGCGAAACCCGATCGCGTTCAGTTCATAACAAATACTATTACTAGGCGACACCCGGTCGCGTTCAGTTCCTAACAAATACCATTACTAGGTGACACCCGGTCGCGTTCAATTCATAATTATCATCTATTGTTTTGATGGGGGAAGCTTTAAATTATGATGAGTCGGTTCCATGGAATCCGGAAACTACATATTATAAGTAGTGATCATCGAATAACATAGTCTTCATATAATGATGAACGATCATCACTTACAGGTAAGTCCGTGTGATCAGCCATTGTACGGCGAGATATTAAACGACGTAACATGTATGTTGTGGTCCGTTTGTACTTAGTTGCTCTGTGGTGCAAATACACAATCAACGTAATGAAAACAGATATAAATGTTGTGTCGGCACAAAGTTTCACCAGCTCAGCGTGAGCGCACCTCCGTACTCCGCGCTAGGCGTAGGCACCCTACGAGGACAGCCCAGTCGAGAACTAAGTGTGAGGTATATATGGGCAAAAAATATTCATCTTATCACTGCAATCACTTCCTGTATAATTCTTAATCCATCTATTCTTCTTCTATCTTCTTCTTCTATATCTTCTATACATATAATAAATCTGTAGACGAGACGTTTCTGTACATTGAAAATATTTCCAAAAAAAATAGTTGGGGTGTTAAAGGATAACCAACAGATGCCATTTCATAAATTTTTGTTTGTTTGTCGGTTTGTCTGTTTGTCTGTTTGGATGTGACAGATTATTGATTTGAACAGGGTCAACGTAAAAAGTACCAAACCAATACGGTTACTTTTTATACTCAAATATGGTGTAGAACTCGGAGCAGTGCTTAGTTTTTATTTCATCGCAATCGGTTCACTCTATCAAAAGATATAATCAATTTAAAGTATTCTAGAACAACTTTTTACGTTTTTTAGTAACACGTAACTACATCTATTGGCGCGATATAGTACCTACTAACGAAAACATTTGTTGTTGTGATGTGAATAATCACGTCCTATTAGTTTATGCTTACTTATATGACGAAATAACACAGATACCTACTTATGTCTATGTTATTTTAAAAAGTAATGATAATGATTATATTATTAAACAAAATCGCTTTCCATTGATGGTTTATTTAGTGGCGCCTGTGGCGCTAAAATAATTTTAAACAAAAAGTGAGGATAATGTAAGATAATAATAATTAATGTGGTGTTCTGAGCGATAGAGAAGTTAGATAATTATTGATATAGAAAGTTGAGTAACGCAGAGCGTTTTTTAACGAAGTTCTTATATGGAGCTTGCGGTAGGAGTTCTGAGGGAAAAATCGTCAAATAACGAAAAAGCGTTATGCCTCATTTTTCAAAGTAATAGGTAGATAGAGACACACACACAGAAAGAGAGAGAGCTATTTTTCATGGTTTCCGAGGATCCTGACCCCGGTAAGTGAGGTCAAAAAGAAAATCAAAGATGGCGGTTGCCTACATTTTTAACTTTTTCGTCATGGGTGTCGCTTTCATGGTTTTCGAGGGTGCTGAAGTCGATAGTCAGGTCAAAATGAAAATCCAAGATGGGGGCTGCAATTTCTTTTTATCATGTTTGTCGTTTTCATGGTTTTTGAGGGTGCTGAAGTCGATAGTCAGGTCAAAATGAAAACCCAAGATGGCGGCAAATTTTTTTTTTAAATGTTTTGTCGTGGGTGTCGTTTTGATAGTTTTCGAGGGTGCTGAAGCCGATAGTCAGGTCAAAATGAAAATCCAAGATGGCGGCTGCAATTTTGTTTTGATTTTTTGTCATGGATGTCGTTTTCATAGATTTCAAAGGTGCTGAAGCCGATAGGCAGGTCAAAACGAAAATCCAAGACGGAGGTTGCAATTTTTTTTTATGGGTTTCCTTTTATTGGTTTTTGAGAGTGCTTAAGCCAATAGTGAGGTTAAAATGAAACTGTAACGGCTTACCCACCGTCGATTGGCCCATGAACCGTTGGTGAACATTATCTTTAAAACATTAACTTTTTTCCAAAGGACTTTTCACCCACGAACGTTTTGCCCACATAACTCTACGTCAGTGAATGCTTTACCCACAGAATGTTTTGACCAATAACTTTTCACCCAAAGAACAAGGCCAACAGACGCCGGGAGAGATGAAAGTAAAATAATAATAAGACGTAGTCCTTTATTTCTGTGAAAAGGGTATAAAGTAACCTAACCAAGCCTAACCTCGGGGTGCCCTTCGCTCGCTTTGCTCGCTCACTTGAGCCGCCATCATCCCTTCGAACCTACCTGTCCGAGTCGGGGTGCCCCAAGTCCCGAGCTCGCTTCGCTCGCCCTTGCATCCTTAGTTCTATTTGACATGGGTCAAATGTTCTTTGGGTGAAAAGTTATTGGTCAAAACATTCTGTTGGTTAAGCATTCACTGACGTAGAGTTCTGTTGGGGAAACGTTCGTGGGTCACAAGTCCTTTGGATGAAAAGTTAATGGTGTTGACCAACGGTTCATGGACCAATCGACTGTTGGTAAACCGTTTCAGTACTGGTTAAAATGAAAGTCCAAGATGGCGGCTGCAAATCGAAAAATTGGGAGTGTGTGTCGTTTTCATGGTTTTCGAGAGTGCTGAAGCCGATTGTGACGTCAAAATGAAAATCGAAGATGGCGGCTGCAATTTTCTTTTTCTTTTTTTATCACGTGTGTCGTTTTCATGGTTTTCAATATAAACTTACACGACTTTGTGTGAAATAAAATAAAATACAACCGGCTTAAAAACACACTTCAAAGTGCAATACACCTTTGGTTTCAGAAGTCTGTAATTTTTATGTCACTCAGGCTGGCTGGACAAATTTTCAAAATAACTCGCATTTAACTAGGTCAATAGGGCATTTTATGTGACGGCTAAACACCCTTATTTCAGAATTTGTGTCGCAACAGAATCTTAGATAATCGATCGAAAACGTGTCCAGCCATCTTGATAAACCACTTTTCGCTGGTCTCTCAATCTCGGTAACGGAAGTGATTTTGACGACATTTTGCTTATCAAGGGGCGTCACATAAAGGAGAACGGCAGGCTTGTATGGGAATTTCGTACAGCTAATAAAAGTTCGTGTTTTGGAATGCTTTTTGTTTTAATTGGTAGTTAATATGATAAACAAGCCCTTTTTAAATTCTTAGATTTTTAGAACTTGGGACGTAAAAGTTATAACCAGTTTTGTTTTTTAAGGTTATGTACTAGTGTATCAATGTAAATTGATACTTAGAGGTCATAGACTTGTGTGCGTGATTGACGATTGACGCTGTCGTGTCACGTAATGGCGGCATAATAATAAATTGCTCAGATGCAGTCACAAACCGCAATCCAAAACAACAGCAAAGAACTGAACCATAGAGTAAAGCATGCCTTACAATCTTACTCGTAGAAACCCTGCAACAGCATTGTGATAACCCAACTCATCACAGATGACATGTACAAAAGATATATTTCCAGCTGGTTATTAGCTTTACAATTTCGTAGTATAATAATCTGTTAGTTTAGTATTGTAAAATCAGAGTCGCTAGTGTGGCGTATAATATAGGAAAATAAAAAATATTCAAAATATAATAACACTAAGGTTTACAATGTTCTCCCTAAATAAATGGTATAATATTAGTAGTACTGTTAAGAATGTGTTGCCATAATTAATTCATTATTTGCTACATAGAAGTTTGATTAGTTCTATTATTGGAGATAAGCAAAGAGCGTTTATTGTAAATATAGGGTTCGTTAGAATAAATTAAATATAAACATACGTGTCCATGATGTTAAGTCATTTTTGCTGAAAAAAAATTTGAAATAAAAAGATCTTACATACTTTGGTAAGAATTTAGAGATATTTAAATATATGCCCTGGCAGCACTGGCAAGTAATAAACAAAAATGGCTGTTGTTGTTTTGATGTCGTTCTGCTGTGAATGCTGTGATCGTTCGTTGTCTGCTGTGATCGTTCGTTGTACCTAAATCCCCCTTACTAATAAACATTTAACATTGTGTATCGTCTGTATAGTTACACAACGCTTTGTCTTCTGTCGAAAATCAAATTACTGACGACTGAAAGAGAGAAATCGGTGTGTAACTATTCGTCTGATATAATACGTTTATTAGTAAGGGGGTAAATAATATCTAAATATGTTGTAGTAAACAGATTTTGAATACTTATATCGGTATAATTTTACTATCTCTGTTATAGTAAACAGTTTTACCATGAATGGATCTAGGTCGCGCGATTATAATACTGACACGGATGTAGTTTAGTATTTTAATCGCAGAGGGCGCTTTTTTAATGTTATCGTTCAAATCGCGCAAGATGGCTCTCTATTTCCGTATATACAAAGTACTCTTTGGAGTAAAGTAATATATCGGAACTGAACTGAAAGACAGAATGATTTTCTTTTCCTGTCAATAAAATAATTGCCATATGAACAAAAAAAAATTTTGACGAAAATCATTCCTATCATAAAATCGTTAAATAATATGATTTTATGCAACAATTATGCATTCATACGATTATTATATAAGTGTTTATTTATATTTAATGTTATTTCCATTTCTAAATAATTAGTTATCATTTCGATATTTGTGTTATTTTACATATGGCAACTTCTAAAAAGATAACTGCGTTTAGTTTACGATTCTATTACGTTTATTTATTAAAATCTTTTTATTCATTTTATTAATTATTCCGAAGTTCTAAAAATAGTACACTTACATGAAAATAATTGGCTTAGTTGCCTTAATAAATGGTACAAATTCTATAACAGAACAACAAAAAAAGTATCCTGTACCAAATCTGCCGTTCACCTTTGTGACAGGCATCGAGCTAAAAGTTTTGTGATACGTACAGCGGTTTAGTAGAAAAATGCAAAAATCTGTGTCCAGCCATCTTGATTTTACGTATAAAACTTTTGGCTGGCACTTCCGAATCTCAATAACGGGAGCGTTTTCGAATATGGTTCCTTTACTAACATTTAGTGACGCAATTTGTGACAGTAATAACGTTTGATTTATGGCGTCACATGTAAGGGTTTACGAGAAATCAATAAAAACTTAATGTCCAGCCAGCCTGAGCTCAAGCTGGCTGGACACATGTATCTCCGCTGCGTGATGATCTACGGCCTTCGAGATATGTTAAAATTTTTGTGACTGGGACGATAATGATTTACTGAATTTGTGACGGAGAAACTTTGAGTAGTTTCAAAGATATTGATCATTTAAATCTTCCCATACAAACACTGCAGTAGGGTTACCAATAATGTAGGTTTTATGTAGGACTAAGTATATTTTAAGGTGTTTTGTTTAATGGATGAAAATCCGTGTTTTGGTGATATTAATATGAACAACTCTAGGTATTTATGGAGGAAGCGCTAAAGTCAATTTTCTTACGTTTTTTTGCAATTTGCTGGTCAGTATTAAGTTGTACGTTGATTAAAATATGATTCGCGGTCGTAACAAATATGTATTTACAGAATTATAATCATTACAATCAGTAATACAACTTGTTAACTTAGTATAATCCCCAAATGTGAAGATTTCATGAAATAGTCACTCTTGGGGATTACTTGGTCTTAGAGAGTTGTGTTGATGAATTATAGATTATAATTCTGTAAATACATGTTTGTTACGGCCGCGAATCATATTTTAATCATCGTACAACTTAATACTGAACAGCAAATTGCAGAAAACTTAAAAAAAATGAATTTCGCGGGCTACCCTGGCGCTTTCGCCTTAAATCGATAGAAGACAAAAGTGTAGAAGTGAGGAAGGGGGGGGAGGGGTAATTTTTTGATGTTATTGATTATTTACGTGCAGATACCTACTCTTTTTAGTAGGTAGGTATTGGTGTTTTTCATGGTAAGTACATAGGTAGATATTGTGTCAGGATAACTAATGCTCGAAGGTATTTAAATGAAAAAAATCACATTTATTTATTTGTACTTTTTATTGAGCGTTTCAAATGATGAAAATGACGACAATCAACTCTATTTGCGCTTCAGTAACCCCCGCCTTGTACCACAACGTTGTTTTTACCGACGCGCCCTGTTTGAAGCGCAAATGAAGTCGGTGGCAGTGAACGCAAATAAACTTCGTTCACTGGTCGGTGGTCGTCATTTTAATTCACACTAATAATAATACAAAATCATCACGTTTGCCTTGAAAATAATAAAATAAAGTATTTAATGTCACTGATTACAATTATTAAAAAAAAATGGCATGGTAATAAATATAATAAACTTTTTTTTTTTTTTCTCACCACAATATACATGTTATTTTACATCGGTCAGATTCGGCAATGACATATAATTCAGTTGTGTATATATTGTGGGAGACTGGTGCCTAAGTTAATCTCATGGCCTGTGTTTCAGGACACCAGGATCCCACCCCTTTACATTTTCATTTTACAAATTATGTACTAAGCGCGCTGACAGAATGTAGTGAGGTATGACATTTTATAGTTTTTATTTTAATTAATTAATATCTAGATTAAGTATGCGAGACAAATGTTAGTAGTTGTGTAGTATGTGTGATTGTATGGGTGTGTGGGTGTGGGTGTGTAAGTATGTGGGTGTGTTAGAGTGTGTGATTCTGTGTTTAGGTCTTTGTAAGGATATTTTCAGTATCATTATAATTTAATTTTAGTAGCCAGTCAGTTAGCCTCTTTTTGCATTTATGCTTTGTGAGACTAAAAATAGTTTTGTGGCGTAGATGATGGCGCTCCACTGGGTCATATCGTCTTTTCCCCCTGGACAGCGTTGGATTATAAACCAAGAGTGTATGTTGTTTCAACAGAATGTGCAAAATAAATAGTTGGCGCACTGTCAGGACTTCATTTTCTTTGTCTGAACAGCTATTGTTCAGTGGGGTAGCAATACGGGCGAAAAGACGACACTTTCAGTATAGCTCTTTGGGTCCTTTCGATTTCTATTAGGGTAGTTTTTGGAGCTCCACCCCAAGAGGTGATGCAATAGCATATTATAGACTGAGCGAGGGTGTAGTACACTAATTTCAAGATATTCTTATCGACTACATGTCTCAGCGTTTTGAACACATATATTAGTTTCCGTAGTCTGCTACTAAGGGTGGTAATGTGGTCTTGAAACCTTAGGTTTTTGTCGATTGTTATTCCCAGGTATTTTACATTCTCAGCCTTGTTCGCAGTTACAACTACCAGTGTGTGGGCTTGTGCAAGAGTGAGCTACAATAGTGTTAAGCAATGTCTGGGAGGATCCATTGTTTTTTATGGAAAATGCTATGTAATTGGTTTTGGTTGTATTAAGGGTCAACAGATTGTCGCGTAACCAGTTGGATACCGTATTAAAACCTAGTTGTGCACATTCATAGACATCCTCCCACGAGCTCGCGCTGAACAACAGAGCAGTGTCATCAGCAAAACTAATGATTTTGCCATTAGGGATAGTGAGTGTACCCAGATCGTTGATATAAATAAGGAATAGTGAAGGTCCGAGCACACTACCCTGGGGCGTGCCGTAGTTAATTGTTTGTTCCTCACTGATGAATTCATCTATCTTTACTCTCTGGGTACGCTCACTCAGGTAGTCTTTAAAGAGGTCCAGTGGAAGTCCTCTGATTCCCAAACTTTCCATCTTACGTACAAGAATTGGGACAGAAACCGTGTCGAAGGCCTTAGCAAGATCCAGGAATATGCCCATAACTTTATCCCCACTATCCATGTTTGTGACCACATAGTTTGTCAACTCATGGACCGCGTCAGAGGTGGATTTGCCTGAGCGAAACCCAAATTGCGTTGGTGCGATTAAATGGTTTTTTTCCAAATAGCTCACAAGTCTACTGTTCATTACCCGTTCCAGTATTTTGGAAAAAGCAGTTAGCACAGATATAGGTCTGTAGTTATCAACACGGCTCCCGTCCCCACTCTTGTAGATCGGATGAATTATGGCTTTTTTGAATACGTTAGGAAATTTACCTGTGGAAAGCGCAAGGTTACATATGTACGTTAACGGAGGCACAATCACGACCGTGTGTTTTTTCAAGAGGTCACCGGATATCCCATCCCATCCTGCGGCACAGTTATTGCGGAGTGTCATTAACATTCCGGCTACCTCTTCCTCATCTGTTGGGAGCATTACCATGGATTGCGTTCCGTTAATTTGGTTTCCCTTTGTAGCTCTTGTTTGTGTACCCTTTATGTTTTTTGCTAGCTTTTCACCTATTTTGGCAAAAAAGTCATTGACATGGTTTACAGAGTGTTGTGGTGTACTTGATGAGGCTAATAATTGTGATGATGTGTTGGCTTTCCTTGTCGACCTGCTTGAAATATTATTTATAGCCGACCATAACTGTTACGCTGCCTAAACTACAAAAGATAGAACCATAAAATGTTCTAATTAATTGTAGATCTTATAAATATCTACAAAAAAGTCCGCGACACACTATACCTATCTATGTCGAGTGAGGCACAACAACCATTTTTTTATTTAAAAATCTTGAATTTTTTTTGGACTACATTTAACCGAGTTTATTTTACTCATGCTATTAATCCTTATCAAAATAAATTATTTCATCACTAAGTACAGTTTATGTAGATAATATTTGGTCTTTTAAATGATTAAAATTGGACGTTTGGTTTTGAAGTTATGGCGAAATTAAAATATTACGATTTCTGCTGCACGGCCACCAAGGCGGGGGTGCGCGTGCGGGAGGGGAGTTTAGATCTATGAGTAAGGTACCCGCGCGGCTGCCGGGGCAGCGGGATTGTCCGAAAGGGTTACCGCTGCCCCGGAACATAAAGGGCTAAGGAAGGAACACGGATGGGTTTTAGTCAGTAAGAGTCTGACACTCCCTTCCGCTCCACCCAGAGCGGGAGGGGTCATTTGATGATTTCCCATCCTTAAAAAAAAAAAAAAAAAAAAGGTACCCGCGCGGCTCATACGCGAGCACAGAGTACTTTTTGATGGACGCGAGGTCGGCTCCCTACGCAGCGGTCGTGCGCGAAGTCTAATAATTTTCGTGCGCTGTCGTTAAAAGTTGGCACGCCGATAATGCTTCTCAGAAATTTAAGCCCCCCCAACATGTATAATGGCACGAGACTTCTTATAAAGGAGCTAAAATATAATTTAATAGTAGCGAAGATTATCACCGGCCCTGCAGCTGGTGAATTAGCTCATATACCAAGAATACTCATGATCCCTACTGATTTGCCTATACCCTTCAAAAGGCTCTAATTTCCAGTAAAAATTTCTTTCGCACTAACGATAAACAAATCGCAGGGCCAAACATTCAAATTAGTAGGAATTGATTTACGAAAAGAATGTTTTACGCATGGGCAACTTTACATTGTCCTATCACGGGTCGGGGCTCCCGACCATCAGTATATTTTGTTACCTGAAAATAATTTAACGTCAAATGTTGTTTATAGAGAAGCTCTACAATAATCGCTTTAGTTATCTATCCTAAAACAACGGGTTGCGCTCCGGGACTGCCGGCAGAAGTAAAAAAAGTAAAAACTTAATATTAATTACATTTAAATATTTTCATCATTAACAACTTTAACATAAGTACACAGAAAGACAATCTGTGCAGCTTGCGGATAATGACTGCGTCGTCGATGTTACTGTCGGTGTCTGTGAATTGACCTGGGAATCATTTTGCTGACCGTGTTTTCCTGGGTAGGCTTTTTGCAGCGGTAACCGACATCCACGCGGGTGGAGCCGCGGGTGACCGCTAGTCAAATATATAAACGGTGACAGCGAGCGCGGTACGGTCCGCACAATTTTATTTTTAGTAATTTTGTCTATGGGAGTATCGCTGTCATTCTATTTTCTTTAGTAGAGTAATTGGCTGTGGTATTTTTATGCCAGAAAACCAATAAGAATCCACGATTCTAATAAGTTATCTGTAGTTGAAAATAAATAAATGGCCGCATCGATGTATCGTTCATAAACATCGATGTTGAAACTGGTAACATCGATGAAACATTGTTGTTTTCTCAGCGCCATCTATGAAAATCAAATACAAAGCAGGCGTGGCTGCTACCGGCCGATTAGTCGATTAAAAAAAATCCTTTATTTATGTAACAATTATGGTCACCTCACAATATTAATGGATGTTTGTATGGGAAAACTTAAATGATCAATATCTTTGAAACTACTCAAAGTTTCTCCGTCACAAATTCAGTAAATCATTATCGTCCCCGTCACAAAAATTTGAACATATCTCGAAGGCCGTAGATCATCACGCAGCGGAGATACATGTGTCCAGCCAGCTTGAGCTCAGGCTGGCTGGACATTAAGTTTTTATTGATTTCTCGTAAACCCTTACATGTGACGCCATAAATCAAACGTTATACTGTCACAAATTGTGTCACAAAATGTTAGTAAAGGAACCATATTCGAAAACGCTCCCGTTATTGAGATTCGGAAGTGTCAGCCAAAAGTTTTATACGTAAAATCAAGATGGCTGGACACAGATTTTTGCATTTTTCTACTAAACCGCTGTACGTATCACAAAACTTTTAGCTTGATGCCTGTCACAAATTTATGTGACGCCCGTTGATATGCAAAAAGTCGTCAAAATCACTTCCGTTACCGAGATTGAGAGACCAGCGAAAAGTGGTTTTTCAAGATGTTTAGCCGTCCGGGGCAGCGGGATTGTCCGAAAGGGTTACCGCTGCCCCGGAACATAAAGGGCTAAGGAAGGAACACGGATGGGTTTTAGTCAGTAAGAGTCTGACACTCCCTTCCGCTCCACCCAGAGCGGGAGGGGTCATTGGATGATTTCCCATCCTTAAAATAAAAAAAAAAAAAAAAAAAAAAAATAAAAAAAAAAAAAAAAAAAAAAAAGGTCGTTTAGCCGTCACATAAAATGCCCTATTGACCTAGTTAAATGCGAGTTATTTTGAAGATTTGTCCAGCCAGCCTGAGTGACATTAATTTTTTGCCAACGCGCAACGTCTTCCCAAACTAAGGTTATTTTGCACTTTCTAGGGTTTTTTATGGAAGCCGGTTATATTTTTTTGTAATTATCTTTACAATTTCTTTTCTGGTTTTCGGCAGTATAAGGTCTAAATCAAAATCATGTCTAAAGTTTTCATGGGTTTCATCTTCGTAGTTTAAATGGCGGCCGGTGTCAAATATAACCAAAGTTTAATGGGTTGCTTTTTACACGGGCAACTTTATGTAGAAGCTTTTACCATTAATATATTCTTCTTTTTATCATCTAGATATCTCGATGCTTTATAAGGCATAATATTGGTAGGTATATATGATATCTTCAATACCAAGTTAAGAAATTCTAAATTTACCACAGAGAAGAAACCAAGACTTAGAAAAACTAACTTCAAACTTCACCTACTAATCTCAGATATACTTTAGATAAAATGGTGATATGATTTTACAAGTTGGTATTCTAAGACAGACGCAAAATAAAATGGACATAATTATGACTGTTTGGTTAGATAATCAGCCTCGAGCAGGCGCTTTTATTTTAATTTATTCTCAAAAATCAAAGTGACACTTCGTCGCATTGTCATTATGAACCATGAAGACGCAGTGATTGCAGTCGAAAGGGCCGTGGTAGCGAACCCTAGGTAACGAAAGCGTTACCAGGCAAGATCTGATGATTCTTCCTTTTCAATGAAGGAGTGGCAATTACACCTTTCCTAAGCGACACATTACCTGTTGTTTTCCGATATCCACGCGAATGAAGTCGCGGGCACAGCTAGTGTCTTAATATAAACACAGCGTAATATCTAAAAAGAAAAAAATATGACCATACGATGTAAGTGACCGTCCCTGATACTGGTTTATGATAGAAGTTCACTCTCTTAGTTACAATATCTTGTAACAATATTCTACAGCAGCGCCAGACATAGCGAGTGCTATAAAGACATTTCGCGTGGAGCGAGCAAGTCCGCGTCACAATTTTTGAAATTAAGTACCCCGAAGGTGCTCGTATGGCCGCTTTCTGCGATGTCTATATTTTCACAAAATGTATGTATGCTTTAGTTCGTGTAAGTAAAGTGGTTATTCGCCTGCAGCGTCGACGGTGAGGGTGCGAGTTGTTAGCTTTGCAAACAAAGCGTTGGGCGCGCCTCGCTAATAGACAACGCGGCGGTTATTGGAAAAATTCGGCGATCGCTGCACAAACAGGCTGACAGCAGTGTTGCCAACCCGTACGATAATTATGGGGGCGTACGATAATTTGGGCAATGGTACGATGTACGATAGTGAATGTCTAACGTACGATAATTTTGAGTATTGAAGAAAAGAAAGTTCCATTAACAAAACGAAATCAACAAAACGTCAATGTTACTTATACAAGTAAGTTTATGTCACTATGTGTTTCTCTCTCTTTCCTTTCCTTTACATTTCTTTCACTTGCGTTTCTATCCGTCCGAAACTCCGCGTTTTATCCTGTATTCCTGTGTTACGATACCTTCGTATTTGCTTTTTGCTTATATAGCTATCTTTATGTTGTAGTCTAATGTGTTGTGGGCACGTGTGCGCACAGGAAGTAATAAAAAGTAAATAAACACTCCTGTGATACATTCCGTCGGCGATTTGTTTATGAACTGTAGGTACAATAGACGGACACTAGTGGTGAAACTTAGCATATACTTTCACTTTTTTTAAATTCATTGTCGTTTGTTATCAATTTGAATTGATGTTTTACGTTTTTTTTTTTTTTGTATTTTGTCTTTTGTACGATAATTTTGCCCACAAAACGATAATTTCGACGTGGGAACTCGATAATTTGAACTTTTGGAGTTGGCAACACTGGCTGACAGTCTGACACACATGCAGTGCAGCCCGCGGGAGGCGCGCACGTGCTTGTGAGTTGTGCAGTATCCAGTGCGTGCGAGTGGCGTGTTTCTGTCAGTGCTAGTATAAACGAAATAATTTAAAGGGTTCATTAATTATCATAATCTATTTTTCTTTTGGTCAAGGTGTACTCTAATTTCAAGATACATTACCCTATTTTACGTTGCAGAAGCAAGAGGTAATACTTAATTGATTTTATTTAAGATATTTTTTCAGTACCTACGAGTATTATGACTTTCGATGCCTTGCTCTTGCTCGACCATGTGACCCACGTCCTCAACATAAAATATTAAATGTTTATTTCGAAATAATCAGAACCCAGTAATGATGCGGTCGAACAAAAGTGGCGCTTGAACACCGCAAGATTCATATAATCACCGAGGCCGCATTCCGAATTATCTGTAATCGTTCACAGCACTCACATCATCTCACAGACTCACATCCGTTCCGATTTAGCTATTACGGTTATGACAGCTGAGGGCTATCAACAATTCGGAACGCTCGTGAACGCGCTCACTCAATGTCAAAACGATATTACAGCAGTATTTATTTGCCTAAACACCACATTTCTACTTTTTCTTTGTTTAGGTGGCGACTGTCAGCCAGAAGCACAATTTCGAAAATGCCACGTTACTTTAAAGATGTGATGCAACTCAAAACAAAACAGCACTGACACACACACGCACACACACTCTCTCATTTTTGACAGCGCTCACGGTGATGCTGCGGCTGTGTAGGTGATGCTGCGGTCATGCTGGCAAAAAGTGGCTTGCTAGTTTTTTGAAGAGGCACCCACAACTTGCTTTTAGAACACCTGAAGCTACCACAGCCTTAAGAGCAAGGGGTTTTACTATGGTAATACTAATTGTATTTGTGCAAGACATTTTCTTCTTTTTGATATTTTACCTTTTTATACCTTTTGTTTATGCTTTTTCTTCCTTATGGTTTTTACTTTTGAGTGACATATATTATATTTTGTTTTTTTCCACCGAACCAGCGTATTCATTTAAGTAGTTAATAGTATTTTCTTATTTTAGGTGCGATATTTGAAGATAATTTACCTAAGAGGCAGTATGAGGCGCATATTGCCTCATATCCTCATCTATTCATATTTAACCTAATCAAAATAAATATAATTAAGACTGATTTTAATAATTAATAAGACTGATGATTGTTAATAAATGAATACCATGTAAAACATTAAGCACCTCGTTGTATTTAAATAAAAAAGTTTTTTACAGAAAAAAACTTTTTGGAAGCCGGTTGTTTTTTTTTTTTTTGTAAAAAAGTGTTTTATTTTTCACTTTTTAGTGGGAGAGTTTGTAATTTATCTAAGTTACAATACCAACATGTCAACTGAACCAATAATGTCAACTGCTCATCACCTTTTACAAAATATTACTTTCCCCGATGCTGGGACGTTAATCACCCCATACGATTTTGACGAGCATAAATTGCTTGGCAACCATATTAAAGTAAATATTCGCAACCCGTGAAATATTTATCATTGAGTAATTCCGATGGCCATCTGTGGTCTTCATCATCAGCTCCACTTTACCAAATGATGATTTCCGAGAGCAAATGCTCAAGTTACTTAAAAAAATACCCAAATCGCTATAGGTTTGCTTATAAAATTTGAGGGTTTCCCTCGATGTCCATGAGATCCTCTCATCAGATTCCAACTAGACGACAATGGGACCACCTCGAGAGTATACCCTTTCAAACAAAAAAAAAAAAACAAATCGGTCTACAATTGGCGGAAAAATCGGTGAACATACATAAAAAAAAAAAAACATATAAAGTCGAACATATAACCTCCTCCTTTTTGGAAGTCGGTTAAAAAGTAGTCGCCTTATACCAGATATGGTAATTGGGCCCTATTATGGGATATCCGATTAAGAGCAACCTTTTTGAAAACCACAATTTCTACCGATTTTTGTAAAAAATATAATTTAAATAAATTAAAATACGTAATGCTTTAAATAGTTCCTGGTTTCTTATAGAATATCAAATGCAGATAGTGAAAATATCAAGTTTTAAGGTCTGAGCCATTGTTTACTATTATTTACAAGCTTTTTTTTATTTTTATTATTTATTTTTGAACTTGCAATGTATGTGTCGCAGCCAACTGGTTAAATTAGCCGTCTTTACTATGGGTATCAAATGAAAGGGCTTGCTGAGAATAACTAGAAAAGTAAAGTGACGTCACTCTAAAACCAATATGGCGGACTTCTAAAGATGGCGGACTAGTTATTTTTAATGCACTCCTGCAATATGGGTATCAAATGAAAAGACTTGCTGAGAACAACTCGAAAAATAAAGTGACGTCATTCTAAATTCAACATGGCGGAACACCCACGATGGCGAACAACTTATTTTTAATTCACTCCTAGCTTGCTGCAAAATAACTCGAAAAAAAGTGACGTCCATTAAATCTAAATCCAAAAAAGAAAAAAATTACGTCAAGTAAAAATGTAATAAATAAATAAAAAAATAACTAAAAGTAAAACATTTATTAAAAGTGAATAAACTTTTATTTAAATGCGCTAAAAATAATGAAATAAACTTTTACTATAAGTAAACTTATAATGTCATATTACACAATTTATATGAGCTTGTCGCGAGGTTTACCTGTGTAGATAATCAAGTAAACTAAATAACTTGAAAGGATAGATTTAAATTTTTAAAATTTTCAAACTAAGTATAAATACGAACACTTAAATCTCGCGACAAGCTTTTATATCATATACTTAAATTATGTAATGACCATGTAATGACGTTATAAATTTATAGTAAAAGTTTTAAAGGAAAAGGTTATTTCATTATTTTTAGCGCAATTAAGCTAATAAAAGCTTGTTTTTAAAAACAATTGTTTACTTTTATTTTTTTTATTTTAAACAAAAGTATCCGATATTCGGTTCCTCTCCCCTACCATTCTGATTTTCAAAGGTGAAATAAAATGTTACAATAAACACATTTGTGCCCTTCGAAGTCAGAAGATCTCGTGAACGCACTCTGCGGGATCAGCGACGCATACTGTCAGTAAATGTGCGAAATGAAGTGCGACGCCGGTATCACCCGCAGATGCAAAATATTATGCAAACGCTTCGCAAACACGGCGTCGAGACGACGCGATAAACCGTGAGGTGTCGTAAGGTCGCAGGGAGCCGCGTCTGCTATTGACAGGTGGATTGGATTCCCGCGGGCATTGTGAGGTGGCTCAGAAAAATATCGTAAACGTGTAGCTTTGTGAGTTGTGTAAGGCTGCGGACGCGGGCTCTTGAAAAGTATTCCGAAAATGCAGTTTCACGGCAAGTAAGAAGTCGATCAAATATAAATATCGTCGGTTCAGTGTAGCGGTTGAGCCGGGGCACAGCGCGAGGTAATAATGTTGTAGCGGCTGAGCCAGGGCGGAGCGCGAGGTTACAATAATCTAGCGGCTGCGCCGGGGCGGAGCGCGAGGTAATACTTATTAATGTAGCGGCTGAGCCGGAGCGGAGCGCGAGGTAATACTTATTAATGTAGCGGCTGAGCCGAGGCGGAGCGCGAGGTAATACCTATTAATGTAGCGGCTGAGCCGGAGCGGAGCGCGAGGTAACAATAATCTAGCGGCTGCGCCGGAGCGGAGCGCGAGGTAATACTTATTAATGTAGCGGCTGAGCCGAGGCGGAGCGCGAGGTAATACCTATTAATGTAGCGGCTGAGCCGGGGCGGAGCGCGAGGTTACAATAATCTAGCGGCTGCGCCGGGGCGGAACGCGAGGTAATACTTATTAATGTAGCGGCTGAGCCGAGGCGGAGCGCGAGGTAATACCTATTAATGTAGCGGCTGAGCCGGAGCGGAGCGCGAGGTAATACCTATTAATGTAGCGGCTGAGCCGGAGCGGAGCGCGAGGTAATACTTATTAATGTAGCGGCTGAGCCGAGGCGGAGCGCGAGGTAATACCTATTAATGTAGCGGCTGAGCCGGAGCGGAGCGCGAGGTAACAATAATCTAGCGGCTGCGCCGGAGCGGAGCGCGAGGTAATACTTATTAATGTAGCGGCTGAGCCGAGGCGGAGCGCGAGGTAATACCTATTAATGTAGCGGCTGAGCCGGAGCGGAGCGCGAGGTAATACCTATTAATGTAGCGGCTGAGCCGGAGCGGAGCGCGAGGTAATACCTATTAATGTAGCGGCTGAGCCGGGGCGGAGCGCGAGGTTACAATAATCTAGCGGCTGCGCCGGGGCGGACCGCGAGGTAATACTTATCAATGTAGCGGCTGAGCCGAGGCGGAGCGCGAGGTAGTACCTATTAGTGTAGCGGCTGAGCCGGGGCGGAGCGCAAGGTTACAATAATCTAGCGGCTGCGCCGGGGCGGAGCGCGAGGTAATACTTATTAATGTAGCGGCTGAGCCGAGGCGGAGCGCGAGGTAATACCTATTAATGTAGAGGCTGAGCCGGAGCGGAGCGCGAGGTAATACCTATTAATGTAGCGGCTGAGCCGGAGCGGAGCGCGAGGTAATACCTATTAATGTAGCGGCTGAGCCGGAGCGGAGCGCGAGGTAATACCTATTAATGTAGCGGCTGAGCCGGAGCGGAGCGCGAGGTAATACCTATTAATGTAGCGGCTGAGCCGGAGCGGAGCGCGAGGTAATACCTATTAATGTAGCGGCTGAGCCGGGGCGGAGCGCGAGGTTACAATAATCTAGCATCTGCGCCGGGGCGGAGCGCGAGGTAATACTTATTAATGTAGCGGCTGAGCCGAGGCGGAGCGCGAGGTAATACCTATTAATGTAGCGGCTGAGCCGGAGCGGAGCGCGAGGTAATACCTATTAATGTAGCGGCTGAGCCGGGGCGGAGCGCGAGGTTACAATAATCTAGCATCTGCGCCGGGGCGGAGCGCTAGGTAATACTTATTAATGTAGCGGCTGAGCCGAGGCGGAGCGCGAGGTAATACCTATTAATGTAGCGGCTGAGCTGGAGCGGAGCGCGAGGTAATACCTATTAATGTAGCGGCTGAGCCGGGGCGAAACACGACGTTACAATAATCTAGACGTAACAATAATGTACAACGTGTATTTGTAATAATAACAGGTTTTTCTGAACCTCTATCGGTCGTTATTGTTGCGGTTACAAGGACAAGTGTCGAAATTTTTGATGTTACATTTATTATGGAATTATTCTGAATTAAAGAGATTATTATTATTATTTAAAAACTCTAGTTTTATATAATTTTATAATTTTAATTTTAGTATAATTGCCTTATCATTACCAAAAATCTTTGCTCTGTAAGCGCAGGAAAACGAGTTTTCCTCTTACATACTTAAGTTTGTTTGTTGATCTGCAGGCGTCGATCATTGAGGTGCACTTCATCGCCGAAGATTATGTTATCTTTTTCTCTCGAAGTCGTAAAGATTAGAAGAGGTCACACCGTTGTAAAAAAATAGCCTATCACCAAGTATTTGATCTAAGAATGGTATGTAGTAGTTCGTAGCGCGACGTGCAGCATGTGCCGTGCCGGCGGCCGGCGGGCGGCGTGCCGGATGCACCGCGTTAACTTGTTACCTCCCTTGCTGGGCAAGCATGATACAAGTATAATGCAGTTCAATTACTACGTTACGTTAACTAGCTAGCAGTAAGGCCGCGTCCGCATTGTTAACATCAGGCAACCGTTTGTTTTAAAATAACCGCGATTAATTTAAACCTGAAAACTCTAAATAGAATAACCACACTGTAAAATTATTAAGTAGCTCGCTTTGGTCCCGGGATGGGATCACCGTAGGCCTGCAGGGCGCGCGCACCTGTTATCAGCCGCGCTAATGAGACGCATCGTATTCAACCCGCGACTCTGCCCATTGCCCTCACCTACCGCCCTCCAACCGCTACCTTCTACCTCACGAAGAGCCGCCACAAGAAGGGTACGTCACAACCTTATACTAACTTATTGCTCTTACTTTAGTTATAAAAAAAATCGCATCGGATCTGCGACTATTTTGCTACAGCTACGCCGTAGCGACTACGAACGCCGTAGCAAGTGGTTTATCTGTAGCATTTCATTGTGTGTAACAGCCATGACGTCTAGTCTGGAGTGACCGCGGCGTGTTTATCCCCCGCTGACCTCCGCACTCGCCTTCCGAACAACCGACGTTATTTCATTATTGCTCTTTGAAATTCAGGGTGCTACGTAGTACGTGCTACGCCATATGTTCAGTGCTACGCCACGCGCTACGGTGCTACGTTACCTCTACGAGTGTGGGCTCGATTTTTGTAATGAATTATAACTTTATTATGATGATGAGTACAATTTTGAACAGTAACGTCATGCATGCTAATGTGTTAAGTATTCAGCTGAAAAAGCCTATGCCCTTAAGTTTAAAGAAAAAGCGTAGCAATATTGAATTGGTCACTCAAATTCGTTTTTAGTACCTAATAATAATAAATGTTTATTTTATCTACACAAATTACATTCTAATACTAGCTATATCAGATATTTGGACAAAATAATGTAAGTACATCCTTTATGTTTAACAGACGAGAAGTTCATTCGCATTATAATTATTGTGATTTTTTTTTACGTTATCTTTCGTTGTACGCACAAGCCAAAGAACTTTAGAAATAATAAAACGTTTGGCCCAATGGTCGGAACAGTTATAAATGTCGCAATTCGGCAATGGCGTCGCAGCGGGAGCTAGAATGAGAACGAAACTTTCGTTTCGTCGCGTTTTGAGCTGTTGGTGAATAGAGCGCGAAGCGGGGACGTACTGCGGCAAGCGGGGGGAGTGAGCGACACAGGGTGACGCTTCAGGGACAGTGTGACCTTCATAGCGTTACTAAATGTCCGCAATGAGTCGCCGAGCTGATGCATGCAACGATGCCCTGTACATATTAGTGACACGCATCTTACTCGAGAATATGAAATACTAGTCACAAGTTAGCATCACAGTTAATACGCAATTATTTATATTTTTTACACTGTCTTTCAAGATACACGACTTTCCTAGTTTGAGGGGTCTTCTCATTATGTAACAGCCACACCCATCCCTTATTGAAATAACTGATGTTACCCAGGATAAGTCTTTAAAATAAATAATTACTTACGTACAATCTTGTGTTGAGTCTCTCTGAGAACTTAGGATTAGCTATGTACAGTCAACAAAAGAGATAATTATGCAGGATCGTCGGATATAGTCGAAGTTTAGTAAGAAACCGACGGATGTTGTCGAATGAAATTTAATTTGATAAATGAGTTTGTTTTTCTATTATTAATGCGATTCTGAGAAGCCTATTCCTAAAATGCAATGCTAATATATATGACAGCTCCGATAGCTCCCTGACTAATTCACCAGCTCGTCGAGTATTGCTAGCTCGTGGAGCTAGTGAATGTGTTCGTCACGCCGCCGCTATCGCCCGCGCGTCTGTCGCGGCTTTATGTCTTGTCGGCACGCAAGTCGCACGCTGCTCCCTCTGATAACGTTCCACTGAGTTGTGACAACCACACTGTCATGACTCTTACAATACCAGTAGGCCTAGCCAAGTTACAAACGTTTCCTATCGAATCTCTTTCTACATTCGTTAACGCCGTATGCGATTATAGAAAACGATAAGTTGGTAGCCAAGTTGACACGACCGTATCGAACGCTCATTCTACAACGTCTTTAGAAAAAACCTATACTTTAGTCCAGTCTTTCCCAAAGTGGGCGATAACGCCCCCTTGTGGGCGCTGCAGGTCTCAAGGGGGGCGGTAAGAGACCCAGAAAGAAAATGGGGGCGTTGTGTAGAGGGGGGGGGGTGATTTGTAATTTTATTTAGCTAGGAGGCCTCTTAAACAACGACTGCAAGAGCTCTCGACTCTCAACAACAACTTGTGAACATCAACTAATATGAATTAAAAGATTGCTCAAACTCGGTTCTATATTTCTCTCCGCGTAGTTCATATATCTGTCCTATTTTATTGAATATAGAAAAAATGAAAATCATGTCAATCGGTCGCTCCGTTTCGTAATGAAAGTAGACACAAACAAACAAATAAAAAGGCAACAGACACACTTTCGCATTTTAATAGTTATTAGTACTCGTAGATATCTATCATGTTTTAACAAGTTTTTGTTAAATAACCCGAATTGTGCATTCCTGTATCAGTCGGCTGGTTCATTGAATACTTGTTCGGACTTGTTGAGTACGATTGAGCGTCGAATGAGATAAACGAGTTTATGCATGTTTGTTTTATTTCTGTCGGTGCGTGCTGCTTAAGCATTCCTATATAAACAATGTAATATTTATTTTATTTTCATTTGTGGTTTCGCGCGCAATAGATGAGCAGTACTTACGCCTCCTCTACACTACTCGCGAAGTTGAACTTATTTCTCAAAGCAAAACAATGTCGGAAGTAAAAAAGAAGAGACTGCAATACTGTGCGGAATATATTAAATTCGGATTTATTGAAAATCCCACAAACCCATCGTCGCCTTTGTGTCTTCTATGTCTAAAAACATTTTCGAATGAAGCAATGAAGCCTTCAAGGCTGCAAGATCATTTGAATAAAATGCATCCAGATAAGAAAGACAAGAATGTAGCATATTTTCAAGACCTAGAGAAGAAGCATAATACTCAGCCAAGTGTAGCAAAACTATTTTCGGCGGCTGCTAAGCAAGATGACGACGGACTTCGAGCTTCGTACAATATCTCTTTGTTAATTGCTCAAAAAGGCAAACCACATAACATCGGAGAAGAGTTAATATTGCCAGCAATAAATGAAGTAATAACTACTGTGCTTCATAAATCGGCCGCAGATATTATCCGAAAAATTCCTTTGAGTAATAATTCTGTGCAAAGACGAATTGATGAAATGGCTGAAAACATTGAAGAATCATTGTGCGATCACCTGAGGACAAGTCAATTCTCAATTCAGCTCGATGAGTCCACTTTACCAACTAATGAAGCATTGTTGTTGTCTTACGTGAGGTTTATTAAAGATGAGAAAATATGTGAAGAACTATTATTTGCTAGAAATTTAGAGACCGAAACAAAAGGTGAAACCATATTCAATACATTGGAAAAGTTTTGCGATGAGAAAGAGATTCTTTTGAAAAATATTATTTCAGTTGCTACGGATGGCGCTCCGGCTATGACAGGGTGCCATAAAGGCATTCATAGCGTACTTAAAAAATAAAATTCCAGATGTCCTTGGTGTACATTGCGTTATTCATAGACAACATTTAGTTGCTAGAAACTTATGTGAAAAACTATTTCAATCACTGCAATATGTCATCAAAGCAGTCAATAAAATCCGCAACAGCTCTTTGAATGATAGATTATTTCATCAGCTTTGTGTTACTAATGACGAGGATTTCAACCGTTTGTTGTTTCATACTGAAGTTCGTTGGCTATCAAGAGGCAATTGTCTGACTCGATTTTACAACCTGTTTGACTCTGTTATAGAGTTCTTAGAAACTAAAGATACAGAATTGCACGACAAGCTCATAACATCAAAGGATGATATAGCTTACATGACAGACCTGTATAAATTGTTCAACGACATGAATCTCCAACTGCAAAGCGATAAACTAAATTTAATTAAAACCAAAAAACGTCGTTGCTGCTTTCGCAGCCAAACTGCTTCTACACAAAAAGAATCTGGGCAGACGTGAGTTTCACAATTTTCCAAATTTATCAGTATCATGCAGTAACGACGAATTGTTTGCCTACTGCCAACATTTGGAAAACCTCCACATTGACTTCACCGAACGATACCAGGACATTTTGAACTTGGAAATACCAGACTGGGTGTTGGATCCGTTTTCAAATGTCAACACAGCAATGTCACCTCAACTGGAAGAAGAACTTATAGAATTGACAACAAACGAGGAAATAAAAATCAAGTTCAAAAATGGTTACCAAGAATTTTGGCTACAAAAACCGATCCCGCAATTGTACCCTGGATTGTGGTCAATCGTTCAACGATTCTTGATAGCATTCCCATCGTCATATTTGTGTGAACGTGGATTTAGTGCTGTGACAACACTGCTTACTAAAAAGAGAAATCGTTTGCTTGTTACCGAACGTGGCGACTTGCGACTGTTCTTGAGTAAATTGGAACCTGATATCAACAAACTTATTAAACAGCATCAGATTCATCCTTCACATTAGTTTTTATATAAGGATTGATTATTTTAGTTATATTTTTAATAAAAGATACTCTGTTTTAATACTATAAAGTTGCGTTTCAATAATCATTCTTATTGGCAGGTGGAGCCCGTAAGAGTTAACTTGAGACCTAAGCGCCGTTGTATGTTACCTACTGCGCTCAGGTTTCAAGTTGCGGGTTATAGTAAAAGTTTCGTTTAGAATTCTCCGTTAATATACCTAGGTCACAATAATTAATTAATTTAATTTGAAGTTATAGTGGTTTTTAAATAGGTGAAAAAAGGGGGGCGCTAAAAAATATTTATTCTCAAAGTGGGCAGTAGACAAAATAAGTTTGGGAACCACTGCGTTTAGTCTATGGTGAGCGTTCCTACTAACGTCAGAGTCACAGTTGTGTACTTAGTGCGCGGGCGCGGGCAAATAATTGTTTTGAAAGTAAGGGAATTATGGTACTCTCGTAAGGGGCTCTTCTTTTATTTGGTTCATTATTATATCACAATGTGGGATGTAATTTTAAACATTACTGTGTCTCGAAATGTTATGATATGATTCTGTATAATAATAGGAATGAAAGAAACCTTAAAATAATGAAGTGATAACTTATATAGGATAGAATCTAGATCTCGAGCACGTTCAGAACAGTTCGCAGCGTTTATTAGTTAATTAGGTAATTAGTTATTTCGTAAATATCTTCCTTTCTTATTTGAAAATCTATCATATTCGGGCTCTTGAAAGTTTGAAACAAAAACAATGACGTGATGCGCGACATGAACTAATACGTAAGAAACAAACAAACATTCTTTACTTAATCAATAGACCCTTTGTTTCTCTTAAATAGTTTTAACTTATATTTTAGCCATGGCGCTTTAACGAGGCCCCAGCAAGGTCCCCAAGGCCGAATAAAAGCTGACCGACTGTGGCAGGAACTGGGAGAGTTACCTACTTAACTCCCTTGGTGGAGGAGTAATAAAGCTATTCGACAAATGGAAAAATGTAAGGCCTAGCCAAGTTACAAACGCTTCCTATTCAATAAAACCATCAGGCTTCTGGTGACAATTTTTCAGATAGAAACTCCATGTGTATGTTCGCGACTGCTCTCATGAAGGCTTTGAAGTTTGCCGTCTGTTTGCGCATCATGTCGTCCAGCTTGCTATTGGATCCCGTATCCTTTTTCGCGGTGTTTTGTTGTTCTTGCCGTTTAGGAGGAGGTGATGGTTCTCTGTTTTGATTATCTTGATCGACATCCCTAGCTTGTTCTGCCACCTCACTCTTCAAGGCTTCTTGTTTCTGTCTTGTTTGATCTGAGGTACCTTCCCCTGTTTGTTGGTTGGCACCTCCCAATGTTTTTGTTTGTACCGACTGCTCCCTTGGAGAACTAGCGAGAGTCGTGAGTTGTTGGTGTTGTTTAAGAATAAGCTCCTTTACTTCTTTGTAGCACTGCAGCGTTAGATTATAGCAGCCCTTCGTAAAGTAGGGATCACTTACACTTTGTTCCGTAGACAGGCGGTCATGATTGAATTGGTATTCTGACCACAAGTTTTCCAACATGGCCTTTCCGCGTTTGAAATAGTCGGCGTTTTTCCTGTCCCAACCATCTTTCTTGATGTTTATTCCGACCTTCTTTATGCTGTCATAGAGTTCGTTCTGATCCTGGTATAAATCAGCTGACGACATGTTGTTTATGTTGTTCACTTCCAGATGAATTCCTCTGTTCCGAGCGTCGACTGTTGCTCCACACTCCTGGTTCTATGTGTTGTGCAATCTTGCCCCTCTACGATATGAGCCCACACAATTGTTCCCTGGGTGTCTCGCTTCTGAGAGACCACTCCAACCGATTCGCAGCCGTAAAAGATGTAAACCGCACGACACTAAGTTGCTCGAAGGACCAAATGTTGGGGCGTAACTCCCAACAGTGAAAATGTTATGTTGACGTTGTGTAATGTTATGTTGAATGAGTAGACAACCGAATGGTATAAAGGTTTTATTGCTACTGAAAATATCATGTTATAAAGTAATAATGTACAATTAAACAAACTGCAACGTTTTCACTGTAAGTAGGACGAGTAAGTTACATGTACAGCGTAATAGCTCGTACAGCGATAAATAGGAAAGTACTTGATTAGACAATTTTATAAGTTTCTATTTATATCTAAAAAACTAGACATACCTACTCAAGCCTCTCGCCTAAGCCACACTTCTTCATATTAGCGCACCACAACATATTTAAAGTATGCATTTTATAAACTAAATGTAAATATAGTCCAACAATAAGGTAAATAAACAAAACACTACTCGGTCATAGCACAGCTGTATCTTATTATGATCTTATTAGATGCTAGACGCCATTTTTTAGGATCTCGGCGATCGCTTAGCTATCGTTCAAAAACTTCGACAGCGTGTCGTTAGCGCTTGTCAAAACTGTAACTTGGCTACCATTTGTATGGAATGTAGCGATCAACGTTGTAGACGATCACATTTCATTCTAACATTTTGAACGAGTAAACTTGTCTACGAAGTTTCTATTCGTTTGTTCTGACCACGTGACATAACGTTGTGATGATCTCATTCCTATACATTTGATTAGTTTTCTAATAGCGTTGTCGATTGTAGATTGTCAACTTGGCTAAGCCTACTGTAGGCTTAGCCAAGTTGACAATCTACAATCGACAGGTATTTAGTGCGTATAGGTAAGTAAAACGAACCAAATCTGCAAAATAAATGATGAAATACTTGATGTCTAGTCTTCATTTTGAAAATCTTGCGAGAAACCTCTTCTTTGTTCTCATTTCCTCTAAATACAATTAGAACCATAAAATGAGATCTCTGTCATTTCATTCAAGCTGTCTATTCCAGTCGAACACTTACATTAGTTTAGTACAACAGAAAAAACTCCATGAAAATAAAGATAGGCCTGCAAATTTCTTATTTTAGTAAAATTTCAGAGTCAGCTGTAATAACACGGCGCCTTTTGTTTTATTAGGTAACATTAGCATTTATGGCTCACAATATAAGTATGTAAATGCAGTGTAAACAGCCGGGTCGGCCAGCCAGCAGCCCGCGCCCGCGCCCGCGCGCTCCCGAGTCCTTCGCAATCGAACTGAGTCCATTTCATACCGATTACTATTATCGGAAGGAAGATGCGTTCGTACGCAGATGAATGCGCATTCATCGGTCATGCGGTCACTATAGTATCCGTGTCCGAGACCCGTTGTGTAGGCGCGCTAGGCGCTACGCAATACTATTGAACGAGAGAGGTCGGTCCGTGAAACGCCGTCTAAAATTGAAGTTTCTCTCCATATGCTTCCAGAAACACACCCATGAATGTTTAGCTATTATTTATAGTTTAGGAGCTAGATGGTTTTTAATTCGTTTTGGGAAATTCTCACTTGACTTCAGACTTTTTAATGCGTGCTTCGGGAAGCCCTTGGAAAGAGCCAAGAGAGCTAGAGCAGAGCTATGTAATACTTATGGAATGCAATAAAGAGTTGATCTCTGCGTCATGTTTGTGAACGGGTGCCGTCAGTTGGAGCTGGTCATCACTTGGCTGAATCGGCTTAATTTTAATTATTTTATTTTTGGATTGTTCTTTTGTTACTATTTGCTGTACTCTGGACTATTATAAATTCAAAATTAATGATTTTTTTAACTAATATTTTTGTAAAATATTATTTAAAAGAGTGTCAATGAAGTTTCTTGCCCGTTCTTCTCCATAGGTACCTACCTACTACGCTTTGGAATGGGCAACTAGCTTCATATTTTCTGACTGACCGACTTCTTGACAGTTCAAAAGTGCCTGTAAATGGTTTAATTGAAATAAATGCTTTGAGTTTGAATTGAATATTGAGAGGCTTTTGAAATTTTTCTTTGGACATCGTTTCACGGGCCACGCTGTATACTTAGAGAACCAGCAATAATAAATAATAATAATAATTTTTTTTCGAGCAACAAGACTCATAGTGTTAGTAACAATGTACTTACAAACTATGTTAATAATACACTTACAAAGACAAAAACAAAAACAGAAAAACAAACTCAAACTCAAACCATTTATTTCAATTAAACCATTTACAGGCACTTTTGAATTGTCAAGAAGTCGGTTAGTCAGAAAATATGAACCTAGTAACAGATTGTAACATCACTGCTGCAAGGTGACAGGCCCAGCCGAAACCTTGCAGCAGTGGTTCACAAACGCACAATCAAGCCTGCAATGTTACTATTCAATTTACTTACTTAGATTTTTATTTTCTATTCATGCGATACTGTTTATTAATAAATATGTATGTTTGTTGCAGGTATACCCCTGTTCATAGAGACTCCCGTACTACTAAGGTACCTAGTCGGTAAGAAACCTCTTCATTCAGACACCACATGACAGATGTGTGCTTTTAAGAAACTTACTACTAAGTCATAATATACTTAATTAAAATACATTTTTTTATAGTAATGCAAAGCTTTACTATTAAAATGCTCTATTCTTTGTTCTCTAAAAAAGCAGTTTCAAATCTGTTTTTTATTTTTTATAAATACCTGGAGTAACCCATTGATGGCATCCAACGGAGGTGCCATTAATGCCAATGGTCTTGGTCTTCAAAGTATATTGGTATTCTTTTTGCACAACATCAAAAAATGGCTCCTTAGATTTCGTTAGGCTTCACCTGTTATACTTTAGATGATGTAAATCTATGAGCTATAATATTGTTATATTTATTGACACGGTTAGCAGTGTAAGGCCTGCATTATATTTTATGCGGCTTTTTATGTCAATACATAAGAAGTCGCAGGAAGCTAGTCAATAATCATGGGCGTACCCAGTGGGTGACAGCGGCCCCCCCCCTGTCCCCCCCCCCCCTGGAAATCTCGCAGAACATGTATGAACTCGCCCAATTACTAATCAAAGTGTAACGTTGCCTTAAGCTGTAACTTTTAAATAAACCGCGCAGTAGACACTGGCAAAATGCACGGTGCAATTGCCAAAACCCCGCGCGCGGCGATGGCGGACGATGATTATTTATTTATTTATTTAACTACCTATAAAGCAGGATCATTTGCGGCTGTTTGCCATACACACTACACTACCTACTGACCTAATGTTTCATGTAGGTGTGTTTGTGTAGTGTGTATGACATTCAATATTGGCGTCCACACAAGGTGTACAAGGGAGACCTCGCCCGTAAAGGCATACACCAACCAAAACTATCTACTCCCATTTTCGATCAAACGAAAACATGACATGACCAATGGGCCCTCGTCATATTGGCGTTTCCTAGGAACACACCTGGGACCAACTCACATACCCCCGCGAGTCCAACACCAAGAGAGTACCACTCACCGTTAGGTGAGTGTGGGCTGTAGACTCCCCGCGGTACCCATTCTGTGTATGGGTTGACGTCATACACACTGTATGACAAAACAGCCGTAGACCGATCCGACCTAAAAAATCTGACTTGCCCGCCCCTGGGCCAGAAGCTGGGTACGCCCATGTCAATAATCCATAGTAGTTAGACGTTAAGTTTATTTTTGCCATCATAATCACTAAAAGTAAGTACATTACGATACGCGTGACTCAAGTAGTCCAATATTGCACAACGCCGTGCACTAATTGACTACTTAAGTCACACGTATCGTACACTATTGTATAGCTCGTGTGACCTAAACCCGCACTTAAGTTACGCTGTTCTGTGTAAAAATGGACTACTTAAGGCGAGGTGAACCCGAGCGCCGTAGGTATTTAAAGCATACCCCGGCCCCCGCCAAGGAGTAGCAATACGTAATAAATTACGATGCGCGGAGACGCGCGCGCCTTAAGCAGCGCCCATGAGTTCACGAACTCAAGTAGGTACTAAGTTGCGTCACACAATCAAAAAACGAGCGCAGAGAGCCATCCTGAAAGTATCTTTATTCAGACCTTTCAGATATCCTACGGTTACGCAATATTCATATTGCAAACGCTTATAAAACAGCATGGCCTCACTACCTTCAACCAATCACTGTCTCACAGAAGTAGACGATTCGATCCCATAGACCGCCACCACATCCGGCTCTTGACTATTTCCTCCCGTCGATTCTTTTGCTATCTTGGCTGCTTTCTATATAATAAAATAAATAGGATACTCCCAATTTATAACCTCTCCAAAACCAAATGCAAAACCATAGTAAGTAGCTGGCTCCGGGAGTTAAATTATGAAGAAACAGAAAAACTACTTGTTGTCCCTAAATAGAAAATCTAAAACATTATATTCCCCTCCCTCCGCCCCTTCCCCCCCACACACAGTACCCTCACACATCCACCTTCCACATCATCAAATACACAATCATACAAATACCTACTACACATACTAACACCAAGCACCAATAATTGCAACTAATTTCCTTAATTTTTTTTTTCCTTTATTTCTATTTTTTTTAACCTTAAAATCCCATGATTTTTCTAAATTCTTACCGCACTGACTTTTCAAAGTACATTATCATTAAAATGTAAGCACTACCCAAGGGTTGGAGACCTGGTGACCTGAAATACAGACCTCAAGTCTAGTTTAGGCACCAGTCTCCCACAGTATAATTATTGCTGTTACGTATTTTGTATTGATACCTCTCTATTGTACATATATTGTGGTGAGAAAATAAATCATTATTATTATTATTATCTCTTTATTTCACTATATACACATATAAATTATATTTTTAAATATTATGATATAAAGATATAAAAACATTTAAAAATATAAAAAATAGTAGCCCACCGGTATCGGGAACAAGGTCCAAGCTACCGGCGGTCAGGGCTCCAGAGAGAGGAACCTCGTAACAATGCGAGCCGTGTCCAGAAGTACCGCTCTCTGAATCAAGCCCTTGATCCAGCTGCCCAACGAGAGCCTCCTTAGGTGTTGGTCGAGGCTCTTGGCTATTAATCCATTGGCTGTTACGACTATCGGCACAATGATTTCTGAGTCTACATCCCACATGTCGACAACCTCGCGAGCCAAGTCAAGATACTTGATTTGTTTATCTTTCTCGGCTTTCACGAGGTTCTCATCATGCGGGACGGTTATGTCAACAATCATTGCGCGCCGCTCTGATCGATCCACCACCACTATATCAGGCTTATTGGCAACAATAGTCCTGTCAGTGATGATGGATCGATCCCAGTACAATGTGATATTACCATTTTCGAGAACTGGGTCGGGCACATACCTGTAGTACGGCACCTCCGATTCCACAAGGTTGTATTTCAAAGCAAGCTGCTGATGGATTATCCTGGCTACAAGGTTGTGTCTATGCAAGTACTCTCCGTTAGCTAGACGAGAACACCCAGAGATGATATGTCTAATTGATTCCCCCGGCCGGTGACAACCGTGCCGTCTTTAACAATAAAGCTCCGGTAATTGTTCGTCATCATAACTTCGTCCATAATTGCACAAACAAAACCTTCGGTTTCTCCAAAGAGGTCACCGAAACGTAGCCAGGCTACGGACGCTAGTAGATCTACATCGGGTCCATGTAGGGCCCGGAAAAAGCGTCCGTGAAGCTCCTTACTCTGCCATACCTCCATACGATCATTAGTGTCAAGCACTACTGGGTTGCGCCAGTTCTCTTTAGCCAAGGAGAGCGGGGTGAGGCCATTGTCCACTGCGACTACATCCCGATGCATCCCCACGTCGGTTTCTAGGAAATATTCCCTGAGACTGCATATCTCGCGATTGTGGAGAGTCTTAGCGTTTAAAAAGCCTCGACCTCCAAACTTTCGCGGGATATACAGCCTCATTACCGATGACCGTGGGTGATGCATTCGATTTTCAGTCAGCAGTGTACGGACCTTCCTATCCAGGGCGTCGAGTTCGGTCTGAGTCCATTTGAGTATGCCGAAAGAGTACATCAAAACCGGCATGACCCAACCGTTGAAGGCGCGCACCTTGTTTCCGCCTGATAGAAGACTATTAAGTACTTTTTTCAGGCGGCCAAAGAAGCGCTCCTTCAACGATTGCTTCATGTCAGTACCATTGATCCCTAACGCTTCCAACATACCCAAATACTTATAGGTTTCGGATGCGGAGAGGGCTCTAAGGTTTGTGGAATCCGAGAGTTGAGTTCCCACGGATTCCACAATCTCCCCTCGCTTTACATGCATGACCGCACATTTGTCCACACCAAATTCCATCCTAATGGCGTTACTGAAAGTTTGAGTTACTTTCAGTAGCTCCATAAGTTGTAAATTGTTGGGGGCAAAGAGTTTTAGGTCATCCATATAGAGGAGGTGCGATATAACCTGACCGCCTCTCCTCAGCCGATAGCCTAGACCTGAATCCTCCAGCAGTGTGCTTAGAGGATTCAAGGCTAATTCAATTATTATTATTAATATTACAATAGAGCAATGCAGTAGATCAACTTTAATGAATTAGTACAGTTTATTTTGTTTTATTTTTGTAGTAAGTATTTTTTTTAAGGTTATAAATAGGTTAGGTAGGTACGTATTGTCTATTGTATAAACTTGAACCTTATCTTCTTTAATATAAAAATGTTCAAGTTTGTTGTCATGGGTGTTGATTTCGTGGTTTTCTAGGGTGCTAAAACCGATGGTGAGGTCAAAATGAAAATCCAAGATGGCGGATGTCAAAAATGTTGAATTTTTTCTTCATGGGTGTCGATTTCGTGGTTTTCTAGGGCGCTAAAACCGATTCCGTGGTCAAAATGAAAATCTAAGAGGGCGGATGTCAAAAATGTTGAAATTTTTCTTCATGGGTGTCGATTTCGTGGTTTTCTAGGGCGCTAAAACCGATTCCGTGGTCAAAATGAAAATCTAAGAGGGCGGATGTCAAAAATGTTGAAATTTTTCTTCATGGGTGTCGATTTCGTGGCTTTCTAGGGTGCTAAAACCGATGCCGTGGTCAAAATGAAAGTCCAAGATGGCGGATGTCAAAAATGTTGAAATTCATGGGTGTCGATTTCGTGGTTTTCTAGGGTGCTAAAACCGATGCAGTGGTCAAAATGAAAATCCAAGATGGCGGATGTCAAAAATGTTGAAATTTTTCTTCATGGGTGTCGATTTCGTGGTTTTCTACGGTGCTAAAACCGATGCCGTGGTCAAAATGAAAATCTTAGATTGCGGATGTCAAAAATGTTGAAATTTTTCTTCAGGGTGTCGATTTCGTGGTTTTCTAGGGTGCTAAAACCGATGCCGTGGCCAAAATGAAAATCCAAGATGGAGAATGTCAAAAATTTTGAAGTTTTTCATCATGGGTGTCGATTTCGTGGTTTTCTAGGGTGCTAAAACCGATGCCGTGGTCAAAATGAAAATCCAAGATGGTAAATAACAAAAATTTTGAAATTTTTTTTTCATGGGTGTCTTTTTCGTGGTTTTCTAGGGTGCTAAAACCGATGCCGTGGTCAAAATGAAATTCCAAGACAGCGGATGTCTAAAATTTTGAAAGTTTTCTTCGTGGGTGTGTGGTAACTGGGTTTTGGAGGTCAGATAGGCAGTCGCTTCATGTAAAATACTGGTATTCAGCTGCATCCGGTTAGACTGGAAGCCGACTCCAACATAGTTGGGAAAAGACTAGGCAGATGATGGTAACAAATAATGAATTGCGAAAGCACTAGGAAGTGGTGAAGGGCGGGCGTTTTGGGGGACTGTCTTATGTAATTTTGACGTTCGAAAAGTGCTGATTCTCAGCATAGTTTGAATAAATGACTTTTGATTTTTGTTTTTTTTTGAATTACGTATTTCATCGTTTTTCTAAAATGATTCCTCAAGAGGATAAAATAGGGGATGATTTTAAAATTCATATTTAATATTGACATTTTTGTGTAACTATTTCCAAGAGATTTAAGGGATTGGAAATATAGTCCTAATAGTACATTCCCGTGGCGTGGGATAATTTCCGACCTACACGCGGGCGAAACCGCGGGCAAAAGCTAGTAAGTTATAAAGTTAGTGTTATAGTGCGTAAGTTGAACCTATTTATAACTGATTTACCTGTGTCGTGTTTATGTGTATTGTGTGTAATAATCGTGTGCCTGCCCTACAATATAGGTACTACTGTTTTTACCTCTGACAAGCTGGTTTTAACTCACTTCTTCGTCACGGGAACACCATCACCCCCGCCTACATCACCTGACTCCCGTTGTCTTCAACACTAAATGTCAAAATCAATGTGAATAAAACTAAAATCGAAGTGATAGCGAGGCAGGTGACAAACTTCGCAGGTGGCTACAGGAGTACACCCACACACAAGCAGAAAGCTGGTGGACGTCGTCACCAGGCTGCAGGCAGTCCAAGGAAGCTATGCCATCACTGGATGGTAAGCTAAGCAGTCGCTTACTGCGATTGGACAGGAAAGGCCTGCGCCTGGTGACGGGGACCATCACGGGACACTGCTCGCTAAACAAACACTTTCACACTATAGGCATAACGGACAGCCCCCTGTGCAGAGCTTGCATGGAGGCTGATGAAACCATTGCGCATGTGCTCTTTGAGTGCACAGGCGTCACCCAGATCAGGACACAAACCCTCGGGACACCCAGATCGTACACAGATGTTCTCAAAAGACCAGGAGACCTAATCAGCTTCTGGAGGAAGGTGGGCTGGTTGGAATAACCACCAACGGCCGCCATGGCCCACGCACAATGGTCCACTGAAGGACTAAGTGCGGAAACCAAACCCATAACATAGAACATAGAACATAGAGGCAGGTGACAAGATCGATGGGTCCATGGGGTGGGCGGGGGAACAAGAAATGTCACAGGGAAGAAGTCGCGGGCAGAAGCTAGTTAATCATAAAATATGTAACATTTGTAACTCGTCTAGTGCTAGTGTAAGACGTCGGATGAGCATCGGGAGGATGGAGCCTGTCTGTAGTTTCGGAAGGAAAGTTGACTCATTGATCACTTTTTGTGTGGCCTCCGCCTAGCCAAGAACCGAAGTGACCAAGCCAACCCGCCTGGCTGACAAAACTAAATACGGTATTTTTTAATAAATTAATCAATAATTATTTTTAATAAGGACGACATTTTATGCAACACCTGTCCCGAATTAGCATCACAAATTAATTAATTTAAATGCAGGTATTGAAGCGCTCGCGTTTGCAATGTTTGAATAATTCAGAAATTAATTAAGTCCGAGTTAAAAACAAAGAAAAAAAAATGTTACACTTATTATATCTATACTTATAATAAATCTGTAGAAGTGAAAATTCTGTACATTGAAAATATCAAAAAAATTAATGGCAAAAATAAATGGTTACTAGACCGAAACCGAACCCAAAAATGTGATTAAAAAAAATTTTGTCTGTCTATCTGTCTGTCTGTTTGTTCAGGCATCACGCAAAAACTACCGGTTCGATTACGATGAAACTTGGTATAATTATTCTTTAATATCCTGGGCACCACACTGGGTACTTTTTATCCCGGAAAAGTATATACAATAAAAAACAAACTTAATTTTGCGGTGCGATCCTTAGACCCGATTACTGTACCAACCGCAAATAATAAGTTTGTCGTAGATTACGTCACCCTCAGTAGAGTTCACTAAGGGGCGCTGCACACGGCTAAGATACTATAATATTTTATCCTAGGATACAATATCGCTCGCCATACAATTCAATGGACTATCACACACGACGAAGATAATAAATAATATTTCATATTTTCGTATTTTAAGATGAATATTGGTCTTAGAGAGTTGTGTTGATGACTTTAATGATTATAATTCTGTAAATACATATTTGTTACGGCCGCGAATCATATTTTGATCAACGTAAAACTTAGTACTGGCCAGTAAATTGCAAAAAACGTAAAAAAAATGAATTTCGCGGGCTACGCGGCCGCCACGGATCGCTACCGTGTAATTATAAGGACGGAGTCTGAGCGCGCGCATGAGGGGCCCGTGGCTAAATAATAACAGCCGCACAGGTCGATCGGTCAGGTTAAGCTACGCTTGCCGCGGTTGGTCTGTGGATGGGTGACCATCTTTACATACCGTGTCCCCTCCGTGCCTCGGAAAGCACGTTAAGCCGTTGGTCCCGGCTGTCATTCGTGGATCTTTGACAGTCGTTACGGGTAGTCAGCAGCCCGAAAGTCTGACAACCAGTCTTACCAAGGGGTATCGTATTACCCAGTAACTGGGTTGTGGAGGTCAGATAGGCAGTCGCTCCATGTAAAATACTGGTATTCAGCTGCATCCGGTTAGACTGGAAGCCGACCCCAACATAGTTGGGAAAAGGCTAGGCAGATGATGAGTCTGAGCGCGCGCATCGCATCATACATTTTTCGAACTTTGATTTGAACGGACGTGTCGAGTGGCGAGCGTTCGTTCTTATTAGCATTCTATAAATTGTATGTTTTAACTGCTACTTGCAATTCTAAACCGTGCTTTTCAGTGCGACCTTTTTATTTCATTTAGTTTTTACTATGTACTGTTTAAGGTAGTGTTATTTAGGTTTATTTTTATAAGTCGTAGGTATAGATTTTAATTTTAAATTATAGGTAGTATATTTGATAGTGTACGTAGTGACCGTAGGTTATTTTATAATACTGTTAGGTAGGATTAGTCATTCGTATAGATATTAGTTTTTAGGGATTTTGCTTATTTATTGAGTTTAGATTAGTTATCATCAGAAATAGGTTTATTTAGGTAGGTAGGTATTTTATTTTCTTTTATTGAGTTTTTTTTTTAATTAGTTAGGTACTTAGGTTTACTTTTATAAGGCGTAGACCGTATAGATTTTAATTTCAAGTCTAGCCTTTCCCAACTATGTTGGGGTAGGCTTCCAGTCTAACCGGATGCAGCTGAATACCAGTCCTATTTTACATACATACATACATTACATGGATTTTAATTTCAAGTACTTATAGGTAGTATATTTGATAGTGTGTAACTGAGGTTATTTTTAGTACTCTTAGGTTGGATTGGTCATTCGTATAGATATTAGTTTTTAGGGATTTTACTTATTTATTGGTATATAGGTACATATAAGTGTAGGTAGGCGCTAGGTGTTAGGGCTCTTCTATAAAGATAGTCTTAAAGATTTCTTTATTTTTAAATCTACTACAAAAAACTTACAGAACGCGAGCGATGCCGCGGGCAAAGATATCATATACCCTCTTAATCACCGCTAATGAGACACAATTGGTTTTCTATAGTAATTAGCCACAAAGGGCCCGCGCAGGGACAGAATACCGGTATGCTCGATAGATAACGTTCTACACAAATAGCACTTCCTTTGGTGACAGCTGCACTACCTTTGGTGACAGCTCGCCAGCGCAAGTAGCAGACGCGTTTTCAAAATACTTTAGAAGCGTTTTCCTATCAACATTACCATCACTAGATCCTGAGCATGCTATCGCTACTGCGAATGCTTTTCCTAGTAATATGTCCCATCTTGTTGATATTGATTACGTTCACGAATCTGAGGTTCGTGGCACTATGGCTCGACTTCCTCCAAAATCTACTCAAGGTCCAGATGGAATACCACAGTACTTGGTTAAGGACTGCTGCGAAATTTTCAAACTGCCCCTGCAGTTTATATTCAATCTATCTATTACGACGAACATATATCCAACGGAGTGGAAAACATCTAAGGTACTCTCGATATATAAAAGCGGCCTAAAAAGTGACATAAAAAATTACAGGCCAATAGCTGTTCTGTCGATATTCGGCAAAGTATTTGAATCGATACTCTATAAAAAAATATTTAATAAGCTGCAACGGTGGTTCGCGGATGAGCAGCACGGATTCCTTCCAAATCGCTCAACCGCGTCTAATCTGCTCAACATAACTACACTCTTAGCAAAAAATATGAATGATAAAATACAGATAGATGTAGTCTATTTTAATTTCCAGAAGGCTTTTGACCGGGTGGACAATGACTTACTTCTAGATAAACTAGCATTAGCAGGTTTCTCTGTATCATCACTAAAATTCTTCGCGAACTATCTGCACGATCGCAAGCAATATGTAACATACAAAAATGCCAAGTCGGAGCACTACTCGGTTACTTCTGGCATAGGGCAGGGCACTAATCTCGGGCCCCTTCTTTTTCTAATAGTAGTTAATGATCTCCCCACATTTGTAAAACACTCCACAGTCTTAATGTATGCTGATGATGTCAAAGTTGCTCTACCAGTAGCTAACGCCAGCGATACGGCCGCACTTCAACTTGACATCGACAACATTCACGCTTGGAGCACTATCAACAACCTCAACCTAAACTTTAGTAAATGCGTGGTCATGACCTACTCAAAAGCCACCAACCTATACACAACATTTACACTATGAATAATGTGCCCCTGAAACGTGTATTAACCGTACGTAATCTGGGTGCTCACTTCGATCCACATCTTACATTTAACCAGCACATAATACAGACCTGCAACAAATCCCGCAAAAACTTAGGTTTTGTCTTACGTCAGGCCAAAATTTTCAATAATCGTCAGGCCATAACCATACTGTACAACTCTTTCATTCGCAGTTTGCTAGAGATTAACAGCGCAATCTGAAACCCTCATGAAAAAAATTATACACTGGTCATCGAAAAGATTCAAAAGTGTTTTGTCCGCTATCTGTACTTAAAAATTTACGGTTATTACCCGTACATGTACCCAACACCATTTGTGCTAGGTATGGTGGAGTACCAAAGTTTAGAATTAAGAAGAAATCTTAGTCTGGTAAAATACTTTATCCGCCTAATTCGTGGAACCCATTTCAATTCCTCCTTACTTCAGTACATCTCTTTTAACATCCCACTAGCCATTAGACACACGCTTCGCCCCCGCCGACATCCTCTATTCAAAATACCTCAAACCGATACCATAACCCTTAAGACCGGTCCACTGTACCTAGCCCTCACCCATATCAACAACATTCTGTTTTATAACGAGTCCTCAGATGTCTTCGCTAGTACTGAACTGAGTTTCCTGAACACTGCTACTCGATACCTGGAGTCCATTGCCACTCCCAGTACAATCTCCTTGGAGTAAAACACTTACCTATTATTATTAATAACTCAATTCCAAATAATCCTAATTCTATTTAATTTTGTCTATTTTTTTCTAATACTATCTAATTTTTTATCTAATTTTGACCAATTTTGTTTTCATTTTATTTACATTTCATTATATCTTGTACTGTTTTTATTATGTGATTTAACCTAATTTTATTATTGTATGACATGTGTAATTACTAATATTGACTAATAACTTGTATGTGTGGTGCAAACTGTTAATATAAGTTGGTTATTAATAAATAAATAAAAATAAAAAATACATTTAACACACATTAACCACATTTTCGATCATCCACAATGTCATCGAATTCCGGTCTCGTGTTTTTCACTTTGCACTTTAATTAGTAGAATTTATCTTCTGCACATTATGGGATCCAATGGTAGCTACTGATAATGTTATTACTACTATCTTAAATTACAAAGAATATCTTTAGAACGTCCACTATTTTCAACTCACCAGCTCCTCAAAATTTAAACACTGTGCCGGAGTGAAGAAGCTTTGACGAAGTGTTCTCTAGCTGTCTGGCATGAAGACTTTGTGGAACGCGACAACACTCGCGACTCTTGGCGACACCCGCGACACTCGGCGACACCCGCGACACTCGGCGACACCCGCGACACCCGCTCGGCGATAGCGCGACACTGAGCACTCTCCACACAATACTCTCTTCATACCACGACATTGCAAAGCTAATCTACTTGCACTATATGGTGCTAGGTGTCTATAGCTTTCGACAACTAGGAGATTTCGATAGTCGCTTTGTAGGTGAATATTACACCTCCGCCTTGTGTTTATCAGTACATATTGTTCGAAGGAGTCGGCAGCTCGGCACACACTCACAGACGGAGCCACCATCTCACAGCATTTCACGAAACGCTTATAAAAACGTATCGTATCGTAACGTATTTATTCAGCGGGAAATTTCAAACGACATTCAAGGCCTTTATTGTGTTAGGTTTCGGTGTTAATTAAGGATAACGTTGGTAATTAGTGTTTAATAACAAACCCTCTCAGTGTCAACGATGATTATTAAAGATAGGACTTCATAAAGCGGTCCGCACCGCTTTAGTCTGCTTTTGCGTGGGTCTCCGCCGCGCCGCCGCGCCTCGCCGCCCATGGCCCCAGTATTAACAGTAGTCTATGGTGGCCCCTGCGACACGCGCCTCCGGCTGCCTCGGAAAGTATCCGCGACAAACAACAGTTTAGCAACAATAATAGCACAAGTTCGGCTATTAGCATGTTTTATTCGCTACTTTAGCAATTTGTTGAGACGCGAGAGGGTTGCGAACTAGACACAAGCAGGGAGCGCGCGCACCTCAACTGCCTGTCATACGACTGAAAACAACAACATGTAGTAAGGCACTACTTTTAACTTTCTTATTTTATTTGTATAGAATGACTTTGGCGTTGATTTAGATAAGGGAAATGTTCCTTGTTGGTACGTAAATCTTTTTTTATTACTTCGGGTCCATTATAACTCCATAAACGCCCGAGTTCAAACAAACATCGATGATAACAATACGACTAAGGTAGGAATAACATTATGTAACACAAAATGGTAAATTCATACTTTTATTATTTGCAGTTTTCTGTAATTAATCATCAGTGTAACAAATAGCAACTCCGTGGACATTAAGTACTGCACCGTTGACGCTATCCAATGTTGGTATGGTGCCTCTCGGACCCCGCTCAAAAAAACAAGATTACTTTCTGAAGTTTGAAACGAAATGGCGCTTAAACAAGGCTAACTCAATTTGCGCACAATTCCTCTTGAGGGCTGCGAGGGCGAGAGCCATATTTTTTGCCTCTCGCTCTGGATTAACTTGATTATCAAAATTCTGAGAGGGCGGTAATGGCTCAATAATGTGCTAGTGATTTGTACCCGTCTCTGCGCCACCTCGAGCCACCTGCCACCGCCCACCCGCCAGGCACTCGCCTCTGCTAACATTACGCGAAAAGTTTTATTTCCGCGGCTGTCTTACATAAAGTTACTTGGGAGTGATCGGATATTTATTATCTGTACATACAGTAGAAATACTATACATACATATAATGAATTATTTTTATTACTCGTTAAAAAAAAAAACTCTGGGTGGAACTTGCACGGCGTCGCTTTGTGCTTTGCCGGAAAAGTTCTAGGGTGAGGAGCCAGACCAAGAGAGATACATAAACCCGCGGGCAGCATATTATGGCGAGCTGTTGGGCAGGAGCGACCTCACGGACCCGGACACGGACGGATTTTATCTCTCTTTTATATGAAACATTGGTCGGGCAGGGGCCATAGTCTTCCCATAGTAGTCCTAGATAACCAGTTTACTTTAACCAAGCCCATAATCCAATATACATTAAAATTTATTTCCATTTGAGCCACAAGATACAAGCGACGACGCTTCATTTGTGGCTCACCGAACATGTCACAAATTAAACATTAATTTTTGATGAATAAACGTTATTACGAGTATTATTGGTGTGCCGGTGTTATAGAATAACACGGGCCGATGCCAAGTGCTAAGTGATAGATGATAACAATATCATTGTGTCAACATCGAGTGATCAAGGCCGGATCCAGGATTTATTTCTGGTAGGGGCACATGGGCCAGACAGTTAAGAAGTGTCTCCCACATCCAGTATTGCACTATGATGTTTTTGGGATTCATTATTTTTCAATGACATTAGAAAACTACAAAAAAAACGTGTACGGTCGGCGCATCAGGAACCAATACTCGCACGCACACACACACACACACGTATATGTATAATAGAAATATACAGAGAGAGAGAAAGTGTGAATTTAATACGTGTTTTTAATACAGAACCACTCAGTATAAATTTACAAAAGCTCCTAGAAGTTGTCGCCATCTTGAATTTTCACCCTCAAAAACCATGAAAACAGCACCCATGACATGTTTCATTTCGACCTCACTACCGGCTTTTGCACCCTCGAAGACCATGAAAACTAGGCTATGTTTCGTAGTGGTATGGAGGGGGCATAATGCTTTTTCGTTACGTGGCTATTCCTACAAGTTTACTCCTACCGCAAGCCGTGTTAAGGTGAATGCGCAGTGGTACACCGAGAAATTCAAACTTTCTTACGTTTTTTGCAAATTGCAGGTCAGTTTATCGTTGTATCTTGATCAAAATTTGATTCGCGACTATAACAGGTACGAATTTACATAACTATAATCATTAAAAATATTAATAAATGTTCTAAGTTAAATTTGTGCCATAAGAACAAATCTCTTATGGAAAAGTGCTTATGGTACAAATCTAATTATCTAACTACGTTAGTTAAATTTCACGGTCTACGACTGAACATTCACCTTAAAGAACTTCGTTCCTAAATGCAGTTTCAGCACCTCCCTCCTCGTATAGACTTTCTTTTAACAATGGATTCTGTAATAAGGGTTACTTTTTCGACATAAGTAGATAGTTAGTGGTAGGTGGTAGTGGTAGGGTTTAGTAGTTTTTTAAGATATGAGAAGAAAACAGAGAGCTTATGACTGATTGACATCCGTGACGTCAGTCTGTAAACAGACATTCAATTATAAATGTCTGTTTACAGACTGACGTCACGGATGTCAATCAGTCATAAGCTCTCTGTTTTCTTCTCGCAAAATAAAATAAAAAACAAGTTTGTTTTGCCAAAGTTTATTGTGGAAATACATGTCTAAGTGCAACGTACAAGCAACAATATTTTCCAGTGTTTATGTGCAGTGTTAAATATAATAAAATCTAAAAAACGTTTAATCGATCCCCGAAAATATTTAAAGTACCTGACACGAAGGAAAATAAACAGTGTTTTGTTCGTAAACTTGAAACAATCCGTGACCAAACTTTTAGTGTGTGCGCACCTTTGCACCGATGCTGTGCTGAACCTATGGTGTTTAACCGTACTATATACACCGTGAAAAAACGTGTTTCTCAAAACAGCGCCATCTGTTGCCATATCTGTGTACTACTTGGTCGTGATCAATAACAAAAATTGTCAACAAGTTTACCATGGCTAAGTGCGGTGGCTGTGGCAAGTTTCTGTCGTCGACAGAGGCCGCAAATTGCTGTAAATGTAGGTCTTGGTACCACCGAACGTGCGTGGGTATACAGAATACCGGCCCTTTAACAACCCCTTGGCACTGTCCGGAGTGTACTAAAAACCTGGTGAGGGACAATCAGGCTGAAACACCGGTTAGGGCGCGTACACCAGCGCCAGCTGCACACGAGGAAAGCCTCGTTAATCTCATGGACACCAGCCCCATAAACAGCACAGTCCTAGACACCACACAGGAGCTCAACCTGGGCATTCTCAGGGCGGAGTTAGGCATTTTTAGGGAGGAATTTCTAAAGACGGTACGGAATGAATTCCAGCTGCTCCGTGATGATCTGTCCGAGTTGAGATCCTCTCTTAACGCAACGAACGATAGAATGAGTAACCTGGAGGAGAGAGTAGCTGTGTTAGAAGCTAAACACACTCAGCCCCTCACCTGAAATCCTTTCGCCGACTCTAGACCGGGGCATTGTTGACATACGAGTAGCAGACCTCCGTGTCCGAGTATTCGAGTAGCAACTGACTGCACCAGTTTGAACCTTATAGTTACGCCACTGCTGCTAAAGATATAGTAGGTCAGTTCCTCGTTGAAGCAATGTCTTCATGGATATGCATTCAGGTCAGTCCAGGCTAGATCCGCCCTTGGATGTGATAGACTTTGTGTTGTTGATGATGTTTGTGAGTGTAATGTTTGTGCGACATTGTCGTTTTGAAGGGTTTTTCTGACATTTCTGCAAGTGTTTAGGATAGAGTTTCTTCTGTAGAGTTTGGTAGGTGGAAACTGGAAGGAGACAAGTCTAGCGTTTTTAAAGATCGGTGTAGTTGTTTGAGAATGACACCCGTGTATTACTGAGAGTATTACTGTGATTATTGCAACGCTGCTTAATCGCTACATTCGGCTTATTATTTTTATTATTATTATATCCGCCCCCGGTTGGTGTACCGTGTAGGAACACCAACCGACAGTGGTCCTTGGGTGCACTTTCATAGTGCGTACAGGGATAATCGTAGGTCGGTGCCTGCTAACGCTTCGAGCATGTTCCTAATATTTTTTTTTTTTTTTCATTGTCTTTATATTTAAATTATTTGACATTATATTCCTACAATTCTAATTTCAACTCTTTATTAGTGGTTGTAATGGCAATCATATCATTTGGTTTTAATATTTTATAATATATTTTTTTTGATAGATTCTTCTATATTTTGTGAACGTGGAAACGTTGTAGGCCTTGTAGACTGTAGATCTGTTGACCATTTTCTATATTCTATACTTGTTGACAAGCTTACACTGTCTTTTCATGCCCAATATCACTTTAATTTGAAAACATTGTAAAAGCCATTTATTTTCAAATGAGTAACCGTGGATTACATGGCAAGGAGAAGAGCCGGCAAGAATCCGGCTCTGCTCCATAAGAAACGACCACTTGGAACCGTGCACCCATGTGAAATAAAATATTTTGATTTTGATAATACCGGCGGGATTATTTTTTATAAAAATATTTTAAAATGTTATTGATATGTGTAGGTATAAGTGAAATAATAATAATCAGAAATGTCTTAAAAAAAGGACAGTTTGGGACTGGTTCGCGAGCATTCGGGGCACCGAAGGCATACCGGACGTATCGACGAGGAGTGCACCGCTTTGCATCTGGAATGTTCGATATTTAATTAAAGCACCGTTTTTGGCGATCTCTGGCTTGGCTACAGATCGTCCTGACATTCTCCTCCCCCTGCACCCCTCTCACTCCCCTCCACCTCTGCATGACCCGCGCACAATTAAATTTTATTAGGCCTAGTCGACAGTGGAGCAGTGTTGGGAAAGTCCCGATCTCTTCGTTATAGTGAACCTATCTGTAAATGGGTTTTAAGTCATTCTGTCATTATAGTCAGTCAGGCACAAGTCTACGTACGGTACCTACGCATCAGTCTTAAGAGCCAGTTCACAAAATCGCGCGAGAAAATATAAAATTGTTGCGAGGAGAACATAAGTATTATAACAGTTTTTAAAGGAAAAGGTTTCTGAAGGAAACTGACACAAAGGAGTTTAAAATGCCTCTTTTAAGAAACGGTCATTATTATTTATTATTCTTATGGCCGCCATAGACGTTCAAGTAATTTGATCAAACAGGCTAGTACAAACAGTTTGGTCAAATTGGCATGACCTGTCAAGCGACCACACACCATCAGGCAGACTTGAAGCGGTGTCAGTTCAGTATCGAAGCGGGCGAACAGTGCAGTGGTAGTGCTTCTTTAAATTTTCTACAGATGATGCTTTAGCAATTGTTGGTTTAGTGTTTGCTTTAAAGGCCCACAAAAGGACAAAAAAACTTAAAGTTTATAATAAGCAGCATTCCGCTTATCTCTGTTATGGTAATTTTTATTTTTGATGTTCCATAATCAGGTTTCATTTCGATATATTTGTATGAATTCTTCTAGTACATCGCGGTTCGACATATTGCAATACAACACTTCCGCAAGGGAACACTTCCGTAGCAACAGCTGAGCGCTTGCAACACACACACTCAAAATTTTAATCAAACAGTTTGAACAAACTGTTTGGTCAAATAAAAATACGAAAATTCATATTTCTTCCTTCCATTTGATTTCTCATTAAATTTTATCAAATTTTACCACACACAGTCATGCCAATTTGACCAAACTGTTTGAACTAGCCTGTTTGATCAAATTACTTAAACGTCTATGGCGGCCATTAGACGCTATAAATGAATATTCTACAAAATTGTTTTGATAAATTTTCAATAAAACTATCAATATATTAACACAATTTTTAATGACTCAATTATTACTAAAATTTAGGACGTCAACAATGACGAAAATTGAAGATTTTATGCGTTTCTTGTAAAAGGGCTCTAGGGACTAGTCAGAGTTAATCAAAGGCGTCAGTCACCCTCATTATAAGTTATAACACTATGTTACTTGGTTTAAATTCGTCCTAATTCTTTTTCCACAAAGTTCGATCTTAAGAAGTTAAGCTTGATTTGATTAGTACAGAAATTATAAGCAAGCATACAGAAATTTAAAGTAAACCTTTGTAATTGTTTCTTTCATGTGTACCTCTATATAATCAGTTTTTATTATTTATACTTCTTTTTCCTCGATGTTCTTTACTTTGTTTTTTTTACTTTGTAATTAGCCGTCTTCAACAATGAAAACAAAATGTATAGTAGCTATGACTCAATTAAAGTATGTTTTCATAAAATTTATAACAAACTAAAATGAATAATTAATATTTTAAATAATGAAGTTAATAATTATTCTAAACGCTGCCGCTGTAATCTTTGTTCGTTATTGTGCTGAAAGATGGAACCGGCGCGCGGCGGAAGCTCGTCGTAGCAGCGCCTAACTGCTACGTGCACAGTGCACTCACAGGTTACGGGTTACAATACAACTAACTGCTACGTGCACAGTGCACTCACAGGTTACGGGTTACAATACAACTAAATACACTCGTAGTCACGTGAAGGTGATCGACCCGCAGAGCTACGAAACTCGTAGCTACTCGCTACGCCAAAGAAATGTTACTGAAATATACAAGCAATTAAATGACTTGATTTGATATTTGATTTCAAATTAACATAAAATAGCATGTCGGCCGTAAGCCCCAAAGGGTTAGGCAGAGGTGAACCTGCACCCATATTTCACAAGTTGAAAACAATTGACTAAAGAAACTCTTGGCATAAAAATAACATTTTCTCTGAAACTCTTAACATCCTCTCCAACTACATACTACTATTGTAGTCATTTGAGTTCGGCAAAATATTAGTACAGTAAAAAATATTCGTCGAATAAGTAAAAGTTTGCAGTCCTTAAAAACGTTTCTTTTTTAAACCGAGTCCGCTATCCTTTTCATTTTGCCACCACGATCTATCGTCGCGTTCACTACTTTAAAAAGCCATTAGTTCTTAACTCGTCTGCATATTTCTTTTAAATGTATTTTCGGGCATAACTTCTTTGTTTATAAACCAACTTTCATTGGACTTCGTAGATACACAAGGCAACTTCTCATAACTGCCACTTCATCTATTCTATATTAATTAATTTAATTTTTAAGTAGCAAGTACTGTGGATTTTACTTCACACAAATTCGAGTACCTAATCGAATTCGTGTGAAGTAAAATCCACAGTAAACTCAAAAATTAAAAATCCTTTTACAAAAAAAACCACTGACTTCTAAAAAAAACTGTACAATGTGCAAGCAGTTATTTTTAGTGTTTTTTTTTTTGGTAGTCAGTTTTTATTTTCGTTCAAAAGTTTTTAATTTATAATATAATCAGCAGCTGCCGGCTGTTGTAAGTTCGCGACGAAAACGATGCACTTGTAATGTAATGACACAAACTGTTTACCGACGTAATTGAATGTGAAATGAATTCAATGAGGAAGCGGAGCAGCCCATCGCGAGCGTCGAGTGCGACCCCGAGTCATCCGAGGCACCCGACCACGAGCCAGGCCACTCTTTGTGATGTTTTAATTTAATCCATACTAATATCATAATGTGAATTTGTTTCTGCCTGTGTGTCTGTCCGTAACCTTTTCTGAACCGATCATTATCGTACAGTTAGGTTAGTCAGTTATAATACAGACAGATTTTATTGTAATAGACATAGGTACTTGCCGTCGCCCTCAGCCCACGGCGATCAGACCGGAATCAATCTTTTAATCGACATTTGAATAGAGAAATAGTTTTTAAATCACGAATGCTAGTCGGAAGTGAGTCCCACAATCTTACAGCATGGACAGAGAAGCAATAAGAATAGTAGCTTGTTTTATGAGGATGAGCTTTAAAGAGGTTTTTGTTTAAGTCGGGGTTTTTTTTTGGTATAAATACTACGTGAAAATGAGGTGAAAATGATGTAAAAAATCGGAGATATGACTTATTTCCAGTAGAAAATTGAATTAGGTTCAGTCTTTTTTTTATGGCATTTATAACAAAAATGTATTCAATTTAAAAAATGTATATGATATTTGTGAAACGATTAAAAACGTTTTGATAGATTATATTCAACAGATTCTGCAAATCAGGGTTCTCAAATCAGCTCTCCATGAGTTTTTGCCGTACAGTGTTGTTTTAGTACATTATGTATGATCAAAGAAATTAAATTATTATTATGATACATGTGTGCTATGTTGATCATTGCACCCGAGGTGGTATAATTCGCTCGAGCCGCAGGTGAGAGCGATAAGGAAGCCGAATGTGTAATGATCATAGCACACGCGTTTCATATGACGTTTTTCAACACACTTGTGAGGAAAAAAACAGACTTGTATTGTTATTAACTTTTATGGAAAATGGCGCCCAGGTGTAAATAAGGGCACTGGCAAAACCGCTAAACAGCCTATATAAAAAAATATAATAAACACAAAATAATGTTTAGACTGATCGTAGTGTTTCGTATGTCAAATTGTAGTTTTGACCATAGAGCATACATACATTAGACGTACATTAGTTCAGTGAGAATCCGCAATAATAGAACGCCAGTCAGGGTCGTTTCCGTTTGGTTTCGGGACCACGGACAATTTAAGGTAAATAAAATTTAGTTCATTTTGGGACCAAGGACAGTTCAGACTTTAAAAAAAAGTGAAATATGGCCTGCGGATTCCTTTTGGCATGAAGTCTCTTTGATGACATTAAAAAAAGCTCACATCTCTGTCTAGTAAATAGTTATCTGTAGCGTTACCACATTAGTGCGGTAACATAAAGTAAATAGCACGCGTGTTTAATACATTGCATATTGGACCTAAAAGCGGTTCATTATGAGCCACATTACGAGCAAGTGTGTTGAAAATTTATTTTTTAACGTAATCGATCCAATAAGTACCTATTACTTTTTGTCTTCTAAATATATTATACTGTATGAATTCGACATATGGGCAATAAATGAAATCACGAGTTATACTCGTCCACAGAAGTATAACAAAATTGATAATTAAATTAAAAATCAAAAAATTAAGAAACTTAAATTTTCAAACAAAATAAATATCAAATAAAATCAGTAAAAGTCAAACACTCTGTTTAGAGAACGTGGGTACAATACCTACTTACCTTGAGTACAGAATGGCAACAGCTCAAATGCAGACGAGGCGGCACCGCCGCGGCGGCGTGGCGCGGCGCGGTGCGGTGCGGCGTTTTTATTGTAATTTCTCAACATTATTTACTAAGTTTATTTGTACTAGTACTTAGGTATTTCTTTTGTGATAAATTAAATAAATATAATATAAAATAATATCCTTGGACATTTTACACAACGCCATATAGTGTCCCAAGCTAAGCAACTTAATGCTTGTGTTATGGTAACGAGATGGCTGATAAACTACTTATATACATTATTTTTTGTACATACATACATATTATAGATATAAAACACCCAGACCCGGAACAAATACTTGTAGGTCGTACAAATATTTGTTCCGTGCGGGAATTGAACCCGCGACATGCTGCGCAGCAGTCAATCGCTCAACCACTGCGCCAACTATGTCGACGCAAATGATAACTGAACTGACCGAAATAAACTAAATCATAGCAAAAAATGTTGTCTTAAATTCTTAAATGATCAAAATGTCCACCACGTTTTACAATACACAAGTTACATCGCCTTTCGCATTCTTCGTTCCAAAGACGAAGTAACGTGACGTGGGGCAACTCCTTCATTTGTGTTGGGCACAATGTGTTGATTTTCCCTCACTCTCTGGACAGCTCTGATGATGGTCCGAACACTAGTAGGGCAGGCGCGAGTTGCGCTGTATCTCTCACGATAAGTACGCAGAGTTAATGCCGCGTTTTGGAGGCATTCGCCATACAGTAAAATCATGTCAGTATACTCTGCAGCACTATAAAAACGCTGTTGTCGCGGCATAATATTGTTTAAAAAACAAGCAACACACAAAAGTTAATTAGCTAGTGTCTATTTCACCATAGAAAAATAAATAAGCACAAATTAAATTAAAAACACGATTTACACACACACACACACACACGTAGGTACTTAGTATCTATTTCACTGCAATAAAAAGAAAAACTCATAAAACCTTAAAATACACGACAACACGCGTAAACTAAGTAGGTATCAAATCTGCGAAAGGCGCACGCACGCACCGGAAGGCAAACAGCGCGGCAGCGTACTGAGTACTGAGAAAGGTAACTAGTAACTACTTCCGAAATAATAAGTAAGTAATAAATAGGGTCGATAGCGCAGTTATCGACTTATCGTTTATCGATACTTTTCTACGTTAACTTACCTAAAAAAGACAAAATACTTAACAAGTTTTTTTTTTTTCTACTTATAATATTTTATTATTACGAATATTATTAACAAATTATTTACAGGATAAATTTATTAAAAATGAAATAAATTTTCAGTTTGCTTTATTCGAACGTTTATTCCGTTTAGTGAGAGACTTCCTGAGTAGCAAACAACAATTGCTAGGTACTGTACCTACTCGTACGTATTTTTAATAGGATGCTTCATATCCGTGTAAAACCAGTGTTAGTTAATTGCTATTATTTACTTCTACCTTAATTTATCTCTAAATCTACTTGATTATAATTTTTAATTAGAACACATTTGAGATCTGTTATTAAATTATTAACACATCATGTCCCTAGTATTTAAAGCTAAACACTTTTTTGGAAACATCTTCAAAACATAATGTGAATCAGCAGACTGTAGATAAAAAGATGTCCTTCCCTACACAAGGCACGCGCGCAACACCCGCCCGCTACCCCTTTGCCTTTGCCGAAGTGCCGCGGCGCCGCGCCGCCGCCGCCCGCCACCGCAATGCTTTTGAGATCGCCGCGCGCAGACGTGCCGGCGCCGTTTCGTGAGCCGACAAACGATACCGCTACCGATGTACACCCGCGAGAAATATTGGCGCGCATCAGTGGTAGGTTAGTAAACAAAATTTCGGCCGTGACAAGTCAAGGACGTATTAACTTTTACAAAAGAAAGTATTAAGTACTCCAGTCTGGGAGAAGGGCTTAATGCCTGTAATCCACCACGTGAACCTTAGTAAAAGACTGACAGATTGTCAGACTTTTACTAACACCCTAGAGAGGGAGAAGTCATAAAAAAATCTACATGTGACATCTACTAATATGGTGCGAATTAGTAGATGCCACATGTAGGTTTTTTTTTTGAGGTGGGAAATCATCTAATGACTTCTCCCGCTCTAGGGTGTTCGGAAAAGTCTGAAAGATTGTCAGACTTTTACTAACTAAAATCGAACCCGTGTTCCCTTCCTTGCCCTTATCGTTAAAGGGCCACGGGCTTCCTTTTCAGAAATTTATCCATGGCCGTAGAGGGCATCGGCCCATCCGCTGGGCCCCTTCGGTGTGCTCATCACGCACCGTCGACGACTTAAGCTCGGTCGAGCGGACGGCGAGCTACCCATTGCTCGTCGTCCGGAAGCCCAGACCTACGGTGGCCGGAGATCACTCTGCGATTCTCGACGCCGCGGCGTCTCCTGTCGCGGCCGCTGGGGCGAGAGTGATGAAATACATTACAGAATGAAAGTACTTGCCTGGATTTGAATTCACGACCTTCAACTCATAAAGTGGGATCTTTCTTACTAGGCGCTTTCAATAAAAAATTACGTAAATTGAATTCCTGCCTGCCTTTAGGTGTACCTATTTTACATTTTAGGCAAATAAGTAGAATGCCTAAAAGAGCTTGAGCCATAGATTGCACAGAGTAGCAACGTCGCATTTCAAAGTTCAAGGATTTAAGGAACAAAGTATGTTAGATCATTGACCTAGTGCTGCAATTCTACAGAGTGTTCAAATTTACTGAAAATTAAAACTAATTTTTAGTTTAAACTACTAGACCAATTTCATTAATTTTTTGCATATCGTCAGTAAACTCTTAAACAAGCATGTGATTTCATTTATTGCCCATATGTCGAATCCATACTGTATACTACAAAGGAGTAACTGACTGACATATCAACGCACAGCCGATACTACTGGGACTAGGAATGTGAAATTTTGCACACGGCTTCCTTTTATAATGTAGCGGAGCACTAAGAAGGGGTTTTTTTTTAATTCAACCTTTAAGGGGGTGAAAAGGCGGGATATTTTTTGTATGAAAAATTCTATTCCTTGAGTTATCAAACTTGAAACTTAGCACGAATATATATCTAAGTAAATTACGTAGTTTGGCATTTTTTGTTTTTCTAAACTACCATTAAAAGGGGATTGAGGGGGTGTCAACAACATTTTTATGGAAGAATTTAAACGCGTGGTCCGATAAACTCGAAACTCAGTATTTATACTTAAGACAAAAATGAAGTACTTATTTATTTTGTTATATATGTGACCTCCAATCACATTGTAGTGCCGTGCAGCCAGGGAGGTACGATACCGTTGGGTTTGACAAACTACGTATGAGCGGCGCTTTGTTGTTATAGCTTTGTCGTATTCAAGAGTGCTATGCTTTCTCAAAACGGTTCCCAGAACAAAAAGTTGCCTCACAGATAAAATTTGACAATCATCCATAAGCTGTACTGTCGGATACCTGAAAGGTTTAAAGGACATGACCTTAAGCACAGCCCTCTGTGCTCGCTCTAGAGGTAGCAAGAGGGTTTTCCCAGCACCTCCCCAAACGGTAATACAATAAGTCAGTATAGTCTGGCATAAGGCACAGTATACCATCCTAAGAGAATTAGATTCAAGAGAATAGCGAAGTTTTTTGAAGATGTAGATCATCTTACGAACTCGAGCGGTAAGAATCGTTAGATGATTTTTCTAGCTGATGAATGGATCAATATATACTCCAAGGTATTTTACTTCGGTGGACCTGGTTAAAATAGGACAATCACAGGGTGAAGCGGAGACACTTGGAGTACTTGGGTCGCAAGTATGGGCTTTGAGAGCTATGTGTTCGTTGAGAGGAAGATGTCAGCGAGAAGGTCAAGTAGGTAGTTTTACTTGGATTAAGGGTTAAGAGATTTCCCGACAACCATTGCACGACTTGCCTTAGAGCTTGTTCGGCTCTGGTAATAGCCTCAGACCAGCTCTTGCCATGGATGAGTAACGCTGTGTCATCAGTGTAGGAAAAAATGATGCAGTTAGAAAGGGAGAGTAAGCATAGGGAGTTAATATAGAGGAGGAAGAGAGTGGGACCCAGGCTCGAGCCTTGTGGTACCCCAAAGTTTATAGAAACAGTTTCACTCACAAATGAATCGATTTGAACAAACTGTGTTCTATCAGAGAGATAATCTTTGAAAATTTGAAGGGCATGTCCACGGATTCCCATCTTTTCCATCTTCAACAAAAGCCGAGGAACAGAGACAGTGTCAAAAGCTTTAGTAAGATCCAGGAAAATGCCGAGACATTTTTGTTTTTGATCAAGGAAACCAACTACTTGATCGATAAGGGAGCCCACAGCATTCTCCGTGGATTTACCATCCCTAAAGCCGAATTGGTTTGGCGCCAAGATGTTATTTCTCTTGAGAAAGCTTTGTAGTCTAATATTGAGTAATTTCTCAAGGACCTTTGATAATGCAGGCAAAACAGATATTGGCCTGTAATTATTTACACTGTCTCTGTTCCCGCTCTTGTGGATAGGGTGGACGATGGCCCTTTTGAAAATTTTGGGAAAGATTCCGCTTGACATAGAAATATTGCAGATATGAGTAATCACCGGTACCAGACTGTTGGAGCACTTCTGTAACAACTGCGTTAGGATTGCGTCCCATCCAACGGCAGTGTCACTACGTAGGCCGTGAATAATTTGCTCCACCTCACACTCATCCGTTGGCATGAGTACGAGGGAGTTGGTAACAGTGGCATCATCTAGCAAATGCACCGAGTTCTGTGTGGTTGAAAGAAGTTTCTGTGCTAGCTGACTACCTATACTGGAGAAGTAATCGTTAACCATGTTAACACATGTACTTTTATCGGGCCCTGTCTTCAGAAGTTCAGTTGGTGGGTTTCTGGAGCTGTCAGATTGTACAATATTTTTGATAACTTTCCAAGTTGCTCTAGGATTATCTTTGGCTTTGATGAATTCATTATTCTCGTAAGCATGTTTCAATCTTTTAAGTAGCTTATTACAAAAGTTGCGGTATCTTACAAAAGTGAGTTTGAGAGTGTAGTTGTCAGGGTTAGTCTTTAACTGACGACACATAGCGTCTCGATTGCGAATGCAACGTAGTAAACCATTTGTTATCCATGTTTTAAGGATTCTGCATTTTGATGGAATAGATCTAGCTATAGTGTGTTGTTTAATTATGGAACCAAGAATTGAACTAACTTTTCAGCTGCTATTTCAGCGTCTGTAATATCCATTATTGACCCGAAATCAGTCTTTGAAATAGCAGTAAATACTGAAGGATAGTCCACCTTAACAATTTTGGTTTTACGGTTTGCTATTTTCAGGTTAGTTTTAATATTTAGGAGATAGGCGCGTGGTCGGTAATGTAAGTATCAAATATCAGTGTGATATTCTTTAATTCTGATTTAAGGAGGATATGGTCTAAGCAGTTCTTGCCCCGGGTGGCCAGCTTATGCGTAGGTAAAAGGCCATGAAGGGCGGCTAAGTTTAGGTACTCGTTGGCTTGGTGACTTAGGTGATCAGGGATAATATTTATGTTGAGGTCTCCGATTAGTACTATATTTTTATTGTTAGATATGGATGTCAGAACGTTATCTAGTCCGTTTATAAAATTATCAATATTACGATTACAGGGCGGGCGATACAGGGCTATTATTATCAGATCTGCAGATTCTATTCTACATAACATACAGTTAGTATCCAATATTTTTGGTTCAGTTACTGTATGCAATAGGTGAGATTTAATGTAAATAATAATACCATTATTTTGATTGATGTTATTTAGAGAATGATAGCTTACATAGCCACCAATTGGTGGAATATGTGGTGATTTGCTTAGCCAACATTCGGTTAAGGTAATCACTTCCGGAAATATAGTCAGGGTTTGTAAGAACACAGTAAGTTCGTCGATGTTTCGGTTTACGCTGCGTATATTGACATGTAGTATATTTACTGTATGATTTGTATCATTTAAGATAGTTACGCATTGCTCCGGCTTACAAATGTAAGATTGGGTTGTACCGATAGCATCCAGCTCATTAGATATTGATGTTAGGTCCAGGATTTTGAAAGTAAAAGGACGCATATTGGTACAACACGGGAGTCATTTGTATAACTATTTAATGACTCGTCACTGCAGAAAACAATTAGTAAATAGCTCCGGAATAAGTGTAGTCGTGAAAATAATTTCTTAAAAATAGTTTCATATTTAGCGTAATCGTTATTGGAACAAAGTGGCTGTTGTGGGAACCGGATCGCATACGTGATATATAGATTTTGTGTAATAGTGAAGGTGTAGTGTGAAAGTGTGTAATATGTTGATAAGCACCCACATAGAGTGATAATTAAATGATAAACAAAAACTGACAAAAATAATAATATAGTCCCACAATCTTCAGCAGCTCCAACAGTATGTTCAAGTGTTAATCAATTAGTTGTGGTTGTGGAGCAGGACCAGCATTGATCCAGGCATCTTTATCAACGATGTAATCCCCTAACTTATAATAATTATGCCTGCCTGCATAGTGTGCGTTTTATACAAGACTTGAATTTTGTCTCATTCAGTTGAAGAATGTGGGGAGGTATTTTATTATAACGTTTTAAACAGTACCCCATAAAAGATGAGTCTACTTTAGCCAATCTGAAACCTGGTTGAACTAATAGGTCCCTATTTCTAGTACTATAATTATGTCTGTCACCTCTTTTACTAAAAAGATGTAAATTTTTCCTTACATACATGATGTTTTCGTAGATATATTGACAAGGCACCGTCATGATGTTAATATCCTTAAACAGTTCCCTTAGAGAATCGCGCCTGCGGAGATTATATATGGCTCTGATGGCTCTTTTCTGCAGAATAAAAATAGAATCGATGTCTGCAGCCCGTCCCCAAAGTAAAATACCGTATGACATGATACTATGAAAGTAACTAAAATAGACTAATCTCGCGGTATCTATATCAGTAAATTGACGGATTTTTCTGACAGCATAAGCTGCTGAACTTAGCCGTCCTGCAAGAGATGTTAAATGAGGACCCCATTGTAGCCTTGAGTCGAGCGTGATCCCGAGGAAAACAGTTTTATCGACGAATTCTAGTTTCTCTTGATTCAATTTTATCTCACAATCACTACCCTTGACATTTGGTAAAGAAAATCTTATGCACTTAGTTTTTTTTTCCATTTAATACTAAATTATTAGCAGTGAACCAATTGTGGACCAGCAGTAGGGCATTATTTACGTCGTCAAAATTTGTAGCACGTCTATTTATCTTAAAAATTAAGGAAGTGTCATCAGCAAATAACACCATTTGTGGTTGATTTTTTAATAAATGGAGTAGATCATTAATATACACCAAAAAGAGGAAAGGACCCACTATCGAGCCTTGTGGCACACCCATTTTTACTGTTAAACTAAGCGAATTGACACCATTTATTTGAACTTGCTGTTGTCTATCATTTAAATAAGAATTAACTAAACTGAGCGCAAGTTTTCCAAGTCCGTAATGCTCAAGTTTCAAAAGCAAGGTTTCGTGATCGACGCAATCAAATGCCTTGGAGAGGTCACAAAAGATTCCTATGGCATCTTGAGCCTCTTCCCACGCGTTAAAAATGTGTTTTAATAAGGTTACACCAGCGTCGGTCGTACAACGTCCTTTGGTGAAACCATACTGTTGATCGTGAAGGATTTTATTCGTGTTAAAATGATTGAGCATCTGATTAAGCATTATCTTTTCAAAAACCTTGCTGAAAACCGGCAACACGGATACGGGTCTATAATTATTAGTGACTTTACTGTCCCCGGATTTGTAAAGTGGTATTACCTTACTGTATTTCATTAAATCGGGGAAGACTCCTTGATCCACACACAAATTAAATACTAAGGCTAAGTAAGGCGCAATAGTCTCAATTATGGAGGTACAGACCTTAATGGACATTCCCCAAAGATCTTCGGTCAATTTGATCTTAATTTGCTTAAAAGCTTTAATTACTGTTATGGGGTTAATATGCCTAAAGTTAAATTCAATCGGGCAGGCTGAAACGTTCGCCCTTACTAAATCAAAAGCGAGCGAGGGCGAGGAATTTAAGGTTTCAGTTGTTTTGAGTTTGATACTAGTAAAGAAATTTACAAATTCTTGAGCAACATTTTTGTTATCGCAAATGAGACCACTTGACGTCTGCAGTGTGTAATCAGAATTATGTTTTTTGTTCCTGTTCGTTTCGTTATTAATAATTTTCCAAACTTCTTCTTCTTCTTTTTCTTAAAAGTTCTAGAGTAAGTAGCAACATATTTAGTAAAAGTGTCTGTGTTAATATAAGGCTTAAGGCCATACTGCTCGAAAAGTCTTTCCCTACTTTTCCTAAGTCCTTTAGTTGCCCAGTCACAAAATAAAAACTTAGGGCTGATACTTTTAGTGATTTTCTCAAAATAATTATTGAACTCAGTTTGTACAACCGAAAAGAATTCTGTATGCAAAATATTAACATTGTTCACTGTTAGGTTCTGATTACTTAATTTACAAATTAAACTGCTATTGAATTTATTTAAATTAACACATGTTATTGGTCTGGATTGGATCTGCACTTTTTGTATTGGCATGCTGGACTCAAAGGTTACAGTTTGACCACTGTGATCATTAGGGAGATAATTAACAATGGCTTTATCTAAATAGTCGCAGCAACAAAAAACATTATCGATACATGTACGAGTAGCAGTAGTCGTAGTTGTTCGGGTTGGTTCTACAAACACATTTGACAAATTAAATGATTTAAACAAATTTAATAATCTACTGGTATTTACATTATTTTCTAAAATGTTAATATTAAATTCACCACAGATAATTACTGCCTTAATACCAGTTGCAAGCTTTGCCAAAACATCTTCCATTACTGACTCAAATATAGAATAGTTTTGATAATTTGGGGGTCTGTAAACGCACACTATAACATGCTTATCTAGCTCAACACAAGACAGTTCAATGTTATGTTCAACCGATAGATCAAGTATGTCTTTACGAGGTTTTTATTCGATTAAAACAACTGGCCACACTATAATTGTCATAGTTAATTAACATTTCTGAATCTTTTAACCAATGCTCAGTTAATACAAATAATGTCAAACATTGTTTTTTCTAGAAACAACTCAATTTCCAATTGTTTGGAAGAAAAACCTTGAATATTTTGATGAAATAATTTCAAGGATTTCTGCTTAGCCCCTTTTCTACAGTTCACAATTTTAGTGCTAGAAAATACATTTTTGTTATTAAGTGTAACTATACTGTTAGTGGTACCTTCTGTTGTCTTACAAACTAGTTTAAACTATCAGAGCTAACCACATTAACATTAGTACTATTACTAATTGTGGTGCTAATGAAGGATGACTTCGACATACTAATTATGTCTGAGTTAATATTAAATGCTAATAGCCTAGCTATTTGACGTCTAAAACTAATGGGCAGATACACAGTATCCCTAGTCGACCTATGTCCGCTCACGCTAGAACTATAATCGCCACGCCAACAGGTCTGATTGTTAGTAATGTCATTAACATTTATATCCGAGCATATTTTGTCCGAGTGGTTAACTCGTCACGGAGGTAATTCAGTTAGCGCCCCTCGGACACTTGATGGGCAGGCATCTGTAGGAGTCAGGAGTGTAGGGATGGGCTGCCAAAGTGATGTCAGATATTTTCGATCACAACGAAGTAAATAAAAATAAAATAAAATAAAAATAGCTTTATTTTCCTTCTACAAATTTTGTTTGGCTTGTCTAATGGTTAGTGTTACAAATTTGACTCCTAGTATAAATGTTAGTAATAATATTATGTTTCTTGATTTGTACTGTTAATTAATATATTATGTACAAGGACCGCTAGCAGTAGCGGTGAAAGCCTCCTCCATTCGTTTCCATGTTATTCTGTCTCTAGCTACTCTACTCCAAATTTTACCTACTATTTTTATAATATCGTCGCTCCATCTCATTTGTGGTCGACCTTGTCTGCGCTTTTTGTTCAATGGGTACCAGTTGGTGGTGATTTTCGTCAACCTTTCATCTGGTACTCTTTGGAAATGTCCAGCCCATTTCCATTTCAGTCCAAGTACCTTTATGGCCACGTCCTTTGCCTTGGTTTTACTTCTAATTGTTGTGTTTTTTACTTTGTCTTTAAGTCTGTGGTTCATGTAGCTCCTTTCTATTCCTCTTTGACACACTTTGATTTTTTCTAAGTTTCGTTTCGTTAGGGGCCATGTTTGACAAGCATATGTGAGTGTGGGAAGTAGGCATGTTTCCATGGTTTTTGTTTTTATTTTGGTGGGCATCTTACTCTTGAATATTTCTTTTAGAGACCAGTATTTATTCCAGGTGGATTTGATTCTTCTTTCTATTTCCTTTTCGGTGCAGTTTTTAAAAGTAATTAGGTGTCCTAGGTAGATGTACTCTTCAACGTATTCTAAGTTGGTAGATGAAATTATTATTGGTGCTTTGTGTCTGTTTGTCATAAGTTTTGTTTTTGTTTGGTTTACTTCTAGGCCCACTTTTTTGCTCTCTTCAAACAGCGACTCTAGCATAGACTGCATTTCATTTGGGTCTTCTGACATCAGAACGATATCGTCGGCGAATCTTAAGTGTGACAAGTATTTTCCGTGTAGGTTTAGACCCTTGTTTTCCCAGTTCATCACTCTGAATATTTGCTCTAACACCGCTATAAATATTTTAGGGGAGAGTGGGTCTCCTTGTTTAACTCCTCTTTCGATTTTAAAACTATTTCCTGGTTTCTCGAGCATAATCCTAGCATTACTATTTTTGTAAATTACCTTTATCAGATCGATGTACTCTTTGTTAATTCCTTGCATTGATAGAGCTTGCCATATAGAGCTGTGAGAAATAGAGTCGAACGCTTTGCTGTAGTCGATGAAGCACAGGTATAGACCTTTGTCATGCTCGTTGTATTTTTCCAACACCATTTTCAGGGAGTGTATGTGGTCTATGGTAGAGAAACCACTCACGAATCCTGCTTGTTCTACTGGTTGATTTTCGTCTATAGGTTTTGTCAATCTTCTCAGTAGAGTTGCCGAAAATAGTTTGTAGAGATTAGACATGAGACTAATGGGTCTGTAGTTTGATATTTGTTTCGGATCTCCTTTTTTAAACAAAAGTACGATGTTTGAGCATGTCCATTGTCTGGGTATTTCCTTTTGGTCTAGTATTAAATTGAATAGTAACGTTAGTGGTTTAGTTAGGGTGTTTCTTCCAAATATTATCATTTCATTTGTTATGCCATCTGGGCCTGGACTTTTTTCGCACTTGAGTTTGTCGATTGAGTGTTCAATTTCCCATGTGCAGAATTCTGGTACGTTGTCTGTATTTACAGGATTAGTTTGTGCTTCTTCTGTGGAATCGCTGCCTATTTTATAGAGATTTTTGTAGAAATCTGTAGCTACTTTTATTAAATCTTTTCTGTTAGTTATAAGGTGGCCAGATTTGTTCTGTAGCTGATTCATAAGAGTTTTGGTTTTCGTAAGATATTTATATGCTTTTTTGACAGCGCCAGCTTTTTCCAGGTAGTTCTGTAGAACTTTTTGTCTGTATTTTTTGGTGTTATTTTTTATCTTTCTATGTATGACTTTGTAGAGTTTACTTAGGTGTTTTTTTTCTTGTTTGGTTTTATTTTTCTTATTTCTCAGGATATGTTTTTCATCTTTAAGTTGAATGATTTCGTCGTTTATAATTGTTTGTTTGCGTAAACTTTTCTGGGGTAGAATAGCGCAAGTGGAGCTTTTCAGGATACTTCTCTCGATGTTGTCGTAATATTCTTGTACAGTTTTCGTCTCGTGTTCTTCGTGCTTGGCTAGGTCTTCTGTGTATTTCTTGAAATTAATAGTTTTATGGGGTTTAATTTGGAAGTTAGAGCGTTTTCTCTTGTTGCTGGCTGTGTTTATCTTTATTCTGATGAGACGGTGATCGCTTGGGTGTTTAAAGTTACTTAAAACGCTGAAATCTTCGATAATTTGAGGCTTATTCGTTGCGATATAATCTATTTCGTTCTTCGCCGTGCCGTTAGGTGACCTCCACGTCCATCTTAACTTAGGTGATTTGTTGAACATTGTATTTGCTATTTTGAGGTTGTGTTGAAGACAAAAATGTATGAACCTTTCGCCTCTTTTATTTCTTTTTCCGTAGCCATATTTTCCCATCGCGCGACTTTCACCCTCTTTTGGTAACCCAATTTTGGCGTTTAAGTCGCCGAGGAGGATTACATTGGTTGTACTTTTCTCGATTGCTGTTCCTAAAGATTCGTAAAAGTTATCCATTTCTTTTTCTTCTGAACTAGCTGTAGGTGCATATGTTTGGATTATGGTAAAAGTTATTTCATGAATTTTTACATGTATCAATGCTACTCTTTCTGATATGCCTATAAAATCCTGTACTTCTATATTTTTTTGATTTTTGACTACGAATCCTACTCCGTTTCTTCCCTTGCTTTCACCCATTAGATAGAGTCGGTACTCGTTCCTGTCTTCCACGATGTACCCTTGTTTACGGCTTTCACAAATGCCTAGAATATCCCACTTTATCGTTGATAGCCCATATTCTAGCTCGGTTATTCTGGTTTCACTCGCCAGGGACCTGACGTTGAAAGAAGCAATGTAGGTTTTATTTCCATTTCTTGGAGGGTTTTGGTCTACTGACCCCGCGGTGACCAACCGTGTTGGGGTAGGTGAGTGTTCTGTTTTATAATATAACTTTTTATATTTTTGGGGCGTTATGAAGGGAGGCTTTTTTAGTTGCTATTCGACGTCGCTCTCTTCAACCGAAGTAGTAGGAATTGATCTTACTTTCTGCTGATCGCTTTGTTTCTGAACGAATTTCAAAATCGATCTTTGCTTTTCATTTTGCGTTTTATTTTTCTTGGCAGCCTGATATTTGAGTACATGCTTTTTGTCCGGGTGATCACAACGAAGTAGGTACTCTAATTGTTTTGTTCCCAATAAGAATGACATTGTTTATTTAATATATTAATAATTTTTTTAGTAGTTGTAAGTTTTGCTGTGCCCTACAGGGTCCATAATTGTATCTTTAGCTTTAAGCCATTATTGTAACATGTGTAATGACATTATGGTACGCAAATAAAGATGAATATGAATACTTACAAATTTTTCTGAATTTAACTGAGTAGGCAGATATTTATGACGCAAGACATGTCCGTAAATATTACATTAACATAAATTATATTGTTGAAGCCGATGCACCAACCTAAGTTTAGGCGTCGCTTGTCTCTCCAGATAGTTTCGGTGTTCCCTGTTCCTTGGATGTCTTTTTTTTTTTTTTTTTTTTTTTTTTGTTTTTTTTTTTTTTTTTTTTTTTTAATGGGAAATCATCAAATTACCCCTCCCGCTCTGGGTGGAACGGAAGGGAGTCAGACTCTTACTGACTAAAACCCATCCGTGTTCCTTCCTTAGCCCTTTATGTTCCGGGGCAGCATGAACCCTTTCGGACAATCCCGCTGCCCCGGCAGGCTTCGGCCCTGACGGGCCCCTCCATGTCTGCTGACATCTCTTTGAGGCGCGCGTGGAACACATACGCGCCGTCCGGCACGGGCCTGGTCCTGATCGGACGGCGAGCTACCCATTACTCCATTACTCGCCGTCCGCAGGCCCGCGCCTACGGTGGCCGGGAGTCGTCACGCAGCTCCCGACGCCCGGAGCGTCTACCACGGCGGCTGGGACGGGCGGCTCTCTCCGCTCTCTCCCTCGCCCATCCCGCACCTCCTTCACTAGCATGACTACTTCGCAGAAGGAGGTGACTGCCTCCCAACGAGTATATGCCTTCCACAAATGTCATTTCCTCTATTGTCTCCCATTCTCTGCCAACTTGTAATGTTAATAGTTTGTTTTACCGTGCACCATAATCGTCGACTAAATATTATAACGAGGGTATAAGTAAAATAGTTACCTGTTATCATCGAGCGAACACCGTCCTTAAAACAAGTGGTGGAGGAATGTGTTTGGATTGATACAGGTTGTTCCTAAAAGTATGTTTTTAGTAATATTTCATTTTTCTTGACACGGTTGGCGCAGCGGTTGAGCGATTGACTGCTGCGCAGCATGTCGATTTCCGCAAGGAACAAATATGTACGACCTACAAGTATTTGTTCCGGGTCTGGGTGTTTTATCTATAATATGTAAGTATTTACAAAAAAACAAATGTATATATGTAGTTGATCAGCCATCTCGTTACCATAACACAAGCATTAGGTTGCTTAGCTTGGGACTAAATGGCATCGTGTGAAATTTCCAAGGATATTATTATTATTATTTTCCTCCTTTGTTTGTGTTACCTGTGATAAATTTTTTTCTCAATTATTTTATGTCTCTTTTTAAAGAAGGTGTTTTGTTGGTTGCAGGTCCGCCCGGCCCGCCCGGCAAGCGCGGCAAGAAAGGCAAGAAGGGCGACCCCGGCGAGCCAGGGCCACCGGTACGTACGCACGCGTGGCACGTGTCGCACGCGCATCACGCGCGCGATGTCTGAGCTCATCTGTCTATGAATTAGACAAAGTAATCACAATGGTGTTGCTTCTACCGGAATGTTCAGAAGCACAATGGTCAACATAACAAACAATACAATGTAAAGCTATGTTGACACATTGTGCTTCGACACTTTCGAAATCCGGTTAAGAATGTTAATATTATTTGCACGAGGGGAAGCTGGAGTACTTCTGACCTCCAGTTCCTCAATAATTTTGGCTTCAGTTTGCTTTTTTTTATTTTATTTGTTTCGTTCGCAGGGGTTAACGGGAGCTCCAGGGAAAAATGGATTCCCGGTATATATATTTTTTCATTTGATTTACCCTAAGTTTTTTTATTTTGTTTTACTTTGTCTTATTGTAAATATTCTAAGTTATCGATAAGTATTTAACTTCTGATTCCTCTGCACCCGACACCGGTTATGAGGGTGTCGGTCGCGATGCCGGCACGCTCTAGAGCGGTTGTCTGCGCGTGCGTCTTGCCGTGCACTATACGCGTGTCACGTTTCAGGGTAGCAAGGGCGAGAAGGGCGAGCGAGGCTTCATGGTAAGACATCGTAGCGCACACCTAGTGTGGTAGACGTAACCTTTGCCACCCCGCCTCGCCTTTACTAACTCGCTGCCAGCCTCCCGCCAAGCTCCTTACTGCACGAAGCGCACGAGGCAGTAGAGGCGTGCAGTAAAGTTCCCGATGGATGGTGTTGTCTCCTGTTCGGAAGCTATCGCAGAGCCCTCACAGTAGTCGTACTCCACATAGTTGAGCGTCACCCTCGCCTCGCGCCTGAACTCTTTTGCGTAAAATACACTAATATATACTAATCAAAGTAGTATTATATTCATGACTACTTAGCTGTGCCCACGACTTCTTATGATATAAGTACTATGATATAATAAATAAAAAAAGATAAAATAATATAATGAATAATATATTAGTATATATATAATTTATTAGTTATTATAGATATGAATGATTACTATTAAGTAAATGTACTTATTATTATTACTGTTCGTATTTTGATCACGACCAATTAAGATACAGTTTGGAAAATAAACGTAAGTTCGAATTTCGTAGGCTACTTTCCTTAGGCCCTTGACTTTACATTTTTAATACACACATCAAAAGTGTCTAGGGATCAAGCATTTTTATGCGGATTTCTTGAGATTGAGATGTGGCTTTGTAATAAATTTATGATTTTATAAATTTATATGGATCCTTTTTGGTGCATTTCATAATTTGAATCAGGAACTGTGAATCAAATTCGAGTAAAAGATGAAAATCAGCTGTCAATATTTTCCCTATAAAAACATACAACGCATTGAAGACATTATTAGTGCTACTGTTTCCCTACTACTGATTAAAACCAACGTTATTATGGAGCGGCGACGTCATTTAAGCAGGGAAGAAATGCTCAGAGCCGTGGGAATGATAGAAGCTGGTTCCCGGCAACGTACTGTGGCTTTAGCTCTGAATACAAGTCAGAGTGTTATCAGTCGACTTTGGACACGTTACCGAAGCACTGGTACCGTGGCTGAGCGCCATGGAGGACGGTATCGCTGCACCACACGGAGACAAGACCGATACATTCAAATCTTAACTCGAAGAGCTCCAACAATAACCGCCATGATGTTAGCCGTGAGGCTTCATCACTCTTCAGGGAACTTAATTAGCGACCAAACAGTCAGAAACCGCTTGCATGAAGTGAACCTTCATTCCCGAAGACCGCTACGGGTACCACCTATAGCAATGCACAATCGTAGGATTCGATATCAATGGGCTCTTGAACACAGAAATTGGGCAGAAGAACAATGGCGTTTCGTGTGCTTTTCTGATGAGTCTCGTTTTGGTATGAGACCGGATACAAGACGTATACGACACTGGAGAACCCCTGGACGCCAACAGCGATTAAAATCCTGCCAGGAAGTCCATCCTTATAGTGGTGGAACCATCATGGTATGGGCGGGTATTTGGATCGGCGGAAGAACTGAGTTGATTTGGATCAGAGGCAACCTCAACGCTCAAATTTATGCTGAGACGATTGTATCAGACGTCATCGTTCCTCTACAAGTGCAAATCGGTCCCTTATTTCAGTTAATGCATGATAATGCACGACCGCACACCGCAAGAGTTGTAAGACAGACTCTCGCCGCAGCTAACATCAATGTCCTGCCCTGGCCTGCTCAGTCGCCAGACTTGAACCCGATTGAGCATGCATGGGATATGCTACAGAGAAGAGCTCTGCCGAATATGGAGGGTATCCAGTCGCAAGAAGACCTTTTTTTGTTGTTGCAACGAACATGGGCGGCCATTCCACAGCGTGATTTGGATGAACTCATTTTGAGTATGCCAAACCGATGTTCTTGTGTTGTTAGTGTTCGCGGTAGAAACACGGATTATTAATTGTTTAAGTTACCCAATAAAATTTTAAAGAAAACTGTTATTTCAGTCTTTTTTTCGAACTTTTGTGTTAGTGGTTCAAATGTCAAAAATCCCTTTATTAGGAAAATGGCAAATTTCTTTATTAATGCAAAGGTGACTTGGTTTATCGTTACTGTGACAAACGAAAACACTTTATTTGATGAATCCTTAAAGAAAATTTTAATTAATATCAATCAGGAGAAAAGTTATTGCAAAAATATATGTTGATCCCTAGACACTTTTGATGTGTGTATTTTAGAGTCATAAATACTGTATGTAGTGGTCATGTACTTACTGTATATTAGTTCATAATCTGTAAAGTCGCGCGGCGGAGCATGTCGTCGCTGTACTGACGGGATCACGGGACGCACCTCTGGTGAATGTGCTACTAACTTGGTGTTCGCGTAGTCTCGCTGGTACTTGGTGTTTCTTACTAGACTGGCTTATTTTCCGGCTGTGATTATTTACATCACCGATCATTTGCTACGGCATTGCGTCTTGGCCAGATTGTACGTATGAATTTAGCTACCCAAACTACTTATAGGCCGAGTTTTTGGCGTGGTGATGAGGGACGTATTGCGGGTATGGTTACAAAAGTAAGGGTTACAAAAGACGTTCGTTTGCCGGGTATTGTAGGTGGCTACCCTTGCTCTCAGATACGGCTGCGCATATCAAAACGCACATGACAATACTATTCAAATATTTAAATGAATGGAGGCCGAAACAAACAAGTTACAATATAAAATCACAAAAACAAACAACTATTACTTACAACCTACAAGGTTATCAAAGAAGTGCTACTTAAATAAATAATTTCTTAGGGAAACCTTTCACCTTTGTCAACGCAATATCTTGTGCGGTCGGGAGCGCGTCATTTATTTTTGCCCGCGGCCCCCCCCCCCCCCCTTCACCCGCTATGACCATGGGACTGTTACCAACGAAAAAGTCGGCCTATACTTATTAATAATAATAATACATTCCCTAATTATGTGCGTAAAGACAAACTAATGCTTCATATTACTTCTGTATTTTTTAAAGATAAACTAGAACTCGGCAGTATGGCACATCGGTCTAAGAAACACTTTACCTTCTTAGAGCGGCCTCTCTGTCACACACTCACATCCGCGAGACCACAGATATTATCTGTAGGTATCTGTGCGTGATACGGTCTGTCATACTACCGTATTGTAATGATGATAATACAAAGGGGTGAGACTAATGTGGTTTCTTGTCAATTTCAGGGACCCATCGGGTTGGATGGACCTAAGGGAGACCCGGTAAGCACGGATCTCAAGTATTTTAAATCAAATCAAGTTTTTTTGCCATACACAAATAACATAAATTTAATTTATGTTTAATTTTATAATCTTATTCTAAAGTGAAACACCAGTAGGTACTTAAAACTTTAATACGTTTATAATCTTTCAATGGAATTGTTGCCGAATCGAAGACCATGACTACTCAAATCTCTTCTTGACGCATTTTCCGTTCGTCCCGCGATGTGTGACAAGTGTGTGCGTGTTGCAGGGCCGGCCCGGCGACAAGGGCCACAAGGGCGAGCACGGCAGCCCCGGCTTCGACGTCTTCTCCGCTGTCAAGGTAAGCACGACATTCGTGAGTAATCTTCTCTCGTTACGAGCCGTATTTTTTCATATGGTTTTCATATGCGTATATTATGTAACACTTTACTTAACAAAGTAATCCAATGGTGGTCTGTCAATCATGTCCTAGGTGTGGAGCTGACGAGTGACAGGTAAACAGCAGTTTACTTATTGTTCAAATCAACTATTGGCAACTCTAACGATTCAGTGGACATTAATTCATTGATTGAGTAATTACAGGCTCATTCATGAGCAGGGGCTTGAGGCAGCAGGATGGTTCGAGGGGTGTACCTTATAGTGGCGAATAGTCCTAGATTCAAACCCTAGGTCGAAATAGTTTTGATTATAAATTTTCTGTTCAATCATAATTATTCGAAGTCTTAAAGGATTGTTAGGGATTTCAACCGGATCACTGACAATCACTGTGTGTTCACAATTGCCAAGCTGCGCTAGCGCTCTGTCTGAGTCATTTGTGTGTATGAGTAATGAGTTAAACGTTATGGTGGCATTGCAGGGCGTGAAAAGATCTGTGGACAGTTTTAAGATAAGTCCATACACGAGCGCCGAGATCATAGCCGTCAAGGTACAACCATACAATCATACAGCCGGTAGCGCGCGGCCAGTAGTTAGAGCTTGGGGCAGCCATGTGCCCAGTGCCCAGTGCCCATTGCAGTGCCCAAGTCGCACGCGACGCTTATCTGTGCTTTATACGTCGTTGTAGGTAGTCGCTGTATTATTTGCATCCGATGTTATTTTAATTATTTTTTATATAAATACTGCTTATCATATGCTTGCTGTAAATGTGGGAGATTTCTTTCGTTAGAAATTGAACGTATTTACAGTGGGCACATGTTAGGTAGTACGGCAAGATCACACGGGGTGGTTTGTGCGACCGCGCAGACCGCCCGCGTGTGCCCGCTGACGCGCGTGTGTGCGCAGGGGCTGCAGGCCGCCGGGCACAACATCTCCTCGCACACCGTCATACAACTCAAGGTGAGTAGCACACACACACACACACACACATACAGACACCCACTCACGGAAGCTGCTCGAGTGCTGACGTCACACTTCGCGTGGGTCACGATTCGCAATACTTACGTGCATGGCCGCTATTGTCACAGTATAATAAAGCAAGCATACGTCTCGGCAGTGTTCTTGAAATAATTACCTACAGTCGCTCAGTAGATAAACACGGACTAGGATTGCCCACGTCTCTTAGGTTGTAACTGTAGGTACTTTGCAAGTCCGGAAATGATAGGAGAGTATTATTTTTTAAACCCTGCGATGTGTTGTAGGTAGTATGTTCTAGCATGTCATCCGGTAGCTTGTGGTAGTATTACTTCTCGGCACGTCAGCTGAAGCCATTCAGATTTATGAAAAACGTTTTTATTCATGAACTATGGCTCCCCGTTATACGTTTTAAAATTTTCATTAGCCTATGTTACCTGGGATAACGCCACACCTCTAACGATACCACATACATTGATATCGGTTAAGCCGTTTAGAAGTTATGGTGGAATAAAGAAACTCACAAACATACATGAACCCTGAAAACATAACACTCCTTTTTTTGGGCAGTCGTGTAAAAAGGATAACTGCAAGTCACTTAGAGGCTTTTAAAATTAAACTCATTAATAAATTACCAGTTTTATCTGTTCATGCTGATGCTAATCATCTCTAAAAATGATATTTTTTTAAATATTATATGGTAAACAATTTAAATCCACCTTAATTCCCAAGACTATCTAGGTCAATAGTAACGCATCTTTCAGTGATCGGGCTACCATTTGATTGGTATTCATATAAGTAGAACACAGGAAAGGACTTATGTTAACTTATGAATTTAATTTGTATGTTAGAAATTATTCCAAATTATTTAAAAAAGTTTTTTATAAGGCCAAGTAACATTAATTCGGTTGAAAGATTAAAAACAGCAGTAATATAATCAAAACAACATTGAATATTATTAATATTGAAACGGGAAGGTCTAGTAACCGAAATACCTGCCTGTCTTTTAATAAATACTAAAGCCTGTCTATTAATGACAACAAACCAATATCAGACTCACTAGTCCCAGTAGTCGCCGAGGCATTTTTAAATTTATTTTCAGATAGTCCCGTTCCAACTACTACCGTTTCAAATACCTAAACTCATCACTTTCTGTTGCTGAATCTTTAGTTAAGGAAAATGTTAATGGTTGCGATTCGGAATTTTATTTTGAACATAATATTACCTGTAGAGATATAACTAAAACCTTTCACACTTTACATGTAAAAAAGACTGCTAATCTGTGGGGTACGTAATTCTGTAGAAGTTGCTAAGTCTATTATTGATATTGTAGCACCTTCTCTAGCTCATTATCTTTATTTATGATTTATATATTATATATATTATATATTCAAGCTGCTTAGGTCTTCGGCTGACTTCAATACGATAAGAATGGTGTATATTGCTATATGTCAGTCCGTCATCACCTATTGCATCACAGTGTGGGGAGGCGCCGCTCGTACAAAGTCTCTTAAGTTGGAACGAGCACAGAGAGCTGTCCTGAAAGTGATGTCAAAAAAGCACTTTATGTACCCTACCACACAATTATACAAAGATGCTAATGTACTTACTGTTAGGCAACTGTTTGTGCTACGATCCGTACTGAGAAAACACACCAAGGTCCCCCACCACCCCCGCCAGACCCAACACGCCGTAAGAAAAAAGCTCTTATTCTGTCGGTAACGCATAGGACCGCTTTCGCTAGACGCCAGCATTATGTTTTGAGCTCACACCTATATACAATAATTAATAAAAAAATAAACATAATTGAGTTGGATACTTATAGGGTTAAATTTAAAATTGAAGGCTGGATAAAGGATCAAGACTACGAGGCAACTGAAAGTCTACTTGCTTGGATCTGCTGAATCACTTTACCTATCACATCACAACGAAGGGAGGTGCCCCCACTAATTCCATCCACAATGCACAAATACACACTCACTCAGCACACCCCACACACCCTCACAATACACCACACACCACCACACTACATCACATCACACCACACCACACCACAACACTTGCATATGTACACGAAACAATTACACTTCACACATACACTCATTACAAACATAATATATCAATGTGATATCCATAATATAATTATACTAGGAACAAACCCAAATTTGTTGTACCTACAACAAGGCTCAAGAAAATAGGTGGCTCGTTCAGATGCCAATACTCTTAGTATAACGCTTGTCTAATAAACTTCCCAGCCACGTTCAAGATCTACGCCTTAGTAAATTCAAATCATTCATTAAACGCAAGTTGTGCCAGAAAGCCTTTTTAACCGACTTCAAAAAAAGGAGGAGGTTCTCAATTCGGTTGTATGTTTTTTTTTTTTATTTTTTTTTTTTTTTATGTTTGTTACCTCAGTACGCCGTCATTTATGAACCGATTTAAAAAATTATTTTTTTATTTGAAAGGACATACGTCTAGATTGGTCCCATTTTTGTCAAACTCCAGTTCTGATGATGGGATCCATGAGGAATTGAGGGAACTTCTCAAATATTATAGGCATACATATAGCAATTTTGGTATTTTCATTAACAACTCAAGCATTTGCATTCAGAAAGTATAATTTGGGGAAGTGGAACTGATGATGAAGACCACAGATATCCATCGAAACTACTCAATGAAAAATATTTCACGGGTAGCGATTCGATTGCTTTAATATGGTTGCTAAGCAATTTATGATCGTCACAATGCGTATGGTAAAGTGGAGCTGATGGTGACTTCACCATCAGCTCAAGTTCTCCTGGTTCTTACCAAGAGAACTCCTCAACAATTAACGTCCCAGCATCGGGAAAAGCAATATTTTGTAACAGGTGATGAGCAGTTGACATTAGGGTTTGAAACGGTATGCTCTTGAGGTGGTCCCATTGTCACCAAGTCAGAGTCTGATGAAGGGATCCCATGAAAGTCGAGGAAAATCCTCTTTGGTAGGCATGTACAGTGTGTTAGTTGAACTCTCTCAAATCAAATGAAACCTATTGATGATTCAAGTGTTTGAGTCCGAGAGTCATCACTTACCTATAGGTACTCCGACTTTTAATTAGCTGCAGTAAAATAACACTACTTAATAACTCATTTCGGACTGCATTTAGAGATATGCATGTCAAATAAGTTTTATTTGTTACACTACTCTGTACTAGAAAAACAAGGTTTGGTTGATGGCCGCGAAAAAACAACAAGACGACAATTTCAGATGATGTTACAAAACCGATTTAGAATTTTTTTTTTTTATTTAAAAGGATATACTTCCAGATTGGTCCCATTTTGTCAAAATCCAGTTCTGATGATGGGATCCATAAGGAATTAAGGGAACTCCTCAAATATTATAGGCATACATATAGCAATTCTGGTATTTTCATCGACAACTCAAGCATTTGCATTCAGAAAGTATAATTTGGTGAAGTGGAACTGATGAAGGAGACTACAGATAGACACAGGAACTCTTCAATGATTATAAGTATTTCATGGGTGGAGATAAGATATCTCGATTAAGATAGTTAAGCGACTATGACGAAGCAAATTTAAATAAATAGTTCTGACGAAACTGGTACCATCAAACCGATCTTATGAAGCTGGAAGGTAGGTACCGGAGCATCGTAATAAAACAATGTATTCTAGCCGTGTTTGGGCTTATCGAGTAAATGCGAACCACATGATACAGGAGATGTGATACGAGAAGCTATTTCGAAGGCTACTGCTCGAAAATGAAACCGCTGAAGACTGTTTTATAAGACGCCAAAGAGATCTTCGCCCTTGAGTCGTAGGTACATTAAGTGTGGCTTTGATTGTCAGAAGACAGATTTCGTAGCCTCATTATTTCCGTCAATGATCTGTCGTCGTGTAGTCGCTTTAATAATTTGTTGGCATCCAAATCTGACAAAACGATACCTTCCAAACTTCTGACACGACTTAGCGCGACGTATATTTGCCCTTTTGCAAAGTTTTTTTTACCAAGGTCGATCACAGCTCATTCTGTACAACTTCCTGTCACTGTTATATATTTAGCAAGTAGTGGTATACGAATTGGTGTGGGGTAGGTACCACAACTCAAAAGTGAAAAATAAAAACTTTTTAACAAAAAAAACAACCGACTTCCAACAAAACACTACAAAGTGAAAAATAACTTTAATTTCAGAAGTCGGTGTCAAAAAACGAAAATGCAGAACCAACGACACCGACTTCTGAAATTAAAGTTATTTTTCACTTTGTAGTGTTTTGTTGGAAGTCGGTTGTTTTTTTTGTTAAAAAGTTTTATACGTTAAAGATTATGTTGAGGACAAAAAGGTTTGGGATTGAGCTGCTTCCTATTTTTACATATTGACCACTGACCTGGGGGCTTACCATGACCTTTTAAGAAAACGTTCAATTTCCAGTCAGTTCAAAAGCAGGCCTACTTCTGCTCTGCTAATAATAATAATAGTTCATAGTTCTTCCATAGTTCTTGGTAACCAGTCCACTTTAGCCACCCAAACCCATAGTCCAACTTTATATTTTCCATATCCTGTAATAGTCCTACACCAACCGGGGGTTGTCCTTGGGTGCACTTGCATAGTGCGAACAAGGATAATCGTCGGTTGGTGCCTCATTTCATTGAAAACGTCCAACGGGCCTCTGCGAGTTGGCTTCGGCCCCTCGTACGCCTTTCAAAGGACCGGGACCCCATGGTCCCGAGATATGTTAAATGTAATAAAAATGTTTATTTCTCACCACAAGCCAAAAAAATACAAAATAATATTTTACACACAAGGAATACCTAACGATTTTGGTTGTGGATCGCTGGTGCCTGTAGTAGGTAGTAACACCTGTAATACAGGACACCTGGACCCCCTGTTACCTGTTAATGGTTACATATTTAATAGCTTACATCTGGTATCACAGCAAGTAACAACAAACAATTAGTGAGCTTCTTATTAAAATACAAGTAAATAAAACGATTAAAAAGAAAAAGTACGTTTAGAGGTTTTTATGAGTGTGATTGTGTGTGTGTGTGTGTGTGTGTGTGTGTGTGTGTGTGTGTGTGTGTGTGTGTGTGTGTGTGTGTGTGCGTGCGTGTGTGTTTGTGTGTGTGGATGAGTCTGTGAGTCTGATTAGACTAATACGCCAAAGAGAGCTTCTGTGGTAGTGTATGTTTGGCTTTGTAGCCAAGCTTGTAGAGCGATTTTAAAGTTATGTTTGTTCAAAGAGTGCATGGAAAGAATTCGGTTTAATTTATTGTAAATATAGGGTCCAAGGAAAATAAAGAATCTATGACTAAAAGAAGTTTTAAGAGGAGTGGCAAAGGCAACAAGTTACGGCGATTTGTTTGCTGAGAATAGTTGGAAATAGCATGCTGTATAATAGCAGTGGCCAGTACAAACAATTTCCTTACCGTAAGGACTTGAGAACATTCATAGAGCTTGACGGTGTGATAAAGTCTTGGCTTGAAACAGCACACCTTAAGAACCGCTCTCTGCGCACGTTCGATCTGAATAAAGTGAGGTTTTGCTGCCCCACCCCAGGACGAGACACAATAAACCAGAATTGATTGACACATTGCCAGATAAGTCATTTTCATGACAACAGCATCTGCTGATTTGCGTAGTTGTTTAAAAATGTAGATTAGTTTGCGCACTCTATTTGACAGGTGTATTATGTCCTCTTTAAATTTAAGGTTGCAATCAATCACAATGCCAAAATACTTTATCGACGTGACCTTTTCAATGTTACAGTGATCATGGGTGCCACTGCCGTTGCTACTATCATTAGACTATTTCACCTGGACAGCAACGTTTAGTGAGCTTGTAACTGACACATTTGTATTTCGAATTGAAAAAAATATTATTTTCGTCTTCGATATGTTCAGGGTAAGCAAGTTGCTCCCAAGCCACTCGCTGACTGTATCAAAACCCTTCTGAGAATGGCGATATGCCTCTTCCCAGTTGTCCGACGCAAATACAAATGCTGTATCGTCTGCGTATGAAAATATTGTACAGAGGCCAGCACATCAACCTACCCCAATCTGTCAAATTTTCCCAATTGAATATGAACTTTATTCCTTTGTAGTAAAGTTGAAAATCTATCAAAGAAATTTGACAGATTGGGGTAGCTTGATGTGCTGGCCTCTGTACCGTTTTCTAGGCTAAGGCTGCACAGGTCATTCATATAACCTGACCAAGATTATGTCTGGACTTTAAAAGAGACTGTGACCTCTGAGTTTGTTTCGGCCTTTCTCCTCAGAGTAGTCAGATAGGAAACGCCGACCTCATCTAGTTTTATAAAAAATATGATTGACGTGTAAAAGTGTTTGTACAAACCTACTTACAAAAATAAAATCATTTATCATTTATCAATAGGCATCGTTCAAAAACTTAAATCAAGAAACAAACACAAAACAAAACAAGTGTATAATACTTGTAAAAATTAAGTTAGATATATTTTCAAAAAAACTGGTAATATGACAATAGTTAGTGTCATATTACCAGTTTTTTTGAAAATATATCTAACTTAATTTTTACAAGTATTATACACTTGTTTAATAGAGGTCAGTGATATTGACTGTTTTTTTTTTCTTTTGTATTTTTATATACACATTGACATTAATGAATTGTCGTCAATTACATTTGCTTACTTTGTAAATTATCATATTATTTTAATTATTGTGAATTTGAAGACTGTGTGGGTCATTTTATTTATCTTTATTTATCTCCCTGTTCTGTTAGTTTTTGTCATGGTCTGGCAGTTTAAGTAATTTATGTGGCCTATCAAAATGTCCATTCTTTGGTTTTTGTTCGTCGAATCGTTGAGCTCCTTATGTTTTGAGTTGAGCTGTGCACAATTTCTGACAAATGCGTGCACTGACTGGACAGGTCCTCTCAATCTGTGTGGTTCGTTCCTCAAATGACCATCTCAGACATCGATCTACATGGTCTTCATATTATCTGCCAAGATTATGTCTGGACTTTAAAAGAGACTGTGACCTCTGAGTTTGTTTTGGCCTTTCTTCTCAGACTAGTCAGATAGAAAACGTCGACCTCATCTAGTTTTTAAAATATGATTGACGTGTAAAAGTGTTTGTGCAAACCTACTTATAATAACACTCCTTTTTTAGGCAGTCGTGTAAAAATAAAATAATTTATCGCTATGGAATATATACCTACAGGGCGTCCCACGGATATGCCACATGGAGTAAAAGGACCTTGAATATTGTAGATGGAACATTTTACTAAAAGAAGACATTATTTGAATTTAAAAAACAATTTAAACTGCATTCATAGATATTAAATAATTCGGTTTAAAGACATTTCATCATCATCATCTGCCTAGCCTTTTCCCAACTATGTTGGGGTCGGCTTCCAGTCGGTTCGGTTTCGGTTTCGGTTCGGTTTAAAGACATTTATTTCTCAAAAAAAGAACATTACGGTTCACTTACATATTGTGAAATGTATAGAAAAATATATATCAAAAGTAGATACAGTCTCTGTGATCACATACAATAATTATACAAAACAACATAATTATAAAGATTTAATAGGTGACAATCAGGTGTTAGTACTTCGTCCTAACGTATTCTTCTAGGGCTTTTTATGTGTAACATCTGTTACTGTTAAACACATCATCAGGTATTTCATTATAAAATTACATGGTTGAACCGGAAATCGAACCCGTTACACGAGAAAAATAATCACCTGTGTGACACTATGTTATTGTTGCGCGCTACAATTGATATTCGTTACCACTAGCGCCATCTAGTATCGAGTAGAAGAACTAGTGTCAAGAACCTTCTAGAAGCTTCGATGATAGAACTTTCTAGAACTATCGACATCTGGTCAGTTGGGGCCGGAATGTACTCGAACATTCTAGATGTTTCTACAATAGAAAGTTCTAGAACAATGTGAGGCCTATATAAGGCGGGAATGCTCCGCGAGCCGACACAGTCTTGGATAAGCGATACAAGCGAAAACATCGAAAGGAAAGCGATCTTCAAGTGCGACTTAGAAGTGATCAGTAGTGCAATTGTGTTTCATAATTAGTGTTAAAGTTGTAATTTGTGTTTTTAATTAAAGTGTCTATTTTTGGTTAATAAATCGGCGTTTTTAATTGTAACGAACCCCAAGCTCGTAACAATTGGTGTCAGAAGTGGGATTAAAATCATGCCGATTTTACCCAAGGACGACACTGAGGGTATCCGTACCCGGAGTCAACGCCAACAGGAGACGGACCAGAGACGTTTTGGTGGATCTCCGCCACAGAGGTCAGAGGGCCAGATACCGACCACGGAGGCCGGCCCGTCCACAGCTGCTCCAGCATCATCAGCACCAGATTTTGCTGCTCTGATGATGATGCTGCAGGAGCAGGCTCGTTGTCAGGAGGAACAGGCTCGCCGGCTAGAAGAACAGCTCCAGCGTGATAAGGAGGAACAGGCTCGCCGACAGGAGGAACAGACTCGCCGTCAGGAGGAACAGGCTCGTCGGCTGGAAGAACAGCTCCAGCGTGATAAGGAGGAACAGGCTCGCCGACAGGAAGAGCAGATGCTCCTTATGAAGGACCTTCATGCTACCTTCGGGAAAGACATGAAGGAGGTGAAGGATAAGGTTGCTCAACATGACAACCGCCTGTCGGAAGCTGAAACCCGAATCGACCAAGTGAATAATCGGGTTGACAACGTGATGGCTGACGTGAAGAAAACCGTGATGGCTGACGTGAAGAAAACATTGGATTACATTAAACTTGGGGATGGAACCGCAGCTCCCGTAGCTACAACACCTTCGCTACGTGGATTCAAAGTGCCACCATTCGACGGAACTTCTTCCTGGTCGGCCTACAAAATCCAGTTCGAGGCTGTCATGAAGGCGAACGGGTGGGATAAAAATCAGGCCATGACTGCCCTCACCCTAGGCCTGCGCGACCAGGCCTTAACTGTTCTGGAAGCTATCGGTAAGGAAGTGACTTACGAGCAGCTCCTTGAGGCATTGGAGGCTCGGTATGGTGACGCTCACTTGGAACACGTGTTTCGTGCGCAGCTCAAGGATCGCGTGCAACGCAGCAGCGAAAACCTGCAGCAGTGGGCCCTTGAAGTGGAGAAGCTGGTTCGCAAAGCTTACCAGTCCGTACCTGCGCTTATTGATGGGAACCTGGTGCAGGCATTCATCGACGGCATCCGCGACCTTGAGATGAGAGCTGCTGTGAGGCTCGGTCACCACGGGACGCTTAAGGACGCCTTGGCCCATGCACTGGAGGTGGAAGCTGTGCGGCAGGATCATCGTTCCCATCGCGTCAGGGAGGTTGCAGCGGCTACAGTTCGCGATCGTAATAAAGGATACAGCCCTAGGTGCTACGGCTGTGGGGAAAGGGGCCACCTTCGATCCAGTTGCCCTAAGCGAACTGCAGAAAGGGAAGATGGCCGGTCTCCAGAGGGTAGTGCGGCTAACAGCACCACCCAGCAGCAGCAGGGAAACGAATAATAGCCAGGACTGCGGGGCGGGTGCTGGCTGATGTTCAAAGAGCCCCAAGGATTTCGATCACACAAACCCATGACGGGAACAGCTTAATCATCAAGGGCGAGATCAACGGAACGCCGTGTAAGCTGACCATAGATACTGGAGCTTCTCGTACGGTCGTCAGTTCCCAACTTATAAGTCGGTTCCTTGGGGACTCCGCATACACCCGAGAACGCATTAATTTGGTAACAGCCACCGGTCAGCGCATACCCGTCCATGGAGAGAAGAAGATGGAGTTGAAGCTAGGCAACAGAATCTACCTGCATAATGTCATCGTTGCTGATATAATGGACGATTGCATCCTGGGCCTTGACTTTATGAGGAAGAATCGTTGCGAGATTGACGTCAAGCAAGGTGTTTTGAAATGTGGACAAGAGGAACTTTTCGTGGAAGGAGCGTTACCAGGGAATGTGTACAGCCTTAAGAAGATTGTTCTTCCGCCGAGATCGGAAACGATTGTGCCGGTTAGTCTTCCTCGGAATCCTGGGCAAACCCATCGTTGTGTACTCGTGGAAAGGGTAGACAATGACCTTCCATGGAAAGTGGCACGAACTTTGGTCAGAGCCACCGACATCTCAGGGGTACGTTTGCTGAACCTTTGTGATCAGGAACAGATTATAGAAAAAGGCACACTAGTTGGTACTTGCGAGGAAGTGGATTGGTTGCGTCGATGCCAATATCTATCGACTGGGACCCTCAGCAAGGATGCACAAACGAGAGTGTCAACGCTTTTAGAGGACTGCCGCAGCGCTCTGTCTCAAAATGAAATGTTCAAGGCGAAGAAGATGTTACTCAAGTACGCCGATGTTTTCTCGTCAAACGATGCTGACATCGGGAAGACTGGCTTAGTTCAACACAAAATACACACAGGAGAAGAATTGCCTATCCGTCAGCGGCCAAGGAGATTGCCGGTAGCACGTGAAAAGGAAGTGGAAACCATGATTGAGGGAATGGTGAAGGATGGTGTTATTGAACCTTCATCTAGTCCATGGTGTTCACCTGTCGTGCTGGTAAGAAAGAAAGACGGCAGCATGCGGTTTTGTGTTGACTATCGTCGTCTGAACGACGTTACGAAGAAGGACAGCTATCCTTTGCCAAGAATTGATGACACGCTGGACATGCTTACTGGAGTAAAATGGTTTAGCACGCTGGACCTGAAAAGTGGCTACTGGCAAGTTGAAATAGATCCTAAGGACAAGGAGAAAACTGCATTCTCGACAGGAAAAGGGCTGTGGCAATTTAAAGTTATGCCGTTTGGATTGTGCAATGCTCCGGCAACGTTTGAAAGGTTGATGGAACTTGTACTTACCGGGCTAATTGGCGATGCTTGCCTGGTCTACTTGGATGACATCATCATCGTAGGCCGTACGTTTGAAGAACATCTTCAAAACCTGGAACGCGTGCTCATGAAGATCCAGGGTGCCAACCTCAAGTTAAGCCCGAAGAAGTGTTCACTATTCAAACGACAAGTTAGCTTTTTGGGGTATGTAGTGTCGGAGGAAGGTATCCGCACGGATCCGGAGAAAATCGCCGCTGTCAAAGATTGGCCAGTTCCAAAAGACAAGACGCAGGTCAGAGCATTTTTGGGTTTGTGCTCTTATTATCGGCGATTTGTTAAGAACTTTGCGGATATAGCCAAACCCCTGCATAAGCTAACCGAGGAGAAGCGACATTTCTGCTGGGATGAAAGTTGCGACATCGCATTCCAGGAGTTAAAGGACCGACTGTGCAGAACACCTATTTTAGGGTACCCTGATGCAGGCAAGGAATTTATAGTTGACACAGACGCAAGTGACATAGGACTTGGCGGTGTGTTGTCTCAACGGAATGGTGATCAAGAGGTTGTGATAGCGTACTTCAGCAAGTCGTTGTCAAAGCCGGAAAGGAACTATTGCGTCACGAGACGGGAATTGCTTGCTGTGGTAAAGTCGTTGCAGCATTTTAGCAAATATCTTCTGGGGCGGAAATTCCACTTACGAACTGACCATGCTGCACTGAAATGGCTATTGCAGTTCAAAAATCCAGAAGGACAAGTTGCCAGATGGATTGAACTACTGCAGGAATACGACTTTGTGGTCGAACATCGCAGCGGGAAATCTCATGGCAACGCCGATGCATTGTCAAGAAGACCTTGTCCTGAAGATTGCAAGCATTGTACAAGGCAAGAGGGTAAGGAGGTGGTACCTGTGAGGATGCTCAGGACCGACCTCAGCAACGAGTGGAAGGAAAGCCTACAACGTGCACAGCAGGAAGATTCGGACATTAAGCCGATTCTGGAGTGGATGAAAACCAGAGCTCCTAAGCCCAAGTGGAGTGACGTCTCAGCGATGAGTTCGACCACAAAAAGCTATTGGGCCCAATGGGACAGCTTGGTGATTCAGGATGAAGTCTTGTGCCGTAAATGGGAAAATGCTCGGGGAGACAGCTGTCATCTGCAAATGGTTGTCCCTAAAGCTCGAGTGCCGGATGTTCTACAGCTGTACCATAATGGTTGTTCAGGAGGTCATCTGGGAGTAAAACGGACTCTACTGAAGATACGAGAACGGTTTTACTGGGTCCACTGTCGGGACGATGTCGAGGACTGGTGTCGTAAATGTACAAGTTGTGCAGCTGTAAAGGGACCTCAGACACGTAGTAGAGGTGCATTGAAATTGTACAATGTTGGTGCACCATGGGAGAGAATAGCCCTAGATGTTGCTGGACCTTTTCCGGAAAGTGAAAGTGGTAACAAGTATTTCATGGTTGTGATGGATTACTTCACTAAGTGGCCGGAAGTCTTCGCCATTCCAAACCAAGAAGCTTCAACAGTTGCAGATAAACTGGTGCATGAAGTCTTCTGCCGTTTTGGAGTACCCTTGGAGATTCACAGTGATCAAGGAAGGAACTTTGAGTCCCAAATATTCCAGGAAACTTGTCGAGTTATGGGTACTCATAAAACTAGAACAACTTCTTACCACCCACAATCGGATGGAATGGTGGAAAGATTTAATCAGACATTGGAGAGATACCTGGCAAAAGTTGTGGAAAATCGGCAACGAGATTGGGACAAGCACATACAACCGTTTTTGTTGTCATATCGAAGCGCTGTTCACGAAAGTACATCGGTGACACCAGCTTTCGCAAACTTTGGAAGAGAATTACGGCTGCCTGCAGACCTGATCACCGGAATACCACCTGATGCCCCACGCAGTATAACCGATTATGCTAATGACTTGCGGAACAAAATGAATGACATTTATGAGCACGTCAGACAATCGGGCCAGCAAATGTCTGAAAAGATGAAAACCCGCTATGACCGAAAAATGAACAATACAGGGTTCGACGAAGGCTCACTAGTGTGGTTGCACAATCCAGTCCGCAGCAAAGGGAAATCTCCTAAGCTTCAAGCTAAATGGGACGGACCGTACCGGATTGTGACAAAAATCAATGACGTAACCTACCGGATACAGAAAGGTGCAAGAGGTACTCCTAAGATCGTCCATGTGGATCGACTGGCGCGTTATTATGGGGCCGATAATGCTCGGGACGAGCATGTCTTAGGAGGGGGCAGTGTTGCGCGCTACAATTGATATTCGTTACCACTAGCGCCATCTAGTATCGAGTAGAAGAACTAGTGTCAAGAACCTTCTAGAAGCTTCGATGATAGAACTTTCTAGAACTATCGACATCTGGTCAGTTGGGGCCGGAATGTACTCGAACATTCTAGATGTTTCTACAATAGAAAGTTCTAGAACAATGTGAGGCCTATATAAGGCGGGAATGCTCCGCGAGCCGACACAGTCTTGGATAAGCGATACAAGCGAAAACATCGAAAGGAAAGCGATCTTCAAGTGCGACTTAGAAGTGATCAGTAGTGCAATTGTGTTTCATAATTAGTGTTAAAGTTGTAATTTGTGTTTTTAATTAAAGTGTCTATTTTTGGTTAATAAATCGGCGTTTTTAATTGTAACGAACCCCAAGCTCGTAACATTATTTAACAAAAAATAATCCTTATGATGAAGCCTTTCGATCGGTATGATAAAGCTACAGGGTGATTATTTTTCTCATGTAACGGGTTCGATTCCCGGTTCAACCATGTAATTATTTAAATATCTATGAAAGCAGTTTTTTTTTAAATTCAAATAATGTCTTCTTTCAGTAAAATGTTCCATCTACAATATTCAAGGTACCTACTTTCCCTCCATGTGGCATATCCGTGGGACGCCCTGTATACAATGTGTTAATGAAATAACCCAAAACCTGAAACTAGTTTGTTTAGAATCGGCAGCAAAATCGAATACAATAATTTTTAATATAGGTTATTATTATTTTTTTTTATAATTATTTGTCATGCCATATCTAATATTTTTAACGACGCTGTACACTACGAGTCTACGACTGTGACACTATTGTCCAACGCGATGTAGATGTCGCAGCCAACTGGTTAAATTTGCCGCCTAGCCTTAACTAAATGGCGGCCGTTCAACTAACGGCCTGAATAATATTCAATTACAATTTAGGTTGGAAGTCTGTAACCAATCACGCGCGACCCGAATTGGTCGCAGTAAATACGGCAGGGCACCCCGACCAAATGGGTTAGGTTAGGTTAGAACTGTGATTAACCGCGTGCGAGCCGAGAGAGCGAAGCGAGCCGATCACTACTTCTAAAGGCCAGGCAGTTAACTGAACGGCTAATTTAACCAGTTAGCTGCGACAAAGACAGCGGCGCGGCAATAGAGCTAGGAATCTGTAAGAAGTAGCGCCACAACAACATTTACAAATATCTTCTACAATAATTTATGAAAATAAATAATTATACGTCATATCAATTTATTAATATAAAAATCGTTTGGGGTGTCCGAGGTTTTGGGTTATTTCATTAACTCATTGTATATCACTCGAGAATGTTGAATACTGTTGTACACCACGATTTGGAAGCGAGTCGTTTCGGCCATTTTGTATAAAGACGTAATACTGCTTACTTTATTATTCATTATAATGTGCTATTGTGTAGTGAAGCGAGTAGTCCCCGAGACTCAAGAGCCGCAACAAGGCACGCTGTCCACAGCACGCGGCACAACACTATGCGAATTTTATCCACTTTAACAACAAACTTTCAATGTAATGCATGCTTCAAACTCATTGCATGAGCTTGCGTTTTGCGTAGAAGGTAGTAGTGAGGTACCTGTACGTGTACAAGGTGGCAGGGACATCGACGCGTAACTGTTACCATTCATTCAGTAGAAGATACATGATTCTGAACCCCATTGCGTTGAAAGGACACTGGGTGAATTTGTATGGGAAGTGGTCAATGAACCAATGGCGATACGTAGATAATCTAAATAAAATAAGGTACCTTGACTCTTATAACTGTTAATGTACCTGCCTTTGGAATCCTGTAAATTCTAAAAGATTCTCTGAAGACTCGAAGTTGCCGGCTCAGATTTTGATGCCCCTTTGCACAAGGGTAGAGATGAGGGTACTTACTCAAATATTACAACCATATTGCTATTGGTCCATTAAAAAGAATAGCGGTTCCGGCTAACCGACATGAACTAGAATCAGAAATTTGAAGACATATTATGACATCTACCAACCCGCAATGGGCCCGTGTAGAGGATTAGGGCCCAGTCCCTCTCACAGAGAGGAGGCCTGTGTCCCTGCGGTGGAAACTTTATAGGCTGGTTATGCTTAAACTAGCTGTTCTGTACATTTTAATTAGTACATTTTAGTAGGTATTGTACTTTTCTATGAAATAGCTGATTTATTTTTTGATAACCGAAGAAAATTTTCTACGCTAGGTAATTTCTACGTTAGTCTGGAATCATATGCTGAATTCATGGGAACAGTTTGCGCACCGATGTCCTGCCAGCCTGCCACCCTGTGCTTAAAACAACTCTTTCATATCATAAAATGACGTTTAATAGAAGATGTTGATCCCACCTTTTAAACGGTTGTTATACGAGTACCAACCAACGTACAACGAAGTTCCAACTCAATGCTAATATTTGATTCTACTATAGTATTTTTATCTCACGAAGCGACGTGGGCTTTACTTGTGGTAACCAAGTGTACAAACACGCTGTGAATGTGTACGTGAAGCGTCAGCACAAAACACACACTTCCAACGTCACCATAGTCTCGGACGTTAATGAGATCTCCTGCGCTTACACACACATTCACAGCGTTTTGTAAACTTGGTAACCACAAGTAAAGCGCGTGTCGCATCGTGAGATAAAAATACTGTATCATTGACTAGCAACATATCATTCATTAAGTGTTCTTGGATGCATCAACTATGACAGCGAACAGCATTCTAACCTAACAGTGACAGAACATCATCATCATACACTAATAAGTAGAAAAAATACGCACTTACCTATTATAGCAGAGTAAAAAGCGCGCGTGTTCAATACACGGCATGATGAACCTAAAAGCTAAGACAATAAGAACCACTTTTCGAGCAAGTGTGTTGAAAAAATACTTGTTGTATCCGGTTTCTGATAATTCCAAAAAAAAACTTTACTTTAAAAAATTACCTTCTTTGGTGAATAAATTGCAGTTGAGATTATACCTGAGGACCTCAGAATCCGGTTAATAATCACTTATTATACCTGTACTCTTATTTCAAGGTATAACCATGATCTGTGTTGCACAGGGCGAGCCCGGCGAACCAGGCCCCCCCGGCTCCCCGGGGCCGCAGGGCGCGGAGGGCCTCCCGGGGCACGAGGGCCGCGCGGGCGCGCCCGGGCCCTCGGGGCCACCCGGGCCCGTGGGTCCTGTGGGCCCTCCCGGCCTCGTCGGACCACCTGGATCACTCGGCCCGGCTGGACTCAAGGTAAATATGCGACACTGCATAATTCTTATTCAAATTAGTTTTTTTTTTTGTTTTAATAATTTCTTTTTTATGTGCATGTGTGTGTTAAACATGGGAGGAGGTTTGAGTACATTACCTTTATCTTCAATTCTACTGGGAGGTCGAAACAAAAGGTTTATTTAAGTATTAGGTTCCCAATGGAACAGCAATGTAGGCCATTGAACCAAAGGGATATTTAGTTACGAATTTTGGGAAATGTTTAAAAATATATTTTTAAAATACGCTTGAGGGAGAGGCAATCTTTGCGCCCTCACGCCCCTCACGCCGTCGGGAATCGACGATGTTTTTTTCGTTTCAACTAGATTTAATAAATTTTTGAAAAGTTCATTAAATTATCTGTATAAACTATAAACAATCTATCTGCTATATATGTTACCGGCTACGAACAAGTAATACCACTGATGTGCTGTTAGCTGGCTGTACCTACATCTACTCGTAGTTTTAGAAAGAGACTGTCACATAATGTTCGAGTGATATTGTAGGTTACCGGCCAAACCCGATTTTAGGAAGAACTAGTTTCGCCTAGGCCAAACCAGTTCTCCCTCGCTCCTGCGTCCTATGTCGACGGAGCCCCACCATGCGGGGCTCCTATTTCTGTGTAAAGGGTTTAAAGTAAGCTAACCATTTTTTTTTTAACGTGAGGATGTGCTTATGCTTTTTGCACTACCACGGGGAGATGGCTTTGTTCCAAAGTTATGTGATTTCAACAGATTTTGGAAGATGAGGCTTTAAGAAAATCGTATTGGGAAGCTTCAAAGCACCAAACAGTATCCGTTGACATGTCTTATTGTAATCGTGTTGGTAATGTTTGGTTTCAGGGCGACAAGGGTGACAAGGGCGAGCGCGGTTTCACGACAACGTTGAAGGGCGACGCGTTCCCGACCGGCATCATCGAGGGCCCGCCCGGACCGCCCGGCCCCCCCGGTACCTGGCACAGTTTTTACACGTAGCATAGCAGCGCGTAGCGTAGACACGCATGCTCGATGTAGTAGGAGAGCGCCGGCGCAGCGCGGCAGGCAGGGCTCTGTGTAACCTGCGCCGGACTGCTACTCGTAGTCCTCGAGTCAGATTATAATTTGAACTAATTTCACTGTGCAGCTAATGCGCACCAGACTAAAAGTAATAATATAGATATTATTATTAACATCAATAACAGTTTTTAGAGCTTTTTAAATAATTCGCGCTAGTGCCATCTCTCGATGTTCATTCTGAAATACCTGAGGCCTATTTTTATGAAAAGTGCAAACAACCTGCACCTAATTATTTCAATTGGCTTAAACGGAATAGCAACATTGCAGCGAGTTCTGATGCCTCATATATAAGAGCGTCGATACATGGCACTGCGAGTAGTTACAAAAAGCTAGAGGTAGAGAGACGGTTGTGGTGGTGGTGTGGTGGAGTGTGACGGTGAGTGTTGTCGAAGGCGCGGCGGGCGCGCGCGGCGAGCGCGGCGACGGCGGCGCGGCGGGCCCGCCCGGCCTGCCCGGCGACAAGGGCGCGCGCGGCAAGCGCGGCAAGCGGGTAACCACCGACTGCTACACGCTGCACGAGCCTCCCTCCCTGGGACATGCCGCACGCCCTACTGATCCGATGAAAAACAGAGCTCTTCGATATAAATCCTCACAAGCTCCTGCGAGGGAACAGCAGCCCTCGCAGTCCATTTGTTCAGTAGTCCGTGCGTTCGGCTTGGCATGCACCTCGCAGCTGATTATCGCATGTGGCACGACTCGCATGCTTCTACTTTTGAGTAACACCTGCCTTAATACACGCGTAGATATTGTTGTTGTGGTACAAGTGATAACTAACGGCCCTAGTCGACGCTAACGAGACGCCAGACGAGCAGTGCCGGCGCGGCACGGCGCCACGCCGACATCTCAAGGTAAATCGTTCAAAATTTTGTACTTTGCAATGAGTGGTAGGTAGAACTATAGCAAATTGATACAATGACAATATTTTAGACATTATTAAACGTACAATTTATTATTACTATTTATTATTATTATTTACTTATTTGACAAGGAAAAATTAACATACGTATTACAGCCATGGACTTAGTTTGTATTATAAGTCCATGGTTACAGCTATTTCCGCTGCCAGGATTGTCAGAAGAAGAACTAGCAGGGGATCGAGAAGGGGGGTGGATGGGGGGAACTCAGGGGATCAGACCGGAATAAATCACTATTTCACCCTATGAATAATAAAAGTCATTTCATCTGACTTTACGTACCTACGATTTAATGCATAACTAAATAAATTTCACAGCAACATTAAATATAATTCTGAAATCAACAACTTGACGACATTGGCATTTGGCAGATGACAAAAATAATTCCAAATAGGTAGGTCTTGGGTTTTGTTACTAAAGTAATTTAAAAAATAAACAATAAGAAGATTACTTCGAACGGCACAATTATTTAAATAGAGTAGTAAAGTTGCGAGGTATTGGTGCATTAACAGTGTGTGGTGTGTGCAGGTCGCAGCGGGGAGACGGGGCCGCGCGGCCCGCCCGGCACCGACGGCGCGCCCGGCCTGCCCGGCGTGCAGGGCCCGCCCGGGAAGCCGGTCAGTTCCCACTTATTCTGGATTGTCCACGTCAACTTCCAGACAGGATGTCGGACCTCTGGCTTCAGGCACTGCCAACACCCTACATAGGACCTGTTCTGGGTGACAAAGCCAACACATGGCTACCAGTGCGATGAAGCAATCGACTGCTTCAGGCCCCATGACCTGCAATAAGAGCGACGGTCGTAACAAGACACGGCAGCGTTAATGGCATCATCCGTCGTGCTCTGGCTACCGCAGGGGTACCAGCTATTTTAGAACAGAATGAATTGGGACGCGACATTGGGAAATATCATAATGCCTTGGACGTTAGGTAGACCTTTGGCTTTGGTGTGGGATGCAACACGTGTCAACGCCTTTACGACACATCATCTTCCTAGCACGGCGGCTGTCTTAGGGCTGCTTCTATAGATGCAGAAAACCTCAAACGGCGAAAATAACTATCTCAAAATAATTATTGTGAATAAAAAATGTTCGAAACATTTGGGGTTGAAACACTACGGCCGTGGGGTCCGAGTGCTCACCTTGTTTTCGGGACATTGCCTAACGCTTTGCCCACTCTTCACGTGACCAGAGGCTGGCCTATTTTGGCCAAAGAATGAGCATTGCCATTAAACGTGGCAATGCTGATTTATTTAATCATGATTCATGAAATTTGTTTTTAAAAATCGTTTATCAGGAGCTGATGGACGCTATTGAAGGTACCAAGTTTGTAGCCAAATTCTGGGCTAGCTTCATATAGATTGCCATCGACACGCTAAGAAGAAGAAAATCATATAGTATAACATCTATCAAATAATACTGTCATGATTTTTAGTTAAAAAAATGATTAACATAATAAAAAAACCTTTTTATATAACTCTGCTTGCAATCCATTATCATAAAACAAATTAAAAAAAATATATCTTAATTTGGCGTTCATGTTGCAGGGCGAGATGGGCCCAAAGGGTACGAAGGGCGAGTACGGTGACATGGGTTCCCCGGGCATGCTGGGCGCGCCCGGGCTGCCCGGCCCGCCCGGCTACCCCGGGCTCAAGGGGGACAAGGGCGACAAGGGAGACTCGGTGAGCGACACTGTTTTGTTGGTTCAACTAGTTGGGTGAAGGGTAGTGGGCTAAATGGAGCTTACGTGCTAGACTATGTATGTAATTGTGGAGTTAATTTTTTTGTAAGTATACTGGTTATCTACTGATGTTTTATCTCACGAAGGCAGATTGTTGTTAATTGTGTATAAATAGTATGTAGTGTTGTAGATGCACGTGCACTTTGTTTCAAACCTACCTTCGTTTCAAAACATAACATGAGTAACGTTTCGCTGTTCATCTGTTTCCGGTTCCGCGCGCGCTTCGCGACCCTCACCAGAAGTACAGGAAGCTGAGAAGGCGGCAGGTAACTATCCACTCTCATACACAACTACACCATACTCATTTACAAGTCTACTGCGTGTATTGCTTTCATTTTCGAGAGAAACCAAAAACTTAGAATATTATAATTTTCTGTCCTAACTACTTGAATGATATGTTTTTCACGTTTAACACGTCGCGCGTCTAATTCTAATTAGCTTACACAATAGAAATTGTATTGTTATCGGTACATGGTACACTCGACGTTCGGAGAGTTAAAGCGATTAGTTCAAATGGTTCACCTTGCGGGACTGCGGTGGTAACCCGCATCTGTGTGTGAACTGTTAATCTTTATGCCCACTGTTGAACTTACAGGGAGACGGCACCGGCTACGAGCTCTACGGGCATGAAGTTGTAAGTATTGCACATTCGTTACTGATCCTATCCGCGGCTGTGCGAACACCATTCATTGGAAAACATTCCATAACAGTGTTATACCCAGATAATCCTGAATTAAAACTAACATCTTATTCTTAGTTTGTATTTTAAAACGCCTTTATTGTATCGGACAGAGTTTATGTTAGTTACTGAGTACAATTGTGTATGTGCAGATGATGGGCCCGCCAGGCTCCCCGGGTCCCGCCGGGCCGCCGGGCGTGGCTGGACCGCCCGGCATCAAGGGCGACAAGGGCGAGCCGGGCACGCGCGGGAAAGCGGTACGTTACCACATCCTATTCACTTCAAACGCAGTGTACTGCTGCTTCTACTATAAAACTATTGGCATTCTTCAATATGTAGGAACTTAGACGATTATCCCAGAACCTACGGTTATGAAGTACTGACTTAGTTATTTTATACTTACTGTTATGTGTATATCGTTACTATCTTTAATATGGGGTTAACTACCCCTTTTCTCAAAGTTCTCTTCTATAGCATACTTTTAACTTCCTTTTTTTTTTGGTGTCTCTTTACATCGTCAAAGATTTTTGAGACATTCGTTCATATTATGAAACTTAAAAAAAAATTTTTTTTCAAGGCGGTTTTTTATATGAAAAAAAGTTTTTATTTTTCACTTTTTAATGGTACCTGCCCCACACAAATTCAATTAACACTAGTGCATTGAAGAATTGAAGACTCCGATTAGAAGAATTTAACAGCAGTGTATTAGTTTGCAGTATATAACTTTGTACATAAGAATAGTTACCTAATGTATTATACACTAAAACCTTTCTGAAAGCATGTAGACCACATTAATAAAATAATTATCAAAATTGCTTCATTAGTTTTAGAGAAAATCGCGGACATACAAACATACACACATGCGGGTCGTATACAGACCTTCCTTTTTTGAAGTCGGTTAAAAATAGTCAAATACAACCTACTACCACAAACTTTCTATCTTTTGCAGCTTTTTGTTTGGCAGCGCCTATAAGTGATAGTAGTGTGTACGCGTTTAAGTAAGGCCTTTGATAAGGTGGATGATGAGTTGATTTTTGTTAGATGGCCTTTAATGGAATTAGAGAAATTTGATTACACTGGTTTGCTTCGTAAATCTCAAACCACTACCAAAACTAACCATTGGCCAAAGGGATTACCTGTTGATCATGAGATCAACGGGTAATAAACGAATATTGATCAAACATTGTAGCGTCTGGTGGTCCATAAGGGTCTATCCTTAGGACGACTTTCCCTTAGGCCAAAAAAGCCCGGGCCTAGGGCGGTCAACCTGCACCTGCGGCTGGGTATATCTCAGCTCATGGAGCTATGTTTACAATTTACCAAGTTATAAAAGATATATTCTACTGTTTTCATATCGGAGAAAAATGACGAACTCCCATAAGGGCTTAAATAGGAAAGAACAATGCCAAATATAGGCTCGAATCAAGGTAGCGTCCGACAGACATTCTTTATTAATGATAATTCATGCTTTAAAACAGTAAGAATTATACAACATAAAATCTGTAGAAGTACACCGTCAAAAAGTAATTCTAAATAGTTTTTCACTTTATTATCACATTTCATAAGTAGAAATGTTGCCAATACCAAAATAAAATAATATCGATACGAAATTACACTTGCAAATCGATTTCAGTAATATCAATATGAAGCTATGTAAGTTTATTTATTATTTACATATGTCGTACCTCGTAATTCTTAATAAATTGCGTTTATTTATATTTTTAATACATATTTTATATTAATGTTATATTTAAAAATAATTTAATTCGATAATCGATACCGTTTAGAATAGTTTATTCCTAATTATGTTATTATAGTACTGGCAACACTTGACTGAAAACATTAACTTGTTTATGTCATTGCTAAAAAGTTTGACATCTCACAGTTCTCAACATAGACATTATAATGTACTCTGTGCCATAGACTATGTTCTCACTTCTCCCGCGTGTCATTACGAACGGCGATGTGATTTTCGAGTTTTGTGTTTTTTATTGCTGTGTATACAAAATATAAGTAAGTAATTTCATTCGACATACACAGGAAGATTTGAAATTAATTTAATTAATCAAAAGTTTATTTTATGTTATTGTTAAAATCAGTAGTATTAAGTGGTTTACTTTAAAGATCTATAACTTTTTTTGGTGTACCTAGGTACTTCTAATAGAAAACAAATTATACTATCAAATTCTATAATAGTTTTCCTTTTTTATGAAATATAGATCCATCTTTGTCGGTTCTGGCCGAGTCTTGTAGGAAACCCTGGCATTCTCCTTTAATCCCTTTAAGATTTTTGAAAATACATTCTAATTTTCAAAAATCCTTATGGCGCAATTTCATTGTTCGTTAACTCGTTCGGTATATAGCATACGGGGAGTCCCCGCAGGCGAGATAACAACCAATGAAAGTTAGAAGTCGATACGTGTTCGTCGCATGCTTTATACCGACCGTGATATCGACCAATGAAATTCATCGGTCGATATATAGCTTGCGGGTCGTGAGTCAAAATACACGCGTTCCAGAAATGTCTCGTACCCCGCATGCGGGCCCTATCGACTAATGAAAACGGTTGCCTGAATGCGGGCCCTATGGCACGCGTTCCAGAAATTTCTCGCATCCCGCATGCGGGCCCTGTCGACTAATGAAATTGTGCCATTAGTGCTCACTTTTATTATATAAGGAACTCTAGTGCAAAACTCCATGATTCTACACGCAACGGTTTAGACTGTACGTTGTCTGTCAGTGAATAAATTAATTCAAGACTTTTATTAAGTTGAAGAATTGGGCCCGATTGATAGCTAGCCCCATATTATATGGAACTTAAAGATAACTGGCGAAATGTGGGTGTACTAAAGGTACACGTCTGCTTAACCGTTCGGGGAATACAACCGTGGCGTTATATGTGTGTCTACTGTTTTCATTTATCATTTACATTTTTACAACTAAAACAAGTTGTATATGCAACTTGTAGAAAACCTGCCATAAAATGCAATGTCTGAAACAACGTCGATCATGGTTTATACACGACATGTTTTTGGCAAGTCACTACATAGTACAAAGCAAAGTCGATTCCCGCTGTCTTTCCCTATGTATGCTTAGATCTTTAAAACTACGCATCGGATTTTGATGCGGGTTTTTTTTTAATAGATAGAGTGATTCAAGAGGAAGGTTTAAATGTATATAACAAGCATAATATAGTAGAGAAACCAGTGGCGTGCATTGGTTTTCAGAATAGGTAGGCACTAGGCCGGGTCTAGTCTAGGCAGACACTAGGCCGGGTCTAGTCTAGGCAGACGCGGTCACTAATCAGAAACATAAAAAGTATCTACGTATTACCTAACAATTTTTTTTTTAACTTTTCTTTATGGTTGTCGTTCTTAAGGTTTTCAAGGGCGCTAAAGCCGATAGTGAGGTCGAAATGAAAATCCAAGATAGCAGCTGTAATTTTTTTATAGTTTTCATCATGGGTGTCGTTTTCATGGTTTTGGAGGTTGTTGGAGCCGTAAAGTCAAAATGAAAATCCAAGATGGCGGCTGCAAAACTTTTTTTTTGTTAGGTACCTAATTGATACAGGCTTTGTTTTATATTTCTGATTAGTGACCACGTCTGTCTAGAATAGACCCGGCCTAGTACCTGACTAGTGCCTACCTACCTATTCTGAAAACCAATCCACGCCACTGATCCTCTCCCAGCGACGCCCTAAGCCGAGGTGCGAACCCCGCAGGGGTGCCTTTACCGTATTCGCTTAGTTTTAAGTTTTTTCGCCCTGGCTGGAGGCCTTAACTAAGGCATCCACAGGCTAGTCCGGTTAAGCAGTAGACATCCTCATAGGATGAACTGCGAGAAGCCGTCCCAAAAAAAAAAGCGCACTTCGCCCTGTAGCACTTTATGATTTGCAGCGATCGCACGCGTTTATCGGAGCTCTCTAGCGAGAAAAATAACAATTCATACTAATATTATAATTTCTGTGTCTGTCTGTCTGTCTGTCTGTCTGTATGTTACCTTTTCACGCATAAACCATTGAACGGATTTTGATAAAAATTTTCAGAGAGATAGATTGCATCCCGGGGTAGTACATAGGATAGTTTTTATCGACATACCTCGCCGCGGGCGGAAGCTAGTAATTAATAAAAACGTGCTTTTCAGCGCGACAACGTAATCCGTATTTATAAGTAGGTACGTATCGAAATTAAGTATTTAAATACCAAAGTGAATTCTTTTTTAATACAAAACGTGTTTTTCAGCGCGACAATTTTTCCGGTCCGATTAACTCGAAACTCGGTATAAAAAATAACGAATATTTCGAAAATCTACCCCCAACGGGGTGAAAAGGGGTAGTTAATTATACAGGGGCGGATTTTACTGCGTGGCTTGATTAACTCAAAATTGGTATAAATCATCTTAGAGTCCAATCAAGACCAAAAATCTATATCCATACTAATATTATAAATTCGAAAGAAACTCAGTCTGTCTGTCTGTATGTTACCTTTTCGCGCCTAAACCACTGAACGGATTTCTATAAAATTTGGCAGAGAGATAGATTGCATCCCGGGGAAGGATATAAGCTACTTTTTGTCTCAATAATATCCCTAAAGGGGGGGATATGGGGGATGAAAGTTTGTATGGGAAACCTGTTATTTCCTAAGTTAGGGATATGAAAATTCAAATTTATGATTTTGGTAACAAATAATGAACTACGTATTTCGTCGTTTTTCTAAAATGATCCCTCAAGAGGGTAAAATAGGGGACGATTTTAGATTCCACATGTAATATTGACATTTTTGTGTAAATATTTAAAGAGATTTTTAAGGGATTGGAAAATAGTCATAGTCTATATCTGGAGGTGACATTTAGTCTTTCTTTCATTAAGGCGCAGATATACGACTTCTAATGATTTTAAATTCAACATCACGTCTAATCGACCAGACTGATTTCTTTGAAAAAAATAAATGTTATACCAGACAATTTGCTTCGTAATTTGATATGTGAATATTTGCAATTATATTTTTTTAACATAGTGTAATTAATTTGTGAGAGGGGCCCGTGGCTAAATAATACCAGCCGCACACGGTCGATCGATCACGGTCGATCGATCAGGTTAAGCTACGCTTGCCGCGGTTGGTCTGTGGATGGGTGACCATCTTTACATATCGAGACCCCTCCGTGCCTCGGAAAGCACGTTAAGCCGTTGGTCCCGGCTGTCATTCGTGGATCTTTGACAGTCGTTACTGGTAGTCAGAAGCCCGAAAGTCTGACAACCAGTTTTAACAAGGGGTATCGTATTACCCAGTAACTGGGTTGTGGAGGTCAGATAGGCAGTCGCTTCATGTAAAATACTGGTATTCAGCTGCATCCGGTTAAGACTGGAAGCCGACCCCAACATAGTTGGGAAAGGGCTAGGCAGATGATGAGTGTAATTAATTTGTAAAGTAATGTCTACCGTGGACATAAAAACGATAATCACGCAAACACTATCGGGTGTATTTTCATAAAACTTTCACCATATAAAAGACAATTTAATTCCCCGAATTTTAGTATACGGTTTTTATTTGTTTGGTGTTTGATAAATCAACAATAGATGATTGTTTCATATTTTGCAATAAATTACCAGGGTTGTGTCATTGCGCATCTCTTTCTTTTCTATGCAGTCCGATAGTGACCGCGCTTTAGGTCATGTAGTCGCCTTAAAGTCGGTCCACTCGGTCAAAAGTTATCACTACTTGTTTACTTAGGTTTACCAGTGTGCTCAATAGATGGCGTTGTGCAAATGACATGATTTTCTGAATCGCAGTGAGGATAGTGACCCCTTATTCATGCAACGTATTGGAGTCGTGATAGATTGGTCGTTCGTTTCTAAAAAAAATCGTTGCTAATTCTTAGATAATTGAAACAATTATATTGAATTTAATTGTTTCTTCTCTTCGCTTCGTTGTGGGTTGTATACATTTCTCAATTTTCTCGAAAAAAAAAAATTCTGTTCTGGTTCGATCGGATTTTTGAAGTGGATACTTCTTTAGGCGCGCTGGGCATTTTTTGAGATGGGAAAAAAACGAGTTGTCGAGTGTTTTCTAAATCTCTACTCTATCTAATTTCCGTTGATCGCAGTTGACGAGAGTGTCAATATTGTATTCACGATCTCAAAAGTTGTTAGTTGTCTCCGTTGACTATATTATTTTAGAAGTTAGTAATTCTTATTTAAATGTTGTTTTATAATTAGTGTATTCAATAAAACGTATTTTTAACCGACTTCAAAAAAAGGAGGAGGTTCTCAATTCGGTTGTATGTTTTTTTTTTTTTTTTTTTTTTTTATTTTTTATGTTTGTTACCTCAGTACGCCGTCATTTATGAACCGATTTAAAAAAATATTTTTTTATTTGAAAGGACATACGTCCAGATTGGTCCCATTTTTGTCAAACTCCAGTTCTGATGATGGGATCCATGAGGAATTGAGGGAACTCCTCAAATATTATAGGCATACATATAGCAATTTTGGTATTTTCATTAACAACTCAAGCATTTGCATTCAGAAAGTATAATTTGGGGAAGTGGAACTGATGATGAAGACCACAGATGGCCATCGAAACTACTCAATGAAAAATATTTCACGGGTAGCGATTCGATTGCTTTAATATAGTTGCTAAGCAATTTATGATCGTCACAATGCGTATGGTAAAGTGGAGCTGATGGTGACTTCACCATCAGCTCAAGTTCTCCTGGTTCTTACCAAGAGAACTCCTCAACAATTAACGTCCCAGCATCGGGAAAAGCAATATTTTGTAACAGGTGATGAGCAGTTGACATTAGGGTTTGAAACGGTATGCTCTTGAGGTGGTCCCATTGTCACCAAGTCAGAGTCTGATGAAGGGATCCCATGAAAGTCGAGGAAAATCCTCTTTGGTAGGCATGTACAGTGTGTTAGTTGAACTCTCTCAAATCAAATGAAACCTATTGATGATTCAAGTGTTTGAGTCCGAGAGTCATCACTTACCTATTCTTTTACACTCTACTTTTAATTAGCTGCAGTAAAATAACACTACTTAATAACTCATTTCGGACTGCATTTAGAGATATGCATGTCAAATTAGTTTTATTTGTTACACTACTCTGTACTAGAAAAACAAGGTTTGGTTGATGGCTGCGAAAAAACAACAAGACGACAATTTCAGATGATGTTACAAAACCGATTTTGAATTTTTTTTTTTTTATTTAAAAGGGTATACTTCCAGATTGGTCCCATTTTTGTCAAAATCCAGTTCTGATGATGGGATCCATAAGGAATTAAGGGAACTCCTCAAATATTATAGGCATACATATAGCAATTCTGGTATTTTCATCGACAACTCAAGCATTTGCATTCAGAAAGTATAATTTGGTGAAGTGGAACTGATGAAGGAGACTACAGATAGCCACAGGAACTCTTCAATGCTTATAAGTATTTCATGGGTGGAGATAAGATATCTCGATTAAGATAGTTAAGCGACTATGACGAAGCAAATTTAAATAAATAGTTCTGACGAAACTGGTACCATCAAACCGATCTTATGAAGCTGGAAGGTAGGTACCGGAGCATCGTAATAAAACAATGTATTCTAGCCGTGTTTGGGCTTATCGAGTAAATGCGAACCACATGATACAGGAGATGTGATACGAGAAGCTATTTCGAAGGCTACTGCTCGAAAATGAAACCGCTGAAGACTGTTTTATAAGACGCCAAAGAGATCTTCGCCCTTGAGTCGTAGGTACATTAAGTGTGGCTTTGATTGTCAGAAGACAGATTTCGTAGCCTCATTATTTCCGTCAATGATCTGTCGTCGTGTGGTCGCTTTAATAATTTGTTGGCATCCAAATCTGACAAAACGATACCTTCCAAACTTCTGACACGACTTAGCGCGACGTATATTTGCCCTTTTGCAAAGTTTTTTTTACCAAGGTCGATCACAGCTCATTCTGTACAACTTCCTGTCACTGTTATATATTTAGCAAGTAGTGGTATACGAATTGGTGTGGGGTAGGTACCACAACTCAAAAGTGAAAAATAAAAACTTTTTAACAAAAAAAACAACCGACTTCCAACAAAACACTACAAAGTGAAAAATAACTTTAATTTCAGAAGTCGGTGTCAAAAAACGAAAATGCAGAACCAACGACACCGACTTCTGAAATTAAAGTTATTTTTCACTTTGTAGTGTTTTGTTGGAAGTCGGTTGTTTTTTTTGTTAAAAAGTTTTTAGTTAGTTCATTAGGTTTCAAAAATATTTTCTGTTGCACTTAATGTGCTTTGTTGTAGCTAAGGTTGTCTAAATTGTAGTTGTATTGTAGCTTTATTGTTAACCATTAGTACGAGTACTGTATAATTTAAGTTCATTAAGTTTGTTTGATATGCCTCGCAAGCGTAAATCGGATTTAGAGCGCAGCTCTAGCAGAGCTCGAGCCGTGAAAGTTACTAGAACGCAAGAATCTGAAGAGCAGTCTCAGGCCCGTTTGACTTTAGAGCAGACTCAAGCTCGACAGATTTTAGATATTGAGCGCCACGCATCTCTTAGGACTGCCGAGAGCTTAGAGCAGACTCAAGGTCGCTAGATTTTAGAAGCGGACGCCACGCATCTCTTAGGGATGCGAGACCTTGGAGCAGACTCAAGCTCAGCAGATTTTAGATGCGGAGCGCCACGCATCTCTTAGGGCTGCCGAGAGCTTAGAGCAGATTCAAGGTTGCCAGATTTTAGATGCGTAGCGCTACGCATCTCTTAGAGATGCCGAGACCTTGGAGCAGACTCAAGCTCGGCAGATTTTATATGCGGAGCGCCACGCGTCTCTCAGGGCGGCTGAAACCGAAGAGCAGACTCAGGTCTGCCGGACTTTAGGATGCAGGGCGTCTGTTTTTCCCATGGGCAATAAATTGTATGTGGCGTGCTCACGAAGTATCCAGCCCACAAAATCTTCATGTTCTAGCAAAGGATGGCAATACCAAAAATGTTGTTTACAAAAATATTTTAACATATATATTCCAGTTTTATTAAAATTACTTTGCATATTGTTGTACATAGGATGACTGAGATATCAACGCAAAGCCTAAACCGCTGGTCCTAGAGACATGAATTTTGGAGGGTGTGTTCTTTGTGAATAGTAGGTATCCACTAACAAGGGGTTTTTGGAAATTCAACCATTAAGGGAGTGAAAGGGGGGGATTTTGTTTGTATGAACAATCTTATTCCTTGAGTTAATAATCATGAAACTTGGCACGAATACTTATCTAAGTGAATTATTTAGTTTGGCATTTTTTGTTTTTCTAAACTACCCCCTGAAGGGGGATTGGAAGGTGTCAGAGTTTGTATGGAAGAGGGGTAAAAAGGAGGTAGAAAAAGGGAAGTCAATTTCACACGGGATTATTTTATTACGTGGCTTGATTAACTGGAAAATTGGTGTAAATAATCTTTAATTCAAGTTATGAAAATATCCCAGACGATTTTTCAAAATTTCACCCCTATGGGCTAAAAAGGGGCATACAGTTTATTTTAAAAATTTGATCCCTTTGATCTATAAACATAAAAATTGGCAGGAATACTTATTAATTATCTAAATCTATATCTATCTATTCTATATTCTATACATATAATAAATCTGTAGGCGAGGCGTTTCTGTACATTGAAAATATTTCCAAAAAAAATTTTTGGGGTGTTAAAGGATAAAGGTAAGGTAAGGTTAAATCAAAATCAAAAGTCATTTATTCAAACTAGGCTGAGAATCAGCACTTTTCGAACGTCAAAATTACATAAGACAGTCCCCCAAAACGCCCGCCCTTTACCACTTCCTAGTGCTTTCGCTGGGGAGAAGAAGTGGCGCAACAAACTCCCCAGCAGCACAGGTGTCTGCTCAGTTATAAAATACTCGACTGTATACAAAACTAGATCTGCAAAGTATCTAATTAACATTACAGGACACAGAACATTCAATTAAATTATTTGCCATATGTTAGCTAGCCACGCCAATATTCCAACAAATACCATAAAAATCTATACGTACTCAAGCTAAAATAAAAATACTAAATCAAAAGTAATAAAACAAAAAAACTACCTAAATAAAAGCCTCCAGGTATAAAGGGTGTGACAACTTACATATTTATGCAATGCTGGGTTCTGTTCACATAGCTGTCACTTGAAGTCACAAATGATAAACTAGGACCATCAAAGTAAAAATTAATAAACAAGTTAGGTATTACTAATAACAACAATAAAACCATGGTCAGCAAGACGACCAGCCGCCACCGCCACCCGAACGGGTGCTGCTTGTGGTGACACAAGCAGCACCCGTTCACGAGCATAACGCAAAGATCAGCCATTACCCCCCTCGCCATATTTGAGGGAAGGAGGCAACCCGACCCCCGACGCTACCGCAAGCAGTGACTTCTAAGGGAGCATGACGAACTTGCTGACGGTTACTCAGGCAAGAATAAAATGAGCAATCATAGAGGTCGCTAGCTAACCACTTATTGCAATCAACTCATTACAAAACATTGAAATGAATTGATTATGTCAATAATAAATTAAAATAAAATTAAACCTGAATTTACTTATACAGTCAACAAAAAAAAAAAACAGTAAAAAAACAATTACATGAACTCATATAACCTGTCAGTAAGCTAATTCTGAAGAAAGAACATAAACATTGTCTTGCGTTAATCAGGCCGACCAACTATTCTTATCGTTTAAGTAGTCGTAGATGGAATAGTAAGCCTTTGAACAAAGGTTGGATTTTACTTGAGCTTTAAACGTATTATAAGGCAAATCTAGCAAAGAGGAAGGTAGCTTGTTATAATAGGTTATACCAAGCCCAACAAATGATTTATGAACCTTATGAGGCCGGTGAAAGGGAGTTCGTAGTTTGTCCTTATTTCTAGTGTTAACATTGTGAATATCACTGTTTTTAGTGTACAAGTGTATATTTTGCCTAATATATAAGATGTTGAGGGGCCCGTGGCTAAATAAGAACAGCCGCACAGGTCGATCGGTCAGGTTAAGCTACGCTTGCCGCGGTTGGTCTGTGGATGGGTGACCATCTTTACATACCGAGACCCCTCCGTGCCTCGGAAAGCACGTTAAGCCGTTGGTCCCGGCTGTCATTCGTGGATCTTTGACAGTCCTAACGGGTAGTCAGAAGCCCGAAAGTCTGACAATCAGTCTTACCAAGGGGTATCGTATTACCCAGTAACTGGGTTGTGGAGGTCAGATGGGCAGTCGCTCCATGTAAAATACTGGTATTCAGCTGCATCCGGTTAGACTGGAAGCCGACCGAAAAGGCTAGGCAGATGATGATGATATAAGATGTTGGCAAAGATAAACTGTGATGCAACCGTGAGAATACCAATATCTTTAAAAAAATCTCTTAGAGAAACTCTGGCACCTAGCTGGTAAATTGCTCGAACAGCTCGTTTTTGCAGGACAAATATATTTTGTATATCAGCGGCTTTGCCCCACAGCAGAATACCATAGGACATAACGCTGTGAAAATAACTAAAATAGACTAAACGAGCTGTATCAACGTCAGCGTATTGTCTTACTTTCCTGACGGCGTAGGCAGCCGAACTGAGCCTTCCTGATAGGCTGGATATATGAGGTCCCCACTGAAGTTTGGCATCAACTATTATTCCCAGAAATACTGCCGAGCCCACAGTTTCAAGCGCCTCTTCATCTAAGACGATGTTGGGTCCTAGATTTCTAACATTTGGTAAGGCGAACTTTACACATTTAGTTTTCTTGGCATTGAGAACTAGGTTATTCGACGTAAACCAATCCGTAACTATTGAGAGCGCACTGTTTACGTCGTCAAAATCTTGTCTATTCCTGTCTACTTTAAAAATAAGAGAGGTATCATCTGCAAACAGTACAACGTCACAGATGCCCTTTAAATGGAATGGTAAGTCATTGATATTTACTAAGAGCAAGAATGGACCCAGTATTGAGACTTGCGGCACACCTAACAGAATTGGTAGCCCGGAAGATTTCACACCATTAACATCTACACATTGGAACCTATTATGTAAATAAGAATTTATTACGTTGAGAGCCTCGTTTTGGACACCGTAATGACGTAGTTTACGTAAAAGCGTGTCATGGAGAGATCACAGAAAACTCCAATAGCATTTTGCGAGTTCTCCCATGCGGATTCACAAGAAAAAGCCTTTGACTCATAATTTATTAAAAGAGCTTCTTATTCACTGCAGTTATCAGATGGATATGTTCTCCATGGACACTTGGGTCAGCAATGTGGACTCATCTTATATAATAAGACCTAGCTTAAGTAGTATTAATAAACCAAAAAAAAATTATTGCTAGCAAGATTTAAGATCCTTATGTTGCAAATCACTTAATGAACAATATCATGAATTTTATTCTATTTATACAGACAGTTCTTTACACAAAGCTAATCATTCCGGCGCCGCATTTTTAGATATACAAAAAGCTACATTTCTGAAATTTAAAATTTCTTGTAATATTTCCATAATGCATTTAGAACTGATTGCCATCGCGGAGGCCCTCTCATATATTCATTCTTTACCCGGGGATCGTTTTGTCATCTATACCGACTCTAAAAGTGCTCTTCTACACTTGATTAAATGTACCTTATCTGTTAGGGGCCTCCCAATAGCTTACACAATTTTAAAATGTATTTATGAAAATGTAACTAAAAACCGAACTGTTGTACTGCAGTAGATTCCTTCGCACACTGGACTGGAGGGTAATGAGGTAGTCGACCGTCTTGCAAACGAAGCCGCATCCGATGGTTATGAATATTCCTGTTTACCTTTTCATACCGAACTAATTCCTATAGTGAGACATTCGTGTCTTGAGTCTTGGTCAGAATATTTCGATAAAAGGTCCCTGACGAAGGGTATTTGGTACAGGACTATTCAGCCCTCTCTTTGTCGTTTTTTGTGTTTCGATGTGGGTGGGATAAACAGGCAAGAACTGGTGACGGCTTTGAGGCTCCGATCTGGCCATATTCCGCTCAATAGTTTTGCTTACATGATGCGCAAAGTAGAATCACTTAATTTGTACAGTGTGTGGAATTTTGGAGGACGCGCACCACATTTTAGCGGGGTGTGGTCGGCTTGAGCGTCGGAGGCGATCTATGTTTAATAATAGGTACTGCAATGTAGGTTTCTTTAATAGTATTTTGGCTTCACCATAGTCTGATGCAGCCAAAATGCTGGTTAGGATGGTGATGGTAGGTTTAAAGGTCAAGTGTTTTCTTGTTTCTTAGTTCTTGTAGGTTTATTTAAGTTAAATTTTTGTTTTCAATAAAGGGGGTGAAATATTAATTTATGAAAAAAACCCCTAAATAAATAAAGAATTTAAAAAAATGAAAAGAATATGTCTTCGAGACAATAACTAAATTCTTGGCCATTGTCTTGGTTACAACTATATCGACCCTCAAGATATCTTAAGGCTATCCACCAAGGGAGAGATAAGCAAACGTGGGCACAGGTTTACAGAATAAGTTATGAAAGACTTCAAACTAGTTTTCAGATAAACTTCAGTACTATTTAAGAGTAACACCATTGATGTATTCATCCTTTTATCATCTAGATATCCGAGCCCAAAAAAAACCTATTCGATCAATAGCTAAAGCCCAACAATGACAAAGCTGTGTCCCTCTATTTCAAAAAATTATAGAATATTACCACTCCCATCTTTATATATATTTGACCTCTGTATTTTGTACATAAAAACATAGCTTTATTTCAAGTACATAATGATGTTGTAATAAGGAAAAGTCGAAATATCCACAAAGTATGTGTAGCCCAACAAAGAATTAAATTATTTTCTAATAATGTTTACTGTATGACAATTAGTATTTATAATAAATTACCTAATGTTTTTAAAAGTCTTAAGTTTATGACATTTAAAAACAAATTATTTAAGTTCCTATTGCTAAACTCAACAAATGAGTTCTTAAATGAAAAATTTTATTCAAAATTTAAATTAGACGACGACTCGCCCTAAAATTGAATGGAATTTCATTTCTATTACATTGTGTTTATTAATTCTTGACATTATCTTTGATTAATAATATAATTCTAAGGTCCATCTATTCATACACGAAATATCTGAAGGGGTCATTGTACTCATTTCATTGTGTCCTATAGTAAAAGTTGTTCATATTATGATAAGTACAATGACTGCTTCAGATATTTCGTGTCTGAATAGATAGACCTTTTAAATTAAAAAGTTCAACAACAATAATATTACACAATAATATTACAACAACAATAATATCATCATCATCATTTTAGCCGAAAGACGTCCACTGCTGGACATAGGCCTCCTCCAAGCACCTCCACTTCGACCGGTTCTGTGCTTCTCGCATCCAACAGTTTCCTGCGGCCTTCAGAAGGTCGTCGGTCTCCACCTCGTGGGAGGCCTTCCAACGTTACGTCTTCCGGTACGCGGTCGCCACTCCAGAACCTTTCGGCTCCATCGGCCAGTACCGTGTTCTGCGAGCAATGTACACACCCTGCCCACTGCCACTTAAGTTTGGAAATTATTCGGGCTATGTCGGTTACCTTGGTTTTCCTGCACATCTCCTCAACAATAATATACCCTTATTTTATTATAAACAATCCGGTTAGACTGGAAGCCGACCCCAACATAGTTGGGAAAAGGCTAGGCAGATGATGATGATGATTTTATTATAAACAATTTTGTTGTTAAAAGTACCCGCATTCAGATTTTTTTAAGCATTTGGGATCCAAAGGAAATAGTTTTTGGGATTCAACGACAATACAACGTAATTCTCTTTCATTTTTTAAATTTGGGATCCAACGGAAATACAAAATAATGTTTTGTGGGATTCAACGCCAAAAATAATAAACTGAGATTCAAAAGTGGGATCCAACGAAAATAAATCGGCCGACGCGTGCTATGTCGCTCGTCCGCTATCTTGCTCGCACATAATGGCGTTAATGGCGTACGTGCAAGAGACAACTATCAAATACTAGTTCAGGTTGGTAAGAGCACTGGCCGGCGTGAGAGTATTTCGATCTACAAACATAACTTTCGCTCATAAGACTATATTGATTAGTGTAATTCAAAATTATTTTCGGTCGTAATACGCTAAAACTAAATATGATAAAATAACTAATATAAAGTATAGGACACTGTTGATTTTTTCGAGATAATCTCAGTTAGGAGGGCGTCGTATAAGTCATCTTTAATTTTTTACGGAATAATATGGGTGTATGCACCATATTTCGCTTAAGAGCGATGATATGACCAAAATTTTGCGGCATCAACGTTAAGTCGTATGAGTCAACTTTATTTTTATACGAGAATAAGAAGGGCGTATGCTCAAGTTTTGGTTAACGACTTTATTATATGACCTTTAAGTTTTTTAATGATTGTGCATGTTACCTAAATAACCAATAAAATAAAAATTATATCAAATACGCCTCATGTCTTAAAAAAATCTCCAAAAATCACGTGGGCCGTATTAGCCTTAATTTTGCGAATTTCGCAGTTTTAACTACACAGATTGATAGAGAAAAAAAAACTGAACATAACTGCATCAAAAAGTCATTTTGGCCAAAATGGCGTTTACGCCCTTTGAGTCTAAAGGTATCGATATGGCTGTTTGGTCAGATAATCAGCCTCGAGCAGGCGATTTCATTTTAATTTATTATCAAAAATCTAAAGGGCCTTGGTAGAGAACCCTAGGTAAGGAAAGCGTTACCAGGCAAGATCGAATGATTCTTCCATTTCAATGAAGGAGTGGCAATTACACCTTTCCTAAGCGACACATTACCTATTGTTTTCCGACATCCACGCGAACTAAGTCGCGGGCACAGCTAGTAAATAATAAAGATCATAAACATCCATTTTCGAAATTTTTAAAGGAAAGTACGAATTTCACGCGGACGAAGTCGCGGGCAGATGCTAGTATTTTATAAAGCTACGCGCAAATTACATCCGCGCGTGGGTCCCATCGCAGCGTCCTGATTTGCTATTATTAAATATTAATAATCTCTGAGAATGCATTAGTTAGTGTATCATTGTTGTGCCAGTTAGTAGCATAGCAGGAACAAAGACGTTCATTAATTCACTAAAAACGAAAAACTTTGGAAGCAATTCGCTTGCTCTTGCATACTGCATTCCCTGCATTCATCAAGTTTTTTGTATCAGTCGCCGAGTACCTAACTCCTATTTCTGTATGAATGGCCCACAGAAAATCTAACATACCCTAGGCATATTATGTGATCCCCCCCACCCTTTCGTTTGTGGGGTGCTAAAATGTTCGAGCTCGCTATGCTCGCTCTTGCATCCTACAGACTCTTAATTGTTAAGATTAGGTATCTGAATAAGTCGACAAAGCTACTCCTTGTACGAATGAACAAACGGTACCTGACAAATCGAAGGTGAAGTGCAAACATTTTCGGTCAAAACAAAACCAGCACAAAGGGGCGGAGGGGCTGCTCCTATATATACTACTAAGGGAGCTAAGGCTCTGTACTAATGACATAGTAAATTATTTTCACAATACTTAGTTTTTTCTGAATGCTAACGAACTAAAAGTAATTAATATTTTAATGATTTCCTGTTTCAGGGCGAAAAGGGCGAAAAAGGTGATGCCGGGCCCATGGGGTTACCCGTGAGTACGCCAATCATACTTGTAACATTTAAGACTTTTAACTGTAAAAGTATAAATCCTAGGGATAAATATTATATCAATGAGTTTTCTGTACCCGCAGGGTCCGGTGGGGCTGCCGGGGGAGCCGGGCCGGACCGGCGACACGGGACCTAGAGTGAGTCACCACACACCTACTATTTATTGAGCTGTTTTCACACGAGATCTATAATTAACGCTGCACTAACAGCTCACATCGGTTTACACACCGTGCACACTAACACTCAGCTGAAGGTCCCGTTCGGGGACCTCATGGTGTTCAAGAGCTTTAGAAAACAATAAGAAAGCATGCCGAGTCTCTTTTACATCATGATTGACCGTTTTTCTGGACTAATAAGTGCATGCGTCAAGATAACCATGGTCCGTGTTTGTGTGTGAGAGTACTACTAACCCGGGCGTGGTGTGGGTGCAGGAGAACCGCTGGCCGCCGGACTTCGCCTTCACGTAGTGACCGGCGCCACCGGCGCCGCGCGCCCGCCGCGCCGGGCGCCTCGCGCGCCTCAAGGTGGGCGCGCGACCGAGTCGCCCTGGTTTGTAAATTGTATCATATTCATTCTCCGCGGCGGAGCTAGTGACCACGTGACCGCGGTGGACCAGTGAACTGTTATTTATGGATTTGTGTCAACACGATGTTCTACTTCGGTGACGTCTGTCGATAAGGATGAGTTTATATTATATTATCATGGTCCGGTGGCATCGATTATTTTCTGACGATTGCTCTCGGAAGGTCCTCGGCTTGTCTTTCTTGCTCGACTGCGTCATGCTGTATCGTTAATAATATTACATTTGTTTTAGTAAATGCCACTCTACCGCTATACGTGTAGTACTAGGTACGGTTAAGTTCTTGCTTTTGTTTCCGGTCGAGCTTAAACTCCCCTGTATATAATGTAAAACTTGTTGGCAAGATGGGTATATATTATAGATACACGAATCATACATTAGTCATTACGTTCCTTACTGAAACAATTCCAGTCATATATTATTTCGTAAGTATTGAATTTATGTTAATATTAAAGAACTACGCTCAGAGTAACTATTTTTTAAAACGTATAAATATACAAATTAATAATATAGATGATAATAATGTGCGAGTATAGTGACGCGCGAGACCGGCCAAGTACACTGTAAGTGTTGCCTCAGGAGTACAGGAGTGTCACGTGACGTGTGTGTACATAGTGTAGTGATCAGTGACAGAGAGCGTGCGTGCACTCGTGTGATAATAATATGATCGTCGGCGAGTGGCGTTTGTAATTAACCATGTTATGTACAAAGATTCGTATCGACCATTATCATATCTTCCTATATTTTAATGTAATTGTTTACAAAACTATCGCCCAAATTCTTAGAATAGGCCTAACTGTAATTAATAACTACTATGTGAATATATAAATCGTCACGTCTAATCGTATGTTTAACATAATGTTATGATATAATATAACTAGTGAGCGCGGCGCAGACGAGCGACGTGGCTGGTTGGCAGTGCTGGCGCACGAACCGCTTGTCGCTCGGCTGCGCGCGCTCGCGCGGCGCCGCGCCTCCTCGCCGCGCGCCCCCGCCGCCCCGCCGGTGTTACCGTCCCACTTAACACGTAATCTTACCTACGTTAATGTTGACTCGTGCGTATTTTACTATTCCACTCTTCTTACTATTAGATTCGCTTGTCCTGTTATTGTAATAATGTACTTAGTCCATAAAATCGTACCGACATATAACTTTATCTATGTAGTAAATATGTGTAAAGTTCGGGACGCGGTGTAACTTACGTCTGCTTCCTTATGTCTCCTCTATGTACCTATGAGATCTCAATTTCGCTAGTAGAGGCAGCAATGGATACACTCTGCGTCCCGAGCTGGGAGACTGTGACGCCAATGTACAAAATATATTAATCATATTAATTTCTATGTTCACTTTTAGTTCTGTAGTACATTTAACCTACTATTTTGACTTCCGGGATTGTTCGCGTTTACTTGCAAATTTATTCTATTAAAATCAGTTTTCACTTCGGCCACCGTGTGGTGAACATGAATGTAAGAGATGGTCGGACACTGTGAAGGGACGCTTGTATATATAACAGTAAGTATGTTGTGCTCCCTGCTACTAGTTGTAAGACATCAGCTCTACTCGCTATTACTTACCTACTATAAATACAATAACATTTCTGTCTTTATATCGTCGTGTATCTCTTAAGCGTAATGTTAAGGATTTAGTTTTTTTATGAGAATCGAAAGTTGTCATTTGTACCATATATATACATCACGAGAGCATAAACTATTGTTGTTTAAAAATTATTTTGATGAAAAATAAATATTTGCATGCCGTGCACATTTGTGTTTCTTTTCTTCTTCGCTTATTTTCTGTTAAACCTTTTCCTGTTTCTTTTGCTGGCAATGCTCTCTGTTCCTATGTTGTTTACCCCTCTGCGTCGGCTCGAGTCAGTTCTTTTGAACAATACCACTTTATTCCAACCTTCGCCGCACAGACCGGCGGCCGCGCCCCCGCGCGACTGCTTGTCCGTTGGGCATCCTGGCGTGGTGGTTGTCAACAATACTATCGTTTGACAAATTCCTCGATGTCATAGATCGTCGAATAGTTATTTCAATCCATCTTATTTTTCTTCCTCTGAGCACTCATGGATTTACTTTCCGTGCATCTTACATATTCTGCATTTTTGTTATGAGAAGAGCGTGTGTGTGATCCTGTACCACTCCAAAACTTAAAACTAAGTGAGTTGTATTGAAGTGCAACGTTCATTATGTGTATGCATGAGAACTGCGCTGCGCACCGAGCCCGCAACATTAACATGAGAAGACCTGTAGGTTAATTCAAGTAATTAAAGTGTTTAAAAGGATTTATTGGCACCGCGTCTTGGCAGCGCGTCATGAAATTACGTGAATTAGCCTACTGTTATTAGCTCACGAACCGCAATCAAAACGTAATATGAATGCAGTAGTAAGTCAAGGTGCCGTGAACGCGCCCGCGCGGGCGTGCGGTGCTGCGAACGCGCGCCCGCGCGGCCGTCCCACGTACTGACGTGTTGTTGTTCCGCAGGGCCCGCCCGGACTCGACGGCATGAAGGTTAGTTCCCTGACAATTTTTCATCTTCACTAACAGTACTTTTATACCAAACAAATTCTGCTTGAAATAATAATAATGTATTTTTTTCTAAATTCTCAAAACCATTGACGACGATCGGCAAGTTAACTTACATCGTACACTTTGACCTCTACTTTTTGGTGCTGTAGGTAAAACATTAGCTGCGCGTTCGATATTTTTGTCTACATTTTTATATTGAAAATGATCCAACATTCTGTTACGGGAATCAGTTAAACTCTAGCTGCAACGTATGTGAAGTACGACGAAACGAGCCGCAAACGTTTTGCGAGTGTGACGTACGTAGTAAGTAGCGTGCTGGTGTACTACCGAGTTGTTGTAGTAGCGTGCTAATGTGCTACAAACGAGCTGCTAACTGTTGTGTGATGTGCAGGGCGCGCAGGGCGAGCCGGGCTCCAAAGGCGAGCGCGGTGACCCAGGATTGCCAGTATGTATACACCTCATAGTATTACCTGCACTCTGACAACATCTTGCGTCTACTCTGTACCATATCGTAATCACTTATATTCGCTCACTACTATTTCAGGGAACCGACGGCATCCCTGGACAAGAGGTTAGTCATCTTTGACTTTTTGAAGACATCTTACTGATAGTTTTAAATGTGATGATAATCGTTTATTTCCGCTCGCTAGGGCCCCAAGGGTGACAAAGGCTACAAGGGAGAACCCGTAAGTGGCGCACGTCCATCGCTCACGTGTAGCGTATGCGCGCCGGCCTGTCCGCATGCGGCCGGCGCGCCCTAACCCGCGCATCTCGCATGCTCTACTAAGTCAGTAGTACGTCATATTGCGGTGCAGGTGCTACTACTCTGTTCTCACCACTATACTCGTTAAAACTACAAACAATCATTATGAAATGCACGACCTTCACGTCACGCAGCGCACGATCAAGTTCATGAACAGCGAGGTGAGACGCTTGCAGGGCGGCTCGTGGGCGATAGATGTTAATATTACAGTGTGCGCCAACTCCGCAGGGTCCGTTGGGCAAGCGCGGGCGCAAGGGAGACAAGGGCGACAAGGGCGAGCAGGGCGTGCCCGGGCTGGACGCGCCGTGCCCGCTGGGGCCCGACGGCCTGCCTCTGCCCGGCTGCGGCTGGAGACCCACCAAGGTGCGTGCCTCCTATGCGGCCCGCCGCGCGCGCCGCCGGCACTCGCGCGTTCGCGCTGGTGACCCACGTTGACAGTATGGTTGTTATTACCTTGCCGCTCGTCTTAACAGCAGGCAGCACCTAACCCTCCCAACTAATATTGTTAACGCGCCAGAGTGGCGACTAACCTGTGTGTGGTGGCGGTACACTGTACGGAGTGCGCATGCGTGTGGCAGCAGGAGGCGCCGGCGGTGGCGCAGCAGGAGGCGGGTGGCACGGTGCCGGACGAGTCCGACGAGGAGGAGGGCGCGGACGGGCCCGACGAGTACGAGGGCCGCGACGACGAGCTGGACGCGCCGCGCGACTACGACGACTACACCGACAACGCGCACCACTCGCACCACCATGACTGACCTGCTGCCGCCCCCGCCCCCGCCCCTCCCCCTCCCCTCACACCATCCCGACTCCACTCTCCCCGCACCGCTCGCTTAGAGAGCGCTGATGCAGCGGACCCGATCATTACTTAAATGTGATCGGTGCACGTCTCAAATTACATGATCTCGTTTTACATCAGAACAAACAATGCTTAACTGGGTTTTACAACTAAGTGGGTAGCAAAACACTCAGCTGAGTGGAAATCCCTCATAAGAATTTTCTTTTAGTTCTAAGCACACTTTTCTACCTGCTAAGGCCTGAGTTCACCAACATTCAAACCATCGGTTAGGTATTGAAACAGTTGATTTATGTCAAATTTCCTAAGGAAATTTGACATAACAACAAAATCAACTTTTTAAATACCTAACCGATGGTTTGAATGTTGGTGAACTCAGGCCTTAGTATTTTTAAAATGATTAATATCACCTTGTCTAAATGACTGCGAGTGGAGACGAGATCTGCCCCCCTCTCCCCAGAGCTGCACTAGCTACTTACTAACTGACCGGTGGTGAACTAACCGGTGTCTAACTGGTGTTTTCGTGTGAGTTACATTTTAATATTTTACTAACCTGTTGGACGGGCACCTGCTTTGCTTGCTTTAGTTTTTGTCTTTCGCCCTCATAATACCACTGATCATATATAGTTTATATTTTATGTCATACACCGAATTGCAAAAGAAAACTTTTAATTGCACTGTACCGAACTACGTGTGTTCTCTACTCCTAAGTCAATCACTAGCTCCAAGGATGAGGCAGACAAGGCGCAGGGGATGAAGGCAATGTTCCTCGTAAGTTGTGAAGAAGAAAGATGCTTAGACGAATGTCGCCAATATTGAGCACATATTACTTATTTTGATAAGAAAAGGGATGGTAACAAGTTTCTTACATATTATTAAAAAGAGGTAATATTTTTGAGTTTGTCGAAGTTTCTATTTTCTGAAGGGGTAATCTTCGGAACTACTGATACGATTCCGCAAATTATTTCACTAAGCTACTGTTGGGGCGTAACTCCCAACAGTTAAAATGTTTCGGATTTGTTATGTAGGTAAACTTGTAAGGTACCTATGTTATGTTATGTAAATGAGTAGACGAACGATTTCCCTTGATGGATTTATTGCTACTGAATATAATTACACAATTCTTCTACTTAAATGCTATGTTGGAGGAATGCACAGCTAAACAATATTGATGTACATCAACAAATGTGTGACATACAAACTACCACAAAGGTCAATGTACAGCGTAGCTCGTACAGCTACAGTATTGCCGAGTCTCATAAGTTACCTACAAGAAATTTGAACGATTGGGAAAGGTGAACACTGTTCACGAGTGGAACAAAACATTCCCAGTCGTTAATAGTGTTAACGAGCGGGAACGACCCGTGGTGGATAACCAACATAAGTCCAGATGTCGAACGATTATTATATTATGTTTAGTAGTCAATTTTGAATGTAGCAGGAGAGACAAGACAATAGTTTAGATGCTGCATGTGTGTACTTTGGTAACGGTAGATTGAGGAATGAAGTGCCACTCGCGATACTAAGTGTATAGGTATGTGACGTGAGTGGAAAGTTAGTGATGAGAGCGTTGTGTCGCAGGAGGCCATGCTGCAGTGGGTGCGCCGCCGCCTCGACGTCGACAACGACCTGCCGCCGCTGTGACGCCGCCGCGCCGCAGCCAAGTGACACGTGAACAGACAGTGCCTAGTGAATAGTGATAAACCATTTTTGTCGCAGTGCACCGCGCGCCATCGGCGTCGCTGTGCTTAGAGTCGGAACTAAGTACCTAATCGAATTGTGTTTCGGGTATTTCTTGGGTGTTGTCAACGACGCTTATACTCCATACCTACCGCAAAAACTGAATAACACCAAGCCATAACGTGTTAACCCAGTCACGCTATCCCTTAAACCTTCAACCCGTCTTCGATTAGGGTATAGAGTGCAAGTGCCGTTGCCAACTATGTGTACATTGTTCATTTCATCGTTTTAATACTATCACAACCTCTTATTATGTTGTCACCATCTCTGACATTATTGTCCAATGTCTTTCTTAAATGCCTATAACATGTCCGCAGTGTAAATAATATGTACAATAATGATATACGTTTGATGATAGACGTTTCACTGAGCGATTCTGATACGATTGACGTCAATCAGAAATGAATCTGGCTACAGATCCTTTGGTGTGAGCCTCTTGTTGAAATCCTTATTTTTACACTTGAAGTGTTCAATTGATTAATTGAGGAACTTAGTTAGGCTCACCGCGCATGCCTAATTTCTAAATGACTAAATGTAAGACACAACAGGGTCGTCGGCACCGACTGAGCAAGTGCACTGCGCGTGCGCAGTCCACCGCGGGCCGCTCCTTTGCTGTACATAGTAAATCAATATTTGTAACTAGTTACGAGACATTGTAATGTAAGGTGACGTGATCATTTAAATAAGTTCTATTTATTCTTAGTTAAGTAGTTATCGTTTTCTAGTTTCAGTCCAACTAGTAGATATGTACATGCAGTACAAAACATAGTATGGGTAGTTCTGTACCTACGTGACTAGGTAACGTTAGATTTTTTATACGAAGACTTAAAAACTTGTATAGACTAATTAGTAAGTATCATAATTATATTTATGTATAGGAGAAGAATGGGTTACGACCAGTTAATACAGAACACTCATAATTACAGTCGATCTTTAACAGTTATTCTAATCTTACTTACCTCGACTGGAATAAAGTAATTCAGTAGATATAACAGATAATAATTTATGAAAAAGGAAATCTAAAAGTTAAAAAGTTGTATTTCTGAGGTTAGGAAGGTAAATATTTTTTAACTGCCAAACTACGAGTATGTATTTACCTAACTGCTCATTCCAACATTTTTAGTGGCCATTCAGGTATACCAGTAAAATGAGTTTAGTCATTTTACTGGTTATACCCTGAATGGCCACTGCGTAACCTTAAGTTTAGTCATTTTTTGGTTTAAAAAAATACTTACAACTTTTTATTCAATATTAAAAAAAGGACTCTCCGGCAAAAAAAAATGTTGTGGAGGGCGCAGAAGACCCTCTATTGCTATTCTTGTCTAACACGTTGAATACTATGTCTGTGTATCTCGCTTGGACATAGATAGTGTGAAGTTGGCTTAGCAATTTAGCATATAGACCACAGATAGCTATTCTCTAGACCAGCGGTCGGCAACCTTTTAGCAGGCACGGGCCACATAGTGGCAAAATTAAATAAAGGCGGGCCGCACTTGTTCATAATTTTGTGTACCTATATCGATTATGTTAGGAAAAAGGTTCGAGTTTGCGCTCGCGGAGTAATTTTTTTGGCCAGTGCCGGTTTTCGCGGATGGCACTGATTTCAGTTTTGGCGCGAAATAAAATAATTCCAAATTACAAGACCTTATTTACAAAACAGTTGCGGGCCGCAACGAGGAGGCCCTTGGGCCGTATGCGGCCCGCGGGTCGCTTCTTGTCGACCGCTGCTCTAGACAATATACGATTGCAACATTTAAAATATTTCTTGGCCTGATAAATAGCCAGATAATTTTACACGTTAAATAGCTATTTGACGACTTAAGTTAGAATTGACAAATAGGCCCTTAAACTGTTAAAATGGCTTCGAATTTACGAACAGTAACGACTCCGTTGATAACATTGATTGGTATAAGATTCAGCACGGAAGCGTGTCGAATGGTTGTGAATAGCTAACTGATCTTTTTTGAAAGAGCTCCTAGACCATATACCTACGAATACTTTTTTCGCAATAAAAAATGCTGTTTTTACACTTAGCCATAGTGCTGCCTGTGATGCTAACACGATTCAGGTATGGGAAAGAAATATTACCATGTTCAACTTCAAGGGAATTGGTTAATCATAAGAACTTTCAGTAAACAATCACATTATGTACCGGACGTCTTCCGCCTGGTTCCTAGTTCACACATCCAGCAATACGACAGTTGCCTGCGTGTGAGTAGACAGGCATGACTGTCGAGGAGCAGCAGAGTTACTGACAAGAAGGTACCGTCAGTCGTAGTAATATTAATAAAGTAAATGATGACAATAAGATAGGTGCACGTAGCGCGTGCTAATATGCAAGACGAGTTTACTCGAGTACAGCCTGCACTGTGCAGTGCCCAGTTGCCCACAGAACACCGAATTGCTTTTATTGCAATAAGTGCAAACAAGATTGAAGTGTGTCCCAACTCCCACCGACCACAGAGCACGGACCCACACCGCTTGTGAGAACTGAACGACTATAGACTTTGCTGCATAACTTCTTTACTGGAGCCGCAAATGATCTGTCTCCGCACCGCTAGACTTAAATATACGTTGTAGTGTTACTGTTGTATCTGGTTAGTTCGTATCGCCTGTACATAACCATTTGTTCATTTTGTTAACGCAATGGCTCTCGGTGAGGGTGGCGTGCACTCGGCAGACGCCAGTCGTGCAATGGTGGCCAGTACCGCGGTTCATTGTGTGCCAATAATGTAAGTACATACATTATACGTGTAAGTAGGTAGGTACCTAAGTGTGTGTAATGTGTTATGAAATTGTAAAATATATAATAGCCGTAACCTGTACAGTCAGCCTGTGTACGTATAGTCACGAGTAAAAATATGCATGTCGTATATCTCAAAGTTGCAATCGTTCGTTAGGACACGAAAAAACTGCTAGGTATTAAATTTAGTTAAGTTTAGGTACTAGGTAGGTACCTATACAGGGTGGCACTGGTGGCAGGGACCGCGACGCCCAACCCGCTATCACTGATTTAGTAAGTACATGATTCTGAACGGGTTATTAAAAAACAAATACATTTAGACCACGTAGGTATTGCTCTTTTCTATGAAACACCAGATTATAATTTTTTTCGTAACCGGCTAATAAGTTCTACGCTCGGGGGTCTAGAATCATTTGCTGAATCCATGGCTACAGTTTGTGCAACGATGTCCTACCAGTCCTGCCACATAGGTATGTTCGATGTCCCTGCCAGTCCTGCCACATAGGTATGTCCCTGCCAGTCCTTCCACTTAGTTATGTTCGATGTCCCTGCCAGTCCTGCCACATAGGTATGTCCCTGCCAGTCCTTCCACTTAGGTATGTTCGATGTCCCTGCCAGTCCTTGACATAGGTATGTTCGCTGTCCCTGCCAGTTCTGCCACATAGGTATGTTCGCTGTCCTTGGCAGTCCTTCCACTTAGGTATGTTCGATGTCCCTGCCAGTTCTGCAACTTAGATATGATCGATGTCCCTGCCAGTCCTGCCACTTAGGTATGTTCGATGTCCCTGCCAGTTCTGCCACTTAGATATGATCGATGTCCCTGCCAGTCCTGCCACTTAGGTATGTTCGATGTCCCTGCCAGCCCTGCCACTTAGATATGTTCGCTGTCCCTGCCAGTCCTGCCACATAGGTGTGTCCCTGCCAGTCCTGCCACATAGGTATGTCCCTGCCAGTCCTTCCACTTAGGATGTTCGATGTCCCTGCCAGTCCTGCCACTTAGGTATGTTCGCTGTCCCTGCCAGTCCTGCCACATAGGTATGTTCGCTGTCCCTGCCATTCCTGCCACATAGGTATGTTCGCAACTGTACATTGTACTACTATGTCTTATTGCTATTAGCGACCCGCCCCTATTTCACACTGGTGCAAGCTACTGATGTGGCGACATGTCAAAACGTCGAGTTTCCTGTGTTATATCCAAGTTAAATATAGACATAAAGCTTGTAGAAGTAATTCTCTAAATGACGTACGTCACATCAAAATCCATTGTGTAGCTTGGATAATATTTACAAGAACATGCACAGATACGAAAAGCGACTTTTGATAATACTACTTACAATAAAACAAAGTCGCTTTTCATTATAGATATCTATACTATAGATATCTACATCTATATAGATATCCATATTATAGATATCTATATTATAGATATCTGCAGGGTGGCCCATGTAATGCCTTCCAAATTAAAAAACGTTTTTTACAAAGAAAAAACAACCGACTTCCAAAAAAAAACTTCACAGTGATAAATAACTTTAATTTCGGAAGTCGGTGTCGGTGTCGTCGTGTTTTTATTTTTCACTTTTTAGTGAGAGAGTTTGTAATTTATCTAAGTTACAATAGCCTAACGTCAACTGCTCATCACCTTTTACAAAATATTGCTTTTCCCGATGCTGGGACGTTAATTGTTGAGGAGTTCTCCTGGTTCTTACCAGGAGAACTCCTCAACAACCACTCACCATACGCATTGTGACGAGCATAAATTGCTTAGGAACCATATTTAGGTAATCGAATCGCAACCCGTGAAATATTTATCATTGAGTAGTTCCGATGGCCGTCTGTGGTCTTCATCATCAGCTCCACTTTACCAGATGATGATTTCCGAGAGCTATGTGCTCTCGGAAATGTTCAAGTTATTCTAAAAAATATCCAAATCGCTATAGGTTTGCCAATAAAATTTATGGGTTTCCCTCGATTTTCATGGGATCCTCTCATCAGATTCCAACTTGCTGACAATGGGACCACCTTGGGAGTATACCCTTTTAAACAAAAAAATAATTTTCAATCGATAATTTCAATTCGATTCACAATTGACGGAGAAATCGGTGAACATACAAAAAAAAAACATACATAAAGTCGAACATATAACCTCCTCCTTTTTGGAAGTCGGTTAAAAATATTTGAATTCTCTATCCAAGACCTTCCTGACAATACCATAATAAGATACCTATATATACTCCTCACAAAAGCCCTTTCGTGATTGATCTCGTTAGATTTGTCTTTGTCTTGACAATTGCAGTAGCCTTTGATTGCCACCAGGGTCTCATGATAGAGCAGGAATGAGGCCGTACATGAACTCTTTAACTAAACAAATTAGCCCCGCAGTTTGTAGGACCCTGGATTCCACTACAATACTTGTCAAGATAAATCCAACGCCGTCAACCACGACGGGCCTCTCGTGTTCACTTAAGGAGTTGCTATGGCCACCTTCCGTCTGCATCATCATCCCAGTTCCATGTTTCCACATCGGATTTATTCCGATCTGATCCCCTGCTAGTTTTCTTCTGTTTAACCTCTGTCAATAAATCGTCTTATACACTTATTCTATTGACAGGTAAGTAAGTACAGTCAAGAGAAAATAAACGTTTTATGTTTTACAAAATTAAATCGTATGTCCGGAAAAATACCTGTGATTTTAATGTTTGGAAAGATGAAGTTCCATGGAAGTTTTTAAAACTTCTTTGGGGTCAATGCCACCTTTCTTTTTTTTTGAGTCCCTTTGAACTAAGTTTGATATGTAACACCGAGGCGCCAGAGGTCAATGTTTAACAACTCAATCAAATCAAATCACAATATTTTATTTCACATAAACCTACATGGGCACTTATGAAACGTCAGAAGCTAGGTGCACGGTTCCAATTGGTCGTTTCCTATGGAGAAGAACCGGCAAGAAACTCCACGATTACTCTTTTAAAAATAGTTGTTTTTTACAATGTTTTCAAGTTACAATAGGTATGGGAGGACAGCGTATGCCTGTCAACAAGTACCAGGTACTTGATTATATAAAAAATCATTTACAGATCTAAAGTCTAAAAGGCCTACAAAGTCCTCACATTTACAAAATTAGAATCCATCAAAAGGATAAAGTAAATAATAACATTTATAAAAACCTACTAAGTGATATGATTGCCATTACAACCACTAATAAAGAGGTGAAAAATTAGAAATGTCTGTACAATGTCAAATAATAAAAGTTTATGTCAAAGAAGTATAAAAAAAATAAACATCTTAATTTGAGAGCAATTAATAGACATTTAAGTAGTTATGCCGTTAATGAGGTGCCAGGGAAGCCAAATGTGCAGAAGGAATTATTGCCAGACTACCTTGTCTTCAACGCAGTCTTTAATCTTATAAATGCTTTTTTGATAAGGACACGTTTGATGAAGGTTTTGAAACTTTCCATCCCTAAGTTCTGTAACCGGCTTTGGCAGCTTGTTATAAAAACGGATGCTGTTAGAAGAAATGACTTGCTAGTTTTAGTTAATCTAATACGTGTATTTATGTTATGGAAATCGCTTCTTATTTTGAAAAGTCCTTAGTTTTTGCGATCATACAAAATAGTTACTTTCTAAAATATAAAGAGAAGACAGAGTTAGTATTTCGATTTCTTTGAATTTGTTTCTAAGAGACTCGCGGGGACCCATTTTATAGATTGCGCGGATTGCCCTCTTTTGCAAAATGAAAATTGTATCTACGTCAGCTGCCGATCCCCACAGCAGAACACCATAAGACATAATACTGTGGAAATAAGTAAAGTATACTAACCTAGCTGTGGCTATATCTTTCAACTGCCTTATTTTTCTTACTGCATATGCAGCTGAACTTAATCTACCTGAAAGAGCTCTAATGTGTGCGCCCCATTGTAATTTTGAATCTAAAGTAATTCCTACAATACAGTTTCCGTAACAGCATCTAGTGTTTTGCCATCGAGTTTTAAATTCAGACCCACTTGAGGTACATTTGGTAATGATAATTTTAATTTAATTTAAAATGAATTGAGGATGATTGAAACCTGTTGGTTACTGATACTTATTAGGTACCTAACATTGTATTAACTAGTTCACACAATCTGTAGATGCGAGTTACAAACACTGTGGTACCTAGCTACATAAGTTATGTAAGTCATTTAAATTGTAACATAGTTCGTCGACTGAATCGAAAGTGTTGATATTAATTTAAGTAAACAGCTGTTAAGCACTATAGGTAAGTATACTTACATTATTTTTATCAATCAATTAAAAGTACATTCAGAAGCAACTCTGTTAAGCACCTGAACTAATACGAGTAAAATATTGAATAAAACATAAAACAAAATAAGAACCTTCAAATTAGTGCCTTTTATTTCCAACTTTACATGGTATGTGTAGAAGATAGGAGGTTGGTTAAGTGATACTGCTGCTTATGAAGTCAGATTAAATATATTATCCGGACCAAAGGTTTAGTAATACAAAGGAGCGAGCACACGCGATGACCGCTAATCGTGTACTAAATGCTCGACTAATATCAATTAGTGAAATGAGGTAAAAATGCACGAATAAGCATAAGTGCATTATTAGTGGGTTTCACCGTACAGTATGTGTAGTATTTTTGCTATAAATTTGAATTTCGTTCCACATAGAAACAGTGTGAGTACTGTTGTTCTGTATTTAAGGATAATCACAATGAAACACCGTAAATCACTTATACTTTTAAAGATACTTATTAATATAAACAATTAGAACTTATAATTTAACTGATTCCTAGTTTTTCTTATCGGATACCGGCGGACAACTTGAGGTTACTGATGTGTTTCATTGCTTGAATACTGACTTGAGTCAGGAGAACCTGCGTCCACAAACTCTGTAGTTATCTAATGTAAACTAATGTAAACTGTATAGTTATCTACTTATTTGTAGGAGTAATAGCAAGCCGCATAGGATGGTGAACCTAGACAATGACCTGTGCCACCCAATGCGCCAATAGAGCTCAGTGCCGCAGAGATTTAAAATTACCTGCACCACCCAAAGCGCCAATAGAGCTCTGTGCCGTAGAGATTTAAAATTGCGGTTTAAGATCATTTATTCTCATAAGAATTACAAAAATTCACATATCTGAGAATGTTAAAACTAAACAGTTAAAAATATCAAAAAGTTGGGGTATTACAAAAATTAAACATCGATTACGTATATAAATGCTTTGAGGGTAAATTACTAATCATTAAGGACAAAATGTTCGTTCGATACATGTAAACAAAGTATCCATGTAACATAGATAAACGGTAACTGGATGTGGCTCGACACTACTGTAGGGAAAGTGAATTTTTTGCTATAAATTGTTTAAGTAGCTTTTTAAAAGTGGTTTTGGACTTACATTCTTTGAGGTCTCTCGGTAACTTATTAAATATTTTTGATCCTTCATACACGATAGTTTTCCTTCCGTAGTTTGTGCGGGTTGGGTGTATAAAAGGTCTTGTTCACGTCTCAGTATTCATAAAATTACCTGCACCACCCAATGCGCCAATAGAGCTCAGTGCCGCAGAGATTTAAAGCGGAAAAAGTTTTCTTCTCTTGGGTGCGTGAGTCCTTCTGATGCCAACACCAGCTCGAAAAGATGTGATCTTTGGTAAGAGAAGCTGGAACCTCCTGATTATTTCATAGAATCATCAGAGCCTTCCTCCTGGGCACACGTTGCCCTTGGCCGACTTCGAAAACATTAAACAAGCGTGGCTATAAGCCGCCCGCAGCGTAAGCAAGCTTCGCCTCCCTTATTTATTAATGAATAAAACTTGCTTCGCAAACGGACTTACGTTAGCAAGTTAATCTATACAGGTTGAAATTGAATACATGCGACAAATCGAAATGGGAGATTGTATACATCATTATGAACAATTTTTGCTATGGGACCAAACCAGAAATCGCGAAAAAAAAACAGCTGTTCCATACATTATGATGAGTTATGCGAACATAAATGTAGGAAACAGCTGATTTTTTTTTGTGCACATACCTATTAGCAACTTAAATTACGATGTCAACTGATACAGAAAGTTAAGGAGTAATTGAGAGAATCTTAGGCTGCCAGAGAACAGCATTCCTCTCGATCGATTTTCTTTCGACCATTCATACATAAATAGAAGATACATAGATAGCAAGCGAAGTGAGCACGAAAGAAATTGGAGTTACTTTGTCGACATAAACAGAAAAGTAAAGAGAACTTAGGCTAGGGTTTTATCACCCAATCCCCGCCCTGGGACCTCGATGCGAAAGCACTCGCATCATTGTACCGGTGGCGCGAGAAAGCGAGGGTGCAGGGCGAGCGACCGATGCAGCGACACATGGAGTTGCCTCGGTCAGCTTCGCGAGTTCTGGTGGCTTAATGGCGGGACAGGCTGTCACCATCAAGGACGTCTGGCCGGTACTCGAGCACTGGTTCGGGAGGAGGCACGGCTCCCTGTCGTTTCGGGTAAAGCAGGTGCTTTCGGGGCGATGCCTGATGTCACCACACTGCCTCGACTGCCGGGAGGATATTTCGTGGCATACGCTGGCAGAGTATGCCGCTTGGGATGAGCCGCGCCGTGCCCTCATTTCCGAAGTAGGCAGTGACCTATCGCTGCCGGCCGTAGTCGAGTCGATGGTCGGCAGCGAAGAGTCCTGGGACGCGGTGGTTTCCTTCTGCAAAACAGTCGTCTCGCAAAAGGAGGCTGCGAAAAGGGAGAGGGAGATCTCGTCGATTCACCCGGCCCGCAGTAGGCGCACCGGGCGTCGGCGGAGGACGGATAACGCCCTCTTCCAGCCCCCCTAAATGAGTCCAGACGCGACGGACTCGGGGACGTCTGTCGACCCCCACACATCAGGACCCGAGGTGGCGGCGCGTAGTGTTCCACTCGCATCCCTCTTAGACGTCGCGGGGGGAGACAAACACCTCTTTCCCCCACCCTGTCCCGAGAAGGCCCGCAGTGGGGGACCGGCACCAGTCGGGGGTTGCGGAAGGCTCGTAAGTTCCCGCGACCCCCTGCGTAGGTGAGAGAACTTTTGTTGACCGCTAGTTTGATCGTTCAGAGAATCAGTATGGAGCTATATTGAAGTGCACGCAATTGGAGAAAAAAAATCGGCCGATCAAACGCGTGCACTTCTATTGAAGTTTAATACTAGTTCCCTGAACGATCAACCTATCGGTCAACAAAAAGTCGCTAGTGCGCGCTGGCTCTAATAGTCTGACAGACCCCGCCGACTGATGACATCCATGAGGAATTTCGAGGTATTCCACTCAGTTGGACGAAACGTAACTCCAGAAACAAAAAAAACTTTTTTCATTTCTCATACCTACTCGGAAAGTAGTGTTTATTTGATCCGAATATCGGGTGGAAGACGCTGCTTCCCACGTTTAGCGTACTACCTACGCTCTATCAAAAAGTACTCTATGGTACTACGTAATAGCTTCCCTCTCAAGGGCGGGAATGAATTTCAAAAATAGAACTAAAGGTTAGGTAGTCTGCTACGATTTTTTTTACATAATTAAGAAAAATGCTGCAGTCTTGTGAGTATAAACAGCCAGGTGTTTTTTTTTTTTTATTACATTTTTAATTTTGATTTAGTATTTTTTTTTAGCTTGAGTAAGTATAGATTTTATGGTATCTATTAATATTTTCGTGGCTAGCTACGTAACATAATATGGCAAATAATTTAATTGAATGTTCTGTGTCCTGTAATGTTAATTAGATACTTTGCAGATCTAGTTTTGTATACAGTCGAGTATTTTATAACTGAACAGATAGCTGTGCTGCTGGGGAGTTTGTTGCGCCAATTCTACTCCCCTGCGAAAGCACTAGGAAGTGGTGCAGGGCGGGCGTTTTGGGGGACTGTCTTTTGTAATTTTGATGTTCGAAAAGTGCTAATTCTCAGCCTAGTTTAAATAAATGACTTTTGATTTTGATTTTAGACCCTCCTGAAAGCTCTATGAAAGGTGGGTAGAGTTGAAAGTGATAAGCTCCATAATAGAGTCGCAGTCAGGTGCACAGAGTACTTTTTGGTCAGGTCTACTCAGTGTGCTTGCGCGGCCGGCCACGTTGTGACGCACCACGCACGGCGTAATCTATTCTATTCTATTTTTCTAGAATAGAATAGATATCATAAAATCGTAATGTCAATGTCATGTCATTTGTCTTGTCATATTCTGCGTTCTGAATTGGGAAAATTGAGCTTGCTTAAACCCGTACCGAATTAGCGTGAGCGCGATAACGATGTCCCGTGAATCGTCATAGATGACGTCATGACATGCGCCATCATGCGATAACGCAGATTATGCCTTGTACCTAATAATATCACCGTGAGCGCTGTCAAAAATTAAGGTGTATGTGAGGATGAGGATGTGTCAGTGTGTGTTTTGTTTTGAGTTGCATCATATTATTAACGTGGCATTTTCGAAATTGTGCTTCTGGCTGACAGTCGCCACCTGTGGTCGCCACCTAAACAAAGAAAAGGAAGAAACGTGCGGTGTTCATACAAAGAAATACTGCTGTAATATCGTTTTGACACCGAGTAAGCACTGTGAGCGCGTTCACGAGTGTTCCGAATTGTTGACAGCTCTCAGCTGTCATAATCGTAATATCCATTAAGGAACGCATGTTGGACGATTTGAGTGCTGTGAGCATTGAGATAGGACAGAAGCATGGAGACGCCCTATTCTACTATAGAAATAATAGTTATACAAATATCTATCATATCGACACACACATGTCAAAAAGCGTTCTGTTTCTTTTTAACTAATCAAGAGCTGCATATGAAAAGAGAGACATCTAAATGTTTGTCAAGTACTAAATTTGGCAACACTTTTGTGTGACGTCAATATCATGTCTATGCGTGACGGGCCGCCATGTTAAGTGCCGATTTTTGTGGTAGATGTGCTGTCAAACGGTTGAACGCTCAAAATATTTTTGTTGTTTTCGAGAGAAATACGTATAGAAACGAGGTATTTTGGTGTTCTGAGCTGTGCCATTAATAGAAAAATCATGCCCTCGTGTTGTATAAAACAGTGTGGTGCGAGAAAAAACAAAAATCTGCCTAATTTGACTCTGCACAGGTTAGTCACTATTTTTAACAAATTTAGTTGAATATTGTAGAATTTTGTGCAGTGTATGAAGAAGTGTGTGTGTGTGTGTGTGTGTGTGTGTGTGTGTGTGTGTGTGTAAGATGATCTTTTTGAAGATTATTGAAACCTTTCGCATGTTTGTAGGACTTATAACGTTGTTATTTTCTGTATTTCTTTGCAAGTTTGCATTGTTTACAAACAATAATTATTGGTATGTAAGGTTAGTGATGTGACTGTGTGATGCTCGCATGCGATTTGTAATATCGATAATATTTGTATAGTGTGTAAATTACATTGCAACGATATTTTAATTCACAGGTTTCCTGTAAACGAAATTTTAAAGAAGAAATGGATAGAAGCTATTGGTTCTGAAAACTTAAACCCTAGACATAAAATGTAGCATGTCTGCTCCATGCACTTTAACGAATCATGTTTTAACAGAACCCTAGATGTGATAAGGTTACATGACGGCGCGGGCGCAGTGCCCACATCGATTACGCTGGTATGTTTTTAAACAAAAATTGCAAAGTACAGTAATTTCAACACATCTTGTTAAATACTGTTTGTATTGACAGTATTTCAATGAATGAAATAATATGTAAATACTAGCTGCGCCCCGCAGTTTCACCCGCATAAGTTTCGATCCCGTGGGAATATCGGGATAAAAAGTAGCCTATATCAGTCATGGTCTCAGCTAATTCCATACAAAATTTTATAAAAAATTGTTCCTGCCGTTTAAGCGTGAAGAAGTAACAAACATATAAACACACACACTCACAAACCTTCGCCTTTATAATGTTAGTGTGCTATGTAAGATTTATTTTTAATAATTGAAAAACCTTTTTGATTGTTTTAGATTCCCAATACAATAAGCATAGCTGTTTTTCGTGAAAAACAAAATAAATCGGAGCCGACCTGTCCGTTGGAGTTGCCGGAAGATAATTTAAAATGTACAATCTCTAAAGGTAAACTGCATAGCTATTCATAAAGCTACGACACGGTTTGGTATCGTATCGAATGTCAATGTTATCGACGAAATCCTATAATCGCTATTCACAAATCCGAAACCGTACAATTTTGACAGTTCATATACGGTATGAAGACATCAATTCTTCCGACAGGTATTTGCTGTCGGAAGTGTTATCGAATAACAAAATATTGTTTAAAAAAGAATAATCTAAGCAATAAGTGTCTAAACACGGCTCCGGGCAAGGTCCTCATGCCCTTGCATGAATGCAAAGAGTATCTGCCGCTGCTCCAATGACACTCTTTTCTGAAAATATGCATTTTCAATATTAGGTACCTACCACGTTTTATAAAATGAAAATGAGCAAATAGTAATTTGTTTAAATACCGATAAAATACATACAACCATTTTTCTGTAAAAAAAAAACTATAATTAATCACTTCTCAATTCATCATCTGCCTAGCCTTTTCCCAACTATGTTGGGGTCGGCTTCCAGTCTAACCGGATGCAGCTGAATACCAGTATTTTACATGGAGCGACTGCCTATCTGACCTCCACAACCCAGTTACTGGGTAATACGATACCCCTTGGTAAGACTGGTTGTCAGACTTTCGGGCTGCTGACTACCCGTAACGACTGTCAAAGATCCACGAATGACAGCCGGGACCAACGGCTTAACGTGCTTTTCGAGGCACGGAGGGAACACGGTATGTAAAGATGGTCACCCATCCACAGACCAACCGCGGCAAGCGTAGCTTAACCTGATCGATCGACCTGTGCGGATGTTATTATTTCGACACGGGCCCCTTTTCACTTCTCAATTATTATTTTTTATTCGCCCAAAGGGCAAGCTATAGTCTTTCGACCATACCGCCTTGTCTTCCGTGTAGTTCTCAATTATCTTTTAGCTCAAAACAAGTTCAGAAAAATAATTATTCCAGATTTCCAGGTTTGACAGAAAGTTGAAGTTTACAAAGGAAGTTTAATAGAAATCAGGTAAATTTTATTTATTAATAAAATCATTGCTTACTGTTTTTTATTTGTTAATAGTTACTGAGTGCATAATCTATAGTTGACCATCGTGAAATACTCAATAAAAATCATTTATGTACCACTTAAAATTTTCTACCACGAATATCTATTTACTACCATTTTGTAGCATTCCCCGTGTACACACCTAAAAAAAAACCCTGCCACAGGGATCTGTGAATAGCGTTTTACTGGTCCCGGTTCAGAAATCAGGTTATCGAACAAGTGTCATTGTCGATACGATAGTGAATCGTATGTTTGTGAATAGCTATGCTGATCAGTTTTTTTTCCCAAAAAACTGTTATATATTATTTTTGTTCTCTTCAACTCAGAATTCACATAAGGTATTGTGAAGTCAAATGAATATTAATAGCTACATAATCAAAATGGATTGTTTTTTTTTATTAACAGAGGGATAAAAAAAACGGATATGATAATTTAATTTTGTTCTAGTAAACTTTTAAAGGGGACTTTGGACATGTTTTTATTTTTTGTAATCCTATAAACATATATTTAATATTATATATTCCAGAAGTCTCGCGGTGGGCTTCAGTACGCGTCCATCGGTGTCATAAATATTATAAAGAAGACTGAAAATTTAATTAAATCTCACCTCACAAATCAGGGGAAACCATAAAATTATTATTTATATATTTTTTTAAATTTTTGACGGAGTATTACGACAGTGAAAACATATTATACAGGGTGAAATTGAAAACATGCGACAAATCGAAATGGGTGATTCTACTCATCATTATGAACAACTTTTAATATGGGACCAAACCTGAAATCGCGAAAAAAAAATCAGCTGTTTCCTACATTTATGTTCGCATAACTCAAAATGTAGGGAACAGCTGTTTTTTTTTTTCGCGATTTCAGGTTTGGTCCCACAGTAAAAGTTGTTCATAATGATGAGTACAATCTCCCATTTCGATTTGTCGCATGTATTCAATTTCAACCTGTATTTGACGCTCAACATGGAGCATAACACCAACCACAGACTGTTGCTTATTAAATTTATAATTAAAACTTATATTGATGTAAGATTCCGATATCATGCAAAAAAAAATTGTGATAAAGTTTCTTATAGAAACTATTTAAACAAGCTAATTTTGTTCAGAAATGAATAAAGGTCTTTTTTAACATTATTATTATTTAACATAAGTTGTTCGAAATCTATTCGACTATATTTAACAAAGTAAGTATATACAAAAAACCATGGCAAATTTTTAACTTGGCTTGAGACAAAGTTTAAACAATCATACTGTATCCTTTTGTGGTAAAATACGAAACTAGGTATTGAAAAATTCGAAATACACACACAACTTGAAATACACACACAACTTCTTTTTGTTACACAAGAAAACATTTTTTTTTTGTTAGATTTAATGTTTTAGATTAGATTCATTTATTTGCCTGAAAAATGGTATTTTACAGATTTTATAACACAAATATAATACTTTTTCATATTCCGCCTACTAAATTCGGCATGCAAATTTTGATATATTTTACAAAATGTCTTTCTAAAAGAGTAGTCAACTATTGTTTACGCTTTGTCTCAAGCCAAACTGAGGCCTTGGTGTTTTTTCGACGACTCACGTTTGATTGCGAGCGTGTTAGAATTTTGTATGGGAAATTATTTTCTCCTAGTGACTACGCACTATAACTTTTTCCCTTTCCTCAGTAGCTACGTTTTTAGCAAGGTTAATAATCAGCTGCATTACATTACGAGGCTAATTCGAAAATTTTTAATAAATAATAGAAAACAAATTAATGTAGGTAAAATAATATCGATATCAGCTGCCCATGTTGCTCGCAGTCACAACCCTACGAAAGGCGGCCATCTTAAGTGCCAGATTTTACCGTATACACGCTAATTTTGTAGGTATGCTCAGTCCATAGGGTTAGTTGGTCATTGGCTGTGAGCGATATTAGCCAATTCGGAATGCGGCCTATAATAGTTGACATTCTCGTATCGTAATGTCAGTCTATCAAAAAGTAATCTGTGCGTAATGTTAATATATTTATACAAGTAACAACACAGTTAGTAGGAGTTTGTCCACAGAGTACTTTTGTATGAGTTTGTCCATACTATACAAAAGTACTCTGTGAATTTGTCTCTTGAGTTTCGTGTGGGTTTTTCCTCAAACCCATTCCGATAAATTGCTTAAAACGCAGAATACGGTGTAGTGAGTCCACCGAAAAGTGAAGTTAATGTTATTAGGTGCACTATAACTTTATTTAATAGAAGACAATATTTTGCAGAGCGGCAGAAAAGCAAGTGTTATAATATCAAAATCTAGGTACTCGTCAAATAACTAGTTAACGGTGTGAGTGGCCGCGATGATTTTGTGTCTCGCGCGCAGCGCCTAGCTGGCCCCCGCGCCGGACATGGCGCACTGGCTGCTGACGCTAGCCGTGGTGCTGGCGGTGTGGGCGCGGCCGGCACTCGCGCAGCTGGCGCAGCCGCCGCGCTGCCCCAACCGCACGTCGCAGCGCTGCACCCGCGATAGCTCCACCAATAACAAGTACAGATACACTGTGGACGGTAAGCCTGGCACTTGTACTTATTTCTTCTTACCTCCCAACTGTAACAGTAACAATTTATGAGTGAATCCTCGCCCCTAGGCAGGCGCGGTCGCAGCCCAAGATTGGGGGGGGGGGGGGGTCGTCACCATGGGTGCCGAGGAATATTTTCAGGGAGGTACATCTCCTCGTTGGACTAGTGGTCGCAAGCGTTACTGCTAAGCATAAGGTCCTAGCTGAGTTCGATTCCTAAATCACACCCCACCCCCCCCTGACACCCCTGCCTAAATTGGTTTTAAGTTTTTACTTCAGTCGGCAGTCCCAATGCATGTCTGTCTATGTTCTTAATGTTTTTGAATTGGGGTTTTCGTGACTCAAGTCAGTAAAGTTAGTAAGGCAAAGAAAATCATTCAGACTCCCGACTGTTAAAATTATACCATCGATCACGTCTTAAATCACTTTATTAGTACTCAAACAGTAAAATAGTAATCGTAACTCGAGACCACATTCATCATCTTTTTATTAAGCCCAGAGAGAATACGTCTTTTTTATTTTCCCGCCGTTTTTATCAAAAAGTCATCTCTGGGTTACCACAACTCAAAAAGTATATAATATCAAAAAATTACAATGTTGCAACCCACAAATAATATTAGTTAAATAGTCGATTATTGTGTATGCTAACATTCGGCTAATCCTGACGTCAAACGCGGCCTCGCATTTAACAAAATTTATAAAATAAACAAAGAGGGAAAGATAAAAAAAAAGTACATCAAAATCTTACTAATAGTTTACGTTTTAATAACTCATTCACTCTTAAATTCTTAACTTCGTCTAATCGACTACAAGCTCTTTCACATGTAGTGTCTCGCTCTTATAAATAAACATCGACTACAAGTTCTCTCACTTATAGTGACTCACTCTTATAACTAAACATCTACTACAAGAACTCTCACTTGTAGTGACTCACTCTTATAACTAAACATCTACTACAAGCACTCTCACTTGTAGTGACTCACTCTTATAACTAAACATCTACTACAAGCACTCTCACTTGTAGTGACTCACTCTTATAACTAAACATCTACTACAAGCACTCTCACTTGTAGTGACTCACTCTTATAACTAAACATCTACTACAAGCACTCTCACTTGTAGTGACTCACTCTTATAACTAAACATCTACTACAAGCACTCTCACTTGTAGTGACTCACTCTTATAACTAAACATCTACTACAAGCACTCTCACTTGTAGTGACTCACTCTTATAACTAAACATCTACTACAAGCACTCTCACTTGTAGTGACTCACTCTTATAACTAAACATCTACTACAAGCACTCTCACTTGTAGTGACTCACTCTTATAACTAAACATCTACTACAAGCACTCTCACTTGTAGTGACTCACTCTTATAACTAAACATCTACTACAAGCACTCTCACTTGTAGTGACTCACTCTTATAACTAAACATCTACTACAAGCACTCTCACTTATAGTGACTCACTCTTATAACTAAACATCTACTACAAGCACTCTCACTTGTAGTGACTCACTCTTATAATTAATCATTGACTACAAGCACTCTCTCTTGTAGTGACTCATAACTAAACATTGACTACAAGTATTTATAACTAAACATTGACTACAATTACTCTCACTTGTAGCGACTCACTTTTATAACTAAACATCGACTACAAGTACTCTCAGTTGTAGTGTTTCACTTTTATAACTAAACATTGACTACAAGTACTCTCACTTGTAGTTACTCACATTTATCTCTATTTATCGTTTATGGGCATACACACGTAAAGACTCACTAATCATCACTATCTTCATTATCGATACATCTCACTTATATTTAATTTATATTTAATGCAACAAGTTCGTTCACTTTAATTCATTCGAAAATCAAAATTATTTAATAAGAAATAACAAACATTCTTCTAAACCCTTTTGCATTTAATAATCTGTGTTCATAAAATATAGTTCATTAGATATCGTTTTAATAAATAATTATCTGTGTACAATTCTCTAAGTTGAAATTAAATGTTGTCCAAGTGGGACTTCACTATCAAATTAATTATATCTCATGATCATGCTTGCAATTTTGCCAAATCACAATAATGACGTTCACTGTTAATCTGACAATCTCAATCATATTACTACAACAATAATTATTGTTGACTCTTACTCTGAATCACTCGACATCGCATCATAATTAAACACAAGCCAAGGGTGCAACCTATCGACGGCATAAACCGACCTATATGGTTTGCACCCTTCTTTCCTAGTAATAGGAGTGTCCTCTATTTCATAACGATCGCTGCCTATTATTTTAGAAATTCTGTACGGTCCTACACATTTTGGTATTAGTTTACGGCTGTGTCCAGGGTCGGTACGAATATCTTTTTCTACACGAACTAAATCTCCTACTTTATACTCAGTTGGTTTTTTATGAGACTTATCAAAACGCTCTTTTTGTAGTTGTTGACTTATTTGAATTCGCGAATCTGCATCCGATCTAATTTCATCGCGATCTAACGGGATATGAGATTCGGCCACAAGTGGATTCATAAAACCATCTGAAACGCCGGTAGTTTGAACTCCAAACAACATTTCTGAAGAAGTACGACCAGTGGATTTATTTATTGTGTTGTTCAACGACCACTGTATCTGAGGTAAACACAAGTCCCACTCATTTTCTTTTTTATTGTGATTAGCAGCCGTTATGGCATCAACAATAGTCCGATTGTACCTCTCAACTTGACCGTTGGCCCTGGGAGAGGCAACCGCATTTAAGATATGTTTAACGCCCCTTTTATTAATAAAATCAGAGAACTCTTTGCTTGTAAAACTGGTGCCGCGATCAGATATCAGACGACGTGGCACTCCGAATATCGAGAAATATTCCGTAAATACTTGCACAGTAGTACTACTTTTAACATTTTTTACTGGCTTTATATAAATAAATTTAGTGAAGGCATCAATGATCACTAAAATATGACAATTCTTCTTCTTGCTGATAGGGAAGGGACCGCAGTGATCGGTATGAAGTGTATCAAACGGTTTATTATTTTTGGGATTGGATGAAGCTCCCCTTCTTTAGCTCCAGCTGGCAACTTATTGTGGGCACAATTTAAGCACGAATTACAATATTTTTTAATAAAACGTCTCATTTTTTTAAACCAGTAAATCTGGTTAATCCTACTGTAAGTCTTATCAAAACCGAAATGACCAACATCGTCGTGATTCATACGAACTATTTGCCATCTCACTGATTTTGGAACTACCCACTTTAAATTGGTTACATCATTTTTATCTTTAGTTATTCTGTACAAACGGCTATTTTTAACAGTATAGTTCTTATGAATCTCGACAATATCTTTTGTTTCCGAATCATTCAAAATGTTAATTATCCTTTGTATTTCTGAATCCTGTTCCTGCACTGTGCGCAACCACGCATCGTCATCTATTGTTAAAACATCAACCATCTGTACTACGTCATTGGATTCAGAGTCACTTGGGTTGCGTGACAGTGCATCGACATGACTCATCTTGTTACCATCGCGATGTTCTACAGTAAAATCGTATTCCTGCATTAATATGTACCAACGCGCTACTCTCGATATCAAATCTTTTTTTGTCATTGTGCTGCGTACAGCGGCACAATCAGTGACAACTTTAAACGATTTGCCCAAAACATAAACTCTAAACTTATTCAAAGCACAAACTACCGCCAAAGTTTCCAACTCATACGAGTGTAGTTTGCTTTCGTCTGGTGTCGTTTGACGGCTATAATAAGCTATAGGATGGAATACTTTATCAAATATTACCCGTTGTAGCAAAATTGCTCCTATACCGATTTTACTAGCGTCAGTGTGAAGTTCTAATTCAGCCTCAGGTGCCAATACAGTGCCAAGACAGGTCGAGAGGTTAATTTACTTTTTAATTCATTAAATGCTTTTATTTGAGGTTCGTTAAAACACCAAGAAACATTCTTCTTTGTTAGAATTGTTAGAGGTTTTGCTATCATAGAATAATTTTGAATAAACCGTCGGAAATAACTTGTAAGGCCAACAAACTGTCGAACCTCGTGAACATTTTTAGGTAAAGGGAAATCTACTACAGCTTGAATTTTGACTGCCCCGGGTCGGATGCTATCGGAACTAATCTCGTAGCCCAAATAGTTTATACGAGTCTGAAAGAAATCGCACTTTTTAAGATTTAATGTTAGATGAGCAGACCTTAATAACTGAAAAACCTTTTCCAGCTTATCTAAACCCTCTTCAATTGAACGTGATGTCAACAATAAATCGTCCATATAAGCCAACGCCAAGTTTTGCTTACCCCTGAGCATACAATTAATAGTCCTTTGGAAAACACTACCTTGCATTGGCAAGTCCAAAAGGCATTCTTTCAAATTCATACAAACCATCCGGTGTTACAAACGCAGTAAATCGCTTACTGGCCTCACTCATTGGCACCTGGTAATATCCTGAAGTGAGATCAAGGCTTATGAAGAACTTGTTACCCCCTAATCTGTCTAGTTGGTCTTCAATGCGAGGCAACGGATACTTATCTTTTAACGTTTTCCTATTTAGGGCCCTATAATCGATACATAGCCGTTTATCCCCATTTTTCTTACTCACTAAAATAACAGTGCTCGAATAATCCGAAGTGCTTTCGCGTATTATACCGTTCAATAATAATTCTTCAATCATTTTATTTAGGTGATCACGCTCACTGTGTGACATTCTATAAGGATTATATACTACTGGTCTATTATCTGTTAGCGTAATATCCATTTTTGCTAGATTAGTTTTACCTAACTCTCCTAAGTTCATTGCAAAACAATCCCTATACTTCTTTAACAAATCAAATAACTGTACTTTTTGTTGTTGTGTGTTTTGAGAGTTACCTTTATCAGATATAAAAATTAGTACAGAAGTACTAATTTTTATATCTGATAAAGGTAACTCTTCCTAATTTTTAATTTCTGTTGTTAAACCTATATATTCCTTATTTACTTCTTGATATTGTTGACCCCGAACTAATAAAGTTCCTTTATAAATATTTAAATCGTTAGATGATAAATTTGCTATCATTAAATATCCTTTACCAGCTTCAAACTCAAAAACCCCAGACAAAACAGCATGTTCATTCTGTGGTAAAATCCGAAGACTGTATTGTATGTGTCATTGGTGAAAGCATCTATCGGCATCACAGTTTTAGGTTTTATCACTTTATCAGCATCTGCGTATACCTTAGTCTTTAACATATTTTCATCAAAATCTGGTGTTTGCATAAATACTAGTTCATCCGTTGTTTTTAAGATAACAACGTTTGGTTTTTCCGTAAAAGACTGCCCTACTAAAATGTCTGTCTGTAAATAATTATCATCTACAACTAGAATTTCAGTTTCAGCTTTAACTAAGCCAATTTCTAAAATTGCTATAAACTTTCCTAGTGGCTTTTTTTTTTTTTTTGAGGATGGGAAATCATCCAATGACCCCTCCCGCTCTGGGTGGAGCGGAAGGGAGTGTCAGACTCTTACTGACTAAAACCCATCCGTGTTCCTTCCTTAGCCCTTTATGTTCCGGGGCAGCGGTAACCCTTTCGGACAATCCCGCTGCCCCGGCAGGCTTCGGCCCTAACGGGCCCCTCCATGTCTGCTGACATCTCTTTGAGGCGCGCGTGGAACACATACGCGCCGTCCGGCACGGGCCTGGTCCTGATCGGACGGCGAGCTACCCATTACTCGCCGTCCGCAGGCCCGCGCCTACGGTGGCCGGGAGTCGTCACGCGGCTCCCGACGCCCGGAGCGTCTACCGCGGCGGCTGGGACGGGCGGCCCTCTCGGCTCTCTCCCTCTCCCATCCCGCCACCTCCTTCGCTAGCATGACTGCTTCGCAGAAGGAGGTGACTGCCTCCCACTCCCTCTCGCCCCGGACCATGGCTTGGACCAGGGCCGGGCGCGAGAGGTCGCCGCCGCTGCCGATCGCCTCTACGAGGACACGGCGGTGCTCTGCCCAAGCGGGACAGACCTCCACCGTGTGCACCACCGTGTCCTCTGGGCGATCCTCGCAGTGGTGACACCCGGGCGTTTCCTCCCGCCTGATTATGTGCAGGAACCTCCCGAAACATCCGTGTCCGGTGAGGACCTGCGTCAGGCGGTTTCCTAGTGGCTTTACAGAGGAATTTCCGAATCCCTGTAAAATGGGTAAATTTTCGATATCCCAATCATGTAATATTAGCTTTGCATTTGATTCTCTTACAAGAGTACATTTACTACCGAGGTCAACGTATCCTTGTAGGATAACGTTGTTTATTCTGACTTCTTTGTAATATTTTGAATTTGCGGACTCACTATTAGTAATGCACAAGATGGTTTTATTTTGTTCTGTAGCGGTATTCGTTTTAATTAAATAGTCACTGTTATTTGCGTTTCTCCTACGACAGTCTTTAGTTTCATGACCTAATTTAAAACAAAAGTTACATCGTTTAATGGGTTTGTTACACTTTAAACTTATGTGCCCTAACTCATTGCAATTATAACATCGAATGTTATCATTTGTACTGGTTTTTGTTTGCTCATTAGAAACCTTATTGGAATTCTTAGGTGGCGCATTATTCCGGTTACGGAAATTAGAAGTAGGTGTATTATTGTCGTGTTGAGACACGGTACGCAAGCAGGCTCCTGCTCCCATTAGCACAAATTTGTCGTCAATACCGTGTATAAGCTAGCGTCTATAGCTTTATTGCCAGTTATCTCACATTTATTTATTAGCGCCATTTTGTCATAATAATAATGTTCTAAAGACTGACCAAATTTACATCTAAGCCTTAACATTGATGTCAACAGATCTCCATAATTTTCGTTGGATGGAAAAGCCTGTTTTAATTTTTGAACCCACTCATTCCAATCAAATAGTACCGAGGGTAAACCCTGGTACCACTTCTTGGCTAAACCACTTAATTTGGGAAGGGCATAGTGACATATTTGACGATCATTCCAAGAGTAAATCTGCGCACATTCACTGACCTTGTTAATCCAATTTCCTATTGTTTGGCTATTATCACTAGGGTCAAATTCGGGTACAACACTAAAAGCAGCAGGAAAGTTATTTTGAGCCCAGAAATTGGATGCTGGTAATGACGCAGAGTTACTAATGGGGTTGTTCACATTTAATGGATTATTATTCAATAAATTATTATTATTATTCAATAAATCAGGAAAAGTCTGATTAGTAACTGCACGTGGTGTTAAGGAAGTCAACGGAGGAGTTTTAGTTGACTCACGATCAGTACGTTTAGAGCGCCTTTGCTTCCTACTTCTTTTACTATGTTGTCTATGGCTACTGCTATGCTTTTTAACACGACGCGGCGACGTTGCTTTTTACTATGCCGCGACCTACGGTGCTTATCATCACTAACACTACTATTTATAGACGAACTATCACTACTTGTCTCACGTCGCCTTCGCTTAGAATTGCCCATTATCACGTTAAACGATTTTGAGTGATTCAAAATAAAATCAAAATAATTTGAATGCAGCAACAACAAAATTAGATAATTAGATAATAATAATTACCATTTACAATTATTTAGATAACTAACAAAAGTACTTGATAAAGTCAGCTGAAATTCGTTTGCAACACAAGCAAATCAAATAATAATATACCCACTATAACTAGACATTTTCAAACGATCGATATTACTTAAAATAATAACTCCATCGCAATTATGGACTATTCAAATCTAATAATGAAATTCACTTCAAATTGTTTTTAACTACAAATGTAAATAAATTACCAAAACTGATATCACTTTCACTAGGTACTTCCCAACGATCACTATTATTGTTATTGGTCTAAATGTTTGAACCTTGTTTCTTATTTCAAGCACGCTCGTGCATGCTTATGCACATATCATAATAACAACAAGTTTTTTACAAAGTCACAGGGAAACGAAGTAATACCAGACGGTGCACTCTGCAGTTTATGTGGTTTAGGTGTGCACAGCCGCGTAGGTATGCAGTACGTGGTGGGCTCGACTTGTCGGGCTTAGTTCAAGGGCTAACGCGCGCCGGGCGCGCTGTCCGGATCGCACGTTTGACGTTATTTCAATAATTGATAATAATCACTCACACTCCTTGTCGCGTCGTCCGTTCGTCGCATAAGATATTAAACTTAAACTGTCCTTGGTCTAGGAAACCACAGCATCAGGCACGTAGATACACTTTAACACACTTCTGACTTGTTAAAATTATACCATCGATCACGTCTTAAATCACTTTATTAGTACTCAAACAGTAAAATAGTAATCGTAACTCGAGACCACATTCATCATCTTTTTATTAAGCCCAGAGAGAATACGTCTTTTTTATTTTCCCGCCGTTTTTATCAAAAAGTCATCTCTGGGTTACCACAACTCAAAAAGTATATAATATCAAAAAATTACAATGTTGCAACCCACAAATAATATTAGTTAAATAGTCGATTATTGTGTATGCTAACACGACAGCTTAAATTATTTGTTCACCTGGTGAAGGTTTGATGCTAAACTGTCAATAGGTTCAATAGAAAAACGAGAGAGAGAACGTGGTATGCAAAATATTTATAAAGAATATCATAAAAACGCAGTACACTAAAATAACTGCTCTAGTCTTCTAAACAGTGTTGACAGAAAAAAAATACATTCAATAAATACTTTTGTACCTAGTTAAATTGTGTTGTAATGTGCTGTACTACCCGTGCGCGATAAGTTGAGACCCGCGTGGAATGCGACACTCCTCCCCCATCCCCGCGCACCTACCCGCGGCCGCCCGCGGTGTACAGTTGAAGCCACATTTTTTATCTATTAGTTTCGTACTGGCTTACGTCACGTATCGACGCGCTCCGAATAAGTTGTTAGTTTTGTTATAATAGTCCGTGTTAAGTTTATTTGTTATTGCTCCTGTTACGTTTTTTTATTGTTAAAGTTTCTGTTACGTTTTTTGACTGTTTTATTGTTATTATTTTTTTAATAACAAGCATTGTAATGAGGGGTAAAGCTTTGCGTAGTGGAGAAAGAAATCTCGTGCTGAAAGTGTTCGAGTTTTTCGAAAACGAAAAGCGAAACCAGCAGTTTTGTTTACCTGTTGACCAGGCAATCAAGAGAACCTGCATGGCAACGGGAGTTTCCAAGGCGACGTTGATGAGGATCAAAACTGAAGCTAAGCGCTTGCAAACTGCTTCACCAACACCAGGTTCGTCTTCGGCACTAAGTGATGTGAATTTATCAACACCGGGCAAGAAACGTAGACCTAAGAGTAACCGCATCCAATTAGACAGTTTTGACATGTGTGCCTTGAGGAATATAGTTGATAGTTTCTACACGGTCAGGAAGGAAATACCTACCTTGAATAAGATACTCAGTTTGGCTAAAAGAGACCTTAACTTTCAAGGGGAGAAAACGTATTTAAGACGAGTGCTAGTGGACAAACTAGGATACAAATTTAAAAAATGCAAAGACGCGAGACACTTTCTCGTTCAAAAACCAGACATTCGAGCGTGGAGAGCGAGATATCTAAGAAGATTAAAAGAAAATGATGATTTGGGCTCGGCAAAAAGGCCAGTCATTTATATTGACGAAACATGGATTCACTCTCATTATACAGTTAGCAAATGCTGGCAAAATAGTACTGATGCTACTATTAGAAAAAATCACAGTCCGGGGCAAAGATGGGTGATTGTTCACGCAGGGGGAGAAAATGGTTTCGTGAAGGGGGCTGAGTTGCTTTATAAATGTAAAAGCAACACAGGTGACTACCATCACGAAATGGATACAACAAATTTTAAAAAATGGCTTGTCGAGAAGCTGATCCCCAACTTGCCGCCGAATAGTATTGTGGTACTAGATAACGCACCATACCACTCTACACAAGTAGAAAAACCACCTACAAGTGTAGCAACGAAAGCGGTAATAAAGCAATGGCTGTTAGACCACAACATTGAATTCGACGAGCGAATGACGAAATCCGAGATGTATCACCTATTGTACATAAATAAGCCTCCAAAAAAATATATTATTGATGATCTTTTAAAAGAGCATGGCCACGAAGCTGTTCGTTTGCCTCCCTATATGTGTGACCTCAATCAAAGTACATTTCGAATTTGGTCAAACAACGAGTAGCCGATAAAAATGTGAGCCAGCTAGAAAGAGACATAGAAAAATTAACACGTGATGCTATTAATAGTATAAATGAGAGTGACTGGAAAAAGGAAATAAACCATGTTGACAGGCTTAGACAGAAGTATTGGGAAGATAATCACCTGCAAGAAGACATTGAGTCCCAATTAATTATTAACTTGCAGTCTGACACCACCAGCTCAGATAGCGAAAGTGAGAGCGAACCTCAACAACTATCAGAGGGAATAGCAATAATTAGTAGTGATGACGACTAAATAATTACTGAAAAGTTATGTGATATGAATGATAAGGGTAGGAGGATGATGATGACGACTAAATTATTGTTGAAAATAATCTAATAAATACTTATACATAAAAGCATCTTTTATTTAATATAACACCTATCGGCTTTCACTTTTAGTGATACATAATAAATCTATAGTCTGACAATTACGATTAATTATTGTTATAAAATAACTTAATATTGTAAATAATTTCACTATGGAAGATGACTACCTAAAATTCGCAGATACCGCCGCATGCGGAAGCTAGTTACATTTTTTGTTTGAACTGTACTTGTCAGTGACGTCACCGCGCTCAGGTCTCAACTTATCGCGCACGGGTAGTACGTATGTAATTGTACTGTGCCTACTAGACCAAATTGTATGAAACAGCAGATATTTTTTTCGTGATTTCAGAGTTGTTCCATAGTCAAAGTTGTTCATATTTATGGGTAGAACACCCTGTAAAAATTTCGAGACGGTAAAAAAAATCATTCAGTATTTATGAGGTTTAGATTGAAGGATATTGTGATTGAATAAATGTATTTATTAATTAATAAATCGCATTTCAGCGAGGTGCAGAGTAGTGACTGGGAACCCAAGCTATTTGAATGGTTAAACGTTGTTCGAACGAGTAAATAGTAAATTTAGGATATCAAAGATGATTTTACTGTGAATTTTAGATTTATGTTGGTTTTGAGCTAAAGCTGGAATATTGCGCGAATCTGAGAAAATGGCTGAATTTTTCATGTTATGAGTTAGAATGAAATTGATGGCTTCTAGGATAGTGATGCATTCCCCTGTAAATACTGAGGTATCTGAAGGCCAATTCTCGTAATTTAAAACTTTCAAAATCTAGTCGCAGTCTCATCTCGGCGACAAACAAATGTCAAAAACTTGTGAAAATGTAGGGAAATCAGAGGTATTTTGACAAATTGAGACTGAGATCAGACTGTGAACGTTCTTAAAATTGCCCCTCTGATGGACATTGGAATAAGGGAGCTATTTTTGAATTTTGAAAATACGCAGTAACACCATACATCCTGTTGAAGACAGTTTGGATGCGTCCGTAGGTATAAAACAAATTCCAACCCTCAAATATCTTTTAATGGCCCGATCGAAGTCGTCTTTTACGTCCTGGGAGTTTTTGGAGATACCAAGTCCCAAAACAACCTTTGGCCTGAAATTAATCACCTCGTAATAATATGCGGAGGAAAAAACCGGAAGAGTGGGGTGTTGACAAACAGGTGAGGAGAGGTGTTTAAGCTCTCTGTACCTTTTTTTATGTGACGCATGTTTCCCCCCTACCTTTTATTATTTTTTGTTTGTTCTTTTTTTTTGCGTCATGTTCACCGCGAATAAACGTTTTTTCTTTCTTTCTTTCTTCTTTCTTTTTCATCAATGGAATAGATTTATTATTCCAGAAGGAAGACGCGTTAAGAGAGAGGTAGATTTGTTCTAAAATGGGAAGTAAAGGATGGGACGAAAGGGAGAAAACGTTTGACAAGAAACGGTCTGCTAAGTATTGTCTACGAAGGTTAAGAGGGGGTTCTGCACATTCTACCTGGAGAGAGTTTATGGGGGAGGATTTCATGGCACCAGTCACGCTCCTCAGACATTTGGCCTGGACAGAATCCAGTCTACGCAGAGCATCTTTGATACACGGCTCAATTAAGTAACTGCAGTAATCCAGCACGCTTCTAACTAGCGCATTGTAGACCAGTTTTAAGGTGTATGGGTGAGCACCCCACCAGACACCTGCCAAAGCCTTAAGGACTGAGACCGAGCGCTCACATTTTTTAACCGTATTACTAATGTGGGCCACTCCCGACAATTTAGAATCCAGGGTAACCCCCAGGAACCTGGCCTTCTCCTGGTTTGGAATTGCTTGGCCGTCAATATTAATGTTGACTTGGGGGATAAGGCGTTTACGAGTGAAGACAACTGCTGAACTTTTTAGAGCAAGAAAGAAATCAACCAATCAGAATCAAGAAATCAAATATTAAGAAATCAACCTCAAATGTTATTTGCTGGTGACACTTCCTTAATTTGAGGTAAATAGACGGGCTACAAATTTTGGCGACGTAAATAACGCCCTAATGCAGGTTCAAAATTGGTTCAATGCTAATAATTTAGTATTAAATGGAAAAAAAACTAAGTGCATAAGATTTTCTTTACCAAATGTCAAAGGTAGTGATTGTGAGATAATATTGAATCAAGAGAAACTAGAATTCGTCGATAAAACTGTTTTCCTAGGCATCACGCGCGACCCAAGGCTACAATGGGGTCCTCATTTAACATCTTTTTCAGACGGCTAAGTTCAGCAGCTTATGCTGTCAGAAAAATCCGTCAATTTACTGATGTAGATACCGCGAGACTAGTCTATTTTAGTTACTTTCATAGTATCATGTCTTACGGTATTTTACTTTGGGGACGGGCTGCAGACATCGATTCTATTTTTATTCTGCAGAAAAGAGCCATTAGAGCCATATATAATCTTCGCAGGCGCGATTCTCTAATGTAAATGTTTAAGGAAATTAACATCATGACGGTGCCTTGTCAATATATCTACGAAAACATCATGAATGTAAGGAAAATTTTACATCTTTTTAGTAAAAGAGGTGAAAGACATAATTATAGTACTAGAAATAGGGACCTATTAGTTCAACCAGGTTTCAGACTGGCTAAAGTAGACTCATCTTTTATGGGGTACTGTTTAAAATGTTATAATAAAATACCTCCCCACATTCTTCAACTGAATGAGACAAAATTCAAGTCTTGTATAAAACGCACACTATGCAGGCAGGCATATTATAAGTTAGGGGATTACATCGTTGATAAAGATGCCTGGCTCAATGCTGGTCCTGCTCCACAACCACAACTAATTGATTAACACTTGAACATACTGTTGGAGCTGCTGAAGATTGTGGGACTATATTTGCATTGTATAAACTCAATTTCCTTTGTATTGTATAATTTCATAGCACAGATGTGAGTTCTATGTGAGCTACCATTTACCGGGTAATAATATGTCTTTCATTGACTTGAATGTGCCCTGGCTGCTGATAGTATGTCATGCTCACTAAAATGTCTCGCTGACGGTGGCGTGTGTGTTGGATCATTTAGCTCCCTTCAAAATGGTTGAGCTGAATGGTGCTGATCTATGCGTCATGTTTGTGAACGGGCGCCGTCAGTTGGGGCTGGTCATCAATTGGCTGCCTCGGCTTATTATTTTTTTTTTTTTTGGATTGTTGTTTTGTTAAGTACTATTTGCTGTACTCTGGACGCTCTTAACACGTACGTCTTTTTTATTTTATTACATCGTTCTCATATATAATTATAAATTCAACATTAATGATGTAACTCATATTTTTGTAAAAATATAATTTAAAAGAGTGTCCATGGAGTTTCTTGCCCGTTCTTGTCCATAGGTACCTACGCTTTAGAATGGGCAACTAGCTTCATATTTTCTGACTGACCGACTTCTTGACAATTCAAAAGTGCCTGTAAATGGTTTAATTGAAATAAATGCTTTGAGTTGAGTTGAGTTGAGTTGATGGCACGGCCTAAATTGAATCGTTAAACTGACGTCATGGTACGAATTAGAAGAACAGTTCAGTTTAGGTCCTAAAGTGGATCGCGTTAAGAGCTCGTGGTAGGTATCCAGCTGGTATTATAACAAAGGAGGGGAAATTTTGTCAGGGATAGTCTTGGAACGGATTTTAACCTTGATGGGATAGTGTTCACTCCCATAAGTCATATTCAAGCGACTCCAATTAAAAAGTCTGGCTATACTAGACGAACAGAATGTTAAATCAACACAGCTGCTGTTCTGCCCTGGCGCAGACATACCGTGAAATATGCCAACATTGCCCCTAAGGGAAACTTTGCCCGAAGAACAATGTTTAAGCATATCTTTGATGTGCAAAAATATCTTAATACTATGACAACATTGATTGACTTTCGTGGAAAATAGGTTATATGTATGGCAATACTGACTATCGTGTTTGTTGCTAACGTCGCTTAGTAAGTTATTGGAACTCGTTGAGTGTGGTGCGTGTTTTTGCGGGCAAATTTTAGTGCAAATTTCAAAGTGCATTCTGCGAGATGGTGAAAACACAGGTTAGTTTACTTTATGACATATTATAGAAAATCATTTGTGGAGTTTATTACTGTTAGTGTCGTTGTTCAGGTTCTTTTAAAACTAAAGTTATGATGATGGGCAAAGTTATCTATTAATGTTCCGACCTACGATTGACAACATTGCCCGCCATCAAAAAAGGCTTAGGGTTGGCACTTTCCGAAAACTTCTATTTCGATTTTTTACTTTATGGCTACTGCTGAGCTTATTTAATTTTAAACATAATAGGTATTTAAGTAACAAAATTCAAAGATGACATTAGTTATTGGGTACTGAGTGAGTACCTGCTCCACACTACCTTTAATTAAAACTTTTTTACTATCATTTTACTGGTCGGCCCCGTAGCCTTGTTGTTAGTATGACTGCCTCCGAAATACAGGATCGCGGGTTCAATTCCCGCCCAGCGCAAACATTCGTGTGATGAGCATTTGTGTTTGTCTTGTGTCTTGTGTCTGGATGTTATTTATCTACATGGTGTGACTGGTAATTAGTGACCGATACTTAAACACATGATTGTACTCATGATAACAAACCACTTTTGCTATGGGACCAAACCAGAAAACGCGAAAAAAATCAGTTACATACATTCATGTTCGCATAACAACTCATCAAAATGTAGGGAGCAGTTGTTTTTTTTTCGCGATTTCAGGTTTGGGCCCATAATAAAAGTTGTTTGTTATCATGAGTACCTACAATTATGTGTTTATGTATCGGTAACTAAATACCAGTCTCCCTATATAAGTATCTATTTAATCTATATATGTAAGCATATCAGCTGTCTAGTACTCATAGTACAGGCTCTGCTTAGTTTGGGGTCAGATGGCCGTGTGTGAGGTGTTCTCACATATTTAAGTATTTATTTTATTGTATTATTATTTCTAATATTTTTTGTTGAGTTGCATGGTTTGTTTCAGAAAAATAAACATAAATCTCGAATTCGACAGAAGAAGTCAAGACGAATAATTGGATCCAGGGTTTATAATAACTACACTGAAGAAAAAAAAAAGAATAGACGTGACATAACTGAAATATAGACGATTACTACCATTTTTTATTTCGTGTCTTCTCCAGTTATTTAAGTTCAGACTTTAATTTGTGAATCAGTGAGACGTTATAATATTAATGAACAATTATGATATAAATATGTGAGATAAGTTCTTAAAAAAGTATTATTTGTAATTTCAAATTTGATTAAATACTAATAAGCGTAAAACATTTTTCTTTTATATTTACCTTAACTCTTTGAATCCCGCTAATGAGACACAATTGGTCTTTTATTGTTGTTGGGCAGTTTGGCCACGCCCGGGCCTCAAGCGATTAACACATATTCTTTGTAGAAAGAAAAAAAATCAGAGTAAAATTTTTACAATGTACCAACCCTAGCACTTTTAAAAGGCGAAATGTAGATTGTATGAAAAAGAGAAAAAATGTCAGGGTAACATTGCCCAGTCATTTTAATAAGAAACGTTTCATAGTGTCGTTTACATTCCTAAAGTAAACGCCAACTTTACCAAAATTCTTTTACTGGTTTTTATGTCATCTGTATAAAGACCATATTTGCGTCAGAAATCAATGTGGGCAAAGTTGGCTAAAAGTCCAGCTATCTTTGCCCGCCAACAAAATTGGACAAATATTGAATTAAATGTTGAATAATACAAAATTTAGATATACTAACACATCCACATGATCTTACAGTTGTAGCTGATAAAGAAAAATACTTACGTCTCCATAGAAAAATCGTATTAAAATTGAAATTATTCGAAAAATCTGGGCAAAGTTGGCATGTTTCACGGTACGTTTTTTTTTTGTGGATGGCGTCTCGCAGCTCATCCTATGAGGATGGCTACTGCTTAAGGGTCAGTTCACACAGCGACGCGACGCGGCGCGGCGTGCAGTTTTCAAGATAGCAATTATAGACCTTATCTACTACAAAAAAAAGTACACAATTCAATGAGGTGTTGTCTACTACATCGAGCTACGCCGCGCGGCGCCGCGCGGCGCACCTCACTGAATTGTGTGTAGTAGCTTAGGTCTATAAATGTATTGCTATCTTGAATCCTGCGCGCCGCATCGCGCCGCGGTGTGAACTGACCCTAACCCGACTTTCTTGTGGACGCTTAATTAAGGCCTCCAGTCAGGGCTAACATAAAACTTAAAAACTAAGCGACTACGCTAAGGGCACCCCCCACGGGGTTCGGACCTTGGCTTAGGGCGTCGCTGGAAGAGGACAGCAAGGGACAGGCTGGATCGGTATTAATTAGTGGCGAATTTAAAACTACATGTTCAGCGGCGCGGGCTGGCTCGAGGGAGGGTCGGGGCGGACATGGTGCGGGGCGTCGCGACGGGCCTCGACGGCGAGGACGGCTGTCGGGACTTGTACTGTCTGAGAGTAACAGACCTACGTGTGGGACTGCCATTATTAATAACACAGGTTTAGTTCATCTAATAGGTATATCCACTAGGCCTATACCAAAGTTGTCGCAGTTTTCTGAACCCCATCTATAATGGAACTTGTATACTACTCAGCAAATTTTTTACTGTAATAAGATCTTCAATTTGTGGGTGTGCAATATAAAAACTAAAGATATCTATTTATATTCTCAGCCTTAACAGCAACAACATTGATGTCGTCACCAATGAAGGGTAGAGGAATTGGGGAGAATGGTAGGTACTTAAGAGCAGGTATCAACCAAAATAGCCTAACTTCAATATAATTTTTCATGAAATTGATGAGACTTAGGTATAAAATAAAAATAACACGAATAACTACATGATATTTCCAAACTTATTGTGGCACAGAAAGACAAAATAGTAAAATTTTCTCTAATAAAAAACGTCACGAAGTTACCTCCAATTTTCACGACTTTTCGATTTGTACTTAATATGCTTATAACTACTAGAATGAAAATTTGATGATTAATTTATTAATATAAAGCGACTTAGATTGTGGAAGCATTTTTTTTTTTATTACTTTTATTTGTGGTTTTATTACGACGATAAGCTTATAGCACTTACGACGTTCTTAGTTCGTGGCAGAAATCATCTTCCGTCGCACGTTGCGGGAACTTCAAACATATATATGTTTCACAAATCAGTCGCCCCCGCTCTGTTGAGACGAGAGGACTGCGCTGGAATTTTCGGCTGCGCTGCTATATATTTAATTTACGTAAACAATATTTTCGTAATTTATCACTTTGTAGGAAAGACACTGTGAAATAGAAAATATGGCAAAATAACTAAAACCACTCCCGAAACGATTATTAAAAACAATAAGACTTGATAAACTAAACAAATACCGAGGCAAAACTATAAAATAAAAATATTGAAATAATTCAATGTTGATATTTGAAAAGTCAAGATGACATAATTTTATTTGACCGATTTTTGACTGGTATAGTACCACTAGCGCCATTGTTCTGCATTTCGGTTCATTTTCTTGCGGAGAAAATTTGCAACATAGCCAACTAGCGTTCATTTGAAAGTTCGTGCTGGAGATTTTAGACCTTACGGCGATTAACTCAGAATCCAAATTCGTTTTCTTCCACTTTTCTTGACAAACTCCGTATAAGGTTTTAGTAGGTACTATTCCCTAAATCAAGTTGAAACTCGAAATTCTGCGTAAAGGGTATATTATTATTGGAGCATACAAAAGAAATATCGGAAATGAAATGCGTAATGAGTTTATTGTGGACAAAAGTACTAAACGGTGTGCACATGCAATATTTCATACAGATAGTGTTCTCATGACTAGCCTTCTTTTTATGGTGAGAATGAGTAAAGGTTGTGACGGATCAACATGTTTGGGATTGTCGGCTTCGCCGATCTAAATGGGTACTAAGTTCTATAGAGTTGAGAGAAAGTCTAAAGTTCATATTATAACTTGGCAAGTTTTTAAAGCTAAAGTTTCAACAGTTACAAAAGAGGAACCTAATGAACTTTAGACTTTGGAAAACATTTACATAGATGCCATATCGGTAAGTCCGACAAACATGTACTTCTTTTGTACCAAACTTGGGCTCGTTTTCCACAAATGTTTTCGGCTGGGATTTTTTCCTACTCGCACTTCGCTCAGGAAAGGCTTTTATGACACATGCCGTTTGACGTTGCATCTTCTTCTTCAAATCGGTCCCTCATTACTGAGGATCGTGGTCACTGGACCCTTTTAAGCGGACAATCTGCCTCCATCTACTCCGGTCCAAAGTTGCCATCACCACCTGCTGAAAATTGCTTGAGGACGTAGCTTCTTTTACTTGGTCGGACCATCGTGTTGGCGACCGGCCTCGTGCTCTCTTTCCTTCGGTATTGCCAACAATAACCAGCTTTTCAAGACTGCTATCTCCCCTTCGCATTATGTGGCCGAAATAGGTCAGAATACGCTGTAGGCATAATGTAGACAATCGGGTCTTAACATCGAGTTGGGAAAGGATAGACACATTTGTGCGTTTGGCTGTCCATGATATTCGGAGCATCCGCCTCCAGCACCACAGTTCGAATGCATCTATCCTAGCGCATAATACAGTGCAAAATCCACCATACGAATATTATTTTTTACTTGGGTATCACTGTTGCTAATTTATTGACTTTGCACACTGACCTCTATCTTGTATAATACAAGTGACTTTGCACGATCCTGCAAAGAAAAATCCACGATATACAAATATAATTTTTTTCTTGGTCAACACTGTTTTTCATCAAGATGTGGTGACGTCCAACTTGTAGGTCCTAAAAAAATTTGATTACATTGGAATTTGAACTTTGTCACGTCAACATTGAGTTTCTAGTTTCAAAAAAAATACTAAGACATGATTCCTAGATTCTGAATTCAAACTTAGCGTATAGTAAGTATATGCAAAATAAACAGATGATTTTACTTACTAAAGAATTGCATTGAAAATAAAGGGAATGAACAATGATCATATTTCGTTTAAATATGGTAATTTGAGAAACCATTACGAGAAAATTAAATAGGGTTGCTCATCACTGCGCAACAAATTTTCTAAGATTTTTGATAGATATTTTCAATCATCTTTGTCCAATATGACCATTATAACGTCGTCATTCTAAAAAGGCTAGATTAAAATAGCTCAAAGTAAAAAAATCATAATATAAGCGATGCGATTATATTGGCCTATATATCGTTAAAAAAACAAAATTGTTGAGTTTGTTTTCATCATGATTTATGATTAGGAGTATGTAATATAATAATTTGATGAAAGTGCTTTTGCTTTTTAGGGTTCCGTACCTCAAAAGGAAAAATCTAAATCCTTAGATACAGGATAACTTCGTTGTCTATCCGTCTGTCCCTTTTTCTCAGGAATACGTATCAAGTTGAAATTGATATCAAATACTTAGATCTACGGTTTCTTGGAGCTGTAAGAATATCAAGCTAAAATACGCTGACTTAGAAGCTGGCATAAATTGCCATCCATGTCGCGTGTTTTGAAATTTTAATCCTTGGGTGTACCTTATAGGTTTTAATTATTCCCGTTGATCTAGAATAATGAAAATTGTAAAAAAGCAAGGTCTCACAGCATAAATAGGTACAGGAAAATATCCGAAAATCGTTCATTTGTAATTTCATTCGGAATCGAAAATGTATAGGCATTCAACTCGGTTTGCTCTCTAATATAAGATTTTTTTTTACAGTATAGTAAAGTTAGTCCTTCAATCCAGAATTGGAAATTCATAGATAGGCTGTATTACTTGTATGTCCGTGAATCTGTTACCAGCATCGGAACAGGTTCAGGGACATACAATAATATTGCCCTATCAAGATATCTACTTGCACAGCCTGCTATCATACTTAGGTACCTACATTGAATAGAGCCGTTTCATCTGATTATTTTGCGTATACTTATTACAGAAGATGGAAATTTAAACACAAATATATATGATTTATACCGGCCGGTCTGATCCCCTGAGACCCCCCCTCCCCCTCGATCCCCTGCTAGTTCTTCTTCTGTTTTAATCTCTGGCTTACTTGGCCGGGCGAAAAGTTTCTGCTGTCGGGAAGGGATTGTGTTTTGTTTTTGTCGTGTTTGATGAGAGGGGTAGGCAAGGAAGCGCGGGTGAAATTTGATTTTTTTCTGGCTTTATGCCCCCCCTTAAGTACTTTGTTATTAGGGAACAAAGCGCATCCTGTCATGGCGAACACAACTGCACACAGAATCCTGAAATTACTATAAGAACGAAGTCATGTCTCAGCAATGCTGCAGATCGATGGTTTGTATTTATTATTGACAAAGAGTATATCCGGTTTCCTGGGAGTAATACTCCTCACGTTCCATTGAAGGAATGTCAGCGGGTGGAACATTAATAATAAAGTTAACAATAGATGACAGTTTGTTGGCAACGTGGTCAGGTAAAGATTGTGCAGGATTAGCTAATACAGTTATTAGTATAATGGCTATAATATTAAGAATATTTTCAGACTTATCAGGATTACTAGTACCTTCCGTGGGTAAAGCACATCCATTTTGGGAGGGAGAAAAGGAATAATCCTGAATAAGGGCTTGATGAGCCTGCTTGTCATAGCTAGGTGAAAGAGGGGCATGAGATTTGGGGTTATTAGGGGTATGATTTTGTTGTTTATTGAGCGGAACTGGGATGCTGGGGTGACCTAGCTAGGTATTGGTTTTGATTTTTGGGATGGTCTAGCCACTTCGGCATACGATATTGGAGGAAAAACCTCACTTGTTTCCGCATAGGAGACTGATTTCTCGGCCATAAGAGCTTTAAAGTTCGGTACCTATCAAAATATTCAGTCACTGGACTCGTGTCGTGTTGTGAGGAGGGATTATAGGATGTGAGTGATTGAGTCATCTATAAGGTGTTTATTTGTTGTGAAACATTCATATTTTCTTCTTCTTTTTTGAGTTGTTCTCCTATTTCAAATTTAATTCTATTTAAAGCGTCGTCTGATAAAAGCTTGTTTCTAATAATAACACGTTGTTAGTCTGCTATTCTCTGTTTGTTACATTAATGACTGGGTATTGGGGTATTGTAATTTAAACGGGCAACAAACTCCATGGACACTCTTTTAAAATATATTTTTACAAAAATATTAGTTACATAAAGTTACATAGAATTTATAATTATATGTGAGATAGATGTAATAAAATTAAAAAGACGAACGTGTTAAAAGTCTCCAGAGTACAGCAAATAGTAGGTACTTAACAAAACAACAATCCAAAAATAAAATAATTAAAAATAAGCCGAGGCAGCCAAGTGATGACCAGCCCCAACTGACGGTGGACGATGGTGCTCCATCTCTTGCGATAACGCCCTAGTAACGTGACGTCATCATCATTATCGCGTTCACGCTATTTCGGAACGGGTGTAAGCACGCTCAAGTCGATTACAGCGCAAATCGGAATTGGGTGCATTCCGATGTTGTATTGTTGATTGTTGCTTGCGCGGACGCACGTTCTGACTTTCCATATAAAAAAAGTGAAAAAGTACTCTGTGGTTCTGACGCACGGCGGCGTAATGTCATGCTTGTCATTTGTCATCAATGTCATTAATTAAGTGTCATTGTCATTCCGTCATTCGATCATTCGTACTAACCAATATCAACAATAAGTGTAGCTCTGAGTTTCGTGTGGGATTTTCCTCAACTTTTTCATTAAACCCATTCCTGTATATTACACAATTAACGCAGATTATGATGAAGTGAGTCGACAAAAAGTGAAGTTAATGTTATAGCATCGAAGACAATATTCTGCAGAGCGACAGAGAAGCAAATTTTATAAAATCAAGATCTAGGTACTCGACAAAGAACTGGTTGTCGGTGTGTGTGGCCGCGACGAGTTTGTGTCTCGCGCGTAGCGCCTAGCTGGCGCCCGCGCCGCGCATGGCGCGCTGGGTGCTGGCGCTGGCCGCGGTGCTGGCGGTGTGGGTGCGGCCGGCGCGCGCGCAGGTGGCCCAGCCGCCGCGCTGCCCCAGCCACACGCCTCAGCGCTGCACCCTCGACGGCTACGGCCAGAACGAGTACAGCTACACTGTGGACGGTGAGCCTGGCAGTGATATATTAGTGTTGGACATCCCAGTCCCAGCCTACATACAGTGGCCTCCAAAAGTCAAAAATATCTGATCCAATGTTTAATTGACACAGAAGTTGATCTAACACTGGTCTATGTTTGCCAGTTCGGCGAATGGCAGTAACCTATAATGAAGTATTCAAACAGATATATTTACATGCTCTTTGAAGAGGTTTAGTAGCATTTTGTATGAGACACTTGAACTCTTTGTTTGTTGTTGTTGTTTTTTTATAAAAGTACTGTTTTATAATATAAGCGTAACTGTCATGCATGAACAGTTCACCCACTGACTAAGGTTTTATTTATTAATGGTAATCCGTGAACAGTGCTGTGGGTTACATTATAACTTAAGGGGGCGCCGACACACTAGTGGCGCCCTCACCTTTTGTTTGGTTATTTCTTTTATTTTAGAATGAAAATGCAGAAAAAAAACACGTAAAGTTGTGCTCCTCGAGATTATACATTAATATTATTATAAACGGTAGTTTTACATTGTTTAGTTTTATTATAATTCGTAAAATGGATAATAGTGGCCACTATTTTCCGTTTTAATGATACATCTTGATATAATAATAGCAAAAAAAAGCAGCAAAATAAACTGCCCTCAAAGAAACACAAACGCAAAAAGAACCGTGTGTCACACTGCGACTGCAAACAGAGAATCGGCGAGAGATCGTTAAGCAAGCTGTGTCCGCCTGTAACACCAACACGGGCGCCTCAACTTGACCACAACCAATCTACCAAGAGCGAAGCATATGCAGCCAGGCAAATTATAAATTGGGTGATTACATTGCTGATAAAAATGCTTGGCTAAACGCTGGTCCTGCTCCATAAGGACTCACAAATAAATTGATTATCATTGGAAAATACTGTTGGAGCTCCTGAAGATTTTAAAATACAATTTTTGCATCATATAAATTCAATCACCTAGTATTGTATAATTACATAGCACATGTGTGAGTACTATGTCATACTATAAAGCTACCATTTACTGGGTACGGGTCATTGACTTGATTGTGCCCTGGCGGCTGAGGGTATGTCATGCTCACTCAAATGTCTCGCTGATGGTGGCGCATGTGTTGGATCATTTAGCTCCCTTCAAAATGGTTGAGCTGAATGGTGCTAATACATGCGTCATGTTCGTGAACAGGCGCTGTCAGTAGGGACTGGTCATCTCTTTGCTGCCATGGCTTATTTTAATTTAATATTTGAATTGTTTTTTTTTTGTCTTTTCATTATGGACGCTTTTAAAGTTTTACATCGTTCTCACATGCATAATTTTTAACATGAATGATGTAACCAAGTCTTTGTAACCATATTATTTGATTTAAAAGAGTGTCCATGGAGTTTCTTGCCCATTCTTCTCCATAGGTACCTATGCTTTGGAATGGGCAACTAGCTTCATCTTTCTGACTTACCAACCCCTTGACAATTCAAAAGTGCCTGTAATTGGTTTAATTGAAATAAATGCTTTGAGTTTGAGTTTGAAGCGACAAAGAAGAAAACAAAACAGAAAAAACAAAATAAAATTGCATATGATTAACTTATAACCCAATTTACTTTCCAATTATTAACTAAACTATTTCAATTTGCAAATTCCTACACTCAACGAGACTTGATAATAAATGAAGTTCACAATTCAACTATTTCACCTCAATACACAAACACAATCTCAAAAATTCAATAATTGCCGTAACTACTGGTTTTCCCGGTAACGAAACCATTGTGAGATCTAATTCAACGACAACGCCATCTAGTTAGAAAATAAGTACTAATTGTTACACAAAACTGAAAATTAATAATCTAAATGAGATGTTTGACACAATTCTCAACTAATTTAATAACACACAAACTAACTATAAGCTTTTTCGACAGCAACTGTTTTTTTTTTTTATAAAAATTTCTAAGAAATTAAACGTATTCCTTAGTAATTTAGCTAGCGCGATATAACTGACGCTTAGCGCCATCTATCGACATTTCTATGGAGTTGTTCGAAATTTTCAAGTCAAATACAATTGGTCGACTATTCGTAAACTTGTCCTATAAACTTCGTTGTACTCTCAGAACAATTAGTTATTGTTCTGAGGTTGTACTGCCGTAACATTTCAATTTCTAACTACAACTGTTTAGTTGGTAAAGGGGGGGGGGGGGGGGACATTTGACTCTAACGAAAATTGGTACTTTAAAGCTTGATAAGTCACGAACGGTTTACTTAATCAAAAAATGGTCTTACTAAACCCCTAATATTTTTTAAAGACCTGTCTAACGATATCCCACACCGAAGGGGGAAGGACGAAAAAAAAAATTATCACCCCTACTTTACATGTAGGGAAGGTACCCTAAATATTAGGTTGGGGAAAAAGTCTTTTCGCATTATAGTATGTATGAACTTGTAATAAAATCTCTTTGGCTATACTATTTGTATCTGGCTGGTTTTGGTATCATTGAAAGTTTTAATTTTAAAGAACATAATTCCAAATTCATATTAGGAAAATGTGTGATTTTCATTTGTTTTTCGTACTCTCAAGATGAGTGAATCTAATGAAGAAATTCGATACATTTTAAAATTTTACTACAAAAAAGGTAAAAATGCAACGCAAGCCGCGAAAAAAAATTGCTATGTTTATGGACCTAATGCAGTGTCTGTGAGAGTAGCACAAATTTGGTTTAAGCGTTTTCAATCCGGAAATTTTGATGTCGTCGCTCTGGTCGCCCTATTACGGATAAAATGGATGCCATTTTTGAAAAAGTGGAGCAAGATCGGCATATCAGTAGTTACGACGTAGCTGAAGAACTGGGAATTGACCACAAAACAGTTTTGGCGCATTTGAAAAAAAACTGGGTAAACAAAAAAGCTCGATATTTGGGTACCTCACGAGCTCACTGAAAGAAACCTCATGAACCGTGTACTCATTTGTGATTCTTTATTACGACGTAATGAAACCGAACCATTTTTGAAGAAGCTGATAACTGGTGATGAAAAGTGGATCACGTACGACAAGAACGTGCGAAAAAGGTCGTGGTCAAAGGCCGGTCAGGCTTCACAGACTGTGTCGAAACCCGGGTTAACTCGCAACAAGATGATGCTGTGTGGGTGGTGGGATTGGAAGGGCATTATTCATTATGAGCTGTTACCACCAGACAGGACCATCGATTCTGAACTCTACCGCGAACAACTGATTAGATTAAAGCAAGAAGTTGAGAGAAAGCGGCTGGAATTAATCAACAGAAGGGCTGTGGTTTTTCATCATGATAACGCTAGACCTCACACATCTTTAGCCACTCAGCAAAAATTAAGAGAGTTTGGCTGGAAGGTGTTAATGCATCCGCCGTATAGTCCTGACCTTGCACCTTCAGATTTCCACCTGTTTCGGTCTATTCAGAATTCTTTAGGCAGTGTCAGGTTAACATCACGAGAGGACTGCCAAAACCACATGTCGCGGTATTTTGATCAGAAGTCCCAAAATTTCCATAGCAATGGGATCATGTCCCTACCTACAAGATGGCAAAAAGTTATCGAACAAAATGGTACCTACATACTTTAGTTAAATGTAAATAAACTATATTAAAAAATGTTTAGAATTTTCTTAAAAAATGCGAAGAAACTTTTTCCCCTACCTATTAATTGTTTTTTATTTCAAAATTTTATTTTACTTCTTTTTCGGCGTCATTAACGTGTCTACTCATGCCAAATTACAACTTTCTAGTACCAATAGGTTTTGAGCAAACCCGCGGACAGTCAGACAGACAGACAGACGGACATGGCGAAACTATAAGGGTTCCTTGTTGACTACGGAACCCTAAAAAGTTAACAAAGCTGCTACTGGACAAGTGTTACAACGCAATTAAAGATTTTGTTAATGACAAAACTTTCTGGCAAGGAGATTTAAGAAACGTGATTTAATTTGCTGACATTTCTATCTTTAGTTTTATTGCAATTCAAATTTTATTTCTTTTGTTGACTTCATTTATTGACATTTGTAATTGAATTTATTGTCAATTTAATTTGTTGACATTTCTAGTTTAATTTATTAACATTTTGTAGTTTAATTTATGGACATTTTATTTTACAAATATTTTTTAAATTTAAATTATTGTCATCGTGCCTGATTCCGAATGTTTTTGAATAATATGAGTATTTTTAATAATGATAGTAATGTTGCTTAGTGAATGGAAAATAAATGATATCTGATTTCTGAAGGAGTCTGTACACACTAACCCCCTTTTTAAGGTTGGGAAATCATCAAAAAAAACAAACTAATAAACGTTGCATGGCATCTGTACAGTTACACAACATTGTGTTCTTTCGAAAGTCAAATTACTGACGACTGAAAGAGAGAAATTGGTGTGTAATTATTCATCTGATATAATACGTAGTAAGGGGTTAATATAATACTAGTCTTCATTTAAGAGCAGGTATCAACCAAAATAGCCTAACTTCAATATGATTTTTCATGAAATTGATGAGACTTAGGTATAAAATAAAAATAACACGAATAACTACATGATATTTCCAAACTTATTGTGGCACAGAAAGACAAAATAGTAAAATTTTCTCTAATAAAAAACGTCACGAAGTTACCTCCAATTTTCACGACTTTTCGATTTGTACTTAATATGCTTATAACTACTAGAATGAAAATTTGATGATTAATTTATTAATATAAAGCGACTTAGATTGTGGAAGCATTTTTTTTTTATTACTTTTATTTGTGGTTTTATTACGACGATAAGCTTATAGCACTTACGACGTTCTTAGTTCGTGGCAGAAATCATCTTCCGTCGCACGATGCGGGAACTTCAAACATATATATGTTTCACAAATCAGTCGCCCCCGCTCTGTTGAGACGAGAGGACTGCGCTGGAATTTTCGGCTGCGCTGCTATATATTTAATTTACGTAAACAATATTTTCGTAATTTATCACTTTGTAGGAAAGACACTGTGAAATAGAAAATATGGCAAAATAACTAAAACCACTCCCGAAACGATTATTAAAAACAATAAGACTTGATAAACTAAACAAATACCGAGGCAAAACTATAAAATAAAAATATTGAAATAATTCAATGTTGATATTTGAAAAGTCAAGATGACATAATTTTATTTGACCGATTTTTGACTGGTATAGTACCACTAGCGCCATTGTTCTGCATTTCGGTTCATTTTCTTGCGGAGAAAATTTGCAACATAGCCAACTAGCGTTCATTTGAAAGTTCGTGCTGGAGATTTTAGACCTTACGGCGATTAACTCAGAATCCAAATTCGTTTTCTTCCACTTTTCTTGACAAACTCCGTATAAGGTTTTAGTAGGTACTATTCCCTAAATCAAGTTGAAACTCGAAATTCTGCGTAAAGGGTATATTATTATTGGAGCATACAAAAGAAATATCGGAAATGAAATGCGTAATGAGTTTATTGTGGACAAAAGTACTAAACGGTGTGCACATGCAATATTTCATACAGATAGTGTTCTCATGACTAGCCTTCTTTTTATGGTGAGAATGAGTAAAGGTTGTGACGGATCAACATGTTTGGGATTGTCGGCTTCGCCGATCTAAATGGGTACTAAGTTCTATAGAGTTGAGAGAAAGTCTAAAGTTCATATTATAACTTGGCAAGTTTTTAAAGCTAAAGTTTCAACAGTTACAATAGAGGAACCTAATGAACTTTAGACTTTGGAAAACATTTACATAGATGCCATATCGGTAAGTCCGACAAACATGTACTTCTTTTGTACCAAACTTGGGCTCGTTTTCCACAAATGTTTTCGGCTGGGATTTTTTCCTACTCGCACTTCGCTCAGGAAAGGCTTTTATGACACATGCCGTTTGACGTTGCATCTTCTTCTTCAAATCGGTCCCTCATTACTGAGGATCGTGGTCACTGGACCCTTTTAAGCGGACAATCTGCCTCCATCTACTCCGGTCCAAAGTTGCCATCACCACCTGCTGAAAATTGCTTGAGGACGTAGCTCCTTTTACTTGGTCGGACCATCGTGTTGGCGACCGGCCTCGTGCTCTCTTTCCTTCGGTATTGCCAACAATAACCAGCTTTTCAAGACTGCTATCTCCCCTTCGCATTATGTGGCCGAAATAGGTCAGAATACGCTGTAGGCATAATGTAGACAATCGGGTCTTAACATCGAGTTGGGAAAGGATAGACACATTTGTGCGTTTGGCTGTCCATGATATTCGGAGCATCCGCCTCCAGCACCACATTTCGAATGCATCTATCCTAGCGCATAATACAGTGCAAAATCCACCATACGAATATTATTTTTTACTTGGGTATCACTGTTGCTAATTTATTGACTTTGCACACTGACCTCTATTTTGTATAATACAAGTGACTTTGCACGATCCTGCAAAGAAAAATCCACGATATACAAATATAATTTTTTTCTTGGTCAACACTGTTTTTCATCAAGATGTGGTGACGTCCAACTTGTAGGTCCTAAAAAAATTTGATTACATTGGAATTTGAACTTTGTCACGTCAACATTGAGTTTCTAGTTTCAAAAAAAATACTAAGACATGATTCCTAGATAGTAAGTATATGCAAAATAAACAGATGATTTTACTTACTAAAGAATTGCATTGAAAATAAAGGGAATGAACAATGATCATATTTCGTTTAAATATTGTAATTTGAGAAACCATTACGAGAAAATTAAATAGGGTTGCTCATCACTGCGCAACAAATTTTCTAAGATTTTTGATAGATATTTTCAATCATCTTTGTCCAATATGACCATTATAACGTCGTCATTCTAAAAAGGCTAGATTAAAATAGCTCAAAGTAAAAAAATCATAATATAAGCGATGCGATTATATTGGCCTATATATCGTTAAAAAAACAAAATTGTTGAGTTTGTTTTCATCATGATTTATGATTAGGAGTATGTAATATAATAATTTGATGAAAGTGCTTTTGCTTTTTAGGGTTCCGTACCTCAAAAGGAAAAATCTAAATCCTTAGATACAGGATAACTTCGTTGTCTATCCGTCTGTCCCTTTTTCTCAGGAATACGTATCAAGTTGAAATTGATATCAAATACTTAGATCTACGGTTTCTTGGAGCTGTAAGAATATCAAGCTAAAATACGCTGACTTAGAAGCTGGCATAAATTGCCATTCATGTCGCGTGTTTTGAAATTTTAATCCTTGGGTGTACCTTATAGGTTTTAATTATTCCCGTTGATCTAGAATAATGAAAATTGGAAAAAAGCAAGGTCTCACAGCATAAATAGGTACAGGAAAATATCCGAAAATCGTTCATTTGTAATTTCATTCGGAATCGAAAATGTATAGGCATTCAACTCGGTTTGCTCTCTAATATAAGATTTTTTTTTACAGTATAGTAAAGTTAGTCCTTCAATCCAGAATTGGAAATTCATAGATAGGCTGTATTACTTGTATGTCCGTGAATCTGTTACCAGCATCGGAACAGGTTCAGGGACATACAATAATATTGCAATATCAAGATATCTACTTGCACAGCCTGCTATCATACTTAGGTACCTACATTGAATAGAGCCGTTTCATCTGATTATTTTGCGTATACTTATTACAGAAGATGGAAATTTAAACACAAATATATATGATTTATACCGGCCGGTCTGATCCCCTGAGACCCCCCCTCCCCCTCGATCCCCTGCTAGTTCTTCTTCTGTTTTAATCTCTGGCTTACTTGGCCGGGCGAAAAGTTTCTGCTGTCGGGAAGGGATTGTGTTTTGTTTTTGTCGTGTTTGATGAGAGGGGTAGGCAAGGAAGCGCGGGTGAAATTTGATTTTTTTCTGGCTTTATGCCCCCCCTTAATAAAAATCATTTACTAACAGACAACACACAGTCCAAACCTCTGGATCTAGAAGCATGAAATGCAAAAGAGTTTCTTATAATTATGACCAACGTGAGCACTGTAGAAGGAATTTTGAAAATCATCATTTAGTTTGTGTGGAAGTTTGTCATTTTTGCTGATGGGAAATCCCATCGGAGACTCGGCTTGTTATTTTATCTATAAGTAGGTACCTACATACTAGGTACATACCTACAAATAAATAAAATTAAATTGTCTGTTTGTTATGTTAAAATAACAGCGATTTACTAAATTGTACATATGAAAGTAAATGCGGTAGTTATAAGAAAAAAAAAACAATTTTTTAAAGTTTTGCCTGTCCGTCTGTTTGTTCGGGTCAATCTCCGAAACGGCTGGACTTTGACTGACAGTTAGTAGTAACTTAGGCTAACTTTTACTTAATAAAAATAAATACCTAAATAAATTAGGTGCCCGCACAAAAAAAAAACTTAAAGAAGAGAAAAGTTCTTCCGTTCGACAATGGAAGACCTAAGCGACACATTATTGTTACCCGACATCCACGCGATCGAAGTCGCGGACACAGGTAGTACCTAGTAGGTAATAATAATAGATTACTACGTATTTCAGACTGTATGTGAATAATCTGTATTTTCAATTTGAATAGGTCTGAAGCTGCTGATTGAATTCACCGACAGCGGCTATTTCACTTTAAAGTGCCCAGAAAACTTGACGCTCGACAATTCAGCCCTGCCGCGTTTCGAGTCGCAGCTGCGTGTTAACAAAGTGCAGCTAAAGGACTGCCCGGCGCCGCCCGTCTCGTACGCCGCCACACTGAACGCGCTCAACGTGCTCGCACTCGACAGGCTCAAGCTGATCAACGCCGGCAACCTCACGGGCGCGCACCTGACCGGTCTCACTAACGTGACCGCGCTCGAGCTCATCAACGCCAAGCTGGCACCGCGCACGCTGGCCGCGCCACAGGGCCTGCGCCGCCTGTTTCTGGACAACGTGCGCCTGCCGCCCGGCGAACTGCGCCACCTGCCGCGCTCGCTCGAGCTGCTGGACCTCACGCGCATGGCCACCGACCTGCCGGCCGACGTGCTGGAGCGGCTACCCAACCTCGTCAACGTGTCGGTGCGCGACAAACACAACGTGTCCGTAGCGCTGGCCGGCGCGCTGCGCGTGCTAGCGCTGGATACGCCGGCGGCGCGCGTGCCGAGTGCGCTGTTGCTTGCGCTGCAGAGCCTCACCGTGAGCGGCTGGGACGAGCCGGAGCCCGAGCCCTGGACGACGTGCGCGCTCCACACGCTGAACTTGCTCTACGTGACGGCCACGGAGCTCCCGGCGGGCTGGCTGAGGGCCTGCGCCGAACTGCGCGTGCTGCGCGTGCGTGACGGGCTGCGGCTGAGCGTATTGCACGAGTCGTCGCTGCGAGGCGCGCGGCATTTGCAAGAGCTTGCCATAACGTCGTGTGCGCTGACCGCGCTGCCGACGGGGTTGCTGGACGACGCGAAGGAGCTGAGCTGGCTCGACTTGTCTGGGAACTTTCTAAAGGAGCTGCCGGGGTGAGCTGTCGTCGAAGTTTTTATACTTTAAGTTTTGTATAGCACGCGCCAATATCATAGTTCTAGTAACTTAATATTGAATTTGATTTCGTTTCGTTCGTAGTGGCCTATTCGTCAAGACGAGTTCTCTGCAGAAGCTGGACCTGACTAAGAACCTCCTGACGACAGACGTGTATACGTCGCTGAAGGCGGTCACGTCACTCACCACGCTGAACCTCAGCCACAACGATCTGAAGGACTCCTGCGGAGGCGCGTTGGACACTGTGCGAGGTACACAAAGCAAGCATAATGATCGAGACTCGAACTTTAACGATTCTTTTAACACTTTGCGGGACACATAACGCCCCTCGACGTAATAACAATAAAACTTCTATTAGTTTTTAGGGATTCCACTAAGAAAGGGTTTTTCGAAATTGCACTCCTGAGAGGGTGAATGGGGGGAGGGTGAAATTTCACGCGGACGAAGTCGCGGGCAGAAGCTAGTACTAATAATAAAGCTGAAGAGTTGTTTGTTTGAAAGCTCTAATCTCTGGAAGTATCGGTCGGATTTATAAAAATATTTTTGCATTGGATAGCCCAATTCTTGAAGAAGGCTATAGGCTGTTAAACATCACGCTAGAACCCTTAGGAGTTGAGCAAAAAGAAAAGAAAAAAAGTCTGAAGTTTTCGCTAACCGGAAACGAAGTAATAGCGCAGGTAGGCGATGCGATGCGACGGGGTGGGTCAGGGGAACAAAAAAAATGGGACTACCTTTTCCGCACTTAGATTCCCATTCGGTCCGTTGTGCGTAGGGATTCTGGCTAACAGCCAGCTTAGCTCCGCCTAAAAGCACAGAAGCTTCCTGGGAGCTTCACAGGCTTCGCGGAGCGACCTCATTGTTCCGAGGATTTTTGTACGTTGAGAAGCCACGGCCTCGCATTGCAGAATGACGTGGGCGACTGATTCTTAGGCGTCAAGGCAGCCCCTGCAAAGGGAGCTGTCTGTGGCGCCTATGTTAAAAAGATGTTTATTTAAGGGGGTTATGGCCCGTAATTATTCCTATTATTATTCTAAGGTTCTTTTTACTCAGGTTGAGATTTTTTTTGTTAATCGCGGGTGTACCATTGGTAAAGCCAATTTTAACTGTCTACAGTCTGTTGGCGGGCAGAAGCTATAAATTATAAAGATCGTAAACATTAATTTTCGAAAACTACCTTTGAAAGGGAGGTGGAGGGGGTGTTACATTTTTTTGAGGAAGGTACGAAACCCACGCGGACGAAGTCGCGGGCAAAGTGCTAGTTTTTTATATTGGTGACATCATTATAATGTACTAATGAGTTTTTGTAATGACAGGAGTGTCACCGTTGGAAAGTTTAAACAAGTTGACCCATCTTCACCTGCGGAAAACCAACGCCAGTCTGATCTGTCGCGACTGGCGCGAGAACATGCCTCTGTTGGAGACGCTCAACCTCGCCGACAACAACTTCACCTCCGTCACGGTAACGTATCGCCCTCGCCGCGCCGCGCCCTCGCCCCGCCCTATGACCGTGGGCGTGCAGTAACGAGCCTGGTGTTTACAGTACGCAGACTTGCAGTTCCACGGTGTCACGGACGTGCAGGTGAACCTGGCGTTCAACAACGTGACCAAGCTGCAGTACACGCGGCACGACTACTCGTTGGCCACCGCCGGCGCCTCGACCTCGCGCGCCATCGTCTCGCTCGGCGCCGCGCTCGCCTGCGACTGCGACACGTACTGGGCGGCGCGCGCGCTGCGGGAGCGGCCCGAGCACGTGCGACTGAGCGCGGCGTGCGCGAGCGGGCTCGCACTGCGCTCCGTGCCGCTCGAGTCGCTGCAGTGCGGCGCGCCCGGCCTGTGCGCCGGCACGCGCTGCGCATGCGCGTGGCGCCACAGCGGCGCGGCGAAGCCCGCGCGCGTGCTGCGCGTGCAGTGCGAGCGCGTCGGGCTGGCGCGCGCGGCCGATGCGCTCGAGCCGCTGATGTCTGCGGCGCGCCGCAACGGCGTGGCGCCGGACGACTACGACTGGCAGCTGCACTTTGCGCACAACAGCATCGCCGAACTCGACGCCGCCGACTTCCCGAAACATCTATCGGTAAGTTTACTTTAAGAATACCGAACACTACTTACTTGGATTTTGTATTCGATTCATGACTTGACGGTTCGAAGCAAAATAATGCAACCTTACTAAAACACCACCTCACGTAGTCAAAAAACGTAGAGAAAGAGTGTTACACGCATTTACGCATCCGTATTTACTTTACTGGACTCGGGAGCTGTTCCTAACTTGCCATGCATCGAATTAAAACGTTTTGCGAACAGTTCACATATATTATCTCTTGATCTAAGATGATGCGTCGTATAGGTTTCTACGGAGAAGACCGGGCAACAAACTCGACGGCGACTCTCTATTACAAGTGGTCTTCTTAATCTTTATCGTTTCGTGTCGGTGCAGATTCTAGACCTGAGGAACAACTCGCTGTCCGCGCTGAGCGCAGACGTCGCGCGTGCCCTACTGGCGGACGAGCGGCGCCGCGTGCTGCTGGCGCGCAACCCGCTGGACTGCAGCTGCAGCTCCGCCGCGACGCGGGCCGCGCTGCGCGAGCGCCAGGCCGGCCTGGACTACCTCGCCTGCTCGTGCGCCGACGGCTCGCCGCTGGCCGCCGCCCCGCCGGCGCCCTGCCCGCCGCGCGGCCCGGGCGCCGGCGCGCTGGCGGCGGCCGCGGCGCTGGCCGCGCTGCTGGCGGCCGGCGCGCTGGCGGCGCTGCTGTGGCGGCCCGCGCTGCGCCTGCGCCTCAAGGCGGCGCTGCACGCGCGCGGCTGGCTGCCGCGCGCCGCCGAGCGCGACGACGACGCGCGCCGCTTCGACGTGTTCCTCTCCTTCTCGCACGGCGACGAGCGCTTCGTGCGCGACGAGCTGGTGGCGCGCCTGGAGAGCGGCCCGGCGCCCTACCGCCTGTGCGTGCACTACCGCGACTGGGCGCCGGGCGGCTGGATCCCGGCGCAGATCGCGGCGTCGGTGCGCGCGTCGCGCCGCACCGTGGCCGTGGTGTCGGCGCACTTCCTGCGCTCGGCGTGGGCGCGCGCCGAGTTCCAGGAGGCCTACGCGCTCGCACTGCGCGACGCGCGCCCGCGCCTCGTCGTCGTGCTGTTAGACGACCCGGCCGCGTTGCCGCTGGACGACAAGCTGCGCCGCTACCTCGCCACCAACACCTACGTGCGCTGGGGCGACCCTTGGTTCTGGCAGAAGCTGCGCCTGGCGCTGCCGCGAGGCCGCGGGCCTGCGGGCGAACAGGCGGGGCCCGCGCTAGACGCGGCGGGGCCCGCGCTGGAAGTGCCGCCGGAGGTGTGCTCGAAGCCGTCGGCGACGTCGTCGCTGAACAGTCCGGACAGCGCGTCACGCTCGAGCTCGTCGGCGAGTTCGTCGCCATCGAGCTCGAGCTCGTCGCCGTCGAGTTCGAGCTCGTCGACGGGCAGCACGATGGAGCTGGACCGGCTCGTGTCGCCGCCGGCGTCGTGCGGTGCGCACTACGCGCATGCCGCGGCCTCGCTCGCGCCTGCGCGCGCCGTGCCCGTCTAATGTGTGTGTGCGTGCGTGCGTGCGTGTGTATGAATCTCAATCAGCTGTGTGCAGCAGCGTGCGTACGTGCAACACAACAGTAACGATACTGAGCAATTCCAAAACTTGTTATACCCGAACGTGAGCAATTTTAGATCTCCGAGTACCTACTGTGTGAACGATGATCATTATTTATTACAAAGTGGACGCGACGCTCCACCGCCGTGTCAAAATTTTTGAATTTCATAACATTTTTGAAAGATGTCATTTATATCTAGAATCTTGAATTTGGATCTGAATTTATATTTTATAATTGGTTTGTAAAACAAAAAACTGGTTGGTAGTTCTTAAATAATCTTATTTAAACCGCTTTTAGGTCCTTAATGCATTAAACACGCGTGCTTTTTACTTTATGTTACCGCACTCATCAAAGAGACTTCATACCAAAAGGAATCCGCGGGCTGTACCTATTTCACTTTTTTTTTATAGTTTGAATTGTCCTTGGTCCCAAAATGAACAAAACTTTATTTACCTTAATTGATCCAAAGACCCTGACTGGCGTTCTATTATTGCGGATTCTCACTGAACTAATGTATATTTCTCTATGCCAATAGTACTTTCCAATTCCATACTAACTAAACTACAATTTGACATACGACAACACTACGATCGACGATCAGTCGTAAACACTATTTTGTGTTTATTATATTTTTATATAAACTGTTTAGCGGTTTTGCCAGTGCCTTTATTTATACCTGCTCGCGTATCGCTAGTGCGGCGCGCGGAAAAACAAAGCCAGCGCGCCATTTTCCATAAAATTTATAACAAGTGTGTTTTTTCCTCGCAAGTGTGTTGAAAAACGTCGTATGAAACGCGTGTGCATTGATCATTACACACTGCTTCCTAATCGATACTGTCTTGGTTGCAGTGATCAACATAGCACACATGTATCATAATGTACTATTATGCAATAGGTCCAATAAATAGTTATCTTGCTTAAAAATAAGAATCTACTCAGTTTGCGACAGAGCATTTCTTACATTTTATACAACTTTAATTTAAGAAATCTTAAGACTCAGTGTAACATTAATTGTAAGTAAATTAATTAATATTATTGTGAATATTTTATATTCGAAAACAATCACATCACACTAAAGGGATGCCGTAAAGAGCGCCTCCGAGAGCGTGAGACCCGACGCTCGTTGATAGGTTGCAGGCCGTTGCAGCTAGTATTGGATACAGCAATCTTCAGAATTATACGCACCAAATCGCGACACTCGTGCCGCTCGAGACCTGATTTCGAATCTCATTAGTTATTTGTGTGTTGTGTGACGTCATTACGTAGTACGTCAACGACATGAGACATGTCTTTGAAAGAAATGTCTACGTTTTGTCAAGACGTAAAAACCGTGCGAAACATTGGCGAGTCGCTAGTCACCCTATTAAAGCACCACTTCAATATTTGTGTTGTGACCTATCCTGAGTATTGCAGTGACAGAGTACGGGGTGTGTGGGTGACGCAACGACTCAGCGAGTCTCGGGCCCAGTGGCGCCACCTAGTCGCACTTGTGATACGAAATTATAATAAGACTACTGCTTCCATTGTAATAATTGTTAAATATGTTAATGAGTATGCATTGTTAAATTGATAACATGGTCATGTAAATCATTAGGACATTAAGGTATTTTATGCAACGTTGTGTCATGAAAAGTAGACTGTCGTATGATAATTATTATTTTTATAAATTTAATAAAGGAATATTTTTATAAACTGTTAATTTTATTGCTGAACCAAAAAACCGTGAAAACAGTGTAGACAAGCAAGCCCTTGACTTACTCCATGTCACTCAGGCTGGCTGGAAAAATCTTCAAAATAGCTCGCAATTAACCAGGTTAATAGGGCATTTTATGTGACGGCTAAACACCCTTATTTCAGAATTTGTGACGCTACAGAATCTTAGATAATCGATCGAAAACGTGTCCAGCCATCTTGAAAAACCACTTTTCGCTGGTCTCTCAATCTCGGTAACGGAAGTTATTTTAACGACTTTTTGCATATCAACGGGCGTCACATAAATTTGTGACAGGCATCGAGCTAAAAGTTTTGTGATACGTACAGCGGTTTAGTATAAAAATGCAAAAATCTGTGTCCCGCCAGCTTGAATTTACGTTTAAAACTTATGGCTGGCACTTCCGAATCTCAATAACGGGAGCTTTTTCGATTATGGTTCCTTTACTAACATTTAGTGACGCAATTTGTGACAGTAATAACGTTTGATTTATGGCGTCACATGTTTACGAGAAATAAAAAAAAACTTAATGTCCAGCCAGCCTGAGTTCATGCTGGCTGAACACGTATCTCCGCTGCGTGATGATGTACGGCCTTCGAAATACACACATCAAAAGTGTCTAGGGATCAAGCATTTTTATGCGGATTTCTTGAGATTGAGATGTGGCTTTGTAATAAATTTATGATTTTATAAATTTATATGGATCCTTTTTGGTGCATTTCATAATTTGAATCAGGAACTGTGAATCAAATTCGAGTAAAAGATGAAAATCTGCTGTCAATATTTTCCCTATAAAAACATACAACGCATTGAAGACATTATTAGTGCTACTGTTTCCCTACTACTGATTAAAACCAACGTTATTATGGAGCGGCGACGTCATTTAAGCAGGGAAGAAATGCTCAGAGCCGTGGGAATGATAGAAGCTGGTTCCCGGCAACGTACTGTGGCTTTAGCTCTGAATACAAGTCAGAGTGTTATCAGTCGACTTTGGACACGTTACCGAAGCTCTGGTACCGTGGCTGAGCGCCATGGAGGACGGTATCGCTGCACCACACGGAGACAAGACCGATACATTCAAATCTTAACTCGAAGAGCTCCAACAATAACCGCCATGATGTTAGCCGTGAGGCTTCATCACTCTTCAGGGAACTTAATTAGCGACCAAACAGTCAGAAACCGCTTGCATGAAGTGAACCTTCATTCCCGAAGACCGCTACGGGTACCACCTATAGCAATGCACAATCGTAGGATTCGATATCAATGGGCTCTTGAACACAGAAATTGGGCAGAAGAACAATGGCGTTTCGTGTGCTTTTCTGATGAGTCTCGTTTTGGTATGAGACCGGATACAAGACGTATACGACACTGGAGAACCCCTGGACGCCAACAGCGATTAAAATCCTGCCAGGAAGTCCATCCTTATAGTGGTGGAACCATCATGGTATGGGCGGGTATTTGGATCGGCGGAAGAACTGAGTTGATTTGGATCAGAGGCAACCTCAACGCTCAAATTTATGCTGAGACGATTGTATCAGACGTCATCGTTCCTCTACAAGTGCAAATCGGTCCCTTATTTCAGTTAATGCATGATAATGCACGACCGCACACCGCAAGAGATGTAAGACAGACTCTCGCCGCAGCTAACATCAATGTCCTGCCCTGGCCTGCTCAGTCGCCAGACTTGAACCCGATTGAGCATGCATGGGATATGCTACAGAGAAGAGCTCTGCCGAATATGGAGGGTATCCAGTCGCAAGAAGACCTTTTTTTGTTGTTGCAACGAACATGGGCGGCCATTCCACAGCGTGATTTGGATGAACTCATTTTGAGTATGCCAAACCGATGTTCTTGTGTTGTTAGTGTTCGCGGTAGAAACACGGATTATTAATTGTTTAAGTTACCCAATAAATTTTTTTTTTTTTTACCAACAATCGATTGATCCATGAACCGATGGTCAACATTACCTTTCACCCTCGAACATTTCGGCAACATATTTCCACGTCAGTGAAAGTTTAACGAACAGAAAGTTTTGACCAAAAACTTTTCACCAAAAGAACAATTGACCCATGTCAAATAGAACTTGGGATGCAAGAGCGAGCGAAGCGAGCTCGGGACTTGGGGCACCCCGACTCAGACAGGTTAGGTTCGATGGGGATGATGGCGGTTAGGTTAGGTTTTTTTTTTTTTTTTTTTTTAATGCTTCTACCTCCAACATAATCGGAGCCTATGTCTGCTTTACGTTCATTCTAGTTCTCGCGTTTTTGCCTCTCGTACTTTCATTCCTCATACTTGTTCTTTCTTTCGTTCATCCTCATCTGTATTTCATGGGTGGGATTCCCATCTATCGTCTACGTTCTATCTGCCTATACTTGTATTATATTTATTTTATTCTGTATCGGGTGATGCAATGAGTGGGGGGATAATCTTTTAATGTATGTTTACATTTCCATTTATCTAACCTTATGTCTATTTCAACAGTTTTATATTTATTTCTCATCTAGTTTTTTATTATTTTACAGTTTCCAATTTTTTATTCTTGTTCTACTTTTACAAAAGCGGAGCAGTTTTATTATTGCTCTTGCATAATTATACATTGATACTTATTCTAGGCTTATTTCAATTTTAACACTAGTACATTTGGATTATCATGTATACACCCCATCTTAAAATATATCTATTCTTATTACTAGTACATATTTCTAGCGACTACTTCACATACATTTTGGTACCTACAGCTTACACTTAAATATTTTAAATCCTAATTGTTAAATGCTTAACATTAATATTGTACATAATATTATGTAAACATTTTTTTTCTTATGCACTCTTATTTCTTTTTATAACCCTTTCACATATCTTTATGCAGTATTCCAATAATATCTCTCTATTTTTGCCCGCTATTATTTGGCACAGATTTTCAGCATTGAGATTCGTGTTCAGTATATGTTCGGCCTCTAGTCTTTCTCTGTCAAAGACGGGACAGCTAAACAATATATGTGGCACCGTTTCATCAATATCAGGGTCACAGATGCACGATGGGCTCCCCTTACACTTGAAACGGTTCAAGTATGCGGAGAACCCACCATGCCCCGTCATGATTTGTGTGACTACATTGCTGATTTTGCACTTCCTGATTATCCTGTAAGCAGCCACCGCATCCGGGAAAAACAATTTGGTCACGGAAGCAGTTTCTCCGGAGCTGTATCTCCTGTTCCACTCATCCAGCGTTGCCGTACGAATGCATCGCTTGACGTACGAAACCGGGCACAAGTCATAGTCAGGCTTTCGTTTGGAACTCTCAGCGGCCCCCTTGGCTAATTCATCGGCCCTCTCATTTCCTTCCAACCCCGCATGAGCTTTGATCCAGAACAAGGTGACAGCTTTGTTTTGGATAGACAGAGATCTGATGTTAGCCCTTGCCTCCACTGCCAGTGGGTGGTGTCGGTCGTGATTTTGTATGGTTTGGAGAGCCGCCATGGAGTCACTGAAAATTCCAAACGATTGCGCACGGTTTTTCAGGATCTCCCTGGTTGCGACGCATATCGCCAGAAGCTCAGCCTGGTAAACGGTGGAGTAATGTGGGAGAGCAAGCTTGATAGCTTTGGTCTCGGCGTCACCGCTCCACACGGAGAGCGCCGCCCCAACTTTGCCTCCAATCTTGCTCCCGTCCGTAAAGATACGAACCTCAAGTTCGTTCTGGGCATCAAGTTGCTCTTTGTTTACCAGGCTTACGAGCTCCAGCTCAGCGCGCTCCGCGGGGTGTGGGGCCTCAATTGCCATAGCTGCCTGCTCAACGCTCCTATCGCAAAGTGCCGGCTGAGGCACCCCCCTCTTGGCCTCGTATAGCGATGCTGCCTCGCGGACGCGGAGGTCGAGAGGTAATAACCCAGCCAGCACCAGCGCAGAGTTTAAGGAGACCGTCCGGTATGCTTTGCACAACTTTTGTGCAATACCGCGCTGAACTGTTCCCAACTGCTTCATGACGCCTAGCTTTCTAACGGCCGGGGCCCATACGCTGGCTGCGTACAGGATCACTGGTTCCACGGTTGCCACATAAATTATTCTTATGACTTCAGGGTGAAGTCCCCAGCTGGTCTTTGCCGCCCTGGTTAATTGCTTATGAATTCCTATTGCCTTTCTGCATACGTTTGCGACGTGTGTGTTAAAAGTCAGCTTTTCGTCGATGGTTACACCTAGGATTTTGATCTCATTGGACATGGCAATGTCGATCCCGCCCATGCTCAGGCGTGGGGTGTCGTATTTTAGTTTGCGAGTAATAACCATTGCGTTGGTTTTTTGCGGGGCGAATTTGAGTTTGTTTTGTATCCCCCACGCCCGAGCATGTTCGAGAGCGGCATTGGCACGTCCCTGGATCTCCAGCGATGTGTCACCATCGAAGATTAGCACAACGTCGTCAGCAAAGGCCTGGCAATAGTCACCCCTAGCTTCTAGGCTCTTTAGAAGCGGGTCCAACAAAAGGTTCCAGAATATTGGCCCCCCTATGGAACCCTGAACACAACCCTTGCTTGTGGCCTTTCCGAACTCTTCACCTGCGTACCTGACCCTGACTCTTCGATTTTCGAGATAGCTGTCGATGACCCTCCTCAAGCCGATTGGACACTTTTCCTCAGCCAGACGGACTCTTATGGCTGGCCACCAGGCGCTGTCAAAAGCTCCCTCTATGTCCAAAGATATTACTACTACTATTTTCTTCAGCTCCAGCTTGCTGCGTATGTGCTGCATTAGTGCATAGAGGGAGTCCTCTGTGCTCCTCTGGGGCATAAATCCATACTGGCGAGTACTCATCCTTGGGATCAAATGGAACTTGAGGCGGGCCACCAACATCTTCTCTTCGACCTTTCCGGGCTTTTTTAAGACGATTACAGTGGCCTCCTTCCAGACTTCAGGGAAGTGGTGGCATTTCATACAGCTGTTCAGAAGAGCAAGGGCCACCTCGGGGGCGCCTCCGATGGCTCGGCAACAAATGTCGGCGGTGAAACCGTGGTTAGGTTAGGTTTTTTTTTTTTTTTTTTTTTTTTTTTTTTTTTTTTTTTTTTTTTTTTTTTTTTTTTTTTTTTTTGGCAGGAGTCGGAAATCCTCATGGACGCCCAGGCTGCCTCCTTTAGGAGCCAGTCTGGGCAGTGCCGGACTCTTACCGGCTAAAACCACACTCCTGCCTTACAGCGTCCCTCTGACATGATCAGAGACCTTATTTACAATGTTAGCTTACTTTCCTATAGATTTATAAAGTATAGTCTTATAACTATTACATCGCTTGATTTACATCATACTTTGTCACACATCTTACTCTCATAACTTTAAGCGTTTAAGCGCACCATTCCGATATAGTACATATAGTATTCAGTCAAAGCATGTTTATTTGGTTTTGTTTAGACTCTGTTTCGGACATTTTTCAACGATCTCTGTTACTACTGTTAAAATGCTACTGTTACATATTATGTGCAAATATGAATCCTAAGCGTTTATTTGTTTACTTGTTCCTATTTATAGTCTTTCTAGCTATTTTTATACAAAAACCAATGAACTTCATCCTAGTGTCCCTATTCGTAATTAGTGCGTTGAAGTTTGATGTCGTTATTTCAATACCCAATTCCTGCTCAATCTCATATCTTTCCAGTCCGTAGGCGGGGCAGTCAGTCAGTATGTGTACTACAGTCTCATGTTGGTCAGAGTCACATATGCACGATGGGCTCTCCTTGCACCTAAACCTGTTTAGGTATTCGGAGAACCCACCGTGCCCTGTCAATAGTTGAGTCAGTATTCCTGTCGGTTTCAGTACTCTTACTTGACTGTATGCTTGTATGGCATCCGGGAAAAATATTTTGGTCACGACGGCTGTTTCTTCTGATATGTACCTCCGATTCCATTCGTCAAGTGTGTCCGCACGGATCTGCCGCTTGACGAATGAAATCGGGCATTTATCATAGTCTGGCCTTGTCTTTGTCCTAAGGGCGGCGTCCTTAGCTAGCTGGTCTGCTCTCTCATTACCCTCCAGTCCTGCATGAGCTTTGATCCAAAAAAGTTCAACTTTTTTGGATCGATCCTTGCATTGTCGCAGGTTTTCGCGGATTTCAACTGCGAGGGGATGGAGAGAGCGGTGGTTGGTGACCGCTTCCAGCGACGATCTGGAGTCGCTGTATATGCCGAAACTGTATTTTGGACTACGCAGGATTTCCCTTGTGGCCTTGCATATAGCCAGCAGTTCAGCCTGGAAGACCGTACAGTGGGACGACAGCTTAAGTTTTTGGGTTTTGGTTTCAGCATCATCGCTCCAATGAGACAATGATGCCCCAACCTTGCCCTCGATCTTGCTGCCGTCCGTGTATATACGCACTGCTTGAGTACAGTGGTGATCATGTTGCTCCTGGTCTGCCAGACATATGAACTGGAGGCTTATATGTTTGGCTGGGTGGGGAGTTATGTCGAACGCGGTACATCGCTCCACCTCCTTATCTCCTAATGCTGGCCGAGGTACCCCCCTTCTTGCCTCATACAGGGCCGCTGCCTCTTGTATTCGGAGGTCAAGGGGTAGTATCCCGGCCAGCACCAGTGCTGAGTTCAAGGAGACTGTGCGGTAGGATTTGCACAGTTTCTGTGCAAATCCCCTTTGGACCGCGTTTAGCTGCTTGCGCACCATCAGCTTTTCGGCCGCTGATGCCCACGCACTTGCCGCATACATAATTATAGGTTCGACTACTGCAGTGTAGATGGAGCGTATGACATCCGGATTGAGTCCCCAGCTGATCCGGGCTGCCCTTGACAACTGCTTGTACAGGTTTAATGCCTTTTTGCATACATTAGATGCATGGGCATTAAACGTCAGCTTGTCGTCAATGGTCAGCCCCAGGATTTTGATTTCCCGCGACATGCCAATAGCGATCCCGCCCATGCTCAACAGCGGGGTGTCATATTTAAGTTTCCGCGTGATGATCATTGCGTTCGTTTTATGAGGTGCGAATCTTAACTTATTACTGACTCCCCACTGGTGAACATACTCGAGAGCGCCATTGGCACGTTGCTGGACTTCCATTGCTGAGTCTCCATAGAAAATCAAAACTACGTCATCGGCGAAGGCTTGGCAGTAGTCTCCTCTTTGTACCAGGCCTTTCAGTAGGGGGTCAAGTAGTAGGTTCCAAAGAATCGGGCCCCCTATCGATCCTTGCACACAGCCTTTGTCCGTTGCCCTGGTAACCTCCTGCCCCGCATATCTCACCCTGACCCTCCTGTGTTTCAGGTAACTGTCCATCACTCTTCTCACGTTTACCGGACATTTAGTTTCTGCCAGTCTGGTTTTTATAGCCGGCCACCATGCACTGTCAAAGGCTCCCTCTATGTCCAGCGATATCATGACGATCAATTTCTTGTCTTTTAATTTTTTGCGTATGAGTTCTAGCAGGTCATAGAGGGAGTCTTCGGTGCTTCTCTGTGGCATAAACCCATACTGGCGTGTGCTGAGTCCGGGTATGATGTGCCATTTCACCCTTCCTATCAGCATTTTTTCCAGAACTTTTCCCATCACTGGCAACAGTCCTATTGGCCTATATGATTTAGGAACTGTATAGCTTTCTTTCCCGGGTTTCCTAAGGATGACTACTGTCGCTTCTTTCCAGATCCTCGGGAAGTAACCCAGCTCTAGGCATTTGTTTGCCAGTGATAGGAAGAGCTCCGGATCGTGGTTTATAGTTTGCTGGCAGATATCGGCCGTGAGGCCATCTGCCCCGGGAGCTTTTTTGGGGTTGAAGCTGCGTATGGCTACGTTCAGCTCTTCCTGAGTAAACGGAGGGTCATGTTCTTCATTATGACTCATCTCATTTACGTTTTCGGCTACCGTCCTAATACGCCTGTGTTCCTCATTGTCTTCTTCCTTCTTGTCCTCGGGGTAAAATGTTTCCGCCAGCAAAGTGGCAGATTCTAGGTGGTTCAATGTTTTACCTTCCTTGGTCAGGGGCAGATCCTCCTGTCTTTTTATGGTCCTACCTATAACTCTATAAATACCCTCCCAGAGTCCCTCTCTATCCTGTTTTCCACAGAAGCTTATCCAGCTTTCTGTTTGGGCTGCTCTTTCCGCTTGCTCATATTTTTCTTTTATTTGCAGGTACTCCCTGACGACTTTCTCCCTCCGGATCGGCGCTGCACAGCAAACTCTACGCTTCCTGGTGGCGACTTCCTTTTTCATCATGGCGAGCTCATTGGACCACCAAGGTAATTTAATTTTGTTGTTTGATTTTAACTTTGGTATACTTATATTGGATGCTTCTATTATTACGTTAATATATAATTCTATTTTAAGTTCTAATTCAGTTTTGTTATTAATTTGATCAAATTCAATTTTGTTTATTTTATTGTCTTCTAGCAACTGGTCCAATTTCTCACGAAATTGGTCCCAGTTTGCTTTTTTGCTATTAAATATTCTGGTTGTTCTAATTATATCCAATCCTTTTGCCCTTTCCAGTTTAATTTTAAAAAGAATGGTGTTATGGTCAGAGCTCGTCATGCCTTCGTCCACTTTCCAGTTCTCGACCAGGTCGAGCAGATTCGCCGTGCATGCCGTGATGTCCACATAGCTGGTGTACAGTGAGGTTCCCCTCACTGTGTGAAACGTCGGTGTGTCGCCTATGTTGAGCACCTGCAATCCCATCTCTTCTAGGGCACCTGCCATTTCGATCCCTCTTTGGTCGATTTTGCGGCTACCCCACCAAGAGTTTTTGGCGTTTGCGTCTCCACCCATGATGATTCTGTGGCCGAGAATCCTCGCTATCTTGATAAGCTGCTCCAGGTATGGCCCTATCGGTGTTGGTTTTGGTTCTAGGTAGAATGAGACCACCGCGATCTCCCAGGCGCTTGTCTTCATCTTCACCACCGTGATATTGGGTGTGGTGAAATTTGGACACTGAACAACGTCTATATTGCCATCGAAGACTGCGATTGCGGTCTTGATGACGCCGTCTCCATCGCCGGTGTGCTGGTATATTCTAGCACCGCGGTAGTCTTTCATTCTGCCCAGACTTCCAATGTACGGCTCCTGGAGCAGTGCGAAAGCCACCCCCTTTTTGTGAGCCTCAAGCATAATCTCGTTTGTGGCCAGAGCCTTCCTCTGCAGGTTTGCTTGTGCCACGAGGTATGGCCTTTTTTGGGAGACAGAGTTTCCTCCTGGGACCACCTTAGCAATATGCCACCCTTGATCTTGCTATCGTATCCCATTTTGCCCTGATGGGGCAATCCTGACTAAATGCGTTGTGAGCTGTCTTTTCTAGCTTTGAGCGCACACAGTTGCAGCATGATGGGGCCGCTCCCTCAAGCCAGTCGGGGCACTCTGCCCTCATGTGGGGTCCCCCGCAATGACTGCACTTTGCCTGGGTCTCCTGGCAAAAACGCCTGCCATGCCCATAGCTCAGGCAAAGCGAGCACTGTACAATTGGAGACTGGTCAGCCACTCTTATCCGCTGTAGGTCAATGTGGACCGACTCAGCCTCTGTTAGTCTCTGCCACATTTTGGGGGACACCCTCATCACTATGTGACTCGTGTGGGGGTTCCTGGTACGTTTTTTGTAAGCTATTTCCAACCTATTTTCGTTTTCATCCAGGCTCATAAACATTCGCTTATTTTGGTTTTTTAGCGCACTTATAATGTCTTCGTCACTGTTGCAACTGAGCACATCCTTCAGGATAACGAGGGGGTCTCTGTTCTGGATATTTTCCACTTTCAAACTTTCATCGGATTCTTTTATTTTGTTCTTGACTCGTTCTCTTTCCTCGTCAGTTTTGCAGCCGACTATTATTTTACGGTCTTTGGCTTTTCTTATTTTCTCTACCTCGAAACCTCCTTCCTTTGCATTAACGGCTTTCCTGATCTTGTTCATGACCTCTTCTCCGGTTTCTTGGTCGTCATTTGCAGTTACTATGAAGGAGTGTAGAGCTGTCTGCGCCGGGAGCCGCTTACCAATAGGAGTAGCGGCTACACCGGCATAGGACCGCTTTTCCATATTTCTAATCTGTTCATTTAGCTGCCCCATGTTCTCGGTATTTTCTTTGATGAGATCAGCGTGCGCCTTCAGTTTCCCGATGAGATCCGCAATCTCTGTATTTCCTTCTTCCTTTCTTTCGGTTTCTCCACTCTGCACCGTTTTCTGTTCCTTCTGTGTGCCTCTTGGTGGTTCTTTTCTCTTTCCTTTTTCATCCTCTGCCTCCTTGACAAGCTGGAAAAGTCTTTCCAGTGCCTGGATGACCTCTGTCTTTATCTCCGTCTTTGTATTTCGGGAATTTCCCATGTGCATTTTTGCTTTAAGGAGACAAGCCCGTGCTTCAGCAATCCTGTTTGCAAATTTTGGTGTTTCTACCACTACTGGTATAGGGGGGCTTCCGTCAGACTCCGTCGATGTTCTCTGTGTGGCCCGTTTTTCCTCTTGGGAGTTTGAGGGCATTACTATTATTGTTTTGGGGTCTGCCGGCAAAGAAGAAGATGAAGACGAGGCCTCCTTGGGAGTGGTCTGAGGTTTCTTTTGGGCTAAAGTCTCTGACCTCCCAGTCTCCCCGTCTCCAAAGTTTATCTTAAGCACTGAAGCTATTTTTGGTCCTTCTTTCGGTGGTGTACCTTTTATAAAAGTCTTGTTTCCCACCGGTGATTTGGCAGGGTCCTTGTTGTTCAGTTTTTCCTTTGACGGTGTTCTGAACATTTTTATTGTCCGAGGGGCGCCTTATATATCTCGAGTTTAAAACGAGTAATTAAAATAAAATAAAAATGTAATAAAATTGAACACTTAAAATATATTTAAGATTTCCACTTTGTAAAGAAGTAGAAAATTAATGAATTTTGATTAAATCGTAATAAAATTTAATTTCACTTTAATAAATAATTTAAATTTGAAATTAAAATTGGGGTGATTAAAATTAAAATTGAATAGAGGTAAAACACTATGTTTAAAATATAATTAGATGAATTGAACTTAAAATAAAATAAATTTAGATTAGGCTGTATTGACTAAAATGACTAGTATGGGTCAACAGAAGTCGGATCTTGTGTTATTTGTGTACCGGTGTGTTGTTTAGTGTAAATGTTTCTGAGTAGTGTTGTAGTAGTGTGGTGCTTGTAATGAGTTTCGATATGTTGTCTGTACTGCAGAGACCCCCGGGGAGCAGTTTTGATACTGTAGTTATGTAATTTGGAATTTGAATTTCCAATTGGGATATTTGCTTTATAGGAATGATTTTCCTAATAGGTCTAATCTTGCCCTCAAAGAGGTGCAAGGTATCAAAACACAAATGCAAATATATTATTAATAGCTTACTAAAAGCTAGGCCTGCCCTCAAAAGAGGAACAGGGTGTCAGGTCACAGTCAATTTGAAATAACTAAGTAATAATAAATTGCTAAAACTAGACCTGTCCTCAAAAGAGGTACAGGGTGTCAAACACAGTCAGAATATGAATTGCTAAAACTAGACCTAATCCGTCCTCAAAAGAGGTGCGGGGTGTCTGATCACAGTCGAGATATAAATCACTAAACTAGGCCTGTCCTCAAAAGAGGTACGGGGTATCGGATCACAGTCAAAATTATAAATAAGAAATTAAAATAAATTTAAAAGTTGAGGATTATTTTTCCGGGCTCTACCGACTCTATATAGAGTCCGTGTTCAGCTCTATGAAATCCCCTCTTAATTCCCAATACAATGATGCTTTTTACGTCAAAATCGGACCAGTAGTTTCGGAGATAGGCGTCTTTTTAGTTTAATGGTTTTAAGGGGGGTGGGGTGGGGGTGAGGAAAGGTGAGGAGGGGGGTCACTGTGGGTCGCTAAGGGTTTTCAATTTCGGGTTGTAAGGGTATATAAATACACTACTTCTTAGTGTTGAGGAGTCAAAAGAAAAAATTTTTGGGGGTCAAAAGGGGGTCTAAGGGGGCTTATCTGAATTTAGGTTCTAGCTGGGAGGGGGGATACTAAGGGGGGGGCAAAATTTTGTCTAAATTTAGATATTCCCAGCCGTTTCCGAGATATTGGGGGGAGAAATAATTTCGGGGAGCAGCGAGGGGAAGGGGTCGATGGGGGGGGGGGGGTAGAGAGGGGGGTGAGGGGAGTGAGGGGGCTTTACAGTGATATTAATGAAAATTCGCGAATATACTTATGTGGGACGGGGGGATGGGGGGGGGGGGGGGAATTTAGAAAAATATACAATTATTTATTTTAAGGGAGGGGTTCGAGAGAGGGTGGTCAGGAGAGGGTTGCAGTATATCTATACTAGTGTATAAGTATATCTATACTAGTGTATAGATATACTGGTTGGTGTCAAAAATGGGCTATCTCGTTCCGTTCCCGAGATATGGGCGTTTAAAGATTTCCTAAAGACCTGGGTTCGATACCCGGTTGGTGACAAAAGTTAGAAATTTTTTTAAAATAAATTAAATTAAAATTTGGGTAAGCAGAAGTACTGTTTAGCGATAATTTTGAATTTAGGGGGATGATTTATAAAATAGGGGTGGGGGGTGGGGGGTGGGGGGTGTGTGTATAGGGGGGTCAAAAGTTGAAGGGTTGGGCTGGGTGGTGTCCAATTCGCCCGGACTCCTTGAATACAACAGTTACCACTGTCACGTGACTTGCCCACGGTTGTACTCAGAGGTCTAGGGGTCTAGTTATGCTGGTTCACCTTGTCAAAATAGTGGTAGGGGGTTGAGGTTTTGGGGGTAGGTCCGGAAAGGTCTGTTTCGTTCGCAGATGGGGGGGGTGGTTAGGAGGGGGGGGGGGCAAAATTTCGTCCTTTTTCGCCTAGGACGTACCGTTTCCGAGATATAGGGTGATTTTTGAAAATAGCTTATCTTTACAATCTTATTTTTTGCGGGTGGGTGGTTATTACTTGTCCTGATTGTTTTAGTTGTCCTGTCTGTCCTATCTGTCCTATTGAGTCCTAGTAAATTCCTACAGGTAAAGAAGAGAGTCCCCCAAAAGGCGCGGCTATGTGGAAGAGAGGGGTACAGCTGGTTAGTTTCCTATTGACTTTCGAAAATCAGGGGCTGTTTTTTGCCAGCTTCAAATGGTTGGTTCAGGGGTTTACGTTAAGCTGTTGATCCCGGGAAAAAGCGTGTCTTGTGTAACACGGTCCAAATTTATTGTCAGGAATCCTAACTTTTCAGGAAGGGGTCTGTAAACACGAAATTTTTCAAAAAATGTCAAAAAATGTCACAGGGGGTGGTTTTTGAGGGTGGGATTTCGAAGATTGACCCCAAGATCGTTTGTCGTGAGACATCGAAACAAATGTTATTTTTACGATATCTCGCGTATTTTTCGAGATATGGGGTGTGCAATCTTAAGTGGTAATGGAGTCGTGGTCCCCTTCTCGATTTAAAAATCCCCCAAAAATCAGGTTTCTAAAGCAATATAAATTTTTTAAATATTTCCGGTAGGGGATGAGTTACTCGTCCCTCTACCGCTGTCCAGGAAATAGGATGATGAGAATTGATTGAGCCCCAGTGTGCCCAAGATAGGGGTGGCTGACAATTTTCTGCAAATAGCCCCCAGATCCAAAAGTACCTCCCGAAAAAATACCCTCGGGAGGGAACTTTTCTTCCGCAGGGTCCTAGAAGCTATTTGCCATTTGTTCCCGTCCAAAATTTTGGAGTTGGATTTTTCCCCTATGATAATCAGGTCAGTACAAGTTTTGTTTTGCTGTTTGCACACTGTTTCAGTCAAGTTTCGCGAGGGTGGCGCTCGGAATGATGCGCTTTCTCCTCTTTTTTCTTATTGCTATTTTTATGATGGGGATCCGGGCTTTCGCGTGGTGTGTTTTCAGAATTTTAAGATTATATTTTCATATAATTTTAAGCAATTTAAAAATTTTTAACTCACTTTTTCAGCTACAAAACGTGTTTGTACTGTCAGAAAGTCGTTTTATTGATTTCCAAAAAAATTTTTTATTACTGTCACGGGATAACCCGGATCACAATCTATCTGTACTCCAAAAACCAGGTCTTAGTCGCCTGAAAAGCCCCGGTTTTATTCGACTTTTGTCTGCAATAGCGCCACCCACAATAGCCCTAATGGAACTGGAAGTCGAATAAAACCTAAAGTACTAATAGAAAAATTCCCAAAAAGTATACTAATATTCTATGATAAATAACGAATTTTTAATACATATGTTAAAGCACTGGTTTTTGTTTTACGACTACTTTTAACTATTACTAAAATTAGATATATTAAGGACCTTTTATCTTCCGTTCCCGAGGTCGCTTCGTGATGATCGAAGTGTTGGGGGGCAGGTCTCGTTGTCCTCTTCTCAGCTGTGGTGGTCGATGGGTCAAAGGAGCCAAGGTTCTAGAACCTCGTGACCACGTGTTTTCGGTAGTTTGTTCCAGAAGTCCCTGGATTATGGGCCAAAAAATCTGAAACTCCGCAGGCTGCTACTTCTTCTTATTTAATGATTTTCCACAGTTGAAAAATGTGGGGTCACCGCGAAGAATCGCGAGATCCAGCACTCCGAACTTCACTTAACCTCAATAATTTCACTTTTTCTTGATTATTTCGCCACTATTTCACTTTTTACCGTATGTTATGGGTATCGTTAGATCCGTCTCGTCGAGACGCGTCGTTTGGTGCCACTTTTGTGGTAATTTATCAAACTTTTTCTATTTTTGCGATTTTAGAGGCGCGGAGCGACTCAGAAACGTGGCGCTCGGGTCAACCGTTGCGGGGGAACTCGGTTAGGTTAGGTTAGGTTAGGTTCGGGGCTCGCCCGTCTGCGTTTGCGTCTATACGATCGCGAACGCTCGGGAATGAGGATATTCGGTGCGCGCTTCCACGTCGACGCACGTCGGTGTTGCGGGGCGCGTCTCGGTGTCTCTTATAACGAAGCGGGGGTCCCCCCACAGCGCATACGTCCCCGTCGTGACCCCTGGGCAACGCCGTGTCTGACCACCGTAACGGAGTGGCAGACCGGCGGCTAAAGTGCGCTGTGACTCGCAGCAATCGATGCGCGCTGCGTTTAAGATGCCGAAGAAGATGACTCGCGACGCCTCCGGGCGATTTTTAACCCGTCGCCCCTCCCAGGGCGATTCAAACGGCCCTTCTCAGGGCCAATCCAAAGGCCCTTCTCAGGGCCTCGCCGGCGACGTTTCGGCGTCGGAGGCTGACCGCGCACCCTCTGCGGCCAGCCTGTTCGGCACGCCGGACTTGCTGTCGGACACCGACAGCTCCGTCGTCGACACGTCGGCGGCCGAGACAGACCGGCTCAATCGAAAGCGGGCCTACCTGAGGCTCGGGTCCGGGGGCTCCTCCGGATCGGTGGGCAAGTCGGGGAAGAAGCCGAGGTCCAAAAGGGCCTCGACTTCTGCTCCGGCTCCCACTCACGATGTGGGCCTGGTGGACGCCGAGCGTCAGTTGGGCCTGGCGAGGAGGGAGCAGCTCCAGCAGGACCTGGAGGAGCGGGTCGCTGCGAAGGAGCAGCAGGCGCGGGCCGCCAGGTCGAGGGCTGGCTACGGCACGTCCACCGTGCTGTACGCCGACCACTCCCTGGCGGAGCTGGAGCGCATGGCGCTCCAGGACAAGGAGGAAGTTCTGGAGGTCGCCTCAAAGTCCTCCAATTTGAAGGGGACCTTCCAGAAGGCCCTCAAATGCCGTGCAGCCAGCATGCACGGCATTGTCCTGGAGCTGGTGCGGCGGACGGCCAGCGACGAGACGCGGCAGCTGCAGGCGAGGGTGGATCGCCTGCAGGCGGAGGTCAGCCAGCTTCACCAGAAGCTGGCTGAGGCCACGGCTCGGCCTGCCCAGTCTGCCCAGCCTGCCCAGCCTGTCCAGCCTGCCCCGGTGCCGGTGGTAGAAGGCTCCTCCTCCCCTAGTAACCTTGAGGAATTATTCCGAAAGGTTATATCGGAGGAGAGGGCCTTCACCAGAGCCTGTTTCGCAGGCATTGAGGACCGGCTCTTGCCGGAAAGGCGGCTTCGCCCGCCGCTAGCGGCGGATAAGCCGCCACCGCGGGAGCCGGAACTTGCGCCTGTGGCAGGCCCGGCATCGGGAGCGCAGCCCCAGGCCCAGAAGCCCTCCAAGGGCAAGGGGAAGGGCAAGAGGAGCAAGGCGGCTCCTCAAACCCCCCCCACCACGGGCACGGAGGGTGCGTCTGGGACGGCTGCGTCGGCTGCTCCTCCAGCAGCAGCCCCCCAGACCTCGCAGGCGGAGGACGTCCTCCTTCCCTCCACCACCCCGGCCAACATGTCGTGGTCGGAAGTGGTCAGGAGGGGAGGGAAGAAGGCAGGGGGAAAGGCGGCCCCCAAGCCTGCTGCGACTGCGCCTGCAGCGGCAGCGAAAGCGGCTCCAGCCAAAGCCGGCGGGAGGAAGTTAATTCCTCCCAAAACCGCGGCCGTCGTGGTGACCATCACCCCGGAGGCCGCGGAGCGCGGCGAGACGTACGAGTCCGTCCTTAGACGGGCTCGTACGAATGCTGATCCCTCCCGGCTGGGGATCGGCGGCATTACGTGCCGCCGAACCCAGGCCGGAGCTCGAATTTTCGAGTTCTCGGGGGAGAAGCGCGGCGCTAACGCGGACCTCTTCGCAACAAAGTTGCAAGAGGTCATCGCGGATGTGGCGACGGTCGTCAAGCCCGTCAAGACCGCATCCCTGGAGGTGACCGAGCTGGACGACTCGGTCACCAAGGAGGATGTGGTGGCGGCTGTCGCCACGGCTGGAGGCTGCGTCGCTGCCGCAGTGAGGGCCGGAGCCATCGGGGTTGGTCGCCGCGGCATGGGCATCGTCCGCGTCGAGTGCCCTGTTGCCGCGGCTGCGGCCGTCCTTGCTGCGACCAAGGGACGGCTGCTCGTGGGGCTCAGCTCGGCTGTGGTCCGAGCGCTTGAAGACCAGCCTATGCGCTGCTTCAAGTGCTGCGCCTTCGGCCACACCCGAGCCACGTGTCCCTCCAAGTCCGATTGGGGAGCCTCGTGCTACCGATGCGGACAGGAGGGACACAAGAGTGCCGCTTGCAGCGCCACCACGCCTCACTGCAAGGCGTGCGCTGCAAGTGGCCGCCCCGCGGACCACAGGATGGCGGGCCGGGGCTGCAAGCCCCCCGTCAAGAAGGGCATAGTGCCGGCGCAGGTTCGCCCTGTCGCCACCACCGCTGCCGTCGTCGCCGCCGCTGCAGCTCCAGCGGCGGCAGCCGAGGAGGATCGTGCGATGTCGGAGTAATGTGCTCCGACTACCACATCCTCCAGGCGAACGCCAACCACTGCAGAGCGGCCCAGGACCTGGTAGTGCAGGTCATGGCCGAGTGGTTGGTGAACGTAGCGGTGGTCGCCGAGCCGTACTCGATCCCCAGCAGCTGGCTGGGTGACGAGGACGGCCTGGTGGCACTAGCGGCGCGGTCTTCCACGGACTCCCCTCCCCTCTCGCTATTAGAGAGGGGACCGGGATACGTGGCCGCCGCGTGGGGAGAGGTGGCGCTCGTGGGCGTCTACTTCTCCCCAAACCGTCCTCTCCAGGACTTTGAGAATTTTCTCGGAGTCCTGGCCGCAGTGGTCGGCAGGGCGGTTCCGCGTCAGGTCTCCGTGCTGGGAGACCTGAATGCCAAGTCTTTGACCTGGGGCAACCCGGCCACAGACGCCCGCGGGCGGGCGGTCGAGATGTGGGCAGCCTCCTCTGGACTCTCCCTCCTGAACAGGGGGAGCGTCCAGACATGCGTGCGGCGGCAGGGTGGCTCGATAGTGGACGTCACTTTTGCCACCCCTGCGTTGGCCGCGCGCGTGCTGAACTGGCGGGTGGACCCGGTGGAGACCATGTCGGACCACCGCTACGTGCGGTTCGACATCTCCGCCGGTGGCCCCGGCGGGAGGCGGCCCCTCTCGGGGCGATCGCCGTTTCCGCGGTGGGCCCTGACCCGCCTGGACAGGGAGGCAGCGGGGGAGGCGGCGTTCATCCAGGACTGGCTGTCGCCGCCTACAGCCGGCCTGGATGTGGACGCCGCAGCGGGGCAGCTGCGCCAGTCTCTGACCGAGGTATGCAACTCCAGCATGCCTCGGTCTGGCCGACCGCCAGACGGACGCGCTGTGTACTGGTGGTCGGCGGAGCTGGCGGGGCTCCGAGCAGCTTGCGTGGAGGCAAGGAGGGCCTACACGCGGAGTCGACGGCGGCGTCGACGGGACCTGGCCGACGAGGACCACCTCTACGAGGTATACTCGGAGGCGAGACTGGTCCTCGATCGGGCCATTGCCGCCGCCAGAGACTCGGCGAGAGCCGAGCTGCTGGAGGGTCTCGACAACGACCCCTACGGGAGGCCATATAAGGCGGCGCGCAACAAGCTGCGCCCCTTTGGCCCCCCGGTTGCCGAGACCCTGGAGCCCTCGTTTCTGGACGGGGTGGTTCGGTCCCTGTTCCCGCGCAGGGACAGCTTCACCCCGCCAGAGATGCGCGGAGCCCCGCTGGAGGACGAGGAGGCAGAGGAGGCCCCTCCGGTCACGGAGTCGGAACTTGGCGCGGCGGTTTTCCACGTCCGCGCCAAGAAGACGGCTCCGGGACCCGACGGCGTTCCCGCCAGGGTGGTGGCGATCGCCGCCACTCTGATGGAGGAGCGGTTTCGGGACCTGTTCAGCGCATGCCTTGCGTCTGGGAGGTTCCCGAAACCGTGGAAGGAGGGGCAGCTGTGCCTCCTCCGCAAGGAAGGCCGCCCAGCAGACTCCCCCTCGGCATACCGGCCCATCGTTCTCCTCGATGAGGTCGGGAAAATGTTCGAGGGGATAATAGCTGCTCGAGTCAAGAGCCATCTGCGGGATGTCGGGCCGGACTTGTCGGACGCTCAGTTCGGCTTTCGGGCTGAGCGTTCGACGGTGGACGCGCTGGCCTGCCTCAAGGGCCAGGTGCAGGGGGCGATGGAGGCGGGGGACGGAGTGTTGGCGGTGTCATTCGACATTGCCAACGCCTTCAACTCTGTTCCCCACTCCACCATCCTAGAGGCGCTCCGGTTCCACGGAGTGCCTCCATACCTGCGCAGTCTGCTGGCCAGCTACCTGGAGGACCGGGCGATCCTCCTGGTGGACAGAACTGGCCAGGTCCGGCGATATCCCGCCGAGGCCGGCGTTCCGCAGGGGTCAGTCTTAGGACCTCTCCTCTGGAACGTCGGCTTCGATTGGCTCTTGCGGGGAACTCTCCTCCGAGGCACGAGTGTCATCTGTTACGCGGACGACACTCTCCTCACCGCCCGGGGGGAGAGTTTCAGGGAGGCGGCCAACCTGGCCTCGGCGGGCGGATCCTTGGTCGCAGCGAGGATCCGCCGCCTAGGTCTGAAGGTGGCGCTGCACAAGACCGAGGCCGTGTGGTTCCACGGGCCTCGGCAGCGCCCCCCGCCTGACGCCCATATCTTCGTGGAGGGCGTCAGGATCGAGATCAAGGCCCAGATGAAATATCTGGGCCTCGTGATCGACAGCAGGTGGCGCTTCGGCCCGCATTTTAGCGGGCTGTCGGCGCGCCTGCTGAAGACAGCGGGGGCGCTGTCGTGGCTTCTCCCCAATTTGGGGGGGCCCAGCGCACGATGCCGGCAACTCTACGCCGGCATCCTGAAGAGCATGGCCCTGTACGGGGCCCCCATCTGGGAGGACTCCCTCCGAAGGAGGGAGAACGCCGCCGCGTTGCGGGCGCCCCAGAGGGCCATTGCTCAGCGGGTTGCGCGGGCTTACCGCACGGTCGGCTGTGCAGCGGCGTGCGCTCTGGCCGGCACCCCGCCTTGGGAGCTCGAGGCGTGGGTGCTCGCCAGAGTGCACGAATGGACGGCGGGGCGGAGGGCGAGAGGAGAACGCCCCGCCCCGGAAGAGCGGGAGGCCGTCCGGCGGGAGGCGAGGGACGCCATCGTCGTCCATTGGACGGCGGACCTCGCCACCGCAGCCTTCGGCCGCCGAACCCTCGACGCGCTCGGGCCGGTCCTGCGGGACTGGCTCGAGCGCCGGCACGGGTTCCTCTCGTTCCGTCTGGTGCAGGTGCTGTCCGGGCACGGCTGTTTCGGATCGTACCTGCACCGGATCGGACGGGAGGAGACGCCGTCGTGTCACGGCTGTGGCGCGGCGGAGGACACGGCGCAGCACACTCTCGCGGTGTGCCCGTCGTGGTCCGAGCCGCGCCGCAGTCTCACGGCGGCGATCGGAACGGACCTCTCGCTCCCCGGCGTGGTCAAGGCCATGCTGGAGGACGAGGGGTCCTGGGCGGCAGTCGCCTCCTTCTGCGAACAGGTCATGTCCCAGAAGGAGGCGGAGGAGCGCGCGCGAGAGGAAGACCCTCTCGCGGCGCCGCTCCGAAGGCGGAGGAGGGGTCGGAGAAGACGTCAGTATGACGGTCATCTCCGACTCCTCCCAGGTGGAGGCCAGCAGGCGACGGGTGCGGGGGCACCCTCGCTTGCATCGCACGCGCCTCCACCAGTGTCGGACGGGAATGGCCAGGTGTTCCCGGCCATTCCCGTCGCCCCCCAGCTCCCGCTCGGGGGGCACGCGGGGCCCGCCAGCTAGGCGGGCATGCGCCGGGAGGGTCGTGGAAGTAAAGGCTGAGCCGGTTTCCCATGACCCTCCCATCACGGCGACGAGGGAACACCGCTGAGTTTTAGTGGGTATACTGCCACTCTGGCAGGGAGTCCCACATACTCCGTCTCGTCCCCCGACGAGCGGAGATGCGTAATGTCATTTCTCAGCGACAAAAAAAAAAAAAAAAAAAAAAAAAAAAAAAAAAAAAGGTTAGGTTCGGGGGGGGGACCACCCCACAGTGCTTGCGTCCACGTCGCGTCCCCTGGAAACGGCCCAGTTCTGACCACCGTAACGGAGTGGCAGACTGGGTACGGCCAAAGTGCACTGTGACTCGCAGACATCGATGCGCTCTGCGATTAAGATGCCGAAACAACCAAAGCGTGACGCCTCCGGGCGTTTTATTGTAAATACAGATTTTAACCCAGTTTTTAACCAGAATCGCTCTACCCAGGGCGATTCCAACGGCCCTTCTCAGGGCCACGCCGGTGACGCCTCGGCGTCGGAGGCTGACCGCGCACCGTCTGCGGCCAGCCTGTTCGGCGCGCCGGAGTTGGTGTCGGACTCCGACAGCTCAGTCGTCGACACGTCGGCGGCTGAGACGGACCGACTCAACAGGAAGCGGGCCTACCTGAGGCTCGGGTCTGGGGGCTCCTCGGAGTCAAACAAGGCGAAGAAGAAGTCGAAGCCTAAGAAGGCTTCGACTTCTGCTTCGGCTCCTACCCACGATGTGGGCCTGGCGGACGCCGAGCGGCAGTTGGGCCTGGCGAAGAGAGAGCAGCTCCAGAGAGACCTGGAGGAGAGGGTCGCTGCAAAGGAGCAGCAGGCGCGGGCTGCCAGGTCGAGGGCTGGCTATGGCACTTCCACCGTGCTGTACGCCGACCACTCCCTAGCAGAGCTGGAGCGCATGGCGCTCCAGGACAAGGAAGAGGTTTTGGAGGTCGCCTCAAAGTCCTCCAATTTGAAGGGGACCTTCCAAAAGGCCCTCAAATGCCGGGCAGCCAGTCTGCACGGCATTGTCCTGGAGCTGGTGCGGCGGACGGCCAGCGACGAGACGCGGCAGCTGCAGGCGAGGGTGGATCGCCTGCAGGCGGAGGTCAGCCAGCTTCACCAGAAACTGGCTGAGGCCACGGCTCGGCCTGCCCAGTCCGCTCAGCCTGCCCAGCCTGTCCAGCCTGCCCCGGTGCCGGTGGTAGGAGGCCCCTCCCCTACTAACCTTGAGGAATTATTCCGAAAGGTTATATTGGAGGAGAGGGCCTTCACCAGAGCCTGTTTCGCAGGCATTGAGGACCGGCTCTTGCCGGAAAGGCGGCTTCGCCCGCCGCTAGCGGCGGACAAGCCGCCACCGCGGGAGCCGGAACCTGCGCCTGCAGCAGGCCCGGCATCGGGAGCGCAGCCCCAGGCCCAGAAGCCCTCCACGGGCAAGGGCAAGGGCAAGGGGAAGGGCAAGGGGAGCAAGGCGGCTCCTCAAACCCCCCCCACCACGGGCACGGAGGGTGCGTCTGGGGCGGCTGCGTCGGCTGCTCCTCCAGCAGCAGCCCCCCAGACCTCGCAGGCGGAGGACGTCCTCCTTCCCTCCACCACCCCGGCCAACATGTCGTGGTCGGAAGTGGTCAGGAGGGGAAGGAAGAAGGCAGGGGGAAAGGCGGCCCCCAAGCCTGCTGCGACTGCGCCTGCAGCGGCAGCGAAAGCGGCTCCAGGCAAAGCCGGCGGGAGGAAGTTAATTCCTCCCAAAACCGCGGCCGTCGTGGTGACCATCACCCCGGAGGCCGCGGAGCGCGGCGAGACGTACGAGTCCGTCCTTAGACGGGCTCGTACGAATGCTGATCCCTCCCGGCTGGGGATCGGCGGCATTACGTGCCGCCGAACCCAGGCCGGAGCTCGAATCTTCGAGTTTTCGGGGGAGAAGCGCGGCGCTAACGCGGACCTCTTCGCAACAAAGTTGCAAGAGGTCATCGCGGATGTGGCGACGGTCGTCAAGCCCGTCAAGACCGCATCCCTGGAGGTGACCGAGCTGGACGACTCGGTCACCAAGGAGGATGTGGTGGCGGCTGTCGCCACGGCTGGAGGCTGCGTCGCTGCCGCAGTGAGGGCCGGAGCCATCGGGGTCGGTCGCCGCGGCATGGGCATCGTCCGCGTCGAGTGCCCTGTTGCCGCGGCTGCGGCCGTCCTTGCTGCGACCAAGGGACGGCTGCTCGTGGGGCTCAGCTCGGCTGTGGTCCGAGCGCTTGAAGACCAGCCTATGCGCTGCTTCAAGTGCTGCGCCTTCGGCCACACCCGAGCTACGTGTCCCTCCAAGTCCGATTGGGGAGCCTCGTGCTACCGATGCGGACAGGAGGGGCACAAGAGTGCCGCTTGCAGCGCCACCACGCCTCACTGCAAGGCGTGCGCCGCAAGCGGCCGCCCCGCGGACCATAGGATGGCGGGCAGGGGCTGCAAGCCCCCCGTCAAAAAGGGCATAGTGCCGGCGCAGGTTCGCCCTGTCGCCACCACCGCTGCCGTCGTCGCCGCCGCTGCAGCTCCAGCGGCGGCAGCCGAGGAGGATCGTGCGATGTCGGAGTAATGTGCTCCGACTACCACATCCTCCAGGCGAACACCAACCACTGCAGAGCGGCCCAGGACCTGGCAGTGCAGGTCATGGCCGAGTGGTTGGTGAACGTAGCGGTGGTCGCCGAGCCGTACTCGATCCCCAGCACCTGGCTGGGTGACGAGGACGGCTCGGTGGCACTAGCGGCGCGGTCTTCCACGGACTCCCCTCCCCTCTCGCTATTAGAGAGGGGACCGGGATACGTGGCCGCCGCGTGGGGAGAGGTGGCGCTCGTAGGCGTCTACTTCTCCCCAAACCGTCCTCTCCAGGACTTTGAGAATTTTCTCGGAGTCCTGGCCGCAGTGGTCGGCAGGGCGGTTCCGCGTCAGGTCTCCGTGCTGGGAGACCTGAATGCCAAGTCGGTGACCTGGGGTAACCCGGCCACCGACGCCCGCGGGCGGGCGGTCGAGATGTGGGCAGCCTCCTCTGGACTCTCCCTCCTGAACAGGGGGAGCGTCCAGACATGCGTGCGGCGGCAGGGTGGCTCGATAGTGGACGTCACTTTCGCCACCCCTGCGTTGGCCGCGCGCGTGCTGAACTGGCGGGTGGACCCGGTGGAGACCATGTCGGACCACCGCTACGTGCGGTTCGACATCTCCGCCGGTGGCCCCGGCGGGAGGCGGCCCCTCTCGGGGCGATCGCCGTTTCCGCGGTGGGCCCTGACCCGCCTGGACAGGGAGGCAGCGGGGGAGGCGGCGTTCATCCAGGACTGGCTGTCACCGCCTACAGCCGGCCTGGATGTGGACGCCGCAGCGGGGCAGCTGCGCCAGTCTCTGACCGAGGTATGCAACTCCAGCATGCCTCGGTCTGGCCGGCCGCCAGACGGACGCGCCGTGTACTGGTGGTCGGCGGAGCTGGCGGGGCTCCGAGCAGCTTGCGTGGAGGCAAGGAGGGCCTACACGCGGAGTCGACGGCGGCGTCGACGGGACCTGGCCGACGAGGACCACCTCTACGAGGTATACTCGGAGGCGAGACTGGTCCTCGATCGGGCCATCGCCGCCGCCAGAGACTCGGCGAGAGCCGAGCTGCTGGAGGGTCTCGACAACGACCCCTACGGGAGGCCATATAAGGCAGCGCGCAACAAGTTGCGCCCCTTTGGCCCCCCGGTTGCCGAGACCCTGGAGCCCTCGTTTCTGGACGGGGTGGTTCGGTCCCTGTTCCCGCGCAGTGACAGCTTCACCCCGCCAGAGATGCGCGGAGCCCCGCTGGAGGACGAGGAGGCAGAGGAGGCCCCTCCGGTCACGGAGTCGGAACTTGGCGCGGCGGTTTTCCACGTCCGCGCCAAGAAGACGGCTCCGGGACCCGACGGCGTCCCCGCCAGGGTGGTGGCGATCGCCGCCACTCTGATGGAGGAGCGGTTTCGGGACCTCTTCAGCGCATGCCTTGCGTCTGGGAGGTTCCCGAAACCGTGGAAGGAGGGGCAGCTGTGCCTCCTCCGCAAGGAGGGCCGCCCAGCAGACTCCCCCTCGGCATACCGGCCCATCGTTCTCCTCGATGAGGTCGGTAAAATGTTCGAGGGGATAATAGCTGCTCGAGTCAAGAGCCATCTGCGGGATGTCGGGCCGGACTTGTCGGACGCTCAGTTCGGCTTTCGGGCTGAGCGTTCGACGGTGGACGCGCTGGCCTGCCTCAAGGGGCAGGTGCAGGGGGCGATGGAGGCGGGGGACGGAGTGTTGGCGGTGTCGTTCGACATCGCCAACGCCTTCAACTCTGTTCCTCACTCCACCATCCTAGAGGCGCTCCGGTTCCACGGAGTGCCTCGATACCTGCGCAGTCTGCTGGCCAGCTACCTGGAGGACCGGGCGATCCTCCTGGTGGACAGAACTGGCCAGGTCCGGCGATATCCCGCCGGGGCCGGCGTTCCACAGGGGTCAGTCTTAGGACCTCTCCTCTGGAACGTCGGCTTCGATTGGCTCTTGCGGGGAACTCTCCTCCGAGGCACGAGTGTCATCTGTTACGCGGACGACACTCTCCTCACCGCCCGGGGGGAGAGTTTCAGGGAGGCGGCCAACCTGGCCTCGGCGGGCGGATCCTTGGTCGCAGCGAGGATCCGCCGCCTAGGTCTGAAGGTGGCGCTGCACAAGACCGAGGCCGTGTGGTTTCACGGGCCTCGGCAGCGCCCCCCGCCTGACGCCCACATCTTCGTGGAGGGCGTCAGGATCGAGATCAAGGCCCAGATGAAATATCTGGGCCTCGTGATCGACAGCAGGTGGCGCTTCGGCCCGCATTTTAGCGGGCTGTCGGCGCGCCTGCTGAAGACAGCGGGGGCGCTGTCGTGGCTTCTCCCCAATTTGGGGGGGCCCAGCGCACGATGCCGGCAACTCTACGCCGGCATCCTGAAGAGCATGGCCCTGTACGGGGCCCCCATCTGGGAGGACTCCCTCCGACGGAGGGAGAACGCCGCCGCGTTGCGGGCGCCCCAGAGGGCCATTGCTCAGCGGGTTGCGCGGGCCTACCGCACGGTCGGCTGTGCAGCGGCGTGCGCTCTGGCCGGCACCCCGCCTTGGGAGCTCGAGGCGTGGGTGCTCGCCAGAGTGCACGAATGGACGGCGGGGCGGAGGGCGAGAGGAGAACGCCCCGCCCCGGAAGAGCGGGAGGCCGTCCGGCGGGAGGCGAGGGACGCCATCGTCGTCCATTGGACGGCGGACCTCGCCACCGCAGCCTTCGGCCGCCGAACCCTCGACGCGCTCGGGCCGGTCCTGCGGGACTGGCTCGAGCGGCGGCACGGGTTCCTCTCGTTCCGTCTGGTGCAGGTGCTGTCCGGGCACGGCTGTTTCGGATCGTACCTGCACCGGATCGGACGGGAGGAGACGCCGTCGTGTCACGACTGTGGCGCGGCGGAGGACACGGCGCAGCACACTCTCGCAGTATGCTCGTCGTGGTCCGAGCCGCGCCGCAGTCTCACGGCGGCGATCGGAACGGACCTCTCGCTCCCCGGCGTGGTCAACGCCATGCTGAGGGACGAGGGGTCCTGGGCGGCAGTCGCCTCCTTCTGCGAACATGTCATGTCCCAGAAGGAGGCGGCGGAGCGGGCGCGGGAGGAAGACCCTCTCGCGGCGCCGCTCCGAAGGCGGAGGAGGGGTCGGAGAAGACGTCAGTATGACGGTCATCTCCGACTCCTTCCAGGTGGAGGCCAGCAGGCGACGGGTGCGGGGGCACCCTCGCTTGCATCGCACGCGCCTCCACCAGTGTCGGACGGGAATGGCCAGGTGTTCTCGGCCATTCCCGTCACCCCCCAGCTCCCGCTCGGGGGGCACGCGGGGCCCGCCAGCTAGGCGGGCATGCGCCGGGAGGGTCGTGGAAGTAAAGGCTGAGCCGGTTTCCCATGACCCTCCCATCACGGCGCCGAGGGAACACCGCTGAGTTTTAGTGGGTATACTGCCACTCTGGCAGGGAGTCCCACATACTCCGTCTCGTCCCCCGACGAGCGGAGATGCGTAATGTCATTTCTCAGCGACAAAAAAAAAAAAAAAAAAAAAAAAAAGGTTAGGTTCGGGGTCCCTGACCCGCCTGGACAGGGAGGCAGCGGGGGAGGCGGCGTTCATCCAGGACTGGCTGTCGCCGCCTACAGCCGGCCTGGATGTGGACGCCGCAGCGGGGCAGCTGCGCCAGTCTCTGACCGAGGTATGCAACTCCAGCATGCCTCGGTCTGGCCGGCCGCCAGACGGACGCGCCGTGTACTGGTGGTCGGCGGAGCTGGCGGGGCTCCGAGCAGCTTGCGTGGAGGCAAGGAGGGCCTACACGCGGAGTCGACGGCGGCGTCGACGGGACCTGGCCGACGAGGACCACCTCTACGAGGTATACTCGGAGGCGAGACTGGTCCTCGATCGGGCCATTGCCGCCGCCAGAGACTCGGCGAGAGCCGAGCTGCTGGAGGGTCTCGACAACGACCCCTACGGGAGGCCATATAAGGCGGCGCGCAACAAGCTGCGCCCCTTTGGCCCCCCGGTTGCCGAGACCCTGGAGCCCTCGTTTCTGGACGGGGTGGTTCGGTCCCTGTTCCCGCGCAGGGACAGCTTCACCCCGCCAGAGATGCGCGGAGCCCCGCTGGAGGACGAGGAGGCAGAGGAGGCCCCTCCGGTCACGGAGTCGGAACTTGGCGCGGCGGTTTTCCACGTCCGCGCCAAGAAGACGGCTCCGGGACCCGACGGCGTCCCCGCCAGGGTGGTGGCGATCGCCGCCACTCTGATGGAGGAGCGGTTTCGGGACCTCTTCAGCGCATGCCTTGCGTCTGGGAGGTTCCCGAAACCGTGGAAGGAGGGGCAGCTGTGCCTCCTTCGCAAGGAGGGCCGCCCAGCAGACTCCCCCTCGGCATACCGGCCCATCGTTCTCCTCGATGAGGTCGGTAAAATGTTCGAGGGGATAATAGCTGCTCGAGTCAAGAGCCATCTGCGGGATGTCGGGCCGGACTTGTCGGACGCTCAGTTCGGCTTTCGGGCTGAGCGTTCGACGGTGGACGCGCTGGCCTGCCTCAAGGGTCAGGTGCAGGGGGCGATGGAGGCGGGGGACGGAGTGTTGGCGGTGTCGTTCGACATTGCCAACGCCTTCAACTCTGTTCCCCACTCCACCATCCTAGAGGCGCTCCGGTTCCACGGAGTGCCTCGATACCTGCGCAGTCTGCTGGCCAGCTACCTGGAGGACCGGGCGATCCTCCTGGTGGACAGAACTGGCCAGGTCCGGCGATATCCCGCCGAGGCCGGCGTTCCGCAGGGGTCAGTCTTAGGACCTCTCCTCTGGAACGTCGGCTTCGATTGGCTCTTGCGGGGAACTCTCCTCCGAGGCACGAGTGTCATCTGCTACGCGGACGACACTCTCCTCACCGCCCGGGGGGAGAGTTTCAGGGAGGCGGCCAACCTGGCCTCGGCGGGCGGATCCTTGGTCGCAGCGAGGATCCGCCGCCTAGGTCTGAAGGTGGCGCTGCACAAGACCGAGGCCGTGTGGTTCCACGGGCCTCGGCAGCGCCCCCCGCCTGACGCCCACATCTTAGTGGAGGGCATCAGGATCGAGATCAAGGCCCAGATGAAATATCTGGGCCTCGTGATTGACAGCAGGTGGCGCTTCGGCCCGCATTTTAGCGGGCTGTCGGCGCGCCTGCTGAAGACAGCGGGGGCGCTGTCGTGGCTTCTCCCCAATTTGGGGGGGCCCAGCGCACGATGCCGGCAACTCTACGCCGGCATCCTGAAGAGCATGGCCCTGTACGGGGCCCCCATCTGGGAGGACTCCCTCCGAAGGAGGGAGAACGCCGCCGCGTTGCGGGCGCCCCAGAGGGCCATTGCTCAGCGGGTTGCGCGGGCTTACCGCACGGTCGGCTGTGCAGCGGCGTGCGCTCTGGCCGGCACCCCGCCTTGGGAGCTCGAGGCGTGGGTGCTCGCCAGAGTGCACGAATGGACGGCGGGGCGGAGGGCGAGAGGAGAACGCCCCGCCCCGGAAGAGCGGGAGGCCGTCCGGCGGGAGGCGAGGGACGCCATCGTCGTCCATTGGACGGCGGACCTCGCCACCGCAGCCTTCGGCCGCCGAACCCTCGACGCGCTCGGGCCGGTCCTGCGGGACTGGCTCGAGCGCCGGCACGGGTTCCTCTCGTTCCGTCTGGTGCAGGTGCTGTCCGGGCACGGCTGTTTCGGATCGTACCTGCACCGGATCGGACGGGAGGAGACGCCGTCGTGTCACGGCTGTGGCGCGGCGGAGGACACGGCGCAGCACACTCTCGCGGTGTGCCCGTCGTGGTCCGAGCCGCGCCGCAGTCTCACGGCGGCGATCGGAACGGACCTCTCGCTCCCCGGCGTGGTCAAGGCCATGCTGGAGGACGAGGGGTCCTGGGCGGCAGTCGCCTCCTTCTGCGAACAGGTCATGTCCCAGAAGGAGGCGGAGGAGCGCGCGCGAGAGGAAGACCCTCTCGCGGCGCCGCTCCGAAGGCGGAGGAGGGGTCGGAGAAGACGTCAGTATGACGGTCATCTCCGACTCCTCCCAGGTGGAGGCCAGCAGGCGACGGGTGCGGGGGCACCCTCGCTTGCATCGCACGCGCCTCCACCAGTGTCGGACGGGAATGGCCAGGTGTTCCCGGCCATTCCCGTCGCCCCCCAGCTCCCGCTCGGGGGGCACGCGGGGCCCGCCAGCTAGGCGGGCATGCGCCGGGAGGGTCGTGGAAGTAAAGGCTGAGCCGGTTTCCCATGACCCTCCCATCACGGCGACGAGGGAACACCGCTGAGTTTTAGTGGGTATACTGCCACTCTGGCAGGGAGTCCCACATACTCCGTCTCGTCCCCCGACGAGCGGAGATGCGTAATGTCATTTCTCAGCGACAAAAAAAAAAAAAAAAGGTTCGGGGTCCCTGACCCGCCTGGACAGGGAGGCAGCGGGGGAGGCGGCGTTCATCCAGGACTGGCTGTCGCCGCCTACAGCCGGCCTGGATGTGGACGCCGCAGCGGGGCAGCTGCGCCAGTCTCTGACCGAGGTATGCAACTCCAGCATGCCTCGGTCTGGCCGGCCGCCAGACGGACGCGCCGTGTACTGGTGGTCGGCGGAGCTGGCGGGGCTCCGAGCAGCTTGCGTGGAGGCAAGGAGGGCCTACACGCGGAGTCGACGGCGGCGTCGACGGGACCTGGCCGACGAGGACCACCTCTACGAGGTGTACTCGGAGGCGAGGCTGGTCCTCGATCGGGCCATCGCCGCCGCCAGAGACTCGGCGAGAGCCGAGCTGCTGGAGGGTCTCGACAACGACCCCTACGGGAGGCCATATAAGGCGGCGCGCAACAAGCTGCGCCCCTTTGGCCCCCCGGTTGCCGAGACCCTGGAGCCCTCGTTTCTGGACGGGGTGGTTCGGTCCCTGTTCCCGCGCAGGGACAGCTTCACCCCGCCAGAGATGCGCGGAGCCCCGCTGGAGGACGAGGAGGCAGAGGAGGCCCCTCCGGTCACGGAGTCGGAACTTGGCGCGGCGGTTTTCCACGTCCGCGCCAAGAAGACGGCTCCGGGACCCGACGGCGTCCCCGCCAGGGTGGTGGCGATCGCCGCCACTCTGATGGAGGAGCGGTTTCGGGACCTCTTCAGCGCATGCCTTGCGTCTGGGAGGTTCCCGAAACCGTGGAAGGAGGGGCAGCTGTGCCTCCTCCGTAAGGAGGGCCGCCCAGCAGACTCCCCCTCGGCATACCGGCCCATCGTTCTCCTCGATGAGGTCGGAAAGATGTTCGAGGGGATAATAGCTGCTCGCGTGAAGAGCCATCTGCGGGATGTCGGGCCGGACTTGTCGGACGCTCAGTTCGGCTTTCGGGCTGAGCGTTCGACGGTGGACGCGCTGGCCTGCCTCAAGGGGCAGGTGCAGGGGGCGATGGAGGCGGGGGACGGAGTGTTGGCGGTGTCGTTCGACATCGCCAACGCCTTCAACTCTGTTCCTCACTCCACCATCCTAGAGGCGCTCCGGTTCCACGGAGTGCCTCGATACCTGCGCAGTCTGCTGGCCAGCTACCTGGAGGACCGGGCGATCCTCCTGGTGGACAGAACTGGCCAGGTCCGGCGATATCCCGCCGAGGCCGGCGTTCCACAGGGGTCAGTCTTAGGACCTCTCCTCTGGAACGTCGGCTTCGATTGGCTCTTGCGGGGAACTCTCCTCCGAGGCACGAGTGTCGTCTGCTACGCGGACGACACTCTCCTCACCGCCCGGGGGGAGAGTTTCAGGGAGGCGGCCAACCTGGCCTCGGCGGGCGGATCCTTGGTCGCAGCGAGGATCCGCCGCCTAGGTCTGAAGGTGGCGCTGCACAAGACCGAGGCCGTGTGGTTCCACGGGCCTCGGCAGCGCCCCCCGCCTGACGCCCACATCTTCGTGGAGGGCGTCAGGATCGAGATCAAGGCCCAGATGAAATATCTGGGCCTCGTGATCGACAGCAGGTGGCGCTTCGGCCCGCATTTTAGCGGGCTGTCGGCGCGCCTGCTGAAGACAGCGGGGGCGCTGTCGTGGCTTCTCCCCAATTTGGGGGGGCCCAGCGCACGATGCCGGCAACTCTACGCCGGCATCCTGAAGAGCATGGCCCTGTACGGGGCCCCCATCTGGGAGGACTCCCTCCGACGGAGGGAGAACGCCGCCGCGTTGCGGGCGCCCCAGAGGGCCATTGCTCAGCGGGTTGCGCGGGCCTACCGCACGGTCGGCTGTGCAGCGGCGTGCGCTCTGGCCGGCACCCCGCCTTGGGAGCTCGAGGCGTGGGTGCTCGCCAGAGTGCACGAATGGACGGCGGGGCGGAGGGCGAGAGGAGAACGCCCCGCCCCGGAAGAGCGGGAGGCCGTCCGGCGGGAGGCGAGGGACGCCATCGTCGTCCATTGGACGGCGGACCTCGCCACCGCAGCCTTCGGCCGCCGAACCCTCGACGCGCTCGGGCCGGTCCTGCGGGACTGGCTCGAGCGGCGGCACGGGTTCCTCTCGTTCCGTCTGGTGCAGGTGCTGTCCGGGCACGGCTGTTTCGGATCGTACCTGCACCGGATCGGACGGGAGGAGACGCCGTCGTGTCACGACTGTGGCGCGGCGGAGGACACGGCGCAGCACACTCTCGCGGTGTGCCCGTCGTGGTCCGAGCCGCGCCGCAGTCTCACGGCGGCGATCGGAACGGACCTCTCGCTCCCCGGCGTGGTCAACGCCATGCTGAGGGACGAGGGGTCCTGGGCGGCAGTCGCCTCCTTCTGCGAACACGTCATGTCCCAGAAGGAGGCGGCGGAGCGCGCGCGGGAGGAAGACCCTCTCGCGGCGCCGCTCCGAAGGCGGAGGAGGGGTCGGAGAAGACGTCAGTATGACGGTCATCTCCGACTCCTCCCAGGTGGAGGCCAGCAGGCGACGGGTGCGGGGGCACCCTCGCTTGCATCGCACGCGCCTCCACCAGTGTTGGACGGGAATGGCCAGGTGTTCTCGGCCATTCCCGTCGCCCCCCAGCTCCCGCTCGGGGGGCACGCGGGGCCCGCCAGCTAGGCGGGCATGCGCCGGGAGGGTCGTGGAAGTAAAGGCTGAGCCGGTTTCCCATGACCCTCCCATCACGGCGCCGAGGGAACACCGCTGAGTTTTAGTGGGTATACTGCCACTCTGGCAGGGAGTCCCACATACTCCGTCTCGTCCCCCGACGAGCGGAGATGCGTAATGTCATTTCTCAGCGACAAAAAAAAAAAAAAAAAAGGTTAGGTTCGGGGCGGAGGGCGAGAGGAGAACGCCCCGCCCCGGAAGAGCGGGAGGCCGTCCGGCGGGAGGCGAGGGACGCCATCGTCGTCCATTGGACGGCGGACCTCGCCACCGCAGCCTTCGGCCGCCGAACCCTCGACGCGCTCGGGCCGGTCCTGCGGGACTGGCTCGAGCGGCGGCACGGGTTCCTCTCGTTCCGTCTGGTGCAGGTGCTGTCCGGGCACGGCTGTTTCGGATCGTACCTGCACCGGATCGGACGGGAGGAGACGCCGTCGTGTCACGACTGTGGCGCGGCGGAGGACACGGCGCAGCACACTCTCGCGGTGTGCCCGTCGTGGTCCGAGCCGCGCCGCAGTCTCACGGCGGCGATCGGAACGGACCTCTCGCTCCCCGGCGTGGTCAACGCCATGCTGAGGGACGAGGGGTCCTGGGCGGCAGTCGCCTCCTTCTGCGAACACGTCATGTCCCAGAAGGAGGCGGCGGAGCGCGCGCGGGAGGAAGACCCTCTCGCGGCGCCGCTCCGAAGGCGGAGGAGGGGTCGGAGAAGACGTCAGTATGACGGTCATCTCCGACTCCTCCCAGGTGGAGGCCAGCAGGCGACGGGTGCGGGGGCACCCTCGCTTGCATCGCACGCGCCTCCACCAGTGTCGGACGGGAATGGCCAGGTGTTCTCGGCCATTCCCGTCGCCCCCCAGCTCCCGCTCGGGGGGCACGCGGGGCCCGCCAGCTAGGCGGGCATGCGCCGGGAGGGTCGTGGAAGTAAAGGCTGAGCCGGTTTCCCATGACCCTCCCATCACGGCGCCGAGGGAACACCGCTGAGTTTTAGTGGGTATACTGCCACTCTGGCAGGGAGTCCCACATACTCCGTCTCGTCCCCCGACGAGCGGAGATGCGTAATGTCATTTCTCAGCGACAAAAAAAAAAAAAAAGGTTAGGTTAGGTTAGGTTTTTTTTTTTTTTTTTTTTTTTTTTTATACTACTTCCTCTGACACAAATCAGAGCCTATTTTATCTAATGCTACTCTGTCATTCCAGTTCTATCAAGTATTCCTCTCGCACTTTTATTCCGCATACTTTATCTTTCTTTCTTAATATCTCTATCATGCCTTTTCCCGGTGGGATTCCGGTCTTATCTTTCTATCTACTCTAATTATATTGTTTCTTTATTTAAGGTATCAGATTTACAACATACACAATTTTCTTCTTTATTTCAGTGAACATCAAGCGTTTGGTACATTTTATTCTTACATAACTAGTTTACAATTTGTGCTTACTTTTATCAATTAATATACTTAGGGCTACAATTTAAATCTATTTTACATATAGGTTTTGGGGTTCAGGGTTTACAGTATCCACTATATTCTTACGCTTATTATTACTTAATTTACGCTTATTCTTACTCTTTAACTATTATACTCTTTATAAATTTTCGTGTATGATGTACAATATATTCCACAATATACGGTCATCATACTTTTGTTACTTGTTTCTCTTTACGACTGTTTCTACTAGTTTTAAGCAATAATCCATGAATTTTTCCCTTCTTTTATCCACCATAATACATTTTATGTTTTCTATTGTAAGTTTTGTATCCAGTATTTGTTCAATTTCGTATCTCTCATATCCAAACGCTGGGCATTCCAAGACAATGTGGGGGACGGTTTCCTTTACACCTGGGTCACAAATGCATGAGGGGCTCTCCTTACACTTAAAACGACATAAGTATTCGGAGAATCCCCCATGGCCGGTCAACAATTGAGTGCTCAGGCATGTCGGTTCGAACTTGCGAATCACACTATATGCTGCCATCACATCCGGGAAGAAGAGTTTTGTGATTCCCGCCACTGCTCCTGACCTATATCTCGCATCCCATTCGCGAATCGACTCCAGTCGGAGTTGTCGCTTCGCAAATGAGACGGGATACAAATCGTAGCTCGGTTTCCTCTTGCTTGATGCTGCAGCGGCTTCCTTGGCAATGTGGTCAGCTCTTTCGTTTCCCTCCAATCCAGCGTGTGCTTTTATCCAGAACAGAGATACCACTTTGTTCTGTCGAGATAATTCTGTTAGGTTCTCGCGGGTTTCTACAGCTAGTGGATGGAGGGAGCCGAGGTTTATGACCGTTTGTAATGCCGCCATTGAGTCACTGAAAATGCCGAATGTGGTAGCATCGTGTTTCTTTATTCGCCTCGTGGCTTCGCAAACGGCCAGTAATTCAGCTTGGTAGACTGTGCAGTATGATGGCAAGCAAAGCTTGACGGTCCGAGTTTCCGCTTCGCCTTCCCACACGGATAGCGCTGCGCCGACCCTTCCCCCAATCTTGCTGCCATCTGTGAAGATTTTTACTGCACAGCCTTCGTTCGCGTCCATGTCATTCTGGTCTCTAATACTCGTCAGCTCAAGGTCTGTGACCGCTGCAGGGTGTGGTGCTTGTGTTGCTGGCGTTAATCGCTCGATCTCTCTGTCCCCTAGTTCCGGCAGGGCCGCCCCCTTCCTGATCCTGTATAGTGAGGCTACCTCGCGTACACGAAGATCAAGCGGGAGCACTCCCGCCAGGACCAATGCGGAGTTCAGGGAGACCGTGCGATAAGCCTTGCACATTTTTTGGGCGAAGCCCCTCTGTACAGCTCCGAGCTGTCTTTGCACTCCTAGTTTTTCGGCAGCTGGTGCCCAAACGCTCGCCGCATACAGAATGATGGGCTCGATGGTCGCTGTGTAAATTGTGCGTATCACTTCTGGGTGGAGGCCCCAACTCGCCTTCGCTGCTCTTGCGAGCTGTTTGTAGATGTTTATGGCCTTCCTACACACATCTGCTACGTGTGCCTTAAAAGTAAGCTTTTCGTCAAACGTTACACCCAGCATCTTAATTTGTTTTGACATGCCAATGTCCACCCCGCCCATGCTCAAGTGCGGAGTGTCGAATTTAAGCTTGCGCGTGATTACCATTGCATTGGTTTTATGAGGCGCGAATTTGAGCTTATTTTCGACACCCCACACCCGAACAAGCTCGAGAGCGGCATTTGCGTGTCTTTGCACATGTTGTGCCGTCTGACCATCGAACACCATGACGACATCGTCAGCGAAGGCCTGCACGTAATGACCTGCGGATTCAAGGGTATTCAGCAGGGGATCCAGCAGTATATTCCATAGGATGGGCCCACCAATAGATCCTTGGACGCATCCTTTGTTGGTCGCCTTTGTGTATGTTTCCCCATTATACCTCACTGTGACCTTCCTTTGGTCGAGGTAACTGTCAAACACTTTTCGGATATTTAGGGGACAGTTTGCTTTTGCCAGTTGGACTCTGATTGCTGGCCACCATGCGCTGTCGAAGGCGCCCTCTATATCCAATGACACGACGGCTATGATTTTCTTCTCGTCCAATTTAGTCTTTATATGTTGCATTAATTTATAGAGGGCGTCTTCGCAGCTCTTTTGGGGCATGAATCCAAATTGGTTGGGGTTTAGTTTCGGTAGCAGGTGGTGTTTAAGTCTGGCGACCAACATTTTTTCGTACACTTTGCCCATTACCGGTAAGAGTCCTATAGGGCGGTAGGACTTGGGAGTTGTATACGATTCTTTTCCTGGTTTCCTCAACACTATAACCGTGGCTTCCTTCCAGATGACTGGGAAATAATGGAGCTTTAGACACTTGTTGAGTACTTCCAGGAAAAGCTTTGGGTCGCTTTTTATGGCATGGCTGCATATGTCAGCAGTGAATCCGTCGGCGCCAGGCGCTTTCTTTGGGTTCAAGGAATCCAGTGCAGTGAGCAGTTCCGTTTTTGTGAACGGAGGATCGTTCTGTACCTCGGGTTGTTTGAGGTTCACAGCTGATGCTCGGTTCCTTATTTCTCGATGCGTCTGGTTATCATTCTCCGTTAGATCTTCCGGGTAGAAGGTTTTCGCCAACAACTCCACCGAACCTTTGGCATCAAGCGTGATGCCGCATTCTTCCAAGGGTGTGTCCTCTTCCCTCTTTGCTGTTCTCCCTATTACTCGGTAGATACCCTCCCACAAACCCTCCTTGTCCTGTTTGTTACAGAATTCCTTCCAGCTTTTGATCTGGGCCTCCATAGCCCTAGCTTCATATTCGTCTCTGGCGATTATATAAGCGTCCACCACACCCTGTTTTCGAATAGGTGCAGCGTTTCTGATTCTGCGTTTCCTGGTGGTGACTTCCTGCTTCATTTTCACGAGCTCCTCTGAACACCATGGTAGGGTAAGTGTCTCTGTATTCTTCTTTAATGGAATTGAACTGTTGCTAGATTCTGTAATAGCTTTGTTGTAGTTTTTTATGAGTGTGTCTAGTTTTTCTACTGTATTAATGGTACAAATTTTTCCGATTTCTAAATTATATTCTGATTTTAATTGTTTAAATTTATTATGAAAAGTTTCCCAGTTTGCTTTCTTTGTGTTGTAAAGTCTTGTGGTTCTTTTGACACTTACCCCAACCGATTTCTTGAGCTTGATATTAAAGCTAATACCACTGTGGTCAGCGCACGTGAGATTTACGATGACTTTCCAGTCCTCCACCAGGTCCAGCATATCAATAGTACAGGCCGTCACGTCCACAAAACTGGTGTAGTGTTTCCCGCCACGAACGGTATCAAAGGTCGGAGTATCCCCTTTGTTAAGGATATGAAGACCCAGCTCATGAAGCGTGCCAGCCACATCGTCCCCCCTATGGTCGATTTCAGGGCTTCCCCACCAGGTGCTCTTAGCATTGCAGTCGCCTCCAATAATGAGCCTTCGTGTTATGGCTGTTGCAATTTTTTGAATGTGATCCAGATACGGATCTATGGGCTGGTCTGGTTCAAAATAATATGAGACCAATGTTAATTTCCATTGCTTGGTGCTTACACTCACCACTGCGATGTTGTTGGTGGTGAGCTCTGGGTGTTGCGTGACGTCTAGGTTGGGGTCAAATACAGCAATAGCTGCTTTGACCGTACCCCCTCCTGTGTTCTGGTATATTCTGACACCACGGTATGTTTTCATACTATCTGACCCACCCACATAAGGTTCCTGGACCAGCGCTATTGCAACTCTGCTTTTAGTTGCTTCGATCATTAACTCTTCTGTAGCTAGCTTCCTACGTTGAAGATTGCATTGGAGCACCCGGTACAGGTGTTTATCCTCTTGGGCGCCCTTAGCAATACGCTACCGACATACGAGCTATAGCATCGCGCTTTCTGCGTATGGGGCATTCTTTGCTAAAGGCGTTATGGTCGTTTCGATCGATCTTGGCCGCAGTGCAGTTTCTGCATGAAGGTTCACCTCCTGCAAGCCACTCTGGGCATTGCGCCCTAAGGTGTGGTCCTCCGCAGTGGCTGCAGAGGTCCACTGGGGCTACGCAGAACCTCTTACTGTGACCATATCCGAGGCATCTCGAGCACTGCACCAATGGTGACTGGTCCAACACCCGGATGCGTTGTAGGTCAATATAGACTGCTCCTGCTTCCGTCGCTCTCTTCCAAATAGCCGGAGATGCACTAAGGACGATGTGGCTAGTGTGCGGATTTCGAGCTTTCCTTTTATATTTAATTTCCAGCCTATCTTCATTCTCCTTTAGGTCGTGGAAGATGCCCCGGTTTTGGTTCCTGAAAGCCCTTAAGACATCCTCATCGGTGTTAACTGTTAGTACGTCGGCAAGCTTCAGGAGGGGGTCTCTGTTCTTCACCTCTTCCACGATCAGGTTTTTTCCGGAATCTTCCAGCCTCTGTTTCACTTTCTGTCTGTCTTCGGCTGTGTTACAACTCATTATAACCTTTCTGTCCTTACCTTTCCGGGTCCTTTCCACCCTGATCCACCCTTCCTTGGCATTCACCGCCTCTCTAACCTTTGTTAGGACTTGGTCTCCAGTGTCGTTTTCGTCCTGGGACGTAACGACTACCGAGTGCAGTACGTTCTGCGGGGGTGGTTGCAAGGTGGATCGGGCTACTGTTGCCTCTGCGTAGGTTTTTGCGCTTATGAGTTGGTTCTGTTGTTCCATCTTATCCTTCAGTTCGTCCATTTTCCTGCCGTTTTCCATGAGTAGCCGGCTCTGCTCTTTTAATTGCGCGATTATCAGACTATTTTTTTCCTCGGTCTCTTTTTGTGACGTTTTGTCGGGTATTATCTGAGAGTTTTCTATATTTTCAGATGCAGGTGTCTCTCCAGTTTTCTTGAGTCTCTTGATCTCAGCGTCCGCTTCTTTTATTATTTGGTATAATTTGTCAACCGCTTCCAGTACATTTGTTTTAATGTCCGCTCTTGTATTCCGAGAGCTGTTTATGTTCGTCTTAGCTTTCACCACGTTTGCTTTGGCTTCCGCTAAGCGCGTTGCGAGAAATTGTCGAGGAATAACCTGTATTTCCATTTTGCTAGTAGCTGGAGTCAGGTTGTACGGTTCTGATCCCACAGCTTTCAACATTTCAGCGCTTAGCTCATCATTAGCTGAAGTCGCTTGCGTCCTTGGCGGAGAAATTTGTTTTTCAATGCTGCGTCCAGCGTTGGACGGAAGCGTATGTGTTCTTGGCGGGGATCTTTGTTTCTCCTTTTCTCCTACAGGTTTCGCTGGTGTTCTAGCGAACATTGTCAGAGGAATGCGTCAGGTAGGAATATAAAAACACAATAGTGTATGTAAAAGTCAATAAGCGATCTACACACAGTGTAAAGATGTGTGCAGTCTAAATAAGTAAAGAAAAGAAAGAGAAAAACCCTTCCAGGAGTCAAGAGTCGACAATATAGAGCGTTTTATGACGGGACTCTATGTAGAGCCGTTCCAATGGCTTCAGCGGATAGCTCTCGCCAAGCCCTCTCAAACGACCCCAAACTCGATATGGTTACACCAAGGGGTTCAGGAGATATTCCGACTTGAAAATTTGGTTTTTTGTCAAAATTAAAAACCAAAAGTGGTTGCACTGGGATATCTCCGGAACCACCGGTCCAAAAACCCCGGTGTTTGGGCTTTCCGAAATTGGCTTGGCGAGACCAATCCCCTGGAATGGTTTTCAGGCTGAAAAATATCTGTCTCCTGAAAACGCCTGAAAACCAGCTTTTCTTATAGCCTAAGCCCTGCCGGTATGTCCAGCGGAAACCCCGGCCCTCTACGACTCTCCGTTGGGAAGCTATGGCCGTTTAAAGTTTTTGCAAAATGGCCGCGGTGCTGTCAAAGTCAGTTTTTGACCGTATATAGCTTCCCTCTGGAAAACCGCAGACCCCCCGAGTTTGGGCTCTCCCAACTCGGCCTGAGCTCCGCTGTCCGCTGAAACCACTTTCAGGGTCCTGAAAATTTTCAGCTCCAAACCACCTGAAAATGCGGGGTGAGCAGGGCAGCGGGTTCCTGACTCCAAATTCAAAAACCGCCACCTCCCACGACCAACGGTTTAGGAGTTACAGTGGTTTGAAGTTAAACAAGATGGCCGCCAAGCTGTCAAACGTCGTGTTAAAACGTCCTTATCTCCGGAACCCTGCGTCGCAGAAGGACGGGGTTTTGGACTTACAGCCCGGCGTCACTTCAGGTATGACCTGAAAGCAGTTTCAGCGACAAAAAATTTTCAGTCCTGAAATGGCCTGAAAATTGTCCTATCTTAAAATTCGCGGTATGCCACTAGTCCCAGTGAAAATCCGGTGTAAATCGGACTAGCGGTTCCTGAGTTATTACAGACTGAATCTTAAAACCGAAAAACCAAGATGGCGCAATTTGGACGAAATAGCCAATTTAAAAGATATACAGCCCGTGTTTGGGCTTAAATATGTCACAATAGGTATATTAGGACCTATCCTAATGTCAAAAATTTGTTTTTTCTATTTATTTTTGAATTAAAGCTAAAAAACAGTTAAAATTCGATAACTCACGAACCGTCAGTCAGAAAATTCTGAAAAATTTGCATAATTTACTTAAAATAGAGTGCTACAAGGTGCAGTTACCAAATCTTAGAAAAACCAAAAACCACGTAAAAAAAACTTTGAAAAACTTATTTTCTTATAAATTACCCTATTATTCTAAAACTACTTAATTTAAAAATCTAAAACTTAGCGTCTCTAATGAACTAGCAAGCGCGCACCAGGCTGCAGTTGAAAATTCTTGAGAAGTTTTCTCTGTTCAGAGTTATACGGGTTCAAATTTTGAGAAGTTATAACGTTATTAAAAGTTTTGCAGTGGACTTAAAATTCTACTTTGACCTGCACTCGCCTTAGTTTATAGAGGTCCAGGTTGGTGCCAAAATTCGCGCCGCTGGCTCCTCTCCTTCGGCTTTTTCAGGGCACGTGGTTTTGTGAAAAACCTGAATAACTCGCAGATTCTCGGTGTCAGGGTGATTTTGAATGCTCCAGATGATCAGGAACCACGATGCCCACAGTATACTGATGGAAAAAGGGGGGGTCGCCGCTCTCGTTAAGGCAGCGTTTGCGTTTCAAGTTTTCGTGTGCTTCACTTAACCTCAAAAAGAGAGGTTTTTCACTTATAACTTTCAGGGCACTGTGAAGCGGCTCTATTTGATACCGGCACTTTATGCGGCGCAAGTTTCCGCATCCAACGACACTTCACTCTTTGAAATTAGAGCACAAAAACCAATTTATTTTTATTTTTCACTGCGGAACGACTTTAAAAATGATCCGACCGCCACGGAGGATGGGGGGGTACTGGGTTAGGTTAGGTTAGGTTAGGTTTGGTTAGGTTAGGTTAGGTTAGGTTAGGTTAGGTTAGGTTAGGTTAGGTTAGGTTAGGTTAGGTTAGGTTAGGTTAGGTTAGGTTAGGTTAGGTTTTTTTTTTTTTTTTTTTTTTTTTTATAAATAATTATTACCGCGGACATGGCGGTCCGCGCCCTTTTTTATTACATTTATTAAATTATTTTAAGTTGGTGGCAGTTTTTTTTACTCCTGCCTCGGACAATTTTTGTTTACATGCTGTTTTATGGTATCTTAGAATCTACGTGAGTCCATCTATATGCTTATAAATATGTATATATAATTTTTTTTTTTTTTTTTTTTTTTTTTTTTTTTTTTTTTTTTTTTTTTTTTTTTTTTTTTTTCCCCTTATTTACTATTACAACTTTTTATTATACATTTAATTTTACATTATATTCTTAAAATTGTTGTTAGTATTGTTTAGGTTAGGTTAGGTTAGATTTTTCTTAATTTCTTATTACATTTTTTACTTAGTTTAATATCTTATATACTATTACAACTTTTATTACATTTTTTTTTTTTTTTTTTTTTTTTTTTTTTTTTTTTTTTTTTTTACATTTTACACACTATACATTGTTGATTTTTGTTAGTATTGGATGAGGTATCTCTTGGGTTAGGGTGTCAGTTTGGATATGGGTTAGGGACATTTTGGGTGGTGTTTTACTGGGGTCTAATGACCGCGGACTTCGCTAGCCCCATCAGGCCCTCCACGACTGCTGCGTCTCGGTGCTGCATGGCCATCTTCAGGTTGTACTCGATGACCATTTTAGTCGGCGCACCCATCGCTTTCCTGGCAAAACGGCCCGTGGCGTCGTCGGCGTCGTCGGTGTAATAGACGCAACTGACCGTATGTCTCGACACCGCCACTACCGCGTGGGAGATGCTTTCGTGGATTTGGAGCCTCCTGGACTTGGTGTTAATGATGATGACGCTGTCGTAGGTCAACCCCTGAGCTTCGTGTATGGTCAGGGTGCGCGACCCTTCGCCGGACCCGTATCCCTGGCTGATGAGAGAAGATTTCTCCTCTTGTGTATGAACCAGGAATAGGGTATTTTGGGCGGTACTGGGTATTTGCGCTCCCGTGTAACCTGTCACCCTCAGGGAGTGGACCCGCGACAGCGACAACTTAGAGGAGTATATACCGGAGTATATCTCGCTCAGTGCAAGCGCTACGTCCATCGGATTGCGGTGTGTGCACAACAACTCCTGGGTGATGCCAGCCACCGAGTCTGGACGGGTATACCTTAATGGAAATAGGTTCTGTCTGTCCAAAAACGGAAGCTGGTTTACGTCTCCGATGAGGACAATCTCGCTCGCCCCAGACAACTTTACTGCCATAACTATAGCCCCAAAGTGGTTCATGAGAGCCTCGTCTACCGTGAGCCGGTAGCACCTCTCTTGCTGTCGGAACCCGTTTGCTAGTATTGAGGCCATAGTGCGCACCTTTGTCTTGACTCGATCTCCCAAGCGGCGCGCAAGCTTCTCCCTGAGATCTTTGGCAGCTTCAGTTGTCGTGGTCGCTATGACGTCCTTCTCCTCATCGAAGTTTTTAACCACCCACGTTGTCTTGCCACACCCCGGAACCCCATTTACCCACCTGATATTGGGTACCGCCCAACTTTCCTGCGATGCCAGAACGTCCGAGCTCCCCAAAATGGTCTGTGCCATTTCAAGGATCTTGTCGTCCGGCATGATTTTGGTACATTTGGCGGTAACCACTATCGGGTCGTCATTTGGTACTTGGAATTTGAGTTTGCCTGAGCGCTCCGTTTCCTCTGTGTCCAGGGCCACAAAACCACTCCCCGCGCTGTAGGCTACCATGTACGACCCCGTCATTTCCCCCGTGATGACTTGAGATGTGACGTTGTCGTACACAGCTGCCTCCGATTCCTTGAGTAGTACCCTTAGCAGACCTTCTGAATTTCTATGGAAGGTCTGTAGGATCTTCTTGCATGTCATGAGATTGACCTCCCTGGTCGCTCTCACGATCGCTACGTACTCAAGGAACGCGCTCCGTACGTGGTCCGTGATACCAGACCTCTCTGCGAGGGACGGCGGGCTGACTTGCCCTTTGTCGGCTCTTGTAGGCTTAGGCTTCTGTGGGGTTGGTTCCTGTGGAGTCTTTTTGAGGAACCGCTGTGTTGCCTTCTCTTGTTGCGATGCTCGGCTGGTGCCTGGGAGCAGTGCGCTGAGGAAAGTGCCGAAGGCTCTCAGGCGACTCCTCGACTGGGCCCGGTGCTCTGGGCTTGTGGTGGTGCTCTGCTCCTTTGCAGCTTTTTCGGCTGCCGCCTTTTGCTGGGCCCTCTCCGAACCGCTTAGAGTGGTGGTGGGGTTTGTATTGGGGCTCGTCGCGCTGGCTGTTTGTTGTCTGGGGGCTTTGAGAAAGCTTAAAGTTTCCCCTCGGTCCTCGTAGACAACTACCTCGTGATGTTCCGAGGCTTTTAGACAGCCGAAGCGGTCTGCGACGTCTCCTCTCTCTCCTCCCACCGTCATTGCGTCCACACTAATGGTTCGGGCTGTTGCTGCCGTGTACTCCCCTGCCTCCCTGATCCTCTGAAGCAATGAGCTCGCCTGAGCAAATGGAGTGGTCTCTCCCCACTCGAATAGTGCGATCGTCTTTCCTTTGAACCGCACTAGACGGCATCGGTGAGAGGCCACTTCCACCTGGGGCAGTGCAGCGTACTTGCTGCCTTTGATGCTCGTCTTGGTGGTACTTCCGTTGATCAAGGCGGCGAGGCCTGGCGAGATGGGTATTCGGGCCGCAGCTCGACTGAAGCCGATGCAGAAGCCTATGCCCAACTTCTCCTGGTCCCTGTTCATGAACAGGGCAACGCCGCGAAGTCTGATACCTGGAACCACCCCGTCTCCTCCGCATGCCAGGAATTGTGTGACGGACATGGTTGTAGGGGCTGGTTGCAGGCTGGCTCCCACTGCTACTATTGCTGCCGCTGGCACTTGTTGTTGGGTGGTGTTAGTGTGTGAGGTTTGTGGGTCAGTTGATGTCGTGCGTGTTGTGGTTTGAGTAGTAATTGGTGTGATTGTTGATGTTTGTGTGGTCATTGGTGTGGTTGTTGTTGTTGTTAGTGTAGTCGTCGGTGTGGATGTTGTTATTGTGGTGTGTGTTCGTGTGGAAGGTCGACTACGCAGGGTTGCGTCCGTTTTATTGGCCGCCGCTGCTGTTGTGGCGACTTTGCTCGCGAATGCCAGAAATGGAGCCCTGGTAGCCAGTCTCCCCATGATGGTGTGGAGTGTGGACTGGCTAAGTGGGGTTTCAAGTTTCACCTCCATCTCCATTCTTTCTTGACAGAATCTTGGGCATTCGAAGAGCAAGTGCCAGACTGTCTCTTCGCAGCTGGGATCGCAGACGCATGAGGGACTATCTTTGAGATGGAATCTGTGGAGGTACGCTGAGAATCCTCCATGTCCTGTGAGGACCTGCACATGGACCGGTGTGAGAACTGCGTCTCTGAGTGTTCTTTTCGCCGCAAGGACGTTTGGGAAGAACACTTTTGTAACCGCTCCCGTGCTAGAGGACTCGTACCGCGCTTGCCACTTTTCTATAGTCCCCTCCCGTATCTTCCTCCTCACGAACGATACGGGGACCCTGTTGTAGTCGGCTGTCTCTGTGTGTAGGGCTGCCTCCTTGGCCAGCTCGTCCGCTCTCTCGTTCCCGGCAGTTCCCGCGTGAGCCTTGAGCCAGAAGAGTCTCACCTCTCTGCCCTCCTCTCTGATTTCTCGGACGCTCCTCTTGATTTGGAGTGCCAGGTGGTGAGTGACGGACGGCCTCCTCAGCAGGTCAAGTGACGACCTTGAGTCACTTAGAATGCTTACGGAAGCCGCCCTGGATTCTCTTGCCATCCTGACAGCTCTAAAGAGTGCGTACATTTCAGATTGGAAGACAGTGTTGTGAGGCTCCAGGCCGAATGTGCTGAACTTTGACTCCTTCCCGTTTTCCCACCAAGTTAGGGCAGCTCCGACTTTCCCCTCTATCTTGCTGCCATCGGTGTAGATTTGGGGACCGATTACTTGATGGGTTTCCAGGGTTTCGGGAGTCAAGTCCTCCAGGCACGCATACTCTGTTGTTGTGAGTAGTGCTGGATGGGGGTTTTCCGTGTAGCGCACGTTGCGCTCCAGCTCTCGACCCGGCGGTATGAACTCTCGGGAGTGGCCCTTTTTGATCTTGAACAGGGCGGCGGCCTCTAGTACCCGGAGATCTAGGGGGAGTTGTCCTGACAGAATAAGTGCCGATGACAGAGACACCGTGCGGTACGCTTTGCAGATCTTCTGCGCGAAACCCCTCTGCAGTGAGTCAAACTGATTCCTTGTCATCAGTTTCTCAGCCGCAGGGGCCCACGCGCTCGCCGCATACATCACGATAGGCTCTATCACCGATACATATATCGTCCTGATGATCTCTCCGTTGAGACCCCAAGTCACCCGCGCCGCGCATGCCAACTGCTTGTAGATGTCTGCGGCCTTTTTACAGGTCGCAGCCACGTGCGCGTTGAAGGTGAGTTTAGAGTCTATTGTGAGACCTAGCAGCTTAACCTCTTGGACCAGGTTCAGCCGTGTGCCCGACATGTAGAGTACCGGAACGTCGTACTTAAGCTTCCTCGTTAACACCATCGCGTTGGTCTTGTGCGCGGCGAAACGTAGCTTATTTTGGACGCCCCATTCCGATACTTTGTCTAGCGTGTGATTGGCTGATTGCTGCAGGGGACCGGTTGTTAAGTCCGAGAAGACCAAGACGACGTCGTCTGCGAATGCTTGACAATATACCCCCATACTTGCCATTTTGTGTAAGAGCGAGTCTAGGATAAGGTTCCAAAACGTCGGTCCGGCAATTGAGCCCTGGACGCATCCTTTCGTTGTACCCTTCTCACTAGACGCTCTGGCGTAGTTGACCCTGATGTTGCGGTCTTCCAGGTATGAGGTGACGAGAGAGTAAATGTTTTTGGGGCAGTTCTTCGTGATCATTTGCCTCTTCAGTGCTGGCCACCACGCGTTGTCGAAGGCCCCCTCTATGTCCAATGATATCAAAAGCACGATCTTTTTGGCTTTGATTTCGGCTCGTAAGTGGCCCATTAAGGCATAGAGGGCGTCCTCGGTTCCACGCTGCGGCATAAACCCGTATTGATTTGTGTTAAGTGTTGGGAGGAAGTGCCACTGGAGTCTGCCCACTAGGAGTTTCTCCACGATTTTCCCCAGGACCGAGAGCAGACCTATTGGTCTGTACGACTTTGGGCTGGTGTAGTCGTCTTTTCCAGGTTTGCGGAGGATGCACACGTGGGCGACCTTCCACTGCCTCGGGAAGTGTGACAGCGATAGGCATCTATTGGCCATCGCCAAGAACGCTTCCCTATCGCAGTTTATTGCCGCTGTGCAGATGTCCGCCGTTAATCCGTCGGGACCGGGAGCTTTCTTCGGATTTTGGTTCTGGAGAACCATTTCCAGCTCCGCGGTTGTGAAGGGCGGATCATCGGCAGACAGTCCTTGCGGGTGCTTCTCCTCCGCTAACCTCCTGAGCTCTCTGTGGTATGGCTGTTCGGCATCCGTTGAGTCGTCTGGGTAGAAGGTTTTTGCCAGAAGATCCGCGGATTGCTCTGGACTGAGCGTCTCGCCTGCGGTGTTTCTCAGGAGCGCATCGTCCTGTCTTCTGGCTGTCTTCCTTAGTACCCTGTAGATGCCGTCCCACATGCTCTCTCGGTCCTGCTTCGAGCAGAACTCCTTCCAGTTGGCTGTGGCTGCCTCCGCTGCTGCTGTGGTGTATGTTTGTTTTGCCTGTACGTACTCCTGGATGGTGAAGTGTCTCCGACTGGCGGCCGCGTTCCGGATCCTTCTCTTCTTTCTCATGGCATCTTTTTTGAGCCGATCCAGAGAAGGCGTCCACCACGGCGGCTTAACGTCGTGTTTAGGCGACCCCAGTCTTGGGATCGTTTCCTCGCATGAACGGTGGATGTTTTCGGTGTACATCGTGATGATGTTCTCCAATTCTTCAGGGTTTGTAACTTCCGAGACTCTGACTTTGGTGATGTTGGTGTCCGCTAGGCTTGTCTTGAAGTGGGAGTTGAAGTCAGACCACTTTGCCTTCTTAGTGTTGTAGATGCGCGTCGAGATTGGCCTTAGGGGTTCCAAGGCCTTTTCTAGGCGCATCGAGAAGGTTATTGCGTTGTGGTCTGAAGTTGTCAAGCTTCTTTCCACTCGCCACTCCTCGATCTTACCCAACAGCGACGTACTGCACGCAGTCACGTCAACGACACTCGTACACCACCTGTCTCCTCTGTACGTCTCGAAAGTTGGTGTTTGGCCTGTATTCAGAATGTGGAGATCCCGTTCATTGAGGAAAGAGCTGTACGCCGCCCCGCGATGGTTTTCGGAGACACTTCCCCACCACTGGCTCCAGGCGTTTACATCTCCTCCCACCAGGATGTTTTGTGTTTTGAGTTGTTGTGATGTGTGTTGTGTTTCCGAGAGGTATGGTTCGATGTCCTGGTCCCCCTCGAAATAGACCGATAGCACCCCAAAGCTGAGCTGACCCACTTTCAGCAAAACAGCGGCGACGTTCTCAGTCACAAGCTGAGGGTCATGGATGACCTCCAGGTTGTTGCCGAAGACGACGATCGCTGCTTTTACTGGTTTTTGACGGTTGAGGCTGCACTGGATGACTTGTGTGCCGGGACTTTGTTTCATCACACCTGTTCTTCCTACGTAGGGTTCTTGAACAAGTGCTACTGAAATTCCCCTAGCCCGAGCCGCCAAGTGGAGTTCTTCCGTGGCCAGCTTGGAGCGCTGAAGATTTACCTGGATGAAGCGCAATCTTGCTGTCGGTCTTGGAGCGATTCCGGGGGTGACCAGTTGGTTGGTTGGTGTGTTGAGGGTGCCTTCAGCAATAAGAAACGCGGGATCTTGCTATGCCATCCCACTTTTGGCGTTCCTGACAGTCTGCGCTGAACGCTGTGTGTGCCAGGTCGCCGTCCTTCCCGTGGGCCAACTTGCAGTTGGCGCATGTGGGCTGTTTGCCGTCCACCCGAGTGAGGCAGTCCCTGATGTTATGTGCACCGCTGCAGTATCCGCAGACTTCTTTCGCGGCCTTGCATATGGCCTTATTGTGACCATATGCGAGGCACTTGGTGCACTGCACAAGAGGGGACTGGTCCTCAATCGAGCATCTCTGGATGCCCAGGTGTACCTTTTTCACCGCGGTGAAGGACTTCCAGAGCTCCGGGGAGAGCTCCAGAACGGGATGGCATTCGTGCGGGTTTCTGGCGCGCTTCCTGTACCGCATCTTAATGAACTGTCCTTCCACAGCGACGTTTTGCAGAAGATGTTGGTTCTGCGCTTTTAGGAGGTCTACGATCTCCCCGTCGCTGTAGCTGGACAGCACACCTCTGATGCACACCAACGGGTTTTGGGGTCTCGGCTCCTGGACCTTGAGCCCTGGGTTCAACTCCATTTGGTCCTTGACCTTTTTCAGGTCGCCCTTGCTGGCGCACCTGAGGACCACTTTTTGGTTGCGGGCCTTACGGACCGCGTCGACCCGGGCTCCGCTCGTTTTCAGATCCAGTGCGGTCCTGATCCTCTCGATCACGTTGTCCCCTGTGTGCTGGGGGTCCGTCGACGAGACGATCAGGGTGTGGTTTGGTTGTGTCAGTGCTGGTTTGGGGGGCTTGGGTGTACTAGCGACCTGAGCAAAGGTTTTGGGCCCCTGCTGATGTTGAGGCGGTCTATCCGCTTTGCTCAGGTCCTCCACCCCCTTCTGTATGTGTTGGAGTGTCTTCTTGACCTCCCCGACTGCGAGTTCCGCTTCCAGATTTAACGCCGGAGGCGCCAGGATTGGAGGCTCTTTGTCGCGCAGCTCACGGAGGTCCGCCGAGACAATCTCCAGCCTCTCGGAAATGGGTTTTAGATGTTGTGTAATGTTTATGGGTGGGTGTGGTGGTGGAGGGGATGGTACAGGCCTGTTGGCAATGGCCTGAAGTTGGTGCTTCAGTTTTTCAACCTCCTCTTCGAATTTGGTGGTTTTCAGCAGGTCTGACGTGTCCTGGCTACTCGGGTCCGTCTCGGTGTTTCTTGGCCGGGCGAGGTCCTCTTTGAGCCTCTCTAGGGCCTGCCGGAGCACGTCCAGCTGGTTTGAAATGCTGGTCATGTTTTTGTCGAGGCGTGACAAACTAGCTCCCGTTGTATCCCTCTGGGTATCCCCGGGGGCTCTTACACTTTCCTGCCTCGTCCTCTCATGCTCCTTTAGGTTTTTGTGGCTCGCCGATGTAACCTCGTCTTTAACCTCCTTGATGCCCTTGAAGGCTTCAAGGGTCTCATGCCCGAGCCATTCCCGGATCCCTTTTGCCTCTTTTTTGGTGTCCGTCACGTCAGTCCGCATGAGGGAGAGGTCCACCTTTAGCGCCATTAACTCTCGAGTGTGAGCTCTCTCGACCCGCAAAAGCTCTTTTGCGTGTCGAGAGCGCTCCTTCTCGAGGTTGAACTTATGGCGCGCCCTCGAGTCTGCCAGTGACAGGGCCGTCTCGTACAGGCCCTGTAGGCACTCATGGGCTGTGGCCTTACACTCCCTTTTCATGTTACCCGCTTGTTCCAGTGCATCCTTGCCCTTCTGGAGTAGAGTGTTGGCCTCCCTGGTGGCCAGGTCCATCTCCACCCCTGTGCCCCTCCTTGGGGTTCGGTAGAGAAGGCTCGGTCGCCCACTCTCAGTTTGACTTACTGAGGAGGCCACCGAGCTTTCCTCGTCCGAGATGATCTGTTGGGGGGGGGAGATGTCACACTGCTCCCAGTTGATTACGATTTCGGAGATTCTCCTCCGGTCCTCCGTCTGAGACGCCCCAGGCGCCGAAGGCAGCGGCGGCGTGATGCTCGTGACATCCGGTTCCGACGCTGCCCTCGGCGCCTGAGGCCTCTGCGGCGGGTGGGCCGACTTCTCCGAGACCACAGATTTTGCCGTGTTCTTGAGCACTTTTTCCCTAAGGGATTTCGGGGCCTTTACGGCTTCCGTGGTCATTTTCCGAGATGTTGTGGACTGGTTTGATGCCATTTTTGTTTTTGGAGATGTTGTGGATTGGGTATTTTAGACTGTTAGAGTTATGTTAATGTTGTAGGTTAGGATTATATTTGAATATAGTGGGTTAGGGTTAGGTAAGGTTGAGGTTATGTTGGGTTAAAGTTAGTTAAGGTTAAGGTTACGTTGGGTTAGGGTTATATTATGTTATAAGGTTAAGTTTGGTTAGGGTTAGTTTAAAACTAAATTAGACTTAATATTACTTGAATGTGATATTTACTACAATTTTTTTTTTTTTTTTTTTTTTTTTTATATGTAGATGGACTCACGGATGATGGTGGATGATGCGCTGATGTTCTGCTGCTGCTGTCCGTGAGGAGTCCGAAAACTGCTCGGGACTCGGATGGTCTGAGTCCTGTGTGCACGCTGGTAGT